>OX235276.1:13963060-15215207 GCA_944472155.2 Trichobilharzia szidati | reverse complement strand
GTCTACCAATTTTTGGCTAGCTGTGCGTCGGTGGCACAGCGGTTAGGACGCTCACCGTCCGTGCACATGGTCTGGGGTTCGATCCCCGGCCACTGGACGACTCACTCCTTTACCTCCCTCGCTAAGCCAGAAAATAATGCTGGTAAAGAGGAAAGGTTGGCTAGGCATGAGGCTGGCTAGCAACCCCATCCTGTAAAAATAGTCACCACTGTTACAGAAACTTCAAGCCACTAGCTTGAAGCCGCCTATGTTCCACTGGGAACGTGAAAGAATAAAAAAATTTGGCTAGCAGCCAGCTCTCACCTCAGTAGTATGGTGTAAATCGCCTACACTACACTACATTACACTGAAAACTATATAAGTGTTGAGCATACTTTAGTGTTGTCATTGAACATCTATCTTCTTTCTGTCTAGTTCCTAAGGCTTCGATCTAGATTGTCGATTACACATCGGAGGTGTATTAACCCTAATGTATGAAAGATAGATATCATTAATGAGAAACCTTAATAACCACGATTTTTTTTATTCCTTCACGTTCCCAGTGGAACATAGAAGGCTTCAAGCTAGTGGCTTGAAGTTTCTGTAGCAGTGATGACTATTTTTACAGGATGGGGTTGCTAGCCAGCCTCATACCTAGCCAACCTTTCCTCCTTACCAGCCTTATTTCTGGCTTAGCGAGGTAAAGGAGTGCGTCGTCTAGTGGCCGGGGTTCGAACTCCAGACCATGTGCATGGTCGGTGAGCGTCCTAACCGCTATACCACCGACGCACAATAACCACGATAATAGACATATTCTCTGTGTGTCTGTAGGACAAGTGTCATCATCCACTCTAGTTTATTTTATCAGTCTGTCTTGACTATTCGAATATCTGCAACTTATTGAATGAATTTTTTGGGTCTTATGCTACAGGTGTTCAGAATATAGAATTAATAAGGTTATAACTATTAAAAAAACCTAAACTTGGTACATTATGGGCACCAAGAGATGCTCCACACCAAAATAATAAAACGACATACTTTGTGCGATGGCTAAGATGCGGCTCGGACGCCCAGACAGAAGCAGGCGGTTGTCCTAATGAACCACCCTCCTCCGGGTCTTGGACTCGAAGCCTGATCCAGAAGTCTGTGGGGCAGCATCCAGAGTTACGTTGCCATTGTTTCTGATGATCAAAACAGGTTTCTACGCTATTTTTATCCTTACGGATTCTAGAACCTAAATACACTGTAGGTGTTTGGAATCAAGGTTTCCCAGCTTTCCTAGGTAGAAACCACTGGTGTGTCCATCATTTCGGTTGTAAGCGCCAGACATTTACATTTGCCCTATCGCTTTTATGAGGAACACCTATGCCATTGCGTGAAGGCAATGAATAGAAGTTATGTGGGAGAGACTATGAACGAACGCTTGGCAGCATAAGAGCATTTTGAGAGGATGACCGAAGTCTGTCTACCCACCCTTGTCTATACCAGGTTGTTTATGGGGCGGGGTGGGGTGAATTAAAACGTTGAAAAGTAGTGAACTCAATTGCTAGTTGTTTTTTTTCTTTACTCTTTTCAATCTGAATAGTTATCGTCCGCTTATTACATAACTTCATTGCATTATTATTATTTCCTTTAATTCCTGGAGGAACATAGGACTTCAGCCGTGCGTCTCCATTGCGTTCGGTTCTCTGCTAGAGTCTTCACCTAGCTCCAAGTCTGCCTGCCCACACGTTTTCATCTCCTCTACACATAACCTTCTCCAAGTCACCCTTGCACTGACGACCAACTCACCGCTTCCCATTCAGCCGGGTTCCACTCGAGCAATGGCTTGTCTAGTGATGTCACTTGATGGTTTCCTCAGAGAATGGCCAGTCAATCCATCTCCATTTCTTCCTGCCTATTTGTTTCACAATCGGTTCCTGCTGGGTTGGTTCGCTCTCAGAGATCTCTGTTGCTGATCAACTCTGGCCATCTGATATTGAGCGAAGACAACTGTTAATGAAAGTCTGTAGTTTGTTTGAGATGCTCTTTATGACGCGCAGTGCAAGTCTCTGATCCGTATAGTAGCACTGACTGACTTCACATTGGAGTTGAAAATCCGGATCTTATTTTTGATGCTGAGAAGTGCTGTTGACCTCCACACAGACTTGAGAGTAGTGAAAGTTTGTCTTGCTTTTCCGATTCTTGCTTTGATATCCTCGTCAGTTCGGCCTGTAGTTGAAACGATGCTTCCCAGGTAGGTAAAGGAGGTAGTTTCTTTCAGGTTCCTTCAATTTATGCTGATTTTTGTCAGTTGTTGTTGTTGCTGTTGGTGGTGTTGGCCAGGAATCTTCATCACCTACCTCTGTTTTCTCTATGTTCACCTGAAGTCTTATTTTCTCTGGATGCTTCTTCTGCCAACTTGTTGCTTTTCGCTTGCATATCTTCCAGTTTGTGGGAAATCAGACATATATCATCGGCGAAGTCCAGATCCTCCAAGTTTTTTGTGTGAGTCCATTTTATGCCTGTTTCCTCATTTATATATTTGTACATAAATTGATTCTCAATTGCTGTTACTTCACCGGTATTTTTTTGTCTTTTTCCTTTACGCTTTTTCTCTCTCTCCATGAAACATTCAGGTTGTACAACACATATAAAGATAATAAATATGTCTATATGCTGTTGGAAGCGTGTTTAGGCGGTGAATTATGGACTATATTACGTGATAGGTAAGTATTTGTAATAAAAAAAGAAAAAGTAGTAGTAGTAGTCTACTTATATATCCTATTTACAAGTAGTATATTTTAACTTGAAAATGTATTCTTTAGTATTTTTATGACGTGACGTAGCATACAATGTTAGTGAAAAAAAAACTTAAGTGAATTCTACGGCTTTTATTCATAGAGCTTTATTTGAAAGTTTTGAACCAATTTGAAGGTCTTGGGTTCGAATCCCACTCCATCTAGTTAGTTCTACACTCACAAAGCTCAAAACAGATCAAAGATGTATTCTGCATAACTGAGTTCAACAGAACAACTGAACTTGTTTGTATATGCGTGTATGTATGCATGTAGGTATAATCATTTGAGAAGACGTTACTCAATCAGTCTAGATAACATATTCACTGATAAAAATACCAATTCCTTAATATACAATGCTTTGACATTTTAAATGATGGATGCTGGATTCAATTCTAGATCAGTTCAGGAGTTATTTTAGTGGATGTTGACTAACAGTGGAATCCAAGATGCTCATTTTGTCTTAGTTTGGACTCATCAACTGGATATACCTCCAATTCCCAGTAACTGATAGTGTTCCCACTGAAACTGGAATCGTTTTAAACGCTAAAGCCTTATCCACTTGACCACTTTGCCAATGAGAGTTACATCTTGTGCAACAAGTGTCAGTTATTGTTTGTTTAAGTTAATTTATATTTCCTATCCATCCAACAAATAACATCAGGTTGATCCTCAGACAACGTTGAAGGTTCCGTACTAGGCTCTGACATGTCAACCAGAGATTGAATGTTTCGCTGCACTATCTATAATCAATCAACCGAGGGAAGCTGAAAACGAACTTAAACAATCTGAAATTTGGAGGATTTCATCATGAACTGGCGTGAGTTAGAGAACCATTGGAAAACCACCACTGCAGTACTGGACAACTTTTTCCTCAGCCTAGTTTTGGACTAACTCTTCAGCAGTAAGCACCAGCCGGGGTTGGAACTCAGGAACTTCCGGTTACAAGACAAGTCTTTACACCATTAAGCCACTGGGACCCAATATAACTTCTGCCAATTCACGATATAGCGCGACCACTTAGCAATGTCTTCTTCGATGAGTAACTGTCCCTACAAAACCGATACTTGATAAGTGATCTGATGCTCACTAGCGACTGGCCCTATTCAGGCAATAAGTCACCCGGGGTTCAAGTCGGAAGCCGTGACTTGTAAGATACACGAGGTCGAAGGTGAGGACAGTTACCCATCGAAGCAGACATTGTGAATTGGTCTCACTATGTCGTGAATTGGCAGATGTTGGAATTCATCAACTGATCATTCGATAGGGTCCCCCAGTGGCTGAATGGTCTACTAGCTAGCTCGCCTTGTAACTGGACGGTCCTGAGTTCTAACCCTGCTGGTGGATGCGTACTACCGAAGAGTCCAAACCTAGGCTGACGAAACATTTGTCCATTACTCCAGTACTGGTTTTCCAACCGATGTCAGCTCATGATGAAATCCTCCAACCAATCAAACAAAATCCCTACAAAACCAATACTTGATATTCTGAAAGCTATTCAGGTATCTATCTATAACTTGTTGGATTTATTTAGCTGTATTGTGTCTTCTTCTCGTTCTTTCTCTGTTTCTCTCTCATTATTGATTTTTCTTCTCATTTATTTTTGAATAGTCATCATCTTGAAGAGCGTACAGCAAGATTTTGTATGGCATGTTGTATTGAAGCGCTAGATTATCTACATCGTCATGGAATTGTATATCGTGATTTAAAACCAGAGAATATGCTTGTCACAGCAAAAGGTTATATAAAATTGGTAAGTTGAAAGATTTCAACAGTCTCTCTTTCTCTCTATATGTGATTGCTGCTTTATGTGTGTTTTCCTAATTAATGCCAGGCCTGGCCCCCTAGCCTAGCCTGACACTTATTTACCTTGTAAATCAATTGTTCAACAAACGTGTCTTTAATTGGTGGATGGTGACTAGCAGTAGTGGAATCCAGGATAAAGCGCATTTCGTCCTATTTCGGACTGGCTCGTCAGCCACTGGATGTACCTGCATTCCACAGTGAGTGAGTGAGTGATGATGTTCCCACCACTGAGGCTCGAACCCAGTGCCCATAGTTTCAAACGCCAAATCGGGTTATCCACTAGACCACTTGGGCCATGAGAGCCACCTCTTGTGCAACGTGTCAACCTGAGACCGATCACTTCGGTTCAATCAATCAATCAATAGGACGGGAAAATCTAAAATTCAATTAAACGTGTCTTTGTTCATTTTTATTTCATGAATAATCCCCATCCAGGCATTAATGAAAACAAGAAATGTAGTTTAGCGAAAAGTCTCTTTTCGGCGGCGAATTCATTTTCCCCTTAGCTGTACATTCGCAAATATATATACGAGTTATTTTGTATGCATGTGTACATTAAGTTTGTCAAACAAAAATACAGTTAAATGGGGTTATTTTAACTAAACAGGTGAAAATTAATAAGTTTTGTGTAGGGTTACGTAATACAAAAACGGTCAAGAAAATTGAGTGTTAATGAAACTAGTGTAGTAACAAAGGTATTGAGTTGTCACAAACAGTTGTTAAAATGGAGTTACGTAATATAATATGAATAGTTTGATGATTGAGTTGTACTCAGGTTACGCATATGAAAACAAAGTAGAGAATACGAAATTACGTAAGAGGTCTTAAATGAATATACAAGAATTATAAGCAATTAAAGAAACATTCATGTGAACTGTGATCAAGATTTGACTGAATAGTTCTAAAATATAATTGGGCGCCGAGTGAGAAGTAGACATTTGTAAAAAAAATATATTTGTAAAATCTCAGCGAGATTGCAATAAGTAATCCCAATGTTTCCTGTGTTCGTCAATCTGGTCCGAACTTCTTCAGGGAAATAAATCGAAATTAACATAACAGCAGAGGTTTGTATATAAAAGGACATCTCTTATTTTTAAGAACTTTGTCCAATCAGATGAGTCATGAAACAGGTATCAACATGTATAATAAACAAAACTGTCTTCTTATGGAGTGGCTAACAAATGTTTTATGATTGTTTACCCAAAACACACACACACACCATTGTATACCGCATAAATACATATATACTCTTCATATTCAGTTATTTACGACCATGAACTTTTAGTTTAACGTAATCTGATAAAAAGTGCACTTTAATTGGTGGATGGTGATTAGCAGTGGAATCCAGGATAAAGCGAATTTCGTCCTATTTGGGACCCGTTGTACAAGAGGTGGAGTGGCTCTCGTGGCCCAAGTGGTCTAGTGGATAACCCGATTTGGCGTTTGAAACTATGGGCACTGGGTTCGAGCTTTGGTGGTGGGAAAATCATCACTCACTCAGTGTGGAATGCAGGTACATCCAGTTGATGAGTCCCAAATAGGACGAAATGCCCATTCTGGATTCCACTACTGCTAGTTACCATCCACCAATTAACTTCTAATTACATGCCCAGACATCGTCGAGACATCTGCACAAGAAGCCGACATGTCAACCCGAGACCGAGCACTTCGGTCCAATCAATCAATGGACGGGAAAATCTAAAATTCAATTAAATAAAAGTACACTCTGTTTAAATTGTTTAACAAATGTAGACTAATTTTGAAAGTCAGAGGTCAAATTTTGATCACAGATCATACAATTTAGTTTATTTTGCATGTTGATACCTGTTTCGTGACTCATCTGATTGGACAAAGTTTCTAAAAACAAGAGATATCCCCGTTTTTATATACAAACCTCTGTTGTTATGTTAATTTCCATTAATTTCCCTGAAGAAGTTCGGACCAGATTGCTGAACACAGGAAAAGTTGGAATTACTTATTTCAATCTCGCTGAGATTTTACAAATATAATTTTTTACAAATTAAAGAAACAGGCAAGTAAACAAAATTAAGTCATCAAAAATCAACAAAGATGTTACCATGATAATAGAAGTTGGTTGAATAATTAATTCTCTTTTGTATGCACAGCTCTGGTTTTTTCTATGTGAATGGATGGCCAGAGCTTCAGCGATACTAAGAAGACGAAACTGTATTTATTGCCTTTGGTTAGGTTATTCTTGACTCTGTAGATTACTTTGAAGCAGGAGGCGTTTGTTGAGATGGAATGATCAGTGTTAACCAGTTTTTTTTCATAACGAGCTTTGGGCTATGCAGATTTGATTTAAGCTGTGAACTACTACAACTACTAGTGTTAAACGGTGACAAGTTAGTTACTTTGCAAATTAATTCGTGATATGTAATATTTTTGGCACTTCCAGTTGAAATTTCACCACAATAGGCTCCAACTACTTGTATCAGATAATCAGTAGTATATTACATCCTGCAGGTAAACAGCTTTTGATCTATGCCTTACATACGTCGGCTTCTTTTATGATTCATCAATCCTTCTTAAATTTATGCTGGGAAATAAATAATTACAGGGTTTCACTATTAGCTGAAATCTGTTAGAGAACCATTAGAAAACCACCACTCGAGTACTGCTAGACAGCCAACTGTTTCATCAGCCCAGTTTGGGGCTCCTCAGCAGTACGCACCCGCCGGGGTTATAAACCAGGACCTTCTGGTTACAAGGTGAGCTAGCTCTTAGACCGTTAAGCCACTAGGACTGGCCAATCTAATGACCAGTACATGAATTCTAACTTCTGCAAATTCACGATATGGTGCGACCACTGCACTAGCCAATTTCATCATCGCTAGCGAGTATTTGTCCTCACACCTAACCACTTGCTGTACCCCACTGGTTTGTTACGACTTCCTGGTGTTTCCCTATCATGAGATGAAATCAATTAGAGAACCATTGGAAAAGCATCACTCGAGTACTGGATAGCTAGCTGTTTCGTGAGCTTAGTTTGGGACTAACTCTTCATCAGTACGTATTCACTGGGGTTCAAACTCAGGACCTTCTGGTTACAAAGGCTAGCTGGCTCGTATACCATTCAGTCACTGAGACCTGATCTAATGGCCAGTCAGTCCATGAATTCTAATTTCTGCCAGTTGACGATATCCAACGACCACTAGCCAATGTCATTGCTGGCGAGTATTTGTCCTCACACCTGACCGCCTGCTGTAATCCACTGGCTGGTCACTCATTCTCAATAGAATCCAGGTGACTACCTACCTGAATAGGGCCAGTCACTAGTGAGCATAAGATTGATATTCAGGTGTTAGTTTGCACGGATTTGATTTGATTGGTTGGGGGATTTCATCATGAGCTGACGTCGATGGCTTGAACTGGTTCAACTCTCTTGGTCAAACGAGTCAAACAAACGAAAAGGCCAATCAATGTTTAAATCACTTCGATCAGGCTAGTATACACTAACCATTCATGTGAGTGATATGCGACTACTTACATCTATCAGTCAGCGGTATGATTAGTCTTCATCTCCCTGGCTAAGGAGAGTGAAGATCACTGTTACTCTTATATTATACAATTATTCAAGTTATTCTGAATTAGTAGACGTTGGTAGTTGATTGGTAGAGAATGCTGACCAGCCATTCATGTGGTGTGGGAGTTCGACTCCTAGCCAATAGACGCATTTTTAGATCTCTTATTAATCAGCCCATAAAAAAGAGGGAATATTGGGTGTCAAACTAATAACTACTGTACTCTGTAGAGAAACCCCGGTGGGTGCGTACTGCTGAAGAGTCCCAAACTAGGACGAAACAGCTGTCCAGTACTCGAGCGGTGGTTTTCCAATGGTTGTCTAACCAATGTCAGCTCATGATGAAATCCTGTAACCAATCAACCAAATCCCTACAAACCAATACTTGAAATCCACAACAGTTGGTTTAAACCACGTCTAGAGGTGTGGACTTCCTGGTTGGAGTCTTCAAGATAGTGAAAACTAATGGTGGCGGCTGGAGACAATTGATGATATGGCTCAAAATCTTTCTCGACAATGGCGCAGATGCATTCACCACTGCTCGTGATTTATCATATCCAATAAAACTCTGCTGTTCTTCCATATTACTATTCTTTTTCTCTCTTTGAGAGAGAATCTCTTTACTCTCTTCTCTTGCTTTGTGTGTACTACATGGAGGGGAGTGTGGCAACTAGGTGGAACTACTGCACATCTGTGCAAAGTTCTACGTTGAAACCTGTCAGTCAGTCAGTCAGTCACAGGGTAGCTGTGTGTCAAACACATAAACACATCACTCGGAGCGCAGTAATGAATGAAGCTAATAAGATTATTTAAAAATGAAAAATGCTTCACACAAACCCTTTTACAATCATTTTAAATTACAGACACTTAAGCAAATTTTCAAGTATTATGCCAAAAAAAGAGTAAGCAATAAAGAAAGCAGCGTAAATCATATGATGATGATGGTGGTGAGGCTGTGGAGATTCTTAAAATTTCATCTCTGTGGATTATTAACCACATGAATAATTAATATATGTTGCCTTGTTAAAATAACTTAAAAAATAAGGAAGAGAAAACGATTTTTGTCTAAAGTGCATATTGAACATTGAATTACGTCACATTGTACGAAATGATGATTTTATTCCCTCAGTATGGACAAGTTGAAATGAATGAAGTACAAATTTTGAATGATGATTGTGTATGTGTGTTTGTGAGTGTGTGTGTGTGTGTATGAATATGCGATGGGGAATATGGGTAGGTATGTCACCTTTAGTGTTGTTGTGTGTTTCGTTAGCCTAGTTTCGGACTAAGTCTTCACAGTATGCACCCGCTAGGTTTCTAACCCAGGACCTTCCAGGTACAAGTCAAGAGAGCTCGTAGACCATTCAGCCATTGGGGGACCCTATCCAGTGGCCAGTCAGCGCGTGAATTCCAGCTTCTGACAATTCACACATTAGATAGCGCGACCACTAGCCAATGTTAATTTGAAGAGGTTGGAATTCATCGACTGGCCATTGGATAGAGTCCCAGTGGCTGAATTGTCTACTAGCTAGCTCGCCTTGTAACCGGAAGGTCCTGGGTCTGAACCCTTGCAGTGTGTCCTGGCCTCGAATCCTTGCGGGTGCGTACTGTCGAAGTGCCATATATCAGGTAATCCACAATGGAAAACTCAGTGAAGCTTTTGAAGTGATTACAGGAGTAACACAAGGCTGCCTGTTATCCCCAATGATATTCTTAATTGTGGTGGACTGGATTATGCGTCAGACTGTAGGTTGGGAGTGAGAAGACAGGAATACGCTGCACTGACCGATAAGAAGACTCTAGAAGATCTGGATTTCGTGATTGGATGATTTATGTCTAATGTCACACACACACACAAACTCGAAGACTTGCAGGCAGTCAGGCGAAAACCAACAAACTGGCTGAAGAAGCAGGCAGGCAGCGAAGACAGTACTGACTCCAGCTGGTGAACATAGAGAAGACGGAGGTAATGAAAATAAACCAACCAAGGAGAGCAATCATCATCAACGGGAGGGAGAGATTTGACAGAGGTTACTTCCTGCCTTCACTTATCTGGCTAGACAGTATGGTTTCAACCACAGGTGGAGCGGATGAAGCCAGTCGGCCAGAATCGGAAAGGCAAAATATACGCCTTCATCAGTTTGAAACCGGTTTGGGAATCTTCTGCACTCAAGTAGCCAGTATGAATAACAAGATTTGGGTTCTATGCAACACTAATATGAAGTCAGTCAGTCATTGCTTCTATATGGGTCAGAAACTTTCACTGCGCGTGAGTCACGAATAGGACTTCCAACAGGCCAGTGCAAACTTCTCTGTCTGTCGGTTTTCGACATAGAACTTTGCACATATGTGCAGCAGTTCAAGTTGCCACACTCCCTCCATGTAGCACACAAAGCAAGAGAAGAAAGTAGAAGATATGCATAATAGAGACAGTAAACAGAGGTGTGAGACAAAGGAATAGTAATAACGAAGAACAAAACAGTTTCATTGGAAATAATAAGTCACAAGGAGTGGATGCATCTGCGCCAGCCATTGAGAACGATTTTGAGCCAAACATTGGTTTTTACCGTCCCGAGGACCCCAACCAGTCAGGAAGTCTACACCTTCCTACGTGGCCTAGACTAACTGTTGTAGATTTCATTGACTGGTGCCATGTTTTGATCTTACCATCACTGGCTCTTTTCCAGCCTGACCCTATATCAGCTAACATTGCCACTTGTCGAGGAAGGCGATGACTAGGCATACGTAACATCGCCTTCTCTGGTTCCACATTGAAGATCAAATGGCCGGCCGGCGCGACAGGCGAGAAGGAATTAGCCACAAGTAACTCTGGCGATGAACAAACCAACAAGCGAGAGTCGGTCGCTCAAAAAATATGCTGAAGAGAATGGAGATATACTGGGCATACACTGACTGATGAGTCCAAAGAATAATGAATGACATCGTGCTCAATGCAGGCCATTGCTTCTACACCATCGACGCCTGCATTGGTTTAAATACCATCCTCTGCATATGCATGAAGCCTGCTTACTGTCATCTGTTTTCATCTTATTGTCATGTGTACATCAAGCTACCCCTATGTGGGGCATCAAAGCAGGCAGCTTGACAACTAGACAAAGATTGAACGCTGCTGTCAAAAAGACGTTTTATAAAGCCAATATCATAACAATTGAGAATGTTAAGCCAATATATCCATCCATCTAAGCCCTTCGAACATGCGAAAAACGATGTGACATCCCACTGTTGTATTTACCAATTTGAATGTACGTGTGGACACACATACATAGAAGGGAGGACTCATCGATCTCTGCAAGTAAGGGCTGGCTGGCTTCAGAGCATATTCCTAAATGGCTCCAGAAACAAATGGAATCTTCAGAACCCATTAAACAATGGTGAGAACAGGAGACCTAGATCTTCTATTGCGAAACATATTACAGAGGAGACAGGACATAAAATTGATGTTTACGCAAGTCTTTTAAACCTATCTATAAAACGTGTTTGGAGCGTATCCTAAAGTTTGTGGAAGCCCTAGCTGGCGATTAGAAGGTTTAAGCCACCTTTATGCGTTCAAAGTAACAATTCGTCATCACATTAAACCTTCCTTCGTAAATTTTGTTTTGATACCAGTCAGGGTAGATGCACTATTTATTACCTCTGTTATTTGGTTTAGTGATCTTCATTGTTATTTTGACCTTCAATATGTCCTTTTAACTTGACCTAAGTCTTTCTCACTTCTTAACTCTCTTGATTAATTTCACATATATACATCTTCCTATGACAAGTCCGTGTGTGATCAGATTGTTCGAAATGTGTTGTGCGCAAATACAACACTACACGATTCAGACAAATTACGTCTTCCCTCTTATTGCTTTATCTAAACTTATTTCTTTGGAAAAAATTTTTAAAATTTTATTTTTCGAATTTCGGTATTTTTTAAGGACTGAAAAATTTTAAAAATTAATAAATTTTAATTTTGAGATTTAAGATTAATTGAATGAAATTACACTGAAAGGAAAAAAATCAATAATAATGGTAAACCAGCAAGTTTCTCCGACTATGCACTCAATATGAATTAGCATAATACTGAATACAATTTGTAAAGATTTGATAAACGAATTAAAAGTTTGCTTAATTTTTTCTCTCTCTGCTCTTTGTATGGTATAAGTGGACAAGGTTTTTAAATGCTTAAATAATAATTCTAATATTAATTTTATTATTAATAATGGGTGGTGAACATCGGGCGGCTTCAAGCTTTGAGCTTTGAAGTGTCAGTAGAAAGAAGTGGTGTCGTTCTCTTTTTTTCTTTTTAAGGATTGGATTACTCGGTTGACGCCCAACCTTCCCGCTTTATCAGTTTTACTACTACTAGTGAGTCGGCTGAGGATAGGATGCCGGACCAATTCTACCATGGAATCACTGGTGCTTATCATTTTATGCCTTTCCGTCCCGAGTGGAACATAGAGGGAGGGGGTGGCTTCAAGCTCTGGACTTTGAAGTTTCAGTAGCAGTGGTTTTTATTCCTTTTTTTATAGGGTGGTGGGGTTGCCGAACTCATGGCCAACCTTTCCTCCTTATCGGCTTAGAGAGGCTTAGGAGTGCATCCAGTGGTCAGGGATCGAACCCGGAACCACGTGAGGTGTGGTTGGCGAGCGTTCTACCTCTGAACCACGGATGGACAATCTAATGCAAAACATTTCCATAATTATTCCTGTCTTGGTATGATTACTATGAATAGTTGGGAACCATTTGCATGTTAAACAGTAGTACTTGCTAACTGTATGTACCTAGGTCCATAGTTTTGTTTACTCGTCAGACAGATAGACAGGTAGATATGCGTGGAATAATCTACTTCATACAACTGAATTAGTTCAAAAACCACCCTATCTCATATCTACAGCGAGCTATTCTCACGGGTTGATATCTGTGTGTCTTGGTTAATCAAATGTTTTTTCTCTCCGTAAGGATTTTTGATTCTCTGAAATTATTCCCTTCTGTGTCGTTCTTGTTGTTGTGGTTGTTGCATCCACCTCGATCTGGTTAGCGTCAGCATCGAGCGGTCATGTGGGGCTTCCTGTGGACGATTGCCTCCAACCAGTCCAGTTCTTAAGATGGAAGGAGGTCTACGCAGATGATTGCTTTACAGAAGCAGTTTAATTGTATAATGGAATATATTACTACTTATTGATTAATACGAGTAATTTGGATACTAGTCATATCATCCAGTGCTGCTTTGCTAGCCAGACTGTTGATGAGATCTAAACACTGGACGGGCATTTCACTTGATTATGAATATGCTCGTCATCAGCGGTGTATTCGGTTTGATCTGAGTAATTTCAGTTTCTAAAGGAAACAACTCTGATGAAATTTTTATCTGGAACTATGCAAAAATTGCAAATCGCAAGTTTAGAAGCGATTTAATCAGTGATGAAGCCATCTACCGATCTATATTATGATGTAATGTACATCGGTGTCAGTTTGATATGCAGTTATTTTCTCTTTGCCGTCAGATGGTTGAAAGCCATACGCATTAAGCCCTGAAAGACCTAGGTCTTGTGCATTCCGGCGGTTATCATCAAGGCTTACCTGAATCTTAGAAGGAACTCATCACGTCCCTTCAGAGAATCGAACCCGTTTTACCCACTGCTGCAGTCTAAAACGTTACTACTGAGATATTCGGGTTAGTGATTCACCTCCTGTAGGATTTCAATGGATACTTTGATTGGATACTGCTGACTGACTGACTGTTTGACTGGTTTCAACGTAGAACTTTGCATTCAGGCGCACCAGTCCAAGCTTCCACTCTCTCTGTGCATGCACCACAAAGAATGAATACATCTACACTGTCATTGACAACGAAGATTTTGAGCCATATCATCAATTGTCTCCAGCCGCCGCCATTGGTTCTTACCATCATCCCGAAGACCCCAACCAGCCAGTCAGGAAATCTACACCTCCCTACATGGCTGGCTGGTTGGCTGTCTTAAACTAACTGCTATGGATTTGACTGACTGATGAAGCGATGTTTTCGTTTGACCACCACGTGCTAGCTCTCTTCCAACCTGATCCATCCTATGTCAGCTATCATTGCCTGTTGTCGACGAAGGCGATGGCTTGAACTCTACTAGATAGAGAGACTACTAGTAGAGACTGCATTCTATCAGTCAAGTTTACAATGTAGTCACTATACTAGGTGGTGGTAGCTCGCCAATCTTCAACTCTGAAGATTACAGATCCGCCTCGCTGACTGATGAGTGCCGATAAGCACGAAATCTAGGTCGAAGGCTACCTTCCTAATGCTTTCAACCATCTAACAAGAATTTAGGGTGCACCGTGATGTTGTATCACTCAGAAAAGGTGGCCATATTGTAAAGTTTACTGATAGAAACCAAATTTAGGCCAAATTTAGGACTAGACACGTGACACATTCGTTACAACCTAATGCGCACAACCATAGTGTTTTATTATTTTTTTTTATCTCAGATCAAATGATCCAGTATATGATAAACTGTATGCAATTATATATAAACACGTGTATACCTGGTCTTTTTTCTTTTTGAAACAGCCAGTCAGTATGCATATGTGTGTGGATACCAAAAGGAATATCCTCTCTGTCTCGCTACCCACCCCTCACACTTCCCTCTATTTAAACAGATGTTTTTCTCTTGGTGTTTGTCTATACTGATAATGATAGTGTGATATATAATGTTGTTAAGCTATTCAAGCGTATATATATAGTATATTATCAGAAAACTAGAATACATTTGGATGGATACATTTATTCTCTAATGTATATTTGACTGATTAGCCCAGTAATAACAAACATACCTGTATGTGTATATATTATCAACTGAGTTTTTTTTCCTTTCGTTTTACGTATCTTTGACTGTGAAACAGAATCACAAGCACACACGCACATAGGCAGAGATCCGTTAAGTGAACGTTTACCCCTTTTTTTCTTCCGTCTAGCTGTTGGTTAATTATAATGAGAGTGGAATAATAGGCAGGAATTCCTCTGCCTCTCTGCCTGTCTCTCTCTCTTGCTAAAAACCGTGAATCGACGTAAGTAAGAGTTCCTGGGCCGGACGTTGGATTCCGTCCCAGTGGCTGAATGATCCACCACAGCTGACCTCTTGTAACCTAAAGGGTCGATTGTCCTCAAAGGAGGTGATGGGTGCGTACTGCGTACTGTCCAGTACTCTCAGTGGTTTTTTTAACTGAAGTTGGTCCGTGATCAATCTTGAAATTTCAAAAGATTGATTACTATTGAATAAAGAATATTCACATTTTCGGTAACCTGCTCTTCATCATCAGGTTCTACGGTTATATATCCATCCATCCATATTAATAATAATGAAAGATTTTCATCATGAGCTGACATTGGTAAGAGAACCATTGGAAAACCTGGGAGTACCGGACAGCTGTTTCGTCCTAGTTTGGGACTCTTCATCAGTTCGCAACCAGCGGGATTCGAACCCAGGACCTTCTAATTACAAGGCAAACTAGCTCGTAGACCATTCAGCTAGCTACTGGGAACCGATCCAATGACCAGCCAGTGCATGAATTCTAACTTCTGCCAATTCACGACATAGCGTGACCCCTAGGCAATGTCTTCGGCGAGTATTTGTCCTCACACCCGACCTGCTGCACCCGACTGGTCACGACTTCCCACTGGAACCCCAGGTAACTACCTACCTGAATAGGGCAAGTCGCTAGTGAGCTGTCCAGTACTCCCAGGTTTTCCAATGGTTCTCTAACTAATGTCAGCTCATGATGAAAATCCTGTAACCAATCAAATCCATACAAACCAACACTTGAATAATGAAAGAATTAGGGTTATACTAACAACATTAGTGTGTTGTTTAAATAACATCGAATCAATCAATAACATCGACTTTCTGCAAGACCGGTTATGATTTATCAAATGAAAGATGAAGTACCTAAACTAGCCACCTCCAATTGCGTCGACCAATTCAACTGCGCTTGTGGTGGAGTGAGTTATATTGGCCGTTGCTCTACGCACTTTATTTTTCGTGCTCACTCGGGAACACCTACCAGTATGGTGTGGCTAAATAGAAGTGTAGTGAAAACTATCATCAACAGCTCGATATTAGACCACCTGGTCCAAAGCGACCGGTCATAATGCTAGCTAGTATTGAAGAACCCTTCTCCATCCTTTATCTGGTAGCAACCAGCTCAAAAAATATAACTAATTCCAGAGAATTAGGGTTATATTAACAACATTAATGCTGTTTAAATAACATCGAATCAATCAATAGTATGAATAGATTTCAGTTCAATAGCATCTGTAAGTGTGATAATATGCATCAACATAACACTGCACTACACTGAATATCAGACAGACAAATTAGGAAAGATAATAATACAAATTCATGAATTTATAGTCTCCACTGAAGATCGACCAGGGCAGTAATAGTGGCTGGCTGGCTGAGCTGTTTCTTCTGCACACACACACAGAGCACCAGTGGTTTCAGGCGAGTGACAAGAGCCTCAACTGTTTGGAGTATTCGACACCTGGATGCTTTTGGCAATTTATTTATTTGGTGCTCGATAAATGATGGAGAAGGATTCTTCAATGCTAGCTAGCATTATGTCAGATTTGGACTAGGTGGTCTAATATCGAGCTGTTGATGATAGTTTTCCCTACACCTCTATTTAGCCACACTACACTGGTAGGTGTTCTCGAGTGAGCATAAAGAACTAAGTACGTAGAGCAACGGTCAATATAACTCACTCCACTACAAGCGCAGTTGAACTGGTCGACGCAATTAGAGGTGGTTAGTCTAGTCTAGGTACTTCATCTTTCATTTGAGGAATCAAAACCGGTCTTGCAGCAAATTGATATTACTGATTGATTCGATGTTATTTAAACAACACATTAATGTTGTTAGCATAACCCGAATGCTTTCATTATTATTATTATTATGGATGGATGGATGGATGGATATATAACTGTAGAACCTGATGGTGAAGAGCAGGTTATTGAAAAGAATATTCTTTGTTCAGTAATCCGTCTTTTGAATACTTCAGCTAATAGTCCGAGGGGTTCGAACCCCGCTCCACTTATATAGACTCTTGATACAACCTAGGCAGTATCGTCAACCATCATATAATAAACATTCAGCTTATACCCTGCCCTGGTAACCGCTAGAATCCAGAGCAGTATTTTGTTACCAACGTCCGTTTACCACCTTATTGAAAGGAGGCAGTCATAAGGTAAATGACAGGCATCAAAATACGACCTAACATAACACTCAGTGAGTAAAGGTCTATTTGCCACATTTTACACACCTGCATATCGAGTAGATAGAGTCAGTGTGGTTCAGTGGTCTGTGTGTCTCTTTGTTTTCGACATAGAACTTTGCACCGATGTGCAGCAGTTCAAGTTGCCACACTCCCTCCATGTAGCACACAAAACAAGAGAAGAAATTAGGAGAAATGCATATTAGAGACAGTAAACAGAGGTGTGAGACAAAGATATAGTAATAACGAAGAACAAAACAGTTTCATGGGAAATCATAAGTCACAAGGAGTGGATGCATCTGCGCTGTCATTGAGAACGATTTTGAGCCATATCACCAGTTGTTTCCAGCCTTCATTGGTTTTTACCGTCCCCAGGACCCTAACCAGTCAGGAAGTCTACACCTTCCTACGTGACTGGTTGGCTTAAACTAACTGTTTTAGATTTTATTGACTGGTGCCATGTTTTAGTTTGACCGCCGCTAGCTCAGGGTATCCATCCATCATCAGTATGGATGGATGGGTATATAACTGTAGAACCTGATGATGAAGAGCAGGTTATCGAAAAGAATATTCTTAGTTCAGTAGTAATCATTCACTTAGCTGTACAGTTGCAAATATATACAATTAATTTTGTGTGTGTGTACATTAGGTTTGTCAAAATCAAAATAACAGTTAGTGTGGGTTGTTGATTACATCATCAAAATAATAAAGAAGTTAAAATGTGTGATTAATAATCAAAGTTGTAACTAAGTGGGGTGAAGATTGGTAAGTTGTGAGTAGGGTTACGTAATATAGACATGTTTAGAAAGATTAGATGCTAGTGAAGGAGTATGGAGACAATTATGAAAATAAACTAGATAATAGATGAAAAGATTGAATGGGTTAGTTACTAAAAATTATTATACGAAAATTGCACACAAAAAATTTGATAACAAAATATTGATGACAGATAAACTTGAAATTAAACCCACGGTAGTAGGAGGGGGTGGAGAAGTTTCTTCTGTGTGCATAAATCAGGCTTTTCTATCCAAATCGCTAAGGCTTCGGCAATACAAAGTATACGGAAGCTTGTCGATTTTGGAAGGCTTCTTTTGACTTTATAGATGACTTTGAACGACTTCTCCTTGCAAATCGAATGACCAGTGTTGAGTATATGCTCAATAATGGCGCTCCTTATTGCTCCGTTGTTACCTTTCCGTAGCCAGGCGGGATAGTGTTCTTGAACTCTTTTAGATAAAACTCGCATCGAACGACCCATATACCTCGTTCCGCAAGAGCAGGTGAATTGGTAGATACACATGGAAGTGGTCAAATGCGATAGTTTATCTTTAGAGTAGTTGAAGAACAATGGCCGGGAGGAAAATGTCAGTCGTAGTGTGGCAGCGAAGAATGTCCTTCTGAGAGCAGTAGATATCTTCTTCAAGTTGTCAGCCAGAAGGTCACCTCTGAAGGGTACATTCATGTAGACCATCTTCTTCTGCACTGTAATGGGTTGTTGTTTGTGAGTCTTAGGCTTAATATGCTTGTCTATAAAACGGGGTGGGTAGCCATTCTCGAGCAGTGTCTTCCTTCAGAGGGCGATCTCTTCCTCTGTTGATTCAGGACTGCAGATTTTTCGGATTCTAGTCGCCAGAGATATTATCAAATTTAGCTTGCGACTAATTGGTACCCAACTGTAGAAGTTTGTCAACTGACCGTTCCATGTAGGTTTTCTGTGTACTTATCTGTTCAAGGTACCATCGGTCTTCTTACTTAAACGAACGTCCAGAAAGGAGATTGTCTCTTTGGTTTCTACTTCGATTGTGAATTTGATCGCGGGGTGGCAACTATTGAAAACTTGAAGTACAATATTTTGATCACAATTGTTATCGCAGATGACGAAAGTATCATCAACATACCTTTTGTATAAGAAGAATTTGTCGATGGTTGCTTTCAGCGGACCGTTTTCCAAACTTGCCTGCTCGAGAATGGCTACCCACCCCGTTTTATAGACAAGCATATTAAATGGCAAGTTTGGAAAACGGTATGGACATTTTCGCTTGATGTTGAAATTAATCACCCCCCACCCCCCCTACACAGTAACACTTGAAAAGATACATCCGATATATACATATAATTAACTCATATACTAGTGTTAATCTACTTATCGATTAGGCAAGAATAGAGATGTATCTCTGTCAGTTACTGTGTAATTATCTTTTTCAAGTTATGTTGATTCATTTATTTTCATGATAAAATTACCAACTTTTTACTAATGCTAATTCCCCCCCCCCAATCCCCTATATCATCAAATGATTACTGACAGGTTATATTATCATCATCATTATCCTCATCAGCCTCATCAGTATCAGCATCCTCAGCATCAATCAACATTAGGCAATGAAAGGAAAATATAAATAAACATAAATTTTGGACTACTAATATATATATAACACTTAAAAATATTAATCATACATAATGATGAGGATATTTTCATGGTATTTATTGATGGTAATTGTAGGAAAGTGGAAAAATTATTATTTTCATTATGTTTGATGGTTAGAAAAATATTGTAAAGAACAAAGTCCTGGAACTAGATTTTTTTGACTATTTGTCACTCTTAAGTATGTTGTTTTGTGTAATCTTTGAGTGGCGTGGCTTTAGGAGACTATCGATGGTGGCTTTTTGGCTTCCATCGTTATCAGTGCACACAGAGTGAAGAGGAAGTGAAGAGCCATCAAGTAGAGGAGTTGCATTGGTAGAGTGCTAGGTAAGGCGGGGAAATCAATCGACGAAACTGTGAAATTACATTGACTGAGATGGTTAGGACATGTGTTACGTATGCCTAGTCATCGCCTTCCTCAATAATGGGCAATGTTAGCTGATATAGGGCCAGGCTGGAAAAGAGCTAGCGGCGGTCAAACCAAAACATGGCACCAGTCAGTGAAATCCACAACAGTTAGTCTAAGCCACGTAGGAAGGTGTAGACTTCCTGACTAGTTGGGGTCCTCGGGACGGTAAAAACCAATGGTTGGAAACAATTGGTGACATGGCTCAAAATCGTTCTCAATGGCTGGCGCAGATGCATCCACTCCTTGTGACTTATGATTTCCAATTAAACTGTTTTGTTCTCCGTTATTACTATTCCTTTGTCTCACACCTCTGTTTACTGTCTCTATTATGCATTTCTTCTACTTTCTTCTCTTGCTTTGTGTGGTACATGGAGTGTGGCGACTTGAACTGCCGCACATATGTGCAAAGTTCTATGTCAAAAACCGACCGACCAACCGACCGTAATCTTTGAGTGGTGATGATGATGTTTGACTGTGAAGGGAATGCTGAGAAAATATATCGCCCAGTGATTAAGGCACTGATCTACTTGGGACTCATGCAGTCAGCTAGCCGGGTGAGAGAGCCTACGGAGAGTTGTCTTATCTGAAGGGAGGACAAATAATGGTGTGTCCGTGTCAGGGATACTAGCTGACTTTCCCCATATCTGTGCTACTGGAGTTAACACTAATTGACCCAGGGATTGACTTGGTACCACCACCACAGGGAATAGTAGTCTTGTTGACTTCGAATATGCCGATGATATAGTCCTCTCTCCTAGGTGAAGTTGCTGACAAAATGCGGTTGAGTTTCCTGAACACCTGAACACCTTGAGCAATCTTCGAATGTTTGGCACTCGATTTGCCAAACGTAAAACGTAAAATGATGCTACAGGACTGGATTACATTGACTCCTAGCTTAAAGCTATTGAGTGAAGTGTGGTGGCTGAGCGTGTTGACCACTTCATTATCAGCCATGAATCGGCCAGCACGAACGGGTTGATCGCTGACGAAATCTCAGTAAAGATACAGAAGGCTCGTTTACCATTTGCCAACTTACGCCATCTCTGGCTTTGTAGGTGTGATATCCTGCAAGCTGTCGACTAAAGGGCGTGTGTACTGCTCTGCAGCAGTTCGCTCTGTCCTCCTCTATAGCTGTGAGGCATGTCCCCCATTGGAAGTTGAAGATATGAAAAGGTTAGCTCTCTTTGATCATAGGTATCTGTCTGCGTTCTATCTCCCGTGTTAAGTGGTATATAATAGGGTGAGCAATATTGAGGTTAGGCTTCGGTCGAGTGTTGGGTCATTTGGAGGGAAAATCAATCGATGAGGTTGTGTAGTGAAGTTACATGGATTGAAAGAGATGGTTAGGACATGTGTTGTTGTGCAAGTCTAGTCTAGCTATTGCCTTCCTCGATCGAAGGGCAGTGTTAGCAGCCGACAAAGGATGGACCAGGTTGGAAAAGAGTGAGCTAGTGGTGGTGGTCATTCCAAAACATGGTTTCATCAGTCAATGAAATAAATTCACAACACCCACGTCGAGAGGTGTGGACTTCCTAGTTGGAGTCTTCGAGATGGTGAGAACCAACGGCGGCGGCTGGAGACAATTGGTGATATGGCTGAAAATCGTTCTCAAAATAAATCACCCAGTGATTAAGGCACTGATCTACTCGGGACTCATACAGTCTGCCAAGCCAGATGAGAGGCTCATCTGAAGTGGTGACAGACAGTGGTGTCCGTGTCAGGGATGCCAGCTGAATGTCCGCATTTCGGTTTAATTTCATCATAGATGTATGTGCAAATGGACTTAATCCTAACTGACTTCAATGACTCAAGGATTAACTTGTTACCACCACCAGGGATTACTATTCTTGTTGACTTGGAATATGTCGATGATATAGTCCTCCCTCCTAGGTGAAAACGCTGACAAAATACAGCAGAGTCTTCTGAACACCTTGAAGAGCAGGAACCTGTGAATGTTTGGTATGCGATTCGCTCGCATCAAATGGAGGATGATGAGGCTACAGAACTGGACTCGACTACATCGACCTGCTCCTAGCTTAAAGATAAGGAATGCAATGGTTGGTGGAGCGTGTTGACCAATTCACTTATTTGGGAAGTTGTATCAGCCCGCGCCAGACGGTTGATCTGATTGACTTGTTCGGCATTTGCCTGCCATCTCATGCCATGCCATCTCTGGCTTAGTAGACATGATATCCGGTTGTCGACCGGAGGACGTGTATACTGTTCAGCAGTCAATTTGCTCCGTCTTTCTTTATGACTGGTGAGACATTGAAAACTTGACTGATAAGGCAATCGCCGTATGACCTTTCTCAGTAAGATAGAGAATGGACTTACTTTTACAAGCTCTGTGTATCATGGTTGATCATACGAGGAGGATATATTAAAGTATTCTAGAATTAAAACTGTCTTGGTCGATGGTTCAATGCTAGAATAATGCTCACTTACCATGAACATACTCCTGATTCGCAATTAATAGTGTTCTCTGAGGAGCTGTGGTTGGTTTAATTGCGGAGCTTTCATCGTCCCCCTTCTGGACAACATCCCCCTTCAGCGCAATTTTTAGTATAAAGTGAACTGATTTAAGTTTTCTATGAGTGATATAATTG
Organism: Trichobilharzia szidati; assembly: GCA_944472155.2. NCBI lineage: Eukaryota > Metazoa > Platyhelminthes > Trematoda > Strigeidida > Schistosomatidae > Trichobilharzia > Trichobilharzia szidati. The sequence goes on along the minus strand of OX235276.1, from coordinate 15,192,406 downwards.
CGTCTCCCGGTAACCATCTTTACATATGTATTGATCATTTTTGTTATTGACTTGGATTTGAAACTTTCTCGTCACATGTGATTTACTTTTTATTAGTTGGTAGATTTGGTCTATATTAACATGTTTGTTAATCGCATATTCGTTTGAGTACCAGGCTTCTAGGAATTCGTTACAGGATTTCATCATGAGCTGACATTGGTTAGAGAACCATTGGAAAAACTGAGAGTACTGGACAGCTGCTTCGTCCTAGTTTGCGACTCTTCGACAGTACGCACCCGCCGGGGTTCTAACCAAAGACCTTCTGGTTACAAGGCGAGCTAGCTCGTAGACCATTAAGCCACTGGGACCTGATCTAATGGCCCATGAATGCTAACTTCTGCCAATTCACGATATAGCGCAACCGCTAGCCAATGTCATCGCTGGCGAGTATTTGTCCTCATACCCGACTTGCTGTACCCTACTGGTCACGATTTCCCACTGGAACCCCCCGGTGGGTGCGTACTGATGAAGAGTCCCAAACTAGGACGAAACAGCTGTCCAGTACTCCCAGACGTTCCATTGGTTCTCTAACCAATGTCAGCTCATGATGAAATCCTGTAACCAATCAACCAAATCCCTACAAATCAATACTTGAATATTCTAGGAATTCCCTGGAAAATTTAAATCAGCTCACTTTATGCTAAAAATTGCGCTGAAGGGGGATGTTGTCCAGAAGGGGGAGGACGACGAAAGCTCCGCAATTAAACCAACCAACCAACCAGCTCAGAGAGCACTACTAATTGCAAATCATCCATCTGAGCTACAAATCTTCTCTATTCTACTCCTAATTCGTTTCTCAACCAATGCAGCCATAAACCTCACCTAGCCGGTGGTCGTAAACCCGGTAAGTGTGAGGCTCGCAATCTCCCCCTCGAGATGCAAAGAAATGAAGAACGCAGAGAGAGAGGGAGAGAGAGTAAACTGTACATCCATCCGCCCACTTTTGTGATTATTTCATCCAATTAGCACTTAGAGCAGTTTCTTTCCAACAACTGAATTAGACTCAACTTTCCAGTGGAAGGAAAGATGATCCATCATGAACAGGAATGATGAATATACACACATTACACACATGTTCTGAATTTTCATCCTATTGTCGACTCTTATTAAGTTACTTACTTAATTACCTTTTTCTTTTATGCATTTTTAGTGTGATTTTGGATTTGCAAAATATATTGGAATTGGTCAAAAAACATGGACTTTCTGTGGTACACCAGAATATGTTGCACCAGAAGTTATTCTTAATCAAGGACATGATTTTGCTGCAGACTATTGGTCATTGGGTATTTTAACATTTGAATTATTAACTGGAGCGTAAGTTAAACTGACAATAACTTATTTATTATATATATACAGTATTATATTATATTATTGTTCCCTTGGGTTCCAAGTGGAACATGGGGCTTCAACGCACACACACACACACATCCAATTTGTTCTATTCTCTGCTGTCCTCTTCAGCTGGCTGTGCCCACAACTGCCCATAATCTCTCATCTCCTCCTTGTCACCCTCTCACTGACGACCCACTCGCCGCTCGTTTCCTATTAGGGTTTCACTCTAACGATCGCCTGCACTGCGCGTGATGTTATTCGACGGTCTCCTCAGTGGAGGCGTCTGTCTAATCCATCTCCATTTTCTCCTAAATATATAATGAACGATAGGCTCTTGATTATTGTGTTCCAATCGGTTTTTTTTGCTAATTCTTTCTGGACAGCCTGCTATTTGATCTTCAGAATGGAGCCAGCAAAGACAGCTGTTGATAGAAGTCTGGTTTCACTGCCATTCTATGCCTTGTTTGATAACGATGAGTAGATTTGCAATTTGATCAGCACATGATTTGCCTTTCCTGAATCCAGCTTGTTCCGGTGAGCGCAGTTCTGTACCCAGTGCATCCTTTACTCTACTCTTTCCAGGATGATGCGACTTAGTATTTTACTTGGCGTGGACAGGAGCATTATTCCACGCCAGTTCTCGCAGAGGCGTGAGTCATCACCCTAACACTGTGTGATTTATCAAAATGGAGTTATACTCGACCACAATGCCCAAGTTTTATACTTATATCAATTAGATGCGTAAAATGCTGAGTGACTAATAAATTGTGTAACAATGTACTGAATTTGAACTCAAATCATAGAGACAAGAGACAAGCAAAATTACACCATGTCAACGGGGTGAGGTTAAAGCCAAAGATTACGTAATCAAACGAAAGAAGGAATAAAGACATCCAGTTACCTGGCAGGGCAAGGAAAGACTAATAACTGCCTCTTTCTGAACACATAAATCTGGTTTGTTTCAAGCGTTTGATAGAGATTCCTTCGGCCAATTTGAGGAGAATCGATCTCGTTTGTCTATTGATAATTTTAAAGGATTTCGCGATTTCCACCTACCTCATCATGACCCGTATCGAGGCTATGTCTGGTAATAGCGCTATTATAAGAGTTTGTTCCCTTGAGACGTAGGCTTTTCGGCAAATGTTCAGAAAATCAGAGGTATGCCCTTCTTCTCTCTGTTCTCCCAATGTAACTGTCCCCCCCCCCTAGATACACGTAAAAATTTGTTTACACAGTTGGAGTTGTTAACATGAGAGAGGTGGGTATCTGTTGACTTTTAACTGCACCAAAGATGAGCATGTTGTTCTAATAATCATGGATTAGTTACAGGATCTCATCATGAACTGACATTTGTTAGATAACCATTGGAAAACTAACTGGGAGTACTGGACAACTGTTTTGTCAGCCCAGTTTGGGACTCTTCATCGGTACGCACCCACCACCAGGGTTCGAACCCAGGACCTTCTGGTTACAAGGCGAGCTCGTAGACCATTCAGCCAACCACTGGGACCCGATCCGGTGGCCGGTTTACAACCCCGGTGGGTGCGTACTGATGAAGAGTCCCAAACTAGGACGGAACAGCTGTCCAGTACTCCCAGTTGCTTTTCCAATGGTTCTCTAACCGATGCCAGCACATAATGAAATCCTGTAACCAATCAACCAAATCCCTACAAACCAATACTTGAAAATCATGGATTAATCATTGACTGTAGAGCTTGACGAAGAGGAAGGTAACAGTTATTGATGAAGACACTTATTCCCTTTGGAAAATTTCAGTTATCCTTATCGCTTTCTTCTCCCTCCCATGAACAATTAATTATATGAGGATTAGTGAAATGCAAAATCTAGTTTTCAAGGGAAATACGATGCAATCATCATTCATTTTTATGATTACTAAAAATTCTCTGATGGGGTAGATAGCTAGCTGAATTATCTATACACTTTTCACTCTCCTATTTGTGTCAACTCAACATTAATTAATACGTACCTTCTATGGTTGTTTTTTTATTTGCATATATATATATATATATATATATATATATATATGTAATTAGGCATTATAGTTGAATTATTAATGTGTATATATCCTTATAAGTAGTCAGATTTAATATTCATCAAAAATAAACGAAGAGTTGTCAGTTGCATTTACCTAATCCCAAATCTTATCACTGTATGTCAGAATGTTTTAAGCCGAGTAAATAATAAAAAATACTAAATATTCCCATAGTAAAATTTAGAACAACACATTTAAGCGAACAATATTGTGTTTTCAATTAGATCTCATCAGGCTTAACTCTAACATATATAAGTTAACAAGTAAAAATTCAAATATAAACCAATCATGGTGTTTTGTCTATAGGATAAGTGTACTACTAGACAGCTTAGCCAACGTGTTAGTGAACACCTCCCATCGTGGTTTGGCAAAGGACAGACAAAAACAATTCGTAGCTCAATTTTGTCACATTTAATTGATAGTGGTCATGTAGTGGAGAAAACGAGAGCCTTCATCAAAGTAATTCATCGTATCCCACCTAATATTTCCAATAGAGTTCGTATTCGTTTACTGCACACAGCTGAGGCGATAGGCATTCGAACTATTAAACCTAAACTATGCATTCAAAAAAGTTCGTACAGTCATTATCCCTCCCTTCTTGGCCTATTAAGACATAACCAACTAATGACTTCTACACCACCCTTTGTTTATATTTTCAACCCCTTTCTTATCATCCCTTAATCTTATCTTCATTATAAACGTGTTTCATTTCCTTCCCTTACAATCTAGCATTACTTAATCGGTTCATTTGTTTTTACTAGCCTTTATCGACTACTAGTTCCACCTGAACGGTTGTTTGTTTAATCATGCTGTTTTTCATTATTCGTGTTATCACAGATTGCCTCACTTTTTCATCCTTATTATTGATTGATAAGACCATTTTTATTATTACTATTATTGTTATTATCATTACTACTATTATGACTAATTGCAAAATTTATATTCACCATCGTATAGACAAAACACCATGAATTTTTATTTGTTAACTTAAATATATTAGAGTTAAGCCTGATGAGATCTAATTGAAAACAATATTGTTCGCTTAAATGTGTTGTTCTAAATAAAAAAATTACAACAAAAAACAAACAATCAAACAAACTCGGTACATAATGACCACCAATAGATGCGTTACACAAAATCTTATAGTTTGTGCGACAGATTGGATACTCTCCCGGATACTCCTAGATCCCAAAGCAGGTGGTTGTCTTCAGGGGGGCCACTCCCGATAAGCCTATGACTTGAAGTTTGATTTACAAGGCAGTGGAGGAGTGTCAGGAATCACGTTCCCATGGTTTCTGGTGACGAAAACAGATTCATGCACCTTTCGATCCGTTTGGATTTTGGAGTTGTAGGTTTGGAATGAGGGTTTTCTAACCCCCCCCCGCCTAGGGGTAGACCTGGATGTTCACTACTAGTCTGGTTGTTATCGCCAGACATTCCAATTCACCCATGCCATTGCATGAAGGTAATGAGTAAGTAAGACTTACATGGGAGAGGCTATGAATGTATGGCAACATGAGAGCATTTCGAGAGGAAGGCGTGAAGTTTACCCACCCTTGGCTGTACCAGCTTTTGTATGGCGGCAACAACTATTCAACATTACAGATAATTATTTAATACAATTTTAAATTTCCCCTTGCGACTGATTGGCCCGACGTGCTCGATTTCAGGTTGACATGTCGGCTTCTTATGCAGATGCTTCGACGATGTCTGGTCATGTAACTTGAAGTCAATTGGTGGATGGTGACTAGAAGTAGTGGAATCCAGGATAAAGCGCATTCCGTCCTATCTGGGACTGGCTCATCAGCCAGTGGATGTACCTGCATTCCCCACTGAGTGATGATGTTCCCACAGTCAAGGCTGGAACCCAGTGGCCATAGTTTCAAACGCCAAAGCATTGTCAACAAGACCACTTGGGGGCTAGTGGATAACCAGCTTTGGTGTTTGAGACTATGGGCACTGGATTCGAGCCTCAGTGGAGGGAACACCATCACTCACTCACTCACTCACTTACTGGGGAATGCAGGTATGCAGGTGCATCCAGCTGACCTTCAACAATTCAAGGCGCACCGTGATGTCCAATCACCTAGTGTTGTGGCATGGTGTGGCCACATTGCAAACCTGACTGACTGATAGAATTCAGTCTCCACCGACTTAACAAAGGACTAGACACACACACATACAATTACACTAGTTATTAACTAGTGTCCAATCAAACTACAGAGTAGTGTGCAGAGATCATTGAAATTAGTGTCATGAGGAAAACATGGTAATCATACAGGAAATGTATGCATCGCCTACCTGTCTATGTGTGTCTATCCCCTTAACATATTTTAATTAAAATTGTTAATCATGAAATATTCTGAGATAAATCCTTCTTTTTTAAGACAAGAGAGAAGGAAAACTGTGAAACACCCCACCACCCCAAAAAAAACAGACATAAGCCGACATATGTATGTTCTACACAGAAATAGTGATAAATTTATACCGACACGACAGTAGCAGTACAGTGTAGTGTAGTGTAGTTTTTGTTTGGTTTTTACACATAACCAATCCTTCTGATTATAATAGGTGAGATTGGGAATATAGGATAAGAGGAGAAGGGAATGAAGCTTAAATTTACGCTGTGGAGAGGGGAGGAGGTTGTTTTAATTTGCTTTACAATATAAACAACCAGTAAAGATAATTTACTCTGTGACAGCAGTATTTTTTGCTGTTCAAGTATTGGTTTTTAGGGATTTGATTGATTTGTTACAGGATTTCATTATGAGCTGACATAGTTTAGGGACATTGGTTATGTCGTGCGTGCGTGAATTGTTAGAAGTTGGAATTCATGGACTGGCTGACTGAATGGTCTACGAGCTAGCTCGCCTTGTAACCAGAAGGTCCTGGGTTCGAACCCTGATTGTGGTGGTGGTGGGTTGGTTGGGTACTGATGAAGAGTTAGTCCGAAACTAGGCTAACGAAACAGCTGGCTGTCCAGTACTCCAGTACTGGTTTTCCAATGGTTCTCCAACCGATTTCAGCTCATGATGAAATCCTACAACAGGCATTTTCTGCTTTGAATACAAAGATACTACACTCGTAGGAGTGAGTGAGCGATTTATGTACACTGTTGTTAAAACAGAAACGATTACATTACATTTCACGTTCTCAGTGGAACATAGGGCTTCCAGCTAGAGGCTTGAAGTTTCTGTAGCAGTGATGATTATTTTTACAGGATGGGGTTGCTAGCCTCATGCTTAGCCAACCTTCCCTCTTTACCAGCTTTTTATTTCTGATTTAGCGAGATAAAGGAGTGCGTCTTCCAGTGGCTGAGGATCGAACCCCGGACCATGTGCATGGTCGACGAACGTCCCAACCACCGACTCTGAATAGGGCTAACTAACAGTTATTCACTGACGGAGCTTTACTTGAGCCTTTGACTCATTGATGTTTACACTCTTAACTATCAACCACTCTAGGCAATGAATGGTTCTGAAACCTGCTCCACTTTAAGAGCGCCAGAGATAGTATCACTAGCCGTCAGCCCTCATAGGATAAGTGCGTATGTGTGTGTGGTGGCTCATTGCCAACTGCATGCAACTGCAAGAGTAGTTGTTGAGTAACGCATAACTTAATTAAGGCCTAAGCTGACAGTAAATCGCCTTGAACTTTTAGATTTATCATTTACGGATATTGCTGACCTAAGTTGTTTAGTAAACTGCCTTTGCTCTGTGAGTTGAGTCAGGCTAATGGTGCTTATTATCACCAATGATATTCCTAATTGTGGTGGATTATGCATCAGACGGTGGGAAACGAGAAGACAGAGATATCCTGGACCGATATGAAGAACCTAGAAGACCTGGATTTCGCAGATGATTTATGTTTGATGTCACAAAAAATCGAAGAATTACATGCGAAAACCGACAAACTGGTCGAAGAAGCAGCAAAGACAGGACTGCAGGTGAACATAGACAAGACGGATGTTATGGAAATAACCAACCAACAACAATAGCAGCAGCAACATCCAACGCCAATCACCATCAACGGGAGGGATCTGAAAGAGGTTACTTCATTCACTTATTTAGGGAGCATTGTCTCAACCACAGGAGGAACCGACGAGGATGTCAAATCGAGAATCGGGAAGGCGAGAAACACATTCATCAACCTGAAACCAATCTGGAAATCTTCGTCACTCAGCCTGCATCAACAACAAAATTCGGATTTTCAATACAAACGTCAAGTCAATCAGTTCTTCTATACGGATCAGAAACTTGGCCAGTGTGTCACAAAGAATATTTCCAACAGCCTGTTGCAGACCTTTATCAACAACTGTCTTCGCTCCATACTGAAGATCAGATGGCCGCCGGAAAGAATCACCAACAAGAAACTATGGGAACAAACAAAACAAGAACCAATCGCCGCCCAACAAATATGCAGGAGAAAGTGGAGATGGATTGGACACTCGCTGAGGAGGCCGCTGGGTGACATCGTGTGTCAGGCCAACGCTCGAGTGGAACCCGAAAGGGAAGTGGCGAGTGGGACGTCAGTGCAAGGGTGACATGGAGGAGATCGTGTGAAGAGAAGTTGAAACAGTATGGACTAACATGGTTGCAAGTGAAAAGTACAGCAGAAGACAGAAGCAAGTGGAGACGTGCAGTTGAAGCCCTATGTTCCACTAGGAACCCAAGGGAACAATAATAATAATAAACCCGATCTCGATCGAGTGAAACAGCCATTCAGTGTTTTCTTTTGGCGGGGTGGGGAGTTGGTTGTCACTTGTTGAAGTAATGTTCTATGTGATTGGTTTCCAACCTACTTAAATCAGTTAATTAGTAGTATTATAAATAGTTTTGATAGTTTACAAAAGAAACGGAAGTTAGATTTCGTGCGCCCCAAGTGATTGAACAGTCAATGGGTGTTTAGTTTCACGGCCACCTAAAGGCCCTAGGTTCGATACCTGGTGGTGAGGAGGGTTTGTAGGTGTGCACTGATGAAGAGTCAGTCCTGAATATAGGACGAAGCAGGTAGACTAGAAATCTAGATTTGGAATTGGTTCCTCAGCTTTCACAGTTGTATGTTAGAAAGAGTAATCTAATATTGTTATTATTATTATTATTTTTAGCGCTCTTAAAATTACAGTTATGTCACTTTTAATCAAAGTTGTTTTATTGTCTACAAGGGATTTTTTGAGTTTGTATTATTTTAGCACACCTGTCATTTTTCTTTATGTTCTAGAATGAAGATGTTAGTGAAACAATGGTTTTTTTAAGTAGAGACATAAACTGAGCCACAGGTGGATGTACACAAATACACGCATACACACACAAACATAAGGAAGTGAAAGGGGGAAGGATAGATAAGTGGATAGACAGGTGTAGTATGGATAGATAGATAGATAGACAGACAGACATATACGTTGAACGACAGACATCCCAGTAAAATATGGACACAGTAACAAAAAGGCAGTGCGCTTTCAGGAGAAGTAAAGTGTTCTATTTACGGGACAAGCCAAATAACATATTTTTTTTTAATGTTAGAATATATTAAAAAGACGGTACAACGGGAGAAAATTTGGTGTTTTTGACGAAGTCACCGTCAACTAGGCTGTACATTCGTGATTCCATGTTAATTTATTTATGAGATCTTTCACAGTGAAACAGTATTATTTACTGGATGATGTTTCGAACACAATGTATTACCGTTCATAATCATATCGCCAGTTATAACCACACAACTTCGAATAGTTCAGCTATAGCACTCACTACATTCAATGACACACCAACCAACCATACAATAGGATGGTGGGATAAGATGACAGTTCTAAAATTTAATCTAATATAACAGGGTGTAGGAAGAGATTGATAACAACGGAAGCTTTGCTTATCGAGTCAGCTGAAGAGAGTACTTGTAATAGGAATGATGGAACACCTGTCCCAGATATCTGGGAAATTCTACTACCCCTACGACGAGTATAAAACGAAAGTTTCGAAATTGTTTGATCACAACTAACGATATGATTATGAGCAATAAATAAATTGTGTTCTCAGCTGTGTCATCCAGTAAATAATAATAATACTGTTTCTCTGACTGTGTGTGATATATCCATCTAGTAAACAAATTAATATGGAATTACATACTATCACAGTGCCCAAGTTTTACACACACACACACAATATGATATATTAGTACATTCGTGTATTTATATTCAATGGGTGAGAACGTCTCAGAACTATTTCCGGTCGGTCAAGGGGCCAATTAATGAAATTACAAAGTGTAATAAACAGAAAGATCGGATCACAATTACTGAGAAACTTGACTTTTTGTGCAGTTAGTGATTAAAAGCGCAGTAAATTCAGATAGAGAACATTGTAGTGCTGATAGTGTAACGACAGAAAACACCGGCCAGGCAACAGATCGTTTATTGAGAAAATCAAGAGATATTTATAGATTTTTATATGCATTATTATTAGCGTTATTGTTAGCAGAGAAGCAACGTCTTCTGATTGGTTGTTTTCTTGCTGAAGGTTATTCTGTACTGCTTGTGACCATTTCTTAGAAAGTTAAGCCATATATCTGCGAATCGTATTTGCACACGTTAAGTCTTCTGTGATTGGTTGTTGAGTTCCTCAAGGTTAAGCTTTGTTATTGTTCCTTTTTCTCATGACCCCGATTTGGGACATAAACATTGACGTCAATTGTTGTCTACAATTTCGGCTTGCAGACATCTCGCACCATAATAGAAATTAAAAAATAACAGCGATGAACAGCAGGGAGATTGGATAAGAAAGGTAATAGGGATGATCACTATTGACTTTTTTATGATGGTCATGGTGCGTCGGTGGCACAACGGTTAGGACGCTCGCCGACCATACACATGGTCCGGGGTTCGATCCCCGGCCAACGCACTCCCTTTACCTCGCTAAGCCAGTAGTAAGACTGGTCATGGGGCATGAGGCTAGCAACCCCATCCTGTAAAAATAATCACCACTGCTACAGAAACTTCAAGCCTCTAGCTTGAAGCCCTATGTTCCACTGGGAACGTGAAGGAATAAAAAAATGGTGGAGACAACTGTTGGACGTGTATTTCTGTTTGATGAACACGTAGCGTAGGCTTAAACTTTTGGATCGTTAACACCTTAGCTATGCCCAGATTCCTTGATTTCACTCTCTTTGCGAGAGAGGTTTTAATCAGATCTTGTATTATATGACTTTGAAGGACTTTTTATCGAATAGAGCTGTGAATGTCCTGAAATTCACCTGATGTGTTCTATTACCGAACTATATGCACACACTTGTGTTCTCCCTTTGCCAACGAGCTAGGCTGGATAGTGTTTGTATGTTCGTTGTCTGTCTGTCTGTCTGTGTATGTGTGTGTATAAAACAGTAAGTATTATTACCTGGATCATATGACGATATGTATTTTCACATCTGTATTGTGTTACGTCATTACAGCATTTATACATTAGCCTTAATCCATTCACATATATAGACAAGTCTCTTGCTTTTCCTGTCCCCTTTCCATTAAGAGGGTGGTGAGTATTAGAAACGTGGTAGTGGTGGTTGAAAAAGTAACAGGTGAAACCTTGTCTCCCCCTTCTCCCCCTTTTCTGTGTGTGTGCGTTATTACCTAACGTAGAAAGAGAAATATTAGGTGTGTGTGTATTGCGTGTCTGTCTGTCTGTCTGTCTGGAATTCATATGTACAGAGGTAGTTGTTGCATTTCTGATGGGTAGGAAAGAGGATTGTATAGAAGAGAGGATGAAGGCAATACAAGTCAATTCCATATTAGTTTGTTTATTAGATGTATCACACAGTCAGTGAAACAGTATTATTATTTACTGGATGACCAGTTTCGAACACAATTTATTACTGTTCATAATCATATCGTCAATTATAATCACACGACTTCGAAACTTGACTTTTATAGTTTTCTTTATCCTCTCCTATTTGTCGTCGTAGGGGTAGTAGAATTTTCCAGATATCTGGCTGGACAGGTGTTGAATCATTCCTATTACACGTACTCTCCTCAGTTGATTCGATAAACAAAGCTTCTGTTATCAATCTCTCCCTCCATTCACCCTGTGACATTAGATTTTAAAACTGTCATCCTATCCCAACATCCTATTGTGTGGTTGTGTGTAATTGCATGTAGTGCTATAGCTGAACTATTCTCTAGATTTCTTATCTTATTCGGGTCAACCAATCTAGATTTTGCTAGGTTCCTTGTATGTAATTACAAAGAAAGAACCTCGGAAACCTTACGCAGAATTCCTAACAAGGCAGGAATAAAAGTGGCTGGCATTCAAACTGCCCACAAACTCAATTAGAAACAAGCTTTGTCGGTTAAAGGATCTATCCTGTGAAGCCTTTAAAACAAAACAATTTAGTTTATCTAATACCTTGCTGTTGCAATGATTGTCAGGTCGAATACATAGGTCAGTCTAGTAGAACAGGGGCAGTCACACTAGCCGAAAGTAAAAACCTAGCAGCAAAATCTAGATTAGTTGACCCGAATAAGATAAGAAATCTAGAGAATAGTTCAGCTATAGCACTCACTACATGCAATTACACACAACCACACAATAGGATGGGATGGGATAAGATGACAGTTTTAAAATCTAATGTCACAGGGTGAATGGAGGGAGAGATTGATAACTGAAGCTTTGTTTATCGAATCAACTGAGGAGAGTACGTGTAATAGGAATGATTCAACACCTGTCCCAGATATCTGGAAAATTCTACTACCCCAACGACGACAAATAGGAGAGGACAAAGAAAACTATAAAACTCAAGTTTCGAAGTCGTGTGATTATAATTGACGATATGATTATGAACAGTATTAAATTGTGTTCGAAACGTCATCCAGTAAATACTAATACTGTTTCACTGACTGTGTGATACATCTAATAAACAAACTTATATGGAATTACTTACTACCACAGTGCCCAAGTTTTACACATATATATTAATACAAGTCAAGGCAACAACATATATTCATAACAAGATATATACATATTATAGTTGTTTTTTCCTCTTTCGTTGACCCTATCTCATAAGATATACGTTTCGCATTTTGCCAGCCAGTAGTTGGGTTCATTTTGTGATTAATGTATGATGGTATATACTACTAACTGACCGATATGAGTAGTTGAATACCACTTACAATATAAACAAGTAGTAGTACTTGCTAGCCATCCATATTAATCGAAGTGATCTATACACCAGAAGGCCACTTCACTTGTTGTTTTTTTGGGGGGGGGGGTGGTCGAGTTCATCAGTCAGTGTACCCAGTTTGATTCAACTCAGAGAGTCGAATCAGTTGAGAATTACTCGAATTCCGCCTGGTTGGCTACTTTGGCCAACTGGCAATATATTGAATCAAATTCGCAATTTACAGTTTACACAGTTATAGAGGGGGGTGTGGTGAAATTTCACTACAGTTTTCATTGGTGGAAACAGGAATGATTCATTGGTTACAAGATTTCATCATGAGCTGACATCGGTTAGAGAACCCCACGCACCCACAGCCAGCCAGTACATGAATTCCAACATAGCGCAACCACCAGCCAATATCATCGTTGGTGAGTATTTGTCTTTACACCCAACCTTCTGTACCCTACTGGTCATGACTTCCCACTAGAACCCCAGGCAAAGAACTGCCTGAATAGGGCCAGTCACCGCTAGTGAGCATCAGATCAATTTTCAAGTATTGGATTTGTAGGGATTTTGTCTAGAGGATTTCATCATGAGCTGACATCGGTTAGAGAACCATTGGAAAATCAGGCTACTGGGAGTACTGGACAGCCAGCTGTTTCGTCAGCCTAGTTTGTAACTAACTGTCCAGTACTCCCAGTAGCCTGGTTTTCCAATGGTTCTCTAACTGATGTCAGCTCATGATGAAATCCTCCAACGAATCATTTGGAAACAAACAACCGTATAGGCGAATCAAGAAGAGAAACAGTTGAAGATGGGATATAAAAATAATGAAAGGAGACTGACGACTACATAGAGTTTATTATGCAACATGTCAGGATTTTGTAGTTTAGCACGACACACCAATAAGCTCACCTGTAGAATTGAATCCAATACTTGTGGGTTACGGGGGCAGGAGGGTTTCATCATGAGCTGACGTCAGTTAGAAAACCATTGGAAAACTAGCACTGGAGTACTGGGCAGCTGTTTCGTCCGCCTAGTTTGAGACTAACTTTTTATCAGTGCGCATCGACCGAGGCTCGAACTCAGGACTTTCTGGTTACAAGACGAGCTTGCTCGTGGTCCAATAAGCCACTAGGACCTGACCCCAATGACCAATCAGTCCATGAATTCTATTCCATGAATCCCTACAAACCAACACTTGAAAATTCTAACTTCTGCCAATTCATGAAACAGCTGTTCAGAGCTCCCTAGTTGGTGTAAATCTTGGCTTTAATAGTAATATTTATAGCCATAATAATAACGAAAGGAATGTAATATTCATCAGGTAAGATTTAGCTATACATATAAAACTGAATTTTTATTGAGAGGCAGAACAGACAGTCAAAGAGAATTATGGTGACAACGAAATTATTACCATTATTATTATTATTCTTTTTCCTCATTCAGATTGAGTTAGTTATTCTCTGAGTGAGTTTACTCTTCCTTCCTGAGTGAGTGAGTTGCTTCCTGAACCAGCCAGAAATAATATTTTCCCAAATACAGACGCACACATACACACACTCACATCCACATACGTATGAAGTACTCAGATAATAGAGATGAATACAGAACAACTAACTTGTTCTCTTCCTTTGTTGGTGTTGTTGTTCCCTTTTTTTGTGTAGACATCTATTTGTCAGTAGTATTGTAATAGTAGTAGTATGTACAGTAGTGTAAGTTGCCATGACAGGAATAGCAGTAATAATAATAGTACAGGAAGTGATAAAAAGCTTTTATGTGAATAGACAGGCACTATTGTTATATAATCTGTTCTCTGTCAAGATGACTATCTTTTCTAGTTTTGTCTTTTTTTTATTTGCGTTGCATTGCATTGCACTGCATTGTATTAGAATTATTCAAGCGTTGTTAGTGTGTAGCGCGATTTGATTTTGACTTTGATTTTAAGTTAGTTAGTTAGTTAAATCATGCAGTGAAATTTAGTTAGAGAGAGAATCAGAAGGTAGGTACTGACTGGATGGGTGTTTCGTCTTAGTTTCGGACTAATGCTTCAGCACAATACACCATCTATCGCCTGATGTGATAACACTTTCAGGCTGTTAGGCAGACACGTTGGTTTTTCAGTTACGGGGACGGACTTCTGTCAAGCTGCAATACGTGTAGCACAACCACCAGTCAGTTTCTTTGAAGAAACACTGAACCTGGTTGACCCCACACTAGCCACAAATTCCCACTGGAGAACTCCAGGCAACTTCGTCCTGTAGTCAATCAACGGTGTTAGTTTCCAAAGAGTTGATTAGTTCCCGTTTTGATCACGAACTGGCTTCAGTTAGAGAGGCACTGAAAACCAAGGGGTACTGTAATGTGCGTCGGTGGCACAGCGGTAGAATACTCGCTAACGACGCATCACGTGGTCCGGGGTTCGATCCCCGGCCACTGGACGACACACTCCTTTACTTCGCTAAGCCTGTAAGTAATAAGACTGGTAAAGAGGGAAGGTTGGCTAGGCATGAGGCTGGTTAGCAACCCCATCCCGTGAAAATAAACACCACTGCTACCGAAACTTCAAAGCTGTAGCTTGAAGCCCTATGTTCCACTGGGAACGTAAAGGAATAAAGAAATACAGCTGTACTGGAAAGCTGTTTGGTCCTAGTTTGGAACTGACTCTCCAGCATTACACGCCCGTGATCCCACCTTGGATCAAACCTAGAACGTTAAGGTAACCAGGGGGACCTAGTTGAGAATCACCTAAAATTCATGAGTTGACAGAAGTTTGAAATTTATGTGCCAATGGATTTCGTCTTAGTGTGGTTGTGAGAATGGTTGTCAACAGGTTTGCCTCATAATAACCTGAAGGTCTTGGGTTTCAGTAGAGTCCTCGGTGTAGTGAGTGACACAATCCAAAGTACTGGTTTCCAGTGGTTCTCTAACTGAAGTTACTTCATTATCGAACGTATATATTGATGACACCTTTATTTTTTGTGATATTGATTCGGATAGGAACACAATAATAACACGATTCAATGAAGTACATTCTGCTATGAAATTCACATGGGAAGAGGAATCACAAAACAGAATTAATTGCCCTCCTAGATATTCTCCTTACAAGAAAGCTAGATGGTTGCATAAAGAGAAATTTGCATAGGAAAAGTACATGAACAGGACAATATACACATTTTCATAGCATCGTTCCTCTTCAGTATAAAAGAAATTAAGTAAAGACACTCAGCCACAAGGTTAGATCTATATACTCAGAAGATGTAAATGAAAATGAACTAAGTATTGTGTACGATACCTTGATTGATTGAAAATAGCTTCCCAGACAAATTCATCTGGAAACATTTGACTAAGAGAGTTTAAAAATGACTATTCACTATCCGTAAACAAGAAGCCTTTATACATACAGCTATAATTCTAGGGCGATATACCTAGCCAAATAATTACGAAGAAGTTAAAAAATCAGTTCATTCAAAGAACTTTTAATTCTGGAAAACTACAGGTCTTGTTTTCTACACAATCAGTGGTGATGCCCCAATTGAAAGATGGAGTACCTAGGCTAGCAAGCCACTTCTAATTATATCTACCAATTCAACTGCGCTTGTAGTGGAGCGAGTTACATTGGCTGTTGCTCTAGGAACTTGATTTTTTTCGCTCTCTCGGGACACACCTACCAGTGTGGTGTGCCTAATTGAAGGTGTAGCGAAAACTATCATCAACAGGTCGATATTAGACTACCTGGTGCAAAGCGACAGGCCACAAAACAGGCTAGCACTGAAGAATCCTTCTCCATCCTCAATCGGGTACCAAACAATTTGCCAAAAACATCCAGGTACCGAATACTCCAGACAGTTGAAGCTATTATGATTCTCATGAAACAGCTGGTTCTCTGTGTGCAGAAGAAACAGCTCCAACCAGCCAGCCAGCCAGCGACTATTACTGCCCTGACCGGCCTTCAGTGGGGACTATAAATTCATGAGTCCTGTATTATTATTTTTCCTAATATCCCTATCAATGTGTAGTGTTATGTTGATGCAATCGAACTTTATTATTATTATTCCCTTGCGTTCCGAGTGGAACATAGGGCTGGCTTCAACAACACATCTCCACTTTGTTCTGTTTTCTGCTGTCCTCATCTTCAGCTGGGTCCACGATTGACCAAACCCTCTCATCTCTTCCTCACACGATCTCTTCCATGTCACTCTGACTCTGACAACCTACTCGTTGCTTCCCATTTGAATTCCACTCTAGGGTCTGGTGAACTTTAATCCATTGATATTATTATTGTTATTGATTCGATGTTATTTAAACAACATTAATGTTTAAAACAATTAGTTCCCTTAATGAATTTAGATAAAGCAATAAGAAGACGTAATTTGTCTGAATCGTGTAATGTATTTGCGCAACACATTTCGAACAATCTGATCACACACGGACTTGTCATAGGAATATTCATGAAATTGATAAAGAGTTAACAGGGGAGAAGTTAAAAGGACATATTGAAGGGCAAAATAACAATGAAGACCACTAAACCGAATAACAGAGGTAATAGTACATCTACCCTGGCTGGTATCAAAACAAAATTTACGAAGGAAGGTTTAATGTGATGACGAATTGCTGCTTTGAACGCATAAAGGTGGTTTAAACTTTCTAATTGCCAGCTAGGGATTCCACAAACTTTAGAATACGCCCCAAACACGTTTTCTATATAGGTTTGAAAGATCTGTTAACGTCAATTTTATGTCCTGTCTCCTCTGTAATATGTTTCGCAATAGAAGAGCTAGGTCGTCGTCTGTTCTCACCATTGTTTAATGGGTTCTGAAGATTCCATTTGTTTCTGGAGCCATTTAGGAATATGCTCTGAAGCCCTTAATGTTATTATTATTGTATCCTTTAATTCCTAGAGAAACATAGGGCTTCAGCCGTGCGTCTCCATTGCGTTCGGTTCTCTGCTAGAGTCTTCACCTGGCTCCATGTCTGCCCACACGTTTTCATCTCCTCTTCACATGATCTCCTCCAAGTCACCCTTGCACTGACGACCAACTCGCCGCTTCCCTTTCGGGTTCCACTCGAGCACTGGCTTGTCTAGTGATGTCACTTGGTGGTTTCCTCAGAGTATGGCCAATCCATCTCCATTTTTCCTGCCTATTTGTTTCACAATTGGTTCCTACTTGGTTCGCTCCCAGAGATCCCTCCATGTTGCTGATCTTTTCTGGCCGGCCATCTGATCTTGAGTATTGAGTGAAGACAACTGTTAATGAAGGTCTGTAGTTTGTTTGAGATGCTCTTTATGACTCGCAGTGCAAGTCTCTGATCCGTATAGTAGCACTGACTGACTTCACATTGGAGTTGAAAATCCGGATCTTATTTTTGATGCTGAGTGTTGTTGACTTGAGAGTGGTGAAAGCTTGTCTTGATTTCCCGATCCTTGCTTTGATATCCTCATCAGTTCCGTTCGCCTGTAGTTGAAACGATGCTTCCAGGTTGGTAGGTAAGAGAGGTTGTTTCTTTCAGGTTCCTTCCATTTATGCTGATTGTTGTCTGTTGTTGTTGTTCTTGTCCAGGAATTTTCATTACCTCTGTTTTCTATATGTTCACCTGAAGTCCTATCTTTGATGCTTCTTCCATCGCCAACTTGTTGCTTTTCGCTTGCATATCTTCCAGTTTGTGGGAAATCAGACATACATCATCGGCGAAGTCCAGATCCTCCAAGTTTTTTTGTGTGAGTCCATTTTATGCCAGCTTCCTCATTGCCTGCTGTTTGTCGCATTATCCAATCTACTGCAATGAGGAAAATCATTGGCGATAGTAGGCAGCCAGCTTGTCTTACTGTCCTGTTCTCACTTCGAAGGATTCCATAAGTTTCCCGTTGTGGATTACTTGGCATGCAGCACTGTCGTACAGCTGTTGGATGAGATGTATAATTGTCGGTGGCACACTAATTCATTCACTGTTATGTAGAGACATAACTGTAGAACCTGATGATGATGAAGAGCTGACTATCACAAAGAATATTCTTTGTTCAATAGTAATCAGTTTTTTGAAGAAAATTTATTTTAAATGGGTATTTTTAATCAATTAGAATCCATTTTTGTTACTTGATTGATTGATGAATAACACTCATTTTTCTAATTTTTTTTAAAAAAAAAATCCGTTTTTCTCTTTTCTTTTAGACCTCCATTTCAAGCTTCTGAACCAATTAAAATCTATATGAAAACTTTAAAGGGTATTGATGCTTTAGGCTTAGCACAGAATAAATATATCAGTTTAAAAGCATTACAATTTATTCGACGATTATGTCGATTTAATCCCTCTGAAAGACTTGGTGTCGGTAAATATGGCATACAAGAGATACGTAGTCATAAGTAAGTTTATTCCACTTTGTTATTATTATTATTGTTATTATTATTAAAATTGTTATTTGTTTAATTGGTGGATGGTGACTGACTAGCAGTGGAATCCAGTTACGCGCATTTCGTCCTATTTGGGGACTCGTCATCTGGATGTTATTTATGTTTAACTTTATGCTGAGGTGTTTGACTCGTTATATATAAATTCACTTCAATCTAGATAGTTGTTTTTTATGAGAATGGATAAATAAAAACTACAGTCCTACAGGAGGTCAATCGCTAAACCGAATGGCTCAGTGGTAACAATGCCGCCGACTGCAGCAATTAGCAACTTGGCTTCACATCATAGGAGAGACATGAGTTCCGTCAATATTGCAGATATACACCTTGCTGTGATGAGTGGCTACAAGCATGAAACCTAAGCCCAAGGCTTGCTGCCGATAGCTTCCAGCCATCTAATGACAGTTTGGAAGCGGACTATCCTTAACATTACGACCAGTCCAACGAGACAGAGGGCTCTCAAGTGGTCGCCCTAGAGGATGATACGGCATGCTGGTCTCGTCTCGTAAGAGGTGGGAACAGATATGTTCAGTTCTCCTGAAAACTAATGCCCAGCCAGTGGGTATATTACTATGTGAATAATCTGTGAAGTGTTTGGTTCTCATACTGAGTTATCAACTGCTAGAACCGACTCCCAGAAGAAGTAGTGTCAGCGCCGTCAGTCGACTCATTCGAGAAGTGTTTGGACAAGCACAAAAATGTACTAGAAATGGATTAACATAGGCTTGATCCCTCCTATCCTCAATGAGCAATTCTTAATCTAAATTATCCATGTACCATGACCACTCTTAATAACTGTTCTACATATTTATCTCTAATGTAGTAAAATATATTAAAATTGTAATGATTAAACTGTCCCCAGTGTGTGTGTGTGATGGTGTTCTCACTAAGACTCTAACTGTCTACCGCCACCTTCTCGAACCCAAAGTCACTTTCCACTAGACCACTCGGGCTTTTGATATAAGAATAGAAATTGTGCGCTGTGGTGGTAGAGTATAATTCCATTGTGGATAAAATTTATTTTGATAAAGTCTCACACAGTGTAGTGTTATACAGTGAGTAATATTTACTGATGACCACGTTTCGAGCATCCCAATTTATTACTGCAGCTCATAATCATATCAGATCAAGGCACTACTTCACACAACTTTCTAACTTCTTTTATATAAACACCACTATTTCTCATCTCTTGATTTGATTGGTTGTAGTATTTTCCATATTTCTGGTGGTATGAGTGGTGAGTCATGCCCATTGCTGCACGTGTTAGGTGTAGATTATTCGATGAACCAGGATTCAGTAATCAACCTCTTCTCTCGCCCTCCACCTACCTACCTATATTACTTTTTAGAATTTCAATTTATTACCAAGACACCTCAGATAGATTGACGACAACATAGACAATCACAGTTGTCATCATTGTTCCTAATCAACAATGGGGTTAGACAGGGTTTATTCACTCTTACCATTTGTCTTTAACTTTACTATGAATAGCATTATGAGGATAACGCTGAAGGATGTATTTGGTGGTAGTAGTAGTGTGGCGCGTGCTATTTACAGGCAGATATAAGTAGTAGTATGTGAAGTAACATCTTGGGAAAAGCCTTTGATAATTTATCTGTCAATGGAAAACCCAATTTAAGGGGAGACTTGAAAAGGTTACAATTCTGATAGGAACTTAATAAGCGGTCGGTCGGTTTTCGACATAGAACTTTGCACATATGTGCGGCAGTTCAAGTCGCCACACTCCATGTAGCACACAAAGGAGAAATGCATATTAGAGACAGTAAACAGAGGTGTGAGACAAAGGAATAGTAATAACGAAGAACAAAACAGTTTAATTGGAAATCATAAGTCACAAGGAGTGGATGCATCTGCACCAGCCACTGAGAACGATTTTGAGCAGCCATGTCACCAATTGTTTCCAACCATTGGTTTTTACCGTCCCGAGGACCCCAACCAGTCAGGAAGTCTACACCTTCCTACGTGGCTTAAACTAACTGTTGTAGATTTGATTGACTAATGAAGCCATGTTTTGGTTTGACCACCGCTGGCTCTTTCCCAGGTTGATCCATCCTATGTCAGCTAACATTTCCCGTTGTTGAGGAAGGCGATGACTAGGCATATGTAACACATGTCCTAACCATCTCAGTCGATGTAATTTCACAGCCTCATCGATTGATTTCCTCTCCTTACCTCCTAGAACTCAACCAAAGCCTAACCTCAATATTGCTCACCTTGTTATACCACTTCAGACGGGAGATAGAACGCACAGACACCTATGATTGAAGACAGCTAATCTTTTCATATCTTCCACTCTCAATGGCCAGGTCTCACAGCCATAAAGGAGGACGGAGCAGACTGCTGAGCAGTACACACGCTCTTTGGTCAACAGCCAGCCGGATATCACGTCTACGCCAGAGACGGTGTAAACTGGTATATGCGAAACTAGCCCTCTGTATTAGTGCTGAGATTTCGTCAGAGATCAACCCATTGGGGCTGATGGTACTTAATAAGCGACACACATGCACACACACACACAATGAAGAACAAAACTTCCCTAATACAGAATGGATAATATTGTTTGTAAATAATAAAATCAATTCATGATTTATTAATTTGATTGGTTGGAGGGCTTCATCATGGGTTGACATCAGTTAGAGAACCATTGGCAAACCTGCAGGGAGTACTGGACAGCAAACTGTTTCGTCAGGCTAGTTTGGGACTCTTCATCAGTACGTATCCACTGGGTTTCGAACCAAGGACCTTCTATTTACAAGCCACTGGCACCGGATTCAATGGCCAGTCCATGAATTCTAACTTCTACCAATTCGCTATTTTAGAGCAACTAGCACCAACCGATGTCATCGGTGGGAACTGCATCCTCACTGCTCTCACGACTACTCACTAGAACTCCAGGTAACTTCGTCCTCAGGTTAAATCATGGATTGGTATCAGTTAGAGAACCATTGAAAACCAGTATTGGAGTATAGTCTTAGTTTGGGACTCATCGACAGTATGCACCCACTGGGATGAAACAGCTGTCGGGCAGTACTCCAGTGCTAGTTTTCAATGATTCTCTAAATGATCAATTAATCCGTGGTCTAACCTGGCGAGTATTCTACCACTAGAACCACCGACACACAAGGTGTCCAAGGTATTTCGTTTGAACTCAATTACAACACGGCAAAGATCTTTTGTGTACAAGACTTAGAGCCACACACTTATCGTCGTTTGAGGATTGTTGACAATATCCACTTGCCACCATGACTCAAATATGTGAGGAGGAACTCAAAACCATGACCCACTAGCTGAAAGTCTAGTGCACTGAAGCCAATTGAGCTACATCTTCACTCTCCTTATCCAGGGAGATGAAGACTAATTATACCGTTTGTTTGGCTCGGCTCAGAGAGTTGAACCAGTTCAAGCCACCGATGACAGTTCATGATTAAAAATCCTATAACCAATCAAACAAATCCCTACAAAATCAATACTTGAATATCAATCTTATGCTCACTAGCGGCTACTGGCCCTATTCAGGTAGGTAGTTACCTGGATTCTCCTGAGAATGCATGACCAGCCAGTGGAGTACAGCAGGTGGTCAGGTGTGAGGACAAATACTCGTCAACGATGACATTGGCTAGTGGTCGAGCTATGTCATGAATTGGCAGAAGTTAGAATTCATGGACTGACTGACCATTGGGTCTCGGGTCTCAGTGGCTGAATGGTATACAAGCCAGCTAGCCTTTGTGACCAGAATTCCATGGGTTCGAACTGCGGCAGTGGGTGCGTACTGATGAAGAGTTAGTCCCAAACTAGGCCGTCGAAATAGCCAGTACTGTCCAGTATATCCAGTACTGGTTTTCCAATGATCCTCTAATTGGATTTCACCTCATGATAAAATCCCTGCAAAGCAAACCTTTGAACAACAATAATATAATAATGTTTAATGATAGATAGTCATTCCTTTTGTTGTTTTTGTTATTGTTGTTATTGTTGAAAGAGATTGTTTACTGTCAAAGAACACTGATTATTGTTGTTGACAGTTCACCTGACAGTGGTTACTACTTATATGTGTGTATGTGTGGATGTGTGTGACATACTGCGGGCTTGGTTGTTGTGGTGATGATGTTGCATTAGATTTCTCTCTTAACCAGCGTTTATTTTACCACATTTCAATCTGACAGTAATCAAATAATAATCAAATTGGTATTATGTACACAGTTAGCGGGATACATACAGAGATACAATACACACATACACACACACAACTACATACCTAATTGACATTTATGTAAATGCTAAGGCGGGGGTGGGTGGGGGGTGGAAATACCGTGATTTATGTTAGTATTAGTTATATATTGGTATTTAGTGTATTATATATACATATATATAGGTAGATATACATTAAAGTTTGTCAATGAATTCACCCTAGCGTGTGTGTGTGTGTTCGTGTGCGTGCGTGCGTGCGTATGTGCGTGGGTGTGCGTTATCACGGATATTATTATATCCTGATGAATAAAAGTGTTTTTTTCTCAATTGTGTGGTGTTATATATCAGATAAAATGACAATAAACACTTGTCCAGTGTTGTTCATTCTTTTCTCCTCTCTAGTTTTTTATTATAATAAAAAAGAAATGAAAAAAAAACAATTTTATGACATATTTTTTCCTGTTCAAACGACGATATATATATATATTGTATACTTTACTGCATTTATTTATCTTTGTCACTTATCGCCTGATAAACGCAGTGTGTGCATGGGAAATAAATCCAAAAATTGGAACATATTGAATGTGATGAATGTATTGTGTTTATACTTGAAAATTGATCTGTGATGCTCACTAGCGGTGACTGGCCCTATTCAGGGAGGGGTTCTAGTTGGAAGTCGTGACCAGTAGGGGTACAGAAGGTTGAAGGTGAGGACAGTTACTCATCATCGAAGAGGACATTGCGGAATGGTCGCGCTATATATCGTGCGTGAATTGGCAGAAGTTAGAATTCATGGGCTGACTGGCCAATGGATTGACGGGTCCCAGTGGCTCCCTAATTGTTTGCGAGCTAGCTCACCTTGGCGGTGGATGCGTATTGCTGACTTGTTACCAGCAGTCCGCTCCATCCTCCTTTATGACTGTGAGATCTGGCCTTTGAGGGTAGAGGACATGAAAAGGCTAGCTGTGTTTGATCATAGGTGCCTGCGTTCTATCTCCCGTGTGAAGTAGTATAGTAGGGTAAGCAATCCTGAGGTTAGGCGTCGAGTGCTGGGTGAGTTGGACGGGAAATCAACAGACGAGGTTGTGAAGTTACACCGATTGGGATAGTTAGGACATGTGTTACATATGTCTTCCCTGACGGGCAATGTTAGCTGACATAGGGTCAGGCTGGAAAAGAGTTGGCTAGTGGTGGTCAAACCAAAACATGGCTTCATCAGTCAATGAAATCCACAACAGTTAGTTTCAGCCACACGTAGGAAGTTGTGGATTTCCTGGTTGGGGTCCTCGAGAGGACAAGAACCAATGGCGGTGGCTGGCGACAATCGGTGATATGGCTCAAAGTGATCGTTTTCAATGGCTGGTGCAGATGCATCCACTCCTTGTGATTTATAATTTCCAATGAAACTATATTGTTCTTCGTTATTACTATTTCTTTTGTCTCATATCCCTGTCTACTGTCTCTATTTTGCATTTCTTTTTACTTTCTTCTCTTGCCTTGTGTGCTACATGGAGGGAGTGTGGCGACTTGAACTGCTGCACATCGGTGCAAAGTTCTATGTTGAAAACAGATAGACAGACAGACAGACTGCTGAAGAGTTAGTCCTAAACTAGTCTGACAAAACAGCTGGCTGTCCAGTACTCCAGTGATGGTTTTCCAATCGATGTTCTCTAATCGATGTCAGCTCATGATGAAATCCTCCAACCAATCAATCAAAATCCCTACAAAAACCAATACTTGAATATTGTGTTTATAGTTTGTTTCTTTCAGATTTCTTTATTTTTTGTTTTCCTAAGAATAACTAAGCAATGATAAAACTAAATTTCATGCCCAATCGATAGCTAGCTACACTGACTGAAACTGATCTTCCTGTACGTTCCATTATACTAGAAACGTAGTTCAGATAGCGCGGTTAGTGTAAGTGGTTTATACTATTTCAGGTGGTCTGTAGACAAAGTCGTACTGTTGTTGGTGAATAGGGAATTAACTAACAGCAGTTAGGGGTTTCCGTCAGATATGAACAATAGGCCAGCTCATGTTGCCTCTCCGCTCTGAGGAGGGGGAGGAGTAGAAGAGATCGATCCTGAAAATTGTACATCTCGACTTTGCTTCCGTCCGTAACCAGTAGACACAAACCGAACACCACTTCAAACAGGCCATTTGTGCGCGCGTGTGTGTGACCAGTCTCAAGCTCTGACGTCATGCAATACTAATGCTCCTGTTGTTGTTTAAGGTACTTGAAGAAGCACGATCAGTTTCATGAGCATGGAATCAAATTGAAAACATCATAATTCATTTGTAGAATGCTGTGATGCTCAGACGAATATTAACTGATTATCTTACGGGACAAATTTCTGAGCATTTATTATTTCACTTTAGGTCTAATCGTCAAGACAGGTAAACAAAGCAATGCTAGAAAATGCCTTATCACAGTCACCCGATGACCAAAACAGGTTCGGCGTCGAACTGGGTGACACAAACAGATGTAGGTGTAGTAAGTCTGTTTCCATGAAACTAACTCTGTGAAATTTATCATCATAGTATAAGTCGTTTACGCTATTTTAGGCGGTTTATGGACGAAGTCATACTGTTGGTAGATAGGGATTTAACTAACACCAGTAGGGTGTTTTCCTCAGATAACGAATAAGTCAGTTATTCTGCCTCTTCGCTCTGTGGACAAGGGTGGTGGTTGTTGGGGGGGATGGGAGCAGACTTAGGAAACGTCGATCCCAAAACTTGTTTACCTTTTCAATTAAATTACCTTGTGGCAGTTCCGTAAACTAGCGACAATGTCTTTTTCATACGGACACAACTCCAAAAACCACTTGTGTGTGTGTGTGTTGACTGGCCTCAAGCAGTTGTCCCCTGGGGGAATCTTAATGTTCTTTCTGTTTCTTGTATGTGTTTGTGTGTGCGTGTGTGGGCAGCCGAAAAGTAATAACCGCATACACCCAGGTACATACATTCGCATAAGCGCCTAAAGCCTAAATTACAGAAAATAACTATTTTCCTCACGTGACTTTTACAGTTTTTGAGATTTTATGAATTTGTCAATAAAGACTAACTCTCATAATGAGTGACCGCAAGCATAATGTTGATATGATATAAAATCAAAAATATTTAAGTTCGTAGGAAATTGAATATAATTTCTATCCTTATCCTCATTTATGCTAGTTTTTTCTATTTTGCTATTTATTATTTTGGTGTTTTTTTGCCTTCTGAGTGGATCGAAAGGCCTCAGGCATGAGTCTTGAGGTTTCAGTGGCACAGTAGTGTTTTTATTTCTTACGGAGTTGAGTTTCTGGCCTCTCGCCCAACCCTTCCTTCTTCACCTTGATTACTACCGACTAAGCTGTGAGGTTTAGGAGTGCGTCCAGTGATCGGAGATCGAACCCCCGGGGCCACATGAGGCATGTTTAGCCGAGCATTCTCCCTTTGAACACCACCACCACCGATGCACTGATATTCTGCTTAAGACTTGTATGCATGGCATCATGTTCTCTTGATGTCTAGATTAATTTCTCTGAACAAATGAAATAGCTCCCTTCAGTAGTTAGAACTCATGGGCCATTGGATCGGGTCCCAGTGGCTGGCTGAATGGTCTACAAGCTAGCTTGACGCCTTGTAACCAGAAGGTCATGGGTCCGAACCCCAGTGGGTGCGTACTGATGAAGAGTCCCAAACTAGGCTGACGAAACAGCTGTCCAGTACTCGAGCGGTGGTTTTCCAATGGTTCTCTAACCGATGTCAGCTCATGATGAAATCCTGTAACCAATCAATCAAATCCCTACAAACCAACACTTGAACTTCTTATTTTACCCAACATTAGAGAGTTTTATGCAATTAACCCAGTGACGTAATCATCTAATCACCCAATAAGTAGGTAAATGGTCGACGTCTTTGAACACTTTTTTTCTCCCTCAATTGATTGAACTGAAGTACTCGGTGTCAGGTTGACATGTCGCCTCCTCCTTGTGCAGATGCTTCGATGATGATGTCTGGTCATGTAACTTGAAGTCAATTGGTGGAGGATGGTGACTAGCAGTGAAATCCAGGAAAAAAAGCGCATTTCGTCCTATTTAGGACTGATGGTGTTCCCAGTGTGAGGCTCGAACCCAGTGCCCGTAGTTTCAATTTCATCAAACAATTAATAAAACCCGTTGCACCACAAGAGGTGGGGTGGCTCTAGTAGCCCAAATGGTCTAGTGGATAACCCGATTTGGCGTTTGAAACTACCGACACTGGGTTCGAGCCTCGGTGGAGGGAACACCATCACTGATTCATTGGGGAATGCGGGTACATCCACTGGCTGACGAGTCCCAAAAAGGACGAAATGCACGTTATCCTAGATTCCACTACTGCTAGTCACCATCCTCCACCAATAATTGTCTTTGAACACTGTATAGTCTGTTAAAAATTGTAGACAGACAGATGGTAAATTAATTCATTAAATAAACTTAATTAATTAATTATGATGTATAGCTTAGTGTTTCATGCACACGACAATATTGTACACACACACTGTTATGCCTATCATTAGTCGTAGTAGTATTAGGCAATATGTTTAAAGGTTGTATTTTAAAATATATTCTGTAATTTTTTTTCTCTTATCTAAAGAACTCATTTGTAATAATTACACTAATGGTAATAATTTATTTGCCTTGAAAATTGAAGAATTTGCATGCTAGAAGATATCCACCACATTAGACTAGAAAAGAAGAAGGAGAAGGGAAAGTTGGTACACAACAGAAGCCTAGGCTACAGGATTTATCTTGTTTGTGTGTATCGATTTATATGCGTGTCTGCGATGGTAGGCGGTGTGGTATTTAGGTTGAGATTTTGTTTAAACGGATTAAAATTTTCTGAACAGGTGAATCTCTCTAACCGCTTGCCTGGTATATAAATACGTATAGACTCTTTCGAGTCATTTAGGAATGATGATCAACAAACGAAGTAATTTAGCTGTTTTTCGGTTCGTTGAGCCTGCAACAATGCGGCGTTCAAAAGCCTGATCTATGTGTGTGTTCTATAAAAGAACTCAGTTATCATGGCTTCATCAGTCAATGAAATTCACAACAGTTAGTTTAAGGCCATCCAGGCAGGTGGGGAGGTGTCAACTCCCTGATTGGCTGGAGACAATTGGTGGTATGGCTGAAAATCCTCGTTGTCAATGACAACGCAGATGCATTCATTCCTTGTGCTTTGTCATATCCAATAAAACTCTATTGTTTTCCCGTATTACTATTCTTTTTCCCTCACCCTTCTGTTGATTATCTCCGTCTCTTTTGAAGCTTTCTTTATTCTTTTCTGTTTGTGTGCAACTGCGTGTGTGTGTGGCAACTGGAACTGCTGCCCATCTGTGCAAAGTTCTACGTTGAAACCAGTCAGTTATCATCTGATTATTTGTCATTTATACTTGTTGGAGTGCGTCGGTGGCACAGCGGTCCGGGGTTCGATCCCCGGCCACTGGACGACGCACTCCTTTACCTCGCTAAGTCTGTAAGTAATAAGACTGGTAAAGAGGGAAGGTTGGCTAGGCATTAGGCAGGCTAGCAACCCCATCCCGTAAAAAAATAAATAACACTGCCTCTAGCTTGAAACCGCCCTATGTTCCCTCCACTGGGAACGTGAAGGAATGAAAAAAAGTACTCGTTGGAACTTGTTAGCAAGGTTGTATCTGTGCAACTTCGAAAGAACTGATACCGTGTCGGTGATTCAAACCAGAGTCACTGTATTTGTGGACTAATTGGGTTCAGGATTAATCTCCAGTAAGATTGTAACCGACGAAATGATTGGTCACGTCGTCGATCAGCATCACCACTAAGTACTAGATACATAACACTGGTTACAACCAGGAGTCACTTTTGGACCACCTGAGTGGCTGGCGAATATCCTACCGTTGAATCACGGACACTTAGTGATTCTATATGTTTAGAAATAGAAGTGATTTAGTCGTTCTATATTCCAGTGAGGTTTTAAGTTAACTGATGAATTGATATCAATTAGGGAATCACTGGAGGTCTGGGAACACTGGACGGCTGTTTCGTCCCACTTCAAAACTAACTCTTCAGTAGCATACACACATGATCTCACCGCCAGGAATCTAATCCAGAACCTCCTGTTTACTGTCCATCCAACGGAACGGAATCCACTGTCCACTTTATGTATTTATTCTAACTTATGCCAATTTACGATAATCTCTAGCGTCGTCACTGCTAATCAATCTGATTAGGGAGTTGTTGTTTTTTTCTTCTCACAGCTGACTTGGTTGGTTTAGTGGTCTTCTCATCATTGATATCTCTGCAAAATTAACCAATACTTAAGTAAACAAACAAAAGGAGTATTTAATGAGGTGTGTTGTGATTTTAAGCATAGAAAAAGAAACAACACAACAACAATTTTACGCTTCTCATGGGTATAACAAAGAAAAGAACACGTAAACAATAACAATAATAACAACAACAGCAATCAAGAATTATTGATTTACAGTGTTCAATCCCTTTTAGTGGCATAACTCATTAAAGAGGAGAAGTGGCAGAGAGAGAGAGCGGGGACCGGGGGGGGGGAGAAGGAATCACGATTATTGAGAGGAGTTTAGAATTTAATCAACCATAACAAGGAAGAATTTTAAATAAAAATCAAATAAGATATTTTAGTGACCTCAAGGGAATTGATGTATCCTTTTTCCAGTATAATATTTGGGGCTGACTTCATCCGGTAGAGGGGTGAAATAGTCAGAGACATCATTTCAGTGATTCATGTGACAAATGATTTCCTATAGAGAGGTTGTGTTGGATAAGCTTGCTATTATCTCTCAGGCATCATTGGAAGGTAAACAAGGTGGCATTGTTGTTCTAGTCCCTTTCTCTCTCTCTCTCTCTCTTCAATTGCACTGACCAAATTAATCTTGCGTGCGTCAGTGGCACAGCGGTAGGAATACTCGCCAACCACGCCACAGGTGGTACGGAGTTCGATCCTCGGCCACTGGACGACGCACTCCTTTACCTCGCTAAGCCTGTAAGTAATAAGACTGGTAAAGAGGGAAAGTTGGCTAGGCATGAGGCTGGCTAGCAACCCCATCCCTATGTTCCTTACACTGGGGACGTAAAGGAAAAAACTAACCTTGCACTATGGTTATCAAACTGGTGAGAAAGAAGACTTATAATTCGTATGACGCACGGGTTTTGAATATCTCCCGGGGACATGAATTTCTGTGACGTTGAATAATAATAATAATACACTTTGTAATTGGTTGAAAAGCCTTCTACTGTGATTACTTCCAGCTATTCAAGATGCCAGTTCATCATGTGATTAGTGAGTCTTCTAGTTACGATGATCATATTGTCAGCTAAATGGGTAGAATTCAACACCTTCCGAGAATAGACAACAGTGTGACAGGTAGACGTAATTTGCAGAGATTTGATTGGCTACAGGTTAGATTACATGAGTTGAAATCAGTTAGCGATAAAATTCTTTTCTTTACAAAGAGCTACGCTTGAAAGAAGTACATTGCTCTCTATAAGAGGGGAATTCAAGCACTATATGATAGGGTGTAATTTCATGTCGTTTTTTTCTATTCCTTCACGTTCCCAGTGGAACATAGGGCTTCAAGCTAGAAGCTTGAAGTTTCTGTAGCACTGCTTATTTTTTACAGGATGGGGTTGGTAGCCAACCTCATGCCTAGCCAACCTTCCCTCTTTACCAGTCTTATTACTTACAGGCTTAGCGAGGTAAAGGAGTGTGTCCAGTGGCCGGGGATTGAACCCCGGACCATGTGAGGCGTGGTCGGCGAGCGTCGTCCCAACCGCTATGCCACCGACGCACTATGTCGTCGTATAAGTTAGAAAATCGTTTGGTAAATGGCTTTATTTGACTGTGAACAACAATAAATTATGATAACGGCGGTTTGCTTAAATCACTCGGCTACTAGAGTTTCCATCTATCAAAGTGGTGCTTAAACTCCTCTTCTGCATTTCTGATTGATATAATCATGAAACTATATCAGATGATCACTGCATGAACTCACGTGTGCACACATATATTTAATTAGCTTTCAGCAAAACACTGTAGGATTCCTGGACGATGTCATTCGATGGCCTCCTTAGTGGCGTGCCCTCCTACATAGTGGCTGAGCAATCAGCTCTTGGTTGGTTCGTTCACCGCCAGAGTTTTTTTTGTTGCTAATTCTCTCTGGTCAGCCGTCTATTTGATCTTCAATATGGAACCAGCGAAGGGGGGGCAGCTGTTGATAAAAGTCTCTAACTTGTTGGGAATGCTTTTCATGACTGACTCACGCGCAGTGCAATTCTCTGACTCATATAAAAGAACTGATTGACTGACTTCACATTTGTGTTTAATAGAATCCGAATCTTGTTGTTTATGCTGAGTTAGTGAGTGAGTGCAGAAGATTTCCAAACTGATTTCGGCTAGTTATGCTTTGCTATTACCTACTGAAGACCTTGCACTTGATGAGTTTTCACTTTAATATATATAAGTGAACCATTTACCCCAGTGATTCTGACTGTCTGGATTCAACATAGAACTTGGCACCCAAGTGCAGCAGTTCGAGTTGCCACGTTCCAAATAGCACACAAAGGTAGACAGGAAAATGAGAGAAGAGAATCAATAGAATTTAGATAAGTATAAGAGTGAAACAGAATGAGTAATGGTAGAAAGGAATATGAAAGATTACAGAGACTGAATACATCTGCGTAAGCCATTGACAACGATTTTGAGCCATGTCACCTATTGTCTCCAGCCATTGATTCTTAGAGTCCCGAGGGCGGGCCCCAACTCGGAAGTCTGCATCTCCCTACCTGACTTAGTTTAACTGTCAGGGATTTCATGGATTGATGAGGCCATGTTTTTGTTTGGCCACCACTTACTCTTTTCCAACCTGCACCTATATCAGCGCGAGGGTCAGTAGAAGACTGTCGCTCCTTCTGGAACACATGCGTAGACTCTGATCACGCTCTGGTTCGCGCACGTTTACGCTTACGTCCAAATGAACATAAGAAATTGACGGCATCGAAACAGTTGCGTCCCAAACTAGATCGAGACACTGAGTCACTATTTAAGGAAGAAATAGCGAAACGTGTGTCTGAGGTCGATAGCAGGACTTCCCCTGAGGTAGCCTGGCACAACATATAGCTAGCTGTAGACACAGCTATAGATGCTGTTAATAATCTAAAACCAAAATTTAGTAAGAGCCATTGGATCTTTACCGCTTCATCAGCCCAGTGATTACATTTCTTTAAATACTTCTAATTATGCAAGAAATCCTTCTTTAAACTCTCCTTGGTTGGAGGATTTCATCATAAGCTGACATCAATTAGAGAACCATTGGAAAACCAGTAGTGGAGTACTGAACGGCTGTTTTGGCCTAGTTTGTGACTCTTCAGTGGTACTCATCCACCGCCAGGGTTCGAACCCAGGACCTTCTGGTTACAGGGCCAGCTAGGTTGTAGACCATTCAGCCAGCCACTGGAACCTGATCCAATCTCCAGCCCATGAATTCGAGTTTCTGCCAGTTTATGACATATCGCGACCAATTCGCAATGTCTTCTTCGATGAGTAACTGTCCTCATCTTCAACCTGCTGTAACCTGCTGGTCACGACTTCTCACTAGAACCCCAGGAAACTAACTGCCTGAATAGGGCCAGTCACCGCTAGTGAGCATCAGATCAATTTTCAAGTATTGATTTTTGTAGGGATTAAGTTTGATTGGTTGGAGGATTTCATTATGAGCTGACATCAGTTAGAGAACCAAACAGATGACTGAAACATGAGGTAAATATTAAACCCTTTTATTATGTTTCTATGATTAATTGATCCGTTTCATTATTTCTAGTCGAATTGAAATTTATGTTGTGTGTTATCATTATTTTTCTCTCCTCTCTCCCTGTTTTTTATAGATATTTTCAAGGTTTCGATTGGGCTGGTATAGTAAAACAAACATTGGCCACTCCATTCAAAGTTAAGGTAAGCGCGCACATAGCGAATTTTGTCTTTTGTATGTGTGTCTGTCAGTTAGTGTATTATATAACTTGTCGATTTTTGCATATATATATATATATATATATATATATATATATACGATATGGCGCAACCACTAGCGAATGTCATTGTTGGCGAGCATTTGTCCTCACACTCGACTTGCTGTACTTCGGTAACTTCTTCTTCATCAGCTTCTATAGTTATATGCGTCAATATTTAGGGTTATTAACAACATTTTTTTTCTTCCTTCACATTCCCCAGTGGAACATAGGGGGCTTCAAGCTAGTGGCTTGAAGTTTCTGTAGCAGTGGTGATTATTTTTACAGGATGGGTTTGCTTGCCTCATGCCTAGCCAACCTTTCCTCTTCACCAGCATTATTTCTGGCTTAGCGAGCGAGGTAAAGGAGTGCGTCGTCCAGTGGCCGGGGATCGAACCCCGGACCATGTGCATGGTCGGCGGGCGTCCAAACCGCTATGCCAACGACGCACATTAACAACATTAATGTGTTGTTTAAATAACATCGAATTAATCAATAATATGAATAGATTACAGTTGAATAGCGTCTGTAAGTGTGATAATATGCATCAACATCACACTACACACTAAATATTAGACAAATTAGGAAAAATAACGATAATATAGAATTCATGAATCCATAGACTGCACAGAAGGCCGGCCGAGTCAGTAGTAGTAGTCTGGCTGGCTGGCTGGTTGGCTTAACCTGTTTCTTCTGCACACACACACACACACAGAGCGACGGTTGTTTTAGGCGGATCACAATAGCCTCTGCTCTTTGGAGTATGCGGTACCTGCATGTTTTTGGCAGTTTATTTGATACCCGGTAGATGATTCTTCAGTGCTAGGCTGCTTTGTTGTGGCTGGTTGCTTTGGACCACCTGGTTTAATCTCGAGCTGTTGATGATAGTTTTCACTACACCTTTATTTAACCACACAACACTGGTAGGTGTGTCCCGAGTGAGCATGAAAAGTCAAGTCCCTAAAGCAACGGGCAATATAAGTCTCTCTACTATAAGTGCAGTTGAATTGGTAGATACAATTGGAAGTGGCTAGATAGTCTGGGTCTCTTATTTTTTTCAACAACCTGCTCTTCATCATCAGGTTCTACAGTTATATATATCCATCCATCCATACTAATAATGAAAGAGTCAGGGTTATACTAACAACATTAATGTGTTGTTTAAATAACATCGAATCAATCAGTAATATCAATTTTCTGCAAGACCGGTTGTGATTTCTCAAATGAAAGATGAAGCACCTAGACTAGACTAACCACCTCTAATTGCGTCGACCAGTTCAACTGCGCTTGTGGTGGAGTGAGTTATATTGGCCGTTGCTCTACGCACTTGATTCTTCGTGCTCTCTCGGGACACACCTACCAGTGTGGTGTGGCTAAATATAGGTGTAGTGAAAACTATCATCAACAGCTCGATATTAGACCACCTGGTCCAAAGCGACCGGTCATAATGCTAGCTGGCATTGAAGACCCCTTCTCCACATCCTTTATCTGGTACCAACCAGCTCAAAAAATACAACTAATTCCAAAGAATTAGAGTCATTAACAACATTAATGTGCTGTTTAAATAACATCGAATCAATCAATAATATGAATAGATTACAGTTCAATAGCATCTGTAAGTGTGATAATATGCATCAACATAACACTGCACTACACTGAATATTAGACAAATTAGGAAAAATAACAATAATACAGAATTTATGAATTCATAGAATCTACAGAAGGCTGGTCAGGGTAGTAATAGTGGCTGCCCGCCTGGCTGGACCTGTTTCTTCTCCACACACACACACACACAGAGCATCGGCTGTTTTAGGCGAATCACAATAGCCTCCACTATTTGGAGTCTTCAGTACCTGGATACTTTTGGTAATTTATTTATATGGTACCTGATGGATGATGGAGAAGTGTTCTTCAATGCTAGCTAGCATTATGCTTCTCATTACACCTTTATGTAGCCACGCCACACTGGTAGATGTTCCCCGAAGGAGCAAGAGAAACCAGGTTCCTAGAGCAACGGCTAATATAACCCTCTCCACTACAATTCCAGCTGAATTGGTAGATACAATTAGAAGTGGCTAGCTAGTCTGGGTACTTTATTCTTTTCAACAATGTGCTCTTCATCATCAGGTTCTACAGTTATATATCCATCCATCCATAATAATAATAATGAAAGAATTAGGGTTATACTAACAACATTAATGTGTTGTTTAAATAACATCGAATCAATCAATAATATCAATTTTCTGCAAGTCTGGTTGTGATTTCTTAAATGAAAGATGAAGCACCTAGACTAGACTAACCACCTCTAATTGCGTCGACCAGTTCAACTGTGGTTATATTGACCGTTGCTCTACGTACTTAGTTCTTATTGCTCACTCGAGAACACCTACCAGTGTGGTGTGATTAAATAAAGGTGTAGTGAAAACTGTCATCAACAGCTCGAAATTAAACCAGGTGGTCCAAAGCGACAGGCCATAATGCTAGCTAACATTGAAGACTCCTTCTCCATCCTTTATCTGGCACCAACCAGCTCAACATGCACAACTAATTCCAAAGAATTAGGGTTGTTAACAACATTAATGTGTTGTTTAAATGACATCGAATCAATCAATAATATGAATAGATTACAGTTGAATAGCGTCTGTGCAAGCGTGATAATATGCACGAACATTACAATGCACTACACTGAATTTTAGACAAATTAAGAAAAATAACAATAATACAGAATTTATGAATTCATAGAGTCTACAGAAGGCTGGCCAGGGCAGTAATAGTGACTGGCTATCTGGACCTGTTTCTTCTCCACACACACACAACACATACACAGAGCACCGGCTGTTTTAGGCGAATCACAATAGCCTCCACTATTTGGAGTCCTCAGTACCTGGATACTGATGGATGATGGAGAAGTGTTCTTCAATGCTAGCTAGCATTATGCCCGGTCGCTTTGGACCAGGTGGTGTAATATCGAACTATTAATACTTCTCATTACACCTTTATTTAGCTACACCACACTGGTAGAGATGTTCCTGAGGGAGCAGGAGAAACCAGGTTCCTAGAGCAACGGCCAACATAACTCTCTCCACTACAAGTGCAGTTGAATTGGTAGATACAATTAGGGAGGGGACTAGTCTAGTCTAGGTCATGTAGAAAATTAGACATTTAGTTTACCGGCATTAAAAGTTCTTTGATAAATAGATTTTCTTAACTTCTTGTAATTATTTCATCACTGGATACGTCACCCTTTATGAATTGCAGTCGTATTTACAGATAGAGAATAGTCCTCTTCTGCTTTCTTGGTCATGTGTTATTTTCCTGATGAACTTTTCTAGAATAGCAGTGTTTTGATCAGTTGTCATTTTCAAAAGAATGGACACGGAACAAAGAGTACCCTTTTCGATAACTTCATCATCAGGTTCTACAGATATATATATATATATACATTATAGTGAATGAATGAATTAGTGTTATGAACAACATTAATGTTGTTTAAATAACATCGAATCAATAATATTGATAGATTACAGCTCAATAGCATCAACATAAAATAAACTGAATGTCAGAAGAATTAGGAAAGATAATATTACAAATTCATGAATTTATAGTCTCTACTGAGGGCCAGGGCAGTAGTAGGGGCTGGACTTGTTTCTTTTGGACACATAGCACTGGTTGTTTGAGGCGAATCGCGATAGCCTCTGCGGTGCTTCGATGATTTTGGTAATTTGTTAGGCACCCGGTACATTATAGAGAAGGATTCTTCTACGCTGGCTTTGTGACCGGTTTGCACCAGATGGTCTAATATCGAGCTGTTAATAGTTTTAACTACACCTTTACTTAGCCATAGTGGGAGATGTTCTCGAGCCAGCACGGAAAATCAAGTTCCTAGAGCAACGGCCAATATAACTCGCTCCAGCACAAGCGCAGTTGAATTGGTAGATACAATTTGAAGTGGCTAGCTAGTCTAGGTACTTCATCTTTCAGTCGAGGTAGCACCATCGGTCAGTCGTGTAGAGAATAAGACGTGTAGTTCGCCAGTTGTCATTTTAATGAGAACAAATTAGTTCAGCGAAGAGTCTCTTTTCGGCGAATTGATTCACTTAGCTGTACAGTCGCAAATATATACAATTATTTTGTGTGTGTGTGTACATTAGGTTTGTCAAAATCAAAATAACAGTTAGTGTGGGTTGTTGATTATATCATCAAAATAATAAAGAAATTAAAATGTGTGATTAATAATCAAAGTTGTAACTAAGTGGGGTGAAAATTGGTAAGATGTGAGTAGGGTTACGTAATATAAACATGTTTAGAAAGATTAGATGCTAGTGAAGGAGTATGGAGACAATTATGAAAATAAACTAGATAATAGGTGAAAAGATTGAATGGGTTAGTTACTAAAAATTATCATACGAAGACTGCAAAAAAATTTGATAACAAAATGTTGATGACAGATAAACTTGAAATTAAACCCACGGTAGTAGGAGGGGGTGGAGAAGTTTCTTCTGTGTGCATAAATCAGGCTTTTCTATCCAAATCGCTAAGGCTTCGGCAATACAAAGTATACGGAAGCTTGTCGATTTTGGAAGGCTTCTTTTAACTTTATAGATGACTTTGAACGACTTCTCCTTGCAAATCGAATGACCAGTGTTGAGTATATGCTCAATAATGGCGCTCCTTATTGCTCCGTTGTTACCTTTCCGTAGCCAGGCGGGATAGTGTTCTTGAACTCTTTTAGATAAAACTCGCATCGAACGACCTATGTACCTCGCTCCGCAAGAGCAGGTGAATTGGTAGATAGATACCCATGGAAGTGGTCAAATGCGATAGTTTATCTTTAGAGTAGTTGAAGAACAATGGCCGGGAGGAAAATGTCAGTCGTAGTGTGGCAGCGAAGAATGTCCTTCTGAGAGCAGTAGATAGATATCCTCTTCTTCAAGGTGTCAGCCAGAAGGTCACCTTTGAAGGGTACATTCATGTAGACCATCTTCTTCTGCACTGTAATGGGTTGTTCTTTGTAAGTCTTAGGCTTAATATGCTTGTCTATAAAACGGGGTGGGTAGCCATTCTCGAGCAGTGTCTTCCATTTTGTTGGAAATATAATATATATTTAGAAATAAATTAAATTATTTTATTAATTTTTAATCGATACCTTTTTTCTCTGTTTCATTGCATTTTTATAATTCGATCATCGTCATCGTGATTGTGATCGTGATCGGGATCATGATTGTGATCGGTTAATTGTCAACTTTATCAGTTGAATGGCCCATTGGATCATTCAAATTTTGATCGTTTCACAATGGATGAACAAGAAGCACCAGATGAATTATCAGGATGGGATGCAAACTTTTAGTGGACTGCTGTGTCTGTTTGTGCGTGTGTTTATTTGTTGAAATGTATTTTCTATCTACATTCATCTGTGTATGCATGTGTGTGCGTGTGCGTGTGTGTGTGTTTATTCGGGTCCACCTGTTTCCCGTTGACATTGTTACTGATGCTGATGCTGCTGCCCCACTGTTGTTGTTATTGTTATTATTATCATTTCCTCTCTATTATTTCTTACAATATTACATATATAATGTAGTGTGTGTGTTTGTGTGAGGAGTGCGTGCGTGCGTGCGTGTGTACACTACGTGTAGAATACCTGAGGAATGTGTTTATTCATCGACTTGTTTACTCCCTGAATTGTACTCCTCTTTCTGTAGGTGTCATACACATTGTCACTTGAAGACATAAACACGCTCCTGCCCAACTCTATCTCTTCCCCACCCCATCCCCACCCACGCACACACACGCACCTCCTTTCTGTCTCTATATATCTGTGTTTATTTTGCCTTATTACCCTTTGAAGTAAGTGAAAGTATCTTCTCTCCATCAGTGAAGTACAAGAGTGCAGGAGTATATCTATACTAAACAGCGCATAGGACACAAAGTCGATCGAAAGTGAGAGTAAATCATTCGAAGGTATCTATCCTATTATCACATAACCATTTTCCATCTGTCTTCATTTATCTTCGTGTTGATGTTCTTCTTATAATTTGTGTTCTTTTTCTTCATATATCTATCAACATCAAAAAGACAATATATATAGATTCTGATGTGCCTATATATATGTATCTGCGCTTCTCTCCCTATCCCTCTCTCTTTCGAGAACCATAGTTTCCTGAAAAAAGGCTGCTGATATTATGCATATGATAGATGTACGTACGTACGTACGTACATCTTTTGTGTTTTCCGTGAGCTTCCATTCCTGTAGTAGTCACAACAAGAAGAAGAAAGCTGAGATTATGTGATGAAGGGCAGTGTGAGGGGAAAGTGATGATGATGCCTACTGTATGTAACGCATATAATTCATCTATGTTCCAGTTCATTGATAGAAACACTACTCCTGCACATACCATTACAAGACTATAAGAGATAACAAGAAGTGTCTGGATGCTTTGACGCCGGCGGCGGGGCGCGTGGGGAATGTATGGATGAGAGAGTTAGGCTCTTTGTTCATCATTATTTTGGGTCAACAATAAAACAAGTCTTTGTGTATGGATCCTCCTCCCCCCTACACTCACACACACAAACACACCGAAGGAGATCCATGCAGATATATACTCCGTCGTCTTTTTGATATCATCTATTTTCATTCTACATGACTTCTTATTATTAGAAATATAGACATTAGTATTCTTGTTGTTCATTACTATTATTCATACTGTTGAATGCACTGAGAGTATCTTTCTTTATACATATTTGATTACGTAATATCTAAAAAATAAACAATAGTCTGTTGGTGTTGTTACTGCTGCCTAGTTTGTTTTTATTGAGTCATTTATACGTACTTGGGTGTGTGTATGTGTGTTGTGTGTGGGTGTGGTTGTATACATTTTGGGATTTCTACCCTACTCTTGACCACCCATTTCTCCATCTGCCCCTCCCTCTCTCATTCTTTGTGTCTTATTCAGTCGATTTCTGTTTTAAAATATGCCCAAGAGAGTGGTGCATAGTATTATATAACTCCGTGAGCAGTACTCTTTAATAGCACCCTCTGTATGTGTGTGTGCCTGTGTGTGCGGGGGCGTTTGCTTTACGATGGTTTACGTTTTGTTTCGTTTTGTTAACTCAATGAACAATTCCGGAGTTAAATGTGTTTTATTACTGTTTCACTACTGTTACTACTACTACTTATTACTGATAAAAGTAGTCTCTTCTGTTCTACTGCTGTTTAGATACACCAATACAACACACAAACAAACATTCATATATACATACATACATACACTTCTGTCTTTTATTTTCCTCATATTCTGTATATTCACTAAAGTGGGTGGCGATTACACATAATCTGAAAGGTGATTGATTAATCTATTGATTTATTGATTTATTTCCATTGTGAAATATATATTGATTAAATGAGAATTATCCCTTTGTGTGAGCTTATACACTGTGTGTGTGTGCGTGTGTGTAGCGCTTGATTGATTTTCTAAGGAGCCATTCATTTTGTTTAGTTAAAAAAAGTTCATCCCATTCACCTCTAACAACAACAACCCCCTCATCGTCGCTGCCCCTCCCCCTCCTTCTTCTATTACTCTTACTTACTTTCTCTTTAACTACCTTTATCTACACACACACACACTCACATGCATACATACACACATATACACACAGACATATAGATATATATACACACTACATACATACACAGGCTCTTATGTAATACAAATTACCTATTTTAATTCATGCGCAGAGATATACATATATATATATATACTGTCATTTTCTAAAGATATTAGATTTTAAGAAAAAAATAATAATAATAATAAAATAAAATGAAATTTGTTAACATGATTGATTGTTGAAATATTTTCTTTGTCCTTTGCTTAACCAGGCAGGGTGATGTTCGGAAATTCTACGCGAAACACGCCTAATTGTACGGCCTATGTAACTGGCTCCACAGGATCAGTTAAATTGGTAGATACACATGGAAGAGGCGAAATTAGGCAGTTTGTCTTTCATTCCCGAACACAGAAGAGGAGTGGTTTTAAAGATACAGCGTAATTCAGCATCAGGGAATACTCTTTCTACTGTATTTCTAAGGCGCTGTGTTATTATCTCACTGGTGTTGTCTCCTAGGAACTGCATCTGTAAGAACAAGGCCTTTTTTGGAACTGTTGGTAACTTAGGCTGCTTTGGTTTCATATTCATATTCTTATCAACAAACTTTTCAGGATAACCATTCTCACTTAGCAACCGTTTAATATTGTTTAGTTCCTCGTCAAGACATTCGTCCGAGGAAATCTCTCTTGCTCTGTGGACCAAGCACTTTATTAGATTGCGTTTGTATTTCAAGGGCACAAAGCTGAGAAAATGTGTGTACTGGCCCTTTGATGTAGGTTTCTGTTTTACTAAATTGATGTTGAAAATCATGGCTGCTGAGTGTTGGTATCTCAGTGAGGTGGAGTTCGGGAGTTAGTGGGATACCATTACTCAGTCATTCACTAACTGAGAATGCAGGTACATTAAGCTGTGATGAGTCTTAACTAGGACGACGAAATGTCCCTCCTTGATGTGCTAATGGTAGTCATAATCATTTATGAGCTCGCCTTGTAGTGGGTGCGTGTGTGTTGCTGAAGAGCCCCAAACTAGGCTGACGCGATATAGCTGGCTGTCCAGTACTCCAGTGCCGGTTTTCTAACTTCAATGGTTCTCTAACCCCGTGACAGCTCATGATGAATTCCTGCAAGCAACACTTGAATATCAACCTGTTGCTCACCAGCAGCGACTGGCCCTATTCAGGTCAGTAGTTACCTGGGTTCTAGTGGTAAGTCGTGACCAACCAGTGGCGTATAGCAGGTTCGGTATGGAAACAAATAGTGGCCAACGATGGCATTGGCTGGTTTACTGGTCGTACTATATCGTGTGTGAATTGGAATTCATGGACTGACTGG
Source organism: Trichobilharzia szidati (assembly GCA_944472155.2). NCBI lineage: Eukaryota > Metazoa > Platyhelminthes > Trematoda > Strigeidida > Schistosomatidae > Trichobilharzia > Trichobilharzia szidati. The sequence goes on along the minus strand of OX235276.1, from coordinate 15,150,261 downwards.
CCATTGGATTGGCTGGTCCCAGTGACTGAATGGTTTATGAGTTAGTTCACCTTGTTACAGGATGAAGGTGGATTGGAACCCTGGCGATGGTAGGGTGTGCGATCTACTGAGGGGTTAGTCATAAACTAGACTGACGAAACGGCTGGCTATTCAGTATTCCATCAGTGGTTTTCCAATAGTTCTGTAACTGATATCAGCTCATGATGAAATCCTTTAACCATTCAAATCAAATCCCTACAAACCAACACTTGATTATCAATCTGATGCTCACCAGCGGCGAATTGCCCTATTCAAGTAAGTAGTTACCTAGATTCTAGTGGAAAGTTGTGAAAAACCAGTGGGGTGCAGCAGGTTGGGTGTGAGGACAAGTACTCGCCGCCAGTGACACTGGCTAGTGTCAGTAGCGCTATGTCGTGAATTGGTAGGAATTAGAATTCATGGACTGGCCATCGAATTGGTGGGTCTCAGTGTATAAATGGTCTATGACCTAGCACACTTTGTAATCAGAAGATCATGGACTCAAGCCATGGTGTTTGCGTACTGCTGAGGAGTTAATCTCAAACTAGGCCGATGAAATAGCTGACTGTACAATAGTCGAGTGGTGGTTTTTCAATGGTCCTCTAATCGATGTCGGCTCATAATGAAATCCTATCAATAATCAAATCCCTGCAAACCAATACATGAAAAATCATTTAAATTTGCCTTGTAATATTTAATTAGTTATTATTAATGAGGAGTGCCTAGTGGAAATTATTTTGACTAGCTTAGAAATCTACATTAATTGAACTAGAAGAAGAGAGGTGTTCAGCGAAGAGTCGGTGTAAGTTTTTGAATAAACCAAAAAAAAAAACAATAGTTTTTACAGAATTACCTGGTGTCATCGTTTATTTCGTCAGCTTCTCATCATCTGCATACAGCCATAACGGAATTAAGTTTGAAACGGGTAGAAGATAAGAGAAGTGGTAACGAACCTTTTTATTAACAATGAGAAATAATACATCATATTTATACATTTCTTTTAGCCACATTAAAAGTCGACTAGGTTAGAGATGAATAAATTGTTCTGATTGGTTGGTGATTAACTCAAGGTTAAACAATGAGACGAAAAATTGGCCAATCAGGTTGTTTCATGTTCACAGATGTAAAAACTATATCCAGATTTCAACAGCCATTGACGTAAAATTGATATAAGTATAAAACTTGAGCACTGTGGTAGTAGAGTATAACTCCATTATGGATAAGATTTTATTTTGATAAATCACACAGTTTGGTTATGCAGTAATAATAACTCATGACCAAGTATCGAGCACAAATTATTGCCACTCATAATTAGATCAAGGCACTACTCACACAACTTTCTTGCTTCGTTTATATACATCAGTACATACATGATTAGATATTTGAATAAAAACCAATATAAGACAAAGTACATTCAGAAATAATATGAGTGTTATCAATAAAGTACAATCAGATGGGAAATAAGACGAATGTTTTTATAGTCAAAATAAGTAACTTGTTAGAATGTTGTGATGAATGTGAATTGAAATAGAATTTTGAGATTATTTATTATCCTCCTCTGATTTGACTGACTGGTGGTAATAATATCTTCCATGCATATCTCTGGTATTTGCGTTGAGTCATTTCTGTTGCATGTGTTGTGTTGGGTGTAGACTCGATGAACCAGACAGGATTCAGTAATCAATCTCTCTCGCTCTCCACCTACCTATATTATTATTATTATTATTTCCTTTAGTTCCTAGAGGAACATAGGGCTTCAGCCATGCGTCTCCATTGCGTTCGATTCTCTGCTAGAGTTTTCACCTGGCTCCAGGTCTGCCCACATGCTTTCATCTCCTCTTCACATGATCTCCTCCAGGTCACCCTTGGACGACCAACTCGCCGCTTCCCTTTCGGGTTCCACTCGAGGGCTTGTCTAGTGATGTCACTTGCTGGTTTCCTCAGAGTGTGGCCAATCCATCTCCATTTTTTCCTGCCTATTTGTTTCACAATGGGTTCCTGGTTGGTTCGCTCCCAGAGATCTTTGTTGCTGATCCTTTCCGGCCATCTGATCTTGAGTATTGAGCGAAGACATCTGTTAATGAAGGTCTGTAGCTTGTTTGAGGTGCTCTTTGTGACACGCCAAGTCTCTGATCCGTATAGTAGTACTGACTTCACATTGGAGTTGAAAATCCCGATCTTATTTTTGACGCTGAATGATGTTGTCCTCCACACAGACTTCAGAGTAATGAAAGCTTGCCTTGCTTTCCCGATCCTTGCTTTGATATCCTCGTCAGTTCCGCCTGTAGTTGAAACAATGCTTCCCAAGTAGGTAAAGGAGGTAGTTTCTTTCAGGTTTTTTCCATTTATGCTGATTGCTGTCTGTTGTTGTTGTTGGTGTTGGCCAGGGATCTTCATCACCTCTGTTTTTTCTATGTTCACCTGGAGTCCTATCTTTGATGCTTCTTCTGCCAACTTGTTACTTTTCACTTGCATATCTTCCAGTTTGTGGGAAATCAGGCATATATCATCGGCGAAGTCCAGATCCTCCAAGTTCTTTGTGTGAGTCCATTTTATGCCTGTTTCCTCATTGCCCGCTGTTTGTCGCATTATCCAGTCTACTGCAATCAGGAAAATCATTGGCGATAGTAGGCAACCCTGTCTTACTCCTGTCTTCACTTCGAAGGATTCCGTGAGCTTCCCGTTGTGGATTACTTGGCATGCAGCGTTGTCATACAACTGTTGGATGAGATGTATAATTGTCGGCGGCACCCCGTAGTAGCGAAGTAGTTGCCAAATCACCTCTCGATCGACGCTGTCGAAGGCCTTTTCAAAGTCGATGAAGTTGAGATAGAGAGGTGACTGCCATTCCAAACTTTGTTCAATGATGATCCGTAGTGTGGCGATTTGATCAATACATGACTTGTTACTCCTGAATCCAGCTTGTTCTGGTCGAAGTTTTTCATCCAAGGCTTGTTTGATCCTTTCCAGGATGATGCGGCTTAGTATTTTGCTTGGGATGGAAAGGAGCATAATTCCGCGCCAGTTCTTGCATTGACTTAAGTCTCCTTTCTTTGGTAGTTTGAATAGGTATCCTTTCTTCCAATCCTCGGGTACTTTGCCTTCTTTCCACACCTTCTCCAGTAGTGGCGTCATCAGGTCTGCTGTTGTCTCTGGGTCGACTTTCAATGCTTCTGCTGGGATTCCATCTGGTCCTGCTGCTTTCCCAGCTTTCAGCATCTTGATTGCCTTCAGGACTTCTGATTTCGTCGGGGGGTTGATGTTCACTGGTAATTCTGCTTCCGTTGTTGGTATTGTTGGGCGCGTTGTAGGTGGCGGTCGGTTTAGTAGTCTTTTGAAGTGTTCAGCCCAGTGTTTCCTTTGCTCCACTTCTTTGGTGATTGACTTTCCATTTTCATCCTTCACTGGCTTAATTTGTGACGAATTTTTGCCTGAAAGGTACCTAGTTGTTTGGTGAAGTGTTGCGAGGTCTCCTTTGCCTGCAGCTTGTTCTGCTTCATTGGCCATGGCTTCATAATACTTTCTTTTGTCTTCTCTGGCACTCTTCTTTACTCCTTTGTTCAGTGTATTGTAGCTTACATTCAACTCCTGTTTCTGTTGCTCGTCGGTGCACTGCAGAATTTTTTGTTTCACCATCCTTCTCTCCTCTATTAGCCTCCAAGTGTCCGTAGTGAGCCACGGTTTGTCCTGTCTCTTCTTTCTGCCCAGAACTTCCATGCAGGTTTCGCTCCATACTGTTTTCAGGTTGTTCCAGTGTTTTTCGACGCTGACCTCTTCACCAGTGTTGATTTGTGTCTCGGCTTTGTCCTTTATACTTGCAGTAAAGATATCCTTTGTATCCTGGTCCTTTAGTTTTTGAGTGTTGAACTTGGCTTGTGGTCTATCTGCAGCTCCTGTTTCTCTGAAAGCCTTTAATTTGAGTTGGATTGTTCCTTGTACGAGGTAGTGGTCTGAGCCAACGTCTGCTCCTCTTCTTGCTTTTGTGTCCAGTAGGCTGCGCCGCCACTTCCTCGAGATTGTGATGAAGTCAATTTGGTTTTTGGTTCGCCCATCTGGTGACACCCATGTAGCCTTGTGAATATCCTTGTGTTTGTATACGCTGCCACCAATCACTAGTTCATTGAAGGCGCAGAAGTCGGCGAAGAGTTCTCCATTTTCATTCATCTCTCCCAGAGCTTCTTTACCCATGATGAGTTCCCTTCCTGTGTTGTCTGGTCCCAGTTTGGCGTTCATGTCTCCCATTAGTATTTTGATGTCACCGGCTGGAGTATTGTCTATTGCTGCCTGCAGTTGTCTGTAGAATTCTTCTTTCTTTTCGAGGTCTGCGTTGTTGGTCGGTGCATAGCATTGTATAATTGACACTTTCCTTCCTTTGGAGTTGAATCTGGCGGTTATTATCCTGGGTGAGATCGCCTCCCATTGTATCAGAGCCTTGGTTGCCGTTGGTGACATCATTATAGCCACGCCCTCGGTGTGTGTGTGGTTGTCTTCTGGGTGACCGGAGTAAATCACTGACTCACCTGTTGACAATTTGGTGAGTCCGTATCCGTTCCATCTGCTTTCGCAGATCCCCAATACTTGTAGTCCGTATCTCCTCATTTCGCTTGCGATCTGGGCAGCTTTGCTAGTCTCGTACATGGTGCGGACATTCCATGTCCCCACACAGACTTTTTCTTTTGACGCAAGGAGACTGTTCACGCTGAAGTTTCTGTAGCAGGTTTGTTTACAGGGTGGGGTTGCTGGCCTCACGCCTGAGTTTAGTCTTTGGGTACCTGAAATAGAAGAAAGGTTAGTGTTGCGTGACCGCAGAGCCCAGGGGACATCTGCTTGAGGCCGGTCACACACGGCCTGGTGTGTCTCAGTAGCGTACTTATCACTTCTGCCCTGTGACACGGCAGCAGAAAGCGCGGTCGTTGTTAATCCGGGCCACGGCCGATCCGGCATGATATTTCTTGGATTCGTTTGGTTCATCGGGTTGGATTGTTGACGACTAAGTCCAGCCCCCACTGATACCGTCGCCAATGTATCAGTAGGTTGTGAGGTTTGACAAATTTGGTTGATGCCCGTTGCTACTATCAACGGAGCTACGCTAGGAACGGTGTGGCGACCCAAGTTATCTCCTACTGATACCGTCGCCACCGTCATATCAGTAGAAGTCCGGTTAAGCTGCCGGTCAGCCTCGGCTTCATTTTCAGCTCCCCGTTGTCGATAACATCGTGGATGAAATGAAAGAGCATGTACATCCTAAGAAACTCTAAAATAGCAGAATACATCCTGAAATTAAAGAAGCATAGCTCCGCAACCGTAAGTCCTACAGGGACGAGACAGGTACCAATTGGTTCGTCTCGTCGAGAGGAATCCAATGGTATATAAATCAGAGGGTAAAAGCTATTCCTAAGAAGAATACGAGGGTTTTCCTGCCTAGCAGTCTCTGCCCCCCTGCTGCCCTATGGTTGGTAATGCCCCCTAGCTACATACACAACGGCATACAACCTGAGGTCGCGGAGCTAAAAGATGTCAAGAGAACAGCCAGCGGCATGAACTCTAGGCCTAGAAACAGGTTTCCCCTGTAGCCTTTGAAAAAATTCCCTATTCGGCTGAGGAGAAGCTATAAGGTGTGAAACCGGTACCAATGGGTAGATTTCGTCGAGAGCTATCCATTGATATATAGCTTCCCTAAGTCCTAGCCTCCCTGGAAAAATTTTGGCAGCATAACCCCAGAGGGCGGAAGCCCAGATATCAAAGATCCTGAGGAAGGCTGAGGAGAGGCTACAAGGGTCGAAACCAATGTCAAAGGATAGATCTCGTCGAGAGCTATCGATTGATATATAGCTTTCCTATGCCAGAGCATCCCTAAACAAACTATGACCGTATGGTCCCTAGATGCCCCAACATAGTAAACATGAAGCTAAAACCTAGCCTAAACATGAAAACTACTAATAAAAATAATATAAAAAAAAAATAAAATAAACTTACCAAATAATTCCATTGATGAGGCTTGGAAGCCATCATATGCCTCCAAGTGACAGGGGCTGGCCGCCGAAAACCAGCCATCCGTCCCACGCCATGCCACAATTTCCCCTCTTACATTTGGCGGGATCGAATCGCATGCCAAACGTTCGTAGATTGCAGCACGAGGTGTTCAGAAGACTCTGCATTTTGTCAGAGTCCTCGCCTAGAAGGACTATATCGTCTGCATATTCTACGTCAACGAGATTATTCTCTGGTAGCAACTCGATCCCTGAGTCGCTGAAGTCACTTAAGGTTAAGTCCATTAATACATCTATGATGAAATTGAATAGAAATGGGGATGATGGGCATCCCTGACGGACACCACTAGTCGTCATCACTTCGGATGACAACTCGCCATAAGCCCTCACCTGGCTGCTTGAGTTCGAGTAGAGTGCCTTGATCAGTGCAATGTATTTTCTCGGCATTCCCTTTACAGGTAAGCATCACCAGAGGAGGAACTTATGTTTATGCACTCGTGAACATGTGTGCTACTGACATTTCATAATGTCACTAAGTTCCTAAGAATTTAAACCGTTTATCAACAACAAAAATTCCCTATCAGTATCTTTGTATTCCTCAGGGATAACAAAATGAAAAGTCACAAGAATTTATAAATCAGTGCCTGACAACTATGACGTCGGAGAGTATGTCAAACATACCGCCAAAGATTATCCAGTGAATTCGTCTTGACAATAAGCGAAATGCGAAGCAGTTCCAAGTATTTAAAAGTCTGCACTCAAAGTCTAAATATCGATAGGCTTGATGATGAAGTTTAAGTGAATCAATTCTATTAGTGAAAAATGATTTCGGCTCAAACAACTGTTTAACTACCCAGAAAGTCAATAAAAATAGTAAGTTTCAAAAGTTTGTTTGTAGTGGTCTGATTAATTCCAAATTTGATCATGGATTGGTATCAGAAAACCACCGGGACGTAGTGACCAGAGGTTTCTCCTAGTCTGGAACTGATTGGCAGTACGCATATAACCACAGGAGTTCAATCCCAGAACCTTCTAGTTACATGGTGACCTCATAGTTTTATAGGTCGAACTCACAGGAGGAACTTATATTTATGCACTCGTGAACATGTTCTTGTCTGACTTGGAAAAAGCGTAAACTAAATCAATAAATAGTGTCATTTCACCTCATCTAGTGGGTATTGTACACTACATCAAAATAGATGAGTCATTTACATTTGTATATCGAGTACCAAGCAATCTACCTGAAGGCACACGATTACATCTCACATCACCTAGCTATAGGTGAAGCTGTAGAGATTAATAAGCAACCTGGCCTATGTGAGCAAAAAGAAAAGTGCAGCCATCCTATTTGTTTAATCCGGCTTGCTATGAGTTCTTCAGGGATATAATCATCTCATATTTGCATGTTATATTACGTCTTTCTTATTCCTATTCACCTAGTTCACTTCACGGAGTCGGTGGCACAGAGGTAGAATACTCACCAACCACTCAGGTGGTCCGGGATTCGATCCACGGCCACAGATGCACTCCTTCACCTCGTTAAGCCAGTAATAAGACTGGTAAAGAGGTGGGGGGGTTGGGCATGAGGCTAGCAACCTCACCCCGTAAAAATAAACACCACTTCTACCAAAACTTCTAGCCTATAGCTTGAAGCCCAATGTTCCACTGGGAACGTGAAGGAAAAAGACTTTTAAAAAACTAGTCTAATTCACTGCATTACTATCCTTATTATGTGTCAATCTTTGTAATTTACACTAAGCAGCTTATCATGTCTCTAGTATTTGATTACAATTCACAATTTAACCAATCAGTACACTTGATATCTATCAGCCCTTGTTTGAACTTACCATCCAGTATTCTCCATTTGTTGGTATTTGTTTGTATGTATTTTGTGGTAATTATTTTCCTTGCACACCATTGAATAAAACTCACCCTCCACCTCAAACTCCAAAGAAACTTGTATTCTGTTGACTATGAATAAATAAGTATGTCACACAATTTCCTATTCACATTTTATCTTGTTCTAAATGACTACACACATGGAAGCATCGTTTCAACTAAAGGTAGACGGGACTGGTGAGGATATCAAAGCAGCGAGGATCGGGAAAGCAATGCAAGCCTTCATTACTCTCAAGTCTGTGTGGAGATAAACAGTACTCAGCATTAAAAATTAGATCCAGATTTTCAACTCCAATGTGAAGTCAAAACTACTTGTTATACGGATCAGAGACTTGGTGCCTCATGAAGAGCACTTCGAATAAACTCCAGACCTTTATCAATAGCTATCTTTGCTCAATACGCAAGATCAGATGGTCGGTCAGAAAAGATCAGCAACAGAGATTTCTGGGAGCGAACCAAACAGGAACCGACTGTGCAACAAATAAGCAGGAAAAAATGGAGTTGGATTGGCCATAATCTGAGAAAATAAACCATCAAGTGACATCACACTCCAGGCGATTGCTCAAGTGGAACCCGAATGGGAAGTGGTAAGTCAGTTGGTCGCCTATGCGAGGATGACATAGGAGAAGTCATGCGAATAGGAGATGAAAGCATGTGGGCAGACGTAGAGGTAGGTGAGAAAGTTGGCAGAGAACCGAAGTCAATGGAGATGTGCAACTGAAGCCCTATGTTCTTCTAAGAACTAAAGGAAACAATAGTAATAACAATTACTGACTATTTGTATTCTGTTATTGTTCATGGATTTATAACTGTAGAACCTGAGGAAGAAGTTGTCGCTTAAAAGCAACTTGTTGCAACTACATCAAAATGTCAATTTGGAAAACAATGAGAAGTGATCACTGAAATTTGACACCATCCTGTGAATTCCCTGACTTTTAGTCCAACCCACGTATATAGTGAAAACTATTTGGCTAAGGTTCTCTTCGAGGTGAAAATCCACAGTCAAAGACTTCCATTGACACAACTCACAATAATTATTATCCCCGAAATTTAGAGCATTTTCCCATGACTATCCTTTCCTTCTTTAAGATTAATACCTATTCATTGGAGTATCATTACACTTAACTTCTAGACAGTATGAATACTATATATACACATATATGCACAAAATTCGGAATTTTAGTACCACTGTTACGTCAGACAGTTCTTCTATATGGCTCAAAAACTTGGTGTGAGCGTCACAAAAAGCATTTCCAACAGGTTACCGTAGATTTTCATCAACACCTGCCTACTTCACTGGCTCTTTACTGAAGATCCCATGGCCGGCAGGCTATAAACAATTAGCATCAAGAAACTATGGGGACAAACCAATCAAGCAACAATCGCTCAACAAGAGAATGCGCAGAATAAAGTGGAGATGGATCGGATACACGTTGAGCAGAACGTCAAATGACATTGCGCGCCCGGCCATCGATCGAGTGGAACCCGAATGGGTAACGATGAGTTGAGCATGGGTCCTAGAGTAACAAGAAGGAGATGAGAGCCTATGGGAAGTCGGGGGGGCCAGCTAAAGAGGACCACAACGAATAGGACAACGTGGAGATGTGCTGCTGAAGCCTCGTGTTCTACTCAGCCATATAACAGCTGTTACATTACAGTGTGCTTAGAGGCAAGTACATATAACATAAATCAAGCATCGAATTTTACATGCTAAGTCTCTGTTGAAAAGAAGGGTCTAACAGACCTAAATGGGGACTGATACCTATACATAAACAATAAGAGGACACCCAAAGTTTGCAGCGGAACTCAAAAACTCAACAAACATGCATTACTGATATTCAACAGTACCACTAAGTTCCTAAGAATTTATACCGTTTTTCAACAACAAAAGCTCACTATCAGTATGTTTGCATTCCTTAGGGATAACCAGACGAAAAGTCAAAATAATTAATGAATCAGCGTCACCTATAGGTCCGACAACTATGAAGCCTATTTTTTCTTAGTTTATCACCAAATAACATTTCATATCTGGTCACAAAGATGTCTAACGTGCAAAGCACACCTTCAAGATCTCGGCTAATCCGTATAAGCTCACCTTTTCCGCGGTCTTGTAGTGTTACATTTACCACATACTTAGAAATAATTCTCTTCTTTGAACTTACAGCCTACAACTGACTTCGACAATATTTGTAAAGTCTCAGCGATATTGAAATGAGTAATTCCAACGTTTCGTTCGGCAATCTGGTCCGAACTTCTTCAGGGAAATTAATCGAAATTAACATAGCGTAGGTTTATATATAAAAAGGAACATCACTTCGACATTATTTATTAAGCTAACAATTCACAATGTTCTAAGCCACCAAATGTTAGGATCTTCTTGTAGAACAGAGATAGTTTTGTTACTCTCTACACAACAAAACAAGTGGGAAGCAATTCCAAATATTTAAACGTTTACACTCAAAATTTAAATATCGATAGGCCTGATGGTAAGTTTAAATGCTGCTGCTGCTGGATTCAACATAGAACTTGGAACCGAAGTGCAGCAGTTCGAGTTGCCACGTTCCAAATAGCACACAAAGGTAGACAGGAAAATGAGAGAAGAGAATCAATAGAATTTAGATAAGTATAAGAGTGAAACAGAATGAGTAATGGTAGAAAGGAATATGAAAGATTACAGAGACTGAATACATCTGCGTAAGCCATTGACAACGATTTTGAGCCATGTCACCTATTGTCTCCAGCCATTGATTCTTAGAGTCCTGAGGGCCCCAACCCGGAAGTCTGCATCTCCCTCCCTACCTGACTCAGTTTAACTGTCAGGGATTTCATGGATTGATGCCATGTTTTTGTTTGGCCACCACTTACTCTTTTCCAACCTGCACCTATATCAACTAGTAATGCCCGTCGGGAGGGGGAGGCGATGGTTAGGCATGCGCAGCACGTGACCTAACCATCTCAATCTATGTAACTTCATAGCCTCTTCGAGTGATTTTGCCTCTTTGCCCAACACTCTACGCCTGACGTCAACATTACTTACCTTATTATACCAACTAACGCGAGAAAGAGATCGTAAACATCTGTGGTCAAAAACAGACAATCTCTTCATGTCTTCCGCTTTTAATGGCCACGTCTCACCGCCATAGAGAAGGACGGAGCGAACTGATGAGCAGTATACACGTCCCTTGGTTGACAGCCGGATGTCACGCCTACGCCAGAGACGGTGTAAGTTAGCGAAAGCAGCCCGAGCTTTCTGGATCCGTGCTGTGATTTCGTCACCAATCAATCCGTTGGTGCTGATACAACTTCCCAAATAGGTGAAGTGGTCAACATGTTCTATCACTTCACTCCCTATCACTAAGCTAGGAGTTGACGTAGTCCAGTCCTGTAGCAGCATCTTACATTTTACAGGGGCGAATCGCATGCCAAGCATACGAAGATCGCTGCTCAAGGTGTTCAGAAGACTCTACATTTCGTCAGCGTCCTCCCCTGACAGGACTATGTCGTCTGCGTATTCTAAGTCTATAAGACTATTCCCTGGTAACAAGTCGACTCCTAAGTCGTTAAGTTCAGTTAAGGATACTTCCATTAGCATATCTATGATGAAGTTAAACAGAAAAGGGGAAAGTGGACATCCTTGACGGACACCACTGGTTGTTATCAATTCAGATGACAATTCCCCATAAGCCCTTACACAGCTACGTGAGTTTGAGTAGAGTGCCTTGATTAGTGCAATGTACTTTCTTGGCACTCCCTTCATAGTCAAACATTGCCATAGTACCTTTCGATCCACGGAGTCGAAGGCCGCCTTCAAGTCAAGAAATATGGCAATTGTTGGACGCCTAAAAGTGTGCCTATGTTCTAGGATCTGTCGGAGAGTGAAGATATGATCTATGCACCCTCTACCTGGCCTAAAGCCCGCTTGAGTTTCCCTCGTCTTGAGTAATGAAAAGTGATTTCTGCTCAAACAACTGTTTAATTACCCTGAAAGTCGACCAAAACAGTAAGTTTTAAAGGTTGGGATTTGATTAGTTTCAAATTTAATAACGGATTGGTATCAGTTAGAGAGAGGATAATTGAAAACCACCGGGACGTTTTGTCCTAGCTTGAGGCTGATCGGCAGTATGCGCACACCCACAAGGGTTTGATCCGAGGACCTTCCAGTTACAAGACGAGCTCGTATCCAAATCAATGGGCTACTCATGAATTCTAACTTCTACCAATTCCGGATTTTAGCGCAAACACTGGCCAATACCATCGGCAAATATTTGTTCTAACTCCTGAGTGAATGGAAGTCAGCGGTCACCGTCCCTCACTAGAAATCCAGGAAACTTTGTTCTGCAAGCAGCTACTAGCAAGCAACACTGAGTACTGAATTTCGCCAGACTACTTAGGATTAAAACCCTTTCAATAATCGGTTTTCTCCCAAACATCCTTAAAAAATCCACTCATTTTGTCTAGGACTTTACACCTGACTTCAAAGTTATTTATCAAGTGATTCGAATGAAGTCGAGGAATAGAAAGAAAAGATGGCCAGAAACGCATGATGTGATAAACAAGAATATGCAGAAGTCTGCAGGGAGGCTTAAACTTAGATTAAGTACAGTCTACAACGTAATAACATGATTCATATTGATAAACCATATCTACACAGTTTTCTCCACAGCCCAAGAGAGAATGAGTAAGGGAAATAATAAGAGCAAACGAGAAAACAATTAAGGAATCAAACTTGCTTTTCCATTCTGCATATTCCCACTTATTCCGTTTATTTACCCACTAATTTATATATATATATATATATATATATATATATATATATATAGTCACCTACCTATATTACTTCTTAGAATTTTAACCCTCATTTCTGTTGCATATATATATATATATATATATATAGATGGTGTAGCAATGTGATCACCAATATCCCCTATCGTAGCAGATATATTTATGGACAGCTGGGAAAATATTGCTCTGAATCCATTAATCCTACTCCAAAAATATGGTGGAGGTATGTGGATGACACTTTCACTCACAGTGTTAGAAACAGAACATATCTCTCTCTAGCTTCTTGACACATATAAACTCACTAGTAGAGGGAATAAAATTCACATTTGAATCGGAAGATGAGCAAAGAGAATTAGCCATGTTAGATTGTAAAATAAAACGAAAGGAAGAAGGTAAATTGCACACTGGGGTTTATAAAAAGCCAACACATTCTGCTAATAGATATTTAGACTTTAATTCGTCTCATCCGTTAACTGTTAAGGCAGGCTTAGTGAAGTGTCTGACAAACCGAGCAGTAGCACTAAGTAGTAAAAAAAAGACCTGAATGATGAAATGAAACAGATAGAAGAGGCGTTGGTGTTAAGTGACTAACTATCCTATAAAATTCATTAGAAAGATCAGAAAAGGCCAAAAGCAAAGTTAAAATAATTGTGAAACTAGTAGTGATAACATAAATAAGAGAGAATACAAGGCATCTACTGTTATACCATATACGGAGGGGACATCTAAGACCCTACGTAGGATTCTCAATAAATCAGGAATTAGGGTGGTGGCATTTAAACCTACGAAACCCACTCAGGTAGGACAAGCTCTGTAGGCTGAAAGACCCGCTGGACCTAATTAAACAAAATAATATAATTTACAAAATACCTTGCAATGACTGTGAGTTAGGTCAACTACATAGGTCAAACTAGTAGATCAAGATTAGAGAGATTATCAGAATATAAGAATTTAGCTGAAGTTACAAATGATTGATCCCATGAAGACAGATGAGCAATTGCACTGCACGCATTAACACACAATCACACAATAGGGTGGTGGGAGAGGGTTGGAATTCTAAGAAGTAATATAGGTAAGTGGAGAGAAAGAGATTGATTACTGAATCCTGTCTGGTTCATCGAGTCTACACCCAACACAACACATGCAACAGAAATGACTCAACGCAAATACCAGAGATATGCATGGACGATATTATCACCAACAGTCAGTCAAATCAGAGGAGGATAATAAATAATCTCAAAATTCTATTTCAATTCGCATACATCATAACATTCCAACGAGTTGGTTACTTATTTTGATTATAAAAACACTCGTCTTATTTCCCATCTGATTGTATTTGATTGAAAACACTCATATAATTATTTTGGAATGTACATTATCCTATATTGGTTTTTATTCAAATGTCTAATCCTCAATTTTTACTCATGTATATAAATGATTCCAGACAACTGGAATTAAAGCTTGGCTACAGTGGTAAAGGACAAGAGGCGATTAATGTGATAAGTAACTAACAAGTTGGGTAACAATGTGTTGAGTAATCCAGCTCAAACCATAGCAATAAGAGACAAGCAGAATTACATAATCAAATATAGGAGAGAGTGGGAAAGACATCTATCTATCTAGTTTCCACGGCAAGAGAAGACTGACAACTGCCTCTTTCACTAAACACATCAGTCGGGTTTCAAGTGTTTAATAACAAGTTTAGGCAAACTTGAGTATAAATAATTTTAAGGGATCTCATAACTTCTACCCCACAACTCGTATCATATCGATGAGATGCCTGGCAGTGGCACTATTGTAAGCGTTTGTCCCCTTGAGATGTGTTGCTTTTTTGGTACCTTTTTTAGAGAATCGAAGGTGTGCCCATCTTCTTTCTGTCCTCCCAATGTAACAGCTACTGCAGATAAATGTAAATTTGTATACACAGTTAGAATTAATATGAGAAGGCTATCTGTCGACTTTTGACTGTACCAAAGAGAATGTTGTCTGATAAACGGGAAACAAATTAGCTGCGGCATAGGTTCTAACTAGTGAGTGAGACATTCAGTCTTCTGCTGACTATGCCTGCAATAGTATAACGTTCAAAAATGAGTTGAACGAAGGAAGGTAGGGTTCTTTTATACTGTGTTTTTGTCTGTCTGTCTGTTTTCGACATAGAACTTTGCACCGCTGTTTTATATTATTGTTCCCTTGGGTTCCTAGTGGAACATAGGGCTTCAACTGCACGCCTCCACTTGCTTCTGTCTTGTGCTGTACTTTTCACTTGCATCCATGTTATTCCACATTGTTTCAGTTCCTCATCACACGATCTTCTCCATGTCACCCTTGGACGTCCCACTACTCGCCGCTTCCCTTTCGGGTTCCACTCGAGCACTGGCCTGACGCGCGATGTCACCCGACGGCCTCCTCAGCGAGTGGGTGTCCAATCCATCTCCACTTTCTCCTGCATATTTGTTGGGTGATTGCTTCTTCTCTAATTTTTTCCCATAGTTTCTTGTTTGTGATTCTTTCCGGCCATCTGATCTTCAGTACAGAGCGAAGACAGTCGTTGATAAAGGTCTGCAACAGGCTGTTGGAAATATTCTTTGTGACCCGCCAAGTTTCTGATCCGTATAGCAAAACTGACTTGACGTTTGTGTTGAAAATCCGAATTTGTTGTTGATGTTGAGCGATGAAGATTTCCAGATTGGTTTCAGGTTGATGAATCTGTTTCTGGCCTTTCCGATTCTCGATTTGACGTCCTCCCTCGTCCATTCCTCCTGTGGTTGAGACAATGCTCCCTAGATAAGTGAATGAAGTAACCGATTTCAAATCCCTCTCGTTGATGGTGATTGGCACTGGATGTTGCTGCTGTTGTTGTTGTTGGTTGGTTATTTTCATAACCTCCGTCTTGTCTATGTTCACCTGGAGTCCTCTCTTTGCTGCTTCTTCCACCAGTTTGTCGGTTTTCGCTTGTAAGTCTTCGATTTTTTGTGACATCAAACATAAATCATCCACGCGCGAAATCCAGGTCTTCTAGGTTCTTCACGTCGGTCCAGGATATCCCTGTCTTCTCGTTTCCCACTGTCTGACGCATAATCCAGTCCACCACAATCAGGAATATCATTGGTGATAATAAGCACCCTTGTCTGACTCCTGTGTTTACTCCAAACGCTTCGCTGAGTTTTCCATTGTGGATCACTTGACATGTGCCGTTGTCGTACAGTTGTTGAATAAGGTTGATGAATACTTGGGGTACGTCGTAGTACTCGAGTAGTTTCCAAATTACTTCGCGGTCAACGCTGTCGAAGGCCTTCTCAAAGTCTATGAAGTTGAGGTAGAGATTTGATTGCCATTCCATGCTTTGTTCGATGATAATGCGTAGAGTTGCAATTTGGTCAGAACATGATTTGCCTTTCCTGAATCCAGCTTGTTCTGGTGTGAGTTCTGTATCCAGTGCGTCCTTGATTCTCTCCAGGATGATGTGACTCAGGATTTTACTTGGCGTCGACAGGAGCATGATTCCTCGCCAGTTCTTGCAGAGTCCTAGGTCACCCTTCTTTGGTAGTTTCACGAGGTAACCTTTCTTCCAGTCAGTAGGCACCTTTCCCTCTTTCCAGATCTTTTGCAATAATGAAGTCAGCATATCTGCTGTCGTTTCTGGGTCCGCTTTCAGTGCTTCCGGGGGTATTCCATCTGGTCCGCTGTGCGGCACTTCAAATCGCCACACTCCACGTAGCACACAAAGCAAGAGAAGAAAGTAGAACAAATGCAAAATAGAGACAGTAAACATAGATGTGAGACAAAGGAATAGTAATAACGAAGAACGATATAGTTTCATTTTAAATCGTAAGTCACAAGGAGTGGATGCATCTGTGCCATCATAGAGAACGATTTTGAGCCATATCACCAATTGTCTTCAGCCATTGCTGTTAACCGTCCCGAGGACCCCAACCAGGAAGCCTACACATCCATACGTGATTGGCTTAAACTAACTGTTGTGGATTTCATTGACTGATGAAGCCATGTTGTGGTTTGACCGCCACTAGCTTTTTTTCAGCCTGACCCTATGTCAGCTAACATTGCCCGTCGAGGAAAGCGATGACTAGGCATACGTATCACAAGTCCTAACCATCTCAGTCGATGTAATTTCACAGCCTCGTCAATTAATTTCCCCTCCTTACCTAGTACTCGACTGAGGCCTAAACTCAATATTGCTCACCTTATTATACCAATTCACACGGGAGATAGAACGCAGGCACCTATGATCAAAGACAGCTAATCTTTTTATGTCTTCCACTCTCAATGGCCAGGTCTCATTTTGCATTAGAATCTGTACATCTTCTGTACTTGTAAATGAATTACTGAAGGTGATCGTTGTTTCTCAATATCTTTTCTAGAACCAGACTTCATTTCTCCAATATTTTCCTGGTTCTGTAAAAGAGAGTTTTGATTGGTGCTTGTCTATAGCTTGTTTGGGCAAAAACTGTTGAAATATAAGCATTGTGTATTCCAAGTAGGCCTTCGGCAAATTGATCTCTGGAGACTAGCACTTTTCAGGCGTTTCATGGCGAAGTCAAGGCCTCGGCAGTGCAAAATATACGGAAGCTTACGGTTTATGGGAGGCTACCTTTGACTTTGTAGATAGCTTTGAATGTTCCACTCGGAACCCGAAAGAATAAGAATAATAATAATTCACGGAAAATAATCACTCATCCAGACATGAATAGAAGAACAACAAAGTTCAACGAAGAGTCTCTTTTTCGGCGGCGAATTCATTCACTTAGCTGTACAATCTCAAATATATATAAATATTATTTTGTGTGTGTGTGTATGTGTACATTAGGATTGTCGAACAAAAATAAAAATTAGTTAGGGCTATTGTATACGTCATCAAAATGTTTCAAACAATATGATGAATAATCAAATTATAACTAGGGGGGGGATGAGGATTAGTAGGTGCTGACAAGGGTTACGTAATAGGAAAGACACCCAGAAAAATAAGATGTTAATGAAAGAGCATGGAGACAAGTGTCCAAAATAAATTACGTAATAGGTAGAGAGAGTAAATAAAGGGTTAGTTGAGAAAAAGATGTTGCTAAAATGTCAGACAAAAATTCACGTGCTGTCGGTGATTCCCACACTAGGATGAAACAGCAGCTGTCCAGTACTCCCTGGTTTTCAATGTTTCTCTAACTGATATCAATCCGTGATCAACTCGTAAAAACATAACTGACCGTTACAAACCAAAATATAGAAAATAGTATTAGTAACAAAGTAGTCAAACCTGAGGTTATACCCAAGGTAGAAGGAGAGGATGCAGAAGTTTCGCCTGTGTACATAAATCTGGTTTCTCCATCCGGATAGCTAAGGCCTCAGCAATGCAAAGTGTCCAGAAGCTTATCGTTTTCGGAAGGCTTCTTTTGACTTTTTAGATGACTTTGAATGAATTCTCCCCACATTCTGAGTGACCAGCGTTGAACATATGTTTACTTGTAGCACTCCTTATTGACCCACTGTTACCTTTACTTAGCCAAGTGGGATAATGCTCTTTGACTCTCTTAGATAAAACACTCATAGAACGACCTATATATCTCACTCGCTCTACATGAGTAGGTAAATTGGTAGATACACACAGAAGTGGTCAAATGCGATAGTTTATCTTTCGAGTTTGCTGAAGAATAATGGGCTGCTTGAGAATACCAGTCGTAATGTAGCAGCAGAGAATATTCTTTGCAGGCCGTTAGATAATTTCTCCTCTTTAGGATGTCGGCCAGAAGGTTGCCCTTGAACGTCACATTCAAGTATAGCATCTTCTACAGCACAGAGATGGGTTGTTCTTTGTTGATTTTCAGCTTTATATGTTTATCTATAAAGCTTGGCTTGGCGGATAGCCATTCTCAAATAGTGTCTTCCTCGACAGAGTGAGTGATCCCGTTTTCTACTGATTCGGCGCTGCAGATTCTACGGATTCTAGTGACAAGAGATATTACCGGCCTCCGCTTACGATTGACAGGTACCCAGGTACTGTAAATGTTTGTCAACTGGCTGTTCCACGTAAGCTTTCGAGATATTGATTGATCTCTTCAGAGTCCTTCCATCAATCTTCTTTGTTGGTCGGATGTCCAGAGATGAGGATGTCTCTCCGGTTTCTGCTTCAGGGTTGTAAATTTGATGGCTGGATGACACCTATTATAACTATACTGCTGTGATGAGGGCTGGCTGCTAGCCAAAATTGGTAAACAGCAATTTACGTTAATGTGTACATCTCCAATATTAGTCATAAGAAAAATAAGAACAAAGACTGACTCAACAACCAATCACAGCAGACTTTGAGTAGGCGGATACAGTTAACATATAGATGATCTGATATTCAAGAAACAGCCACAAAGAGATGAAAGATTAACGTTCAACGAGAAACCACCAAACAGAAGACTGTGCTTGTTTGCTTACAATAATCTATAATAATGTACATGAGAATCTATAAGTATGTGTTGATTTCCTTAATAAACGATCTGTTGCCTGGCCATTGTCTTCTGTTGTTACAACAGCGCTAATAAAAATAAATTTTGATTAGTATTTTAAAATTGCATACATTTTCTTTCCAACTAGTAACGCACAAGCACCAGTTAAAAACATAATTTCACAGAACAAGAATGATGTGCAGGTTCCAGTGACAAACACTTGAAGAGGAACTGTGTGGATCGTGAAAAAATGCTTACGAGACAACAGATATCCTCAAAGATAACACTGACAGATTTGGAAAAGATAAAAACAAAAGCTTTACAAAATATCAGCGTGACTAAAAAATGGCCTGCACTCATCCACGGGTAGGTTGACTCCTGTCTACCAGACAGGAGATTTGTTAGTTCAGTCGAAAGCCAACCGAAACGTTCCTATGTTAGCTCCAACTACGTATATCTATTTTTGCACGTTGCTTCAGACAGAGATATTATATCGTAAGAAGAGAAATGACCGCCTCTCTTAGGCTTTATGAACAAGTATCGAAAAGTCCAAGTGAAACTAATAATGATAACATAAATAAGAGAGAATATAAGGCATCTACAGTAGTTTTACCATATAAGGAGGGGACATCTGAAACCAGACCCTGTGTAGGATTCTTAATAAAGCAGGAATTAGGGTGGTGGCATTTAAACCTACAAACTCACTCAGGTAGGACAAGCTGTGTAGGTTAAAGTGTAACGACAGAAGACAAGGCCAGCCAGGCAACAGATTGTTTATTGAAAAAATCAAGAGGTATTAATAGATTTTTATGTACATTATTGTTAGGGGAGAAGCAACGTCTTCTGATTGGTTGTTTTCTTGCCCAAGGTTATTTTGTTATCTCTTTTTGTGACCGTTTCTCAGAAAGTTAAGCCATATATCTGCGAATCATATTTCCACACGTTAACTTCACTGTGATTGGCTGATGATTTTCTCAAGGTTAAGCCTTGTTATTGTTTTTTGATGACCCTGATTTGGGGCGTGAACATTGACATAAATTGCTGTCTACAATTTTGGCTAGCAACCAGCTCTCACCACAAATGGATCCAGTTAACCCAATTAGACAAAATAATATAATTTACAAAATACCTTACTTGCAATGACTGTGAGTAAGGTCAACTACATAGGTCACACTAGAAGTAGATCGGGGGTAGTCAGATAGTCAGAACATAAGAATTTAACTAAGTGCAGAATGATCGACCCCTCGAAGAAAGATGCATTAACACACAAGCACACAATAGGGTAGGAGAGGGTTAAAATTCTAAACAGTAATATAGGTGAGTGGAGAGCGAGAGAGAGATTACTGGTACATAGAATAATCTACATCCAACTGTGCAATAGGAATGACTCATCACTCATACCAGCAATATGGAAAATATTACTACCAATCAAATCAAGTGATGAGAATTAGTGGAATCATATAAACGAAGTTGGAAAGTTGTGTGAGTAGTGCCGTGTTCTGATATGATTATGAACTGCAGTAATAAACTGGGGTGCGCAAAACGTGGTCATCAGTAAATATTACTCACTGTATAACACTATACTGTGTGAGACTTTATCAAAATAAAATTTTATCCACAATGGAATTATACTATACCACCACAGTGCACAAGTTCTGTTCGTATTTATTAGAAGCCCAAGTGGTCTAGTGGATAGTGACTTGGCGTTCGAGAAGGTGGCGGTAGACGGTTAGAGTCTTAGTGAGAACACCATCACACACACACATTGGGGACAGTTTAATTATTACAATTTAAATACATTTTACTCTATTAAGGATAAATATATAGAACAGTTATTAAGAGTGATCATGGTACATGGATGATTTAGATTAAGAATTGCTGATTGAGGATAGAAGGCATGAAGCCTATGTTAATCTGCTTCTAGTACATTTTTGTGTTTGTCCAGATGCTTCTTCAATGAGTCCATTGACGCTGACACTATTTCTTCTGGGAGTCGGTTCTAGGAGTTGATAACTCAGTGTGAGAACCAAATACTGCACAGATTATTCGCACAGTGATGCACCCATTGATTGGACATTGATTTTCAGGAGAAATGAACACATCTATTCCCGCCTCTTAGGAGACGAGACCAGCATGCAGCATCCTCTAGGGCGACCACTTGAGAGCCCTCTGTCTCGGTGGAGTGGTCGTAATGTTAAGGGTAATGCACTTCCGAATTGTTGTTAGATGGCTGGAGACTATCGTCAGCAAGCCTTTGGCTTAGGTTTCATGGTTGTAGCCACTCATCACAGCAAGGTGTATATCTGCAATATTGAAGGAACTCTAGTCTCTTCTGTGATGTGAAGCCGAGTCGCTAATTACTACAGTCAGTGGCGTTGTTACCACTGAGCCATTCGGCCCTAGCGATTGACCTCCTGTAGGACTGTAGTTTTCATTTATTTTTATTTTTGATTACAGCTTTATTCGACACCGTATGAAATTCTCAGCATGTGATATCGGTAGCCCAATTTTTGCAGGCCGACCATTGATATCAGGTGCATGGTCGGCGAGAGTCCTAACCAGTGTGCCACCGAGGCACTTTGATAACGTCGTGCGTCTAGTCCTTCGTTTGATGAAGACTGAATTCTATCACTCAAGTAAAATTTTAAAAAATTACCACTTAAACAAAAACATTTTAATAAAATCTTTCATTGTATTTCTATCGATTAGAACCTCGTTAGCTTCATTTACTGAATCAGTATTGATTTTATATCTTCAGTTGTTGGATTATAGAGATTTGATTGGTTTCCGGGATTTCTTCATGAACCGGCATACTGCTGGTTAAACAACCATTGGAAAACGAGCACTGAAGTATTGGACAGGCAGCTGTTTCGTCAGCCCAGTTTTGGACAAACTCCGGGGTTCGAACCCAGGACCTTCCTGTGAAATCCTGGAATCAATCAAATCAAATCCCTTCAAACCAACACTTGAATATCAATGAAATGCTCACTATAGGTGTCTAGCTCTATTCAGGTCAGTAGTTACCTGGGTTCTAATGAGAAGCCATGACCAACCATTGATGTACAGCAGGTTCAGGTGTGAGGACAAATGGTTGCTAACGATGGCATTGGCTGGTGTAGTGGTCACGCTATATCGTGTGTGAATTGTCAAAAGTTGGAATTCATGGACTGACTGGCCAGCCATTGGATTGGCTGATCCCAGTGAGTGGCTGGCTGAATGGTCTACGAGCTCGCTCGCCTTGTAACCAGAAGGTCCTGGGCTATGAATAGTGCAGTAAATAATACTGTTTCACTGATTGTGTGATATATCTAATAAATAAACCACAGTGCTCAAGTTTTACACACATATTAATTGAAATATTAATCTGATGCTCACTAGCAGTGACTGGCTCTATTCAGGTAGATAGTTACCTCGGGTCCACCAAGACAGGTGAAAGGACAGTTTGAATAAAGCAAGAACAACAGTTTTTGAAGAATAAAATGGTACCATTATATATTTATATAATATTAAACACTATTCCGAACAATAATAATCATTCACAATGGAAACTTTCGACATTACGTAATCAGATGAGAGAGAGGTGAAAAGTATCCAGTTACCACAACAAAGAAAGACTGATAACCGCTTCTTTCTGGACGCATAAATCAGGTTTCAGGCACTTGATGGAGTTGTCTTCAGTAAACTTGAAGAGAATTGAACTCTTTCGCCTATTGACAATTTTGAACAATCTTGCGAAGTTCACCTAATGACCCGTGTCGAGGAGATGCCTGGCGATGGCACTGTTTAAAGCATTTGTTCCCTTCAGATGTAAGCTTTTTGGTACATGTTCAGAAAATTGTAGGCATGCCCCTCTTTCTGTTCTTCCAATGTAACTGCTCCCGCAGATACATTCTTAATAATGACTTTGGCATGTAAACAGCTGATGAGAAGCCAACGAAATAAACAGTGATAGTACCATTTTATTCTGCCAAAACCACTTTTGTTCTTGCTTTATTCAAATTCATTAAAGTGAATAAATGCGTGAAAATGACACTTACTCCCCGATGACATCGGCTGATAGTCACTGTAAAATAACGAATTGATAGAAGTTGGCATTCATGGATCGATTGGGTCGGGTCCCAGTAGCTGAAGAATAGCCCACGAACTTGATTCTAATCAGAAGGTCATGGTGGGTGCCTACACTGCTGAAGACTCCCTAACTAGGATGAAATAACTGTCAATTACTGCCTGGCTTTTAACAATGACAACTCTCCAACTTGAAATGAATCAACTCTACGACAAAAACCAACTTTTGGAAAAAAATTTATTGTCACCATTATAATCATTGAAAACCAGGGAGAACTGGACAGCTGCTGTTTCATCCTAGTTTGGGAATCATAGGCAGTACGCACCCACTGGGATTCGAACCCAAGACCTTCCGGTTACAAGGCAAGCTAGCTCGTATACCATTCAGCCACTGGGACCCGATTAAATGGCCATCCCATGAATTCCAACTTCTACCAATTCGTGATTTAGCGCGACCCCAACCATTGTCGTTGGTGGGACATCCATCCACACACATGACATCTAACTGGACCTCTTTGGTCATGACTTCTCACTAGAACTCCAGGAAACTCCATCCTGTAGCAAGTCAGTCACTAGCGAGCATCAGATTAATTTTCTATAGTTTGGTTTGTAAGGGTAGAAGTTAGAATTCATGAGCCATTGAATCAGGTCCCAGTGGCTGAATGGTATACGAGCTTGCCTTGTAACCGGAAGGTCCTGGGTTTGAACCCTGGTGATGGGTGCGTGCTGCCGATGATTCTCAAACTAAAATGAAACATCGGCTGTCCAGTTCTCCCTGGTTTTCAATGGTTATCTAACTGATATCAATCCGTGATCAACTCGTTAAAAAAAAAAAACATAACTAACCCTTACAAACCAAACTGTAGAAAACTATTATAATCACAAATTTATTTTGAAATTGATGAATTTCCGGTCATATGGTCGGTCGGTAGGCACACATACACACACACAAAGGATCTAGCGAGAATCAGGTGAGTGAATGTAAAATAAGCATTATA
This sequence comes from Trichobilharzia szidati, assembly GCA_944472155.2. Lineage (NCBI taxonomy): Eukaryota > Metazoa > Platyhelminthes > Trematoda > Strigeidida > Schistosomatidae > Trichobilharzia > Trichobilharzia szidati. The sequence goes on along the minus strand of OX235276.1, from coordinate 15,126,066 downwards.
AAAAAAACGCAACAACAACAAGAACAACTTGATATCATCTCAGAATGTTGACACTTTGTTTATCAACAGAATAAGTTAGTGAGAAAAATAAAATGAAAAATAAAATTATATATACATATATCTGTGTGAAAAAATTCTTTGTTTAAATTTTTATAATTCTTGAATATATATGGCCATCAAAGTATCAATACCTCATTTCTCCAATGTCATATTCCAAGGTCGCTTTTGAAGAGCATCAAAGAGCATTGAAAGCTCTCAAGAATAATGACAAAATTGTTATATTGTGACCTGACAAAGGCTCAGGAGTGGTGCTGATGGACAAAGAGGACTACATCGCAAAAAGATGAAGGCGGTGTTAAATGACCCACTTGAGGTTAAAAGTTGACAATTACCAGAAAGATAAGACAGATGCAGTCGGAAAACATATCACAAACGCACTGAGAGATCTTCTAAAGAAGAAATTGATTGACAACAATACGTACAGTCATTTGATACCCTGAGTGTCCCACTGGCCACACATGTATGGCCTTCCAAAGATATAAAAAAAACAAGTCCTCCTGAGACCTATACTTTCGATGATCAACTCGCCCCAATATAAGGTGGCTTTCGGAGAAGTTGGAACCTATTCGTCAACGGTTAGGCGTGCACACTATGAAAGACTCATTTCATTTCTCTGAAAGTGTGAACCACATGAACGTTTTAAATAAGTTCATGGTGTCATTTGATGTAAGCTCCTTGTTCACAATGATTCCAATCAACGAAACTATTGAAATCATTTGTCATTAGTCTGGTCTTCTCCCACTGCCAGAGTCGGAATTCAAACGCCTACTGCTTATGTGTACCATGGATGTGCAATTCCAATTTGACAACACTCTTTACTGCCAAATAGATGGTGTAGGTAGCTATGGGCAGTCCACTTAGCCTTGTTTTAGCAGATATATTCATGTCCAATCTTGAAAGAACAAAGTTGAAGCATGCAATCGATGAAACAACTTCTTACTGTCGATATGTCACAGATGACACATTTATAGTGTGCAACAATGAAAGTCATGCTTCACACTTATTCAGATTATTCATTGATGCACACACCAATATTGAGTTTACTATGGAACATGAAAGTGACAGAAAGTTCCACTTCCTCGACATTGCCATGGAACGCCTAGAAGACGGTAGTCTTCAAAAGTCAATTTATCGAAAGCCTACATGGAAAGGACAATACTTACATTTTAATAGCTTTTGTCCAAATAGCTTTAAACGCGGTCTAGTCAAGACCCTGTACTTTAGAGCGAGGATAATATGCTCTATAGGGAAATTAGAGGAAGAATTTGAGTTTCTTGAAACGATATTGAAGAGCAGTGGGTACCCTCAAAGGTTCATCAACAAGTATGGAAGATCTGAAGTCACAAATGTAAAACAAATCACAGTAGGAAAAAAGCCAATCTACTTTCAGATTGATTATAAAAGTGAAAACATTGCAGCAGTGATCAACAGAAGGCTGAGTACATCACTAGTCATAGCCTATCCTGGAGCTAAGCTCGTTCCCGTCTGTCGAACAACATGCTCATCTTTGGTGCAATCAAAAATCGATAGATATCCTTCTCTTGTTAACAACTCCAACTATATATACAAATTTACATGTATCTGTGGGAGGTATTACATTGGAAGGACAGAAAGAAGAAGGGCATATCTACGATTTTCCGAACATGTACCAAAAATCTTACGTCTAAAGGGAACAAATGCTTTAAACAGTGCCTTGCCAGCCATCTCCTTGACACGGGTCATGAAGTGGACATCGAAAAGTCATTCAAAATTATCAATAGGCAAAAGAGTTCAATTCTCTTCAAGTTTACTGAAGCCATTTCCATCGAGTGACTGAAACCTGATTTATGCGTCTAGAAATAAGCGGTTATCAGTCTTTCTTTGCCCTGTCTGGTAACTGGATATTTTTCCTCTCTCTTTCATCTGAATGCGTAATGCTGAAAAGTTTCCATTGTGTATGATTGTTATTGTTCGGAATAGTGTTTAATATTACATATACATGTATATATATTACTGTATGCATATACCGATCGATTGATTTTGGTTTAAAATGAACTTTGTGCAAGTATGTTTAAATTGTTTCTGTAGATATATTTATTAATGTCTTTGCCCTGTAAGCAGTTGACGAGAAGGCAACAAAATAAGCAATGATGATACCACTTTATTCTGCTAAAACTGTAGTTCTTGCTTTGTTCAAATATCATGTCTGTGTTGTACTCACTTCTCTGATGTCACATCCAACTGGTTCAAAGGCTACTCACCAGCTTTCATTCTCTTATTATTATTATTCTTCGTCATCTTCTCAGCTGATGTCTTCTATTCAGCTTTGGAGGTCCATGCTGTCGCTTCCCGTTCAAATTCGACTCGAGAAGATAGTATGCAGTGTCATTCGAGAGTCTTCTCATCATATGTCCAATCTATCTTCATATCCTTCAATCTTAGGTTCCTAATTGCTTTAACTTTCGAAGTTGTGTGCCTCTTAGCAGAAAAAGAAACCTAATATACTCTCTCTACTTGAGGATCGGGAAGATTTGCACTGAGGAGTCGTTAATCAATGAGGAATTACAAAATCTCCAAGATAGCTTGATAGAAAATGAACTCCCCCACCCAGATTCATAGACAAGAATCTGAAACCAAGGAAAACACCTGAAAAGATTCAAGTCCCCTCCTCGCAAAAAAAGATGCTGATATTGAACCTTGAATTTAAAAGTGATATCGAAGCAGAAATTCTCCGTAGACGGCTTTCGAAGTCTCAGTCAGTAAAACATATTTCGCCGCCAGCCTACGAATAACATTCTCCTGGAAGAAACTACTCATTCAACACGTGAAAGACAAGCTGTCACATTGGGCCACTTCAACATGCATATACAGGTTCACTTGCTCGTGTGGAGCTGAGTACATTTGCCGTACCATGAGTTCGCATATAGTTTGGTAACAGAACATTTGGTGAATTCTGGACATCCAGCCCAATATGAAAGTCCTTCAAAGCCATATATAAGATCCGACCCAACTTACCAAAGGGAGTGAAATCACGACATCTAGGAATAGCTGAGGCACTGACAATCCAAAAGCTCAAGCCTATTCTATGTATCCAAAAGAAATACGTCCAACCGTTGTCCCTACCGTGGCCATCATGAAAAGTCAGTCTCACCAATAATGATTATCCTATTACCTTTCTTGTCCAACCTTCCCGTTTATTTGTTATATTTACCTTTAAAATCCCTATCTGCATTATTAGATTTGGTTACTGCTTTTATCTTTATATGTCCGAACCTCCTACCCATTTCGTTAATACCACATACATCCTTAACCCGTAATTATACAAACTGACTAGTTTTCTAGTAATTATAATCCTATTGCGTCTTTTCTACCCAATCTTCCTGATTATTACAAATTGTAATTTTTAATTTGACCTTTGACCCGAAATATTTCTAGAATAGTGCCATTACCTATCTTCTGTTTATTACACTTAGTGATTTTATTAATGTGACCTCTGACCGGAAATTAATCTGGAACTTTCTCACACATGTAATATAAATACACGAATGTACAGCCTCCTAGTTGATAACTTCGTCGAAAAGAAAATTCTCTTCTTAACTGCAACCGTCTTTTTAATAATCTCTCCTGCTGTATATCTCATCTTCAGGTAGAATCGAAGGCATTCCTGATGGAAGTCTGAAGAAAATCAAATTAATACCATTTACAAAATAAATTGCATTTTTGAACTGTAACAGACATTACATCGGTCAAAGTGGGCGCCACCTTCGAATCAGAATCCAAGAACACAAATTAGCTGTGAAAAGACATGATATATATATTCTTTCATATCAATGCATGTAGATAATTATGGACATCAATTTGATGATTGCGATAATGTCGAAATTTTAAACAGAGGAAATACCAAATATACAGTGCCAGAGAATTCCTACAAGCCTGGTACTCAAGCGAATATGCGATTAACAGACGTGTTAATATAGATCAAATCTACCAACTAATAAAAATTCAATCATGTGACGAGAAAGTTCTGCAGAAACAGTGATGTAAAGGCTCGAAAACATAATTCTACCAAAGATCAAACCCAAGATTTGGATACGTTACGTAGACGACACATTTGTAATAATCAAAAGAAACGAGTTAGATAAAACTCACAACTTAATAAACAACGACTTCAACGACATCAAATTCACAAGAGAAGAGGAATCCGAAAACAAAATCCCATTTTTAGATGTCTTAGTCAAGCGAACAACCACAGGGGAATTAGAAACCCAATTTTATAGAAAGTCAACTCACACAGACCAAATACTGAATTACAACAGCAACAATCCAATAACACACAAAAGGAATTGCATACAAACACTATCCAAGAGGGCCAGGACTCATTGCAGCACTCCCATCTTAAGGAACACTGAAGAAAGATATCTCATGGACATCTTCCAAAAGAATAGATATCCACGGAATTTCATCAAAAGACATATACCCCCAAGTCAACCTATCAAACCAAAAGCCTCCAAGGAAATCACAAAGAAAGTCGCCCTACCATATATAAAGGATATATCAGAAATCACTGCAAGACTCGTCAAACCTTTAGGAATTGACGTCGCACACAAACCAACAAAATCACTTCACTCAGTTCTATGTCAACCAAAAGACTCAACAGCGAAAGAAGATAAAACCAACATCATCTACAAAATAAATTGTAACAACTGCGAAAAACACTACAGTGACCAAAGTGGACGTCCTCTTCGTCTTCGTATCCACGAACATAAGCTAGCCGTCAAAAGACATGACATCCACTCCCTAATATCACTACATACAGACAACCACGGGCACCTAGAAGGTGTGAAAACATAAAAAAACAACCAATCACGTCGAAGGTCACCAGGAGAGATGATTAATAAACTCGTGGAGAAATCTAAAAGCTCACTTCAAGTTGAAGTATGTGCTGATGATGTCACCTAGTAGGGTGATGAAAGCTTCGCAAATTAACTATCCAGCTCAGAGAACACAACCACATCGAAAGTTCAAAATCCAAGCCATTGATAAAAATGATCAATAGAGATGTAAATCGACTACCAGTCACGAAGATGGTTGCTGCCAGGAGACGCAATTCTATCATTCATGGAGAATTTAAATCAGTTTATTTTAATGCTAAAACTTGCGCTGAAGGGGGTTGTTGTCCAGAAGGGGTGGACGACGAAAGCTCCGCAATTAAATCGCCAACCAGCTTAGAGAACACAACTAATTGCAAATCACCCACCTGAGCTACAAATATTCTCCATTATTGAAAATCTGAAGTAGTCTGTTGGAAATGCTTTTCGTAACGCGCAGTGAAAGCTTCTCACCCATATAGAAGAACTGACTGACTGACTTCACATTTGTGTTGAGAATACGAATTCTGTATTTTATGCTGAGGTGGATTGAACCAGAAGATTTCCAAAGTGATTTCAGAGTGATGCAGTTATATCTCGCATTCTCAATCCAGACTGGTTCTGACATCTTCATCCGTACCACCACCTGTGGTTGAAACAGTGCTGCCTGGTCAGATGAGTGAAGGAAGTGACCCCTCTCTAGTCTCCTCCGTCGATAGTGATTGTTGTTTGCTGTTGTTGTGGTTGTCCGTGGTGTTATTGGTGGTGGTTGGTTATCTTCATCACCTCCATCTTCTGTATGTTCACTTGAACTCCTACCTTCTCTGCCTGCTTCTTCTCTCAGTGTGTTGGTTTTTGCCTGTAAGTCTTCAAATCTATGTGATATTAGACATTATTCATCGCCTAAGTTCAGGTCTTCCAGAGTCTTCTTATTCGTCCAACGTATTCCCTCCCCGCTTCTCGCTCCCCACACATAGTTTCCAGTATAATCCAGTCCACTACAACCACCAATATAATTGTCAGTAATAGCAGTCAGTCAGTCTTACTCCTGTCTTCACTTTAAGGGCAGGCTTCGCTGAGTTCTCCGTTGTGGATCAACTGACACATGGCAGGCATTGTCATATAGTCAACTGTTGAATGAGGTTAATAAAGATTTGGGAACTGTACGCGTTGGAGTAGCCTCCAAACTACATCACAGTAAGTGGTGCCGGAGGTCTGTTCAAAATGGATGGGGTTGAGGTAGAGAGTGAGGGTTGACTGCCATTCTATGCTCCGTTCGACGATGATGCAGTCTGGTCCCCACATGATTTGCTTCTCCTCATTCAAGCTATTTTTCCGGAGAGCTGAAGGAGTTCTGCATGCAGTGCATCCTTAATTCTCTAAAGGATGATGCGACCTGGTATTTTTTCTTGATGTGTAGGAGAACATGATTCCGCATGAGAAATCATTTGGGAAAACATATAGGCAATTTCAACATTCTTCGAAATACTTGTATACTGAATGACCATGACCAAAGTATATTTCTGTCTGAAGACAAGGAATCAACCCACGAATTCCTCTGTATAACTCGTCAAACCTCCGCGAGACACCCACAGTCAAAATATATAATGCAGCAGTATCAAAACGGGGTCTGATCTGACAGAATCTCTGCTATTATTGAACAGTGATAACTTATATTAAAAATACAAAACTAAAAGACAGTTCAGCGAAAAAAAGTTTCTTCCGACGAAATTACCTTCAGAGGCTGTACAGTCGTATTTACATCTATCAAAAATGTATAGTAGTCAATTATTGAGTAATAGGGGGGGGGTTAATTACTCAGAAGGGGCTTCAGAAGTAAAAATCAAAGTTATAATTTACTCAATACTCAACGGCGCAAAGGAAGGAAGTGTTAGAAATTTGATAAGGTTAAAATTGGAAGTAAGTGTGAAGAAAGGTGGTGTTAGTTGAGTGTCCATTTAAAAAGTGTGAAGAGGGTGTGAAAGTGTACAAAAGGAATATATGAGAATGATAATAGTGAATTAATTATTAAAAATTAAAAATAAAAATTTCGGGGAACGACTAGTGAATAGGTTAAGACCAAGGTAGAATAAGAAACTGAACAAACTTTTTCTGTATACAGAGTTAGGAGTTGCATTGACGAATTGCCAACGCCTCCAACACACATAAATGCCCTTCGTACCATTTGATCTCACCTTGTAGATGATCTTGAAAGACGACTGTAGTGGAGCTGCGTGGCTTGAGTTCACCAACTGCTCGAGAATTGAGCTGGTAACTGTCTTGCATTGCCCTTTTGCTAACCATGCCGGATAATGTTCAGAGATGCGTTTGGAAAGCGTACGCCTTGTGAGGCCAATATAACTGGCTCCACACTAGCAGGTAAATCAATAAACACATACTTAAGTGGCCCATAGTGGCATCAGTTTAACCTTCACACATCCATTGATCATTTGTCGGCTGTAGAAATTGATCCGTAACTCAGCCGAAAAGAAGGTTTTTCTCAGTGATCTGCGCAAGCAGTTCTTCATAATCTCAGACATGGTATCACCTTTAAATTCAACGTTCATAAATAGCAATTTCTTTGGCACTGTCTGGGTTCTTTCTGGTTTTTGCTTTACTTTCATATTTTCCTCCATGAATCTTGAAGGATATCCATTTTCCATGAGGACTTGTTTGTGTCGCTTCAGTTCACCATCGATTTTATCACTGGAACATATCCTTCGTATTAATGAGGATAAGGAGTGGATCAGATCTCTCTTTCTTCTCAAAGGGACCCAACTATGGAAATTTGTGTATTAACTGACCATTCCATCTTGGTTTCATGCAGAGCGATCTTTGAAGAGAACCATCAGATCTCTTTCTTAGAAAAATATCCAAAAAATGGAATTCCGAGTTCATCTCTGGTTCCGACATGAACTGGATGGCATGATGGCAGTTGTTGAACTCCTTAGTCACCGTTTCGATGGTAGCATTCTCGTCACATATCATAAAAGTATCATCCATGTGTCTTTGGTACATATGAAAATTATAGATAGTGTGTTGTAACATTCTACTCTCTAAACTTCTCAGGAAGCAGTTTACAAGTAAAGGACCAAGTGGCGACCCCATTCCCATTCCATCTCTTTGTTTATAGAGAGTGTTATTGAACTTGAACCGCACAAAACTACCTTAATAGTGAGTGCCATTCAGTAACCATAAAGTGAGAAATTATATCAAGTAAAACAAAACAGAGGGAAGACAGTTAGTTCAACGAAGAGTCTCTTTTCGGCGAATTCATTTTTACAGCTGTACAATCGCAAACGTATTTATGGTTATTTTGTATGTGTGTATACAATAAATCTGTCAAACGAAAATACAGTTAGTAAATTAGTTTTGGTGGAGTTACGTAATACAATAGGAGGGTAGTAACAAAAGTGATGAGTTGTCACAAACGATTGTTAAAGAAGAGTTACGTAATAACATGAATAGTTTGATGAAAGAGTTGTGCTCAGGGTATACATAGAAACAAACTAAAACGGAATCACGTAAGAGTTTTAAGTGGTTAGAAAAAACAAGCGAACAAGCAAAAGTCAAATCGACAGGATTGTTATCATGGCAGTAGAAGTGGTTGAATAATTTTCTTTTGTATGCATAGTTCTGGTTCTTCTAACTGAATGGCTAGGGCTTCTGCAATGGAAAGAAAGCGGAAACGCATTGTCTTTGGCAGGTTGTTCTTCACTTTGTAGATCACTTTGACGCAGGAGACGTTTGTTGAGATGGAATGCCCAGTGGTGACGAGATGTTCAATTATTGCACTCTTTATACAACCAATACTTCTTTTCTGCAGCCACTTCTTTGATCCATTTTGACAGGACGCGCTTCGAGTGACCGATGTACCTGACTCCACAGCAACAGGTGAACTGATATATACACATAGAAGTGGTCAGAGGCGGGATCTTGTCCTTTGGGCTTCTGTAGATCAGCGGGCGACTGGAGAACACTACTACTACTCTTCTTAAAGTAGTGGAAATTCTCCTATTAAGGATGTCACTGAGTAGGGGTTACCTTTGAAGTCGAGGTTCATATGAAGTATCTTTCTTTTGTCATGGATGGCGTCTCTTGATTTTGGATTTTCTGTTTGATGTTTTTGTCTATGAATCTTGATGGATATCCGTTTTCTATGAAGACTTCTTTCAAGAAGTATAGTTCATCTTCCAGGGTATCATAGCTACAGATGCGTCAGACGCGAGTAGCAAGAGACCTAATTAGGTTTCTTTTTCGACTGATTGGTACCCAGCTGTAGAAGCTTGTCAGTTAGCCGTTCCATTTGGGTTTCCTATGAATATGAACCTTTTTAAAAATTCCGTCAACATCAAGAAAAGGAATTTTAGATTCATTTTTCTATTTCAAGAGTAAAGTTTATAGCTGATTGGCAGAAGACGGATCTAAAATTGGTTAAAGGATTTCATTATGAGCTGACATTGGTTAGAGAACCATTGGAAAACCTGAGAGTACTGGACGGTTGTTTCGTCCTAGTTTGAGACTCTTCATCAGTACGCACCCACTGGGTGCTGAAGAGTTCCAAACTAGGACGAAACAACTGTCCAGTACTCTCAGGTTTTCCAATGGTTCTCTAACCAATGTCAGCTCATAATGAAATCCTGTAGCCAATCAACCAAATCCCTACAAACCAATACTTGGATCTAAAATTCCTTTTCTTGATTGTACAGCTGTGAAAACGAATTCGCCTCCGAAAAGAGACTCTTCACTGAACTACTGGTCTTCTCTTTATGAATATTCGAATGGAGATTTTTCATGAATTAAAACAAAATACTGACGGAAAAAACAGAATTAACTCACCAAAACACATTTATAAACTTATGAGGATCAAGAAGAATATTCTTAACAAAGCAGGAGAGAAATTATGTCTGCGAAAATCAAACAGACGAAAACATATTCCCCGCGGACAATCCAAGGTCATCGAGTCACTGAGTTCATAGCATAACCTCTATCTATTGATATAAGTAGAAAACTTGGGCACTGTGGTGGTGGAGTATAACTCCATCATGGATAAGATTTTATTTTGATAAATCACAGTGTGGTTATACAGTAATACTGCCTCTCATAATCATACCAAGTCACTCACTCACAAAAGTTTTTCCTTCATTTATATACATGAGTGAAATTGATGATTAGATATTTGAATAAAAATCAATATAGGATAATGTATATTCAGAAATAATAATAATATGAGTGTTATTGATCAATTACAATCAGATGGGAAATACGACGAGTGTTTTTATAGTCAAAATAAGTAACTTGTTAGAATGTTGTGATGTATGTGAATTGAAATAGAATTTTAAGATTATTTATTATCCTCCTCTGATTTGACTGACTGGTGGTAATAATATCTTCCATGCATATCTCTGGTATTTGCATTGAGTCATTCCTGTTGCATGTGTTGTGTTGGGTGTGTAGATTCGATGAACCAGGCTGGATTCAGTAATCAACCTCTCTCTCCACCTACCTATATTACTTCTTAGAATTTTAATCCTCTCCCATCCTATTGTGTGATTGTGTGTTAATGCATGCAGTGCAGTCGCTGAGCTGTTTTCTAAATTACTCATCAGTCTTCGTGGGGTCAACCATTCTTACCTTAGCCAAATTCTTATGTTCCGACAAATTGATTACCCGCGATCTACTAGTTTGACCTACATAGTTGACCTCACAGTCATTGCAAGGTATTTTGTAAATTATATTATTTTGTTTAATTGGATCCACGGGCTCCTTTAGCCTACAGAGCTTGTCTCTGAGTGAGTTTATAGGTTTGAATGCCACCCTAATTCCTGCTTTATTAAGAATCCTACGTAGGGTCTCGCCTCAGATGTCCCCTCCTTATATGGTATAACAGTAGATGACTTATATTCTTTCTTGTTTATGTTATCACTACTAGTTTCACAATTATTTTAATTTTGTTTTTGGCCCTTTTCTGATCTTCCCAATGAATTTTACAGGGTAGTTGCTTATTTAACACCAACGCCTCTTCTTTCTGTTTCATTTCGTTGTTTAGGTCTTTCCTTGTAATACTTAGTGCTACTGCTTGGTTTGTTAAACACACTTAAGTAAGCCTGCCTTAACAGTTAACAGATGATGAGGTGAATTAAAGTGTAAATATTTATTTGCAGAATGTGTTGGTTTTTTATAAACGCTAGTGTACAGTTTACCTTCTATTAGTTTCATTTTACAAGCTAGCATAGCTAGTTAATTCTCCTTGCTCATTTTCGGTTTCAAATGTGAATTTTATTCCCTTTATTTATGAGTTTATATGTGTGAAGAAGCTAGAGATATGTTCTGTTTTTAACACTGTGAATGGAAGTGTTATCCACATATCGATCTCCACCATATTTTTGGAGTAGGATTAAATGTATTAAGAGCAATATTTTCCTAGCTGTCCATAAATATATCCTCTACGATAGGGGATACTGGTGATCCCATTGCTACACCTTCTGTTTGTCCATATATTTTCCCCTGGAATTTAAAGATAGTAGATGTGAGGCACAAGTGAATTCCTAAAATAATTTTTTCAATGGGCAACTTTGTCCTATGAGTGAGTTCAGGATCTGCAGTTAGTTTTTTTAAACTGCTTCTAAGGCTTCCATATTGATTAGTATATTAGTATAAAGACTAGTTATATCATCAAAACTAACCATTGTTTCATCATTGTCTAGTTGAATGTTATTTACTATAGTTTGGTTTGTAAGGATTAGTTATGTTTTACGAGTTGATCACGGACTGATATCAGTTAGAGAACCATTGAAAACCAAGGAGTACTGGACAGCTGCTGTTTCATCCTAGTTTGGGAATCATCGGCAGTACGCACCCACTGGGATTCGAACCCAGGACCTTCCGGTTACAAGGCAAGCTCGTATACCATTCAGCCACTGGGACCCGATTCAATGGCTCATGAATTCTAACTTCTACCAATTCGTGATTTTAGCGCAACCCCAACTATTGTCGTTGGTGGAAATCCATCCACACATGACTTCTAATTGGACCTCACTGGTCACGACTTCTCACTAGAACTGCAGGAAGCTCCAACCTGTAGCAAGTCACTAGCGAGCATCAGAATAATTTTCTATAGTTTGGTTTGTAAGGATTAGTTATGTTTTACGAGTTGATCACGGACTGATATCAGTTAGAGAACCATTGAAAACCAAGGAGTACTGGACAGCTGCTGTTTCATCCTAGTTTGGGAATCATCGGCAGTACGCACCCACTGGGATTCGAACCCAGGACCTTCCGGTTACAAGGCAAGCTCGTATACCATTCAGCCACTGGGACCCGATTCAATGGCTCATGAATTCTAACTTCTACCAATTCGTGATTTTAGCGCAACCCCAACTATTGTCGTTGGTGGAAATCCATCCACACATGACTTCTAATTGGACCTCACTGGTCACGACTTCTCACTAGAACTGCAGGAAGCTCCAACCTGTAGCAAGTCACTAGCGAGCATCAGAATAATTTTCTATAGTTTGGTTTGTAAGGATTAGTTATGTTTTACGAGTTGATCACGGACTGATATCAGTTAGAGAACCATTGAAAACCAAGGAGTACTGGACAGCTGCTGTTTCATCCTAGTTTGGGAATCATCGGCAGTACGCACCCACTGGGATTCGAACCCAGGACCTTCCGGTTACAAGGCAAGCTCGTATACCATTCAGCCACTGGGACCCGATTCAATGGCTCATGAATTCTAACTTCTACCAATTCGTGAGCCATTGAATCGGGTCCCAGTGGCTGAATGGTATACGAGCTTGCCTTGTAACCGGAAGGTCCTGGGTTCGAATCCCAGTGGGTGCGTACTGCCGATGATTCCCAAACTAGGATGAAACAGCAGCTGTCCAGTACTCCTTGGTTTTCAATGGTTCTCTAGCTGATATCAGTCCGTGATCAACTCGTAAAACATAACTAATCCTTACAAACCAAACTATAGAAAATTATTCTGATGCTCGCTAGTGACTTGCTACAGGTTGGAGCTTCCTGCAGTTCTAGTGAGAAGTCGTGACCAGTGAGGTCCAATTAGAAGTCATGTGTGGATGGATTTCCACCAACGACAATAGTTGGGGTTGCGCTAAAATCACGAATTGGTAGAAGTTAGAATTCATGAGCCATTGAATCGGGTCCCAGTGGCTGAATGGTATACGAGCTTGCCTTGTAACCGGAAGGTCCTGGGTTCGAATCCCAGTGGGTGCGTACTGCCGATGATTCCCAAACTAGGATGAAACAGCAGCTGTCCAATACTCCCTGGTTTTCAATGGTTCTCTAACTGATATCAGTCCGTGATCAACTCGTAAAACATAACTAATCCTTACAAACCAAACTATAGAAAATTATTCTGATGCTCGCTAGTGACTTGCTACAGGTTGGAGCTTCCTGCAGTTCTAGTGAGAAGTCGTGACCAGTGAGGTCCAATTAGAAGTCATGTGTGGATGGATTTCCACCAACGACAATAGTTGGGGTTGCGCTAAAATCACGAATTGGTAGAAGTTAGAATTCATGAGCCATTGAATCGGGTCCCAGTGGCTGAATGGTATACGAGCTTGCCTTGTAACCGGAAGGTCCTGGGTTCGAATCCCAGTGGGTGCGTACTGCCGATGATTCCCAAACTAGGATGAAACAGCAGCTGTCCAGTACTCCTTGGTTTTCAATGGTTCTCTAACTGATATCAGTCCGTGATCAACTCGTAGAATGTTATTTAGTTTATTTTTCATCTCATATGAATTAGTTAGTTAGTCTAGAGTTTGAACGATTTCTAATGGGGCATATCATCAGTTAATATTACTGTGTAACACTGTGTGACACTTTATTAAAATAAAATCTTATCCATAATGGAGTTAACCTCTATCTACTTCATTCAACCAAAATCTAAATAGTAGGGATTTGATGTGTTTTTCAAGTTCCATAACGGATTGATATCCGTTATGTCAAACGTGAAATGAGGATTAAGTCAAAAGGTGATCCACAAATATTGCAACATTGATATACAGGTGAGAGGATGAAGGGTTATTGAAATGGTTAAAATAAATATCAATATTATAAATAGATTGTATACAGGATTTCATCATGAGCTGACATTAGTTAGGGTACTGGACAGATGGACAAAACAGCTATTGGTGTTTTCCAGTCGTTCTGTAACCAATGTGCGTCGGTGGCACAGTGGTTAGGACTCTCGCTGACCATGCACATGGTCCGGGGTTCGATCCCCTGCCGGCGCACACCCGATATCTATAGTCGGCCTGTAAATTTGGGCTACTGATATCCATGCTGAAAATTCCATACTTGTACTGAAAATACGGTGTGGCATCAAGCTGTAACCAAAAATATAAAAAAAATAATAAAATAAAATAAAACTCATGGTGAAATCCTGAAACCAGTGAAATCACTACAAACCAACATGTGAACATCAATTTATATGAACTGTGATCAAGATTTGACCGAATAGTTACAAAATACAATTGGGCGCCAAGTGAGAAGTAGATATATGTAAAAATTATATTTTTCTAAAATCTCGGCGAAATCGATATGAGTAATTCCAGAGTTTCCTGTGTTCGGCAAACTGGTCCGAACTTCCCCAGGGAAATTAATCGGAATTAAAAGAACAGAGGTTTATATATATTAAAACAATTAGTCCCTTTGATAAATTTGAATAAGGCATTAAGAAGACAAATTTCGCGAGATGATATCATTTCGTAGTTTCTTTACAACCGCTTTACAACTAACATGATTAATAATAGACTTCAATCTTCGCCTACCATGGACTACATGACCTACCTAAATATGATTAGTCATCAGTATGTACTTTTGTTTTTACTTAACTGAGTAATTGTCATGACCTTTACTTTATTATTGTGAACCAAGCAAGTTAGTTGTAAAGCGGTTGTAAAGAAACTACGAAATGAGGATATCGTGTCGCGGCGAAATTTGTCTTCTTAATGCCTTATTCAAATATGTATATATATATATATAAACGTTCCCTAGTGAAGTGTTTGTTCTCAAGGGCCCGAAAAATATGCACTAGTGACACACTGATGGATGAGTTCCGACATATACATTCAGTTTTATTAGCTAATGGTTATCCAGAAAACTTTATCACTTGTCACAGTAGTAAGGATAGACCACATCTAGAAAAGACAGCTTCTGTACCAAAGAAAGCTATCTATCTTTATTAACCTACCATTATTCAAGGGTGACCAGATTATGCAGTTGACAGCTAGCTCAAAGACTTCGGTCAGCCATCAAACGCACATTCTACGCCGCCGCCACATCTCTTTTTCTCACTTCCCGAACATTTTCGATCCCTGTACCTACACGATTAAAGGACGAAATTCTGTGGACTCTACTTCAAACTGTATCTACAAGTTCACCTGCAACTGCGGTGACACCTATATAGGTAGAACCAATAGAATGTTCCAATGTCGTGGTCGAAAAGAACATGTTCCAAAATGGCTACTAAATAATATAGAAAATCCCAATGCCAGTAATCTGAATAGAAATCCAGCATCATCCATTGCTAAACACTTATTAATGTCAGGTCACAAAATCAATCAATATTGATGCTTGTTTCACAATTATTTCACATAACTCTAATTCAAGGTTGGTTATTGAAGGTGATGGAAGCACTTTGGGGATTAATCACATACAGCCTAAACTGTGTGTACAAAAAACAATAGACTTCAACCTTCTCGCCTACCATGGACTACATGACCTATCTAAATATTATTGGTCATCAGTATGTACCTTTTTTATTTAACTGAGTAATTGTCATGATCTTTTTATTTTATTATTGTGAACCATGTTAGTTGTAAAGCGGTTGTAAAGAAACTACGAAATGGCGATAATCATCTCGCGAAATTTGTCTTCTAAATGCCTTATTCAAATATATATATATATATATATATAGTCCATTTTTTGTTCATCCCATAAAAATGATGGATAAAAAAAATGTGATTTACAAAATATCTTGTGCCAAGTGTCCGACTAAATATGTGGGACAAACGTCCACATCACTCAAAATGAAAGTGAATGAACATACGAAAGCTATTCACAATAAGGAAAGATATTAATGAAACAATAGAAAAATTGAAAGGAGCAATTGAAAAGGAAAAGTATCAAAGCATGCTAGAAGTTGCACAAAAACGAAAAGAAACTACCTATGAAAAAACAAAGAAGAAACAAATAAAAAAATTTAATAAACTCATGATAGCGAAAACTCCGAATGACAAACAAGTAACTAAAGCCAATTGGATTGTAAACTTGTCAGACAGAAAGCTAACAGAAGCAGAGGAAAGCGTACTGATGAAAGGAATGATTTTCAACATTAGCAACAAAAGATTAAAACCTGAAGATATTATTCCTGTAATTGAAACAGCACTCGAAGGACAAGACAAGCAAAAAGTCCAACTGGTACGAGCACAATGTGCATTAACCTTAAAAAATCAAAAAGCAGAAAAACTGAATGTAACGAAGGAGGAACTAAAAGCACTCCAAGACATAAAAGCAGACAAATCCATTGTCATTACTCAAGCAGACAAAGGAAACACAACAGTAATACTTAACAAAACGACATATAATGAAAAGATGAATGAACATTACAATCTGGACCCTATATCCTAATGACGAAGTCAGCTGAAACAGTCACAAACAAAACGATGAAAGAAACAGCAAAGGTGGTTAGACAGATGAAAGAAGTAATTGGTAAGTCAAAATGGTTTGAAATTATGCCAAAATCATGCAATATACCTAGGATATATGCCAAGATAAGATTGCATAAAGAGGGATATCCAATAAGACCGATTGTAGATTTTAGAAACACACCGACGTATATGCTATCGAGATTTCTCTCGACAATACTAAGACCAACAAGAGACAACTCAAAAGCTAGAATAGTAGATTCATTTGAATTAGTGAAGCGACTAAAAACCACTAAAATAGAGGAAGATAAAATACTAGTCAGCTTTGATGTAAACAGTCTCTATACGAAAATATCCATTCAAATGGCCATGAATGCACTGAAAGAGAAACTAAAAGAAGATAATGGCCTAAAAGACAGAACACAGTTATCCGTAGAAGAAATAATAAAAGGGTTGGAATTCTATCTGACAACAACATATTTCACATTCGAAGGGAAAATATACCAACAAAATGAAGGAGTAGCCATGGGATCGCCTATCTCACCAATAATAGCTGACATATTCATGGATTATTGGGAAGAGAATGCCCTTAAACCATTCAGGTCATCACTAAAATGTTGGTGGAGATATGTAGACGACACACTAGTAATAGTGAAAAAACGATATTGAGAAACTCTTCTCACACATAAACAGCCATGTCGACTCAATAAAATTCACTATGGAAGTAGGGAATGAAATTGGGGAACTGACTATGTTAGACTGCAAAATACAAAGAATAACAGATGGTAGCATAAAAACAACGCTTTATAGAAAAACCACACACTCTGGAAGATTCCTTGATTATCACTCAGCTCATCCACTCACAGTAAAACGAGGATTAATACAAGGTCTTGCAGATAGAATACGTTGACTTACAACAACACCAGAGGACCAGTGTAAAGAAATAAACGTCCTATTCAAGATGCTATTAGAAAAAAACTACCCAAAAGAATTTATAAAAGATAATATAAAAAAGAAAAAAGAGAGTAAAACCGGAGAATAATAAGATGGAAGAATGCAAAACGACAGTCACAATACCATAAAAAAAATGGTACATCGGAGGCAATTCGAAGAGACCTCAAAAATATTGGGATTTGCACAACGTTTAAACCGACAAATCTAATCAAAAATAAAATACATCAACTGAAAGATCCCATAAAAATGATGGATAAAAACAATGTGATTTACAAAATATCCTGTGCCAAGTGTCCGACTGAATATGTCGGTCAAACGTCCAGATCACTCAAAATAAGAGTGAATGAACATAAATGCCTAATTAAAGGTGTCAACCAACAGGAACACAAGCTTACAAGAATTTAGAAAAAAAATTCGTTTATAGCTGCACATGCAGCATGGGACAAAAACCGCAATATCGATTGGAACAATGTGTGTATTCTAAAAACTAATATGAACAAATGGAAAGAAAGACTTATAACAGAATCGATATTCACATTAAGGTCACATCGGATACATGTAACAAGGGTGACTCAGCAGCACAACTCTCAACAACCTGGAGTATAATTCTGAATACACAAAAATGAATGAATGAAAAATGAACTATGCACATATGAGTACAAATCATAAATGTGTGTGAATTAAAAAAAAACAAAACAATTCCAACAGTTGGTGTGTGAACACGGGCAGTAATTTCGCTCGAAATATTATCAATAACAAAACTTATCATTGTGTGTGTGTGTAAACTATATTGAAATATAATTATACTTTATTTGATCTATTCCACAATGCTCAAACTTTTTACTGGCATTAATATTAGTCTACTTTTTGTTAAACACTGTAAACAGAGTGTAATTTTGCATCAGATTTTTGGTGGTTACGCCCGACTAAAGTTCATGGTAGTAGATAACTGAATATGAAAAATATGTAAATGTATATGCGGTATACAATGATGTATGTTCAGGTGTGTATGCGGCAACAATTTTAAATCATTTGTTAGCCTCTCCATAAGAAGATACAGATAGACAATCGGGAAGTTAGATGAAGTATGATCGTTCCCGTCGATCGAACAACTTGCTCTTTGGTGCAATCAAAAATTGATAGATATCCTTCTCATGTGAACTCCAACTGCATATACAAATTTACATGTATCTGAGGGAGCACTTACATTGGAAGGACAGAAAGAAGGATGGCATATCTACGATTTTCTGAACATGTACCAAAAAGCTTACGTCTAAAGGGAACAAATTCTTTAAACAGTGCCATCGCCAGGCATCTCCTCGACACGGGTCATGAGGTAGGTGGAAATCGAGAAATCCTTTAAAATTATCAACAGACAAAGGAGCTCCATTCTCCTAAAGTTTGCCGAAGCAACTGCTGCTATCAAACGTTTCAAACCAGATTTATGTGTTCAGAAAGAAGCAGTTATTAGTCTTTCCTTGCCATGGTAACTACATGTCTTTATTCTCTACTCTGATTACGTAATCTTTTTCTTTAACCTCACGCCTCTTTTTTATAATATGTAATATTGCTTGTCTCTTGTTTCTATGACGTGATTTGAACTCAGTACATCGTTACCAAATTTATTAGTTACTCATCATCTTACTCACCTCTCGTCTTTATTACGTAACTCCTTTGCCATTGTATGTATACATTTATTTTGACTTGAACTGCCTGTGTAAAAACTATATAAGCACAATTTTCTGAACACTTTTCACTAATTGTGGAACTTTCTGTCAACTGACAATATGTAAAATTTGCAAGTATGTTAAAACTTTTCTGTACGTAAACCTCACAATTTATTTAGGCTGTAAGCAGCTGATGAGAAGCCGACGAAATAAATGATGGTACCATATTATTCTGCACAAACCACTGTTGTTCTTGCTTTATTTAAATTCATCAAGGGGAATAAATGCATGAAGTATGATTGATTAGTGATACATATCCACTTTTATGCATTAATTACAGCTTACTATGCATTAGCTAACAAGATCACACGTTCACGTCTGTTCAAACGTCTGAGACTCACCCAAATATATATGTAGGCCTTCTGCTGTCGGTCAGTCACTCTTTCTTTATACGAACCAAAGTCTTTCTGTAGAACCTTAGTCCTATTGTAACAACAGAAGACAAGGGCCAGGCAACAGATCGTTTATTACGAAAAATCAACACGTATTTATAGATTTTTATGTACATTATTGTAGGTCAATGTTAGTAGAAAATACAGTCTGTTGATTGGTTGTTTCTCGTACAAAGTTAACCTTGCATCTCCTGTGGCTGTGTCAGTTCATCTATATGTTAACTGTAACCGCCTGTCCACCTTGACCTTTGACCTCAATTACTGTCAACCAATTTGGCCAGCAACCATCTCTCACCACAACATGACTAATATTTGATACATAAACATTGACCTCAATTACTGTCCACCACTTGGCTAGTAGACCGCTCTCACCACACTCGTCCCCCCGTCAAATAGTTTGGACTGAAGTCGGCTCGGTCTTCTCGGTTCTTGGGGCTTTGCTCTGTTGTCTTGCTGTCTGGAATCTCGGCGCTTGCGGATGTCCACTTGTTTACCGGTGTTTACCATTGCGATTGTGTCTGCGTAACCCCATCTCAACGTGACCATATATGGTCCTTCCCACTTTGGAAACTGTTTGCCTGACCCTGTCGCACATTCGTAGGTATTTCGCCTCACACTTCCATATGCTGCTTTCTCCCGACCTCCCAGCAGCGTCCCAAGTAGCAGCCTTATCGCTGACAGATCTTGAACGCCACTCAACTGCGAATCAGCCTCAAAGTCCTGCCCGAAGATCCATATGTCTTCATCAAAAACTGCAGGGCATAGGCTTTCCATTTGTCGGTAGGCAGCGACACCAAATGTAACAACAGAAGACAAGGGCCAGGCAACAGATCGTTTATTACGAAAAATCAACACGTATTTATAGATTTTTATGTACATTATTGTAGGTCAATGTTAGTAGAAAATACAGTCTGTTGATTGGTTGTTTCTCGTACAAAGTTAACCTTGCATCTCCTGTGGCTGTGTCAGTTCATCTATATGTTAACTGTAACCGCCTGTCCACCTTGACCTTTGACCTCAATTACTGTCAACCAATTTGGCCAGCAACCATCTCTCACCACAACATGACTAATATTTGATACATAAACATTGACCTCAATTACTGTCCACCACTTGGCTAGTAGACCGCTCTCACCACACTATCATCAAAGTCGATCTTTTGTCCCGTTTCTATCGAGTGTAGTGCAATCGCCGACCTGTTTTCTCTAGCTTCTTCAAAATCTACAGAGGTCTTTCGAACCAACCTTTAGACATTGTTCACGCGCCTTCACTCTTATATTTATTTACATATCTGGAAGTTTCTCCTACATACATACAACAGCGTCACAATTCCCACAAATTGATCTGGTACACACAATTCTTTTGGCTACTTTTTTCTATTTTACCCTTAATCTTCACCAATGGTGAGTGTGAGGTGTTAGTTACAAATGCAATTTTTACATTTGACAAGGAATCTGATTCTTATTAGCGGCTACTGGCCCTATTCAGATAGGTAGTTACCTGGGTTCTAATGAGAAGTCGTGACCGACCAGTGGGGTACAGCAGGTTGGGTGTGAGGACAAATAGTCGGCAGCGATGACATTCACTAGTGAAGTGGTCGCACTATATCGTGCGTGAATTGTCAGAAGTTGGAATTCATAAACTCCCTGTCCATTAGATTGGTGGGTCACAGTGGCTGTACGGTCTCCGAGTTAGCTCGCCTTGTTGCCGGAAGTTGATAGGTTCGAACCCTGGTGGTGGTGGTGGTGTGGGTGCGTACTGCTGAAGAGTCAGTTCGAAACTAAGCTGAAGAAACAGCTGTCTCTACAGAATTCGTCGAGTGGTGGTTTTCCAGTGGTTCTCTAACCGATTTCAGCTCATGATGAAGTCCTGTAACTAATCAATCAGATATCTGCAAGTCAACATCTGAAATAGATTGTTCATAGAGGGATTCTCAGATCAGTTATTATGCTGCCATGCTCAGTAGTATTATTACAAGTATGCGAAAAGATTAAATACGCAGTAACGAAAAGGTTTAAGTGGTTGGAGAATTTCATCATGAGCTGACATCGATTGGAGAACTATTGGAAAACCAACTGGGAGTACTGGACAACTGTCCCGTGAGACTAGTTTGGGACTCTTCAGCAGTATGCAATCACCGCTATGGTTCGAACTCAGGACCTTCTGGTTATGAGGCGAGCTAGCTCGTAGACCATTCAGACAGCCACTGTAACTCGATCCAACAGCCAGCCCAGGAATTCTAACTTCTGCCAATTTATGACACATCGCGACCAATTCGCAGTGTCTTCTTCGATGAGTAACTGTCCTCGCCTTCGACCTGCTGTACCCTACTGGTCCCAAACTTAGACGAAACAGCTGTTCAGTACTCCCTGGCTAGTTTTCCAATGGTTCTCTAACCGATGTCAGCTCATGATGAAATTCTCCAGCCAATCAAACAAAAGCACTACAAACCAATACTTGAAAAAGTTTATTGGATAACAAGATTAATACAACGAATAGCGCACTTGTTTCAGCTAACTTTCTTTCATGAAATTATAAACATTCAATCACTGCCTCATAAATTCTTCCACCACCAGCCGATGTCATCCATCGGCAGATATTCGTCCCTAAACCCGAACTGATGGACCTCACTGTTAACGACTTCTCAGTAGAATTGTAGGAAATTTGTTGGGAAGTGATTGATTTCAATTTTGACCACGGATTTGGGCAATTCAGAGAACCTCGTAATTTGAAAGTCTTGAGTTAAATCTTTGTAGGGGTTATAGATGAGTGCTGATGAAGAGGTTCAGTCTAGGACGAAACAATAGTTCTCTAGATAATATCAATCCGTGAATGAAACTAACCAAATCCTTGTCAACCAGCACTTTCAATAAAATATTTCAGTGAAACAAGGTATACTACTTGAAATTTAGTAAGTAGGCTAATTGTTTTGTATGAATAATATATCCTCTGTTTTTGGTGGCATAGTTGCTTCTTCACACCTTCAGCAACTCCTGAGCAAACTGATGATATATTTCCCATGGTCATCAATATAGCTTCTATAAGATGCAAATGATTGTGGACAAATTCAATTCACTAACTATTTGTCAAAGGGATAACTTATTGATCCAATCAATACACAAAAGGTCTAAATCATGACAACTAAAAGAATCGTAGAAATAACCCATTGGGACATTAGAGGGAAAAGAACAAGAAGTTCAACAAAGATAACTATCTTTTCAGCGATTTCATTTTCAAAATCTATACAACAGCATTTAAATACAAAAGTTTACATAGATACATTTATTATTTATTTTTACGAGTTTGACCACGGATTGATATCAGCTAGAGAACCACTGAAAACCAGTGCTGGTGTACTGGACAGTTGTTTCATCCTAGTTTGGGACTCATCATCAGTAATCACCCACCACCACAGTTCGAACCCAGGACCTTCCGGTTACAAGGCAAGTTAGCTCGTATACCATTCAGCCACTGGGACCCGACTCCTCAATAGCCAGTCTATGAAATATAACTTCTAACAATTCGTGATTCAGCGCTAGTGATTTGCTACAGGGTGGAGCTGCTTGGAGTTCTAGTGAGAAGTCGTGACCAGTGAGGTCCATGCAGTCAAGTGTGAGACTGGATTTCCCACCGATAACGTTAGTTGGTGGTCGCGCTAAATCACGAACTGGTAGAAGTTAGAATTCATAGGCTGGTTATTGAGGAGTTAGGTCCCATTGGCTGAATGGTATACGAGTTTCCCTTGGCTTGTAACTGGAAGGTCCTGGGTTCGAACCCTGGCAGTGGGTGTGTACTGCCGATGAGTTCCAAACTAGGCTGGCGAAACAGCTGTCCAGTACTCCAGTACTGGTTTTCAATGTTTCTCTAACTTATATCAATCCGTAGTCAAACTCGTAAAAACAAATTTAATCCTTAAAAACCAAATCTTGAAAATTATTATTTAATTTCATATAATTACGAAGGTGAATAAAAGGTGATAATTATTTTCAAATTGATATGGATTATGAGAGGTTTAGAAACAAAAATTACATAGGAATCAGAATACAATTGTAGAATAGTGTGATCAGGAGGAGCATGGAAACAAACTTAAAATAACTGTTCCTATAACTGAGAAAAAAGGGATGAATTGAATGAAGACAAAGAGAGAAAAATACATACACACAGCGAACAAAACAAAAATAACCCGAAGGCTGAGGGAACATACAGAACTAGGTCCATGGTAGTTGTAATGTTTGGACTAGTTTCTTTTGAATACACATATCCGGCTTTTCGATGCATATGGCGAGGGCTTCTGCAGTACAAAGAAGTCGGAAACATGCTGCCTTTGGAGGGTTTCTGTTTACTTTGACATTGAATGAATCAGTTGAGATGCTGTGGGAGGTGTTGATCAGATGTTCAATTATGACACTTCTGGTTGAACCAGTGCCTCCTCTTTGCCACCATACTGGCTGATGTCCTGTAACACGTTTCGATAAGACCCGCTTAGAAAGACCTATGTACCTAGCTCTACACGAGCAGGTGAACTGATATATGCACACTGAAGTTGTCATATGCGGAAGTCTGTCCATCACGTTGCTCCGAAGTAGTGGGTGGCTAGAGAATATCACTCTTAGAGTTGCTGCAGGAAAAGTCTTCTTCATGGAACTGGAGATTCTCAATTTAAGGATATCTGCTGCTAGGTCTCCCCTGAATTCCAGATTCAAATAAAGTGTTTTCTTTGTCAGTGAAGTGTATTCTTCCTTTTTTGGCGTTGGTTTCATGTTCTTCTCCACGAAACGCGGTGGGGATCCATTTTGAGCCAGGATGCTTTTAAGAAATAGGAGCTCTTCATCTAAACAGTCACTGCGACAAAGTCTTCTGATACGGTGGGACAGCGAGATGATGAGAGCTCTCTTACGACTGTATCCAACTGTAGAAGTTTGTCATTTGGCCATTCCATGTTGGTATTCTATGGATTGATCTTTTCAGAGTTCCGTCATATCTTCTTGTCAATTCAACGTCCACGACTCTAAAAGAGGCGAATATATATATGTATCGAATGTTGAATCATTCTTGCAGAATATATGGCAGTCATGAGGAATACTGACTTCCTTTACTTCAAGAAATAATAAAGCTAACTATTTTGAATATAATCCCAAAAGCTGTATGACAAATGACAAAAATATAATTTCATGAATTTCAACTACTCATGAGTAGATAAATAATTTAAGCAAAATTTCTGACAAATTCGCTAGATAAAAATGCGATCATAAGCTTCAGTAATTATAAAATTTCCTAATAAATATTATTCTTTTTTACATATTTCTGCCTTCTAATTGTTACCAAATGATTGTGGAACCATAGAGCTAAAACCTATGAAATGTGATTAACGTCTGTAATGAAGAAAATGCTGCATATCAAACTTGAATGTAAACAGGACACAGCTGCCAACAGTCCCTCACAGTCTCTAAATAAGACATTCTGTTAGGAGATGACCAATGGTTATACATGCGTCAATCAGTTTAGCTGCACCTGTGGAGCTACTTATAACGGTCATTTGGCGCACGTCACATCCAAAAGGGTGCAAGAGCACTGTCATCCTGTTTATGATCCGCTGGAGGTGGGGCTATAACAAGCATAATAATTGAAAATCTGGTTGATACTGGTCACCTTATTTCTACAGACTCGACCTTTAAAGTTATCTATAAGGCGAAAAATAATCTTCCCAAAGAATTGCCTTTTTCTTCAGCTTAACGCAGCCACCTCAATGAATGCTGAATATATTTGAAGAAGTGAAAGTTGGTAAGCAATTACATAGCCAGACAAAAAGAGATAATTGAGGACAGAAAATATGTACTACTGAAATCAGGTTGTTAGTAGTATACATATCTCACATGAATTTTCATTCAACTACTAAGTTTCATGACCAAATGTATTTAGACTGAGGACATGAAGCAGTTGTAATAAATTATGCCATTATTTTTCACTAACTTTCCTAGTTCACTAGTTTGCTTATTTTCTATGCTGGGCTTGCGCTTAGTAATACTAATACTTAGTAATGCTACTTAGTAATACTAACCAGCTAAAACCAATGCAGTCGGTGCAGAAACCTCAAGTCACAACAAAATTACAGATGACAAACTGTAATTGGAGTGATGGGTGCTGATGAAAGCCTTCAGCCAATGTGTCTTCTCTCAAAGAAGGTTGTCCAGGTAGCTAAAGAAATAAAATCATATAGCATAGAAGTGCTAGGAATATGTGAGAGCAGGTGGAATCTATGCGGACTCTCCAAATTGTTAATTGAATATTCAGTGATCTACTTTGGCCACCCACCCAGACGACAGCCACGAGCACACTGAAGTAGTGAGTGGCTATCATGATGATGATTCGGTGATCGGAGGTAGCGTGTACAGGCATGAGGATATACACAAAGTGACATGGATTTCGCCTGACGGACATACCACAAATCAGATAGATTTCATCTCAGTACCGCTCGAGGAAGTGGAAACGCAGCCTGCTGGACACAAAGTCGAGAAGGTGAGAAGATGTGGGCTCAGACCATCATCTAGTTCAAGGAACATTCAATGTGAAGATGAAATCCTTCAGAACAACTGGAGACAGGCCACAATTCAAGTTCAGCATTCAGAAACTGAAGGACATAACTACAGGGGACACCTTCACTGTAGATATCAGAGCGTAGTCGGTGACACTACGTAGCATCACTGAGGAAACCTGTATGGAAGATCAAGCTGTGGCCCATTATGGACACATGGAGCTAATGGAAGAGAGGAGAAGAGAATGGGGAAAGTGAATGGCGATGACTCAATGCAAAGATGGGCAACGGAAGGAAAAACTAAGTTCAATCTACACTGCACTGAATAAAGAAGCGAAGAAGAGTGCTAGGAAAGACAAACGACAATTCTACGACACACTGGCTGGCAAATGACGTAGAACAGGCAGACTGCCGGTGAAAGAGACCTAAGAACAGTATATCAGATAACCAGGTCAATATCCTGGAAGAGATCAAAGCAGATGAGACCTATAAAATATGACCAATGGAACCTGACTACAAAAGATGAGAAACAAATCAGACAATTGGCTGATCACTTCAAACGACTCTTGAATCGGTCATCATCACCTGCAACCCGTCCAGAAATACCACCACCATCAACAGCACCCACAGAAATGTCTGCCAGTGGACACCCATCCTCCAACAAAACCGCAAATCTTGATTCTGATCAAGTTATTGAAGGCCAGTCAGGAAGTCAGCATGGCCAGACGGAACTCCTCCTGAAGTACTGAAAACCAAACCGGAGACCGCAGAGGATAGGCTCATGCCACTATTGCAAAATGTTCGGAAGGATGGAAGGAAGGGAAGGTACTTACTGTTCGGAAGTAAGACTGCTCACCTTGTCAATCTACCAAAGGTGGATGACACAGGCGTCTGCAAGCACTGGTGCGGAATTATGTTCTTGTCCACACCAAGAAGAAATACCAGGTCGTGTCTTTCTAGGGAGAATAAAAGATGCACTAGCTGCACCATCTGTGAAGTGGTTTGGAGGCTACTTCAACATTATTGCTTGCAGTACCCAAATCTTTATCAACCTCATTCAACAGTTGGCTATATGACAATACCTGCCATATGTCAGGTGATCGACAACGGAGAACACAGCGAGGCGTTTGAAGTGAATACAGGCGTGAGACATGGCTGACTGCCTGTTATTACCAATAATATTCTTAATTGTGGTGAAGTGGATTATGCTGGAAACTATTCACAAGGAGCTGGAAGATAAGAATACCTTGGGCCTGTGGAATATCTAGGCTCTGGGGATGAATAATGTCTGATATCACATAGATTTGAAGACCTGCAGGTAAGAACCAGCTAGATGAGGGAAGAAGCAGCTGGCGAATACAGGATTTCAAGTGAAATTATAGACGACGGGAGTGATGAAAATAACCAACCACCACCACGACGACCGACGACAACAACAA
The DNA here is from genome assembly GCA_944472155.2 of Trichobilharzia szidati. Taxonomy (NCBI): domain Eukaryota; kingdom Metazoa; phylum Platyhelminthes; class Trematoda; order Strigeidida; family Schistosomatidae; genus Trichobilharzia; species Trichobilharzia szidati. The sequence goes on along the minus strand of OX235276.1, from coordinate 15,098,443 downwards.
GAAACACTAGTCACTACAGACAAAGGAGATTTGAAAGGAGTCACTTCTTTCACTTATCTGGCTAGGTAGCATCATTTCATCTATAGATGGCAGCAGAGATGAAGATGTTAAAACTAGTCTGGATTGGGAAGGCAAGATAGAGTTTCATCACTCTGGAATCAGTTTTGAAATCTTCTGCTTTCCTCCGTCTCAGAACAAAGTACAGAACTGGTATTTTCAACACCACTTTTAAGTTAGTCAGTCAGTCCTTTTATATGGGTGAGAAACTCGCACTGTGTTTCACGAAGAACATTTGTCAACAGCCGCGCCTTCACTAGCTGCATTCTGGAGATCAGACGGCCGGTCGGTCAGCTGGCCAAAAAGAATTAGCAAGCACAAACTCTGCCAGGTAACGAATCAATAGATGAGAACCTATTGCTTAACAAATGTGCCGAAGGAAATGGTAATGGATTGAATATACACCACTGAGGAGACCGTGGAATAACATCACGCCCCAGGCGACCACAGAGAATAGGACAAAATGGAGATATGCTGTTGAAGGCCTATTTTCTACTCACAATCCAAGGGAACAACAACTGCAAACAACAACAATGCAAGATTAATAATTCCTTTGCAATGGAGGATGCTGGAATTTGATTCAAATTTTTTGCTTGACTTCATAATCATCTAGGAACATGCTCTTTTTCGATGGCATTGGAACATTCTGTTGGTTCTCTCTACATATACATATGTCGATGAAAATGTAGGTGAACATTTGTAGACACAATGTAAAGTAGAGTTCGTTAGACTGTGTTTTTTGTTTAACCATGAACACAGCAATCAAGATTGCTGTAGGGGTAGGGAAAATAGATGTGGCATATAATGTGCTCTAGATAGCTAATCGAAGCTTTTGACCTGTTAGTAGCATGGGTTGATCATCCTGGAGTTATTATCTAATATGTATGGTGAGTACACTATTATTATTTCATTGGTTCAAGAGTGGAACATAGGGTTTCTGCAGCACATCACCACTCCACCCTCTTCTTTGCAGCCCTCTTTATCTGGCTCCACGACTGCCCATAAGTAACTTTCATCTCCTCCTGACACGATCTCATCCATGTCACACTCAATCGCCCAACGCGTCGTTTCCAATTCGAGTTCCTCTCACGAGTATGCTTGTCGCTGTATTTCAGTCAATGGCCTCCTAGGTGCCTGTGTCCAATCCACCTCCGTTTTCTTCGGAATATTGGTTAGGCTATGGCTTTTCGGTTGGTTGGTTGGTTGGTTAGTTAGTTCCCCTAGTTCCCTGTTGTTTATCGTTTCTGGCGGGCCATTTGATCTTCAAAATGTAGCCAGCGAAGGCAACTATCGATGAAATTCTGAATCATATTGGGAATGCTTTAGGTGATTCCTCAAGTCTCTGAACCATATTGAGGCAGTGGCTGACTTGTTATTCGTGTTGAAAATCCGAAAATTATTTCTTTTTCTGAGTGCAGCGGATTAATGCAGGTCTCAGGATTGATATCAGTTAGAGAACCATTGAAAACCGTCACACAAGTACTGGACAGCTGTTTCGCAAACCCAGTTTCGGACTCATCAGCGCTATGCACCACCAGCTTTCAAACCCACGACTCGACTCAATGACCACAGCCCATGAATTATAACTTCTACCAATTCGTGACTTCTTTTACCGCTACGAGCACCAGCCAGTATCATCATCCCTGGCAAGTATTTGTCCTCACTCCCAACTCCGTGGAAACCACTGGCCCCAACGGGTTGATCTCTGACGAAATCTCAGCACGGATACAGAGGGCTAGTTTCGCATACACCAGTTTACGCCGTCTCTGGCGTAGACGTGATATCCGACTATCGACCAGAGGGCGTGTGTACTGCTCAGCAGTCCGCTCCGTCCTCCTCTATGGCTGTGAGACCTGGCCATTGAGAGTGTAATACATGAAAAGATTAGCTGTATTTGATCATAGGTGTCTGCATTCTATCTCCCGTGTGAAGTGGTATAACAAGGTGAGCAATATTGAGGTTAGGCTTCGGTTGAGTTCTAGGAGGTAAGGAAAGGAAATCAGTCGACGAGGCTGTGAAATTACATCGACTGAGATGGTTAGGACATGTGTTACGTATGCCTAGTCATCGCCTTCCTCGAAAGGCAATGTTAGCTGATATAGGGTCAGGCTGGAAAAGAGCTAGCGGTGGTCAAACCAAAACATGGCACCAGTCAATGAAATCTACAACAGTTAGTCTAAGCCACGTAGGAAGGTGTACACCTCCTGACTGGTTGGGGTCCTCGGGACGGTAAAAACCAATGAAGGCTGGAAACAATTGGTGATATGGCTCAAAATCGTTCTCAATGGTGGGCGCAGATGCATCCACTCCTTGTGACTGATGATTTCCAATGAAACTGTTTTATTCTTCGTTATTACTATTCTTTTGTCTCACACCTCTGTTTACTGTCTATATTATGACATTTCTCCTACTTTCTTCTTTTGCTTTGTGTGCTACATGGGAGGGAGTGTGGCGACTTGAACTGCCCCACATATGTGCAAAGTTCTATGTCAAAAACAGACAGACAGAATGGTCATGAATTCTCACTAGAAATAACTCCAGTCAGCTTCTTCCCGTAGCCAGTCAGTCACTTCTAACGAGCATCAGATTAATTTCCAGGAATCAGTTTGACCACTCACTCACTGACTGACTGATATCAGTTAAAGGATCTTTGAAGGACTCATCAACTGAACGTCCATGTTGCTTTTTCAATCCTGCCTAACTTTAACATTTTCATTCATGTGACACTTATGCAGTTGGAACAATTGTTGAATAGCTAGATCACATGATATTTTTTGTTTTTGTTTTGAGTAGAGAGAGTTAAGTGGGCGGATACCTTTTGAGATTACCCCTACTCAAATATTATTTATTTATATTAAAACACTATTTTCTGTTTTGAGTTTTTTCTTTTGTTTCTTTTGTAAATGACTCATTTTTGTTGTTGTTGTTGTTTTTTCATCGTCATCATTAGGCTTATTTTCATTTTTCATAACAACCCGTGTTTTTATTTTAAAGTTCATTTTTTTCTTCAAAAGCGATTACTTTCTGAATAAAGAAAACACATAAATATGCATTAGCAAAGTAAACATTTTGATACATTTATTATTATTATTGTTCCCTTGAGTTCCTAGTGGAACAAGGCTCAACTGCACGTCTCCACTTGCTTCTGTTTTCTGCTGTACTTTTCACTTGCATCCATGTTAGTCCATACTGTTTCAACTCCTCTTCACACGATCTCCTCCATGTCACCCTTGGACGTCCCACTACTCGCCGCTTCCCTTTCGGGTTCCACTCGAGCTATGGCCTGACGCGCGATGTCACCCAGCGGCCTCCTCAGCGAGTGTTCAATCCATCTCCACTTTCTCCTGCATATTTGTTGAGCGATTGGTTCTTGTTTTGTTTGTTCCCATAGCTTCTTGTTGATGATTCTTTCCGGCCATTTGATTTTCAGTATGGAGCGAAGACAGTTGTTGATAAAGGTGTACAACAGGCTGTTGGAAATATTCTTTGTGACCCGCCAAGTTTCTGATCCTACGTATAGAAGAACTGACTGACTTGACGTTTGTATTGAAAATCCGAATTTTGTTGTTGATGTTGAGTGACGAAGATTTCCAGATTGGTTTCAGGTTGATGAATGTGTTTCTCGCCTTCCCGATTCTCGATTTGATATCCTCCCGTCCGTTCCTCCTGTAGTTGAGACAATGCTCCTTAGATAAGTGAATGAAGTAACCTCTTTCAAATCCCTCCCGTTGATGGTGATTGGCGCTGGATGTTGCTGCTGTTGTTGTTGGTTGATATATATATATATATATACATATATATTTATATATATAGAGAGAGAGTTTCTTTTAGTTCCTAGAGGAACATAGGGCTTCAGACGCACGTCTCCATTGCATTCAGTTCTCCGCCAACGTTTTCATCGCCTGACTCCACGCCTTCATCTCCTTTTCACATGACCTGACCTGTCACAGCATCTCAGCTGACTCATCATTCAGAGTCATTTACAAAGTAAACAAAAATCTACCTACCAAAGGCAGTCAGTGTGTTTCTGACTTCTTTGTACTGCCGAAGCTCTCGCCATATGCATTGAAAAGCCGGAGCTGTGTGTTCAAAAAAAACTAGTCCAGCCTTTACAACTACCGTGGACCTAGTTCGGTGTATTCCATTATCCTTCAGTTTTTGTTTCGTTTTTTTCTGTGTGTGTATTTTTCTCTCTTTGTCTTCATTCAATTCATCCCTCTTTTTTCAGTTATAAAATCGGTTATTTTAAGTTTGTTTCCATGCTCCTCCTGATCACACTTGTAATCCGTTTAGAATAACTATTTTACAATTATATTCTAATCCTGTGTAATTTTTTGTTTCTGTGCCTCTTGTAATCTATATTCGTACCTTCAGACTTTCATATCAAGTTGAAAATTATTATCTCCTTCGTTATTATGTGGAAATAAATAAATAAAAAATGTATCCATGTAAACTAATGTATATAAATGCAATTGTACAGCTTTTGACAATAAAAGTGCCCAAAAATCGCCCACATGCTTTCATCTCCTCCTGCTCACATGACCTCCTCCTCCATGTCACCCTCTCAGTGACGACCAACTAACTCGCCGCTTCCCATTCAGCCGGGTTCCATTCGAGCAATGGCCTGGCATATGATGTCACTCACTTGGTGGTTTGTTTTCTCAGAGTATGACCAATCCATCTCCATTTCTCCCTGCATATTTGTTGTACAATCGCTTCCTGGTTGGTTGGTTCACTAATTGCCAGAGATTCCTGTTGCTGATCTTTTCTGGCCGACCATCTGATCTTGAGTGGTGTTGAGCGGAGACAGCTGTTGATGAAGGTGTCTAGTTTGTTCGAAGTGCCACTCGTGATGCGGCATGGTGCCAAGTCTCTGATCCGTATAGTAGCACTGACTGACTTCACATTGGATTTGAAAATCTGGATCTTATTTTTGATGCTGAGTGTTGTTGACCTCCACAGAGACTTGAGAGTAGTGAAAGCTTGTCTTGCTTTTCCGATTCTTGCTTTGATATCCTCGTCAGTTCCGTTGGCCTGTAGTTGGAACGATGCTTCCCAGGTAGGTAGGTGAAGGAGGTTGTTTCTTTCAGGTTCCTTCCATTTATGCTTATTTCTAGAGTTTGTATTATTTCATGATTGTTATGGAGGTGTAACCTACTAAGTGATTAGTTCATTGTCGCATGTTTTTAAATCTTTTCAATGTAGGTGAATATCACGAATTAGCATTATAGGAATTATTTTAAAAAGACGGTTGCAGCGAAGAAAATTCTCCTTCCGACGAAGTCAACATCAACTAGGAGGCTGTACATTCGTGTATTTTGTGATAAATGGGTGGGAAAGTTCCAGAATAATTTCCAGTCAACGGTCAAATCAATAAAATTACAATTAGGAATTAAAATGCCATAATAAACAGGGTAGGGGTGGACGGATACAACTCAAACAAAGTGGCATCATAATTACTGAGAGGATTGACATATTGTGCAATATGGGGGGGGGTAGAAATGTAGAAATAACAGAATAGACAGGATGTTTGGATGAAAAATCAATGTGATGAATAATTGTTTATGCAATCAGGGATTAAATATGTAGAAACAATAAAATGACAAAATAGACAGGAAATTCGGATATGAAAATAAGGTAGTGTAAATAAGAGGGATTAAGAAAAACTTAAAAATATCATGAATAAACAGGAAGTCATCGATAGCATTGACGACCTCTATCTCTACAAGAGATACATTGATGATACTTTCATCATATGTGATGAGAACCTGGACCTTGAAAACTTACTTCAAACCTTCAACAATGCCCACCAAAACATTGACTTTACTCTTGAGGCTGAATCCGACGGAATGTTCCACTTCTTCGACGTCCATGTGACAAGAAACGCTAACAACTCTCTGAAGAGGTACATATACAAAAAGCCTAGATGGAATGGACAATTCATCAACTTTCAAAGCTTAGTGCCCCTAAGCAGAAAGAGGAACCTGATATACGCTCTTTCCTCGAGGATTCTGAAAACATGCAGAGAGGAAGGGATTGACGAAGAACTGCCTAATCTCCGAAGAACCCTGATAGAAAATGGTTTTCCTCCCAGGTTCATAGACAAGAATCTCAAATCAAAGAAAACTTCCGAACAAGTTCAATCCTTCCCAAAGAAGACACTTCTGCTTAATCTAGAATTCGAAGGTGATAATGAAGCGGAAATCCTTCGTAAATGCCTCTGTAAATCCCTGAGGAAGACATACTTCGTCGCGACAATACGACTGACGTTTTCCTGCAAGAAACTGTCCAGCCAGAAGGCGAAAAACAAACTGTCACATTGGGCCACCTTAAGGTGCATATACCAGTTTACTTGCTCTTGCGGAGCTGAGTACATCGGCCGTACCATGTTCCAACTTGAAAAACGTGCTCGTGAACACTATCCAGCCTGGCTAGTAAAAGTAGATCGAAAACGTGTATATAGCTCAGTGACAGAACATCTGGTCAATTCAGGACATTCAAAGCCATTCGAAAAATCCTTCAAAATAATATACAAGATTCGATCAAACCTATCAAAGGGAGTGAAATTAAGACATCTGGGCATAGCCGAGACACTAGCTATCCAAAAGCTCAAACCCACTCATTTTATCCAAAAGAAATACGTACAACCCTTGTCCTTGCCATGGCCATCATAATTCTTTTAGTAATGAACATCCCATTGCCTTTCTTATCTAAACTTCCTGTTTATTCATGTTATTTTTAAGTTTTTCTTAATCCCTCTTATTTACACTACCTTATTTTCATATCCGAATTTCCTGTCTATTTTGTCATTTTATTGTTTCTACATATTTAATCCCTGATTGCATAAACAATTATTCGTCACATTAGTTATGTTCCCACTAGATTTTGTTATCCAAACATCCTGTCTATTTTCGTTATTTCTACATTTCTACCCCCCATATTGCACAATGTGTCAATCCTCTCAGTAATTATGATGCCACTTTGTTTGAGTTTTCATCCGTCCACCCCTACCCTGTTTATTATGGCATTTTAATTCCTAATTGTAATTTTATTAATTTGACCGTTGACTGGAAATTATTCTGGAACTTTCCCGTCCATTTATCACAAAATACACGAATGTACAGCCTCGTAGTTGATGTTGATTTCATCGGAAAGAGAATTTTCTTCGCTGCAACCGTCTTTTCAATAATTGCAATGATCCAATTTGTATATTCCGTGATTTGAATCAGCGTCATTTAAGGAATCCCTAAAAACGAGGGAGTACTGCTGAGAGGCTAGCTCAATCCCTGGTAGGATTGTTGTCATATATACACTTCTTCAGAATCTTAAACTAGGATTGTATCGCTGTCTAGTGTCTGGTATCTCGTTTTTGATGATTCCCTAACTTGATATCAATTCGTGGCAAAGTTCACAATGAAGTTTATCGATGTCCACAAAATATTCATAATCCTTATTAACAGGAGAAATCTGTAGAAGGTCAATTCTTTCACTTAATTGGGGCAGCATAATTTCAGCTACAAGAGGAACAGATAAAGATGTTAAAGGCAGAATCGAAGCCAGGCAGGACTGTTAGGATGAACTAACTATGATTGTTAGCTGTGAAGTTATGACTGATGCATGCACTGATATAATCAGCTGATTGGACAATTTTCTTTGATGGATTTATTTTGGAGGATCTTCAAGGTCATGCAATCAGGTTATTATTGACTGTCTATTTTAGGTTTCAGGATTTCATCATGAACTGACATCGATTAGAGAATCATTGGAAAGCCAGCAATTAAGTACTGGACAGCCAGCTGTTTTGTCAGTCTAGTTTGGGACTAACTCTTCAGCAATGTGTACCCACCGCCATGGTTCGAACTCACGACCTTCTGGTTACAAGGAGAGCTAGCTCGTAGACCATTAAGCCACTCACTGGGACCAGCCAATCCAATGGCCAGTCAGTCCATGAATTCCAACTTCTGAGAATTCACGCACTACATAGTGCGAGCTACTGCCTCACATTCAACCTGCTTTACCCCACTGGTTGGTCACGACTTCCAACTAGAACTCCAGGTAACTACCTACCTGAATAGAGCCAGTCGCTAGTGTGCATCAGTGCGTACCGATGAAGAGTCCCAAATTAGGACGAAACGGCTGTCCAGTATTCCCAGTTGGTTTTCCAATGGTTCTCTAACTGATGTCAGCTCATGGTGAAATCCTGCAAACAATCACACAAAATCCCTATAAAGTATTCATTAAACGTAACTATTTCAGAGAAAAAGTCCAATAAGTATACATGGAGATTTTCATCAGCAATTGCCATCTCTGGTTACATACTGAAGATCTGATGGGTGGGTGGAAAGAACAAGCAACAAGTAACTTTAATAGGTAGCGAACCAGCCAACAACCTGAGGGACTTTTGAGTAGCATCACACTTCAAACCTTCCAGTAGAACCCGAATAGGACGCGAATGAAGAATAGAGTGTCTGGGGTCGACATAGACAATATCCTAAGAGGAGGAGGGGATGAAATCTTGTAGACAGCTGTGCAGCCGCGTAAAATGACTGCAAAGAACAGATTTCGATGGAGATGCTGTGCTGAAGCTCTATTCTCAATGTAGAATTCATGGGACGAATAATTATAATAACAGTAGTATGGATGTACTCCACCAACTAAAAGGAAAGGAGACAGAATATACTTTTACTGTTTTCTGAGTAATACACCTCAGAAAGGTGCGTCGGTGGCACAGCGGTAGAATGCACGCCAACCACGCCTCACAAGGTCAGGGGTTCGATCCCCGGCCACTGAACGCACTTCTATACCTCGCCAAGCTAGTAATAAGACTGGTAAAGAGGGAAGGTTGGCTAGGCATGAGGCTAGCAACCCCATCCCGTAAAAAATAAACACTACTGCTACCGAAACTTCAAGCCTCTAGCTTGAAGCCTTCTAGGCTCCACTGGGAACGTAAAGGAATAAAAAACAACACCTCAGAAAATTTATTGACAAAGTTATCGCTGCAGGACTTCTGAAGGAAGATATGTACTTTTTTCCGAATTTTCAGTCAAGTATACTATCATCCTTGAGGTTAGATTGTACACCCTTAGATTATCAAAAATGTGAAACATTTTCATCTTCGAGATATTTCTTATGTTTTGTTGAAAAGTCTCAAAGCAATACAAAACGAATGAGAACAAAAATACTTCAGGCCATTTGAAACAGATGCGTCTGTATTTCATTGGTCGAGTGACTGCCAGCTACACAGTGGAAATCCAGGTTCGAATTCAAGCCAACGTACTCCTAAACCTCCATTAGTTGGTGCCATGCTCGGAAAAGGAGTAAGCTTGGGATGATGAGGTTAGAAAACCCTCGTTAAAAAGCACCATTATCGCTGAAACGTCAAAGTGTGAGTCAAGATCTTCCACTGATCCTTATTTACTGGATGATATTTCGAACACAATTTATTGTTCGTAATCATATCGTCAATTATAACCACACAACTTCGAAACTTCCGTTTTATTGTTTTCTTTATTCTTTCCTATTCTTCATCATAGGAGTCGTAACATTTTCCTGAATCATTCCTATCACATGTATTTTCAGTTGATTCGACAAACAAAGATTCCGTTGTCAATCTCTCCCTTCACCCTGTTACATTAGATTGTAAAACTGTCGTCTTATCCCACCATCCTAATGTATGGTTGGTTGTGTGTAATTGCATGTAGTGAGTGCTATAGCTGAACTAAATATACTCCAGTTTTCTTATCTTATTAGGGTCAACTAATTTAAATTTTGATGCTGGGTTTTTGTGCTCCGCTAATCTGACTGACTGACCTCGTTCTACTTCTTTGACCTATGTATTGGACCTAAAAATCATTCCAGCAGGGTATTAGATAAACTAAATTGTTTTCTTTAGTTGGTTCCACAGGATCCACCATTCAACTGACAAAGCTTGTTTCTAATTGAGTTTATGAGCAGCTTGAATGCCACCCACTTTTATTCCAGACTACATTGTTAGGAATTCTCCGTAAGGTGGTTTCCGAGGTTCCTTCTTTGTATGGAAGTACTATTGATGGTGATTTAAATTTCCTATTGTTGGTGTTGTCATTATTCTGTGCATGTTTCATATGCCTGTCATCATTAATATTATTATTATCATCACTATCACTACTATTATTATTTATTCTATTTTTACATTTTCCTACATACTCCCTCATTAATTTATCAGGGTAATTATTAAGTTTCAAAGCTTCTCTTATATGCCTCACTTCGTGTCTTAGATTTTCCTTGGTACTACTTAGTTTTTGTGCCCTACTGTCACTTAAACATTTCACCAATCTTATTTTTAGTGACAGAGGGTGGGATGATCCGAAATTCAAATATCGGTTTGAATGTATGGGTTTTCTGTAAACACTTGTGTTTAACTTCCTATTAGGAATAGGAATGATTCAACACCTATCCACCGAAACATCTGTAGGATTCTACTACCCCTACGACGACGAATAGGAAAGAATGAGGAAAACTGTAAAATGAAAGTTTTGAAGTCGTGTGATTATAACTGATGATATGATTATGAACAATAAATAAACTGTGTTCTCAGCTGTGTCATCCATTAAATAATAATATTGTTTCACTGACTGTGTGATATATCCATCTAATAATATATCCATCTAATGTGGAATTGCATAATGCCACAATGCCCAAGTTTTACACATATATTAATCTTTCACTCAGAATGCGATGAGTGATCATAAGTTTGAAGCATTCTCACTTACTTTGACGAATGAGAAAGGTTTCGATAATGCACACATAAAGCTGAGTAATTTTAGTCAGAATCCCTATCGCTAAGAACTTAGAATCATCATATGTTGCAACTAGTATGACTGCCAATTAATCAATGACTAGAAGAGACTAGGGAACGATTAAGCGATCTATTTTCTCGAGACAGACATGGGGTGGACAACATCTTCATTTCACCAGTTTTCTCCCTATCCAGTATAAACGTTCTCCAGTGAAATGTTTGTTTCCAAGGGCCCACAAAATATGTATGAGCGACACATTGATGGATGAGTTTTGACGCATACATTCAATTTGATTAGTTAATGGTTATCCAGAAAACTTCATCAATTGTCACATCTTGAAAAGACAGCTTCTGTACCAAAGAAAGCTATCTGTCTTTATTAACCTGCCATTCAAGAGTGAACAAATTATGCAGTTGACAGCTCAAAGACTTCAGTCAGCCATCAAACGCACATTCTACGCCGCCGCAATCTCTTTTCCTCACTTCCCGAACATTTTCGATCCCTGTACCTACACGATTAAAGGACGAAATTCTGTGGACTCTACTTCAAAACTGTATCTACAAGTTCACCTGCAGCGGCGGTGACACTTATATAGGTGTAGAACCAATAGAATGTTCCAATGTCGTCGAAAAGAACATGTTCCAAAATGGCTACTAAATCATATAGAAAATCCCAATGCGATTAATCTGAATAGAAATCCAGCATCATCCATTGCAAAACACTGTTTCACAATTATTTCACATAACTCTAATTTAAGGTTGGTTATTGAAGGTGATGGAAGAACTTTTTGGGATTAATCATATACATCCTAAACTATGTCTACAAAAAACAACAGACTGCAACCTTCGCCTACCATAGACTACATGACCTATTTAAATATGATTAATCATTAGTATGTACTTTTGTTTTTTATATATAACTGAGTAATTGTCATGCCTCTTATTTTATTTTCCTTTATTATTGTGAACCAAGCAAGTTTACTTGTAAAGCGATTGTAAAGAAACTACGAAATGACGATATCATCTCGCGGCAAAATTTGTCTTCTAAATGCCTTATTCAATCAAATTCTATACGAAATAAAAGTGCAAGTAGGCGATGTTAGGTTAAGGTTATAAAGTCCAATAGTCTTGTCTTCACATAGTTTGCAATGTGAATGTGATTCATCCAAACGGTTCCTTTCTATCACCTTTGAATAACCTTGAATATATATAGAAAAGTTATGTGAAATAATGATAATAATAATAATTATTATAAATGGGAAATACTCATTTAATATTATTTTTGTGACCAAACATTAAGTACATTTGGTTATTCTATGTGATATAGCAGTCATTTAAGAACATGATTATAAAAGTTCATTTTGTATTTCCTAATGAATGCAAAAACAAAACGATATTGTCGTGTTTTACTGATGTTTCGCTGGTTAATGCTGTTGCTAATAGCTTTATCAAAGTAGATGTTCAGGTATTGGTTTGTAGGGATTTCACTGTGAGCTGACATCGGTTAGAGAACTATTGGAAAACCTCTAGGGAGTGCTGAACAACCAGCTGTTTCGTCAGTCTAGTTTGGGACTAACTCACGCACTCACCGACATGGCTCGAACACATGACCTTCTGGTTAGGCAAGCTAGCTCGGATACCATTCAGCCACTCACTGGAACCCGATCCAATGGCCAGTCAGTCCATGAATTCCAACTTCTGACAGTTCACACACGATATAGTGCGACCACTACACTAGGTAGTACCATAGCTGGCAAGTATTTGTCCTCACGCCCGACCTGCTGTACCTCACTGGTTGGTCACAAATTCCCACTAGAATCCCAGGTAACTACCTACATGAATAGGACCAGTCGCCGCTAGTGAGCATCTCATTGATATTCAAGTACTGGTTTACATGGATTTGATTGATTAGTTACAGGATTTCATCACGAGCCGACACCGGTTAGAGAACCATTGGAAAGCCTGCGAGTACTGGACAGGTTTCCCAATGGTTCTCTAACCGGTGTCAGCTCATGATGAAATCCTGTAACCAATCAATCAAGTCCCTACAGACCAATACTCATCGATTAATTAGTTTTGCTTTAGAGAAGTTGAGTTAGTAGGAAGACTCATATTCTTAGATGTTCAGTTTTCTAAGAGAACTGATGGATCAATCCAGAGATCAATTCATTTTATAAACCAAAATGGAACGGGTAGCTGACTAACTTTTACAACTTTATTCCATTCAGCAGAAAAAGAAGCCTTCCACAAGAATCAGTTGCATATATGCATATATGCACATGTGAGAATTCATAATGCTTATCCATTAGTATTCATCAACAGATATTTAAGAATAAGGCAAGAACAAAAGTGGTTTGTGCAGAATAATATGGGACCATCATTTATTATTATTATTTATTATCTTCATGTCAAACCTTGAGAAAACAAAGTTGAAGCATGCAGTTGACGAAACAACTTCCTATTGTCGATATGTCAATGACACATTTGTAGTGTACAACAATGAAAGTTATGCTTCCTACCTACTGCAATCATTCAACGACGCACATACAAATACTGAATTTACTATGGAACATGAAAATGATGGAAAGTTCCATTTCCTCGACATTGCCATGCAACGCCTAGAAGATGGTAGTCTTCAGAAGTCAATTTATCGAAAGCCTACTTGGAAAGGACAATACTTACATTTTAATAGTTTTTGTCCAAATAGCAAGCTATAAACGAGCACTAGTCAAGACTTTGTACTATAGAGCGAGGAGACTATGCTCTGCAGAGAAACTAGAGGAAGAATTTACGATTCTCATAAAGGTGTTGAAAAACAACGGTTATCCTCAAAGATTCATTAACAAATATGGAAGATGTGAAGGCTCAAATATCAAACAAATCACAGTTGAAAAAAGCCTGTCTTCATTCAACTTGACTATAAAGGTGAAAACATTGCAGCAATGGTCAACAGAAGACTGAGTAAGTCACTAGCCAGAGCCTATCCTGCAGCTAAGTTGGTTCCCGTCCATCGAACAACATGCTCTTTGGTGCAGTCAAAAGTCGACAGATACCCTTCTCATGTATGTATAACTGTGTAAACAAATTTACGTGTATCTGCGGGAGCAGTTACACTGGGAGAACAGAAAGAATGGCACACCTCCGATTTTCTAAACATGTGCCGAAAAGCCTACATCTCAAGGGAACAAACTCTTATAATAGCGCTATTACCAGACATCTCCTCGATACGGGTCATGAGGTAGGTGGAAATCGCGAAATCCTTTAAAATTATCAATAAACAAAGGAGCTCGATTCTCCTCAAGTTTCCCGAAGCAATTTCTATCAAACGCTTGAAACCAGATTTATGTGTTCAGAAAGAAGCAGTTATTAGTCTTTCCTTGCCCTGGTAACTGGATGTCTTTATTCTCTCATTTGATTACGTAATCTTTGGCTTTAACCTCACCCCCTTTGACAAAGTGTAATTTTGCTTGTCTCTTGTTTCTATGATTTGAGTTGAACTCAGTACATTGTTACCTAATTTATTAGTCACTCAGCATCTTACGCATCTCTCGTCTTTATTACGTAACTCCTTTACCATTGTATGCATACATTTACTTTGTTTAAACTTGAACTGCCTGTGTAAAAACTATATAAGCGCAATTTTCTGAGCACTGTTCACTAATTGCGGAACCTTCTGTCAACTGAAACCATCAAAAATTGGCAAGTATGTTAAAAGTTTTCTGTACATAAACATCATAATTTATCCAGGCTGTAAGCAGCTAAGTTGATGAGAAGCCAGCGAAATAAGCAATGACGGTACCATCTTCTTATTCTGCACAAACCACTGTTGTTCTTGCTTTATTCAAATTCATTAAGGGGAATAAATATATGAAGATCTTTAAGAAGTAGGACTAATAATCCTCAAAAGAGAGACTAACCGAGGAAAAATTCAGTAGTAAACCTGAAATTGAAAAGTGGCACTAGAGCTGCAATTCTTCGAAGCGGAGATTGATGTCACCAGTTTGAAAAGTATTTTTTCGCTGCTTCTTTATGCCTCACCTTCTTTGATCAACCTCTTCTTCATTAAAATGTGGAAAACAACGCTACACTGTTGACAACATGCATGTGTGTATCTATCGGTTCACTTGCTCTTGTGGTGTTTAGTATATCTACCGTACAGTTAGGATGCTGTCTAGATGCGCAAAAGAGCATCACCCAATATTTATTTGTTAATTATTTGTTTTGTCCCTTTACGTTCCCAGTGGAACATAGGGCATCAAGCTAGGGCTTTGAAGTTGCTGTAGCAGTGGTGTTTTTCATGGAGTGAGATTAATAGCCTCATGCCCAACCTTCCTCTTTACCGGCCTTACTAACGGCTTAGTGAGGTAAAGGAGTGCGTTCATTGGCCGGGGATCGAACTCCAGACCAAATAAGTGTTTGATGAGCGTTCTGTTCTATAGCTGAACCACCGACGCTCACATCACCCAATATGATTGTCGAAAGTAGAAATTAGACGAACCAATAGTTCAATACTTGAGCTCCTTATTCTTAGAAATCATTCCACATCAACAGGAAAATCTTTAAGGATGATATATAAGGTAAGAGGCCAAGTCATTCGAAGGGTTTCCGGCCACACCTTCTGACCTCACTAGAAGCTGTTCCTATTCACAAGGAAAGCCAGGAAATGTGTTTACAGAAGCCGTTTATCTCATCCCTTTTACTACCATGGCCTGTAATCCATATTCACCCGGTTTTTCCATCTTATTCTTTCCCTTTACACTTAAAACTTGAAAAATACTCTGAGTCTTTTACTCTGTTGTAGAAAATTCATGTTTTCAAGTCCTATAGTTTTAATGGTAATCATTTCTGAGTGATACTCATTCATTTCATTGATTATTTTTCTTGACATATAACTTCACATGTTTCGTTACCGACTGATATTAGTAAATAACCTTTATAGGCATTCTTCCATGACCATTTAAAGTACTATGTAATCATACAACTTTGAAGACTTTGAAGTGGCGTGACGACCTTTTTTGAAAAAAAGCTACTAGCCCGCTTTTAAGTAGTATAAATTATATGAATGAAAAATAACGAATCACTGTTGTATAGTGTATCCCAATAAATCAGCATAGTACTCGTAAAAACAAAACTAATCCTTACAAACCAAACTATAGAAAATTAATCTGATGCTCGCTAGTGACTTGCTACAGCATGGAGTTACATGGAATTCTAGTGAGGAGTCGTGACCAGTGAGGTACATCCAGTCACGTGTAAGGATGGATGTCCCACCGACGACATTGGTTGGTGGTCGCGCTAAATCACGAATCGGTAGAAGTTAGAATTCATGGACTGGCCATTGAATTGGTGGTCCCAGTGGCTGAATGGTATACGGGATGGCTTGCCTTGTAACCGGAAGGTCCTGGATTTGAACTGTAGTGGTGGGTGCGTACTGCCAATGATTACCAAACTAGGCTGATGAAACAGCTGTCCAGTACTCGTGTGGTGGTTTTCAATGGTTTTCTAACTGATATCAATCCGTGAACAGACCAAATTAGTGTGAAATAATTCTTGAAAACAAATTATTATTGTTTCATTTAATTCCTAGAGGAACATAGGGCTTCAGTCGCACGTCTCCATTGTGTTCGGTTCTCTGCCAACGTTTTCATCGCCTGGCTCCACGTCTGCCCACATGCTTTCATCTCCTCTTCATATGACCTCCTCCACGTCAACCTAGCACTCCTCCTATTTGGGCTCCACTCGATCCATGACCTGGAGTGTGATGTCACTCACTTGGTAGTCTGTTTTCTCAGAGTATGGCCTTCAATCCACCTTCATTTCTTCCTGCATATTTGTTGCACAATCGGTTCCTGCTGGGTTGGTTCGTTCACTGCCAGAGATCCCTGTTGCTGATCTTTTCTGGCTGGTCATGTGATCTTGAGCAAAGTGTTGAGCGAAGACAGCTGTTGATGAAGGCCTGTAGTTTGTTCAAAGTGACCTTCGTCACGTGGCGCCAAATCTCTGATCCGTATAGTAAGTTGCACTGACTTCACATCGGAGTTAAAAATCCGGATCTTGTTTTTCGTGCTGAGTGCTATTGATCTCCACACAGACTTGAGAGAAATGAAAGCTTGACTTCGATTGTATTAACTTGAAAACATGCATATATATATACAATGAAATTTGGTGTCAAAGTATATGGGTGTTAATTCTATTGTTTGTGGTGATTGACACTTAGATCAGATCAAACATTGATTTCGATGACCTTATCAAATATGTTTTTCACACTTGATCGTACATGCACTGTGTATATACATACATATATACGGTATTTTCTTTCGAATTAAAACTCCAAAAATAGTAAGCACTTAACCTGATTTCGCATTATTCAAAAATAATATTTCTGTTTATTTGTCCGCCATTGTTTCACTATTATTACTATTATTATTATTTTCACAGCTAATATAATGTAAACATTAGCAAAGGGTTTACGGATCATTTTATGCGTTAATGTTTTGTTACTGACCTTACTTATGTACTATGTAAGTGTGAATTTATTTTGAGTGTGTTAATGCGTGAAAACTAAAAATTTGAAAGTTTGTTTTAATTATTCTTAAATGTACGTTTAATATTCAATTCAAATTCAATGAACAATTCTATGTACAAAAAGAAAGATGGTGTAGCCAGGAGGTCTCTTCTTGGTTCACTCCTAACTGACTGCTTCATGGCTGCCGAGTCTCGAAACACAACATCCTGGATCCTTTGATAAGTCAACTGCACTTATACAGGAGATATGTAGATGATACGTTCATAATTTGTGATGAAAAAGGGTATCCACCAAGATTCATAAACAGAAACATGAGGGAAAAGCTTCTGTCGCCAAAAATCACAACTATTCCTAAGAAAACTCTCTTCATGAACGTGGAATTCAAAGGTGACGCCGAAGCAGAAATTCTTAGAAACTGCCTTTCTAAATGTCTGAAGAAGACATCTCTAGCAGCCACCTTGCATATCACATTCTCCAAGCAGACAGTTAATCCAGTCTAACGTTAAGGATAAGATACCGCTTATGGCCACCTCAGTGTGTATTTATCAATTTTACTTGTTCGTGAGGAGCAAGGTATATAGGCCTTAGGCAACGTCAAGTCCGCAAACGTATTCTGGAACATTATCCAGCTTGGCTAGCCAGCCAGAGGAGAAAAGGAGAATACTAGCAGTTCCATCCTCGAACACCTCATCAACTCTGGAGACCGAGCACGCCCCCCCCCGCATGAATGCTTCACAGTGCTACTTCACAGAGTCCTTCAATATCGTATAAAAAGGGCTTCGAATACGCCATCTGTACATCGCTGCTGAATCATTAGCTATTCGGGATCTGCATTCAAAAGCACTACATACATTCACTCGTCCTACCGAGGACACAGTAGCGTTCTTACTATAATTTTGGTCCTTTTTACTATGTAAGTTTCTATTATTATTATTATTATTATTCTCATTATCCTTATTTTATTATCACCCTACTAATGTTTATTATTAACATTGAGTTTTCATACAGATTTTATATGAAAACACACTTTGTCGTCTTTCCACTAGTTCCTGTCCATTCTACACGAGCTTATTGATTGGTCATTCTCTCGCACTTATTACGTCATGCCAAATTCTGCCCCCTTCCTTAGTTTCCAGTTAGTCACCCCATCTAGACTATACCCCACATTACTTTGTGCGTTTTTCGGGGACAAATTTTACCAGTATCCGATTGGTCTTATGATTCCCTTGTTAAATATAGTTACGATTATTGTACAACAGCTAATGAAAATGAATCGTCCATAGGAAAAGTTTCTTCGCTGTTTACGTCGTCTTTTCCTTATAACTCAATATGGGAATATTTCGTCCATTCTCGTGAGAATTCATGCTATTTTTTTTAAAATTATTGGTTTGTAGGGATTTGGTTTATTAGTTACAGGATTTCATCATGAGCTAACATTGGTTAGAGAACCATTGGAAAACCTGAGAGTACTGGACAGCCAGCTGTTCCATCCTAGTTTGGGACTCTTCAGCAGTACGCGCTCACCGGGATTCGAAACCAGGACCTCCTGGTTACAAGGCAAGCTAGCTCGTAGACCATTAAGCCAGCCACTGGGACCCGATCCAATGGCCCATGAATTCTAACTTCTGACAATTCACGATATAGCACCAACCACTAGCCAATGTCTTCGGCGAGTACCTGTCCTCACACCCGACCTGCTGCACCCTACTGGTCACAACTTCCCACTGGAACCCGAGGTAACTACCTACCTGAATAGGGCCAGTCGCCAGTGAGCATCTCATTGATATTCAAGTACTGGTTTGTAGGGATTTGGTTGATTGGTTACAGGATTTCATCATGAGCTGACATTGGCTAGAGAACCATTGGAAAACCTGGGAGTACTGGACAACTGTTTCGTCAGCCTAGTTTGGGACTCTTCAGCAGTACGCACCCACGGGGTTCAGTGGTCAAATAACACAAACGGATAAAAGAGGACATCCATGGGATCGCCTACATCAGGACTGACTGACTGAATCTTGAAGCTGTTATGTAATGAATGGGCTTGAAGCTATAATTCTATTTAAAAATGCAATCCAAAATTTGAATACGTTACACGGATGGCACACTATTACTATTATTATTACTTTTTTATTATAGCTTGACTCCTCACAGTATTTTGGTACAATTATGGAATTTTCAGCATGTGATATCGGTAGCCCAAATTTATCAGGCCGACCGTTTGACATCAGCTGTACGTCGGCGGGGGATTGAACCCCGGACCATGTACATGGTCGCTAACCGCTGTGCCACCGATGCACAAGGTGAGTTGGAGTACCTGGGCAGCGATTCCAGTACCTCTCGCATGCTAAGTCAACAACATCTTCAAAGATATCAAATTTACAAGAGAAAAGGAGTCCCAGGACAAAATCTTTTTATTTGTGAACGTTTTAGTCAAGCAAAAATGTACAGGAGAATCAGAATGCCAACTCATACAGATCAAATACTTAGTTACCACAGCAACAATTCAACAACACATACAAACACTATTCAAAAGAGTTAGCAGGTAATGCAGTACTCCTTCTTTCATTGAGGAAAAATAAGATAGAAATATATTATGACCACCTTCTCGGAAAATGGATATCCTCAAGATCCCAGTAAAAGATGCCTACCTTCGTATCCAATGAAAGCAGAGACGAAGTCGATCTACGATATATAGAGATTATTGTTATTATTGTTTTCTTTAATTCCTAGAGGAACATAGGGCTTCAGCCGTGCGTCTCCATTGCGTTCTGTTCTCTGCTAGAGTCTTCACCTGGCCACATGTCTGCCCACATGCTTTCATCTCCTCTTCACATGACCTCCTCCATGTCACCCTTGCATTGACGACCAACTCGCCGCTTCCCTTTCGGGTTCCACTCAAGCAATGGCTTGTCTAGTGATGTCACTTGATGGTTTCCTCAGAGTATGGCCAATCCATCTCCATTTCTTCCTGCCTATTTGTTTCACAATCGGTTCCTGCTTTGTTGGTTCGCTCCCAGAGATATCTGTCGCTGATCTTTTCTGACCGGCCATCTGATCTTGAGTATTGAGCGAAGACAACTATTAATGAAGGTCTGTAGTTTGACAGATCTGATTTATGAATCCATAAAAAAAGAAGTCGGATGGATAAAACGTGGAAGAGAACTATGGGGTGGAAGAATATTCAGAAACAACTATTCATGTTCAAGATTTTCAGGAGAGATGATTGATAAACGCATGGAAAATTCTAAAATTATTATTATTATTGTTCTATTGGGTTCCGAGTGGAACATAGGGCTTCAACAACACATCTCCACTCTCTTCTATTTTCTGCTATCCTCTTCAGCTGTCTGTGCTCACGATTGGTCTTAATCTTTCATCTCTTCCTCCCCAAAACACCATCTCCTACATGTCACCCTCGCACTGACTACCCACTCGTTGCTCGTTTTCCATTGGGATTCAACTCAACCGGTGGTCTGCATTGCCCGCAATATCATTCGACGGCATCCTCAGTGGCATGTGCGCAGCCCATACCCATATTCTCCTACAAATTTATTGGTTGAGCGATCGGCTCTTGGTTGATTTGTCCATCACCAGAGTTTCTTGTTGCTAATTATTCCTGCCCAGATGGCCAGCCTGCCATGTGATATTCAGTATGGATATAGCGTAGGGGGCAGTTGTTAATAGAAGTCTGCACTGGCCTGTTGGAAATGCTTTTCGTGAATCACGCGCAGGGCAAGTTTCTGACCCATATCAAAGAACTGACTGACTGACTTTACATTTGTGTTGAATAGAATTCGAGTCTTGTTGTTTATGGAGGCTGGCTGGCTGGCTAGCTGAGTGAAGCAGAATATTTCAGACCGATGAAGGTGTATCTTGCCTTTCTGATTCTGTCTGTCTGGCCGGCTTTGATATCTTCATCGATGCTGTCCGACTCCCCGTAGCTGAAACGATGCTGGCTGCCTAGACAGATAAGTGAAGGCAGAAAGTGACCTCTTTCAAATCTCTCCTGTTGATGGTGATTGGTGGTGTTTGCTGTTGGTGTTGGTAGTAGTTGATTATCTGCATCACCTCCGTCTTCTGTTTATTCACAACCTGGAGTCCAGTTTGTTAGTTGTGGTCTGAAAGTCTTCGAGTTTGTGTAACATTAAAACTCTGAAATCTTAATTAAAACTGAAGTGTACACTGAAGAGATTGTCTAGCAAAGGCAATCAAAACCTCGCGACTAAATCATCCAACCTAGAGAACTCAACTACCTCAACAATGTCAACATCCATTCATCCATTAGTCCCCAGAAGTTCAGTTTGTTTTACATTGTAATTAAATCTTAGATCACCTTTCAGAATTGAAACAGTGACCTTCAGGAAGCATGGCAACATTCCGAGATCTCTCACTCTCACTGTGTAATTTAGTAAAGCTTTTATCTTAATAGTAATAATAGTTTTAATATGCACAATTTTCAGAGTAGTTTTTTGCTTAATATTTACTCTTCATTCAGGAGTTTCAAGTGAAACAGCCATCTCCAGTACATCATGTGACGCAATGCTATTGGATTTGAAGAATAAAATGATCAGTCAAGTTCAACTTTAAGCACCACTAACTACCACCAATGGAGTGTGACCGCACCATTGACCTTGAATGGTCCAACGAGATTTATTCACGCGATTTGAAGCTTCCATTCCGCTTGATTCGAGTCAAATACTTGCTCTAACGCAGTTGCGTTCACGATTTGGTGAGGACTAAGTATTTCAATACTGCTTAGATGTGGGATTGATTAGGAAAGAAAGGATTTGTTCATGTGGTGGTGTGATGACTATAAAGTGCTTCAGCAGGTCTGTTGATGGATATCTGAATCGTTGTCCGATTCGTTTGAGACGAGTTAGGGTCAAGGAAGGTAAGCTGGTGATTCCAATATATCGTAGAAACGTATTTTGGCAGATCCCATTTTTTTAAACCCAGATTTTGTATATTTGTAATTACTGGGTTTTAAAACAGCCTGTGAGAGTCAAAGCTGCTGAAAATGAAAATAGTCTCGTATCAACGATTCAGTGGTACTGGCACCACAGAGAGGCTTACTTCCTTATTGGGAGGAGAAGGTGTCGTCGTACGTGTAGATGAAACTGTCTTCTTAAAGAAAAATACAACCGTGGTTGAGAACGAGCGAATAATGTTTGGGTGATTGGTTTATTTGACATCTCTCTACAGAAAGGATTCCTCGAGAGGATAACAGATAGAAAGTCAAGTACTTTAATACCTATTATTACTCGACTTGTGTGAAACAAGGATCTATAATACATACAGATGAGTGGAAGGGTTATAACTCCTTGTCATCCCTTGAATATATTCACCATTAGAGATACCCACACCAGTTCTATCGAAGGCTTTTGAGAAGGTTAAAAAACAAGATTAGAGTCATTGACGAATCACAAATTGATGTCATTTATAGTCATTTAGATGAATATATATGTATAGGATGTGATGTAGATTTTCTATTGATACTCCTATGCTAAATTGGGAGATGTTTGCATCACATTTGAGAGAAAGGTATCCTCTGTAACACTTCTACACAGCTTTTATGCATTTTTTCATGAATATATTTGTTACACACTCAAAAATGCCTCCTTCATGTGATTGGTGCGTTCAAGGTCATTCGCTGATTGGTGGTAGTTAGTGGTGCTTAAAGTTTAACTTTGCTAGATAATCCTATATGGTATTTTTCTTCGATCTCCCAGAAAATGAACCAAGGTCGATTGCAAACCATTGAAAAATGTTCATGAGTACATTTAACAACCCACAGATATAACTGAATGATTACAACAATAAGAATTTAAGAAAATAGGATGTAGTGTCTCGGATGGAAATTCGGGTAGCCCAGTGACTCAAGTAAGCAGCCTAAAAAAGGCATCTTAGAGTTCGTCGCGAGTTTCAACCCGAGATCAGAACATTCCGCGATCACCCTGAACCCAAGGTTGACGTTATATATCAATGGAATTCACGACGCACATTCCGCCCATTTGGAACTAGCATACAAGATGTGCTTGATGCTGGTTCCCAGTGGATGTTGATGGATAAACTCTGACTAATAATCACCGAAAATATCCACTGAGTCATGAAGAAAGTAAAAGAAAATTCAGCGAAGAATTTTTTATATATCAATATTCGGTCAGAGATCAGATTAATAAAATTACTAAGAGTAATAAGCAGAAATAGGTAATGGTACTATTCTAGAAATATTTCAAATGAAAGGTCAAATTAATAAAATTACAATGTGTAATAGTCTGGAAGGTCAGGTAGGAAAGACATAATTAGTTATGATTACTCAGAAGTGGCTTTAGAAGTGAGAATAAAAATTGTAAATTGCGTAGTACTCAACGGCACTGAGGAAGAATGAGTTAGAAATTTGATAAGGTTAAAGGTAGTTGAGTGTCAATTTGATAAGTTTGAAAGTGTACGAAAGGAACATATGACAGTGATGATAGTGAATTGATCATTAAAGTAAACTAAAAAGTGAAATTGAAGACTAATAAAAATCAATAAGAATTGAATTGAGATGAACTCGGAATTTCAATCTTTTTTGTATGTTTTTCTAAAAAGGAGATCTGATGGTTCTCTTCAAAGATCGATCTACAGGAAACCAACCTGGAATGATCAGTACACGAATTCTCATATTTGGGTCCCTTTGAGAAGAAAGAGAGATCTGATCCACTGCTTATCCTCATGAATACGAAGAATATGTTCCAGTGATACAGTCGACGGGGAACTGGAGCGACTCAGACAAGTTCTCATAGAAAATGGATATCCTCCAAGATTCATCGAGAAAACCATAAAGTTAAAGGCCTGAAAGAACCCAGACGGTGCCGAAGAAACTGCTATTTATGAAAGTTGAATTTAAAGATGATACTGCAGCTGAAATCCTGAAGAATCGTTTATCCAGATCACTGAGGAAAGCCTTCTTTACGGCTGAGCTACGGATCAAATTCTACAGCCGACAAATGATCAATGGATGTGTGAAGGATAAACTGCCGCTTTGGGCCACCTCAATGTGTGTTTACAAATTCACTTTCTTCGGTGGAGATGGTTATATTGGCCGCATAAAGCGCACACTTTCCAAACGCATCTCTGAACATTATCCGGTATGGTTAGCAAACGGACAATGCAAGACAATTACTAGCTCTATCTTCGAGCACTTAGTGAACTCAGGCCACGTAGCTCTACTACAGTCATCTTTCAAGATCATCTACAAGGTGAGGCCGAATGGTACAAATGGCGTCAGGTTACGGCCTTTGTGTATGGCGGAGGCGCTGGCAATTCGTCAATAGAACCCCGATCTCTGTATACAAAAAAGGTTTGTCCATTCTCTTATTCTACCATGGTCTTAACCTCTTCACCGGTCGTTCTTTGCAGAAAAAATGTTTTATTAATTTTTAGTTCTAATTGATTTTTATCAGTCTTCAATTTCACTTTTTAGTTTACTTTAATAATAACAATTCACTATTATCACTCTCATATGTTCCTTTTGTACATTTTCACACTTGTTAAATTGACACTCAACTACCTTTAACCTTATCAAATTTCTAACCCTTTCTTCCTTCGTGCCGTTGAGTACTACGCAATTTACAACTTTTATTCTCACTTCTAAGCCACTTCTGAGTAATTATAACTAATTATGTCTTTCCTACCTGACCTTCCAGACTATTACACATTGTAATTTTTAATTTGACCTTTCATCGGAAATAATTCTAGAACTTTCTGACTGATTAATAAGGAAATTCAGTGGTTAGAAGAGAGATCTGACTAACTGTACGGTTTCAACCTACAACTCTGTATAGATGTACAGCAGTTCGAGTTGCTACACACCCTCCATGTAGCACACAAAACCAAGAGAAAAGAGTAACACAGCGATTTAAAAAACAGAGAGGGAGAGAGATAATAAACAGAAGTGTTGGAGAGGGAAAAAGAATAGCAGTGATATGGAAGAACAGTGGAGTTTCATTGGATATGACAAATCACGAAGAGTCAATACATCTGCGCTGTCATTGCGAAAGATCAGCAATTGTTTCCAGCCGCCGCCATTCGTTCTTGCCATCATCCCGAGGACACCAACCAGGGAAAGTTTACACCTCCCAACATGGCTTAAACGAACTGTTTTGGTTTGACCACCACTATCTTCTTTCCAACCTGACCCTTCCTATGTCGATGGCTAGGCTAGCGTAACACATGTTCTAACCATCTCAATCGGTGTAACTTCAAAGCTGCGTCGACTGATTTCCTCTCCTTACCTTGCACTCAACGCCTAACCTGTATACACTGTCAGAGAGAGACAGATAGGGAACATTTACAGTCTATTTTGGATGATTTCAACTTGGTTGATTAAAACTGCGAAGCTTTTCTCTCGTCCTTCTAGACAACGCCTTCGGTTAAATCAATCAATCAATCAGCTCAGAGAATAAATACACAACAACTAAATCAAAGTGTATTGTTATCTAAATTTTGAAAAAAAAGCCATCAATAGCCTAAACTGTTACCATCAGATCTAATTATATATATATATATTGCCTTAGATAATTAAGAATTATTATCATTATTAATAATTGAAATTAACCTCAGTGATAGCTGATTTCATCATGAACAAAATAAATAAATAAATATCTATTTATTTTTTATTATTATTTAAGTCAAAAAGGTTATCATAATATTTACTTTTCTGTAAAAACTATAGACTGACTGGGTCTTAACTAAATATGTACTATTAAGTTATGTGAAAATGTGGACAGCATTTGTTTTTAGGCTTCAATGTCTGTTACTATAGCACTCTGTCGCCATCTGTCCCTCCCTCCCTCTCTCTGTCTCTGTCCCTTACACACATACACACACAAACACTGATGGGCATCAATACAGACAATGATGAGGCAGGGTTTCAAACAGCTATGTAGGTAGCTGGTATCAGAATAAAACTGACTACTACCAATTATTATTATTATTGTTTCCTTTAGTTCCTAAAGGAACATAGGGTTTCAGCCACACTTCATAGACCACATAGACTTGAAAGAAATGAAAGCTTGTCTTGCTTTCCTAATCCTCGCTGCCTTGATATCCTCATCAGTTCCGTCCGCCTGTAGTTGAAACGATGCTTCCCAGGTAGGAAGGTTGGTAGATATGTAGGGAGGTTGTTTCTTTCAGATTTCTCCCATTCATGCTGATTGTTGTCTGTTGTTGTTGCTGTTGCTGTTGGCCAGGAATCTTCATTACCACCTCTGTTTTCTGTATGTTCACCTGAAGTCCTATCTTTGATGCTTCTTCTGCCAACCTGTTGCTTTTCATTTGCATATCTTCCAGTTTGTGGGGAATCAGACATATATCATCGGCGAAACCCCTATCCAGATCCTCCAAGTTGTTTTTGTGTGAGTCCATTTTATGCCTGTTTCCTCGTTGCCCACTGTCTGTCGCATTATCCAGTCTACCACCCGCAATCAGGAAAATCATTGGAGATAGTAGGCAGCCAGCTTGTCTTACTCCCATCTTCACTTCGAAGGATTCCGTGAGTTTCCCGCTGTAGATTACTTGGCATGCAGCATTGTCGTACAGCTGTTGGATGAGATGTATAATTGTCGGCGGCACCCCGTATTAGCGAAGTAGTTACCAAATCACCTCTCGATCGACGCTGTCGAACGCCTTTTCAAAGTCGATGAAGTTGGGATAGAGAGGTGACTGTCATTCCAAGCTTTGTTCAATGATGATCCGTAGTGTTGCGATTTGACCGATGTATGATTTGTTCCTCCTGAATTCAGCCTGTTCCGGTCGAAGTTTTTCATCCAGGGCGTATTTGATTCTCTCCAGGATGATGTGGCTTATTATTTTGCTTGGGATGGACAAGAGCATCATAGCGCACCAGTTCTTACATTGACTTAAGGCTACTTTTCTTTGGCAATTCGAATAAGTAGCCTTCCTTCCAGTCCACAGGTACTTTGCCCTCTTTCCACACCTTCTCCACTACTATCAATTGGCCACCTACAGTGGTGGCCACATTGCGAACTTGACTAATGACAGAATTTAGTCTGCATCAAACATGGGATTAGACACACTACACAAGCCATCAACTAGTTTCCAATCAAAGTATCGAATACAGTCAGTCCTATAGGAGGTCAGTCGCGAGCCCGAATAGCTCAGTGGTAAGGTCTGTCTCTGACTGCAGGCGGTACCGGGTAACGCGATATGAGTCCCTTCAGATACGCCTTGCTGACTGACTGGTGAGTGCCAACTAGCACGAAACCTAGGTCAGATGTTGTTTCTTGTCGGCTGCATCCAACCATATAATATCGATTGTTTCTTGTGATGATAAACACGATGGCCTGCTTAAATCACCTGTCTGGGTTACCTAAATTTTCTATCTGCCAAAATGTCTCATTTTTACAACATTTCAAATTGTCCTATTCTTCTAATTATCAACAATGAGTAGAAATTTATACTTACGCACAATTTCAAACTGCGAAAATATTCATTCGGACATCTATAAAACACAAAATAATTGAGCAAAGAATATAATTTGAGATAATTTCCTCTTCTGGGTCTACAATTATACACGTATGTTTCTATAGATAGAATATTCTAGAATAGTAGTCAATAACAATATTAGTGTTTTTTAAATAATATCGATTTGTTAAGTAAGATCAGTGGAATTGCCACAGTTCAATAAAGATACTTAAATTATAATATTAACAAAAATATAATAGTAAATAGAATATCAACTAAAATTAGGGAAATTTCTACAAAAACTTGAGGATCATTTGAACCTAGATGGCCAGGGTGGTAAGGACAATGTCTGAACTAGCTTCATTTGGACACATAAATCAGGCTTCTTAATGTGGATCCCAAAGGCCAGCCTCACCAGTGTGTAGTAGACGAACTCTTAAGGCGAAGTTAAGATTTGTTGGTATGCGGTAAATGACTTTGAAAGCAGCTTTGTTGTTTGCACCAATCTTGTGTTCTGAATCAACAAGATGAGATAGAGAAGCGCCACGAATGGATTTTGTTTGTCCTTTACTTAACCAGTATGCAGGATGATGTTCGGAAATCCGACGAGAAACACGCCTAATTGTGTGGCCTATGCAAATAACTGGCTCACTCCACAGCAGCAGTTAAATTGGTAGGTAAACATGGAAGGGGCGAAATTAGTCAGTTTATCTTTTACTCCGGAAAGCAAAATAGGTGCGGGGGTGGTGGTTTTTAAGACACTATGTAATTCAGCATTAGGGAATGGTCTTTTTACCGCATTTCTAAGGAGTTGTGTTAGTATCTCGATGGTGTTGTCCCCGAGGAACTGAAGTTTCTACCTACGGCTAGGAATATTTTTGGAGGAAATCTACGAATAATAGTAATAATAAGAAGAACATTGTGGAGTAGCACTGAAGCATACTTTGGATAGGAGAATATTGTTTCACATGGCATATATATTGTCAATTATTATAGTGTTTGAGGATTCTACACAATGTGCGTCGGTTGCACAGCGGTTAGGACTCTCGCCGACCATGGACATGGTCCGAGGTTCGATCCGCTGACGACGCACACCTGATATCAATAGTTGGCCTGCAAAATTTGGGCTACCGATATCACATGCTGAAAATTCCATATTTGTACCAAAAGTACTGTAAGGTTTGAAAAATAAAATAATAAATAAAATATAAAAAATACCTTGCATTTGAACTGTCTGAAAATGCTGTATTTTTGTCGGAACACATTTCTCAGAATGAAGCCATTATTATTAATAATTGTTAATACTGTTGAAAGGAACAGGACTGGTCTTAAATTGATTCCATCCAAATGTCATATTACTGATTTTAGTTTCAAATGCGAACAAGACTTTCATGGAGTGATTCAGTCCTGTGATTCCTTGAATATTGACGGCATTGTGATGACAGGGAGTAAGTCGGATATCTCTTATCTCAACATCAGTTTCTCTTCGAATCTCTGTTGGTCGTTTCATCATATCCGGTTGATTTCTAAGAAAAATTTTCGTTTGACTTATTACACAAAGAAGTTGAGAGTTTGATATAACAGTAGAACTTGTGCACTGTGGTGGTGGAGTATAGTCCTCTTGTGGATAAAATTTATTTTGATAAAGTCTCACACAGTGTTATACACTAAATAATATTTACTGATGACTACGTTTCGAGCACCCGAATTTATTACTGCAACTCATAATCATATCAAGACACTACTCACACAACTTTCTGACTTCTTTTGCATAATTCCATTATTTCTCATCTCTTGACTTGATTGGTATTACTATTTTCCATATTTTTGGTAAGAGTGATGAGTCATTCCTATTGCACGTGTTGGATGTAGACTCGATGAACAAGGATTCAGTTAATAATCAATCTCTCTCGCTCTCCACCTACCTCTATTACTCTTTAGAATTCGGACTCTGCCGCACTCAACCTATTGTGTGGTTGTGTGTTAATGCATGCAGTGCAGTTTCCGGGCTGTTTTCTAAATTACTCATCTGTCTTCGCGGAGTCAATCATTCTAACCTTAGACAATAAATTCTTATGTTCTGACAATCTGACTACCGCCAATCTACAAGTTTGACCTATGTAGTTGACCTCACTCACAGTCATTGCAAGGTATTTTGTAAATGATATTATTTTGTCTAATTGGGTCAACTGACAGGGTCCTTTAACCTACCTACAGAGCTTTTCTTGTCTGAGTGAGTTTGTAGGTTTAAATGCCACGCTAATTCCTGCTTTATTAAGAATCCTACGTAGGGATGGTTTCAGATGTTATCTTCTTATATGGCAGAACTACTGTAGATGCCTTATATTCTGTCCTATTCATGTTATCATTATTAGCTTCACAATTATTTTTATTTTGCTTTTGACCTTTTCTGATCTTCTTAATGAATTTTATAGGACAGTTAGTTATGTAACACTAGCGCTCCTTCTATCTTCATTCATTTCATCGTGTACGTCTTCTTTTGTACTACTTAGGGCTGTCGCTCGGTATTTTTGTTTGTTAACACACAACCACACAATGGGATGGGAGTAGGTTTTAATTCTAAACAGTAATATAAGTAGGTGAAGTGGGAGAGAGGTTGATTATACTGACTGAATCCTTGCTCATCGAGTGAATCTACACTCAACAAGTGCTATACGAACGACTCATCATCAATATCAGAAACATGGAAAATATTACAACCAATCAAATCAAGCGATGAGAAATAATGGAATTATATAAACGAAGTTGGAAAGTTGTGTGAGTAGTGTCTTGATATGATTATGAACTGCAGTAATAAATTCGGGTTCTGGAAACGTGGTCATCAGTAGATATTCATATATTCTACACATTCTTCCTTACTGCTCTCCCTTATTCTTCCCTGGACTTCTCAAAAAAGACGTAGAACATTAAAGGCTGTAAGTAGGGTTAGTGGTTTGTGCACCTTTCACTCAACTAACTGACATTGCTGTCGATAGATATTTGAATTCTTGCAAGCAGTTATTGGGCTAAAGTTATCTTGTCTGATACTGAACACCTTCTCCACTTATTCTCACCCTTTGCCTGGTATCTCTCCGGAGGTAAAACATGATGAAAGTTCATAAGAAGCATTTACTCTCGTACAGCTACTTAATATAAAAATTCTACCATACCACCATATTTAGCACGGGTGGTTTTGTGTGAAGAGCAAGTCAGATGTCAGAAAGGAATTTATAAACCTTATATCAGTAGTAACTGAACTGCAAAGTCAGTATAAGC
The DNA here is from genome assembly GCA_944472155.2 of Trichobilharzia szidati. NCBI lineage: Eukaryota > Metazoa > Platyhelminthes > Trematoda > Strigeidida > Schistosomatidae > Trichobilharzia > Trichobilharzia szidati. Next base: position 15,067,340 of record OX235276.1, on the reverse strand, counting down.
AAAGATTATTATTATATACGTATTATCTATGATACTATCTACAGCAACAGACAACAATCAGCATAAATTGGAAGAACCTGAAAGAAGCAACCTCCTTTACCTACCTACCTGGGAAGCATCGTTTCAACTACAGGCGGACGGAACTGACGAGGATATCAAAGCAAGGATCGGGAAAGCAAGACAAGCTTTCATTACTCTCAAGCCTGTGTGGAGATCAACAGCTCTCAGCATGAAAAATAAGATCCGGATTTTCAACTCCAATGTGAAGTCAGTGCTACTATACGGATCAGAGACTTGGCCAGCGCGTCATAAAGAGCATCTCAAACAAACTACAGACCTTCATCAACAGCTGTCTTCGCTCAATACTCAAGATCAGATGGCCAGAAAAGGTTAGCAACAGAGATCTCTGGGAGCGAACCAACCCAGCAGGAACCGATTGTGCAACAAATAAGTAAGAAGAAATGGAGGTGGATTGGCCATACTCTGAGGAAACCATCAAGTGACATCACTAGACAAGCCCTCGAGTGGAACCCAAACGGGAAGAGTCGAGTTAGTTGGTCGTCAGTCCGAGGGTGACATGGAGGAGGTGAGTAGATGAAAGCATGTGGACATACGTGGAGCCAGGCTATGAAAACGTTGGCAGAGAACCGAACGCAATGTAGACGTGCGGCTGAAGCCCTATGTTCCTCTAGGAATTAAAGGAAACAGTAATAATACTAATTTACTTATACTTCTTTATTTTTTTCACCAACATTCTGCTTATAGTGGTCTCACTATTAATATTATTATTATTACTATTTTAAATTTTATGTATGTACATATTTATTCAAAAGGAGCTAAATTGTTGCCATATATATATAAAAAAGGTTGAAAATTCCATTCTGTACAATTATTACTATTGTTTGGAATAAAGTGATTATTATTATCATTGAATCTAATGTTCATTGAGACAGAATACAATGGACAACAGGGAAATAACCTAAAAAAATTAAGTGGACTACATATTTTATAAAACAATAATAGTATTCATTCAGTATTAGACATACTACGTTTTTCCATGCCTTTTGACTTTTTAGATTCTTTTCAGATCTCTAACCTTCTCCTTGTATTTCTTCCTCAATAGTTTCGTTTTTCTGTTAATGAGTGACAGATAGTTTGTCTAATTTGATCGCGGAAATAATGCCAGTTACAGAACCATTAGAAAACCAACTGGGAGTACTGATGAAGAGTCCCAAATGAGGACGAAACAACTCAAACCAGTACTCCCTGGTTTTTGCAATAGTTCTCTATATTGATCAGACTTGAAACTTGTCAATAGATTTATCAAATTAGCATTAAACCAGAATTTATAAAATCTCGGTTTTGCATACACTAACTTAATTATCTTTCTTCAGTGTGAGGTAATTTTTACATCGTCAGTTGGTGAGGATAACAAAACCATGTGCGCAGATTAGTGTTGGATTTGATAAGTGTATGAAAATATTTTTAAAGAAGTATGTGTTTACATAATGAGATTACTTTTCACATTTGTGTTGATTTCGTCACTTCATGGAGGAGGGAGTGGGGTGTCATTCCCACTCAGACAATTTGGATTCTTCATACATTTATTTCCCTTTGTGGATTTGAATAAAGCAAGAACAACAACAGTGGTTTGTGCAGAATAAGAAGATGGTACCATCCTTTGTTTATTTCGTTGGCTTCTCATCAGCTCAGCTGCTTACCATCTAAATGTACAGAAAGGGTTTAACATACTTGCAAAGTTTGCGTCGGACGCACAGTGGTAGAATGCTAGCCGACTACGCATGTGGTCCTGGGTTCGATCCCCGGCCACTGGACACACACCTTTACCTCTCTAAGCCAGTAATAAGACTGGTAAAGAGGGAGGGTGCAACCCTATCCTGTAAAAATAATCACCACTGCTACAGAAACTTCAGGCCTCTAGCTTGAAGCCCCCTATGTTCCTTCCACTGGGAATGTGAGGAAATAAAATAACATTTGGTCGTAATTCTAGAATATTTCTTAATTATTTCTATACATAATGATGAGCTTAACGGCGACTTTTATTCCTTACCACTATACTACTCAATCACGTGATGTTAATATCCACCCCCATTCTGATCAGTTATTATATTATTCCCTTGGGTTCCGAGTGGAACATACAGCTTCAACAATACATCTCCACTTTCTTCTATTCCCTGATGTCTTCTTCAGCTGGCTGAGGCCACGATTGTCCATATTCTGTCATCTCCTCTCCAGCACACAATCTCCTCCATGTCACCCTCGCACTCACGACCCACTCATCGCTCGTTTCCCAATGAGATTCCACTCTAGTGAAGGCCTGCATTGAACGCGATGTCATTCGACGGTCTCCTTAATGGTGTTTTTCCAATGCAGCTCCATTTTCTCCTACATATTTATTGGTTGAGCAATCGGCTCTTGCTTTGTCGGTTTCTTCTTGTTAATTCTTTCCGGTCAGCCATTTGATCTTCAGTAAGGGGATAATGAAGAGGGTAGCTATTGATAAAGGTCTGCAGTGGCCTGTTGGAAATGTTTTTCGTGACATGCAGTGTAAGTTTCTCACCCATATGGATGAACTGGCTGACTGAATGATTTCACATTTGTGTTGAGTAGAATCCGAATCTTGTTGTTTATGCTGGCTGGCTAGCTGGCTGAGTGAAACAGAAGATTTCAAACTGGTTTTAGGTTGATGAAGGTGTATCTTGCCTTTCCGATTCTGACTGGCTGGCTTTCTCATCTTCATCCTTTCTGTCCGACTGCCTGTGGTTGAAACCGTGCTTCCTAGCCCGATAAGTGAAAGCAGGAAGTAACCACTCTCAAATCACTCCTATTGATGGTGATTGGTGTTGGTTGTTCTGTGGTTGTACGCGGGTATCTCCATCACTTCCGTCTTCTCTATGTTCACCACCTTGAGTCAGTTCTGTCTTTACTGCCTGCCTGCTTCTTCAGCCAGTTTCTTTGATTTCCATGTACAATTTTTCGAGTTTGTTTGACACTTATGATCAATACAACTACAGTATTTGAATATTTTGTACACTAATATTAAATTATTCATAGATGTAGGCATTCGAAAATAAACAACAAAAAAGAAGTAAATGACGTCACCATTCTATCCTACTCAACATGTTCTTGTTTTATTTATTCATGAAGTTTTTCTGTCAAAATTAATTTTGTGGACTGATCGCGCATAGCCTGTAGACTTATGGCTGACGATTTTCTAGTCCCAGTGGATTTTGTAGGCGGTCGAATAGTAAGTAAGTAATCAGCTCTACGGTGTTCTTTCTTCTGATTATCTTGATTCCCCTTTCTCTCTCTACAGTGAGATTTGTCCGATGTATACCACATTACATTTCAAGCATTTTATTTTATAGAGATACAGATTGTAAATCCTTTAGAATTCGGTCTTTCATATGAACAATTTTTTTTAAAGAATTAACAATATTATAGTTACAATTATAAATTATAGTGAATGAATGAATTAGTTATGAACGACATTAATGTTTAATAACACAATCAATAATATTTAATTACATGAACACATCACATAAATAAAATGTAAGAATCAGGAAAATAGTACATTCATGAGTTTATATTTATGAGGCATAAGCTGATTTTCTTCTGGACACAAAGCACTGGTTGTTTGAGGCGAATTGAAATTGCCTCTGCTGTTTGGAGCATGCGGTGTTTCGACGATTTGGTAGTTTTTAGGCACCGGTATTTATGGAAGATTTTCTACGCTGCTGATTAGCATACTGGGAGATGCTCTCGAGAACAAAATCAAGTTCCTAGAGCAACGGCCAATATAACTCGCTCCACAAGCGCAGTTGAATTGATAAATACAATTTGAAGTGGCTAGTCTAGGTACTTCATCTTTCAGTCGAGGTAGCACCATCGGTGGTCGTGTAGAGAATAATACGTGTAGTTCGCCAGTAACAACTTTCTATCAGAAATTAGCAAATGGTCTTCGTCTAACGGCCTTAAACTTAATCCTTCCAAATGTCAGACTGTTAATTTCAGTTTCCGATGTAAACGAAAGTTAAATGAAGCCGTTGGTTCCTATGACCCTTGCAAAATCGATGATACCGATATAGAAAGCAAGTATGAAGTTAAGTATCTTGGATTAGTTCTCTCTTCTGACCTATCTTGGTCTTCTCATGTCTTAGCGATTTCTCAAAGAATATTTCGTTTGACTTTTTACATTAAGAAGTTAAGGCACTCAGGCATAACGCAACCACTCCTCTTACAGTTTGTCACCCGTGTATTTTACCTATTCTTCTTTACTGTTCACCCTTATTCTTTCCTGGATTGCTAAAAAAGACTATGTCATACTTCGTAGAACTCTGAGGACTGTCAGTAGGTCTAGTGGTATCCCATTGGGCCATATCGTTGGCATTGTCACCGATAGGCATTTGATGTCATGCAACAGATTCGCTAGAGGAATTTTGTCAGACTCTGAGCACCCACTCTACTCGCAGCTCCAACCTTGTGTCTCCTCAGGTAAAACAAGAAGTTTTTTCAGAAGACTTTATGCACGTAAGTCTAAGTATAAAAATTCCACTATACCATATTTAGCACGTACTTTATGTGATGAAAATAGTGTCAGAAATGAACTAACTAACCTTCTTAGCTCCACTAAATAGACCATTTCCTTCAACCTTAAAGCATCATACTTTATTGTTATTGTATTTCTTATATTTATAATCCTCTCAATTTTTTCGTTTTGTTTATTTTATTTTTCATAAGTGTGGACATAATTTTAAGCTGTATTATGACTGTTAACTTTGTATTTCACCTCACTATACCATATCAACAGAACATTAGACCCAATAATCTATAACATGCTAAAGTTTCCAAACTGAATCGACAATACCATTTGAAACAAACTCACTGTTATTAGTATTTATTATTATTATTATATATCTAATAATTATGTCGTTAATGTGGACAAATTTCTCCGATTAACTTTTGTTTTAATTTTTAATTTTATATACACTTTGAGTAAATCAGATGCAATATTGTGATAAATGCTGAGAATTCCATTCTGTATTATAAGTACTGTTTTTGGAATAAAGTAAATTATTATTATTATTATTGGTATATCGCCCATGAATTGTATTCGTATATAAAGTGGTTTCTTGTTTACAGATAGTGGGTAGTCCTTTCCGGCTTTCTTTGTCATATGTTTCTTGATAAATTTGTCAGGATAACCATTTTTGATTAAAGTATCATATACCATGCTTAATTCATCTTCAATTACTTCTTCAGAGCATATAGCTCTAACTCTGTGGCTAAGGGTCTTCACTAAATTTCTTTTGTAATTGATGGGAACGAAGCTGTGAAAGTGTATATTGTCCCATCCAAGTACTTTTTCTATGCAAATTTCTTTTTATGCTACCGTCTGGTTTTCTTGTAAGTAGGACATCCAGAAAGGCAATTCTGTCTTGGGATTCCTCTTCGCATGTGAATTTCATAGCCGAATGTACTTCATTGAATTCAGTAATTATTGTACTCCTATCGGAACCATTATCACAAAGAATGAAGGTATCATCCATATATCGGCAATAAAATGAGAGCTTACTGATAAGGTTGTTCAGAGGTCCATTTTCTAGCTTACTTAGAAAGAAATCAGCCAGAATGGGACCCAATGGGGAGCCCATTGCCACCCCGTCCAACTGCCTGTAACGTGCAGTCATTGAAGTATTATGTCATTTAATATAATTCTTAGGATTTCAATATGGATTCCAATTTATCGACTGCTTGTCACTTGTTCACATATATAATTAACTGTTGAGTGTACTTAGGATTTTGTAAAAGACTCTGATATTGTCTGACAAATCTGATGGTCTACGTGGAATCAAAGCAGTTGAGGTCCATATCTTAGGAATACGTTCTCCATGACATTTCATGTTGGTGTTGATTTTGTTAATGAAGTACGTTGGGTATTATATTTTTTCTGAGAACTTCATTAATGTTTGATATTTCTAGTTCTTCTTCTTCTTCTTTCTCCTGCTCATCCGTTAACATCGAAGAGTGTGCTCTTCGAAGAAGACTTGAAACAACTGATATCTTTGCAAACAAAATAAAACTGTATGAAAATGGTCATTCGAAGAAATTCATAAGATGGTTCCAGACGGTGTAGCAATAGGATCACCAATATCCCTAATCGTAGCACATGTCTTTATGGACAGCTTGAAATTATGTCTCTATTATTATTATTGTTCCCTTGGGTTCCTAGTGGAACATAGGGCTTCAACTACACGTCTCCACTTGCTTCTGTCTTCTGCTGTACTTTTCACATGCATCCATGTTATTCCATACTGTTTCAACTCCTCTTCACACGATCTCCTCCATGTCACCTTTGGACGTCCCACTCGCCGCTTCCCTTCCGGGTTCCACTCGAGGGCCTGACGCGCGATTCCTCATCCTCCTTCTTCTCTTGTTCTGAGACGTTTGTAGGCGCATAGCATTGAATGATTGTAACCTTCGTTCCTTTTGAGTTGAACCTGGCTGTCATTATCCTGGAGGAGATTGGTTCCCACTGCATGAGAGCTTTAGCTGCTGTTGGTGACATCATGATGGCCACTCCCTCGGTGTGCTCGTGGTTGTCCTCTGGGTGACCGGAATAGATTACTGTTTCTCCAGTTGATAGTTGGCACCTTCCACATCCGTTCCATCTGTTCTCGCAGATTCCCAACACTTCTATTTTATATCTCCTCATTTCTGCGGCTACCTGAGCAGCCTTCCCAGCTTCGTACATTGTACGAACATTCCACGTGCCCATCCTTATTTTTGCTTTCATCGAAAGAAGGCACATCGGCTGACTGGCTTCCCGAAGGCTTTCACCAGCCTGCGTCATTTCACTTCCCCGATTCCAGCGAAAAATAAGGTTATTGTTGATATTTTTAGTATTTTTAATATATTTATGCGTTGAAGTTTTTGTAGCGATTTGGTTAAGTTTTGGGGGTGGAGTTGCTAGCACCACGCCCCAACCCTCCCTCTTTATCCGGGCTTGGGACCCGCTAGAAAACTAGCGAGCTAGTAATCTAGGTGAGGTTGAAAATATGGCTCTAAATACATTTAATCCTATTCCAAAAATATGGTGGAGATATGTAGATGACACTTTCACTCACAGTGTTAAAAACAGAACATCTCTCTCTAGCTTCTTGACACATATAAACTCACTAGTAGAGGGAATAAAATTCACATTTGAATCAGAAAATGAACAAGGAGAATCAGCTAGCTATGTTAGATTGTAAAATAAAACGAACGGAAGAAGGTAAACTGCACACTAGCGTTTATAAAAAGCCAACGCATTCTGCTAATAGATATTTAGACTTTAATTCATCTCATCCGTTGTCTGTAGAGGCTGGCTTAGTTGTTAAGTGTCTAACAAACCGAGCAATAGCACTAAGTAGTACAAAAAAGACCTAAACGATGAAATGAAACAGATAGAACAAGAAGCGTTGGTTAAATAACTAACTATCCTATAAAATTCATTAGGAAGATCAGAAAAGGTCAAAAGCAAAATAAAAATAATTGTGAAACTAATAATGATAACATAAATAAGAGAGAATATAAGGCATCTACAGTACTTTTACCATATAAGGAGGGGACATCTCAAATCCTACGTAGGATTCTCAATAAAGCAGGAATTAGGGTTGTGGCATTCAAACCTACAAACTCACTCAGACAGGACAAGCTCTGTAGGCTAAAGGACCGTGTCGGTTGACCCAATTAGACGAAATAATATAATTTACAAAATACCTTGCAATGACTGTGAGTTAGGTCAATTACATAGGTCAAACTAGTAGATCATGAGTAGTGACATTATCAGGACATAAGAGTTTCGTGGCTAAGGTTAGAATGGTTGATCCCAAGAAGATAAGTAATTTAGAAAAAAGCTCAGCAATTGCACTGCATGCATTAACACACAACCACACAATAGGGTGGGAAAGAGTCAAAATTCTAAAATGTAATATAGGTAGGTGGAGACAGAGAGAGATTGATTACTGAATCCTGCCTGATTCATCGAGTCTACACACCCAACACATGCAACAGAAATGACTCAACGCCAATACCAGAGATATGCATGGAAGATATTATTACCACCAGTCAGTCAAATCAGAGGAGGATAATAAATAATCTCAAAATTCTATTTCATTTCAAGCACATCACAACATTCTAACAAGTTACTTATTTTGACTATAAAAACACTCGTCTTATTTCCCATCTTATTGTATTTTGTTGATAACACTAATATTATTTCTGAATGTACTTTATCCTATATTGATTTTATTCAAATGTCTAATCATCAATTTTTACTCATGTATATAAATGAAGGAAAAATTTGTGTGAGTGACTTGATGTGATTATGAGTGGTAATAATTTGTGCTCGAAAGGTGATCATCAGTTAATATTACTATACAACACTGTGTGAGACTTTATCAAAATAAAATCTTATCCATAATGGAGTTATACTCTACCACCTCACTGCCCATGTTTTATCCCTATATCAGTACCAGAGAAAGTTACAGTAATGAAAAGAACATTGTTGCAGTCGAGAAGAAGCCAAATATTCATCCAGCTAACCTTCATAGGAGGTGATGTATCACACCGTATAAATAAGAGATTAAGAGTTACCCTCCTATACAACTCATGTTACCGCTCACTTTAATTTTGTTGTTGTTGCTGTTGTTAAGCCAACCACCGAAACTTCCTCGTTTTACTCCCGGAAATTGCGATAAATCACCACCTTCTTTTCTCAAGTTAATTGTAACTCATTATGGCAACTGGGTTCATCCAGTGTTATTTCCTCAAACTACGATTCTCATGATATTGGCCGTTGCTCTAGGAGAACTTGATTTTTTGTACTCATTTGGGGAACTTCTACCAGTGTGGTTAAATAAGGAAGGGTGTAGTGAAAACCATCAACAGTTCGATATTAGACCGCCTGGTGCAAACCGGTCGTCATAATGCTAGCTAGCATTGAGGAATTCTTCTCCATCATCACCCTTATGTTGTTAATAATCCTAATTCATTCACTATTATGTATATATTACTGTAGAACCTGATGAAGAGCAGGTTGTCGAAAAGAATATTCTTTATTCAGTGAACCATTCTATTAAGAATTTTAATGGGCATTTTTAATCAGTTAAAAAATTTAAATTCTTATTTTGTTAATCAAGATGCAGATTTTCAACTCCAGTGTGAAGTCAGTCAGTGCTACTTACTTTAAGGATCAGAGACTCGGCGCCGCACCGTGCCGCTTAACGAAGGCCACTTCGAACAAACTACACACCTTCATCAACAGCTGTCTTCGCTCAATACTACTCAATATCAAATAGCCAGAAAAGATCAGCAACAGGGGTCTCTGGCAATGAGCGAACCAACCCAGCAGGAACCGATTGTGCAGCAAATATGCAGGAAGAAATCGAGGTGGATTGGAGGCCATACTTTGAGAAAACAGACCACCACGCCAGGCCAACGCTTGAGTAGAATCCAGTTGAATTAGAAGTGGCAAGTTAGTTGGTCGTCATTCCGAGGGTGGGGTGACATGGAGGAGATCACGTGAATAGTAGATGAAAACATGTGTCCAGACGTGGAGCCAGGCGATGAAAACGTTGTCAGAGAAGCGAACGCAATGTAGACGTGCGGCTGAAGTCCTATGTTCCTCTAGGAAGTAAAGGAAACAATAATAATTCTTTTAGGCTGTCTACAGTTGAAGCAAAGCCTCGGTGATTGAGTATTCAAACTGGATAGATTAAATCCCTGTTATGTGAGTAAGTTGTCCACTTTATCTGTTCATATATTTAACGCATATCAGAGGATCAACTGCTAGAGAGGTTCTGCAAAGACTACAAACAATAATTCTACAGACAACACTAAAACCTTCATACAGGTGGTTTCTTCAGGTGCTAAAACTCGCTACATAATGAATTTCATACGCATTTACCGTAGACGTACTACCAACACAAATGAAGAAGAAAGACAACACCTCACTGAAATATTATTAGATAACAATTACCCACTGAGATTTATCAGGCGTTACGGAAGTGTCAACCAACTAGCCCTACCAATCTAATCAGCTCCCAAGAATGATGTTTATATATCCTTGCCATTCAAGGGTGATCAGCAAAGTCTGATCACTAGACAAAGACTCAATGCGGCAATTAATAGAACTTAATATGCAGCTAAACTTATCTTCATATAAAGAAAACGAGAACTATGCTGTCCTTTAAACCCTTCATAGTATCGGAACGATAGTGTCACATCCCATTGTGTTTATCAATTCACATGTATGTGTGGACACACGTGCATAGGGAGAACCCATCGGTCTGCACAGGTTAGGGCTACAGAACATTTTCCAAAGTGGCTGCAACAAGAAATAAGATCGCCGGACACAGCTGATCCCGGAAATAGATCTCTAACATCATCTATAGAGAAGCACATTATAGAGACAGGTCATAAGGTTGATTTCAACAATGCCTTTAAGCCCATATATAAAACAAGGTTGGGCCACATACTTAAATTCATTGAAGCCTTAGCCATAAAAAGACTTAAACCTGTCTTATGTGTCCAAAAGTTATTTGTTATCACCTTAAACCTGCCTTGGTAATCCAATTTAGAACCAAGGTTCAATTTACCTCATAATATTTTCAACCCTTTGCATCATCTCCCTAATCCATTATTTGTGACCTTGACCTGTACACAATCTGACCTGTATTGTAATGATTCTTGCCTTCTATAAAACTGTGTATGACAAGTACGTGTGTGTGTGTGTGATCAGAATGTCCGAAATGTGTTGCGCAAATACACATTACACGTTTCAGATAAACTACGTCTTCTTATTGTGTTGTCGAAATTCATAAAGGGAATTAATTGCTTTAAATTTCATACCACTCAAAGATTGAGTAATATCAGTAGAGATTATGTAATAACTATAGGGTATATGGAATAGAAAATGATTGATTTTAGTGTAGATTCTGTCAGGAACATCAGTTAGAGAACAGAGGAAAAAATCGTAAAGAGCTGAACAGCTTCTATAGTTCGTGATTCTTCAGCAGTGAGTGCAAGCGACTCCATAGAGGATAGATTCTAGGATCTTTGAGTTGCGGAAAGATTTCTTTAGCAATAATTCAATCATCAGGTTGGTAACCAATGATCCATGAATTTTAATTGTTGTCATCTTAAGACATAGAGCCATTGCCAACCAGTGCTGTCGATGAGCATCGACTTCATATCCTGTTGTGATGTAAGTTGCCAGTTGGAATGAATTCGTAGCCACTTTGTTATGTTCTGTGTCGTCAATTCATATGGTCTCGAGGATAGGTGATATGACCGAATGGACGTATTATTAGTATTATTATCCCCTTGGGTTCCGAGTGGAACATACAGCTTCAACAAAACATCTCCATGTTGTCCTATTCTCTGCTGTTTTCTTCAGCTCGCTGAGGCCACGATTGCCCGTATTCTCTCATCTCCTCCCCTCTCCCCAACACACCATCTCCTCCATGTCACTTTCGCACTCACGACCCACTCGTTGCTCGTTTCCCATTGACCTCCCACTCGAGCGATGGCCTGCATTCCAGAGCGACATTATTCGACGTTCCCTCAATGTATGCCCGATCCATCTCCATTTTCTCCTACATATTTACTAGTTGAGCAATCGGCTCTTGCTTTGTCGGTTTGTTCATTGCCACAGTTTCTTCTTCTTAAATTCTTTCTGGCCTGCCGGACAGTCAGCCATTTGATCTTCAGTAAGGAGTCAGCGAATTTATCTGTTGATAAAAGTTTGCAGTGGCCTGTTGGAAATGTTTTTCGTGACTCACGCGCAGTACAAGTTTCTCACCTATATAGAAGAACTGAGTGACTGACTTCACATTTGTGCTGAATAGAGTCCGAATCATGTTGTTTATGCTGGCTGGCTGACTGGGTGAGGGAAGCAGAAGATTTCCAAACTGATTTCAGAATGATGAAGGTGTATCTTGCCTTTCTGATCCTGACTGGCTAGCTGTCTGGCTGTCTTTGACATCTTAATCCGTGATGTCCAACTGTCTATAGTTGAAACGATGCTGGCTTCCTGGCCAGATAAGTGAGGGATTATTATTATGGTTTCCTTTAATTCCATTGCGTTCGGTTCTCTTCTAGAGTCTTCACCTGGCTCCATGTCTGCCCACACACACTTTCATCTCCTCTTCACATGACCTCCTCCAAGTCACCCTTGCACTGACGACCAACTCGCCGCTTCCCATACAGCCGGGTTACACTCGAGAGCTAGTCTAGTGATGTCACCTGATGGTTTCCTCAGAGTATGGCCAATCCATCTCCATTTCTTCCTGCCTATTTGTTTCACAATCGGTTCATGGTTGGTTCGCTCCCAGAGATCCCTCTCTGTTGCTGATCTTTTGTGGCCAGCCATCTGATCTTGAGCGAAGTGTTGAGCGAGGACAGCTGTTGATGAAGGTCTGTAGTTTGTTTGAGGTGCTCTTTATGACGCGCTGGCCAAGTCTCTGATCCGTATAGTAGCACTGACTGACTTCACATTGGAGTTGAAAATCCGGACCTTATTTTGATGCTGAGTGCTGTTGACCTCCACACAGACTTGAGAGAAATGAAAGCTTGTCTTGCTTTTCCGATGCTTGCTTTGATATCCTCATCAGTTCCGCCTGTAGTTGAAACGATGTTTCCCGGTTAGGTAGGTAAAGGAGGTTGTTTCTTTCAGGTTCTTCCAATTTATGCTGATTGTTGTCTGTTGTTGTTGCTGTTGGTGGTGTTGTCCAGGAATCTTCATCACCTCTGTTTTCTCTATGTTCACCTGAAGTCCTATCTTTGATGCTTCTTCTGTCAACTTGTTGCTTTTCGCTTGCATATCTTCCAGTTTGTGGGAAATCAGACATATATCATCGGCGAAGTCCAGATCCTCCAAGTTGTTTTTGTGAGTGTCCATTTTATGCCTGTTTCCTCATTGCCCGCTGTTTGTCGCATTATCCAGTCTACTGCAATCAGGAAAATCATTGGCGATAGTAGGCAGCCAGCTTGTCTTACTCCTGTCCTCACTTCGAAGGATTCCGTAAGTTTCCCGTTGTGGATTACTTGGCATGCAGCATTGTCGTACAGCTGTTGGATGAGATGTATAATTGTCGGTGGCACCCCATAGTAGTGAAGTAGTTGCCAAATCACCTCTCGATCGACGCTGTCGAATGCCTTATCAAAGTCGATGAAGTTGAGATAGAGAGGTGACTGTCATTCCAAGCTTTGTTCAATGATGATCCGTAATGTGGCGATCTGATTAATGCATGACTTGTTTCTCCTGAATCCAGCCTGTTCCGGTCGAAGTTTTCATCCAGGGCATGTTTGATTCTCTCCAGGATGATGCGGCTTAGTATTTTGCTTGGGATGGACAGGAGCATAATTCCGCGCCAGTTCTTGCATTGACTTAGGTCTCCTTTCTTTGGTAGTTTGAATAAGTATCCTTTCTTCCAATCCTTCTTTCCACACCTTCTCCAGTAGTGGCGTCATCAAGTCCGCTGTTGTCTCTGGGTCCATTTTCAATGCTTCTGTTGGGATTCCATCTGGTCCTGCTGATAAGTGAGGGAAGTATCCTCTATTAAATCTCTCGCATTGATGGTGATTGGTGCTGGTTGTTGTTGCTGTTGGTTGGTACGTGGGTATCTTGATCACCTCCGTCTTCTCTAAGTTCACTTGGAGTCCTGTCTGCGCTACCTGCCTGCTGCTTCAGTGAGTTTTTTGTTTTTCACCTACAGGTCTTTGAGTTTGTGTGATATTAAACATAAGTCCTCTGCAAGCGCGGGTATATTAATACTGGTGCGAAGAACAACTCAAACGATATGCCGGATACACCTATTCGTTCGTGGTGCCTTCCTCTTCGCTGAGGCAGATAAATACCGAAAGACACAGTCTGGCCTGTGACTGTTGAGCGACAATCTTATTAGGAAAAAGCATGTCATACTAATATATTTTTAATTACATTAAAATCGGCCAAGGACAGTGAAGATAGACTGTTCTGATTGGTAGACGATTTGGCTAGGTCAGTGAAAAATAAACAATCTGATTGGTTGGTGTTTTGACCAAGACCAAGGTAAGAAAAAGTGATGATGAAATTTTACAGGCCTACGATGATTAATATTTTAAGCCGATTCCTGTCACATCCATTACAGAGGTCCCCAATTATCATAACCTCTTATATTAGAGCTACAACACATCCGTCTTATAGACTTTAATGTACAGGAGATTGATATTCAGTGATCCGATCCTGTAATTGGGTTTATAAGGATTCTGATTCATTTCAGTGGGGTATTCGTCAAATTTGTATCACTGCCCGAAATGATTACCATTCCATTAAAGTCATCTATGTATTCTAGACAAGACATCATATTATTATATTATTATTCCCTTGGGTTCCTAGTGGAACATAGGGCTTCAACTGCACGTCTCCACTTGCTTCTGTCTTCTGCTGTACTTTTCACCTGCATCCATGTTAGTCCATACTGTTTCAGCTCCTCTTCACACGATCTCCTCCATGTCACCCTTGGACGTCCCACTCGCCGCTTCCCTTTCGGGTTCCACTCGAGCACTGGCCTGACGCGCGATGTCACCCAGCGGCCTCCTCAGCGAGTGTCCAATCCATCTCCACTTTCTCCTGCATATTTGTTGAGCGATTGGTTCTTGTTTTGTTTGTTCCCATAGTTTCTTGTTGGTTCTTGTTCTTTCCGGCGGCCATCTGATCTTGAGTATAGAACGAAGACAGTTGTTGTTGATAAAGGTCTGCAACAGGCTGTTGGAAATATTCTTTGTGACCCGCCAAGTTTCTGATCCCTGCGTATAGAAGAACTGACTGACTTGACGTTTGTATTGAAAATCCGAATTTTGTTGTTGATGCAGGCTGAGTGACGAAGATTTCCAGATTGGTTTCAGGTTGATGAATGTGTTTCTCGCCTTCCCGATTCTCGATTTGACATCTTCGTCCGTTCCTCCTGTAGTTGAGACAATGTTCCCTAGATAAGTGAATGAAGTAACCTCTTTCAAATCCCTCCCGTTGATGGTGTATATATATATGATATATCACAAAATTTAATTAGCATCAGATATTGAATAACGGAATAACTAAGTGGTTACAGGATTTCATCATGAGCTGAAATCAGTTAGAGGACCATTGGAAAACTTGCAGGGCGTACTGGACAGCAGGTACAGCAGGTCGGGCGTGAGGACAAATACTCGACGAAGACATTGGCTAGTGGACACGCTATGTCGGGAATTGTCAGAAGTTGGAATCCAGGGGCTGGCCATTGGATTGGCGGGTCCCAGTAGCTGACTGAATGGTCTACGGGTTAGCTCGCCTTGTAACCAGAAGGTCCTTGGTTCGACCCCTGGCAGTGGGTGCTTACTGCCGATTATTCACAAACTAGGCTGACGAAACAACTTGCTGTTCAGTACTCCCTGCAGGTTTTCCAATGGTTCTCCAACCGATATCAGCGCATGATGAAATCCTGTAACCAATCAATCAAATCCCTACAAGCCAATACTTGAAAATAACTAATTATATAGTTACTTCCAGTCTTTTTTACCAGGTGTTAGTATGAGATAATTAGGAAGAGTGACCTTGAAGTGAAAAAAACAAACTGATCATTAAACAGTATTTATAAAAAATTTAGTTGTGGTCTCTAGACTGGTTACTTTAGTTACCCAAGAGAACACAAGTAAATCAAGATCATTCACCTGAATAGTATTTATCTACAATGAGAAATTGAAACTTTTTGAAAATATATTTATTATTTATTTCAAGTTTAGACTTTCCCATCGATTGATGATTGGACTGAAGTGTTCGGTAGGGCCTCCGGTTGACATGTCGAATCCTCCTTGTGCAAATGTTTCGACGACGACGTCTGATTATTATTCAACCTCAAGTAAATTGGTGGATGGTGACTAGCATTGTGGAATCGAGGATAGAGCTCATTTCGTCCTATTTGGGACTGCCTCATTAGGTAGATATACCTGCATTCTTCAGTCAATGAGTGATGGTTTCCCCCCCCACGCACACACTGAGGCTCGAACCCAGTACCCATAGTTTCAAACACCAAAGCATTATCCGCTAGTTCACATGGGCCGCCATACCACACCATCAGTTACTGGGGAATACAGGTACATCCAGCTCACAAGTTGCTAATAGGACGTAATGGACATCCTGGGCCTCTTTAGAAGTACGCGCTCACCACAGAGGGTTTGAACCAAAGACCTTCCGGTCCCAAGCCGAGCCAGCTCGTAGACTATTAGGCCACTCACTGGGACCCCATCCAATGGCCAGCCCATGAATTCTAACTCGCTCGCCTTGTAACCAGATAGTTCTGAGTTCCAACGTTGATGGGTTCATACCGCTGAAAAACTAGGACAAAACAGCCGGCTGTCCAGTACTCCCAGTTGGTAATTCAATGGCTTTCTGGTTGATATCAGCCTAGGATGAAATCTTCTAACCAATCAAATAAAATCCCTACAGAAACCAATACTTGAAAACGAGAATGAAACAGCTATCTGGCAGTACTCCCTGGTTTTCAACGGAACGTTAGGACTTCAAGCTTTGAAGCTTCACTAGCGATTGTTTTAGTTTCCACTTGGTGAATTTGTCACCGTCAAATGCAATCAGGTGAATAATTGGAAAAACTGGTCTTCAGAATCTACAAGCTTGAGTTGGTAGGCAGTTTTGTCTTCGTTTTTCTCTTGATTGTGTACTAGGTGATTCCGTTGAACTGACAGAAAGACAGTAGAGGATCTGGATTTCACAAACTCGAACATTCATAAATGAAAATCATGAAGCTGGCAGAAGACATAACAAAGACGGAACTTCAGGTAGATCTACAGAAGGCAGAGGAGATGAAGATATCAAACGAGCAACAACAAGAATCACTATTTACCGTAAACACGAGAAGTCAAAGTGCAAGTTGACTCTATCACTTACCTGGCTAGACAGCACTAATTCAACTATATGTGGCATCAATGAGGATGTCAAAGCCAATCACCACAATACTTTCAGCGTGGTGATCTACAGGGCTCAGAAAAAGGAACAAGATACGGTTTCTGATTAACACTAATGTCAAGTCAGTGCTTCTGTGTGATCCAAAGACGTGTCGTGCCTCTCACCGAAAGCATTTTCATCAGACGGACTACTTCAGCCTTTCATCAATATTTGCTCTGTTTGTCGGAGGCTGGAGATCAGGTTACCCATCATAAAAGATAAGCTAGAAGCAAGTAACTCTGACAGCATGCAGGGAATTGAGGGGGATTACACATGTGCGCCGGTGGCACGGTGGTAGAGTCCTGGCCGACCACACAGGTGGTTCAGGGTTCGATTCCCGGCCACTGGATGCACTCCTGTACCTCGCTAAGCCAGTAATAAGACTGGTAAAGAGGGAAGGTTGGGCATGAGGCTAGCAAACCTATCTTGTAAAAAATAATCACCACCGCTACAGAAACTTCAAGCCTCTGGCTTGAAACCCACTGGGAACGTAAAGGAATAAAAAAACATGTTTTGAGAATACCACTGAGTAACACTACACTCTTAACCCTCGAATGGAAAGCAAGTGATGGCCTCTAGTGATGTAATGGCAGAGATCATATGAAGAGGGATTATAAGATTATGGGCAGTTGTGGAACCATGGTGATACGAAGAGGTTCAGCTGAAGGTCTATATTTCAGGCGATGAATAATAACAGTAATGATAATAATTTAATAATTTACAGAATGCTTTGTTCAATATTCAAGGTTTACCAGTGCATCATCTACAAAGGTTCACAGTATTCTTTCACACTGAATTTGGTGCCGACGACGTTGTCCAGAAGGACAACGAAATATCTGCAATTAAAATATAATCAGATTAGAGGACATAACAACACTAAAAGAATCCCTCTGAGCTACAAATCTTCTCCACGATTTCCTTTCTACAATATGCCAAACCATGATAATTGTCACCAATGTTCCATGGCAAATATGTTGAAGTATCAGTCCATGTATTTTATAAATAATTGATTAAAAAACTTGCAGTTAAACAGCCAAATTCGTTATCATCATTTATTTTAAATCCACTTCTGATTCGCTCACCCCCACCCCGCCTAAATCATTGGACTGAAATGTCCTGCCACTGTTGACATATTGCCTCAGCAATGTCCGAGGATCACCTTGAAGTAATTTGGCTGATGGTGACTAGCAGTTGACTCATGGATGCATATTTCTTCCCATCTAGGACACTGTCGAAGCGTTTTTACTTGGAGCAGACATATACACAGAGGTCGAACATTTCGGTTCAATGCATCAACAAGAAAATCAAATCTGAATTAAAATTCTATGATAACTGATGCCCTTTTACAACACAAGAGGTGGTTCTTGTGGCCCAAATGATCTGATCGTAGTAGATCACCATCTTGTCCAAATAACTCAGGTTCAGTCCAGTCTTCAAATTCCGCAGATGTGAGTATCACAGCCTTCTAATTTCTATCCATAGCCCATATTTGATGAAGTATACTACCGTGCATTTATGTAGCTTCGCATTGATGAGTTTTTGAGTAAATTGATTAACGGATCCGTGCAAGTTTTACACACTTCCATCCTTCATTTTATTTTTTTACATACGCTTACGATCTGGCGCGCTTGCAACAAAAGTCGTCCAGCTATCATCAGAAGAATGTGTATGATCGTCTCGCGCATGGCCCAACATACTCCGTCGGTGATCATGTTTGGCTTCACCGTCCCCCTGAACCAAGTTCAAAGTTCTACTCTCCATGGCACGGACCCTTTAAGATTGTGCGGACATGCCCACCCACAACTTACTTCCTCAAAAACATCCAGCAACCGAATGCTGATATTATTCCTGCCCACTACAACCAACTCAAGCCGCATCGCATCTTTTCCTCCAATAATCATCCTCTCCCCGATGAACCACCACCCGCCACCTGTCAATAGCAGGCTACCCAGTTCCACCCTTGGGCACTGAGGACAGTGCCTCCATAGGGAGGAGGGCAGTGTAATGAAATCAAAACCTATATTATAACACTAATCAATGTTTTATTTTCTCTACTTGCAGGAAGATAACCGGGAGTCAACTGTCTGGACCAGGAGATACAAGAATTACAGAACCTAAACATTAAGGAGGACCAGTAAAACTGTTATACTCTAAAACTGTACTCCTGCACTTTTTAAAAGTCAATTTCGTGGAATAAACGCTCTCCTGCACAGGTCGTGTTCTGCTTTCATTACCTGTGTGTCTGCTGGTTTGCCTGTTACAATGCTTTGATATCACTCACTGACGGCATGCAGGTACATCCAGATGATGAGTCCTAAATGGGACGAAATGCACATCTCTGATTACACTGCTAGTCACCATCTAACAAATTACTTTAAATCAAATTAATTACCCACAAATTACACACAGTTTGAGATGAAGATTCACCTTCATCACCTCTGCAAACCCGATAACAGTTAAGTAAAGAAATGGACTTATTGAATTTCTGTTTATGAGTGATATGTTTAATTAACCTGTAGTATTTGAAAAGTGAATTAACTCTCTCGTCGTTGGACATATTTTCTTTCGTTAAGTGACAGTTTTCACTCCAACCATTTTGGTCCCATGAATCAATCAATAATTGTAATAATTGAAAACCAGGGAGTACTGCCAGACAGCTGTTTCATCCTAGTTTGGGAATCATCGACAGTACGCACCCACTGGGGTTCGAACCGGAGACTTTCCGGTTACAAGGTAATCTCGTATACCATTCAGACACTGGGACCCAATTTACAAGCCCATAAATTTTAACTTCTACCAGTTTCTTGTTAAACTGAAAGGTCATGGGTTCGACCTCTGGCAGTGGGTGCGTACTGCCGATTATTCCCAGACTAGGCTGATGAAACAGCTGTCTGACAGTACTCCAGTGCTGGTTTTCAATGGTTCTCTAACTCATATCAATCTGTGGTCAAATTCGAAAAACACATCAAATCCTTACAAACCAACCCTTGAAAATAATAATAATAAAAGCTTTTCAAGTATTGGTTTTGTAGGGATTTTATTTGATTGGTTGGAGGATTTCATCATAAGCTAACATCAGTTAGGGAACCATTGGAAAACCAGCAGTACTGCACAGCTGGCTGTTTCGTCCTAGTTTTGGACTCTTCACAGTACGAACCCACCAACATTCGAACTCAGCACCATCTGGTTACAAGACGAGCTCGTAGAAGTTAGAATTCATGGGCTGGCCATTGGATGGGGTCTAAGTGAGTGGCCTAATGGTCTACGGGCTAGCTCGCCTTGTAATCTGAAGGTCCTGGGTTCCAAACCTCTGTGGTGGGGGCGTACTTCTAAAGAGTCTCAAACTAGGCTGACGAAACAGCTGTGCAGTACACCACTAGTGGTTTTTCAATGGTTCTCTAACTGATGTCAGCTTATGATGAAATCCTCCAACCAATAAAAGCTTTGTTCCAGACGAAAGTTTACACAGCATACAGAATTGTTAGCTTAGTTTATTGCGTAATACTGCTCTCATCATCCCAGATCTCAGAGTAAAATAACAGTCTACAGTACATCATATGACGTAATACTGTACAATCTGAAGAATAAAAATATAATCGCTTAATGTGTTTCTTTTTCTTTTGTCTCCGAGAAATACACACCGGTAGATTGAAAACCATTGTTTTTTGTTTGTTTTTTCAAAAATGTGCGTGAGTAAATATGGCGACCAAAACAGAGATAACTGAATAGTTTAAACAAAAGTGAAATAGAGAAAATATGATGTATTGTGTTCGATGAAACTGTAGGTAGCTCAATGATGATTCAAGCAGGCCACATAGTACCAAGTCACGTAAAGAAGAATTACATGAAACACTGGAAATGCAAATACTTGTCTTCTATAACGGGAAGTAATTAAAATTAGTGGTCATTAATTGCCATGATAGCGAGAGTATCAATATTATTATTAGTTATCTAGCTCAGCAAGTCTAGAGATCTTCCTCAATGAATGTTCTCGAGATTTCCTTTTCTTTGCGTAGTAATTAGGCCTTCTCTCGAAACTATCAACTGATGGAGTAGGAAAGACAAAAATAATTGAGCAAAGAATATAATTTGAGATAAATTCCTCTTCTGGCCCAATAATTATATATACAGAATATTCTAGAATAG
The DNA here is from genome assembly GCA_944472155.2 of Trichobilharzia szidati. Classification (NCBI taxonomy): domain Eukaryota; kingdom Metazoa; phylum Platyhelminthes; class Trematoda; order Strigeidida; family Schistosomatidae; genus Trichobilharzia; species Trichobilharzia szidati. The sequence continues at coordinate 15,046,150 of OX235276.1, read as the reverse complement.
TAGTTAATAGCAATATTAGGGTTTTCTAAATAATATCGATTTGTTAAGTAAGATCACAATGGAATTACAGTTCACTAAAGATGCTTAAATAATAATAATATAATAGCAAATAGAATATCAACTAAAATTAAGGAAATTTCTACAAAAAATTGAGGATCATTCGAACCTAGATGGCCAGGGTGGTAAGGACAGTGTCTGAAACAACCAACTTCTTTCGGACACGTAAATCAGGCTTCTTAATGTAGATCCCAACGGCTTCAGAAATATGCAGGAGACCAACTAATCTTAACTTCACCTTAAGAGTTCGTCTACTACACATTACTGACTCTGACCATTGAGATCCACATTAAGAAACTTAACTTTTATATTCAAAAGAAGCTGGTTCCGACATTGTCCTCATCACCCTGGCCATCTAGGTTCAAATGATCCTCAACTTGTTGTAGAAATTTCCTTAATTTTATTTAATATTCTATTTACTATTACACTTTTATGCTTATTATAATTTATGCATCTTTATTGAAGTTAAGATACGTCTTCGTCAACCTGAAATCAGTTCTGCTTCAATCAGCCAGTCAGCATAAACTGCATGATTCGGATTTAGAACACAAATGTGAAGTCACTCATTTGGTTCTTCTGTATGGGTGAGAAACTTGCACTGCGAGTGAGTCACGAAAAGCATTTCCAACAGGCCAGTGCAGACTTTTATCAACAGCTGCCATCGCTGCCTGCATTCTGCAGGTCGGTGGCACAGCGGTTAGGACACTCGCCGACCATGCACATAGTCCGGGGTCCGAATCCCCAACGATGCACACCTGACATTAATGGTTGGCCTGCAAAATTTGGGCTACCAATATCACATGCTGAAAACTCCATACTTGTACCAAAAACTACGGTGTGGAATCAAGCTATAAAAAAAACTGGCCAGGAAGATATAGTAACAAGAAACCCTGGTAATGAGCAAACCGACGAAGCAAGAGCCGATCGCTCAACCAATAAATATGTAGGAGAAAATGGAGATGGATTGGGCACATGCCACTGAAAAGACTGTCGAATGACATCGCGCTCAGTGCAGGCCATCTCTCAAGTGGAACCCGAATGGGAGACGAGTGACGAGTGGGTCGTGAGTGCAAGGGTGAGAATGGAGATGTGTCGTTGAAGCCCTATGTTCCACTTGGAATCCAAGGGAATAATAATACAGTGAACTGTAATTCCATTGTGATCTTACTTTACAAATCGATATTATTTAAACGAAACACCAATATTGTTATTGACTACTAATCTAGAATATTCTATGTATATAAACATATATATAAATGTAGAGCCAGAAGAGGAATTTATCGAAAAGGATATTCTTTGCTCAATTATTTTGTTTGTTTTTTCTACATGTCTGATGGAGTAGTGACCACTTGGGTCTGCAGTAATTTTCATAAGGGTTACTTCTGCAAATAGAAATTGTGCGATATGAAATTAGTGATGTCTTTAACTTCATTTCTAAAATATCCGAGACTAATGTTAGTGATAAACGTACGTTATCGATGAATGTATCAGCAATATTCACGAATGTACCAATTGTCGAAACGGTGGATTACATTTGCCATGAAATAACTGAAAGGTAAATGGACTTGGGAATTCACTTATGTAGTCTCAAAGGACTACTCCTTAAATGCACAATGAATGTGCATTTTATCTGCAATGATTCTTATTACTGACAAGTAGATGGAATCGCTATGGATTCACCATTAGGCCCAAAGTTAGCTGACTTCTTCCTCGTAAAACTTGAAGATGAGAGACTGAAAGACGTCATCAATCGCTTCCGTATATTTTATCGTCATGTTTATGATATATTTATCCTAGTTAAAAAGAATTCAAACATTGACTAATTGTTGATGAAATTTAATAACTTCCACCCTTCGCTCTACTGTACATAGCTGAAGCGATAGACATTCGAACTATGCATTCAGAAGAAGTTCATACAGGTATTATACCTCTCTTGTCCAATTAAGACTTAATCAACTGATGACACCAACACCAACCCTTACATATATTTTCAACTTCTCTCTTATCACCCCTTCCTCTTATCATATCTTCACTAAAACAAAGTTTATTTAGTCCTCTTACTATCTAGCACCAATCAATCGGACCATTTGTTTTCTTAGCCTTTATCGACTACTATGTCTAACTGAACAGTTGTTTGATTGGACACTAGTAACTAGTGTGATGTGTGATGTTTGGTGCCGATTGAATTCTATCAGTCAGGGTTTTTTTCGCAATGTGACCACCATTCTAGGTAGCTCGCCATCATGGTGCACATTGATCTGACGATATTAGATGGTTGGAGGTAATCGGCAGGAAGCCTTCGACTTAGGTTTCGTGCTAGTTGGCTGGTACTCACCAGTTAGTCAGCAAGGCGTATCTGCAACTGCCTTGAAAAGACATCTAATATCATGAACATTTGTTTGTTTAATCACGCTATTTTTTCATTATTCTTGTTATCACAGATCGCGCCACTTTTTCATCTTTGTCATTGATAGAATCATTATTATTATTCTTATTATAACTAATTGCACAATTTATGTGCACAATCTTACTATCTTATTGACAAAACACCCTGATTGGTTTGTATCTGAATATTTATTTGTAAAGTTAGAGTTAAGTCTGATGATATCTAATTGAATACACAATATTCTCCGCTTAAATGTGTTGATCTAAATTTCATTAGTGGCAAACTCTAAGGAAGAAGAATCCTAAACTTGCGATTCCATTCTGGTTAGCAACTCTGGTGAAGTGACGAAAAAGACTGGGTGGCACGTTTCGATTTCAGAGGCCTGGGTTATACACTGTTTTGTATGCCTCAATTAAGTCTTTTCTAATTTTCAAGTATTGGTTTTGTAGGGATTTTGTCTGATTGGTGGGAGGATTCCATCATGAGCTGACATCAGTTAGAGAAGCATTGGAAAACCTGCCGGAAGTACTGGACAGCTGTTTCGTCCTAACTCAGCATACGATGAAATCTTCCAATCAATCAAACAAAGCCCCTACAAAATCGATGCTTGAAAACTGATCTGATCACTAGTGACTGGCCCTATTCAGGCAGTAAACCTGCAGTTCTTTTAGGAAGCCGTGACCACTAAGGTACAGCAGGTTGAAGGTGAGGCAATAACTCATTGAAGAAGATATTGTGAAGTGGTCGCTCTATGTCGTGCGTGAATTGGCAGAAGTTAGAATTCATGGGCTGGCCATTGGATTGGCAGGTCCCAATGGCTTAATGGTCTACGAGCTAGCTTGCCTTGTAACCAGAAGGTCCTGGGTTCGAACCCTGGTGATGGTGGGGTGGGTGCGTACTGATGAAGAGTCCCAAACTAGGACGAAACAGCTTTTGGGTACTCCCTGATGGTTTTCTAATGATTCTCTGACTGATTTCAGATTATGATGAAATCCTTCAACCAACTTTGCTAGTTTTGCCATAGCCCGTTTCCACCTCATAAGTGCTGAAACAGTTTACTTGTTGGGACAGGTAGAACTTCAGGACACTGTTTGAGAACCAGTTGATAAATTTGATATCATCGCATACTGGGTAGTTTGTTGGATGGAGACACGTATTTTATTGTAAGACAACTAAACAAGAACAAGGACTTTTCAAGAGTCGGTTTGTAGGGATTTGATTTGTTTTCCAAGTTTTACCGCGGGATTGATATCACTTAGTGAACCGCTGAAAACTTCAGAGTGCTGGACAGCTGTTGGGAGTGAGGCGGGCTGTTTGAATCACTAGGCTGCCAAAATTGCTTCCCACCAAAATGCTTAATTTCATCTGGATTTATCACTGTTTTAATCGTCCAGTTATATCAAATGACCTATACATGAACTTGCGCGTTAATTTAACTTGCTTCCAAGCAAACGCTGTGCAATTCTTGAACGAAATGAAGAGATACTTCAGATTATTACTTTACGTGTAAATCCTATATGAAGAAAAAAGTATTTTCGAACAAGATACACTGAAAATTTTTGTAACATATGCTCGCATATTGTCTGAAATAAAGCCTTAATAATAATATTATTTTTATACTCACCGCCAATGACAGTGGCTGGTGCCATTCGCGCTAAAATCACGAATTGGTAGAAGTTAGAATCCATGGGTTGGCCATTGAGGAGTCAGGTCCCAGTAGGTGAATGATATACGAACTAGCCTGCCTTGTAACTGGAAGGTCGTGCGTTCAAACTCTGGCAGTGGGATGGGTGCGTACTGCCGATGATTCCCAAACTAGGCTGACGAAACAGCTGTCTGTCAGTACTTCAGTGTTGGTTTTCAATGGTTCTATAACCAATATCAATCCGTGGTCAAAATCGAAGAATAAGAACAATGAATATGATTTAATAATCTGTTGTAATGGGTGATAGTAAGATAGGTCCTTTTGAAATCATAAATGAACTTATTTTTAATTCAATTTGCACTTTCCCGTTGATTGGTGATTGGACACCTCCGGTTAACAGTGTCGACTTCTTCTTCTGTAGATGCTTCGACGATGTCTGCGTATTATTCACATTGAAGTAAATTGGCGGATAGTGACTAGCAGTGGGTATATCATTGCTGACTGACTTGAGAATGAAGGTGCATCCATTTGACGAGTCAGGCCAAAACAGGACGAAATTAGCCTTGTGCTGAATTCCACAATGCTTGTCACCATTCACCAATTCACATAAATGAACTTGTTTGTTTTTTCGCCTAATTTCTGTCTTGCATTTTTCTTTCTTTCTCTCTCCCTTTATATGTGCGTCAGTGGCACAGCGGTTAGGACGCTCACCAACCATCCACATGGTCCCGGGTTCGATCCCCAGCCGACGCATACCTGATACCAATGGTCGGCCTTCCAAATTTGGGCTACCGATAACACATGCTGAAAATTCTATACTTGTACCAAAAGTGCTGTGTGGAATCAAGCTATAATCAAAATAAAAAAATATATACGCGTTTGATTGGTTGGAGGATTTCATCTTGAGCTGACATTGGTCAGAGAAGCATTGGAAAACCTTCAGGAAGTAATCGACAGTTGCTTCGTCAGCCTAGTTTGGGACTCTTCAGCCGTACACACGAGCTAGCCTTGTAACCGAAGGGCCTGGGTTCGAACCCTGGTGGTGGTCCTAAAACAGTCTGTAAAAATAGCCGGCTTTCCAAGGCTTCTCTAACTAACCGATGTCAACTCATGGTGGAATCCTCCAACCAATCGAACAAAGCCCCTACAAAATCGATGCTTGAAAACTGATCTGATCACTAGTGACTGGCCCTATTCAGGCAGTAAACCTGCAGTTCTTTTAGGAAGCCGTGACCACTAAGGTACAGCAGGTTGAAGGTGAGGCAATAACTCATTGAAGAAGATATTGAGAAGTAGTCGCTCTATGTCGTGCGTGAATTGGCAGAAGTTAGAATCCATGGGGTGGCCATTGGATTAGCAGGTCCCAATGGCTTAACGGTCTACGAGCTAGCTTGCCTTGTAACCAGAAGGTCCTGGGTTCGAACCCTGGTGATGGTGGGGTGGATGCGTACTGATGGAGAGTCCCAAACTAGGACGAAACAGCTTTTGGGTACTCCCTGATGGTTTTCTAATGACTCTCTGACTGATTTCAGATTATGATGAAATCCTTCAACCAACTTTGCTAGTTTCGCCATAGCCCGTTTCCACCTCATAAGTGCTGAAACAGTCTACTTATTGGGACAAGTAAAACTTCAGGACACTGTTTGAGACCCAGTTGATAAATTTGATATCATCGCATACTGGGCAGTTTGTTGGATGAGACACGTATTTTATTTTAAGACAGCTAAGCAAGAACAGGGACTTTTCAAGAGTCGGTTTGTAGGGATTTGATTTGTTTTCCAAGTTCAGCCACGGGATTAATATCACTTAGTGAACCGCTGAAAACTTCAGAGTGCTGGACAGCTGTTGGGAGTGAGGCCGGCTGTTTGAATCACTAGGGTGCCAAAATTGCCTCCCACCAAAATGCTTAATTTCATCCGGATTTATCATTGTTTTAATCGTCCAGTTATATCAAATGACCTATACATGAACTTGTGCGTTAATTTAACTTGCTTCCAAGCAAACGCTGGGCAATTCTTGAACGAAATGAAGAGATACTTCAGATTATTACTTTACGTGTAAATTCTATCTGAAGAAAAAAGTATTTTCGAACAAGATACACTGAAAATTTTTGTAACATATGCTCGCATATTGTCTGAAATAAAGCTTTATTAATATTATTATTTTTATACTCACCGCCAATGACAGTGGCTGGTGCCATTCGCGCTAAAATCACGAATTGGTAGAAGTTAGAATCCATGGGTTGGCCATTGAGGAGTCAGGTCCCAGTAGGTGAATGATATACGAACTAGCCTGCCTTGTAACTGGAAGGTCGTGCGTTCAAACTCTGGCAGTGGGATGGGTGCGTACTGCCGATGATTCCCAAACTAGGCTGACGAAACAGCTGTCTGTCAGTACTTCAGTGTTGGTTTTCAATGGTTCTATAACCAATATCAATCCGTGGTCAAAATCGAAGAATAAGAACAATGAATATGATTTAATAATCTGTTGTAATGGGTGATAGTAAGATAGGTCCTTTTGAAATCATAAATGAACTTATTTTTAATTCAATTTGCACTTTCCCGTTGATTGGTGATTGGACACCTCCGGTTAACAGTGTCGACTTCTTCTTCTGTAGATGCTTCGACGATGTCTGCGTATTATTCACATTGAAGTAAATTGGCGGATAGTGACTAGCAGTGGGTATATCATTGCTGACTGACTTGAGAATGAAGGTGCATCCATTTGACGAGTCAGGCCAAAACAGGACGAAATTAGCCTTGTGCTGAATTCCACAATGCTTGTCACCATTCACCAATTCACATAAATGAACTTGTTTGTTTTTTCGCCTAATTTCTGTCTTGCATTTTTCTTTCTTTCTCTCTCCCTTTATATGTGCGTCAGTGGCACAGCGGTTAGGACGCTCACCAACCATCCACATGGTCCCGGGTTCGATCCCCAGCCGACGCATACCTGATACCAATGGTCGGCCTTCCAAATTTGGGCTACCGATAACACATGCTGAAAATTCTATACTTGTACCAAAAGTGCTGTGTGGAATCAAGCTATAATCAAAATAAAAAAATATATACGCGTTTGATTGGTTGGAGGATTTCATCTTGAGCTGACATTGGTCAGAGAAGCATTGGAAAACCTTCAGGAAGTAATCGACAGTTGCTTCGTCAGCCTAGTTTGGGACTCTTCAGCCGTACACACGAGCTAGCCTTGTAACCGAAGGGCCTGGGTTCGAACCCTGGTGGTGGTCCTAAAACAGTCTGTAAAAATAGCCGGCTTTCCAAGGCTTCTCTAACTAACCGATGTCAACTCATGGTGGAATCCTCCAACCAATCGAACAAAGCCCCTACAAAATCGATGCTTGAAAACTGATCTGATCACTAGTGACTGGCCCTATTCAGGCAGTAAACCTGCAGTTCTTTTAGGAAGCCGTGACCACTAAGGTACAGCAGGTTGAAGGTGAGGCAATAACTCATTGAAGAAGATATTGAGAAGTAGTCGCTCTATGTCGTGCGTGAATTGGCAGAAGTTAGAATCCATGGGCTGGCCATTGGATTAGCAGGTCCCAATGGCTTAATGGTCTACGAGCTAGCTTGCCTTGTAACCAGAAGGTCCTGGGTTCGAACCCTGGTGATGGTGGGGTGGATGCGTACTGATGAAGAGTCCCAAACTAGGACGAAACAGCTTTTGGGTACTCCCTGATGGTTTTCTAATGATTCTCTGACTGATTTCAGATTATGATGAAATCCTTCAACCAACTTTGCTAGTTTTGCCATAGCCCGTTTCCACCTCATAAGTGCTGAAACAGTTTACTTATTGGGACAAGTAAAACTTCAGGACACTGTTTGAGACCCAGTTGATAAATTTGATATCATCGCATACTGGGCAGTTTGTTGGATGAGACACGTATTTTATTTTAAGACAGCTAAGCAAGAACAGGGACTTTTCAAGAGTCGGTTTGTAGGGATTTGATTTGTTTTCCAAGTTCAACCACGGGATTAATATCACTTAGTGAACCGCTGAAAACTTCAGAGTGCTGGACAGCTGTTGGGAGTGAGGCGGGCTGTTTGAATCACTAGGCTGCCAAAATTGCTTCTCACCAAAATGCTTAATTTCATCTGGATTTATCATTTGTTTTAATCGTCCAGTTATATCAAATGACCTATACATGAACTTGCGCGTTAATTTAACTTGCTTCCAAGCAAACGCTGTGCAATTCTTGAACGAAATGAAGAGATACTTCAGATTATTACTTTACGTGTAAATCCTATATGAAGAAAAAAGTATTTTCGAACAAGATACACTGAAAATTTTTGTAACATATGCTCGCATATTGTCTGAAATAAAGCCTTAATAATAATATTATTGTTATACTCACCGCCAATGACAGTGGCTGGTGCCATTCGCGCTAAAATCACGAATTGGTAGAAGTTAGAATCCATGGGTTGGCCATTGAGGAGTCAGGTCCCAGTAGCTGAATGATATACGAACTAGCCTGCCTTGTAACCGGAAGGTCGTGGGTTCCAACTCTGGCAGTGGGATGGGTGCGTACTGCCGATGATTCCCAAACTAGGCTGACGAAACAGCTGTCTGTCAGTACTCCAGTGTTGGTTTTCAATGGTTCTCTAACCGATATCAATCCGTGGTCAAAATCGAAGAATAAGAACAATTAATATGATTTAATAATCTGTTGTAATGGGTGATAGTAAGACAGATCTTTTTGAAATCATAAATGAACTTATTTTTAATTCAATTTGCACTTTCCCGTTGATTGGTGATTGGACACCTCCGGTTAACAGTGTCGACTTCTTCTTGTGTAGATGCTTCGACGATGTCTGATTATTATTCACATTGAAGTAAATTGGCGGATAGTGACTAGCAGTGGGTATATCATTGCTGACTGACTTGAGAATGAAGGTGCATCCATTTGACGAGTCAGGCCAAAACAGGACGAAATTAGCCTTGTGCTGAATTCCACAATGCTTGTCACCATTCACCAATTCACATAAATGAACTTGTTTGTTTTTTCGCCTAATTTCTGTCTTGCATTTTTCTTTCTTTCTCTCTCCCTTTATATGTGCGTCAGTGGCACAGCGGTTAGGACGCTCACCAACCATCCACATGGTCCCGGGTTCGATCCCCAGCCGACGCATACCTGATACCAATGGTCGGCCTTCCAAATTTGGGCTACCGATAACACATGCTGAAAATTCCATACTTGTACCAAAAATACTGTGTGGAATCAAGCTATAATCAAAATAAAAAAATATATACGTTTGATTGGTTGGAGGATTTCATCATGAGCTGACATTGGTCAGAGAAGCATTGGAAAACCTTCAGGAAGTAATCGACAGTTGCTTCGTCAGCCTAGTTTGGGACTCTTCAGCCGTACACACGAGCTCGCCTTGTAACCGAAGGGCCTGGGTTCGAACCCTGGTGGTGGTCCTAAAACAGTCTGACAAAATAGCCGGCTGTCCAATGCTTCTCTAACTAACCGATGTCAACTCATGGTGGAATCCTCCAACCAATCGAATAAAATCCCTACAAAAAACCAATACATGTTTAAAAGCACACCTACATGCATACATATATTATGTACATCTATGTATTTATTGTAGTATTTGTGTGTGTGTGTGTCTGTATGAGTGTGCTTCAATGTGGACATCAGTTGATACACACACAACACACACACAACAGTGTATCACAGCAGAAGTATCATTCAGTCGACGTAGTGTGTGTTGTAGTATGACTACTACTCGATTGGATCGGATGTTTCACGTTTTTGAATGTATACATGTTTGTTTGTTTGTTTGTATGTGTGTTTGTATGTAGGTAAGTGTGTGTGTGTGTGTGTGTGTGTTGGATATTGGAATATAATCTCGATTCATCATTTTTATCCTTATAATATGTTTGCATGTATTGTATTACATTATTGTATGAAATCTGACATGTGTGAAGGGACCACACAGACATAACCATGTGGCTATCTACATAACTTTATTATTAGTAGTATTAGTATTAGTATGGTTAGCCTTCTTCACCAATGATAGAACTAATTGAGAAAAAAATTTAAATATCTCATACCCTGAAAATTGTAGGAACACTCCTTTTGTTGTTGTTGTTGTGGCTGTCGTTACTCTCGTTGTCTATTCACTCACTCATCTTTCCGATGTGTTTGGTGTGGATTGGAATTATGTCTCTGTCCTTCTCTCTCTCTCCCCCCCTCTCTGTCTCTATCTCACCCTCGCACCTATCACCCTTCAACTTTCTCTAAACCAATTGTTTAAATATCTACAAATAGCATACATGCTTCAAAGAGAAGGAAAATAATAACAGTAATAATAGTAATACTAATAATAATAATACCAAAAAGTTACGATCAGTAATAATATTTAAGCCTCCACACAATTCATTCTCAAATGTAATCTGAGTTAGACAATATATACCACCGTCGTCCACATCCATATCCACATCCACGTCCACATTCGCATCCTCACCGTCATCACCATCCAACATCCAACATCATCATCATAAATATTCTACTTCACTCAGTGACAGTGAATTTTTACTACCTGTCTATTGTTGTGATAAAAAAAGAGACTTATTTAAAAGTAATTTTTAATTCCCCATTACACAATACAAAATATAATGGCATTACAACATTCCATGACTGCTACTACTACTGCTGTTGAATCGACTTTTTCCGGAAAGAATCATTTAAATGTTTTTTCAAGAATATTTTTCAGTTTATTTATAATTTTTCAACTTATCAACAATACTTTAAGCAATTCACGTGAGTTAATGTTCTCATATATATATATATATATATAAATTTTATTGAGTACGGGTACATTCTGGAATAACCCCCCAACCCTTACTCCTACGATTCGTTAACTCTTGCATCCTGCCTATTATTATTGTCTATTGTTCCCCGCTTAGTTTTTCCAGGGCTACTGAAGAAGGACGTGCCACTTAACCAGCTTGTTAATATTCTGGTCGACAGGTCAGGCACTTGGACTCATGTGAAAAAAATGGGCTAAATCCATTATTCTTCATTCACTACTCTCCCCTTGTGTATCTCATCAGGCAGGAGACCAGAAGCCTATATATATATATATGCTCGCACTAGCAAGTACAAAAACTCAACCATACCCTACCCTACTTGGCTCGTGTTCTGTGTGATAAACAAAAGCATAAGGCGTGAAACTTATAACTTATTGAATAGCCAGTAGAACAATTGGATCTCGTCTTTCCAACTCATATCATTTTTTATAGGTACAACGTTTTCTTTCTTTCTTTTCTTTTTCTGTTATGTGCTGCTTTGTTTCTTTTTTCCTTTGCTACCGACATGCCAATATGTTGTTGTCAAAACTAACTGAGATTACCCTTAATCTATGTAGAATTTTATTTATTGTTAATGTACTAACTGGATGCAATACTGTAGTAAAAATGCTGAGAATTCCATTCTGTATCACAAGTACTGTTTTGGAATAAAGCAAATTATTATTATTATAATTATGCTTACAGTGAAATTTAGATATCCCTTAGGTTAGGAAGGAAATGTGAGTAGTCAGGGGTTAGGACTCTCGCCGACCACCATGCACATGGTCTGGGGTTCGATCCTCCTGCCAACGCACACCTGATATCAATGGTCGGCCTCAAAAAGAATTGACCTACCGATAATATCACATGCTGAAAATTTTGATACTTGATTGGACAGCTGTTTCATGCTAGTTTGAGATTGTTCGGTAGTTGAGAACCCAGCATAGCTCTGGTAGGGATCAATTCTAGGAGGTTCAGAATATTTTATAAAAGGTCAACTTGGTCACTACTCTGTGACACTTGAACTGAAATTTGCTAACTTGTGAATCCCATTCCATTCCAATCCATAATGTTTATAAGTTGAATGCTCGCCAAACACGCCTAACGTGGTTCGGGGTTCTCTCCCCGGCCTTGTGGACGCACTCTTTTTACCTCTCTAAGCCTGTAATTAATAAGACTGGTATAAAGAGGGAAGGTTGGCTAGGCATGAGGCTGGCTAGCAACCCCATCCCGTAAAAATAAATACCATCACTGCTAACGAAACTTCAAAGCGCTCTAGCTTGAAGGTCCCTATGTTTCATCACTCGGAACATAAGGATAATTCAAGAGATAGTACCTTATCAATCTATGTCTCCTCCACAGAACACGATGGGTGGGATTGTACATGATTATTAAAAAAAATAAAATAAAAACTTGACAGAAATTTTCCTGAATTACAGTTTAATAGATATCCATTTGATGAAAACCTTGTCGATTCATCTAAGATACTTGTTTGTTAATCAGACTGGTAACCTGAAGGTTAGTTAGTGTTTCAAGGAGGTTTCCAGGTTCTAGGAGTATTGGATCTCATCAATTAATTCTTAGACTTTATCATATCCACTGATCATGTTTTAAAGATACCCTTGACATCTGTCATTCGGAATTTTACACAAACGTTTAAGGGATACAAACTTTCAGGTATCCAAAACAACAGCGATCTGGGGAATGGAAACATCGGTCATGGATATATTATCATTATTTGGATGAATTTGATCCCTCACATTCATATTATTATTATTATTATTTTGTAATGCGTTGTCACCTAATTTCATTTCAAGAGCCTAAAGTTTAGAGGAGTGACAGATTGTTAAGCCAAGTCGTTGTGTTCATATTATTCTTATTATTAGTTTAGTTCATAACTTTATCAACTGATTTAATACACTGTTACCAAGACAACTGTAACCACTGTCCTGCAATCTGTTTGTGTCTGATCAATAAACTTTGAGCCGAAAGTCATCCTAGGATGAAACAGCTCTCGAGTACTCCAGTGCTGGATTTCCAATGGTTCTCTAACTAACCGATGTCAGCTCATGATGAAACCTTCCAACCAATATTATAACTAGTTATTATTTTTCTGACATATCCTCTTGCCAATACACAATCTATAATCTCAGTAATGTGGGGATGTTTGATGACAAGGCTAAGCGTTTATCGACTGCTTCACAGGAGACGAATACATCTGCATTAGTTGTCTAATTATCTAAGTGAGATCTACGGAGTATAGGACTATGGTTCTACAGAAAGATTTTGGTTTCGAATAAAGAAAGACTGACTGACCGACAGCAGAAGCCCTACATATGTATCTGAGTGATACCCCAAAAGTTTGAACAGACGTGAAGGTGTGATCTTGTTAGCTGATACATGTCAAGTTCTGATTAATAAATAAAAAAAAATGGATATGTATCAGTAATTAATCGTACTTGATCTAAATTCCCGATTGTCTATCTGTATCTTCTTATGGAGAGGCTAACAGAGGATTGACAATTGTTGCCGCATACACACATGTACACACACCATTGTATACCGCATATTAATATATATTTTTTTCTATAGTTGGTTTGTAAGGATTAGTTTTATTTTTACTAGTTGATCACGGATTGATATCAGTTAGAGAACCATTGAAAACCAATACTGGAGTACTGGACAGCTGTTTCAACAGCCTAGTTTGGGAGTCATAGGCAATACGCACCTACACCACTGCCAGGATTCGAACCCAGGACCTTCCGGTTACAAGAGAAGCTAGCTTGTTTACCATTCAGCTACTGGGACCCAATTCAATCGCAGGCCCATGAATTCTAACTTTAACCAATTCGTGACTTCATTTAGCGCGACTGGCACCAACCAATATCATCGGTGGGACATCCATCCTCACACAGTTGACTGAATGAACCTCACTGGTCACGACTGAAACATTAACTAACCTTCAGGTTACCAGTCTGATTAACAGACAAGTATCTTAGATGAGTCGACGGATTTTCGTTAGATGAATATCCCCTAAACTGTAATTCACATTCATGAACTTTAGTCGAACGTAATCACTAAAATTCTGATACAAAAATGCACACTGTTTACAGTGTTTGATAAAAGTAGACTATATATATAATATTTGGCGGAAGTCTGAGGTGAAATTTTGATCACAGTTCATGCAATTTTGTTTATTATTCATATTTTGATGCCTGTTTCATGACTCATATGATTGGACAACGTTTTTCAGAGACAAGAGATGTCCTTTATATATATATATATATAACCTCTGTTATGTTAGTTTCGATTAATTTCCTTGGAGAAGTTCAGACCAGGTTGTTAACCTCACCTGTTTTCCAGGCTAGTAAACTGGGTGAGGTTTTTAGAGTGAATCCATCAGTAGGAAATCGGATCTCTGACCACATATGTGTGATTGTCGAGCATTCCCATAGCTGATCCACACAGACACACAATAAGAAATTGGATCAGCTGTATTTATCCTGATAATATTAGGAGTGTGGTTAGTTCAACTTAGAAACTCTACTTTCACCGAATATGTGTCGAGATCGAGTCCTATTCCACTGACTATTTCAGTCTTTGTCAATACAGGAAATGTGTTTCGCGTTAACCGAACACTTCATTCGATTCTTCCAAGTTAGTAAACTTGAACAAAGCAAGGATGATAAATCTACGAGAATATTATTTCGGGGATTTTTCCTCTCGACTGACTGACTACACAACGGGAACAATGCTAAACAACGTAAATTACAGTAGAGATTTAAGCATACCTTTTTCCCGATGACAAGGAGTAATTGGTGAGAAATAAGGGTAGTATAAGTCCAGAAGGATGTAAATCGTTAAATTATTAGAAGTTAGAAAGTGGGGAGGGGAATTGTCCATTTATAGAATAATTAGACGAATATACTCTTGAGAATAGACTCCGAAATATTTTTGAGGTAGGAACAAAGTTTCGACGGGATAATAGGTTTTACACCCATATATATATATATTTATTAGACTCTATACGCAAAAGTCAAATTATTCTAAAAATAGTAAATCCCCTCAAATTTTTTCTACACACTTAATGATTTAACAACCTAACATCATTTACTTGAAAATATTAATTATACTACCGGAATATCTTTTAAGTAGGTAAATTAATAATGATAAAAAGTGAGAATTTTTATTATGGATGTTTCGGCTGTAGAAGTAAATATTTTCAATATTGATGAATCTCAGTTACTACTGTGATGCTGAATTAACACAGATACACGAGTGTATATATAAATATATCCTGGAAAATTCGATATTACTGAGAGAATGTTTGAATGAAGGGTATAAATTATGACCAACAGTAATAATAAGCAAAGAAAAAAACCAAGAGGGATAAGGGGAAGAGGCACTCTTGGTGAGAAGAAGAATCATTAATCCAAGTTTGACCACGGTAGGAACAGCGTCTGAACGTGTTCTTTTTAGATGCAAAGTTCCAGTTTGGTCAATCTTATTGCATCAGTTTCAGCTATACTGTTGGAGACGTAAGCGAACTGTACGTGATAAGGACTTTGGAATTTGGTATATAAGATTTGATAGTGTGGAATATTCCTATATTATGAATTAAAAGTCAATTTGAACGAAGAATACTCTTTTCAATAATTTCTCCTCTTCAGGTTCTTACAATTATCAAATATATAATATTTGTTGTCGTTACAATAAAGGCCAGTTATGCGTACAGTTCGCTTACGTCTCCAACAATATAGCTGAAGCTGTTGCAATAAGATCGACTAAACCGGAACTTTGTATCCAAAAAGAACACGTCCAGACGCTGTTCCTACTGTGGCCGAACTTGAATTGATGATTCTTCTTCTCACCAAGAGTGCTCCTTCCCCTTAACCCTCTTGGTTTTTTTCCTTTGCTTATTATCACAAATATTATTATTGCAATTATTATTAATAATAATATTATTATTCGTCATAATTTATGCCCTTCATGCAAACATTCTCTCAATACTATCGAATATTTCATTTATACCATCCGGACTTATTATTATGAGTGATATTATCTCTTTTCTCAATATATGCCTCCACATGTTTCATTTCACACATTCGTTATTTCATTATGAACCTTTCATTGCAGTCTTACTATCTCCTGTTTAACACATACCACTTTATACTAGCCACTCATCTGACACTTTTTATAACCTTGAACTGACTTGTCAATTTTCCTACCCCACACTCTACAAATCTATTATGATTAATCACCACCATTGTCTCCCATTTCACCAAAATATTTTGTAATCGATTTCAGCCTAGCACGACGTTTGTCACACAAATACGACTATTTATTTTGACACCCCATAACTACTAATCTGTTATTCTACGTTAAAAATTTGGTATATAACCCTGAAAGCTGTGTTAGCGTCGATACGATGTCCAGTGGTTCAAGTTATGTAGGTCTTAAGATTAGGCAGGTTCAGCAAGAGGGGGAAATTAAATGCATAAAAAGCTCGATTCTATCACACTTGGTCGATACTGGACATCGTATCGATGTCAACACAGCTTTCAGGGTTATATCTGTCAAATTCCAAAGTCTTTATCACGTACAGTTCGCTTACGTCTTCAACAATATAGTTGAAACTGATGCAATAAAACTGACCGAACTGGAAATTTGCATCTAAAAAGAACACCTTCAGACGCTGTTCTTCTTCTCACCAAGAGTGCTCCTTCCCCTTAACCCTCTTGGTTTTTTTTCCTTTGCTTATTATTACAATTATTATTGTTACTGTTGGTCATAATTTATACCCTTCATTCAAACATTCTCTTAATACTATCGAAACTTCCATTTATACTATCCGGACTTATTATTATGAGTGATATTATCTCTTTTCTCAATACATATATATATATATATAGACGCATACTGACTAAATGGTCGGTTGACAATAAGTATTTTTTTCCACTCTGTTCAGACTACTTTATATTCGTCATTTTGTCAACTGATTTCGTCGTCTCTATATATTTTCTTCCGTCTTCATTTTGGTTTGTGCTCAGCATCACAGATAGCTGGACAGCTAGATTCTTACTGTGATAAGATATGAATGATAATCACAAGCGAGGAAAACAATCTGCTGCTGCTAGGGAGAGAGGGAGAGATGAGACAATTAAGCAGAACTCTGGGTCATTCATTTGATAAAGGGATTCAATGATACAACACTAGTGTGAAAGAATTAAAGCGTAAATAGTCTACACAGACGCTATATTTCAAATTTGTCTGGTTCTCAAAATAACAATAATAATGATAATGTATATATATTTATAGTACAACGAATTGACGTAAAGAGATAACACTAATATTTGGGTTGACAAAAATTCGTAAAAATAAGTATGAAATTTAAGCAGTTATCACAGTAGTTTGTCATAGAATCTCTCGTTATCATATATATGTCTACATATATAATTTTCAAAAGAATGGTTACTGAAGAAAGAATACTCTTCCATATTAGTTTGTTTATTAGATGTATCACACAGTGAAACAGTATTATTTACTGGATGACGTTTCGAACAAAATTTATTACCGCTCATAATCATATCAATTGTAAACACACGACTTTGACACTTGAGTTTTATAGTTTTCTTTGTTCTCTCCTATTTGTCGTCGTAGGAGTAGTAGAAATTTCCACATATCTGGATGGACAGGTGTTGAATCATTCCTATTACATGTATTTGCAGTTGATTCGATAGACAAAGCTTCTGTTATCAATCCCTTCCTCAACATCGTTACATTAGATTAGATTCTAAAACTGTCATCTTATCCCATCCTATTGCATTGTAGTGTGTAATTGCATGTAGTGAGTGCTATAGCTGAACTATTCTCTAGATTTCTTATCTTATTCGGGTCAACCAATCTAGATTTTGCTAAGCTTTTATGTTCAGCTAGTCTGACTCCTCCTGTTCTACTAGTTTGACCTATGTATTTGACCTGACAATCATTGCAACAGCAAGGTATTAGATAAACTAAATTGCTTTGTTTTAAAGGCTCCACAGGATAGATCCTTTAACCGACAAAGCTTGTTTCTAAGTGAGTTTGTGGGTTTGAATGCCATTTTTATTCCTGCCTTGTTAAGAATTCTGCGTAAGGCTTCCGAGGTTCCTTCCTTGTATGGAATTACTACTGATGATTTAGATTGCTTATTATTGGTGTCGTCATTAATATTATTATTATCACTATTATTATTATCATTATTATTGTTATTATCACTATCGCTACTATCATTATTGATTTTATTTTTACATCTCCTTACATATTTCCTGACTAATTTATCCGGGTAATCATAAAGTTTCAAGGCTTCTTTTATGTGTATCAGTTCCTGTTTTAGATTTTCTTTGGTACTACTTAGTTTTAATAAAAGAATGCTCTTTTCGATAACCCCTTCTTCATCAGGCTCTACAGTTATTTATATATACATTATAGTGAATGAATGAATTAGTGTTATTAACAATAGATTACAGTTCAGTAGCATCAACATAACAATACACACTGAATATCAGAAAAATTAGGAAAGATAATATTACAAATTCATGAAGGCCGGCCAGGGCAGTAGTAGAGGCTGGCTGGACTTGTTTCTTTTGCACACAAAGTACTGGTTGTTTCAGGCGAATTGTGACAGTCTTTACTGTTTGGAACATGCGATACCTCGATGTTTTTGGCAATTTATTTATTTGGTACCCGGTAGATGATGATGGAGAAGGATTCTTAAGTGCTGGCCGGTTTTGACCGGGTGGTCTAATATCGAGCTGTTGGTTCTCTAGCGATTACTAAAAATCAAGTTCCTAGATCAACGGCCGCCCTAACTCACTCCACCACAAGTGCAGTTGAATTGGTAGATAGAATTAGAAGTGGCTAGTCTAGGTACTTCATCTTTCAATCGAGGAATCACCATCGGTTGTGTAGAGAATAAAACGTGTAGTTTGCCAGCATTAAAAGTTCTTTGAACTGAATTTATTAATTTCTTCGTAATTATTTCGCTAGGTATGTCACTCTTGAATTGTAGTCGTATATATAAAGGCCTCTTGTTTACAGATAGCGAGTAGTCCTTTTCCACTCACTTTTTCATGTGTTTCTTGATAAATTTGTCGGGATAGCTATTTTTAATCAATCAAGGTATCATATACAATCTTTAGTTCATCTTCAGTTACTTATTCTGAGCATATAGCTCTAACTCTGTGGCTGAGGGATTCCGAGTGAACATGTTGGGTTTCAACAGCACACCTCCATTTCCTCTCCTCCTCTACAGTTCTCTTCACATTCATCCATGATTGCCCATAAGCTTCCGCCCACTCCTCCTCCTCCCCCTCCTCACACAATCTCCTCCATGTCACTGAAGAACCCACGCCAAACTCGTCCTTCATCACTCGAGTTCCACTTGACCACTGGCCTGACACGTCATCTTACTCAACGGTCTCTTCAGCGGCGTGTATCGATCCATCTGCATTCCCTTCGGAATATTTGTTGAGCGATAGATTCTTGCCTGTTGGTTTGTTGTTTGACAGAGTTTCTTCTTGCTAATTCTTTCTTCCCGGCTAGTTACGTGATCTACAGAATGTTGCCAGTGAAGGGGCCAGCTGTTAATAAATGTTTATTTTTGATAGCCAGTGTAAGTTTCGCACCCACATACAAGAACTGACTGACTGATTAACTCAACACTGGTGTTGAAAATACAAATCTTTTTTATGCTGAGGTGGAGTGAAGCAGAAGGTTTGCAGACTGATTTCAGATTGATGAAGCTGTCACTTGCCTTCCAAATCCACACTGAGTTTGACATCTTTTTTTATGCCACCACCTGTAGGTGAAACGATGCTGTCTAGCCAGATGAGTGACGGAAGTGAGACCTCTCAAATCTCCTCCATCGCTAGTGATTGGTGCTTGCTGTTGTTGTTATCACCTCTGTCTTCTCTGGCTTCTCTTCTTCTCCCAACTAGTTGGTTTTTGCCCGTAAGTCTTCGAATTTATGTAACATTAGACATAAATCGTTCATGAAGTTCAGATCTCCTGAAGTCCCAACAAATTGTTTTTTATTCCTTTACGTTCCCGTCTGTGGAACATAGGGCTTCAGGCTATAGGCAGTGGTGATTATTTTCACAGGATAGGATTGCTAGCCAGCCTCATGCCTAGCCAACCTTCCCTCTTCACCAGTCTTATTAATTACAGGCTTAGCGAGGTAAAGTAGTGAGTCCAGTGGTCGCGGATCGAAGCCCGGACCACCTGAGTGGTCGGCGAACATTCTACCGCTGTGCTACCGACGCACCTAAAAAATAATAACAGTAAATTAACTAACTCAATAGTTATTTGAATCGAGTTGTTCTTCGCTAACTGATTCAGGGGCTTGATTACCATTCATTCATTTATTCATCAGGTGATGGGTTCGAATTCCGCCCCTATATTTGAAGAAAAAAAACAGATCTGTTTATGAGATTATTTGTTGATCTTAAATGGTTCATAAATGTACACTGTATCATTGTGACAACTTATAAACCCATCTGCCATATATAATGTCATAATAGCGATTGAATGAATAGTTCCCACATAGATTTCATGTGTATGTGAGTCGGTGGCGCAGTGGTTAGGACTCTTGCCGACCATACACATGGTCCGGGGTTCGATCCCCTGCCGACGCACACCCTATATCTATGGTCGGCCTGCAAAATTTGGGCTACCGATATCACATACTGAAAATGCAATACTTGTACTGAAAATACGGTGTGGCATCAAGCTGTAATCAAAAATAAATAAAAATAAATTTAGTAATATTAAAACAATTAGTCCCTTTGATAAATTTGAATAAGGCATTTAGAAGACAAATTTCGTCGCGAGATGATATCGTCATTTCGTAGTTTCTTTACAACCGCTTTACAACTAACATGGTTCACAATAATAATAAAATAAAAGGCGTGACAATTACTCAGTTAAATAAAAGACAAAAGTACATACTCATGACCAGTCATATTTAAATGGGTCAAATAGTCAGTTCATGGTAGGCGAAGGTTGAAGTCTACTGTTTCTTTTTGTACACATAGCTTAGGATGTATGTGATTAATCCCCAAATTGCTTCCATCATCTTTAATAACCAACTGTGAATTAGAGTTATGTGAAATAATTGTGAAGTAGTCATTAATATTGATTGATTTTGTGACCTGACATTAATAAGTGCTTTGTAATGGATGATGATGGGCTTCTATTCGAATTAACTGTACTGGGATTTTCTATGTGTTTTAATAACCATTTCGGAACATGTCCTTTTCGACAACATTTGGACATTCTATTGGTTCTACACCTATGTAAGTGTCACCGCAGTTGCAAGTGAACTTGTAGATACAGTTTTGAAGTAGACTCCACAGAATTTCGTCCTTTAATCGTGTAGATACAGGGATAGGAAATGTTCGGCATGTGAGGGAAAGAGATGTGGCGGCGTAGAATGTGCGTTTGATGGCTGACCAAAGTCTTTCGCCTGTCAACTGGATAATCTAGTCACCCTTGAATTGTTAACCATGTTAGTTGTAAAGTGGTTGTAAAGAAATTTCACGAAATGACGATATCATCTCGTGAAATTTGTCTTCTAAATGCCTTATTCAAATTTAGTATTAGTCAAATTTGCAATGTGGTTATCGAGCCAAGTAATGATACACTATCCCAAAGCACTTTGGATGGGTGTTACTTGGCTGGAGGCCCGAATAGTTGTCGAATCACGCCACTTAGTTAGATGGGTTCACATCCCCTTAGGGGCGTCAGTTTCCCTAGAGGTTGCAGATACTCCTTCATAACAAGTTTTGATATGTACAGAACCTAGGTCCAGAGGATTCTTGTCACTTTTCTTCAATTACCTAAAGGGCGCCTGGTTGGTCAGTCAGTCCCAATTAAACTATATTTTCTGGTGGCAAGGTTCACATCAGTGGAGAAAATAATTTAACTTTATTTCAGATAATATATCACCACATATAATGCACAAATTTTCGGTGTTGTATTTACCTGCAAAACATTTCGTCTTAATGCGCAATCAACAAGTAGAATAATAGTCTACAGTGTGTGATATCTATAAAACACAAAATAATTGAGCAAAGTATATCCTTTGCGATAATTTCCTCTTCCGGCTCTACAATTATATTTATATATGTTTATATAGATAGAATATTCTAGAATAGTAGTCAGTAACAATATTGGTGTGCTTTTTAAATATTATCGATTTGTAAAGTAAGATCACAATGGAATTACAGTTCATTAAAGATGCTTAAATTATTATATTAATAGTAAAGATATAATAGTAAATAGAATATCAACTAAAATTAAGGAAATTTCTACAAAAAATGAGGATCATTCGAACCTAGATGGCCAGGGTGGTAAGGACAATGTCTGAACTAGCTTTTTTTGTTTTCATGAATTAGGCTTCTTAATGTGGGTCCCAACAGCCAGCCCCAGCAATATTTA
Source organism: Trichobilharzia szidati (assembly GCA_944472155.2). Taxonomy (NCBI): domain Eukaryota; kingdom Metazoa; phylum Platyhelminthes; class Trematoda; order Strigeidida; family Schistosomatidae; genus Trichobilharzia; species Trichobilharzia szidati. The sequence continues at coordinate 15,023,768 of OX235276.1, read as the reverse complement.
GTAGTTGAACTCTTAAGGCGAAATTGAGATTTGTTGGTATGCGGTAAATGACTTTGAAAGCAGCCTCGTTAACATCAGTCTTGTGTTCTGTATACACAAGATGAGATAGAACAGCGCTACGAATCGATTTTGTTTGTCCTTTACTTAACCACTATGCTGGGTGAAGTTCGGAAATTTGACGAGAAACACGCCTAATTGTACGGCCTATGCAACTAGCTGGCTCACTCCACAGTAGTTAAATTGGTAGATGCACATGGAAGAGGTAAAATTAGGCAGTTTATCTTTTACTCCCGGACGCAAGTGAGGAGTGGTCTTGAAGACACAGTGTAATTCAGCCGCAGGGAATGCTCTTTTTAACGCATTTCTAAGGCACCGTGTTGGTATTTCGCTGATGTTGTCCCCAAGGAACTGCATTTGTAAGAATAAGGCCTTTTTTGGAACTGCTGGTACCTTGTGCTACTTTGATTTTAGATTCATATTCTTATCAATAAACTTTTCTGGATAACCGTTTTCACTTAGCAAACCGTTTAATATTATGAAGTTCCTCATCAAGACATTGCTCTTGCTCTGTGAACCAAGCACTTTATCAGATTGAATTTGTATTTCAAGGACACGAAGCTGAAAAATTGAGTATACTGACAGTCAGTTGATGTAGGTTTTCTATATACACTTTTTCTTATTGTGCCATCCTCTTTTCTGGTCATAAGGACGTCTAGAAATGAAATACTAGAGTCTTTTTCTTTCTTTCTCGATGGTAAAATTTATAGCAGGATGAACCTCGTTAAATTTGTCAAGGATGTTATTTGCTTCCTTCTCATTTTTCATAATCAAAGATGTATTATGCATGTACCGACAATAGAATTCAAGTTCATTAATAACATCCTTCAAAGGCCCATTTTCTAGTTTCTAGAATGTTCTTCCTTCATTTCCTCCAAGGACTGTACAGCATTTTGTTTGTTAAAAGCTAATTAAATATTCGCAGGCGCGCGAGTTCATGTATATATAATTACACGATTAAAACAATAAGAAATGCAGAAGACGAGTTTAAGCAGCAGCAACGCCATTTTAATGGATGGACATTTTTGGTAGCCCAGCAATTTAAGCACGCCGCTCTCCATATCACTTTGAAAGACAATCTTTTTAAGCATAGTTTTAAATGTAACTAAGCTTTTCTTTTTCATCCCCATCAGTATCTGTCGAGGCAACCTGAATGCAAGTCAACCAGCATGGCTAATTAAAGTTATATATATATATATATCGAAAGATTTGTCATTAGAATTGTAAATTCTAGATAACAAATTTCGGTTAATGGGTTAAGAACTAAAATAAGATTAAATAAGTAAGTTGAATGACACAATCTAATTGAAAAAGGGTTGAGTAGAACTCAGCTAACAGGGGTAATAAGGAATGGGTGAAGAAAATATTATACATTTAAGAAACAAACAAGCAAAAAAGAAAAGACGAAACAAAAATTACGTATTTGGTGTTAAGACAGACCGATCAGGTCCACTGTAGATTTAATGACTGAACAAACTTCCTCTTTTGTATTCAGAGTTCAGTATTTAACATGTGAATTGCTCCACTATTGCTGCTTCGGCTCTATTTGAAGAAGTTTGATTCGTTGTACTCTTTTAGCGAGATTCCCACATATTCTATAGATAACGCTGAAATTGTTTTGTGGGTTAGCTTGGTGTCGAGATTCGATCGATCTGGTGTTCCAGGATAGAGCTGCTGTGGCGGACGAGGGGCTGAGGGTTCTTTTTTCTCCTTTATAAAACCATGAGGTTAAGTGTAAGAATGTACATTTCAAATTCTACTGGCAGCAAATTTTGGAAGTTAGCAATCACCGATAATCACGATAGCCTGGCGGCCTGTTTAAATTGCTGGGCTACCAGAATTTCTATCCATCAAAATGCTGCTTCTTAAACTCCTCTTCTGCATTCCTTATTGTTTTAATCGTGCAATTATGTCAGACGATCACTACACGGACTAGCACATATTTAATTAGCTTTCAAATAAGCGCTGTGCATTTCTTGGAAGAAATGAAGAAAAAACTTACCGAATTGGTTCTCTCTTCATATGCGCTAATGCTACGTCTCATGATATACTTCAGATGATTACTTTACATGTGAATTCTGTATGAAAAGGAAATATTTTGGAACTAAATACGCTGGAAATCCCTGTACTATGTGTTCACGTATTGTCTGAAATAAAGCTTTACTATTATTACACACCAATATTCTTATGTGTCGTCAGTAGCGCAGCGGTTAGGACGCTTGACGACCATGCACATGGTCCGGGGTTCGATCCCCCACAGACACACACCTGATATCAATAGTCGGCCTGCTAAATTTGGCCTATGGATATCACATGCTGAAAATTCCATACTTGTACCAGAAATACTGCGTGGAATCAAGCTATAATAAAATAAATAGATCAAATTTATTCCGATGATAGATACTGTCAATAATAGATATCACTTCGAGAATCATAGGTATGGCGGGCTGCTTGAATCATTGGGCTACCTGAATTTTCAAAAGAATGGATACTGAACAAAGAGTACTCTTTTCGATAATTTCATCATCAGGCTCTACAGTTAGTTATATATACATTATAGTGAATGAATGAATTAGTGTTATGAACAACATTAATGTTGTTTAAATAACATCGAATCAATAATATTGATAGATTACAGCTCAATAGCATCAACAAAACAATACACACTGAATGTCAGAAAAATTAAGAAAGATAATATTACAAATTCATGAATTTATAGTCTCTACTGAAGGCCGGCCAGGGCAGCAGTAGTGGCTGGCTGGACTTGTTTCTTTTGCACACAAAGCACTGGTTGTTTGAAGTGAATTGCAATAGCCTCTACTGTTTGGAACATGCGATACCTCGATGTTTTTGGCAATTTATTTGGTACCCGTTAGATGATGATAGAGAAGGATTCTTCAATGCTGGCTTTGTGGCTGGTTTGCACCAGATGGTCCAATATCGAACTTTTAGTGGTTTTAACTACACCTTTACTTAGCCATAGTGGGAGATGTTCTCGAGCGACCACGAAAAATCAAGTTCCTAGAGCAACGGCCAATAAAACTCGCTCCAGCACAAGCGCAGTTGAATTGGTAGATACAATTTGAAGTGGCTAGCTAATCTGGGTACTTCATCTTTCAGTCGAGGTAGCACCATCGGTCGTATAGAGAATAATACGTGTAGTTCGCCAGCATTATCCTTGAGTCGAAAAATGTACTCGCGCATATTTTTTAGTTCACTTTTTGTACCTACCGGTGTGAATACGTTTGGAGACAAAATAAAAATGTCATGGGGGATTATTAGCCCGTGTTTCAGACTGGTCACGTGATATACAGTAAATTCCTATTTTATTTGAAGATCTGAGCTGAGGAGAAAATATTGTACAGTAAATCGCGCTGAAGAATTCTGTACATTGAGTAGAAATTTTGTGCAGAATAAAACTGTTATCATTACTTTTAATTATTATTATTATTGTCACTTCACTTCATTTGCAACAGCAGAAGGCAAGACACGGAAGCCATGGTATATTTTGTTCAGGTGATCAAACCGCTATTTATATATCTATACAGTTTATATTCTTTAAATAATCACTTAGCGTGTGATTTTGATTTACATTAAACGACATATAGTATTCAGTTGCTAATGTAGTAATGACCTACGGGAATATGTGAGAATAATATTCCGTTGGAACACATTGTTTGCATCGCACCAACACAATTTTAGCTAAACAGGAGTGATGTAATCAAATTCCTGCAAACTAATACTTGAAAATTAATGTAATACTCATTATTGATTGAATACAAGATAAAGTTGCTTGGTATTCTCGTGAGAAGTCGTGACCAGCTGGGTCCATCGAATCGAGTGCGAAGACAAATACTCACCGATGATTTCAGCTAGTGATGGAGTCATATATATACTTGGGCAGGCAACTAGATTCCGTCCTAGTACCTAAATAGTCAAGTCACTTGCCTCATAACCTAAAGGTTGCTGATTCGATTCCCGATGAGGTGATGGGTGTTTACTGCTGAATAATTCCAAACTTGAATAAAATGACTAAACAATAGCTCTAACTAACAGCCATAAAGGAGGACGAAGTGGACTGCTGAGCAGTACACCCGCCCTTTGATATCCGGCTATCGACCTCCTCTATGGCTGTGAGACCAGGCCATTGAGAGTGGCAGACATGAAAACCCGGCTAGCTGTCTTTGACCGTAGATGCCTGCATTCTATCTCCCGTGTGAAGTGGTATAATAGGGTAAGCAGTGTTGAGTTTAGGCCTCAGTCTAGCATTAGGTGAGTTGGAGGGGGAATCAATCGACGAAGCTGTGAAGCTACATCGACTGAGATGGTTAAGACACGTGTTACGTATGCCTAGCCATCGATCGCCTTCTTCGACAACGGGCAATGTTAACTGACATAGGACGTCAGGCTGGAAAAGAGCTAGTGGCAGTCAAACCAAAACATGGCTTCATCAGTCAATGAAATCCAAAACAGTTAGTTTAAGCCACGTAGGAAGGTGTAGACTGCCAATCTGGTTGGAGTCCTCGGGACAGTAAAAACCAATGGCTGGAGACAATTGGTGATATGGCTCAAAATCGTTCTCAATGGCTGGTGCAGATGCATCCACTCCTTGTGACTTATGATTTCCAATGAAACTATATTGTTCTTCGTTATTACTATTCCTTTTGTCTCATATCTCTGTTTACTGTCTCTATTTTGCATTTCTTCTACTTTCTTCTCTTGCTTTCTGTGCTACTTGGGGGGGGAGTGTGGCGACTCGAAGTGCTGCACATCGGTGCAAAGTTCAATGTCGAAAACAGACAGACAGAGTCTCTAACTAAACGCTGGTTCATAATGTAACTTGAAAACCAAAAGGTGTCAAATGAGTTAAACTCATTCGACCAACAGTAATTACATTTTCACTTTTAAAATTTTACACATTTGAAAATTCAACTTCCTAGTGATTATATTTGTGTCTATGAAGTGAATTCGTCTAGCCTGTCTTCCTTCTAACTGTTTTGTTTTGTTTATTTCTTCGTTTTTTCACCTTGAAGTCGTCAGCAGTGGTTCATGTTTCGCTGTACGTTTGGCAAACGGGAATTGTATCAATCTTACTGCGAATAATATATCCAAGTTGGAATGTTGTAAAACAGGTGGATATTATCTGAATCGTCGAATGACACGAGAAGAACACCTTCACAATAATCTACTGTTTGAATACGGTACACCGAATTGTGTTGAAGCATGTAATGAAGGTGAGTTTTATTTAGACTGACACATTTTATTAATATTGCATACATTGTGAAGAAAAGCATTAGAGAGAGAGGTGGACTTATATGAAAGTGTTATTTATATACATATTGTTAGCATAATGAGATAGACTATTCCCTACGATTGTTGATATACTACTCATTCATTTGAGTAGTATACTGGACAGGTATTTTTGCCTAGTTTGGGACTAACTCTTCATCAGTACGCACCTACTGCGAGGGTTCGAACCCAAGGCCTTCCGGTTACAATGTGAGCTAGCTAGTAGACCATTAAGCCACTCACTGGGATCCGCCAATCCAGTGGCCAGTCGATGAATTCCAACTTCTGCCAATTCGTCACCACCAGCCAATATCAACGGTGGTTAACGGTCGCCTTACCTGTCTTGGTAGACCCTTCTGGTTACGACTTCTCACTAAGAACACCAGGTACTTCCTATGAGCATCAGATATGTCTAAAAAAGGGTGTGGTCTCCATTTCTAATTGAAATGTTTCACTCCTAATCCCTGTTGAATAAGTGGCGAATATTCATGGAAGAGTGGAGTTTGAACACTGTGGTAGAATCTCATTTCATATTAGGTAGTTTTATTTCATATAGCCCACATTGTTGATATAGTCAGTATTAAATAATTCCCATTGTAGCATTAAGAACACAATATTCAGCGAAGAGACTCTTTTCAACGAATTTATTATCAAGCTGTACAATCGTATATATATGGTTTTTTTTAAATAAAAATTATATCCGGTGAAGGAATTAGGTCAAAGGTGTGAATACATGAAATAATAATAGTAGTATGAAATGCAATTAAAATATTTGTGATTATAATCATAGTTTAATGTCAAGTGGCAAAATAATTAATGTCGTATATAGAATAATACATAAGGTGTATAGAATTTTGGAAAGGGGTACATAATTATAAGATTAGTAGACGAATATAAAATGTTACATAACATGGTGTGAAATTTGATAAGATAGAATTCAATATTGTAAAAATAAAAATATAAAAATCAATAATTTTGGGTTTAAAATGTCAAGTGGGCCAAGTGAAAAAGATTCAGAGTGAGAATAGTAATAATAATAATGGTAATAATAATAATAATCGTAGTAATAAGGGAAAAGTATATAGAATAACTAAATAAAATAAATAAATCCCTCTACGGCCAAGGCAGAAGTAGGGATTGTACATACTTCTTTTGTACACAAAGGTCTGGCTTAAAGTCATGAATTGCCAAGGCCTCAGCTGTCTTTAGAAGTCTGTAACGAAGAAAACGCGGGAAGTTAGCATGGATTCTATATATGATCTTAAAATCATGGACAGGGTTGACAGAGTGACAGAAGTCGATCAGGTGTTCCAAAATAAAGCTTCGCACACACTTCCTTTCTCCCTTGTAAAACCATGCTGGAATATGTTCTCGTATCCGTGTGGAAAGCGTCCTCTGACTACGGCCAATGTACCTTGCTCCACAAGAGCAGGTGAACTGATAGATGCACATGGAGGCGGCCAGATGGGGGAGCTTATCTTTTACAGAGGTAGAGAACAACTTGCGGCTAGTGAACGTCATATGTAATTTTGCTGCATAGAACGTCTTACTGACTGATTTAGAGAGACGATTTTTGAGCATATCTGAGGCTTGATCACCTTTGAATTCCAAGTTCATGAATAAGGTTTTCTTTGGAACTGTGTCGGTGACCAGTTTAGACTGCTTATCTTTCATGTTGCTGTCAATAAATCGGTTAGGGTAACCGTTTTCTGCGAGGGTGGCTTTTAAGAAGTCAAGTTCCGAGTCAACGGAATCAGAACTACAAATTTTCCTTATCCTAGAGCAGAGCGAATGGATTAAGTTCCTTTTCCTGGAAATAGGCACCCAACTGTAAAAATTAGTTAGTTGTCCGTTCCAAGTACGTTTCCGGTGGATAGATCTTTTGAGAGATCCGTCATTATGTCTGCTAAGGCACACATCAAGTCAGTATTAATAACTGGATGACGGTACTTCGAGTACTGGCGGTCTGTATAAAACTGGGGCTAACGAAAACCTCCATCAGTATGCATTGCATATTCCGTTTTGTTTAAATCTAGTAATTTATGACCTCCAGTAAGTGTTATCTACTCTCGCGTGTATTTGAAATGTTCACAACCTGCAGTTTTGCAAGTCTATTCTACTAAACATAAGAGAAAGTATTATCCAGTTGGATGGCAGCTTGTCCCAATACATGAGATGAATAGTTCCTTAGTGGTGTCCTTAGTTCACGGAATGTAGTCCCCAACTCTTTATAATTAGCATTCAGCATAATGTAGCGAGGACAAAGACTTACTTGACCAACCTCTGTCAGCATATTTCTAATACTTTTGAATACCAGTCCTATCGTGATTCTATGGCAGACCCAAAATACACAAGCCAGATATCCCGTTACGACCAACTGTATCACTCTCAGGAACTCCAACATACAATTTATCCAAAGAATTATACAGAAAATTGAAACACCTAATGGAATCTTGTGATCACTCCATCAATTCTGCTATCCAATTTCTAAAGAAAATCAGAGGCATTCAAACAGATGACCAGGAAATAATGATATCCTTCGACATCACAGCACTATATACCTCGAATGGACAGAAACTAGCAAAAGAGACCAAGGAGTAATTACTCAGCAACGACGAACACCTCCCCGAAACAATCAAAAATGCAACACACAAGTTGGATAGAATGCATAAATCTATGCTTAACAACGTACTTCCAATTCAACAGCCAATTATATGAACAAGTAAAAGGAACACCCATGGGATCGCCAATATCAGGTTTGAATGCAGAAGCAGTGATGCGAAGGTTCGAAAAAAAATATTCCTACCAAACATCAAACCCAAGATTTGGATACGTTACGTGGACGACACATTTGTAATAATCAAAAGAAACGAATTATAAAAAAGCCACAACTTAATAATTAGCGTCTTCAACGACATCAAATTCACAAGAGAAGAGGAATCTGAGAACAAAATTCTATTTTTAGACGTCTTAGTCAAGCGAATAACCACAGGGGAATTAGAAACTCAGGTTTATGGAAAATCAACTCATACGGACCAAATACTCAGTTACAACAGCAACAACCCAATAAATGGCGCTCGAAGATAGCTGTATACAAACACTATTGAAGAGAGCCAGGACTTATTGCAGGAATCCTATTTTAAAGAAAATTGAAGAAAGATATCTCATGGACGTCTTCTAAAAGAATGAATATCCAAGAAACTTCGTCAAAAGATATCTACCCACAAGCCAACCTACCAAATCAAAGTCCTCCAAGGAAAGCACAAAGAATATCGCCCAATCATATTTAAAGGATATCTCAGAAATCACTGCAAAACTCTTCAAACCTTTAGGAATTGATGTTGCACACAAACCAACAAAATCACTTCACTCAGCTGGCTCTATGTCAACCAAAAGACACTCAACAACGAAAGAAGATAAAACCAACACCATCTACAAAATAAGTTGAAACGACTGCGAAAAACACTACATTGGTCAAAGTGGACACCCTCTTCGTCTTCGTATCGATGAACACAAACTAGCCGTCAAAAGACATGATATCCACTGCCTGATATCGTCTCACTGCATACAGACAACCACGGAGATCATTTCAACTGGGACAACCAGCGTTCAAATATTAGACAGAGGAGACACCAAGAACGCTAGAGAATTTTTAGAAGGCTGCCTGGTATTCCAGTGAATCGCCAGTCAATAGACACATCGACATAAACAAAATTTACCAATCGATAAGAAGGAAGTCTCACACACGAAGGGTCAAACTTCAAGGGTCAAGGAAACAATCAGTACCAATACAAGTAGCCTAGAGAGTGTGAAGGCACTTAAAAACAACCAATCATGTTCAAAGTCACCCAGCAGGAGGGATGATTTATTCTTCAAGTTTGACCATGGATTGAAATCAGTTAGAGAACCATTGAAAACCAACACTAGAGTACTTCCCAGACAGATGTTTCGTCAGCCTAGTTTTGAACTCATTGGCAGGGTTCGAACCCAGGACCTTCAGGCTACAAGGCAAGCTAGCTCGTAGACCATTCAGTCAATAGCACTCGACTCTTCAGCGACCAGTCCATGAATTCTAACTTCTACCAATTCGTGATTTTAGCGCGACTGACACCAACCAATATCATCTGAGGCGAGCATTTGTCCTCACTCTCCACCGGGTGAACCCCATCGGTCACAACTTCTCACTAGAACTCCAGGAAACTCCATCCTGTAGCCAGCCATTACTAGAGAGCATCAGATTAATTTTTCTAGAATTGATTTGTAGGTGTATTGTATCCTTAAGCCGACAGATAACGCCACCATAATTCCAGTCTTATTAAGAATCCTTCATAAAACCTGTAGTATTAATTCTCTACATGTCAGTACTATGAATGCTTTCAATTCTTTATTATAACTACTTCTATTTTACTAAGTGTTCTCGAAGAAACAATTCCACCATGGAAAGAATTAACTATATTTAGACGACTAATCTCAAAGAAGACGAATCCTATTTTTAACATTTAATTTTCATGTTTCATGAATAATAATTTAAAAAATCAATCTTTTCCTTTCTTCTTATAAGTATAAAACTTAAGCACTGTGGTAGGGTATAACTCCATTATAAATAAGATTTCATTTTGATAAATACATTTAATCCTACTCCAAAAATATGGTGGAGATAGACATGTGGATGAGACTCACTCATAGTGTTAAAAAAAGAACATCTCTCTCTCTAGCTTCTTCAGACATACACATAAACTCACTAGTAAAGGGAATAAAATTCACACATGAATCAGAAAATGAACAAGGAGGATTAGCTATGGTGTTAGATTGTAAAATAAAACGAACGGAAGAAGGTAAACTTCACACTAGCAGCGTTTATAAAAAGCCAACTCATTCCACTTATAGATATTTAGACTTTTATTCATCTCATCCGTTGTCTGTACGTGAAGGCAGGCTTAGTTGTTAAGTGTCTAACAAACCGAGCAGTAGCACTAAGTAGTACAAAAAAAGACCTACATGATGAAATAAAACAGATAGAACAAGAAGCGTTGGTGTTAAATAAGCAACTATCCTATAAAATTCATTAGGAAGATCAGTAAAGGCTAAAAGAAAATTAAAAATAATTGTGAAACTAATAATGATAACATAAATAAGAGAGAATATAAGGCATCCACAATAGTTTTACCATATAAGGAGACAGTGGACATCTCAGACCCTACGTAGGATTCTTAATAAAGCAGGAATTAGAGTGGCATTTAAACCTACCAACTCACTCAGATAGGACAAGCTCTGTAGGTTAAAGGACCCTGTCGGTTGACCCAATTAGACAAAATAATATAATTTACGAAATACCTTGCAATGACTGTGAGTTAGGTTAACTACATAGGTCAAACTAGTAGATCATGATTAGCGATATTATCAGGACATAAGAGTTTAATGGCTAAGGTTAGAATGGTTGATCCCAAGAAGATAAGTAATTTAGACAAAAAACTCAGCAATTGCACTGTATGCATTAACACACAATAGGGTGGGAGAGGGTTGAAATTCTAAGAAGTAATATAGGTAGGTGGAGAGCGAGAAGTTGATTACTGAATCCTGCCTGGTTCATCGAGTCTACACACCGAACACATGCAATAGAAGTGACTCAATGCAAATACCAGAGATATGCATGGAAGATATTATTACCACTAGTCAGTCAAATCAGAAGAGGATAATAAATAATCTTAAATTGTATTCTATTTCAATTCACGTACATTATGACATTCACTCATGTATATAAATGAAGTAAAAAGTTGTGTGAGCGAGTGCCTTGATATGATTATGAGCTGCAGTAATAAATTGTGCTCGAAACGTGGTCATTAGTTAATATTATTGTATAACACTGTGTGAGACTTTATCAAAATAAAATCTTTTCGTTTTTTCTTCTAATGCGTCAGGATGAATGAAGTTCATTCCCAACTCATTAATGCTGAATGCTACTTACTCTAAGTGGTTTTCGTCATGAAAATTGACTCAAAAAACAGAGATAAATAATAATATTTTCTAATATATTCCTTGATTTTCAAAGTATCCTATAATTTCAGCAGAGGTAAACTTCAGGCATTTTAATAATAGATCGCATAATTATCACCTTTAATATGAATTTCAGTTAATCTAAAATTATTACGAATAACATTTGTGACGTATTTGCAACACTATCTATACCCATTAGACTTAAACGACATAAAAAAAACAGCGTCGACCTGAGCTACAAATCAAACCTTCTCTGCCATTTTTTAAGTATCAATTAAAGAACCGACGAAAAACGTGCAGTAATGAATAGGTAGATATATATATTCTTTTTCCCCAGTTTGGAACTCTTGAAGACTAGGCGCTTATGAATCCCCTAGAAATCGAAGCCTGGATCTACAGTTATGTGAGACGAATATGTAATTGCAACATTTCAGCAATTTGAAAATTCCCATTCAGTCATAGAAAAGAAAAGGCGTTCAGCAAAGAGTTACTCTTTTCGGCGATATCATTCTCAAGCTGTACAAACCGCAAATTTATAGTAATTTTTCTTGGCAACAAAAGGAATATTTCCAAAGATGTGTTAATGCAATTGTTATTTTTTTTTGACAACAAATTACGTAATTTAGAAGGCGTTAATCGGTTAGAAACTAAAATAAAGTTACAAAAATTAGGTTGGGTGACGTAATCTAATTGATAGGGTTCAATGAAAAATGAATGAGAGTTAAGTTAATAATCTGAGTAGAATTCACTTGAAAATGAGTGAGAGTTAAGTTAATAACTGTAGATAACAAAACAACTTCTCAGTTTTCTACACAATACGTGGGAATCTTGCCAAAAGAGTACGAATTAAACTTCTTCAAACTGCAGAAGCAATGGCAATTCACATATTGAATCCTGAACTCTGCATACAAAAGAAGTTTGTTCAGTCACTAAATCTACAATGGTCCTGATCTATCTTAACACCAAATACGTAATTTTGTCTTACTTCTTTCTTCTTTGATTGTCTGTTTCTTAACTGCATTATTTTCTACCCCCACCCTCTATTAAATCTATACCCTCATGACGACTGTTGCTAACTCCATTTTCGTTTATTTTTAAGTGAATTCTACTCAGATTATTAACTTAACTCTCATTCATTTTCAAGTGAATTCTACTCAGATTATTAACTTGACTCTCCTTCATTTTTCATTGAACCCTATCAATTAGATTACGTCACCCAACCTAATTTTTGTAACTTTATTTTAGTTTCTAACCGATTAACGCCTTCTAAATTACGTAATTTGTTGTCAAAAAAAAATTAACAATTGCATTAACACATCTTTGGAAATATTCCTTTTGTTGCCAAGAAAAATTACTATAAATTTGCGGTTTGTACAGCTTGAGAATGATATCGCCGAAAAGAGTAACTCTTTGCTGAACGCCTTTTCTTTTCTATGAATATGTAATTGTTCAGTCTTTGAGGTTGAGATTCAAATATCCACCAAGTCTAATATTGATCTGTTAACAAACGGTACAGCACTATCACTATCTTACTTCAGTGGTGAATAATTGTCGTTAAACCAAAATTGATGTGACTTGGTTCTCAGCGGTTCACTCGCTAACTGAGATCATTCCGTAACTAAACCCACCAAGGACATGTGCTAGAAGCAGGTCGCATACGGCCTGTTTGAAGTGGCCTACTTCGGTAGGAAGATCTAACCACCGGCTCTGGAGCGCCTCAAAGTAAGCCGAGATGTACACTTGTCGGTGTCGGCCTTTTTCTAACCCATCCAGGTAGCATAGTAGGGTTTGCTGATCGTCTGAGAGAACGCCTTACCGGCACTACATCCCCGTTCACATACACTATGGTGATCACAACAACCTTTATGGTATAGTAGTAGCTGCAGAGCGTCGGTGGCATAGCGGTAGAATTCTCCGGGGTTCGATCCCCGGTCACTGGACGCACTCCTTTTACCTCGCTAAGCCAGTAATCAAACTGGTAAAGAGGGAAGGTTGGATAGGCATGAGGCGGCTCTAGCTTGAAGTCCCCTATTTTCCACTGCGAACGTAAACGAATAAAAAAGTAGCTTGCTTGGGTCATTTCGATGTTCTAACGTGACCTTCAACGATCAGTCAGGATCCTAATGAACCCAGGATATGAGCACAAGAAAGTTTTACGGTTTACATATTTCAACAGGTTTGTATTGGTTACTTTTAATCCCCAAAACCAGCCTGAATGGTTGGTTAACAGGTTATTGTATGTTAACTTTTTATCAAACCCTGTAACTTTATATAACTACTAATACTGTTTATGTTCTCTCTCTTCCTTTCTCCATGTTGCTGCATTTCCATCCATTTACATCCATATACAAAGAACTCCCATCAACATGCAGAGGATATATCTGCCCTGAAGGACATTATTGTCGTGTTATAAAAAATGAACCAAAGTGTATTTGTCGATCAAAATGCAGTGTAGCTGATTATTTAAGCGGTCCATTGTGTACAGCAAGCTACAGGCGATTTCGTAATAAATGCCACTTGAAGCGAGCACGTTGTGCATCACCTGAAGAAAGTCTACAAGTAGTCCCTTGTCCAGAAGAAGGTCTACGATGCTCTGAGTCAAGTATTCTAACAGAGAATAAACGAGATTTTAGTTCAATATTCAGAAGTTTTTACCCGGAAAAATTATCTCACCTATCATCCTCATCCTCATCAGCAGCATTGAATGACGAAATCTATGCGGATGATGACGATGATGATGAAGGTGTTTTTGGTATGAATCATAAAAAATCTAAAAATCTACAAAATTATATTCCATCGATTCATGATGCCTATGATCCAGCATCGCTTGATGACAAGTCAGTACTTTCGAATTGTGTTGATGATATACCGCCTAAAGAATTGGTTTGTAATCGTGATGAATACTGCTTATTGCGTCAATTCGATGGACGTCCAGCATGTGAACATTGGAGTCAAAAATCCTGGTTAACTGTCCAAGATTGTCCAGAGTCAACATTTCAAGAACCAATGTGCAGTACAGATAATGAAACATTTTATAATAGTTGTGAATTAAAGTTGGCTGGTTTGAAAAATCAATTAGAAGTGAGGATCGCTTACAAAGGAGAATGTCAAAGTAAATTATTCTTATGTGTAGATTTATTATATTTTGTATTTTTATTTATTATTTTAGGATATACTACTATTACTACTAATACTACTACTAATATTGCGAAAATATTCATTCAGACATCTAGAAAACACAAAATAATTGAGCAAAGAATATCCTTTGCGATAATTTCCTCATCTGTCTCTACAATTATACATACACATATGTTTATATATATAGAATATTCTAGATTAGTAGTCAATAACAATATTAGCGTTTTTTTTAAATAATATCGATTTGTAAAGTAAGATCACAATGGAATTACAGTTCATTAAAGATGCTTAAATAATAATAATAATAAAAATATAATAGCAAATAGAATATCAAATAAAATTAAGGAAATTTCTACAAAAATTGAGGATCATTAGAACCTAGATGGCCAGGGTGGTAAGGACAGTGTCTGAACTAGCTTCTTTTGGACATATAAGTTAGGCTTCTTAATTAAGGTGGATCCCAACGGTCAGCCTCAACAGTATGTATTAAATGAACTCTTGAGGTGAAGTTAAGATTTGTTGTTATGCGGTTAATGACTCTGAAAGCTGCCTCCTTGACATCAGCCTTGTGTTTGCTTTCCACAAGATGAGATAGAATAGCGCTATGAGTGGATTTTGTTTGTCCTTTACTTAACCACTATGCAGGATGATGTCCGGAAATTCGGCGAGAAACACGCCTGATTGTACGGCCTATGCAACTAACTGGCGCACTGCACAGGAGCAGTTAAATTGGTAGATACACATAGAAAGAAGAGGCGAAATTAGGCAGTTTATCTTTTACTGCCGAAAGCAAAATAGGTGGGTGGTGGTTTTGAAGACACAGCGTTATTCAGCAGCACTGAATACTCTTTTTACCACATTTCTAAGGTGTTGTTGTCCATTGAGGAACTGAATTTGTAAGAATAGGGCTTTCCTTTTTCGGAACTGTTGGTACCTTGGGTTGCATTGATTTTTGATTTATATTCTTATCAATGAATTTTCCTGGTTGTAACCGTTTTCACTCAGTAACCACTTAATATTATTAAGTTCCTCATAAAGACATTCATTCGAGCAGATTTCTCTTACTCTGTGGCGGACCAAACACTTTATCAGATTGCGTTTGTATTTCAAGGGCACGAAGCTGAACACATGAGTATACTGACAGTCAGTTGATGTAAATTTTCTAATATACACTTCTTCTTATTGTACCATCCTCTTTTCTGGTCATAAGGACGTCTAGAAATGAAATACTAGAGTCTCTTTCTTTCTCAATAGTAAAATTTATTGCAGGATGAACCTCGTTAAATTTATTGACTACTATTCTAGAATATTCTATGTATATGAACATATTTATAATTATAGAGCCAGAAGAGGAAGTTATCTCAAATTATATTCTTTGCTCAATTATTTTATGTTTTATTACTACTAATATATTTATTAGAGATAATTAATACACCTTAGGTTGACCTGTCGGTGGTTCAGTGGTAGAACGCTCGCTAACCTCGTCTCACTTCGTCCGAGGTTCGATCCTCAATAAGCTGTTAGTAAGGCTGGTGAACAGGGAAGGTTGGGCGTAAGGCTAACAACCCTACCCCGTAAAACTAGACACCAGTGTTACTGCTAACCCCCAAGTTGAAGCCGCCTTGTGTTCCACAACTCGGAACGTAAAGGAATAAAATAAAAAAGTGGTTGACCTGTCACTTGTGATATTTCTTGAAATTATTATGAATTTCCTTTTCAGCGGAAATAAACATTCAGTCTTTGTGCACATGTTGGCCTACTAATGCAGATGCTACGACAATGCCTTTAGATGAATATGATATTACTTGATTTAGGTTGGCTAACAATAATGATTCAGAAAAGTGCAGTTTTAATCCTACTGGAAGTTTGTCTAGTGGATGTACCATTGTATCCTAGAAATGAAACACGCATCGTGGATGCCTTTTCCAATCACAGCCTACGCCGAATCAAGTAACCTATTCCTTGCATTATAATTCTAATTATTATTCCCTTGGGTTCCAAGTGGAGCTTAGGGCTTCGTCAACACATCTCCACTTTCTTCTATTCTCTGCTGTCCTCTGCACATGGCTGGGGTCACGACTGTCTAAAATCTCTCATCTCCTCCCCTCTGCCCCAACACATGATCTCCTCCATGTCACCCTCGCACTCACTACCTACTCATCGCTTCCCATTCGGGTTCCAAACGAGTGATGGCATGCACTGCGCGCAATGTCATTCGACGTCCTCCTCAGTGGGGAAAGTGTCCAGTTAATCTCCATTTTCTACTGCATATTTGTTGAATGATAGGTTCCAGGTTGATTTCTTTAATCGCCAGAGTTTCCTGTTGCTAATTCTTTCTCAGTAGCCATTTGATCTTCAATATGTAACCAACTCTTGATAAAAGTCTACACTGACCTGTTGGAAATACTTTTCGTGACTCATGCACAGTGAATGTTGCTAACCCATATAGAAGAAGTGACTGGCTGACTTCACATTTGTGTTGAATAGAATCCGAATCTTGTTGTTTATGCTGGCTGGCTGGTTGGCTGAATGAAGCAGAAGATTTCCAAACTGGTTTCAGCTTGATGAATGTGGGTCATACCTTTCCAATTCTAACTGGCTATGACATCCTCTTCCGTTCCGACTGTCTGTGGTTGAAACGATGTTGCCTAGCCAGATAAGTGAAGGTAGGTAGTAACCTCTGTCAAATTTCTCTAGTTGATAATGATTGATCCTGTTGGTTGGTTATTTTCATCACCTCCGTCTTCCCTATGTTCACTTGAAGTCCTGTCTTCTCTGCCTCTTCAGCCAGTTTGTTGGTTTTCGCCTGTCTGTAAGTCTTCAAGTTTTTGTGACATTAAACACATATCATCTGCGAAATCCAGATCTCCTACAGTCTTCTTATACGTCCGACGTCTAGATCCCAAACATACAGTCTCCAGCGTAATCCAGTCCACAACAATTGAGAATATCATTGTCGGTGATAGTAGGCAGCCAGCCTTGTCTTACTCCTCTCTTCACTTCAAACGCATCGCAGAGTTTTCGGTTGTGGATCACCTGACACATGACAGGCACTGTCATATAGCCAACTGCTGAATGAGGTTGGTAAAGATTTGGAAAACTGCACGCCGTAGTGTTGAAGCGATTTCCAAATTACTTCCCAGTCAACGCTGTCTGTTGTGAAGGCCTTAAAAGTTTGACTATTATTCTTAGTTAGACAAAATAAAAACAAAGAAAAAAAGAGAATCTTTAAATAGAACCATAAAATCTCACAGATTTCAGTCACTGACCGACCGATCTAGCAATCAGAAAAAAAATTATACTTCTACTACTAAGTGTAAAAATGAAACAAAAAAGAAAACAGATTTTGTTGTTTTGTTTTTTCTAAATGGAGAAAAACCAAAAAAAAACACACCGTAGCAATAATTAAAACAGACAATTTTTCGAGTATTTTTTTTCTTAATTCTCAGTCTGATTTTCTAACTTTCCGCTGTGCAATTTTGTCACCGACAATTAATTCTAATAGTGAAGATAAATTTGGACAGATAGAGGAATGTCGGATGTATCAGGTATATATATATATATATCCTACTGTGTCTGAGGCTGAATACTTCCCACTATTTTTGTCCTGTATATACCTTTTTAATACTGATTTTATCACCTAGTAATGCATATATACATACGTATATATTCAAGAATTTCTTCCTAGCCTAAGAGCTTTCAGTTCGGAGTAATTTTACGCGCAAATCGTAAAGATGTCGGCTAGTAAATAATGTTAGTGACTAAGAATTAATTTACTACAGATGATTCTATAACTCATGACACAGTAATTATCTAACTAAAATAATAATCTGGAGTTTAAGTTATTGCGTATTTTTTCGCCTGTCAGACAGAATCTGTTTGCTGTCTGTTTCACAATGTCAGCTCCGTGTACAGATGATGCAACGATGTCTGAAGTTTCATACATTTATTCCCCTTAATGAATTTGAACAAAGCAAGAACTAGAGTTCTTTCAGAATAAAGCGGTACCATCTTTGATTATTTCGTTGCCTTCTCGTCAGCTGCTTACAGGCCACAATCATTATTTAGTATTTCTACAAAAACAATTTTAATATACTTGCACAGAGTTCATTTTGAACAAAAAATCAATCAGTATATGCATACAGCAATAATATATATATATATGTAATATTAAACAATATTCTGAACAACAATAATAATCATACATAATGGAAACTTTTCAGCATTACGCATTTAGATGAAAGAGAGATGAAAATATCCAGTTACCAGACATGGCAAAGAAAGACCGATGACCGCTTCTTTCTGGACGCACAAATCAGGTTTCAGTCGCTTGATGGAAATGGCTTCAGAAAACTTGAGTAGAATTGAGCTCTTTTGCCTATTGATAATTTTGAACGACTTTTCGACGTCCACCTCGTGACCCGTGTTGAGGAGATGCCTGGGGATGGCACTGTTTAAAGAATTTGTTCCCTTTAGACATAGGCTTTTTGGTACATGTTCAGAAAATCGTAGATATGCCTTTCTGTAACAGCTGCCACAGATACATGTAAATTTGTATATACAGTTAGAGTTGTTAAAATGAGAAGGATACCTATCGATTTTTGATTACACCAAGGATGAACAAGTTGTTCGATAGACAGAAAGCTAAGTACGTCACTAGCCAGAGCATATCCTGCAGCTAAGTTCGTCCCCGTCTATCGAACAACTTGCTTATCCTTGGTGCAATCAAAAGTCGGAATCCAATGGCCCATGAATTCCCTCTGTCGTTTATTTAGTCATAATATATCGCTAGTGACACTGAGTGTCACTGGCAACTAAGTGAACTTTATCGGTCACGATTTGTCATTAGAATTTCAGTGAGACATCCAAGATCAATGTAGTTTATTTAGTTGGTGAAACTGTGCTTTTTCCAGGAAATACAGAAACATTCAAGATATTAGAAATTTTGTGCAAGCCAAGTTGTCGACGTTCAAGCAGTTCAGGTGCAATAGACATAGTTCAGATACTGAAAGAGGGACTGTGATTTTTTAAGACGCAGGATGAATAAAGGAAGTAATTCATGATTGGTTACAGGATTTCATCATGAGATGAAATCCGTCGCTAAGAGAACCGTTGGGAAACCTGCGAGTACTGAGCAGCTGTTTCGTTCTAGTTTGGGACTCTTCATCAGTACGCACCAACCAGGGTTCAAACTCAGGACCTTCTAGTTATAAGAAAAGCCACCAAGACTCTATCCAGTGACCCGTAGGTTTGAACCCCGGTGGGCGCGTACTACTGAAGAGTTAGTCTTAAACTAGGACGAAACAGCTGTCCAGTACTTACAGGTTTTCTATACTCACCTGAAGTCCTGTCTTCTCTACCTTTCTGCTAACGTGTTGATTTTCGCCCGTCAATCTTTGAGTTGGTGAGAGACACACACAGCATAGATCATCTTGGAAATCAAAATCTTTTAGGGATTTTTTAAAAATTACTCCACGTTATATTTATCTTTTCACTTCTCAAGTTCTGCCGCCTGATCCAGTCCAGTATAAATTGTCAGTTTGCGATATGTTGCATCATTGATGTTATTACATGATGTAGCTTGAATCTTATTGAAATTTATATTTGATAATCTTTAGTAGATTTATGATAAAGTTTAGTAGTTTAGATTACGAATGAATTACTTTGTACTATCTTAAGTAGGTGTAGCCCTGATAGTGTAAAACTAGTAACAAGTCCTCTAACTTTCATATTAACATATGTGTGAAAATTGGGCACCATGGTGTTATTATTATTTTTGTTTCCTTAAATTCCTAGAGGAACATAGGGATTCAGCCGTGCGTCTCCATTGCGTTCGGTTCTCTGCTAGAGTCTTCACCTGGCTCCAAGTCTGCCCACACACACTTTCATCTCCTCTTCACATGACCTCCTCCAAGTCACCCTTGCACTGACGACCAACTCGCCGCTTCCCATTCGGGTTCCACTCAAGGGCCTGTCTAGTGATGTCACTTGGTGGTTTGTCCTTTCAGAGTATGGCCAATCCATCTCCATTTCCTCCTGCCCATTTGTTTCACAATTGGTTCCTGGTTGGTTCGTTCCCAAAGATCCCTGTTGCTGATCTTTTCTGGTCACCATCTGATCTTGAGTAGTATTGAGCGAAGACAGCTGTTGATGAAGGTGTTTAGTTTGTTCGAAGTGCCACTCGTGACGCGGCGCGAGGCCAAGTCTCTTATCCGTATAGTAGCACTGAATTCACATTGGAGTTGAAAATCCGAATCTTATTTTTAGTGCTGAAAGGGCTGTTGACCTCCACACAGACTTGAGAGTAGTGAAAGCTTGTCTTGCTTTCCCGATTATTGCTTTGATATCCTCGTCAGTTCCGTCTACCTGTAGTTGAAACGATACTTCCCAGCTAGGTAAAAGAGGTTGTTGCTTTCAGGTTCCTCCCATTTATGCTGATCGTTTTCTGTTGTTGTTGTTGCTGTTGATGGTGTTAGCCAGGAATCTTCATCATCATCTCTGTTTTCTCTATGTTCACTTGAATTCCTATCTTTGATGCTTCTTCTGCCAACTTGTTGCTTTTCGCTTGTATATCTTCCAGTTTGTGGGAAATCAGACATATATCATCGGCGAAGTCCGGATCCTCCAAGTTTTTTGTGTGAGTTCATTTTATGCCTGTTTCCTCATTGCCCACTATTTGTCGCATTATCCAATCTACTGCAATCAGGAAAATCATTGGCGATAGTAGACAGCCTTGTCTTACTCCTGTCCTCACTTCGAAGGATTCCGTAAGTTTCCCTTTGTGGATTACTTGGCATGCAGCATTGTCGTACAGCTGTTGGATGAGATGTATAATTGTCGGCGGCACCCCTTAGTAGCGAAGTAGTTTCCAAATCACCTCTCGATCGACGCTGTCAAACGCCTTTTCAAAGTCGATGAAGCTGAGATAGAGACTGTGGTAGTAAGTAATTCCATATTAGTTTGTTTATTAGATATATCACACAGTCAGTGAAACAGTACTATTTACTGGATGACGTTTCGAACACAATTTATTACTGTTCATAATCATTCCATCAATTATAATCACACGACTTCGAAACTTCAGTTTTATAGTTTTCTTTTTTCTCTCCTATTTGTCGTCGTAGGGGTAGTAGAATTTTCCAGATATCTGGGACAGGTGTTGAATCATTCGTATTACACGTACTCTCTTCAGTTGATTATATAAGCAAAGCTTCCGTTATCAATCTCTCCCTCCACCCTGTTACATTAGATTAGATTTTAAAACTGTCATCTTATCCCATCCAGCCTATTACATGGTTGTGTGTAACTGCATGTAGTGAGTGCTGTAGCTAAACTAACTATTATTTGGATTTCTTATCTTATTCGGGTCAACTAATCTACATTTTGCTGGTAGGTTTTTATGTTCGACTTGTCTGACTGACTGCCCCTGTTCTACTAGTTTTATCTACGTATTTGACCTGACTTTCCGATATAACCGAATAAAACACAAAATAACATTCTAATATTTTGATTTCATTTAACTTTACAGGTAAGGTGACCTGTTCAGATATAAAATGTCCAAGAGAAGGCATGAAATGTAGCCCACATCATATAACCGGCCAACCGATATGTATGGACTGTGAAGACCTGCCGGTAGACTGTAATACAGAATTCAGAAATGGACAAGTCTTCATACCGTCATCATCATCATCTTCATCATCCTCATCGTCCACATCCTCATCATCATCATCGTCAGTAGGCGCTTCAGAATTTGGTTATCCTGTATGGGAGAGATCAGTAAAGACGTATGGTTGGCCTACTGTTTGTGCGTCAAATGGAAAAGCTTATGCGAATACCTGTTTTCTTCATGTGGTCAATTGTTTAAGTGATACATTTATAGACTTGAAAAAACCTGGATTTTGTAGTGGTAAGTATTAGTGAATAATAATGTTGGTAAAGGTTTCTTTCATACAAACATTTTCTTACTTAAATTATTATTATTATTGTTTCCTTTAGTTCCTAGAGGAACATAGGACTTCAGCCGAACGTCTACATTACTAATGTTTCCATCGCCTGGCTCCAATTCTGCCCACACACTTTCAGGCCCTCTCAACATTAACTCCTCCATGTCACCATCGCACTGACGACCAACTAACCTCCCTTCTAGTTTCCCTTCTGGTTTCCACCCGAGCCATCGCCTGGAGTGTGATGTCACTCACTTGATGATTTGTTTTCTCAGAGTATGGCGTCCAATCCACCTTCATCTCTTCCTGTATATTTGTTGCACTATCGGTTCCTGTTGGGTTGGTTCTCTCTCAGAGATCCCTGTCGCTGATCCTTTACGGCCATCTGATCTTGAGTAGTATTGAGCGAAGTCATCTGTTTGATGAAGGTGTGTAATTTGTTCAAAGTGGCCTTCGTGATGCGGCGCGGCACGGCGCCAAGTCTCTGATCCGTATAGTAGTACTCACTTCACATTGGAGTTGAAAATCCAGATCTCATTTTCATTTTCATGCTGAGTGGTGCTGTTGACCTCTACACAGACTTAAGAGAAATGAAAGCTTGTCTTGCTTTCCCGATCCTCGCTTTGATATCCTCGTCAGTTCCGTTGGCCTGTAATTGAAACGAAGCTTCCCAGGTCGGTAGGTGAAGGAGGCTGCTTATTTCAGATTTCTCTCGCTTATACTTATTGTTGTCTGGATGCTTCTTCTGCCAACTTGTTGCTTTTCACATGCATATCTTCCATTTTGTGCGAAATCAGACATATATCATCGGTGAAATCCAGATCCTCCAAGTGTTTTTGTTTGGGTCCATTTTATGTCTGTCTCCTCGCTGCCCGCTGCTGTCTGTCGCATTATCCAGTCTACCACAATCAGAAAAATCATTAGAGACAGGAGGCAGCCAGCTTGTATTACTTCCGTCTTCAATTCAAAGTGTTCCGTGAGTTTCCCGTTGTGTAGTACTTAATGGGATTTGATTGGTCATAGAATTTCAACGTGAGCTGAACTCGACTGGAGAACCTGAGAGTACTAGTATTCAAGTGTTGATAAAGTCTTGAGTAATGCTAAATAATTACAAAACTTTTAAAAGGGTAGATCCCTATTGACTTAATAACGTGAATTGAATTGTCGGCGTTCATTTTGTAAGCAGAATGCGACCTCTACAAGTTAAGTCTGAGGTAGTGTATGCAAACTTTTAACATAAAATGCATAACGGCATATACCACTGATTGCTATAGTTGGTTGAGCACTACTCATATCAACCAGTAACGCGTTAGTAGCCAGATTGAAGTTATCCAAATACCGGATAACTATTCTCCTAAGTTTGGGGCTGAACTAATCATCTGTTTACCCGGTTGAATTCAGCTTAGACAGCCGAATTCTGGATAGCTACTTGAAATGAATATTTCCTCACATTTTCAAATTGCGAATTCAATTTTAACCTTTTTTTGTTGTTGTGGTCTCTAAGCTTTATGGTTTAATTATGAAGCTTCCATTATCCTTCCATCTTTGACATTAGCTTCATTAGGAAGTGAATGCTTGGAATTCCACGTCAATGACACGACTGTCTCTTCTAATAATTTTGATTGTAATTAATTGTCTTCATAGGTTTTCTTATCCATGCGTTCATATTTGTATTGATACTGAACATTTCATTCGTCTGATTTTAAGCTTTCAGCACTGTGACTTTTTCTCTATCACCATATCCCGGTAGCTGAATAGTTAACGAGCTCACTTTAGCAAGCTGAAATAACCTATTATTATTATTGTTCCCTTGAGTTCCTAGTGGAACATAGGGTTTCAACTGCACGCCTCCACTTGCTTCTGTCTTCTGCTGTACTTTTCACTTGCATCCACGTTATTCCATACTGTTTCATCTCCTCCTCACACGATCTCCCCCATGTCACCCTAGGACGTCCCACTCGCCGCTTCCTTTTCGGGTTCCACTCAAGCAATGGCCTGACGCACGATGTCACCCAGCGGCCTCCTCAGCGAGTGTCCGATCCATCTCCACTTTCTCCTGCATATTTGTTGAGCGATTGGTTCTTGTTTTGTTTGTTCCCATAGTTTCTTGTTGGTGATTCTTTCTGGCCATCTAATCTTCAGTATAGAGCGAAGACAGTTGTTTATAAAGGTCTGCAACAGGCTGTTGGAAATATTCTTTGTGACCCGCCAAGTTTCTGATCCGTAAAGCAAAATTGACTTGACGTTTGTATTGAAAATCCGAATCATTTTGTTGTTGATGCAGGCTGAGTGACGAAGATTTCCAGATTGGTTTCAAGTTGATGAATGTGTTTCTCGCCTTCCCGATTCTCGATTTGACATCCTCGTCGGTTCCACCTGTCTGTAGTTGAGACAATGCTCCCTAGATAAGTGAATGAAGTAACCTCTTTCAAGTTCCTCCCGTTGATGGTGATCGGCATTGGATGTTGCTGTTGTTGTTGTTGGTTGGTTATTTTCATAACCTTCGTCTTGTCTATGTTCACCAACAGGCCTGTCTTTGCTGCTTCTTCGACGAGTTTGTCGGTTTTCGCTTGTAAGTCTTCGATTTTGTGTGACATCAAACATAAATCATCCGCAAAATCCAGGTCTTCTAGGTTCTTCACGTCCGTCCAGGATATCCCTGTCTTCTCGTTTCCCACTGTCTGACGCATAATCCAGTCCACCACAATTAGGAATATCATTGGTGATAATAAGCACCCTTGTCTGACTCCTGTGTTTACTCCAAACGCTTCGCTGAGTTTTACTTTGTGGATCACTTGACATGTGCCGTTGTCGTACAGTTGTTGAATAAGGTTGATGAATATTTGGGGTACGCCGTAGTACTCGAGTAGTTTCCAAATTACTTCGCTGTCAACGCTGTCGAAGGCCTTCTCAAAGTCTATGAAGTTGAGGTAGAGATTTGATTGCCATTCCATGCTTTGTTCGATGATAATGCGTAGAGTTGCAATTTGGTCAGAACATGATTTGCCTTTCCTGAATCCAGCTTGTTCTGGTTGGCGGAGTTCTGTATCCAGTGCGTCCTTTATTCTCTCCAGGATGATGCGACTCAGGATTTTACTTGGCGTCGACAGGAGCATGATTCCTCGCCAGTTCTTGCATAAAATTAACATTACTGTTACTGAAATTCCAGAAGATGGAAGTCCCATATTTGATTTTAGAACGTAAGCCTATGAAGTTCAAATTGATACAAGTATGAAGCTTCTCGGAGTTCTCTCCACGTCTAGTCAAACCGGTTTGCTTAGTTGTTCACATGTATATTGTTTGATATTGAAGGAACACATATCATCATGCCATTTAATGGTTATAGTTTATGCTCTCGGATATGAAGTCGAAGGAGAAATTCTTTGTTCAGAAGGATAATCGAAGCTTTCTAATTAAAATTTCCAGTTCAGACAACACAATAATACCAAGAACATCCACCAGAGCAGATGATGAGGAGTACCTCATATTATTTGGAATATTTTGATATATTAAGAGTACTAGACAGCTGTTTCGTCAGCCTAGTTCGGGAATCTTCAGCAGTAGACACCCACCACCATGGCTCGAACCCAGAACTCTACAGTTACAAGGCGAGCTAGCTGGTGGACCATTCATCCACTCACTGGGACCCGCCAATCCAATGGCCAGTCCATGAATTCTAACTTCTGCCAATTCAAGCAAGACATAGAGTGACCACTTCGTAATGTCTTCTTCAATGATGGGTTACTGTCTCACCTTCAACCTGCTGTGCCCTACTGGTCGCGCTATGTCATGAATTGGCAGGTTCCAGTGGCTTAATGGTTTACAAGCTAGCTCGCCTTGTAGCTAGAAGGTCGTGGTGTTGAGGCGGGTGCGTACTGATGAGGGGTCCCAAACTATGACGAAACATCTGTCCAGTACTCCCAGTTGATTTTCCAATGGTTCTCTAACTGATGTCAGCTGACGATGAAACTCTCCAACCAATCAAACAAAATCCCTACAAAACCAATACTTGAATATGGAGGGTAATCAGAGTATTTGAATCCCATATATATATTCAACGAGTATAATTCACGCGTCTAACAACAGTCTGAGAAGACAATGTATGCTGAACGGAAATTGATGGCTGATACTCTACTCCACTCTACTCTACTCTACTCTGAATAACAAGTTCCACTTGAGCGAAATCTGTTAATAAGCGTGAATAGCACTCACATACTTGTCCAGTTTTCAACAGCTTTTAAGAGGTGATGCCAAATTCTGATTCAAGTGACAAAAAACTCAGGTATAAATCACAGTTCTATTAGATGAAGTAATACAACATTGTAATAAATCAACTGCTCCGTCTAATGTAAGTCAATGCTATTAGTGTGATGGTAACTAGCAGTGAAGTCGAGGATACTCCTGCTTAAGATACGATTTGTTTTGTTTATTCCTTTACGTTCCCCCACTGGAACATAGGGCTTCGAGCTAAAGGCCTGAAGCTTCGGTAGTAGTGGTGTTTATTATTTTACGGGGTGGGATTGCTAGTCTCATGCCTAGTCATCCTTCCTTTTTTACCAGTGAGGTAAAGGAGTGCATCCAGTGGCCGGGGATTAAACCCCAGATCAAGTGAGGTGCGATTGGCGAGCATCCTACCTCTGTGCCACCGATGCACGATAGTTGGATGTAACTACATTCCCAGTGAAATCCAAATCCAGCTCCTACTTCAAGGTGAATTTTTTTTACAAGTCAACATCATTTAGGGAACCAGTGGAAAATCAAAAACTTCTGGAAAATTGTGTGAGAACCCTAAAGTAGAATATTCACGGTTCCACAATGGGTTGAACCTAGAACCATCAAGTTGTTGGTACACAGTCAATCTGTTGAAATCCACTGACCTATGATTCACAACGTCTACAGATTTGCCATCATCATCCATGCATGTGGTCTGGGACTCGACTGTTGGTCGACACACTCTTGAAACTCCCTTAGGCAGTAGTAAGCTCGGTAAAGAATGAAAAATCACCGAAAATAATCATTGAGTCATGAAGAAAAATAAAAGACATTTAGGCGAAGAAAATTTTCTTTATTCACGAATTCAACGTCAGAGGTTGTACAGTCATATTTATACTAACCAAAAATATGTGGTAGTCCATTATTGAGTAATAGGGAGTTGGTGACATAACTGCTAAAATTACTTAGAAATGGCTTCAAAAGTAAAAGTAAAACTTAGAAATTATGTGATTGAGCGTTTGAATGATTTACGTTTAGTGTCACACACACAAACTAGAAGATTTTTAGGAAGCCGAAGACCAACAAACTGGCTGAAGAAGCAGTACAGCGAAGACAGGACTCCAGTTGATTATAGAGAGGGTGGAGACAGGAGAGGTGAAGATAAATAACCCCTAGCAACAGCCACTACAAACACCACCAGTCACCATCAACGGTAGGAATTTGGAAGAGGTTGCGGTATTCACTTATCTGGCAAGGAATCACGGCTTCAACCACAGGCAGTTGGAACGGATGGGAAAGTCAGCCAAACAGCCAGCGAGAAACGGAAAGACAAGATACGCTTTTATCAACATGAAACCGGTTTAGAAGTTTTCTGCTTCACTCGGCTAGCCGGCCAGCCAGCATAAACAACAAGGTTCGGATTATATTCAATACAAATGTGAAGTCAATCAGTCAGTTAGTTCCTCTGTAGGGGTCAGAACCTGGTTAACGTATCACGAAAAGCATTCCCAATAGGTCACTGAAGACTTCTATCAACAACTTCTCCCTTCGCTGGTTCCTTACTGAAAATCAAATGTCTCGCTGACTGGTCAGAAAGGATCAGCAACAAGAAACTCTGGCAATGAACGAACCAACTAAGAGCCGATTGGTCAACCAACAAATATGTAGGAGAAAATGGAGATGGATTGGGCACATGCCACTGAGGAGGCCATCGAATGACATCGCGCTCAGTGCAGGCCATCACTCGAGTAGAATCGGAAACGAGCGACGAGTGGGTCGTCAGTGCAAAGGGTGACATGGAGGAGGAGAGATTATGGGCAATCGTGGCCTCAGCCAGCTGAAGAGGACAGCAGAGAATAAAACAAAGCGGAGATGTGTTTGCTAAAGCCCTATTTTCCACTCGGAACCTAAGGGAATAATATTAAGAGTAAAACTAGAAACTTTGCCTGTTAATCGTTCGAAAATGGGTACCTTCTTACTTAAGTTTTAAGATCACCAAAGAAATTTTCAGATTTTTAAAATTAATATATTTGCAGACACAATAGGAATAAGTAATGCCAAACTGGATCAAAATTAATATAAGGTACTTAAACATGGGTCATTGGATAGGGTCCCAGCGACTTAGTCGTCTACGAGCTCGCCTTGTAACCAGTAGGTTTTGGGTTCGAACTCTGCCGGTGGATGCGTACTGATGTAGAGTCTTAAACTAGGAGGGAACAGCCTTCCAGTACTCGGGTGAAGGTTTTCCAATGGTTCTCTAACCGATGTTAGCTCATGATGAAATCCTGTAACCAATCAATCAAATCCCTACAAATCAATACTTGATTATTAGGATGCGCAGTCAGTTGAGGTTAACATTTTCTCCGCCTAACAGAAATTTAATTATCATCTAGTCCACAGAACCATGTGACATTCACTTTCATGGTGCTTCTCAACTGAAGGTTCACTGATCTGTCCGTTGATACTTATTATAATGAGGATGGGTATCACCTATAGGCTTCTAACCAGTAGACAAAATGTTACAAGGATGGAAGAGCAGCACTGGGGAACTAGAACTTGATATGTGAACAATTATGTGTACTTTTCGTGCTACCCCAATTTATTATTATCCCCTTGGATGTTCGAGTGGACACGTAGGACTTCAACTACACACCTCCAGTCCTCTTCACATGCACCCACGATTGCCAATATAAGACGTTGCCCATGCCTTGTCCTCCTCCTCCACACACAATCTCCTCCATGTCACTGAAGAACACACACGAAACTCGTCCTTCACCACTCGAGTTCCAATCAAGCATTCAACGGCGTCCTCATTGGCATGTGTCCGATTCACCTGCATTCCCTCAGGAATATTTGTTGACTCGTTGCCTGAGAGAGTTTCATCTACCGAATTCATTGTGGCCACCCATCTTATCTCCAAATTGGAACCAGTGAAGGTGATATCTGTTGATAAATGCTCTCTGTGACATACAGTGCAATCTTCTCTCCCATATACAAGAACTGACTCACTGGTTTCCTCAACACTGGTGTTGTTGTTTATGCTAAGGCGGAGTGAAGCAGAATATGAGCAGACCTACTGATTGATTTCAGACTGGTGAAGCTCCCTCCTGCCTTTCCGATCCATTCCATGCCTTGTCTGTCTCGATTCCTATTCTTCTTCTTTTTCTTCAGAATGAGAATGTGACATTTCCTGTAAATTTCTAAAAGGTGTGACCAATTATCATATAATGTCAACCAATCGGTCACAAGGAAAACAGAACTTCATGTATTTTGCAAACACCTGTATATTTTCCGCATAATAATGATGATTATAATTCCCTTGAAAATATACACATGAGATATAAATAAACGTCTCTATTGAAACAAAGGTCGTAAACAATGTCTTGATAGAAAGGAATGTTCCTTTTTATTTCAAAAAAAAGTTTTAACACTATACAAAATTATACCTCCGTTCTCTGCCACCTACGTGGGAAAATTAACGTAGTAAAGAGGAGGCGTATTTTATAAATTAGATAGTCAATGTTGAATTCAAATAAGGTTTATTATTTTAAAACTTTGACAAATATTCTACAAAATTATATTTTTAACTTTCTCCACGTGTTTCAACTTAAGTATTTATAAAGTGACTAACATAAAGAGAACATTAAATAATAATGGAGACGATTTGTAGTTCAGGTGGATGATATTAAATTAGTTGTGATCATTGTCTCAGGCAGTTGATTTAACTCAGAAGCTTCCGTTGTTATTCCTCAACCACCCACCTGCCCCTCGCCCATCTAGATAACATCCCTTCAGTGTAGGTTTTAGTGTGGAATGAACTCATTTGAATTTCCCGTAAATAAATGAGATAATTGTTTCTCCTAGCAACCATTGTCATGACTAGTTGTTAATTTACATTTCTATTGATCATTTCTGTTACTCACTTATAATTTAAACTTTCTTGTCATGCGATTTACTCTTTATTGGCAGATGGTAAATTTGGTCTATAGTGAGTAGTGTGTTTGTTAATCCATCGCTGGCTGATTCACTTGAGTACCAAGCAGACCTCTAGAAATTTTGTTAAGAATTTCTACATTCTCCCAATCATCTAATTAGTGTCCATAACTGTCTACATGCATTGATACGAAAGAATATATGTGCCATGTCTTTTTACAGTCGATTTGTGTTCTCGGATTCAGATTCGAAGGGGACGAATGGATATACCCCTCACAATTTCATCAAAAAGTGCATAAACTCCAGTCATTACACCAACAAGGAACCATCATCAAAGACTGCAGGAAAGTGCATCCTACCTACATAAAAAATATCTCTGAAATAATATTATTATAAGAATATTATTAAGACCGCTTGAAATAGATATAGCACACAAGCCAGCCAGCCAACACAATCACTTCATTCGACATTGTGTAAACCGAAAGAGCCAACAGAAAAACAAGATAAAATTAACACTGTTTTCAAAATAAACTGCATTCATGAACATCGGTCAAAGTGGGCATCCCCTTCGAATCCGTATCCAAGAACATAAATTAGCTGTGAAAAGACATGATATATACTCTTTCATATGAATGCTTGTGGATAATTATGGACACCAATTAGATGATTGGGATAGTGTTGAAATTTTAAACAGGAGGGGAAACACCAAACATTTCTAGAGGTCTGCTTGGTGCTCAAGTGAATCAGCCAGCGATGGATTAACAAACACACAAATGACAATAGACCAAATTCACCCGCTAATAAAGAGCAAATCACATGACAAGAAAGTTGAAATTACAAGTGAATAACCAAAATGATCAATAGAGATGTAAATTAACAAAGAATGAATCACGACGACTTTTATCAGCGGGGAGACACAAATATATCATCCTTCGTGAAGAATTCCAACGAGTTTATTCTATACTAAAACCCGCACTGAATGGATTTTGTCTAGAAGGGGATTGGGATGGACGACGTAAGCTTCTCAATTAAATTAACCAGCTCAGAGAGAGAAAACAGCTAATTCAAAACGTTATTTAATATTCACAATGGTTCAACTGGTTACATTGTTTTACTGTGAGCCTTGTAGCTCTATCTGTCATCTTCAGTGTGATTAAGTAAATAGATGTTTTTATATTATAGGTAGGTAGGCAAGGTCTTTTTCTGCTCTATAATTACTAACTTCAATGATGGCTGCCTTTGTGAATCACCATGAACCTCAATAATTACGGATGAAGCATCGAGATATATTAGTTATATCACATGAAGCTTTCTCTAATTGCATGGAGGATTCCATTATGAATTTACATCAGTTAGAGAACCGCTGGAAAACCTGGGAGTACTGGACGGCTGTTTCGTCCCAGTTTGAGACTCTTCATCAGTACGCAACCACCGTGACCAGTAATGTACAGCAGGTTGAGGATGAGGCAGTAACTCATCGAAGAAGACATTGCGAAATGGTGGCGCTATGTCACGAATTGGCAGAAGTTAGAATTCAAGGACCGTTGGATCAGGTCCCAGTGGCTGAATGGTCTACGAGCTAGGTCGCCTTGTAACCAGAAGGTCCTGGGTTCGAATCCCAGTGGGTGCGTACTGATGAAGAGCCCTAAACTAGGACGAAACAGCTGTCCAGTACTCCCAGGTTTTCCTGTGGTTCTTTAACTGATGTCAGCTCATGATGAAATCCTCCATGCAATCAAACAGAATCCCTACAAAACCAATACTTTCTCTAATTCCTGAAAGCCAGCCACTCCTTATAGTACTTATATGCATCAGTGGTTCAGTAGGTGAATCCTCTCTAACCGTGTATGTCGTCCAGGATTGGATTCACACCCTCAATGCAATCCTGAATTTCACTTAGTCAATAGTTAGCCTGGAAAAGAGGAAAGTTTGAGTGTCAGGCCCCGTAACCCCTTCCCATAAAGAAAAATAAACGCCACTGCTCCTGAAACTTCGAAGTTCAAGCTTGAAGCCCTATGGAATGCAAGTGAAAGTAAAAATATCACTTAGAGCGATTGGTTCACGTCTATATGGATAGTATTTATAAAATGTACAGAATTTTCAGAGGAATTTATTGCATGACATTCTCTCTCTTCGTACAATATCTACAAGTAATATATTGATTGACAGTATATCCTATGACACAAGAGTCTCTGGACAACTGAAGAACAAACCATTCCATTATGATAATATCTGCTTTGTCTCCTTTAAGAGATCCATCCACGATATCTAGTTGAAAGCCAGTTGTAAGATGTTCAGAAGTACATTTTTAGACCCAAAGACAAAACTAAAGAACCGTCATGTCATGTATTGGAACACTTTGCCACCCACAATCATCTCTTTCCTCAAGTTTAGTAGAAACTTGCGAACCAGAAGCTTGTAAACATTTTAAATACACACACAAGAGTATATAATACCATTAGACGGGTCATATCTTATTCGATTAAAACAAAGTGAACGAGAGAAAATATATGCAATAGAGAGAGACAGAAGTTTTTGGTGGTACAGGTTTTAAGCAAGCCATCATATATACACGTATGCCCATGTATATTTACTTGTTTTTCGTCCAGTAGCTAAGTGTATTTAGCACCAACGAGTCTCGGTTTTGAATTCGACTACCCTTTCCTCAATCTGGGCAGTTGAATAGTGTCATTTATTCTCATATAACAATTGCAACAAATGAAAAATCTGTAAGGATAAAAAGAGTTCTAACTAACTAACTAACTAACTAACTAACTAACTAACTAACTAACTAACTAACTAACTAACTAACTAACTAACTAACTAACTAACTAACTAACTAACTAACTAACTAACTAACTAACTAACTAACTAACTAACTAACTAACTAACTAACTAACTAACTAATTAACTAACTAACTAACCTGTGACTAACTAACTAACTAACCTGTGACTAACTAACTAACTAACCTGTGACTAACTAACTAACTAACTAACTAACTAACTAACTAACTAACTAACTAACTAACTAACTAACTAACTAACTAACTAACTAACTAACTAACTAACTAACTAACTAGCTAACTAACTAACTAACTAACTAACTAACTAACTAACTAACTAACTAACTAACTAACCTGTGACTAACTAACTAACTAACTAACTAACTAACTAACTAACTAATTAACTAACTAACTAACTAGCTAACTAACTAACTAACTAACTAACTAACTAACTAACTAACTAACTAACTAACTAGCTAACTAACTAACTAACTAACTAACTAACTAACTAACTAACTAATTAACTAACTAACTAACTAATTAACTAACTAACTAACTAATTAACTCTCATTTTCACATTGGTTGCTAACTATGGCGTAACCACTGCTATGTCTTTTCCTTAGTGGAACTAACCGAATTCTACCAGTCAAGCCTGTAATGTTGCCACTAAGCTGCATGACTTGTAATCACGGTACATACTCTAAAGTATTATAAGATGGTTGGTTGTAGTTAGTAAAAATCCCTGAACCAAGGTTTCGTTCTTATTAACACTCATCAGCAATCCGTATCGGTAACCCTGATGGAAATCCACAAAACATTTCGTTTAGCTGGATAAACAAGGGTCTTATACCTCTACAGTATTAACTACTCCGGGCAATAAATGTATATTTTCAAGTGTGGTCCCAGCAACTGATTGGTCAACGAGCTAGCCATTGTAATCTGAAGGTGTCAGACTCAGGTACGAACTGATGAAGAGTTCAAAACTAGGCCGAAACAGCTGTCGAATACTTTCTGATTTTTTCACTGATTATCAAACTAATGTCACATTGTGGTTGAACTTGAAATAAACTCATATATATTTTATAAGTTTTATATTTTAATATCTAACATTTGACGGTGTATATCATCACATGGGTGGGTAAGCATATGTTAGTTAAGTCATGTTCAGTAAGTTTGACTGTTGAAAGGCTGTATCATGAAGCAGTTAAATAACACTAACTACACTGTCATTTATTTGATTACCTTACCCAACTTTATTGTTCGATAAAAATTGATTTGTCTGAATTAAGGTCATTGTATCTCTACTAATATGAGGTGATATATACACATGTTGATATACAAATATATACATATATAGTTGAATTGACCTTATATTACCAAGTGTAAATAACATGACCATATTTGTTTCAGGACAAATATTTTATGAAGTAGTTTGACAATCGTTTAAAATTTTATGAAAAATAAGCTGTTTGAAAATGGCACCTGTTTTTTTCTTTCTCTCTCTCTCACTCACTGTGATCGTCCATTGCTACAGTCAGTAGTGCTGTTAGTCTGTCTGTCTATCTGTTTTTGACATAGAACTTTGCACCGATGTGCGGCAGTTCAAGTCGCCACACTCCCTCCTTGTAGCACACAAAGCAAGAGAAGAAAGTACAAGAAACGCATAATAGAGACAGTAGACAGGCGATGTAGTTTCATTGGAAATTATAGGTCACAGGGAGTGGATGCATCTGAGTTAGCCACTGAGAACGATTTTGAGCCATAACACCGATTGTCTCCAGCCGTTGGTTTCTACCGTTCTGAGGACTCCAACCAGGAAGTCTACACCTTCCTACGTGACTTTAACTGTTGTGGATTTATTTCATTGACTGATGAAGCCATGTTTCGGTTTGACCGCCGCCAGCTCTTTTCCAACCTGACCCTATGCCAGTTAACATTTTCCGTCGATGAAGGCGATGGCTAGGCATGCGTGACACATGTCGTAACCACCTCTCTCAATCCATGTAACGTCACAGCCTTGTCGATTGATTTCCCCTCCAATTTACCTAGCACTCGACACCTAACCTCAATATTGCTTACCCTATTATACCACTTCACATTGGAGACAGAACGCAGGCATCTACGGTCAAAGACAGCTGGCCGGGCTTTTATGTCTTCCACTCTCTCACATCCATAAAGGTGGACGGAGCGGACTGCTGAGCAGTACACCGACCCTTTGGTCGATAGCCGGATATCACATCTACGCCAGAGACAGCGTAAACTGGCATATACGAAACTGGCCCTCTGTATCCGTGTTGAGACTTTGTCGGCAATCAACTCTTTGGCGCCGGTCAACGTACTCTACCACATCAATCCCTATTTCTAAACTAGGAGTCAGTGTAGTCCAGTCCTGTAACATCATCTTACATTTGGCAACCGAAGCGAATCGCATGCCAAACATTCGTAGATTGCAGCTCAAAGTGTTCAGAAGACTCTGCATAGTGCTGCTAGACTCTATGAAAAGTGACCTACCCTAATTACCGCATAGTTGAAGAGTACCGACTGGTTATTACACTGAATCAGTCAATATTTTAATAAGGTTGACGTATTTTAAAGTAATTCTTAAGCTGAAATTTTATTTTTCAACATTCAGCCTTTAAGTTCGTCCCAGTGTCACTGACGATGTTACCCGAATAGAGTGAGTATATAAAACGATTAATATGGGGTTATAAAGTTTCTTAATTAATATGATAAGTTAGAAAATGCATATGGGGAGAAAACCTGATGAAAACGTGGGATAACGTGGACCAATTTCATCAAATGAGATAAGAGGGGGAAAATGTGAGCGGAAAAAACAGACATTAAAAACCCACTTTCCAGTATTTATCCCACGTTGTCAACTTATGCTCTCCGTGAATTTATTATACGCCTTTTTCTTACATATTTTCAATGAATTAATTTCCCAGTTTTTCGTATTTATCCCACGTTTATAACATACTTTTTACCATGTGTCAGTTGAAGAGATAATCCGCTTTTTAAACCGAATACTGTCCACGTCCTGTTCCCCGTTTCCCTCTCACTGCCCTGCTCTGTCCCGCCAGCCTCGCCACAAAAATATTCTCCGTCCACGAAGCTTTATTACTTTTAAACTATTACAAAATATAAAGGGTTATTATACTGGTATTTTCATAGACTTTCAGTCGATTACATAATGTCTAGCATTGAACAGTGTTCAGTGGTTTTTAATAAACCGACTTATTTCGTGGTTGTTTCTTTTTTTACTGTTCATGACAATAATGGATCTTGGTGATCACTGGAAATTGTCTAGACAATTGGTTATGTAATGTTATGTATTATGAGATATGAAATATACTAAATGTAATAGGAATATGCATTTTTTGGGGAGGGGAAAAAACAAATAAACAGAGATTTCCTCCATAATTATTTGATTTCCTATCCCATCCAGTGTACTGTGTTCTCTTTTTCTCTGAAAAGACTGGAAAACAAATCATATCGGCAACCAGTAATATGATTTATTGAAAGATAAGGGAACTTCCAAAGAACAACTCGCTATGACATTTGATTTCGTGAGAAACATTTTTTTAATCAGTTAAGTTAACTAACAGTTTACAGTCTAATGATGGTGTGTAAAACACTGTACTGTTACTGATCAGTGATGTCTCGAGGTATTGTCGAGTTTGTAATGGTATTCGGTCTATTTATTACCTCGTAAAGTTTTATCGTACTCTGTCTGTCTCGGTTATCTAAACAGTAATAACATTTGTTTCAGTTTAAACGACGGGTTGATATCAGTTAGAGAACCATTGAAAATTATTACACGAGTACTGGGCAGCCTAGTTTCGCACCCACCGCAATGGTTCGAACCCACTAGCTTCCGGTTATAGGGCAAGCTAGCTTGTAGACCATTCAGCCACTGGCACCCGACTCCTCAATAGCCAGCCCATGATTTCTAACTTCTAGCAATTCGTTATTTTAGCGTGACTGGCACCAGCCAGTGTCATTGGCGAGAAATCCATCCTCACTACTTACTAGATGGACCTTAATGGTCATGGCTTCTCACTAGAACTCCAGTCAACTTCGTCCTGTAGTCACTTACTAGCGAGCATCAGAAACGCAAAATGTGCGTGCTGACAGTGAGTCCCAAACTAGGATGAAACAGCTGTCCGGCAGTACTCCAGTGCTGGTTTTCAGTGGTTCTCTATTATTACTATTATTGTTTCCTTTAGTTCCTAGAGGAACATAGGGCTTCAGCCGAACGTCTCCATTGCGTTTGGTTCGCCAACGCTTTCACCTTGCTCGATGTCTGCCCACATGTTTTCATCTCCTCTTCACATCACCTCCTCCTCCATGTCACCTTTCACTAACGACCAACTCAGCACTGTTAGTCGGTGGCACAGTGGTTAGGACTCTCGCCGACCATGCACATGGTCCGGGGTTCGATCCCCTGCCGACACACACCAGATATGTATGGTCGGCCTGCAAACTTTGGGCTACCGATATCACATGCTGAAAATTCTATACATGTACCAAAAAATACGGTGTGGAATCAAGCTGTAATCAAAAAAAATCTTGCTGACTAACTGTTGAGTGCCAACTAGCACGAAACCTAAGTGGTCAAAGGCTTCCTGTGGTTGACTGCCTCCAACCATCTAGTATCAACAGATCAAAGTGCACAGTGATAGCGAGTCACCTAGTTGCATGATGGCCACATTGCAAACTTGACTGATAGAATTCAGTCTGCATCAAAGATAGGATTAGATACATTACACTAGTTATTGTTCCCCTTGGTTCCGAGTGGAACATGAGGCTTCAAGAAAACATCTCCACTCTCTTCTATTTTATGTTGTCCTCTTCACGAGGCTGGGTTCACGATCATCCATAATCTCTCATCTCCTCCTATCACCCACAACTCACCATTTCCTCCATGTCACCTTCGCACTTACGACTCACTCGTCGTTCATTTCCCATTGGGATTCCACTCGAGTGATGGCCTGTATTTTGCACTGTGTCATTCGACGGCCTCCTCACTGGAGTGTGCCCAATCCATCTTCATTTTCTCCTACATATTTATTGGTTGACCAATTGGTTCTTGGTTGGGTTTTTTTATCGCCAGAGTTTCTTGTTGCTAATTCTTTCTGGCCAGCCAGCCTGCCAACCATTTGATCTTCGGTGAGGAGCCAGTAAAGAGGTCAGCTGTTGACAAAAGTCTGTAGTGACCTGTTGGAAATGCTTTTCGTGACGCGCTAACCACATTTCTGAGCATTACAGAAGAAGAAACTGAGTGACTTCACACTTGTGGTTTATGATGGTTCTCTGGCTGGCTGAGTGAAGCATAAGATTTCCAAACTGGTTTCAGGTTGATGAAGGTGTATCTTGCCTTTCCGATTCTCTCTGGCTGTGACATTCTCATAAGTGCTGTCCGACTGCCTGTGGTTGAAACGATGAAGGCAGGAGGTAACCCCTTTCAATTGTAGCTCAGGTGGGTGATTTTCAGTTAGTTTTGTTCACTGACTGAGCTGGTTGATTTAATTGGGGGAGCTCTCGTCGTCCACACCCATCTCCTTCTAGACAACGTCCCTTCACAGTGCAGGTTTGAGCATAGAATAAACTTATTGGAATTCTCCATAAATAAATAATACAATTGTGTCTACTGGCAACCATTGTCGTCATTGGTTGCTGATTTCCATCTCTATTCATCATTTCTGTTATTCACTTGGAAAATGAACTTTCTTGTCATGTGATTTGCTGTTTATTAGTGGGTGAATTTGGTCTATAGTGAGTAGTGTGTTTGTTAATCCATCGCTGGCTGATTCACTTGAGTACCAAGCAGACCTCTAGAAATTTTTGGTGTTTCCCCTCCTCTTTACAATTTCTACACTATCCCAATCAAATTGGTGTCCATAATTATCCAAAAGCATTGATATGAAAGAGTATATATCATGTCTTTTCACAGCTAATTTGTGTTCTTGGATTCGGATTCGAAGGTGATGCCCACTTTGACCGATGTAATGTTAATTGCAGTTCTTGAAGCGGTTTACTTTGAAAACAGTGTTCATTTTCTTTTCTTTTTCTGTTGGCTCTTTCGGTTTGCACAATATCGAATGAAGTGATTGTGCTGGCCAACTGGCTGGCTGGCTTGTGTGCTATATCTATTTCAATCGGTCTTAATAATATTCTAGCTGTTATTTCAGAGATATTTTTTCTATATGGTAGAATGAATTTCCTTGCAGTCATTGATGATGGCTTATTGTTGGTGTTATGACTCGAGTTTAAACACTTTTTGATGAAATTGTGAGGATATCCATTCGTCCCCTTCGAATCTGAATCCATGAACACAAATCGACTGTAAAAAGACATGGCATATATTCTTTCGTATCAATGCTTATGGATAATTATGGACACCAATTAGATGATTGGGAGAATGTAGGAATTTTAAACAGGAGGGGAAACACCAAAAATTTCTAGAGGTCTGCTTGGTACTCAAGTGAATCAATCAGCGATTAACAAACACACAAATTACAGTAGACCAAATTTACCAGTTAATCAACAGCGAATCACATGACAAGGAAGCTCAAACTCCAAGTTAATAATAGAAATGATCAATAGAGATGTAAATCGACAACCAGTCATGACAATGGTTGCTAGGAGAAACAATTATCTCATTTATTTACGGGGAATTCAAATGAGTTCATTCCATACTAAAACCTGAGCTGAAGATGTTGTCTAGATGGGGTGAAGGGGGAGACGAAAGCTTCTCAATTAAATCGACCGCCTGAGACAGTGAACACAACCAATTCAAGTGATCACTTTGCTGACATGTGTGTTTTTAATAAATAAATTTTTAACAAATAAGCCTAATAATGGCAGCATATATTACTACCACTACTACAGATGTCAAACACTAGTGATTGTTAGCCAGTCTATGTGGTCTATGTGATCGAACGGCAATTCCGCCAGCTTACTACCAAGAACACCAGCTTAGTGAAAATTATTATTATTATATTATTGTTCCCTTGGGTTCCTAGTGGAACATAGGGCTTCAACTGCACATCTCCACTTGTTTCTGTCTTCTGCTGTACTTTTCACCTGCATCCATGTTAGTCCATACTGTTTCAGCTCCTCTTCCACACGATCTCCTCCATGTCACCCTTGGACGTCCCACTCGCCGCTTCCCTTTCGGGTTCCACTCGAGCACTGGCCTGACGCGCGATGTCACCCAGCGGCCTCCTCAGCGAGTTTCCAATCCATCTCCACTTTCTCCTGCATATTTGTTGGGTGATTGGTTCTTGTTTTGTTTGTTCCCATAGTTTCTTGTTGGTTCTTGTTCTTTCCGGCCATCTGATCTTGAGTATAGAGCGAAGACAGTTGTTGATAAAGGTCTGCAACAGGCTGTTGGAAATATTCTTTGTGACCCGCCAAGTTTCTGATCCGTATCTAAGAAATGAAAATCAGAATTTTCAATACAAACGTCAAGTCAGTAGTGAAAATTGGTTGTCCGGTATTTGAGTCACTTTTATCTGTTTCAACATGTGATACTGTTTTAACTTGAGTACTTTCCAATTAATTATATCAATCAAAAGTACATTCCATCGTGATACTTCACTTACTTGCGTGATTGCCATTTTTGTTGTGCTTAAGTAGATCAAATACTGGTGACATTTTCACCTCGAATTGTGTTATATGCATGTGACGGATAACAAACCAAATAAATTTATAATACCACCTGACAAATGTAAGTTTTTAACTATGATTGGGGTCATAAAATGTGATCCGTGTAGTATTTCGATAGTTTTCAGGATCGCATACATTATATATTCTCTGTCCGCTTGTATGAAAATGTCATCCGACAGTAATCATATATTTTGGTCATCTTTATAAACCTGAATACAAAACAGATATTGAATTCATTTTTAAATTTTCCCGTCTATCGACTGGACCGAAGTGCTCGACCTTAGGTTGACGCGTCGGCTTCTTGTGAAGATGCTTCGACGATGTCTGGGCAAGTGGAATCCAGGAAATTATGGGCACTGGGTTTGAGCCTTGGTGGTCGGGACATCATCACTCACTGCGGAATGCCGGCACACCCGGATGACGAGTCTCAAATAGGACGAAATGCGCTTTATCCTGGATTCCACTGCTAGTCACCACCCACCAATTAACATAACAGATGGTTTCTACTAAGGGTACATTTATAAATAAAGGACAAACATCTAATGAAATCATATGCTTATCATTCACAAAAGTGTCCGAAAGACAGTGCTCACATAGATTTCATCATACTTGTCCAAGGATCTCAGCAAACCACTCTGTTGTAGGATGACAAGAAGAATTCAACATGTCCGGTATAGGTCTCAGAGGGATACCATCTTTATACACCTTAGGAAGACCAGATAAACGAGGGATGGCTGAACTAAACGGCTTGAAATGTTCATTTTTGATAATTCGTTCTCACTACTCTCCATTCTGTCTTTCTGGTTGGTCGATTTTAAAAATTTCTCTCTCTGATATCCAGATGCAAATGCCATCTATCTGTTGGTCCTAAGTTTTGTACTATTTCATCGAGAGTTGGCGAATTAGATACAAAGGTGCAGTTCGAAAATCGTATATCTCAAACACAGGACCGACCTCCGACTTCTAGTGAGAACCTAGAATAATTCAGGTCTGCTGTAATGCATTGCTACTATTAGTACTTAAAAGTGTAATGTAAACAACGACAAATGATATCAAAAGAACATAAAAGACGATTGAATGAACTGTTGAATAACAGGGATATAATACTATTAGATAGTTGGAGGCAATCGGCTGGAAGCCTTGAAAACGACCTAGGTTTCGTGCTAGTTGGCACTCACCAGTCAGCAAGGTGTATCTGCAACCTTGAAGGAACCCATGTCCTTTCTGAGATTCAAACCCGCGTCACCACCCAGTGCTGCGGTCAGAGACGTTACCACTGAGCTATTCGGGCTCACGATTGACCACTTGTAGGACTGTAGTGGGTATTTTTGATTGGACACTGCTAACTAGTGTAACTTGTTTAGTCCTCCTATCTTTGGTGCAGACTGAATTCTATCTTCCGTTCTACCTTCCTGGCCGGTTGATTTTAAAAATTCTTTCTGGTACATAATTTGTTGGTGTAATCCTCACAGTTTAAAATAACCATGCCGGATCTTTTATCTGGACAAATTAGCATTAATGCTAAGTGACGAAGAAAGAATTTTTAAAATCAACCGGCCAGGAAGGTAGAACGGAAGATATTGAGAATAAATTATCAAATATTTTGAAGAAGTTGAAGGATGAATCTATTATTACTTCGTAATTGTCGTCTAGTTTAACGATCCCTCGTTCATATGGTCTTCCTAAGGTGTACAAAGACAGTATCCCTCTGAGCCCTATACTGGACATACTGAACTCTCTTTATCATTCTACAACAAAGTGGTTTGCTGAGATCCTTGAACCAGTAAGATCAAATCTATGTAAACATAATCTTCCTGACACTTTTGACTTTGTCACCTGCGTTGATGGAATTAATGTGACCGGTAGAAATCTGAATAAAGCTAAAAGAAGCAATCAGTTTTGATGTAGTTGTGTTCTCTGTGCTAGCTGGATGGTTTATTTGCGAAGCTTTCATTGCTCCAGCACTAGGCAACACCTTCAGCCCATACTTCAGTTCGAAGTGAGCTTTTAGATTTCTCCAAGAGTTTATTAGTCATCCTTCCTGGTGGGTGACTTTGAACGTGATTGGTTGCTTTTGGGTGTTTTCACAACCTCTAGGCTACTTGTATTGGTACTGATTGTTTCCTTGATCTGAAGTTTGACACTATGTGCATGAGATTTCCTTCTTATCGATTGGTAAATTTTGTTCATGTCAATGTGTCTATTGTATACAGCTCCTTTAGTGTGCAATTGGATTGTATACAAACACTATTCAAGAGAGCCAGGACTCATT
The DNA here is from genome assembly GCA_944472155.2 of Trichobilharzia szidati. NCBI lineage: Eukaryota > Metazoa > Platyhelminthes > Trematoda > Strigeidida > Schistosomatidae > Trichobilharzia > Trichobilharzia szidati. The sequence continues at coordinate 14,980,476 of OX235276.1, read as the reverse complement.
GCAGCACTCCTACCTTAAGGAAAATTAGAGAAAGATATCTCATGAACGTCTTGCAAAAGAATGAATATCCACGAAACTTCATCAAAAGACATCTACCCACAAGCTAACCTACCGAATCAAAGGCCCCCAAGGAGGGCACAAAGAATATCGCCCTATCATATTTAGAGGATATCTCAGAAATCACTGTAAGACTCTTCTAACCCTCAAGAGTTGCTATTGCACACAAACCAACAAATTCACTTCACTCGGCTGACTCTGTGTCGACCAAAAGACTCAACAACGTCGGTGGCACAGTGGTTAGGACTCTCGCCGATCATGCACATGGTCCAGGGTTCGATCCCCTGCCGACGCACACCCGATATCTATGGTCGGCCTGCAAAATTTGGGCTACCGATATCCATGCTGAAAATGCCATACTTGTACTGAAAACACGGTGTGGCATCAAGCTGTAATCAAAAATAAAAAAATAAAATAAGATAAAACCAACATCATCTACAAAATAAGTTGAAACGACTGCGAAAAACACTACATTGACCAACGTGGACACCCTCTTCATCTTCGTATCGATGAACACAAACTAGCCGTCAAAAGACATGATATCCACTCCCTGATAACGCCTCACTGCATACAGACAACCACGGACATCATTTCAACTGGGACAAGCAGCGTTCAGCTATTATACAGAGGAAACACCAAGAACGCTAGAGAATGCTTAGAAGGCTACCTGATATTCCAGTGAATCGTCAATCAGTGAACACATCGACATAAACCAAATTTACCAATCGGTAAGAAGGAAGTCTCACACACTATGGGTCAAACTTCAAGAGTCAAGGAAACGATCAGTAACAATACAAGTAGCCTAGAGGTTATGAAAACACACAAAAGCAACCAATCACGTTCAAGGTGACCACTAGGAGAGATGACGAATAAACTCGTGGAAGTATGCGCTGAAGTTGTTGCGCAGTGTTGGGGCAATGGAAGCTTCTCAAATAAACCACCATCCAGCTAGCTCAGAGAACACAACTACATCAAAATCATCCACCTGAGCTACAAATCTTCTCCATGATATCTGAAGCAGTCAGTCTTACAGTGTTTTGGGGGTATCATTTTCTTTATGTGAAGACAAAACAATTCAGTCGGATGAAATATTTCCTCGTCATTAGATTTTTAAATGACCAGTTTTGTTAAATAATAATATTTGCCTATTTCACAGATTTTCTAAATATTTTTAGAATTGCCTTTAGTTAGTTACATGGCTTATAAAATAAAAATGGAATAGCCCACAAGAGTAAACAACAATCTAAGGGATTACGTCAGAAGAATGTGAGTTGAGCTAAAGATCGAAATTTAGTTATCATGGGAATAATGCGAATGATTTGGTACCCATCTTCTGTATGTGTGTGTGGGTGTTGGTTGAGGAGGGGGGTGTTCTGAGATGGTGACTGTTTGAAAAGACAATGATGACAATTATACCTGCTAATGGAAATTACTTCGGGCATTTTTTTATTTGCATATTATTTCAGCATGTTCTAAATGGTGTCAGAATGGATTCTCCACTCCATTTTCTAAAAAGCCAATTTGTGTATGGATGTATGTATGTGAAAAATAAATGGAAAGCATTTGCGTTATATTCACTGCCGCAGGTGCAAACAGATTTTATAAAGAAAATTATTATTTTTTTCAAGTAAATTTTGTTGAGATGGTGGGTGACTTTCAGTAGAATTCAGGACTTGCTGGACGCACTTTCATTCTCAATGGTTCCATATTTAAGGCTTGATTCCACACCGTATTTTTGGTACAGGTATGGAATTTCCAGCATGTGGTGTCGGTAGTCCAAATTTAGCGGGCCAACCATTAATATCAGGTGTGCGTCTGCAGGGGATCGAACACCGGACCATATGCATGGTCGGCGAGCGTCCTAACCGTTGTGCCATCGACGCTTCTGTTAGACACCACCAAACAAATAACATCATTGTAATAATAGAGAAGATTTGTAGCTCAGGTGGATGATACTGAATTAGTTGTGTTCACCGTCTGAGCTGGTTGATTTAATTAATTGCGAAGCTTTCGTCGTCCAAATTCACCAGCTGATAAAAAGTAAATCCCACGACAAGAAAGTTCAAATTCCAAGTGAACAAAATTGATCAATAGAGGTGTTAATCGACTACCAATCTCGAAGATGGTTGTCAGCAGGGAGACAATCATATTCGTGGAGAATTCAGATGACTTCATTCCATACTGAAACCTGCACTGAAGGGGTGTTGTCTAGAAGGGGGTCGGGAGGGTTGGCGATGAAGAAAGCTTCTCAATTAAATCAACCGCCTGTTACAGAGAACACAGCTAATCCAAAAAATAACATCATGAATAACCTCATGACATGATCGAAGCCAAGACAAGTTTTCATTTCTCTCAAGTCTATGTGGAGGTCAACAGCATTCAGCGTCAAAAATAAGATCCGTATTTTCAACTCCAATGTGAAGTCAGTACTACTATACGGATCAGAGATTTGGCGTGTCACAAAGAGCAGCTCAAACAAGCTACAGACCTTCATTAACAAATGCCTTCGCTCAATACTCAAGATCAAATGGCCGGAGAGGATCAGCAACAAAGATCTCTGGGAGCGAACCAACCAGGAACCGATCGTGAAACAAATAGGCAGGAAGAAATGGAGATGGATTGGACACACTCTGAGGAAACCAGCAAGTGACATCACTAGACAAGCCCTTGAGTGGAACCCGAAAGGGAAGCGACGAGTTGGTCGTCCAAGGGTGACCTGGAGGAGATCATGTGAAGAGGAATTGAAAGCGTGTGGGCAGACTTGGAGCCAGGTGAAAACTACAGCAGAGAACCGAACGCAATGGAGACACGCACGGCTGAAGCCCTATGTTCCTCTAGGAATTAAAGGAAATAATAATAATAATAATAATGATCGAAGCGTCGATAATAGGTGCCGATATTGTCAGCAGTAAAAATGTGACAAATGAAGTTGACAGTATTCGTCTAGAATTTGAATTTATTCATCAAACGTACAAGTTACACGTCGGTGGTTTGATTTTTGATTTTGATTTTGATTTACAGCTTGATTTCCACACCGTATTTTCAGTACAAGTGTGGAACTTTCAGCATGGATATCGGTTGCCCAAATTCAGGCATACCATAGATATCAGGTGTGCGCCGGCAGGGGTTCGAACCCCGGACCATGTGCATGGTCGGCGAGAGTCCTAACCACTGTGCCACCGACGCAGAATTCAAGCAAAACTATACAAGTGGTCTGGGTTTGATTCCTGGCTGACATACTCTTAGGCCTCACTTAAAATATTAGCGCATAGTAAGTTCGGAAAGTCAACACAATTGCTACTAAAAGTTCAACGCTTGAAAACCTATTTTCCACACGGAACGCATATGAATGAAGGCAAATAATATTTCCAGATAATCTGTTGTAATGTTATTCCCCTCCAGGGCCACTGTTTGACGCGTCTTAAGTATTTTCTCCCGCCAGTATGGAGGATATGTTTGCCTATAACGCCGTCGTTCCACACTTATAGCTGATAGGCTAAGGGATAATCGACCAAGTTAAACTTTAAGCACCACTAATTACCAATGGAGTACGTCCACACGACAGACCTTGAGTTTTATTCACGTGAGTTGAATCTTCTAACGTAATCGTGTTTGCAATTTGGTGATGATCAAGTCTTCCAGTATTGTTTAGATGTGGGGTTGATTAGGAAGGAGAGGATTTATTCATGTGGAGGTGTGATGACCATAAAAAGCTTCAGCAGGTCTGTTGATGGATATGTGCATCGTTGTGCAATTTGTTTGAGACGAGTTAGTGTTAGGTAAGGTAAGCTGATGATTCTAGTATTTTGTAGAAACATTTTCTGCCAGATCCCATCTTTCTTTAACCCAGATTTTGTATATTTGTAATTACTGGGTTTTAAAACAGCCTGTGAGAGGTGCAACTGCTGAAACTGAAAATAGTCTCGTATCAACAATTCAGCGGTGCTAGCACTGCAGAGAGGCTTACTTCCTTATTGGGAGGAGAAGGTGTCGTCGTACATGTAGATGAAACTGTCTTATTAAAGAAAAAATACAACCGTGATCGAGAAGGAGCGAATAATGTTTAGGTAATTGGTTTATATGATACCTCTCTACGGGAAGGATTCGTCGAGAGGATAGCAGATAGAAAGTCAAGTACATCAATACCTATTATTACTCGACTGGTGAAACAAGGATCTATAATACACACAGATGAGTGGAAAGGTTATAACTCCTTGTCCTCCCTTGAATATATATTCATCACAGAGTCAACCATTCTATCGAAGGCTTTTGGGGAAGGTTAACAAACCGGATTAGATCCATTGACGGATCGTAGAGCGATGTCATTTATAGTCATTTAGGTGAATATATATGTATAGGATGTGGTGTAACTTTTCCATTGATACTCCTGTGCTAAACTGGGAGATGTTTTTATCACATGTGAGAGAAAGGTATCCTCTGTAACACTTTTATGCAGTTTTTATGCATTTTTTCCATGAATATATGTATTCCATACCCAAAAATGTTTCCCTCATGTGATTGGTGCGTTCAAGGTTATTCGCTGATTGGTGGTATTTAGTGGTGCTTATAGTTTAACTTTGCCGGATGATGAAGGAAAAGTATGCTTGTTAGCATACCTGTGGTAATCAATTATGCGATAAGTCATAAAGATATCTACTTGAATAGATGTTAGACTACGTTAGACTATCTCAACAGAATCAGTTTTTGTTTTTTGAATGGAAACGGTATCACTTTTTGCTATTACAAAAGTGATAGGAACAAAACTTCAAAATTTTTTACTCATTTTCATCAATAATCATATTGATGCAATAAGCGATACATATCCACTTTTGAGTAAATTGCTTCTTTATGAAAACTGGTGTAAGCATTACCCCTTTCCTGATCAATGGAATTGCAGTTCACTAAAGATGCATAAATTATAATAAGCATAAAAATGTAATAGCAAATGGAATATCAACTAAAATTAAGGCAATTTCTACAAAAAATTGAGGACCAGCAGAACCTAGATGGCCAGGGTGGTAAGCACAATGTCTGAACCAGCTTCATTTGGACGCATAAGTTAGACTTCTTAATTAAGGTGAATCCCAATAGCCAGCCTCAGAAATATGTAGTAAACGAACTCTTAAGGCGAAGTTAAGATTTGTTGGTATGCGGTAAATGACTTTGAAAGCAGCCTCGTTAACATCAATCTTGTGTTCTGTATACACAATATGAGATAGAATAGCGCTGTGGATGGATTTCGTTTGTCCCTTACTTAACCACTGTGCAGGATGATGTTCGGAAGTCCGATGAGAAACACGCCTAATTGTGTGGCCTATGCAACTAACTGGCTTACTCCGCAGGAGCATTTTAATTGGTAGATACACATGCACGAGGCGAAATTAGACAGTTTGTCTTTTACTCCCGAAAGCAAAATAGTGGGGGGAGGTGTGGTTTTGAAGACAGCGTAATTCATCAGCAGTGAATGCTCCTTTCACCACCGTATTCCTTAGGCGTTGTGTTAATATCTCAGTGATGTTATCATCACCGAGGAACTGAATTTGCAAGAATAAGGCCTTCCTTTTTGGGAACTGTTGGTACCTTGGTCTGCCTTGATTTTTGATTGATATTCTTATCAATGAATTTTCCTGGTTGAAACCGTTTTCACTCAGCAACCGTTTAGTAATATTAAATTCTTCATTAAGACACATATCAGAGTAGATTGCTCTCTTGCTCTATGGCGGATCAAGCACTTTATCAGATTGCGTTTGTATTTCAATGGCATGAAGCTGAAAAATACCAAGAGTGTTTTACATACTTTGACTAGTCTGTTTCTCACCTCTAAGATATTCAAAGTTGTCAATGGTCACGTTCTTTAAGAGCGCAAAAAAAGAGCAACAATCAATACTGCGCTAAATTTAATTACTTATCTATTAGACTTATCAGAGTCCCATGATTCATGTTGTGAAAAAAAACAATAACCCATATGATCAACTCTTCAGGACAAGTTAAACCTTATTTTTTAATGTATTTTTTTAAACCCAAATACTTAAACATGCCATCATTATTGTCTATTATATAACACGCCTCATGAATAAACACCGTTATTTGGTAAAATGGCGGTAAAATCTGCATGTGTGTGTTGTGTGGTATAACTGAGACGGAGTGTATAGAACACACAAAACACCGAAACTGTGTGTGTGTGTGAGGGTGATGAGTGTCACGCGCTAAAACTGGAATAGACACTTTTTTCTATTCATGGGATACTACGTGACCATTAATGTCTAGAGAGATACTAGTGACTGGTTTCTTAAAATGTTAAAATAAAGTATTGAAAGATACTATTCCACGCCACTGCCTTCATGATGGTGAATTCTACTACATTTTTGATGGGTTTAACGATTGAACAGATTAGCTCATTGTCTTTTCGAGTTTGACCACGGATTGAAAACCAGCATTGGAGTAACGAACAGCTGTTTAGCCCTAGTTTAGGAATTACTGCACCCAGTGGGGTTCGAACCCAGGATCTTAGGGCTGCAAGGTAAGCTATCGCGTCGGGCTATTCAGCCAGCCACTGGGACCCGATTCAGTGGCCAGCCTACTACCGATGGCTCCCAAACTAGGATGACGAAACAGCTGCCTGGCAGTACTCCAATGCTGGTTTTCAGTGGTTCTCTAACTGATGATATCAATCCGTGGTTAAACTGGAGAAAAATAAATCTAATCCCTACAAACTAAATCACTGATGGTTTCTATAATTTTGTAACATTTTGTGTCTTTTAAACCATTCGTTTTTTCAAGTATTGGTTTGTAGGGGTTTGGTTGATTGGTTACAGGATTTCATCATGAGCTGACATTAGTTAGAGAACCATTGGAAAACCTGGGAGTACTGGACAGCTGTTTCATCCTAGTTTGGGACCCTTCAGCAGTACGCACCCACCGGGATTCGAACCCAGGACCTTCTGGTTACAAGGCGAGCTCGCATACCATTAAGCCACTGGGACCCGATCCAATGGCCCATGAATTCTAACTTCTACCAATTCACGATAAAGCGCAACCGCTAGCCAATGTCTTCGGCGAGTAATTGTGCTCACACCCAACCTGCTGCACCCTACTGGTCATGACTTTCCACTGGAACCTCAGGTAACTACCTACCTGAATAGGGCCAGTCGCCAGTGAGCATCTCATTGTTATTCAAGTATTGGTTAGTAGGGATTTGGTTTAAAATGATGAACTGATCAGGTTTTGGTAACATTAGTCAAAAAGGAGATACAATAGTCAGGTAGACGACAATCAACAGTCATTAACCATTTCACCCAATAAATTTCTAACACAATGCTTCTTAACATTTGGAAGACTCCCAGCTAGTGAACTGCACTAACAAGTATAACAACAATAATCTATGCCTCTTTCCGCCCCCCCATTCGTTTCCATTCTGAGTAGATATATAGGATTTCAAGCTAGAGCTTGGAAGTTTCGCTAGCAGCGGTGTTTATCTATTTTTTTTTACAGGCGGGGTTTCCTAGCCCATCACACGCAACCTTTCCTCTTCTCCAGACTTGCTAGCGACTAGACGAGATACGTGACGAGTTATCTGGGAATCAGACTTGGATAACGTGTGGTGCTGGAGGCGTTTCTACTTCTGAGCCACGGATGCATTGTAATGTATGTCAAGCGACTGATAAATGGGTGCAATTGTCCCTAAGTTACATGTCATTAGTAAAATGTCCTCACTTCTCAGACCGTTTGATATATGTGTAGTTTGGGGCTCGTCCGCAGCACGCACCCACCCCACGCTGGGGTTTGAACTCTGGACCTTCCGGTTACAAGGCGAGCTAGCTAGTAGACCATTAAGCCGCTGGGACCCACCAATCCAGTGGCCAGTCCGTGAATTCCAACTTCTGCTAATTCGTTATATATATATATATATATATATATATATATATATATAGCGAAACCGCCAGTCAGTGTCACGGGCAAGTAACTGTCCTCTTGCTTATAACCTCTGAGATATTTGTTCTTCATTTTTAACAGAGAAATAATCTAGAAGAAAAAGAGATTTGACTGGACTACCACTGAGTATCACATTGTATACAGATACTACTGATTATACAATTAAGTAATTAGTATCTTCAAGTGTTGGTTTGTAGGGATTTGGTTGGTTACAGGATTTTCATCATGAGCTGACATTAGTTAGAGAACCATTGGAAAACCTGGGAGAACTGGACAGTTGTTTCGCCCTAGTTTTGGGACTCTTCACCAGTACGCACCCACCAGGATTCGAAGAGTCGCTGAAGAGTCCCAAACTAGGATGAAACAGCTGTCCAGTACTCCCTGCAGGTTTTCCAATAACTCTCTCACTAATGTCAGCTCATGATGAAAATCCTGTAATTAGTATCTTGTCTCATAATAGAAGTATGTATAAGTCACGTAAATCAAAACAACATGATTTTGAGTGAACAGTTGTGGTTTCGATAACAACTTATTCCTCAATGCTCTACACAGTTATATATCCACGAATATTAGAATACAAATAGCCAGTCATTAAAGACATGTGAAAATTATGTCAGAAACTGTCTATACTGGGGTATATGTTGTATAATATGGAGTGATAGTTCGTTATTTAATCTTGTCAGTTGGATGTATATAAAATGTGCAGTCATTTAGAACATAAGATAAAATGTGAATAGACAGCTGGGTGACATACTAATGTATTTATAGTCAACAGAATGTAAGTTCCATTGGGGAAGAGGGTGAAGAGTGAGTTATATTCAGTGGTGTGTGAGGAAAATGATTACCACAAAATACATACAAGAAAATACCAAAAAATGAGGGACATTGAATGTAGATTCACAGGCTGACAGATACCAAGTGTAGTGATAAAATAAAGAGGTTAAATTGTGAACTGTAATAAAATACTAGAGACATAATAAGCTGCTTAGTGTAAATTACAAAAGATTGACACATAATAAAGGTAATAATAGAGTAAAGTGAACTAGGTGAAAAGGAATAAGAAAGGCATAATAATATGACATGAAAATATGGATGATTATGTCCCTGCTGACCAGCTTGTAGTAGGCCAGGGTAAACAAAGAGGATGAATGTGCTTCTTTTGCACACATAGGTCAGGATTATTGTTCTTAATCTATATAGCTTCCTCTACAGCTAAGAGACGTAATCGTGTGCCTTTACACAGATTGTTTGGTACTCACTCGATATACAACCGTAAGTGACTCATCTATTTCGATGTGGTGTTCACTCTCTACTAGATGAGGTAAAATGGCACTATTTATTGATTTGATTACACTTTTTCCAAGCCAAACAGGAGCATGTTCATAAGCGCATAAAGATAAATTCCTCTGAGTTCGACCTTTACGACTGTTCGCTCAAAATCATCTTGTTTTGATTACTTTTTTGGGAATTTTTAAGTTACGTAAATATTTGATGACTTCAACACTACGGCGTACTTCAAGTCTTTATCAACCTTATTCAACAGCTGGCTATATGACAAAGCCTGTCAAGTGTCAGGGGAGACGCAACGGAAAACTCAGCAAAACCTGCGTTTGAAGTGCATACAGGAGTAAGACCAGGATTTATATTATCACCGATGATATTCTTAATTGACGTGAACTGAATTATGCGTCAGGCTGTGTGCTCAGAGTGAGAAGACAGGAAGACGTTGGAGTGACCAATAAAAAGACTGTAGAAGATCTGGAATTCGCAGATGACATATGCCTAATGTTCAAGTATTGGTTTTGAAGGGATTTTGTTTGATTGTATGGAGGATTTCATCACGAGCTGAGAAGGCCCTGGGTTCGAATCCTGGTGGTTGCGTACTGATGAAGAATCTCAAACTAGGACGAAACAGCTGTTCAGTACTCCCAGGTTTTCCAGTGGTTCTCTAACTGATGTCAGCTTATGTCTAATGTCACACAAACTCGAAGATTTACAAGCAGGCCAAACCAAAAGCTGGCTAAAGGAACAGTGCAGTGAAGACAGGACTTAAAGTTAACATGGAGAAGACGGAGGTGATGAAGATAACCAACCAACAACAACAGCAGCAACAACCAGCACCATTCGACATCAACGGGAGAGATTTACCAGAGGTTACTTACTTCACATATCTAGTAAGCATCGTTTCAACTACAAATCAGCAAGAATCGGAAAGGCAAGATAAACCTTCGTCAGTCTGAAATCAATTTGGAAACCTTCTGCTTCACTCTGCCAGCCAGTCTGCATAAACAACAAGATTCGGATTCTACTCAACACAAATGTGAAGTCATTCAGTTAGCTGTTCTATACGGCTCAGAAATTTGATTACCGCGTCATGAAAAGCATTTCCAACAGGCCAATGCAGACTTTCATCAACAGCCGCCCCCTTCGCTGACTTCATATTGAAGATCAAATGGCAGGCTTGCCGACCAGAAAGAATTAGCAACAAAAGCCTCTGGCAGAGAACGAACCAACCAAGAGCCGGTCTCTCAACCAATAAATATGCAGGAGAAAATGTAGATGGATCGGGCACATGCCACTGAGGAGGCCGTCGAATGATATCGCGCACAATGCAGACCATCACTTGACTGGAATCTCAATGGGAAGTGACGAGTGGGTAATGTGTTGGGGGAGGATATGAGAGATTATGCGGAGTCGTAGACCCAGCTATGTGAAGAGAAGAGCAGAAAATAGAACACCAAGTGGAGATGTGTTGTTGAAGCCAGCCCCATTTTCCACTCGGAACCCAAGCGAACAACAATAATAATAGTAGTATTAATAATATTGATAACTAAATCAAACTAAAGTTAAATTAAATTCCATGTCCTTTAACTAGTTAAAAGCATATATATATATATATATATAAATACTCAACCATTCAGAGATGTATTCATTCCAAATAAATAAATAAGTAAATAGCATAAAAATAGTCCTGAATAAAAGAAAACAAAAGTTGTTTGTTATAAACAATGATCTGTAGAAATGATGAATACAGCCCACTATTATTGTTATTATTATTAGTCGTTGAGATTATTTGACATTTTAATAAGTAAGCTATTTATTTGTCTGTCTAGACATGAGTGCACACAACTCATCAATCAAAATTTCCACATGATGTGAGTGAACAATGAATGCGACCGTGGTTATGTACATCGATACACCGATAGATAGATATTTAGATAGATAGATGGATAGATAGATAATTGCCCACATTTTTCAATTCTTCTGATACAGAGAGAGAGAAAGGGAGAGAACCAAACGCGAAAACAACACATAACACAATGCAGGTAACTATAAAAAAGTAATAAAGGTGGTGGGACAAAGGGTGAGGATGGATTGCTTAACGAGTGGTTTTCAATCACAGAAATAAGCTCTATTCATCACAACAATGAAATAATAATAATAGTAATAATGAGAAATTTCAGACAATTGTCATTTGTGATATTGTCATAAAAAAAGGGATAACAAAATTCTCATGATCGCTATTAGCAATTATTGGAATTGTATCCCGTTGGGTTATTATATATAATGTGAATAGCAACAACTGAGTTATACTCAACTCTGTGATAAATTCTCCTAGTTATTTCCATTGCCATCTTATACTCTTTCACCAATCGTGGGATAAGAATTCTGCCTAATTGATTGTCAGTCGTTTTGTAGTGATTCCTAACTACTCAAATGTGAATTAGTTAGTAGTATATATCATTGAGTAGTCATCTGGTTTGTTTGTTCGCCATTTCTCTTTAAAGTAGTACATGCATTTAGTTTGTTTTAATTTTGTGAATATTGAACATATTGAATTGACCAGAAATAATTATTATATAATTATTATTATTATTATTCCCTTGCGTTCCGATTGGAATATAGGGCTGGCTTCAACAACACATCTACACTTTGTTCTGTTTTCTGCCGTCTTCTTCAGTTGGGTCCACGATTGACCAAACTCTCTCATCTCTTCCTCACACGATCTCCTCCATGTCATCCTCGCATTGACGACACACTCGTCGCTCGTTTCCCATTGGGATTCTACTCGGGAGATGTCACTCGACAATTTCCTCAATGTATGCGCGATCCATCTCCACTTTCTCCTACATATTTATTCGTTAAGCGACCAGCTCTTGGTTGGTTTGTTCCCATAGTTTCTTGCTGCTAATTCTCTCTGGCCATTTGATCTTTAGTATGGAGCCAGGGAAGGCGGCCGTTGATGAAAGTCCTCAGTGGCCCTTTGGAAATCCTTTTTGTGATATGCCAAGTTTCTGACCAGATATAACACGAAGAGTATTTAGCAAAGACTATCAGTAATAAAAGCATTATGAATTCTTCCATATTAATTTGTTTGTTAGATATATCACACAGTCAGGGAAACTGGATGACGAAGTTTCGAACACAACTAATTACTGTTCATAATCATATCGCCAGTTATAACCACACAACTTCGAAACTTTTGCTTTACAGTTTTCTTTGTTCTTTCCTATTCGTCGTCATAGAAGTAGTAGAATTTTCTAGATGTCTGGGAGGATAGGTGTTGAATCATTCCTATTACATGTAATCTATTCAGTTGATTCGATAAATAAAGCTTCCGCTGTTATCAATCACTCCCTCCTTCCTCTTATATTGGATTTTAGAACTGTCATCTTATCCCATGTAGTGAGTGCTATAGCTGAACTAACTACTCTCAAGATTTCTTATCTTATTACGGTCAACTAATCTAAATTTTACTAGGCTTTTGGGGTCCGCTGGTCTGACTGACTGACCTCGTCCTACGACTCTCACCTATGTATCTTATCTGACAATCATTCCAGTAGGGTATTAAATAAACTAAATTGTTTTGGTTAATTGGTTCTGCAGGATCCCCCATTTAACCGACAAAGATTGTTTCTAACTGAGTTTGTGGATACCCTGAATGCCAACCACTTTCATTCCTGCCTGTATTGTTAAGAATTCTCCGTAAGGGAGTTTCCGAGGTTCCTTCTTTGTATGGAAGTACTATTGATGGCGATTTAAATTCCCTATTGTTGGTTTTGTCATTATCCTGTGCATGTTTGACATTCATGTCGTCATTAATAATACTATTATCACTATCACTGCCATTATTATTAATTTATCAGGGGAATTATTTATGAGTTTTAAAGCTTCTCTTATATGCCTCACTTCCTGTCTTAGATTTTCATTGGTACTGCTTAATTTTCGCGCCCTATTACTTAAAAATTTCACCAATCCTATTTTTACTGATATAGGGAGGGTTGATGCGAAATGCAAAATGCGTTTGAATGTGTGGGTTTCCTATAAACATTGGTGTCTAACTTCTCCTTCTTTCCTTTTTACATGCCAATCTAACAGTAGAAGCTCTCCTTCCTGACAACCTCCATCTTCAGGTTGATGTGTTCGAAAAATCTATTTATATCCTGTGTTCTAAATACGGTGAATGTGTCATCTGCATAACTCCAACATGCTTTTTGGGTGGAGCTGAGCGTTTCAATCGCTAAGTTTTCCCGTCTATCCATGAATATGTATGCCAGAGTTGGGGTACGTGACACTATGGCAACTCCTTCAGTTTGTTTGTATATTTCCCCTTGGAATTTAAATAATTTAGAAGCTAGGCATAGGTACACTCCTAGCATTATGTCCCCGAGTGATACTTTTGTTCTAAGTTCAAGTTCTTGGTCAGAAATGGGTTCATTTCTGATCGCCTCTATAACCATATTTATCGGTATACATGTATATAAACTGACAGTGTCAAAACTAATCATTTTTTCCTGACTATCTAACTTTAAATTATCTAGTTTGTGTTTTATTTCATGAGGATTTGTTAGTGTAGGTTTTGAGTGGGTTCTAAGCGGATTTAATACCATAGCTAAATATTTAGACAATTCATGAGTAGGCGAATTTCAAGAATCAACATTGTGTAATTACTCAGTTATTGAGTACATCAAAAAAAGAAGAGGTGGTTGGCAGTCTCCTGCACAAGATCGGCGAAGGTACCCTGTTACCCATTCTCTGAAGTCATGAGTTGCCTGTTACTCTCGTACGACTCTTTTTTGTGTCATTGGTTCAACGGTAGAATGATTACCACTCTACTGGGGGTCCGGGGTTCAATTTTGGGTTGAAACACTCTTCAAGCTCACCTAGTTTGTTAACAAGCCAATCATAAGCCTGGAAAACACAGGGGAAGTTGGACGTAAGGCTAACAAACTCACCTCGTAACAAATATAGCACCAATGCTAATGAAATCTCAACGCCTGAAACCCTATTCTTCGCTTAAAGCGCGATGGAATTGTAACAACAGAAGACAAGAGTCAGGCAACAGATCGTTTATTAGGGAAAATCAACATATATTTATAGATTTTCATGTACATTATTGTAGGTTAATGTTAGTAGAAAATACAGTCTGTTGATTGGTTGTTTCTCACACAAAGTTAACCTTGCATCTCTTGTGGCTGTGTCAGTTCATCTATATTTTAACTGTATCCGCCTGTCCATCTTGACCTTGTTTTCACATGACTAACATTGACCTCAATTACTGTCAACCACTTTGGCTAGCAACCATCTCTCACCAAAGAATGATATCAGAACGAGATAAGCTTTGTGCAGACAACTATTTCCAACAAATTTCTTTCCACTGATATAAGAATAGAACTTGTGCACTGTGGTGGTAGAGTGTAATTCCATCATAGGTAAAATTTAATTTGATAATGTCTCACACAGTGTTATGCAGTAATATTTACTGAAGACCACGTTTTCAGCACAATTAACTGCTCATAATCATATCAAGGTATTCACTCACACAACTTTCTTGCTTCATTTATATAATTCCATTATTTTCCATCGCTTGATTTGATTGGTAGTAGTATCTTCCATATTTCCGGTATGAGCGATGGGTCATTCCTATTGCATGTGTTGGATGTAGACTCGATGAACAAGGATTCAGTGATCAACCTCTCTCTCCACCTACTTATATTACTTCTTAGAATTTTGACCCTGTCCCATCCTATTGTGTGATTGTGTGTTAATGCATGCAGTGCAATCGCTGAGCTTTTTTCTAAATTACTCATCGTCTTCGTGGGGTCAACCATTCTAACCTTAGCCAATAAATTCTTATGTTCTGACAATCTGACTACCCCCGACCTACTAGTTTGACCTATGTAGTTGACCTCACTCACAGTCATTGCAAGGTATTTTGTAAATTATATTATTTCGTCTAATTGGGTCAACCGACAGGGTCCTTTAACCTATTGAGCTTGTTCTGCCTGAGTGAGTTTGTAGGTTTAAATGCCACTCTA
Organism: Trichobilharzia szidati; assembly: GCA_944472155.2. Taxonomy (NCBI): domain Eukaryota; kingdom Metazoa; phylum Platyhelminthes; class Trematoda; order Strigeidida; family Schistosomatidae; genus Trichobilharzia; species Trichobilharzia szidati. Next base: position 14,965,168 of record OX235276.1, on the reverse strand, counting down.
ATTCCTGCTTTATTGAGAATCCTACGTAAGGTCTCAGATGTCCCCTTCTTATATGGTAAAACTACTGTGGATGCCTTATATTCTTTCTTATTTATGTTATCATTATTGGTTTCACCATTATTTTTATTTTGCTTTTGACCGTTTTTGATATTTCTAATGAATTTTATAGGATAGTTAGTTATTTAACACCAACGCTTCTTGTTCTATCTGTTTCATTTCATCATTTAGGTCTTTTCTTGTACTACTTAGTGCTACTGCTTGGTTTGTTAAACACTTAACTAAACCACCCTTTACAGACAGACAACGGATGAGATGAATTAAAGTCTAAATATCTATTAGCAGAATGCGTTGGCTTTTTATAAACGCTGGTGTGCAGTTTACCTTCTTCCGTTCGTTTTATTTTACAATCTAACATCACAGCTAATTCTCCTTGTTCATTTTCCGATTCAAATGTGAATTTTATTCCCTCTACTAGTGAGTTTATATGTGTCAAGAAGCTAGAGAGAGATATGTTCTATTTTTAACACTGTGCGTGAAAGTGTCATCCACATATCTTCACCATATTTTTGGAGTGGGATTAAATGTATTGAGAGCAATATTTTCCCAGCTGTCCATAAAAAGCCAACGCATTCTGTTAATAGATATTTAGACTTTAATTCATCTCAACCGTTGTCTGTCTGTAAAGGCTGGCTTAGTTAAGCGTCTAATCAATTTTCAATCATGTGTATAAACGAAGCAAGAAAGTTGTGTGATTAACCTGATATTGTAATGAGCGGCAGTAACAAATTGGGGTGCTCGAAACATGGTCATCAGTAAATATTAATGTATAACACTGTGAGACTTTATCAAAATAAATTTAATCATAATGGAACTTCCATTCCAGGCTATACACTTATAAATCCATGAATATTAGAATACGATAGCCAGAAAGCAAATCAGAATTATACCAAAAACTACAATATAGTAGAGTACAAGTATAAGACGGAAAAATAATAACACTCCATTGGTTTTGGTTGTCATCGGAAGGCATTCATGGATTTGTGACTGTAGAGTCTGAAGGAAAGCTTACTGAGCACAACTGTTCGCTGAGGATTTCTCTTGTTCTACAATGAAGACTGACGAACAAACATGAGCTGACATCAGATAGAGAACCACTGGAAAACCAGCAGGGAGTACCCAAAAGCTGTTTCGTCCCTGTTGGGGACTCTTCACCAGTACGCATCCACACTGCAGGGTTCGAACCTACGACTTTCTGGTTACAAGGCGAGCTAGCTCGTAGACCGTTCAACCAGCCACTGGGACCTGCCAATCCAATGGCCAGTCAGTGCATGAATTTTAACTTCTGCCAATTCATGACATATCGCGACCACTTCACAATGTCTTCTTCTATTATGAGTTACTGCCTCACTTTTAACCTGGTGTACCGTACTGATCAAGGCTTCTCATTAAAACCCCAGGCTAGCTGCCTGAATAGGGCCAGTCGCTAATGAGCATCAGAATAATTTTCAAGTATTGGTTTTGTAGGGATATTGTTTGATTGGTTGGAGGATTTCGAAACAGCTGTCCAGTACTCTTAGGTTTTCCAATGGTTCTTTCTAACCGATGTCAGCTCATGATAAAATCCTCCAACCAATCAAACGAAACTCCAGAAAACCAATACTTGATAATGAACATACACTCAGAATCTAAAAGATTACGAGGTGTAAGTGTACTTCAGAATCATTCTAAGCGATTTTAAAACATACCACAAAGAATTTTGAACTACCTATTCTTACTATCCTGATGAGTCCAGCTAGAAAGTCGTCATCTACTTATTGAGCTCAGACCAACTGTTAGTGACTTCATGCTTCAATGTCATCCTTTGTTCGAATCACCAATATTATTTTATTATTGTTTCTTTTAGTTCCTAGAGGAACATAGGGCTTCAGCCGAACGTCTCCATTGCGTTCGGTTCTCTGCCAACGTTTTCATTGCCTGGCTCCACGTCTGCCCACATGCTTTCATCTCCTTTTCTTCACATGATCTCCTCCTCCATGTCACCCTCGCACTGACGACCAACTAACTCGCCGCTTCCCATTCGGGTTCCACTCAAGCAACGGCCTGGCGTGTGATGTCACTCACTTGATGGTTTGTTTTCTCAGAGTATGGCTTCCAATCCACCTCCATTTCTTCCTGCATATTTGTTGCACAATCGGTTCCTGGTTGGTTTGCTCCGAGAAGTCTCTGTTGCTGATCAATCTGGCTGGCCATCTCATCTTGAGCGAAGTATTGTTGATGAAAGTGTGTAGCTTGTTAGAAGTGCCCTTCGTGACGCTGTGCGGCGCGGAACCAAGTCTCTGATCCATATAGTAAGTAGCACATGACTTCACATTGGAGTTGAAAATCCGGATCTTATTTTCATTTTCATGCTGAGTAGGGCTGTTGATCTCCACACAGACTTGACAGTAATGAAAGCTTGCCTTGCTTTCGCGATCCTCACTGCTTTGATATCCTCTTCAGTTTCAGTCGGCTTGTAGTTGAAACGATGCTTCCCGTGTAGGTAGGTAGGTGGGTAGGTGAAGGAGGTTGCTTCTTTCAGATTTCTCCCATTTATGCTGATTGTTATTTGTTGTTTGTTGTTGTTGGCCAGGAATCTTCATCACCTACGTCTGTTTTCTCTATGTTCACCTGAAGGCCTATCACCAATAACTCTTTTCTAACCCAATCATATCTCAGTAAACATCGCTTGTCGATGATGACCTTGATGAAGGTGACTAAATACGTGTAACACACGCCTTAACCTCGCTACTACTAATCGTTATACCCAATTTAACACAATAGATTTAACGAATGCATCTCTGTAGAAAAAGCCGTGAACAATAATGTCAGCTTTATTCTGGAAGTTATTTTTAAATACATTCCAATGTCTCTCTGTCAGAAACAAAACTCAGTCCTCTACAACATTCTCTCCTTGAAGTGCACATCAATAAGTTGGAAACCAATTTTAAAATTTGCGCCAGTTCATGTTGCCATCCAAATACAATAATTAGAAGATTAAAACAACAAGACATGGAGAGAAAAACAAAGTAGATGTATTATGCTAGATGGAAATGTAGGTAGCGCAATCGTTTAAGCAGACCGCCAATACTATATACACATATATATTTATATATGTATATATTTGTCTCAAAACAACCAGACCTTAAATTCATTTCCCATGAGATTTTACAAGTTTCCACTGAAATTATTATTAATAATTCTTTACTCCTTCCTTCGTCCTGTGCATTTTTGCTTTATGAAAAAGACAAAAAAAGAAATCGTGTGTCTCAAACACTATTACAAATATTGACGAGATTTTAGAATCTCTAGCAAGGTATGAATGCAAATGTGTGTGTCAAAAAACAAAACTTACTGCTTTTAGCAATACTAATACTTATGAGTGTAATAGTAGCAGTGTTAATTAAGAGCGACATCATTAACTAAAAGGCGAATATGAATTCGGTGGAATTACTATTATTATTACTACTACTACTACTACCGTCATTTAGTTTCCCTCTCCCTTTCGTCCTACATTTTTTTAAACCAGTCTACCGACTATTTTGGTGGGATGCACATCAGTGAATATTGGTATTTCTTGTGTTCTTTAGTAAATTAATTAAATAAGATCTGTTTTTACGAGTTGATCACGGATTGATATCATCAGTTAGAGAATGGCTGAAAACCAGCATTGGAGTACTGGATAGCCAGTTGTTTCGTCAGCCTAGTTTGGAAATCATCGGCAGTAGGCACCCACCCCACCACCACCACCACCACCAGGATTCGAACCCAGAACCTTCCGCTTACAAGGCGAGCTAGCTCGTAGACCATTCAGTCACTGGGACCCGACAATTCAGTGGCCATCCCATGAATTCTAACTTCTACCAGTTCGTGATTTTAGTGCGACTGGCAGCAGCCAACGACACTGGCGAGAAATCCATCCTCACACTTGACTGGATGGACCTCACTGGTCACAACTTCTCACTAGAACTGACTCCAGGAAACTCTGTCCTGTAGCAAATCACAAGCAAGCATCAGATTAATTTCCTATAGTTGGTTTTGTAAGGATTAAATTTGTTTTAATGAGTTGATCACGAATTGATATCAGTTAGTGTAGCCAGCATGCCACCAGGTTGCTCGCCATCAGAATACACTTTTAATTGTTGATAGTGGATGGTTAGAGGCAATCGGCCAAAAGAGGTCTTCGACCGCCTAGGTTTTGTGCTAGTCAGCACTCAACAGTCATTCAGCAAAAATAGGAGTATCTGCTGCCGTCATGAAGGAACTCATATCCCTCCCTTGTGTGATTCGAACCCGAGTCACCACACAGTGATGCAGTCACAGATGTTACAGCTAAACCACCTAGCGGCATGTTGGTCACATTGAAAAGCTGACTGATAAAATTGAGTTTTCATTAAACAAAGGACTAGACAGATTACACTTGTAACTGACTAGTGTCCAATCAAAGTATCCAATGTAGTCCTACAGGAGATTGATCACTGGCTCTAACAGCTCAGAATCTCAGAAGGGAAACGAGTTTCTTCAAGTCGGTTGCAGATACGCCTACCTTGCTGACTGATTATTGAGTGCCTTGTAGCATGAAACTTAGGTGGTCGAAGGCTTCCTGTGGCCGACTGCCTCCAACCATCTAATATCAACAAGTTAATGAATGCGTCGTCCGAGGATCAAACCTCAGACCACATGCGTGATTGGTTAGTATTTTAACATTGAACCACCTACGCACACTTTTGAAAGCCATTCCCACTTTTTGCGTATGGGTTTACATGTTCTTTGTGGTCCACATTTTTAGTGCCCAATGGGTTTTAACGAGTTTTGAGCTCTACAGCACACAATATATCACAGGTCCACACTGCTAAGAATATATAAAACACTTAACTAAATTCACAAACACTTTTTCCAGTCAAACATTAATCACTGAGACGAACAATTTTAAAGCTAAACAAACTGGGCTTTGTTTTTTCTTATTCCCGTTTCATTTATTACCTTAGAATTATGGTTATTTTTTAAACAATGTCGACTTTCTTACATAAATATGAAAAGGGACATTTTTCAAGCCGAAAACAATATATCACAAATACCTGTAAAATCATCCATCCTTTTAGTGCTTGTGTGTTTTTTCATTTGCACCCTTATTTTGTGCGTGTATGTATTGGATTCACAGCACACTGACTTCATATTGTTCAATTTCCACGGTCAAGTATTTCATTCAATAAAATGCATTAGTAACTTTTATTCAGATTTCAAGTTTCCTGGAGATTTAGATTGGTTTCAGCCTGACTTTTGTTGATATTAGATGGTTGGAGGCAATTACCCACAAGAAGCCTTCGACCATCTAGGTTTCGTGCTAGTTGGCACTCACCAGTCAGTCAGCAAGGTAGGCGTATCTGCAACCGACTTGAAGGAACTTATGTCTCTCCCTTGTGAGATTCGAACCCATATCACCACCCAATGCTGCCAGCAGTCAGAGAGAGACATAACTGCTGAACTATTGGGGCCCACGATTGACCTCCTGTAAGACTGTATTGGACACATTGATTGGACACTAGTAAGTAATGTGATGCACCTAGTCGTTTGTTTGTTGCAGACTGATGAGTCCCAACTAGCACGAAACCTAGGTGGTCGAAGGTTTCCTGTGGTCGATTGCCTCCAACCATCTAATATCAACAATTCGCAGTGCAGTGCATCGTGACTGTGAGCCACCTATTGGCATGGCGACCATATTGCAAACTTGACTGGCAGAATTCAGTCTGCATCAAAGATAGGACTGGATACATTACACCAGTTACTGAGTAGTGTCCAATCAAAGTAATGCGACTTTTGTTAGCAATGCATAAATCATTTAAAGAATCCTTGAAAATCAAGGATTACTGGACAGTTGTCTCATATTTCAGATTCTGATTACGCAGTAGTGTTCACTTGAAAGTTAATTCGCCGTGCACTATTAGTTGACTACATGACAGAATTCGCGTAGCTATCATGAGAATCTGTGAACAGTGTGATTCACCTAGTCGGATGGGAGGACAGGTGCTAGCTGATGACATTCCATGACAGTGGCACTGTATATCGCGATTTCAAAGAAGTTAAAAATCATGGGTCACTGTATTCTCCCCTAGTGGCTGAATGATAAGATGTTCACCTGTGGTGAGAGCTGGCTGTTAGCCAAAGTTGGTAGACAGTAATTGACGTCAATGTTTATGTCCCCAATATTGGTGGTGAGAAAATGAGAACAAAGGCTTTGCTTAGACGGATACAGTTAGCATATGGATGATCTGACACAGCCACGAAGAGATGCAAGGTTAACTTTCTGTGAGAAACAACCAATCAAAAGACTGTATTTTCTACTAACAATAATGTACATTAAAATCTATAAATATGTGTTGGTTTTCCTTAATAAACGATCTGTTGCCTGGACCTTGTCTTCTGCTGGTACACACTTAGTAATTTGCAGGTCTTGGGTTCGATCCCCATGGAGTTATGAGTGAGTACTGATGCAGATTCTCAAGCTAGGACAAAGCATCTGTTCAGTCCCCCTAAGTTTCTAGAGGTCTTCTAGCTGACGTCAGTTAAACAAGTATGCTCATGACATAAAGCAATTCCATAAATCTGCCTTTCTGTGCATTTTAAGATTGTAAAAGAAAAGGCGTTCAGCAAAGAGTTACTCCTCTTTGCGTATATGTATAGTAAATTTTCTTAGCAGTAAAAGGAATATTTCCGAAGATGTGTCATTAGAATTGTAAATTTTATATTACATAACCTGAAGGTGCTGGGTTCAAACCCTGCTGGGTGCGTACTGCTGAAAAGTCCCCAACTAGGCTGACGAAACAGCTGGCTGTTCAGTACTCCATGCAGGTTTTTCAATGGTTCTTTAACCGATGTCAGCTCATGATAAAATCCTGTAACCAGTCAATCAAATCCCTACAAACCAATACTTGAATACAAATTTAGTAATATAGGAAGCGTTAATCGGGTAGAAACTAAAATCAAATCAAATACGTAGGTTTGGTGACGTAATACTGCTGATGGTACTGAGTAGAATCCAGCTAGATTTGAACGACAGTCAAGTTGATCACAGTGGTAATAAGGGGTAAAGATGTATTGAAGGAAAATAATACAATTATGAAACAAAAAACACAAAAATACATATTTGGTGTTAAGATTGACCAATCAGGTCCATTGTAGATTTAATAACCGGACAAACTTCCTCTTTTGTATGCAGAGATCATGATTTAACATGTGAATTGCCGCCATTGCTGCTTCTGCCCTGTTTGAAGAAGTTTGATTCGTTGTACTGTTTTAGTGAGATTCCCACGTATTCTGTAGGTAACTTTGAAGTTGATTTATGGGGGAGGGTATGCTTGGTGTCCAGATTCGATCAGGGGTTCCAGGATAGAGCTGCTGTGGCGGTCGGAGTGGGATCTTTTTTCTCCTTTATAAAACCATAACTATGGGTAAGTGTTCGATGTTACGTTTGGATAGCAAACGCAGGGTACGGCCGACATACCTAGCTTTACAGGTGGAGCAGATGAACTGGTAGATGCACATTGGTGGTTCAGCCGACATTGAATCATTGGTTTCGTAGAGAAAGTTAATCAAAGTTGAGCCATGAAGAAAGGTAAGGCTTTTCTTCAGTGAACAGGATGGATGGGTGGTTTCTCCGTATCTCTGCCGATGAGTCTTTATTAACTTAAACATTCAAGTAGAGGCGCTTTTGTCAGGAGAAAGTGTAGGCGGTCCTTTAACATGTTCTATTTCCTCATTCTGTCCACTTGTTGTTCATAACAGTTTTCTATATATCCGGTTAAAGAGTTGTGTCATTTCCATTGTACATGTCTGATGCTAATTCGATAAATAAGGATTCAATGAATTACCTATCTCTCTCTCTCTCTCCATCTAACTATGTTACTTTTTCATACCTTCACCCTATCGCACTCTGCTGTGTGATTAGACGCAAATGATGAATGCATTGCAATGACTGAGCGATTTTCTAGATTATTTAACTTAGCAGAGCCATTCATTCAAGCTTTACCGGAATCCCTATGTTCCTATATTCTAATGTAATCTAATCTAATCGAAATGATGCAACTCCTACACCAGAAATATGAAGAATTATAATAAATAACATGGGGGAGAGATGTATGCATAGAGCAAATTATGAAGTTGTGTGAATGTATTGATATGATTATGAGCGATAAATTTTACTTGAAATGTTATCCAGTTTATAATACTGTATCGCTCTGTGTTATATAAAAAATAACTCAGCTAATATGGAATTAAATTCTACCGTAGAGCTCCTTTGGCAATGATCTGTGAGGTGGTTGAATATTCTTGATAATTTATGGAATTTTCCTGATTACTGTAGACAGCATTTTGATGATCAACACAGACTGTAGCAAGCTCCAGTACGCTATTCTTTCAACACCCTGTGTGTTTTGATGTCAATTCGTAGAGTATTATTTGCTGCTAAGCCTATAATTTATATTCAGCGTGAGGATGAAAGCTATCTCAAGGTGTTTTCGCGCAGTGTATAGCTGCCAAAGAAGGGCGACTTAGGCCTGTGTAAGAATTGGCGTGGAATCATGCTCTTGTCCACGCCAAGTGAAATACTAAGTCATATCATCCTGGAGAGAATAAAGGATGCACAGGATACAGAACTCCACCAGGCCGGAACAAGTTGGATTAAGGAAAGGCAAAACATGTGCTGATCAAATTGCAACTCTACGTATCGCCATCAAACAAAGCATAGAACTGCAGTCAAACCTCTAGCCCAACTTCATCGACTTCGAAAAGGCCTTCGACAGTGCAGCTTTGGTAGAGAAGAAATTTGGAAACTACTTCAATACTATGGCGTGCACTGCTCAAATCTTTATCAGCCTCATTCAACAGCTGGCTATATGACAATGCCTGCCACGTATCAGGGGAACCACAACTGAAAACTCAGCGAAGCGTTTTAAGTAACAACAGGAGTAAGACAAGGCTGGATGACTACTGTCACTGACAATGATCTTCTTAATTGCTGTGGACTGGATTATGCCGGAGACTATATATGGGGAGCGAGAAGAGAGAAAGGAATACGCTGAACAAACAAGATGACTCTAGAAGATCTGGATTTCACGTGTGGATGATTTATGTCCAGTGTCATACAAACTCGAAGACTTGCAGGCAGGCGAAAAACAACAAACTGGCTGAAGAGACACTGAAGACTGGACTGTCTCCAGGTGAATGCAGAGAAGACGAAGGTAATGAACGTAAACAATGAACAGCAACGGCAACAACAATCAGCTCCACTCATCAACAACGAGAGAGATTTAACAGAGGTTACCTCCTTCACTTATCTGGGAAACATTGTTTCAACTACAGGCGGAACAGATGAAGATGTGAAAGTCAGAGTAGGAAAGGCAAGATACGCCTTCATCAACCTGAAACCAGTTTAGAATGGTGATACATCATTCCTACTGCATGTGTTCGGTGTTAATTCGATCGATAAAGATTTGACGATCAACCTTCATCTCTCTCTCTCTGGAACAATCTATTTTAATTGGTTGGAGGATTCCCATATGAGCTGACATGAGATAGAGAACCACTGGAAAACCAACCGGGAGTAATGGACAGCCAGCTGTTTCGTCAGCCTAGTTTAGGGCCCTTCACAGTACGCACCCACCCCACCAATACCAGGGTTCGAACCCAGGATCTTCTGGTCACAAGGCTAGCTAGCTCGTAGACCATTCAGCCAGCCACTGGGACCCGCCAATCCAATGGCCAGCCGATGAATTCTAACTTCTGCCAATTCACGCACAATATAGCGCAACCACTTCTCAATGTCTTCCTTGATGAGTTACTGCCTCATCTTCAACCTGCTGCACCCTACTGGTTACGGCTTCTCACTAGAACCCAGGCGACTTCCTGAATAGAGCCAGTCGCTAGTAAGCATCATGTCAATTATCAAGTATTGGTTTTGTCGGGATTTCATTTAATTGGTTGGAGGATTTACTCATGAGGTGATATCAGTTAGAGAACCATTGGAAAACCTTCAGGGAGTACTGGACAGTTGTTTCGTCAGAATAGTTTGGGACTCTTCAGCAGTACTTTCTAATACTTTTACTCTGTACCAACTTATTGTGCACTTACATACAAGTGAATGTATTGAAATGGCTGATTTTTTCTCTCTCGATTATTTAACTTAGGAGGGTCTATCACTTTAGCTACAGCTGAATTCCTACGCTCAGATATTCCAACTAACCTTTGTTTACTAGTGTGACTTATATTTTTGACCTTATAATCATTGGAAGGTAGTCGGCAAATTATATTATTTTGCCGTATAAAGAAGAAATGTCAAAGACCTTAAGTGGGATTCTCAATAAGGCTGGAATTAGTTGGAGTGGCATTTAAACCAATCAACTCTCTCAAAGACAAACTTTGTCGGCTTAAGCGCCCACCCGATAGATCCAATTAAGAAAAATAAATAATTTACCAAATACCATGCATATAATGACTGTTAGTGAGGTCAGTTACATAGGCGAGTCAAACTAGTAGATCAGGGTCAGTCAACTAGGCTATTGGAACCTTATCGGAATTGAGCTAGACCTAGAATGATTGACCCTGCTAAGTAAATAACCTAGAATAAACAGAGCTCAGCCATTGCAATGCATTGCATTCACTTGCATGCAATCACTCATACTGTGGAGTGGGTGGAGCAGGGTGAGAGTATTAAAAAGTAATATAGTTAGGTGGAGTGAGAGAGAGAGATTAATCACTGAAGCTTTATCTATCGACTCAACACCACACATGTGCAGTCAGAATGACTCAGCCTAAACCAGAGATATGGAGAGTGGCAACAAATAATAAAGGGAAGTTGGAGAGAGAAAGAGAGAATATATATATACAATACAAATTGTGAAACTGTGTGACTAAATTGGTATGATTATAAGTGAGAACGTCCTGGGTTCGGATCCCGGTGGGTACGTACTGATGAAGAGTCCCAAACTAGGATGAAACGGATATTCAGTATCCCCTTCTTAGTTTTCAATGGTTCTATAACTGATGATATCAATCCGTGGTCAAACTCGTAAAAACAAATTTAATCCTTACAAACCAACTATAGAAAATTAATCTGATGCTCGCTAACGACTTGCTACAGAACGGAGTTTCCTGTTCTAGTAAGTTCTAGTGAGGAGTTGTGACCAGTGAGGTTCATCCAGTCAAGTGTGAGGATGTATGTCCCACCGATGACATCGGTTGGTTCCAGTCACGCTAAATCATGAATTGGTAGAAGTTAGAATCCATGGGCTGGCCATTGAAGAGTTGGGTCCCATTGGGTGGCTGAATGGTCTCCGAGCTAACTTGCCTTTTAACCAGAAGGTCGTGGGTTCGAACCCTAGCAGTGGGTTGATGCGTACTGCCGATGATTCCCAAACTAGGCTGACGAAACAGCTGTCCAGTACTTAAGAGCTGGTTTTACAATGGTTCTCTAACCGATGTCAGCCCACGATAAAATCCTGTAACCAGTCAATCAATACCTTAGAAACCAATACTTGAGTACTGTATCACCATTGTGTGGTACTTAAAATAAACTTATCTAATATGGAATTCGCATTATTGCATCTGTCAAACCCTCAAACTGATAAAGTTTATCTCTGTGTATGTTAGTCAATCTGGATATCATCCTAATTCCAAACTCATTAAGAATTTTATGTACAATTTCAGATTTCTCTTTCTGAAATGATAGTACTATGATAATCACTATTTACATTACTCCTCCTATTATTCTTACAAGTCACAATCACTCCTTTAGACGAATTCTGTGGAGGTGGGGGGTGGTTGTTGTTATTGTTATATAATAGTGACGTTTTCGTTATTGATTTAATTCTCCTGACTCTTTATGGTCAACTGCTAGCTGGATTCAATGAAACTATACCTTACAGTAAAATTGGAACTATTGGATACATCATCTATACAGTAATTTATCTAATTTTTGGTATATATAAATATTTTTCAGGGTGATTATTATTTCCTTTACCAATGTGTGATTTTGATTTTTTTTCACATTTCTTCGTCTTTTTCTACCCTCTTTTTTTCATTTTTTCTCTCTTTACAGAAACTGTTCCCCCGCTGATTTACGACCGGGGTAGGAACTCGCCAAAATCAAGATCATTCCTAGATTTAGAATGAATCACCAGTTTTTAGCAATTGCGCCAGTCAAGAAACAAACAAACAAAAGAGACGAAAGAGACAATAAACATATTCACCTGAAAATTAAAAAAATAACAACAAGATTATTCTCTGGACATTTGACATTATAAAACAAAAAATAAATAAATAAAATTATCACCTTGTGTAACTATACTAAAAGTTGTCTTGTTGTCTTGTTGAAAAGTGGTAGAAAGAGATCGGCAAGAATGGAGGGGTTGTAGGGTGGAGTGGGTTGGGTTGGAGGTGTTCATGTGCTCTTGTTGTTCAGGTGATGCGAGTTGCGTTGTCCACCGACGAACTGAGAAACCTCGCCCAGATGGTGGTAAATAACCTCGGAGAAAAGAAGAGGTTTGTGTGTGAGCGCGACAAATCCACCGAGCTTGAAGGCCTCTATGTGGTGTGTAGTGTCACTCACAAGGTAATCTCAACATATGTGAATCCATCTCAGTTCCCTGCATATTTATCGGGTAATGTCAGAGGTTCTTGTTTCTAGCTCATCTTTTATGGCAGGTAGCCTGATCTTCAGTGTCCGGTAAATGGGGCAAATGTTGGTAAAAGTCTGAAATAGTCTGTTCGAAATGCTTTCAGTGAGGGGTGCGACACGTCTCTCAGTCACACAGAAGCGCTGACATGACATTAGTGTTAATCGAAATTCGCACCTTGCTCCTCGTTATGAGCCCTGTAGATCACCACGCTGCTCTGAAAGTAGTGTGGTGATTGGATTTGACATCCTCATTGATTTCACATGCTTTCGTCTTCTCTTCACACGACCTCCTCCTCCATGTCAACCTCGTACTGATGATCAATAAACTCACCACTTCCTATTCGGGTTCCACTCGAACCATGGTCTGACGTGTTATGTCACTCACTTGGTGGTTTGTTTTCTCAGAGTATGACCTCCAATCCACCTCCATTTCTCCCTGCATATTTGTTGCACAGTCGGTTCCTGGTTGGTTGGTTCACTCATTGACAAAGATCTCTGTTGCTGATCTTTTCTGGCCGGCCATCTGATTTCGAGTAGTATTGAGTGAAGAGTTCTGTTGATGAAGGTGTGTAGTTTGTTCGAAGTGGCCTTCGTGACGCGGCCACTGACTTCACGTTGGAGTTGAAAATCCGGATCTCATTTTCATTTTCATGGTGAGTAGTGCTGTTGACCTCCACAAAGAATTGAGAGAAATGAAAGCTTCCCTTGCTTTTGCGATGCTCGCTGCTTTGATATTCTTACCAGTTCCATATGCCTGTAGTTGAATTGATGCTTCCCATTTAGGTAGGTAGGTAGATAAAGCAGGTTGTTTCTTTCAGATTTCTCCCAAATAACATGCAGTTAAATTACTTCTGTCTAACCAGGTAAATAACAGAATCAACTTCCACTTAGACTTCTCGCATTTACGGTAAATAGTGATTCTGGTTGTTGCTCGTTTGGTATCTTCATCTCCGCTTCCTTCTCTAGATCCGCCTGAAGTTCCGTCTTTGTTGTGTCTTCTGCCAGCTTCATGATTCTCATTTATACATGTTCGAGTTTGTGAAATCCAGATCTTCTACTGTCTTTCTGTCAGTTCAGCAGAATTACTAAGTACGTAATCAAAAGAAAAACGAAAACAAAAGTGGATATTAAAATTTTTCAAAAGAATGCTTACTGAACAAAGAATATTCTTTTCGATAACCTGCTCTTCATCATCAGGTTCTACAGTTATAGATACATAATTGTGGCTGAATGAATTAGTGTTATTAACCACAACATTAGTGTTGTTTAAATAACATCGAATCAATAATAGTATCGATGGATTACAGTTCGATAGCGTCAGCATAACAATAAACTGAATGTCAGAGAAATTAGGAAAAATAATAATACAAATTCATGAATTTATGGTCTTCACTGAAGGCCAGCCAGGTCAGTATTAGTAGTAGCTGGCTGAACCTGTTTTTTCTGCACACCTGGCACCAGTTGTTTCAGGCAAATCGCGAAAGCTTCTAGTGTTTGGAGTTTTCAGGGTTTTTTTCATATCACTTATTTCTCAGACTGTTATCCACTTTGAATTGAATTTTAATTTCCCTGTTGATTGACTAGAGCGGAATATTGTGCCTTTTTTAACACGCCAGCTTCTAGGATGAACTCTTCGACGATGTCTGAGGACTAACTTGAAATAATATGGTGGGCAGTGACCAACAGTGGAACACAAGGTGTGCATTACGTCCTATTAGCGACTTGTCCGCTGGATGCATCTACATTCCCCAGTGAGTGCCAGTGTTGTCACTGAGACTCTAACCTGGTACCCATCCTTCCAAATGCGGGAATCAACCAAAGGGATAATTAAAATTGACTTAGAAACAAATCATAATTGATGCCGCTTGAACAACAGATGACAGTCGTCGCCCAATAGGTCTATTGGATAACCCTTTGGTGTGTTGCTAAACATCGCATTCAATTCCCTTTCGTGGAGATGGTTTCTTGAACAAAGCAAGAACAACAATTGTACCAGGATAATATGAGCTCATCTTTTATTATTTCGAGGATTCTTCTCAACTGGTTACAACCTGAACGATAAAAATATGAATTACATTACATTACAGATTTGAACATACTTTTCCACGATCACAAGGAGTAATTAGTAGGAAGTAAAAGTAACATTAGTCCGGAATGATTTAACTAATTAAGAGTTACAAACACTGACTATTTATAGAATAATTCAAATGAACTGTGATCAATATTTGACAGTTCATAAATATTTATAGAATAATTAGGCAATTAGGCTTGGGAACAAAAACAAGCTGTTGTATATTTTTTTGTTGTCACCAGGGCAGTGCAAGATTCACCACTGTCTCTTTCTGCGTACATAGATTTGGTTTAAGTCGTCTGATAGCAATTGCTTCAGCAAAGCTTAGCAAGTTAGGTTTCTTTTGCTTGTTTATTATTTTGAATGACTTCAAGTTGTCTACATTATGACCAGTGTCTAATAGATGACGCGCAATTGCACTGTTTAATACTTGTGAACCTTTCAGTCTCAGGTTCTTTGGTATGTGTTCAGAAATGCGGACAATAACCCGTCTCTCTGTTCTTCCGATGTATGTGCTTTGGCACGTACATGTAAATCGGTAGACACAGTTGGAGGTAACATGAGGTGGGTATTTTTCCACCTTTGATTGTCTCAAACAACTAGTTGTTTGATAAACACATACAAGCTTGGCGGCTGGATATGTTCTTTTCAGGGCAGCGTTCAGTCTGCATCTTATTCTACTGGCAGTATCATCACCTTTAAATGCAAGCTGCAGAAAGATAGGCTTTTTCTCTACTGTGCTGATTTTCACTTTTTCAACATGACGTCTCCCATACTTGTCAATGAACTTTTGTGGGTAACCGTTGTCGCGTAGGCGTTTCTCCACAATGGATAGCTCTTCCTCAATCTTTTCTTCTGAACACAGCTTCCTCACACGATCAAATAATGTTCTCACCAATCCTTTTTTGTAACTTATAGGGCAGAAACAGATGGTTTCTGTTTCAACGGTAAATACCGGTTTCCAGTATTTCCAACCTATTCCTGTTGTTTATTTTTTCGGAATCCTTACTGTTTGAAAATAATGGCTGTCAGTCTTATTTCAAATATTTCAACTATACTACTTATATTGTAGCCTTACAATCAATAACTACTGAGGCAATAATAATAATAATTTACCATATTGAAATAATAGAGGAGATTTGTAGCTCAGGTAGGTGGATGATTTGCAGTTAGTAGTGTTCTCTAAAGCTGGTTGGTTGGTTTAGTTGCCGAAGATGTTGTCCAGAAGGACGACGAAAGCTCCGCAACTAAACCAACCAACCAGCTCAGAGAACACTACTAATTGCAAATCTGCTATATTCCAAAAACAGACAGTCCTTATAATACAGCATGGAATTCTTAGCATTTGTCACAATATATATTGCATCTGATTTACTCAAAACATCATAAATAAAAAATAAACCACAGGAATTTGTCCACATTTACGGTAGGAATAAAGTCGAAAATGTGCAAAATATATAGTGAGATTAATAACTATACTAATAATACTAATAGCAGTGTGTTTGTTTCAAACAATATTGTCGATACACAATGGAAATCTTAGGCATTGAATCTAATGTTATCTTGACATAGAATGGTGAGGGAAAAAAAACAAAAAGATAACAATTAATAAAGAGCTTAAATGATGTTTACACTTATGAGAAAATAAACAAAAAAGTGAGAGGATTACAATTATAAGAAGAATAATAACAGTAAAACTTAATGGTATGAGGATAGAGCAGATTGTTTATTTACTAGTGGAAAGAAGGTTAATTAGTTAGTTAGTTAGTTCATGCCTAACACTATTTTCATCACATAAAATACGTGCCACCAAATATGGTATCGTGGAATTTTTATACCTAGATGTACGTGCATAAACTCTTCTAAAAAGGTTTCTTGTTTTACCTGAGGAGACACAAGGTTGGAGCTGCTGGTAGATTGGGTGCTCAGAGTCTGACAAAATTCCTTTAGCAAATTTGTTGCATGAAATCAAGTGCCTATCAATAATGACGATATCTACCGTATGGCCCAATAAGATACTACCACTCACCCTACTGACAGTCTTCAGAGTTCTACGAAGTATGACATAGTCTTTGTTAAACAACCCAGGAAAGAATAAGGATGAACAATGAAGAAGAATAGGTAAGATGCAAGAGTTGACAAACTGTTAGAGGAGAGGTTGAATTATGCCTGAGTGCCTTAACTTCTTAATGCAAAATGTCAGACGAAATATTCATTTAGAAATCGCTAAGAAATTGGAAGACCAGGATAGGTCAGAAGAAAGAATCAATCCAAGATACTTAACTTCAGACTTGGTTTCTATATCAATATCATCAATTTTGCAAGGTTCATAGGAACCAACGGCTTCATTTAACTTTCGTTTACATCGGAAACTGAAATTAACAGTCTGACATTTCGAAGGATTTAGTTTAAGACCATTAGACAAATAGCATTTGCTGACTCCTGTTAGAAAGTTGTTCTTCTTAGTACTGTCTAAATGGGAGTTAACAGGCATTGAAACAGTTGAATCGTCTGCACACTTAACAAAGTTCATTTCATCATCAGAGTGAGGCAAGTCACGCAAGAAGAAAGAAAACAGAAAAGGAGAAAGGACATCGCCTTGAGGAACGCCAGCCTCAGTAAGCAATGAAGTGGACGACTTACCCTGACATACAGTGTACTGCTTTCTTCCTGAGAAATAAGAATGCAGCCATTTGACAACCCAACAGTCAGTTTGAGTTTCAGCAAGCTTGTTTAGCAAAATGTCCCTAGGTACTGAGTCGAAAGCAGATGTATAATCTAGGAAGGTGCAGAGAACAAATTTAGCCCCCTTGTCTAAACTGGAGACAATATTATGATGCAAGACTGCAGCTGCATCTAAAATACTTCTACTATTTTTTAAGCAAATTGTTTGGAATCGTTAAAGGCTTTAAGTGAAAGTTCAAGATTAAGTAAGAGCAACTTTTCCATAGTTTTCAAAAAGAGAGAGGTTATAGTAATAGGCCTAAATTTGACACATGTTCCAGTAGATGACCTATATATAGGTACAATTTTAATATCTTTCCAAACGGCTGACACAACATTTCTGGAAAAAGATTCATTAAATATGTCAATGAGAGGATAACATAGGATATCTGCACATTTTTTAGAGAATAACGCTAGGCACACCATCTGGACCTAGGCTAAGAGAAGGGTTCAGTGACTGCAGACATTTTAGAGCGTCATTTGTATTGAAACCAGGAAAGCAGCTTTCATTAACACTTGTGACACTAGAAAGCATGGCATTTGTGGGAGAATATATGAAAGACTTGTTTAGGGTACACACATCAAATGAATAAGGAATACTGTTTATCTGCGTACCCCCAGTAATTTCTTTGAAAAGTTTCCATATATTAGAGGCATTTTTACAGGATATGAAATTCTGGTTATAAATTGAATTCAACCTCTGCATTTCCAAAAGAATGGTTACTAAACAAAGAATACTCTTTGATTGAACAATAGTAACTAGTGTATTGCGTGTAGTCCTTCAAGGTTCCAGACACGCCTTGCTGATGAGTGCCAACTAGCACGAAACCTAGATCCAATGCTTCGTGCCGACTGCCTCCAACTATCTAATATCATCAAAAGAATACTCTTTTCGATAACCCCTTCTTCATCAGGTCCTACAGTTATACATACATTATAGTGAATGAATGAATTAGTGTTATGAACAACATTAATGTTGTTTAAATAACATCGAATCAATAATAATATTAATAGATTATAGTTCGATAGCATAAACATAAAAATAAACTGAATGTCAGAAAAATTAGGAAAGATAATAATACAAATTCATGAATTTATAGTCTCCACCGATGGCTAGGGCAATAATAGTGACTGGATAGGTTTCTTTTGCACACATGGCACTAGTTGTTTCAGGCGAATCGCGATAGCCTCTGCTGTTTGAAGCATGCGGTACCTCGATGTTTTTAGCAATTTATTCGGTACCCGTAAGTGATAGGGAAGGATTCTTCTATGTTAGCTTTGCGGCCAGCCGGTTTGAACTAGACGGTCTAATATTGAACTGTTGGTGGTTTTTACTATACCTTTACTTAGCCATACTGGGAGATGTTCTATAACACAACGATTGAGGTGTTAAATTGCTTCACACCAATGTTAGCCTTCATTTTATATCTTTTTCTTTCCCTGAGAAGCTTTTTGAGTTTATGGCAGGAGAAACGGCCAAATCTGATGAAAAGCATTTCTCTGGGACAACAGATGTTAAGACAGAATATGAGATAACATGTAATATTTGAGATAGTGTCATCAAGAAAGTCTTCATTAAACAACCCCCACCTTGTGTCTTTGAGCTTGCTTCTAAGATTCTGAACACTGTCCTTAGAGTAACATCTGTAAACAGTTTTCTTGGAAAGGTGTGAAAAAGTTCTCTTGTGTAATTTTCCATAAATTTTGGGTAAAATCTGTACAATACAATGATCGGAGTTAAATAGTGGGGCTCTGTTACGAGCTTCATATATTCCGCAGTCATTTATAAATACAAGATCAAGCGAAGTATCCCGTCGGGTGGGGAAGTTAACGACTTTTTCAAGACCTAGCACTGTAAGAAAACTGCAGTCACAAGAATTAAAATCGCTTGTCACTATAGAGACTGAGTTACCAAAAGAGGCGGCAGCAAAAACAGTGAATTCATCAACAAATATGGATAGTTCAGAGGGACTACAACAAGGTGTGACATAAATATACTTTTGATAAAAATGAAGTTGCACTTAGACAGGTGTTTAGGTCGACATTTAACAGCTGTAAAGTCAATATTATCAACTGAGAATTTAAAACAGACATTGTTGGCAGCAGACCACTTAGAATTAATAAAAATTCCGACACAATCACCTTGCTTCTTCCTTGAACTGCTTCGGTCTTGTCTGTACGTAGTGAAACCATTTAAGGAGACTAAACTGTCATCATATGAATCATGGAGCGTTATTACACCTGTACTACAATAAATATTTGAAGATAGTAAAGCATGCAAGTAATTAAACTTCTTTGATAACGACCTGCGATTTGTGCTCATAATCACAGGAACAGTCATCTGATGCATTTGGGTAGGCTTCAAGGTTCGTTGCCACCCACCATGATACTTTTCCTTAAGTTTATTATTATATGATTATTATTCCCTTGAGTTCCGAGTGGAACACAGGGATGGCTTCAACAACACATCTCCACTTTGTTCTGTTTTCTGCTGTCCTCTTCATCTGGGTCCACGATTGACCAAACTCTCTCATCTCTTCCTCACACGATCTCCTCCATGTCACCGTTGCACAGACAACACACTCGCTTCCCATTAGGATTCCACTCGAGATCCTGGCGTGCTATGTCATTCGGCAGCCTCCTCAATGAATGCCCGATCCATCTCCACTTTCTCCTATATATTTGTTCAGCGATCGGTTCTTGGTGGGTTTGTTCCCCCAGTTTCTTGTTGCCTTCTGGCCACTTGATCTTGAATAGGGAGCCATCAAAGGCAGCTGTTGATGAAAGTCTGCAACAGGCTGTTGGAATTCCTTTTCGTGACATGTAGTGCAAGTTTCTGAGCCGTATAGAAGAACCGACTTCACATTGGTGTTGAAAATGATAATCTTGTTCGTTACGCTGAATGCGAAAGATTTCCAAACTGGTTTCAGATTGATGAAGGCGTATCTTGCCTCTCTGATTCTGACTGGCTTTGACATCTTCGTCCGTTCCATCAGCCTGTAGTTGAAACGATGCTTCCCAGATAAGTGAAGGAAGCAACCTCTGTTAAGTCTCTCCTGTTGATGGTGATTGGTGCTGGTTTCTGTTGTTGCTGTTGCTGTCGATTGGTTATCTTCATCATCTTAAGTTTATTAGAAACTTGTAAATCAACCGGTTGAAAACGTTTTAAATTACCGCGAGAATAAATAATACTATATGGACAAATAATTCAATAATTAAAACAAAATAAATCCAAGAAATCAGATGCAATATATATGTGATGGAAAATTTTGGTAGCCCAAGGTTTAAGCAGGCCGCCAAGGTTTGTACTAACAGTAATTATAATAATATATGATAGTAATTCCACTACTAGTAATAGGTAGCTGACTGTATTAAGATGTTCGTTAGGACAGTCGCATCGATTACTTATAATGAAGTTCAATAGTTTCTAATTGACCTTCAAATTATGCAGTTAAGTTTTTTGTTTATCGTGAGGGTTGAATTTTCTCTTAGCAAGCCTTGATAATGATTGTCAAATTGCAGTGATATGATGTCCTCGTGAGTAGTCTAGTCTCTTGACTCAGCTGGTACATCTGCCGGCTATTGATTCGAATCTTTCAGGAATCTGGACATTTATTTCCTCTTCACTTATCCGCCATGACATCAACGACAGTCTCCCAAACCCCAAAGCGACATCAGGTAGTCTCACCATAGATTTTAAGATATCGAGTTGTTGCGTTTCTTTTTTTCTGGCTTAAAAATTCAAAACTCAAATCAGTCTTCCTGGATAGTAATGTGTAATAATTTGAACATCCCTATAATTAATTCAGAACAAAAGTAATTAAAGTGAACAATTGTGATTTCAATAAAGTTACTCTATTAATTTCAACATACAATAGCCAGAGTAAATGCAAAATAGAACTATACACCAGAAAGTGTATTGTGCAACAAGTGCAGACAAGATGGAGTGGTAGTCAGTTAGTTTTGATTATCACTCAGTTAATTCTTTATTTCTTTAAAAGCAGAAAAAAATTGATACAATATGGCACCAAGAAAGATGCGCCACACAATAATAATAAAACAACATAGATCAAAAGTAAAGGTAATATAAGTAGAGAACGGATAAAGAACTTCATCTGGAAGGAAAACAGTCATACTTAACAAGTTCAAACAGTTTTCGTCAACTATTTTCGGGAAGGGAAGAAAGAAGGAAATTTCAGCTCGTTCGCCATTGATTACGATTCTTGGCCATATCCGATAACGTTTCGAGCCATCGATTCAGGCTATCTCGCGGACCCCAACTAGGGAGTCGTGACGCACCAACCGATGCTAATCTAGCACAAATGTCCTTCATCCGACGACGCCACGTCATGGCCTGACCACCCCTTCGCCTTTTCCATCCCGTCCCAGGGCTGACTAGCGAACAGAGGCCTGTACGGAAGCCTCTGGGATGAAATTCACTTCAGTTGTCCAAGCCACCGAAGCTGGTGTTTCCAGATGACGACACCCAACGAATGGTGATCTCCACTATATTCAGACACACGCCACCTAACCTCAGAATTACTCACGCGATGATGCCATCGAACGCAAGCAATCCTGCGGAGACAGTGATGATCGAACACGCAGAGCCGCCACACATCCTCAGCTCGGAGAGGTCAGGCTTCACAGGCGTAGAGCAAGACAGCCCGCACCGAAGCATTGTATACCCGACCTTTGACAGCCAGGCTAACATCGCGACGGCGTCAGAGGTGGCTGAAGTTGATGTGTGCCACCCTAGCCTTCATTATACGGTTGGAAATCTCATACGTCACCCCTCCGCTAGCACTCACACAACAACATAGATACAAAAACTTATCAACAACTTCAAGCTAATCACCCGCAAAAGTCAGTGCAGGTACAGGCTCCTGCCACTCTTGTAACAGTACTTTGCACTTAGGCGGTACAAAGTACATACTATACTTATAGATACTGATCGCTAACTGATTATGTGCGATTTGGGCAGCCTGCATGCTATAGCACAGTAAGACGACATCATCTGCATACTCGAGGTCGAAAAGTCTATCTCCAGGTAGCAGATCTACACCACCTTCAAGCACATCCTTCAGAGCTGACCGTGGTGGTCGGGCTTGAATACCGCAGTGACCCAACAAGCTAAACTAACTGGGACTCATGTTCCTGCAGGTCCTACCATGTCAGGAAGGTTGTTTGGATAGCGGTTAGACTAAAAGCAGTTACCATGGGGTACATGGGCTCCAGAATCCAATCGGATCAAATGGCGTATGAACCCATACTGGTCGACAGCTAACATGGGAATGCAGCTCCTGACGCTGCTCCGCTGCCTTGCGGAATAGACTCCAAGTCAAAGGCTCGATGGGTGGTCCCTTAAGAAAACTACCTGCTTCGGTCTGAGCGCCCGGGCAGTATCTCAGCCCTCACACAATAAATGAAATGAAGCAACAAATTTCCAGTGAAACTTATCGCGCGCTCGTAACAGTGCTTTCAAGCAATAATGATGTCTCAAGTAACTTATGTGTTCCCAACCTTACTTTTATTTTTATGCATAGACTCCTGTATTTTACCTTTGCTAACCTTGACTTCTTCACCTTCGACAGCCTTTCACCTTTGTTTGGATTCCCAGCCTATCTGTGCCGTTTCGAGATGTTAGTGAGTAGCCTTCAAAATGAGTCAGCTCTGAAGGATTATCATTCAAACATGTGTATAGTCAATAAGAACACGAGATGAAAAGGAATGAGATAGTTCAGTAATATATTTCTATGAACAGATAGTACAAGTTTCACCGGTGAGTGTAGTCAGTGTAATTACAACAAAAATAACAAGTTTGGAAAGCATTTTATAATTCTAGGTTCTGAAGTTTTCAAAGGTCTGAAATAAGCGTTTTTCAGTGAAACAAAGGCGGAGGGGGAAATGGGATAACGATTTAAACTGCTATTTATCAATGTTTATGGAGAATTCGTAGATCTTAACCGTGAGTGAAACGGTTGGATATACTATATTCAAAGACCAGGTCTTCCGATATTCATTTCTACCATTTCGGATATTGATATTTACTGAAGATATATTCGAGCTCCTCCAAATAGATTACCAGGAACATGATATATAACCGAGAAAGCCGGTTCTGGTTTTATTCAATGCCCAGTGTCTCACTAAGTGGTCTGAGACCGTACTGTTTAATTATTCGATATGACCCTTACCTAACCATAAAGGTGAATGTTCATGTAGGCATATGGATAAAGCCCTCTGAGCATGGTCAATGTAATTAATTCATGGAAAATTCCCATTGTAACATATAGAAAATCAAAACAAGTGATCCAGCGAAGAGACTCTTTTCAGCAACGAATTTAATATCAAGCTGTACAAACGTATATATATATATATGGCTTTTTTAAGGAATTATATCCGGTGAGGGAATTGAATCATAGGTGTGAATGCATAAAATAATAATAGTATGAAATGCAATTAAAACTAAAATGTTTGTGATTGTGATCATAGTTAAATATCAAGTGGCAACGCAATTAATGTCATATATAGAATAATTCATAGGATGGATAGAACTTGGAAGGGGTGTGCAATTATAGGATTAGTAGGCAAATCGAATAAAATAAAAACGTTACGTAATATTGTGTGAAATTTGATAGCATAGAATTTAATCTTACAAAACAAAATTGACTTAGAATGACAAGTGGAACAAGTGAAATAATACCAGGGACAGTTCAAAGTGAGAATAGTAATAGTAACAATTGACGTAATAAAGGGAGAGTATACAAATGGAATAGACAAAATGAAAAAAGTGAAAAATTGGAAGAGCCAAAATATGATTAGGGATTACCATACTTTAGCATAGAAGGAGTAAGACCATGAAAGTTGGAGGGGTTGACGAACTTTTTCTGTACACAGAGATCTGGCTTTTCTGTTTCGATAGCCAAAGATGGCTTCAACAATACAGATGAGTCGGGTACGTAGGGATTTGCGTAAATTACACTTTGCCTTGTAGATGACTTTAAAGGCGGAGGCTGTTGAGAGAGATAGGGTGATCATTCCGGATATAAATTCTTAAAAACTATATGTATACGATTGTAGAGCTTGAAGATAAATTCGTTGGAAAGAGTCTCTTCGCTGAATCATTTGTTTTGATTTTCTACGTATATATTATTCTACTAATTTTAATTTTTGCAGTTTTATTATTTCTACTGTTCTATTCTATTCATCTATTAATTTATTTGTTAAAGGAAATAAATTGTTAAAATGTGTGCAATGCCGAAAATTCCATTCTGCATAAAAAGTATCCAAGTGTTGGTTTGCAGGGATTTGACTGGTTGCAGGATTTCATCATGAGCTGACGTCGGTTAGAGAATCATTGGAGAAACTAGGAGTACTGGACAGCTATTTCGTCAGCCTAGTGGTGGACTCTGAAGCAGTACTCACCCATCCCACTGCCACAGTTCGAACCCAGAGCCTTCTCGTTATAAGGCGAGCTACCTTTTAGACCATTAGGCCACTGCTACCTAACTCCTTAGTGCCCAGTCCATGAATTCCAACTTCTGTCAATTCGTGCACAATATAGCGCAACTGGAACTAGCTAACGTCATCTCTAGAGAGTACTTGTCCTCACACCTCATCTGCTGTACCCTCCAAACAGATGTCCAGTACTCTTACGTTTTCCAATGGTTCTTCTCTAGCCTATGTCAGTTCATGCTGAAATCCTATAAACAAATTATTGTTTGGAATGAAGTGATTATTCTTATGACTATCGACGACTCTACACTCCTCTAATAATTTTGCATTTCCCGTGAAAAGTATGCCAATCACGTAGTGAAATTAGTCACAATAAGAACTGTTGGTTTTGATGCATAGAAGGGGTGAAAATAAGCAATTACAGAATCTGATATCAATTAGTCTGTAGACGTTGGCAACAAGTTGTTCTGTTGGTTTGCAGGGACTTGACTGGTCATCGAAATTCCGGTTTAAACTTTTTAGTTACCAACTAGGGCTTTCACAAACTTTAGGATACGCACTCCTCCAAACACGCTTTATAGATAGGTTTAGAAGACGTGTGTAAACACCAATTTTATGTTCTGTCTCCTCTGTAATATGTTTCGCAGTAGAGGAGCTAGGTCGCCTGTTCTCACCATTAATGGGTTCTGAAGATTCTATTTGCTTCTGAAGCCATCCCTCACTTGCAGAGGTCAATGATTCCTCCCTATGTATGTGTTTCCACACGTGCATTCAAATCGGTAAATACAATGGCATGTGACATCATTTTTCGCATGTTCAAAGGGCTTAGACAGATATATTGGCTTCACATTCTCAATTATTATGATATTAGCTGCATAAAAAGTCTTTTTAACCACAGTAGCGTTCACTCTTTGTCTAGTTATCAAGCTGCTTTGATGCCCCATATAGGGTAGCTTGATGTACACATCTTTCTTAGGGGCGAGTTGTAGAGTGAGTGGTTCTTGGTGTTCTGACTACTTTATATCTAGAAAACAGAAAGACTGAGCGAAGAAATATTTACTTTTCAATTAGATCCTCATCTCTGGCTCTACTCTAATATACATAGCTCAATCTTTCTGTTTTCTAAATGTCTAAATGGAGATTTTTTCTATACTTTATATCTCCTGATTAACTTGTCTGGATAATTGTTATCAATCAGAGTTTGTGTCAACTTTCTTTCTTCTTCATCAAGTGTAGGGATTTGATATGACTGGTTACAGGATTTCATCATGAGCTGAAATTGGTTAGAGAACCATTAGAAAACCAGCTCTCGCTATGCACCTACCTTTATTACTCTTTAGAATTCGGACTCTGCCGCACCAAACCTATTGTGTGGTTGTGTGTTGGTGCATGCAGTACAGTTGCTCAGCTGTTTTCTAAATTACTCATCTGTCTTCGCAGGGTCAACCATTCTTACCTTAGCCTCTGAATTCTTATGTTCTGACAATCTAACTACCCTGGACCTACTAGAGTGACCTATGTAGTTGACCTTACTCACAATCATTGCAAGGTATTTTGTAAATTATGTTATTTTGTCTAATTGGGTCAACCGACAGTGTCCTTTAAACTACAGAGCTTTTCCTGCCTGAGTGAGTTTGTAAGTTTAAATGCTACCCTAATTTCTGCTTTATTGAGAATCCTACGTAGGGAGGGTCTCAGGTGTCCTCTCCTCATATGGTAAAACTGTAGATGCCTTATATTCTCTCTTATTTATGTTATCATTATTAGTTTCACAGTTATTTTTATTTGGCTTTTGACCTTTCCTGACATTCCTGATGAATTTTACAGAAGAGTTGCTTATTTAACACCAACGCTTCTTCTTCTATCTGTTTCATTTCATCATTTAGGTCTTTTTTGTACTACTTAGTGCCATTGCTCGGTTTGTTAGACACTTAACTAAGCCTGCCTTTACAATTAACGGATGAGATGAATTAAAGTCTAAATATCTATTAGCACAATGCGTTGACATTTTTATAAACGCTGGTGTGAAGTTTACCTTCTTCGATTCGTTTTATTTTACAATCTAACATCATAGCTAATTCTCCTTGTTGATTTTCTGATTGAAGCGTGAATCTTTTTTCCCTCACTAGTGAGTTTATATGTGTCAAGAAGCTAGAGAGAGATATGTTCTATTTTTAACACTGTGAGTGAAAGTGTCATCCACATATCTCCACCATATTTTTGGAGTAGGATTAAATGTATTTAGAGCAATATTTTCCCAGCTGTCCAGAAAAACCAACGCATTCTGTTAATAGATATTTAGACTTTAATTCATCTCATCCGTTGTCTGTCTGTAAAGGCTGGTTTAGTAAAGCGTCTAATCAATTTTCACTCATGTGTATAAACGAAGCAAGATAGTTGTGTGAGTACATTGATATGATTATGAGCGGCAGTAATAAATTGGGGTGCTCGAAACATGGTCATCAGTAAATATTACTGTATAACACTCTGTGAGACTTTATCAAAATAAATTTAATCATAATGGAACTTGCATTCCAGGCTTTACACTTATAAATCCATGAATATTAGAATAACGATAGCCAGCAACAGCAAATCAGAATAATACCAAAAACTACGATACAATAGAGCACAAGTATAAAACCGTAAAATAATAGCACTCCATTGGTTTTGACTGTCATTGAAACACATCCATGGATTTATGACTGTAGAGTCTGAAGGAAAGCTTATTGAGCACAACTGTTCGCTGAGGATTTCTCTTGTTCTACAATGAAGACTAATGAACATACATGAGCTGACATCAGTTAGAGAAGCATTGGAAAACCAACATTGGAGTACTGGTCAGCAAGCTGTTTCGTCAGCCTGGTTTGGGACTCTCCATCAGTACACACTCACCCCCCCCATCACCACCAGGATTCGAACTCGGGACCTACCGGTCACAAGGCAAGCTAGCTCATAGACCATCCAGCCACTGGGACCCACCAACTCAGTGACCAGTCAGTCCATGAATTCTAACCTTTACCAATTCACTCACGATATAGCGTGACTGGCACTAACGAATGTCACCGCTGACGAGTATTTGTCCACACACACCCGACCTGCTGTACCCCACAGGGTGGTCACTAGAACCCAGTTAACCACCTACCTACCTACCTACCTATCTGAATAAGTCGCCGCTAGTCAGCATCAGAATTATATTCGAGTGTTGATTTGTAAAGTTTGTTTAATACATAACGAAAAACACTCACACACTTGAATCACTGGCAAATTATTGTCTGTATTGCTTAAAGTTTATTTATTTAGTAATTCTATCGTAATAATGATAATAATTATTATTATAATTACTATTTTTATCATAAATTACATGATTGTACGTGTCAGTAAGATACAAAATACATCAGAAGGATTGTCTGATGGATTCATAAAACAACAACAACAAAAAAACACACAAATAAACGAAAAAAAATACAATTCTAAGGTGTGATCTGTGTTTTACTAAATAAAAAAAAACAAGGTTGACTGGAACGCTCAAGGTCAACAAAAATAGTTTTAAATAAACTGATTCAAACCACGAGTTAATCTTTGATGACTACTGTTTTTTTATACATATATTTAGACGGATGGATAGATAGATAGATAGATAAGTAAACAGATGGAATAACTGTCTAGCCGAATTACCTCAGGGCATTCAACCAACACAACAATAGAACGTGGCAATATAATAAGACGATTAATCATTGACCTTAATTATTATTATTATTATTATGATAATGAGAATCACGAGATTGAAGTTTTTATGAAATTGTCGTGATTATGAGAATCGCTCGCCTACCCACCGTTTTTTATTTTTCTAAAAATAAAACAAACTCATGTTTAAAAATGAGACAAAACAAATGTTAATTTGACACTGCCTTCTTCATTAGAAATGATTGAAAAAAAACAAGCATGCTTCTGATTCTTTTAAAACATACACCGACTGATAAGAATATATTGCTGATAGCAATTACAAGAGTTTGGCTTGTAAGCATTAGATTTGTTTATACGAGTTTTTTTTACCACGGATCGATATCATCAGTTAATAGAAGCACTGAAAACCAGCATTGGAGTTCTGGATAGCCAGCTGTTTCGTCTGCCTAGTTTGGGAATCATCGGTAATACGCACGCACCGCACCACCACCACCAGGGTTTGGACCCACGATCTTCTGGTTAAGAAGGCGGCAAGCTAGCTCGTAGACCATTCAGTCACTGGGACTCGATTCCTCAATGGTCCATAAATTTTAACTTCTACCAATTCGTGATTTAAGCATGACTTCTCACTAGAACTGACTCCACGAAACTCTGTCCTGTAGCAAGTCAATGGCAAGCATCAGATTAATTTTCAATAGTTCGTTTGTAAGGATTAGATTTTTTTTTACGAGTTTGACCACGCATCGATAGGAGTTAGAGAACCATTGGAAACCTTTCACTAGAGTACTGGACAGCTGTTTCATCAGCCTAGTTTGGGAATCATCGGCAGTACACCCTGGTTTTCAATGGTTCTCTAACTGATATCAATGAGTCTATAATTCCCACTATTATATCATCATTACAGTTGATCATAACAGTCAGTTGTAAAGAGAAGATCTTTCAAGTATCAGGCTATGAGTGAGTGCTGAGCGTTGGTGGTAAAATGTAAGATGCTGCTACAGGACTGGACTACGTCAACTCCTAGCTTAGTGATAGGGAGTGAAGTGATAGAACATGTTGACCACTTCACCTATTTCGGAAGTTTTATCAGTACCAAGGAATTGATTGGTGACGAAATCTCAGCACGGATCCAAACAGCTCGAGCTGCTTTCGCTAACTTACGCCATCTCTGGCGTAGGCGTGACATACAGCTATCAACCAAAGGACGTGTATGAAGACATGAAAAAGGTTGACTGTTTTTGATCATACATGTCTACGATCTCTTTCTCACGTTAGGTGGTATAATAAGGTAAGTAATGTTGACGTTAGGTGTAGAGTGTTGGGCAAAGAGGGAAAATCAATCGACGAGGCTATAAAGTTACATAGATTGAGATGGCTAGCTCACGTGCTACGCATGCCTAACCATCGCCTCCCCCGACGGGCATTACTAGCTGATATAGGTGAAGGTTGGAAAAGAGTAAATGGTGGCCAAACAAAAACATCGCATCAATCAATCCATGAAATCCTTGATAGTTAAACTGAGTCAGGTAGGGAGATGCAGACTTCCGGGTTGGGGCCCGCCATCGGGACTCTAAGAATCAATGGCTGGAGACAATAGGTGACATGGCTCGAAATCGTTGTCAATGGCTTACGCAGATGTATTCAGTCTCTGTAGTCTTTCATATTCCTTTCTACCATTACTCATTCTGCTTCACTCTTATACTTGTCAAAACTCTATTGATTCCCTTCACTCATTTTTTCTTGTCTACCTTTGTGTGCTATTTGGAACGTGGCAACTCGAACTGCTGCACTTCGGTGCCAAGTCCTATGTTGAATCCAGACAGACAGTTGGTGGTGAAGTGATAGAATACTCGTCAACTATGCCAAACGTGATCAGGCGTTCCATCCCTCGCTTAGCTGATAGTGAGTCTAGTTAAACAGAGGGAAGGTTAAGAGTAAGATCTGGCGAATCCGCTCTGAAACAACAAACATAATAACAACGGCTACTGAAACGTCACAGCTCAAAGCTTAGAATGAAAAGTAATAAAATCAATATTTTCAGTAATGTTATGATGCTAACCAGCTGGTGATTTTTAAGTATAGACATGAGTCATACTTTACTGAAAATGACTGACAACTTTCAATGGACTACCAGTTCGCCAAATTCTGATCGTCTGAACTGATTTAGCTATTTGAGCTGAGTCGAACCAAAATGGGGTTAGGTTATAAAAGGTAGTTAGACATATATATTTTTTAACTCATGGAAAATTCCCATTGTAACATATCGAAAATCAAAACAAGTGATTCAGCGAAGAGACTCTTTTCAACAACGAATTTATTATCAAGCTGTACAATGTGCATTTATCAAATTACCTGCTCGTGTGGAGCTAGGTATATCGGTCGTTCGACTCCAATTTTTTGCAAGAGGGTGCAAGAAGAGGGGGAAGTGGAGCAATAAGAAGCGCAATCACTGAACACCTGGTCGATAATGATCACCCTATCTCGATAGCCTCCGCCTTCAAAGTCATCTACAAGGCAAAGAGTAATCTACCCAAATCCCTACGTACCCGACTCATCTGTATTGCTGAAGCTTTGGCTAACGAAACAGAAAAGCCAGATCTCTGTGTACAGAAAAGGTTCGTTCAACCCTTCCCCCCGAACTTTCATGGTCTTAATCCCTCTATGCTAAAGTATGGTAATCCCTAATTTTTTTCAGTTTCTCTATTCAATTTGTATTCTCTCCCTTTATTACGTCAATTTTTACTACCACTATTCTCACTCTGAACTGTCCCTGGTATTATTTCACTTGTTCTACTTGTCATTCTAAGTCAACCTTCTTTTACAACATTAAATTCTATGTTATCGAATTTCACACATTATTACGTAACGTTTTAATTTTATTCAATTTGCCTACAAATCCCATAATTACACACCTTCTCCAAGTTGTATCCATCCTATGAATTATTATATATATGACATTAATTGTTTTGCCACTTGACATTTAACGATGATTATAATCACAAACATTTTAATTTAAATTGCATTATTACTATTATTATTTTATGATTCAATTCCCTCACCGGATATAACTTCTTAGGAAAAACCCATATATATATATACGATTGTACAGCTTGATGATAAATTCGTTGTTCAAGAGAGTCTCTTGGCTGAATTACTTGTTTTGATTTTCTATAGACATGTATTTGTCGATTCCAACAAGTAGTTAGCGCAAATGATCTCAGTGTTGCAATATTATTACAATAATTATCTCTAATACTATACATAAGCCTGAATTATGTGTGAAATATGATGAAAAGATTGTGTTGTTACATCACTGCTTGCGTTCCTAGGGGAACACAGGGCATCAAGCTTTGAACTTTCAAGTTTCAGTGGGTGTGGTAGTGGTTTCTTTACGTAGTAGGGTTTCTAGCTAGACTCAAGCCCATCCGTCTTTATCCTGCCCACGTTTACTAGTGACTGACTGGTTTCAACATAGAACTTTGCACAGCACAGATGTGCAGCAGTTCGAGTCGCCATACTACCTTCATGTAGCACACAAAGCAAGCGAAGAAAATAAAAAGAAATGCAAAATGGAAATAGTAAACAGAGATATGAGGCAAAAAGAATAGTAATATAGAAGAACAATATAGTTTTATTGGGTATTATAAGTCACAAGGAGTGGATGCATCTGCGCCAGCCATTGACAACGAGGATTTCGAGCCATATCACCAGTTGTCTCTAGCCATTGGTTTTTACCGCCCCGAGGACCCTAGCCAGCAAATCTGCACCTTCCTACGTCGCTTAAACTAACTGTTGTGAATTTGTTTCATTGACTGATGAATCCATGTTTCGGTTTGACCACCACTGGCTCTTTTCCAGCCTGACCCCCCGTCGAGGAAGGCGATGGCTAAGCTAGGCATGCGCAGTAACATATGTCCTAACCATCTCAATCGGTGTAACTTCCCAACCTCATCGATTGATTTCCCCTCCTTACTAGTGACTAGTAAAGTAATAGAGGTTTAAGAGTATGTCAGTCCGTCCGTCGGAAATCGAAGCCACACCCCTCGCACGATTGGATAGCATTGTACTATTGAATTACCGACGTTACCACCGAACCACTTGAATATGAGATCTTGTTTGTAAGAGATTATATTGCTCAAGAGATGGTTTTCATCGTATATTGGATAATTGTTTGGTAATTGAGACGATGTGTGTCCTAGATCTGAGTTTCATTATTACTAGTTTGGAATGTATTTAGGTGGTCCAGATGACGAGTCCCTGGTGTGGCGAAACGCCTGTTCTTTATCTCATTGCTAGCCATCATTAACCAAATAAGAAAGTGTATTATCTGCGAGAATATGGCAATTAGTAAAACAATAACCACATTAAATCCCACGTAATAAATTTTTTCAGGAAGAAATAATACTTGACCGTTGAAATCCTTCAAAGAGGTATGACTTTCATACTTCAAACTAAGTGACTACATTGTTAGCTATCAAATGCAATGAATGAAAAATCTACAATTGGCTACTATGTAAACCAACAAGGCTACGTTTATGTTGCCTAGGTATTATTTGGTTGATAGCAGCTAACAGTGAAAGCCAGGAGATGCATATCCTCCTACTTAGGTTACGTCATCTGGATGTGGTATTTCCACTGAGACGTATCCCCGGCACTCTTCGTTTCCAGAGCCAAATCACTATCCACTAGGCTAATAAGCTACAAGAATCACCTCTTGTACAACGTGGATTAGTTGTTAGTTATTGAAATTCTCATTTTTGAATTTCCGATTGACTGATTGATTGATTACAGTGGATTTAAATCCTCGATTCCCGCCGACATATCGGCTACTAGTGGTATGAATTCAGAATAATTCCTACAATGTTTCAAGTGTACATAAATATTTATAATGGAGCGCGGGGAGGCAATAACTGTCATAATTATTATTATTATGGTTTCCTTTAGTTCCTAGAGAAACATAGGGCTTCAGCCGAACGTCTCCATTGCGTTAGGTTCTCTGCCAAAGTTATCATCGCCTGGCTCCACGTCTACCCACATGCTCTCATCTCCTCCTCTTCACATTACCTCCTTCTCCATGCCACACTTGCACTGACGACCAAGTAACCCGCCGCTTCCCATTCGGCTTCCACTCGAGCCATAACCCGGCGTGTGATTTCACTCACTTGATGGTTTGTATTCTCAGAGTATGGCCTCCAATCCACCTCCATTTCTTCCTGCATATTTCTTGCACAATCGGTTCCTGTTGGGTTGGTTGGTTCGTTCATTGTCAGATATCCCTGTTGCTTATCAAATTGGCCGGCCATCTCATCTTCAGCAAAGTGTTGAGAGAAGACATCTGTTGATGAAGGTGTGTAGTTTGTTCGAAATGGCTTTAGTGACGTGGCGTGGCGCCAAGTCTCTGATCCGTATAGTAGCATTGACTGACTTCACATTGGAGTTGAAAATCCGGATCTTATTTTCATTTTCATGTTGAGTGTTGTTGACTTACACACAAACTTGAGAGTAATGAAAACTTTCCTTGCTTTCCCGATTCTTACTCCTTTGATATCCTCGTCAGTTCCGTCGGCCTGTGACTGAAACGATGCCTCTCGTGTAGGTAGGTAGGTGGATATGTGAAGTAGATTGCTGTTTTCATATTCCTCCCATTTATGCTGGCTGATTGTTGTCTGTTGTTGTTGTTGCTGTTAGTGTTGGCCAGGAATCTTCATCACCTACCTCTGTTTTCTCTATGTTCACCTGAAGTCCCGTCTTGACTGACGTAATAATGCTCAGAGACAGCCTGTAAGATCGAGTTCACTTGGTGGAAGGTGGCTAGCAGGGAATCCAAGATAACGCGCATTTCCTCCTATTTGGGACTAACTCGCCATCTGGATGTACCCGCATTCCCCAGAGAGTCAGTGATGATATTCCCTCCACCGAGGCTCGAATCCAGTGCCCATAGTTTCAGACACCAAATCGGGTTATCCTCTAGACTGCTTGGGCCATGACAGCTACCCCACCTCTTGTGCAACCAGTCTTATTAATTATTTAATTCAATTTTAGATTTTCCCGTCGATTGATTGAACCAAAGTGCTCGGTCTCAGGTTGACATGTCGGCTTCTTGTGCAGAAGTAATCTAAAATTGAATTAAGTTTGTAAGATCACTGGCAAAATGTTACTGACTACTATCCTGTATCAACTGAGGATTTTTTAAACTTGTCGGATATACGAACTCATCGTTGAAAATGTTAGGTGTCATATAGTTGAACATGAACCATTTTGATACCGACTCAGTACAAAACTTTATTGGAAAGAAAACAAACTCCACGGGAAGGATCTTTTTTTTCACGATTTCAATCCTGGTAACTGTACAGTTGCAAGCTTATTTAAATGGGAAATAAAATGACCATAGAGACTTTCTTTTTTGGAAACATGATATGAAAAATTCGTAGGTTTGTTTAAAGGTGACTGAAAGATTAATCACAAAAAATAGAAATAATGAGAAACATAATTATGCAAGCTTAGAAACATGGTTGCGCAACACAAAGGTGTGATTAAGACTAGCATAGAAGCGGAATAAAATGTTCTGTTTTTTTCTTTTGTATGGCTGAAAACGATTAAGAAATAAAACAGGATGTTTGTGTGTGTGGGATATGAAACAAGTAAAATAATAGCAGACACAGGGGAGGTGGGAGGGGATTGAACAAGCTTCATTTGTCTACAACTACAGAAAACAATTTCCTCGAAAAAGGCATCAGCTTCTAAACATCTTCGTTTCTTCGACAGATGCTTATTTTACACAAAATAAAATGAAAATATCATCAAACGACGGGTTTGAAGATTCCTTCTAAATGTATACTCATTCGACTGTCGAAAATCTGAATTTATCTGTGGTAAACTAACGTTTAAGATTTAATTATATCAAAAGAAACATTTATTGGTTACAAGATTTCATCATGAGCTGACATCGGTTAGAGGACCATTGGAAAACCAACTGGGAGTCTTGGAGAGTCAGCAGTTTCGTCCTAGTTCGGGACTCTTTATCGATACGCACCCACCGACAGGGTTCGAACCCAAGACCTTCTGGTTACAAGGCTAGCTAGCTCGTAGAGGATTCAGCCACTGGCATCCACCAATCCAATGACCAGTCAGTCCATGAATTCTAACTTCTGCCGATTCACGACATTGCGCGACCGCTAGCCAATGTCGTCGGCGAGTATGTTTCCTCACACACAGCTGTCCAGTACTCCCTATCGGTTTTCCAATGGTTTTCTGACCGGTGTTAGCCCATGATGAAATCCTCTAACCAGTCAGTCGAATCCCTACTTAAATAAAAACATTTATATTTTTTAAGGAATTGTTAGGATGCCGATTAATGTTGACGAGAGTATTGGACATGTATTACGTCTTACAAACTGGACGAAACAGCAGTCAAGTATACTACTTGGTTTCCAATGATTCACAATTTTCAAGAATTGGCTTGTAGGGATTCGATTTGTCTTTTCAGTATTGACCATGGATTCATATCAGTTAGGGAACCATTGAAAACCACAACTGGAGTACTGGACAGCCAGTTGTTTCGTCAGCCTAGTTTGGGATTCATTATCAGTATGCACCCACCCAACTGCCAAGGTTTGAACCTACGACCTTCCGGTTTTAAGGCAAGCTAGCTCGTTCACCATTCAGTAAATAGCACCTGACTCCTCAGTGACGAGTCAATGCATGAATCCTAACTTCTACCATTTCGTGACTTTCACCGCCACTGGTACCAGCCAGTATCATCGTTTTGCGAGTATTTATCCTCACTGCCGAGCAAGTGGGCCCTACTGGTCACGAATTCTTACTAGAACTGCAGAAAACTCCCTTTTTAATATCGATTTATAGAAATTTACATTCAGAGAAGAGTGTACTATCACTTAGATCATTAGCAAAGGGATTTCTCAATCAAAATATAAATCATTTCAAACGACAAGATATTGATCATTTAAATGATCATAATAGTTGATCTTTTTTAAGATAGAGAAGGAATGTAAGGTGACTCACAATAACTAATGAACGTGGTTAACTTGTCATTATTAATAACACAGTGTCTTTTCCATCTATATTGTTATACGTTCCACAAGTAGACCAAATGATGTTTAATTACAAATTGGATAAGTGACTGAAAGCTTTTGAAAACTAAGGCCTTTCTTGGTGGCAGTTTCATCCTTTATTTGAAGCTCCTCATCATCAGCATGCACCCATGAATGTGCAGGAGACTGAATCTAGTTCATAAGGGAAGAGTAACCAGTATCATGTGAGAAGCCTTTAGTATCAGTTTAGTCTGAATGATATCAGTTAAATTCATACATTTATTTGCAGAATAAAATGGTACTATCATTTATTTCGTTAGCTTCTCATCAGCTGCTTACAGCCCAAAGTCATTATTAAGTATATCTACAAACACAATTTTAACATACTTGTATAGAGTTCATTTTTATACAAAAATCAATCAATCGATCAATATATGCATACAGTAATGATATTAAACACTATTCCGAACAATAATGATCATATACAGTGGAAACTTTCAACATTACATAATCAAATGAAAGAGAGGTGAAAATATCCAGTTACCAGATGCGCAAAGAAAGACTGATAACCGCTTCTTTCTGAACGCATAAATCAGGCTTCAGGCGCTTGATGGAAATGGCTTCATCAAACTTGAGGAGAATTGAGCTCTTTTGCTTATTGATAATTTTGAACGACTTTTCGACGTCCACCTTATGACCCGTGTCAAGAAGATGCCTAGCGATGGCACAGTTTAAAGCATTTGTTCCCTTTAGACATTAGGCTTTCTGGTACATGTTCAGAAAATCGTAGATATGTCCTTCTTTCTGTTCTTCCAATTTAACTGCTCCTACAGGTACATGTTAAAATGAGAAGGATATCTATAAATTTTTGATTGCACCAAAGATTAACAAGTTGTTTCGATAGACGGAGACAAGCTTAGCTGCATGCAGAATAGGCTCTGCCCAATGACGTCCTTAATCTTCTGTTGACAATTGCTGTTATATTTTCACCTTTATAATCAAGCTGAATGTAGATGGTGATTTGCTTGATATTTGAGACACCAGATCTTCCATACTTGTGTTAATGACCCTTTGAGGCTAACCGTTGTTTTTCAATATTTTTTCGAGAAACATAAATTCTTCAGTAAGCATGAAATCTAGGTTGATTTCCTCCCCAGTGATTATCTCTAAACATCTAACGTTAATAAAGTAAGTTATCATGCACAGCATTATTTATGACTTAACTAGGCGTGTCTGCAACTGCCTTGAAGGAACTCATGTCCCTTTCCTTGTGAGATTCGAACCCAAGTCACCAGCCAGTTCTGCAGTCAGAGAAGCGACCACATGAGTTCCTTCAGAGATGTTTGTAGTAACACCTTGCTGATTATTGAGTGTCAGCTAGCACGAAACTTAGGTCGTGTCCAAGGCTTCGCTTCCTGCGGCCGATTGCCTCCAACCATCTTAAATCAATAACATTGTTCAGTAAGAAATGAATAAAAAATTAAATCAAATGAAAATGTTAACGACAATGTAACAGTGAAAACAAAATAGAGTGCAGTTGACTTAGAGTTCTGCAGTAAGTTGGTGGTGTCCTGCCTCACACACTTTTTTCATCACATAGAATGTGTGCCTGACAAATAAGGTACGGTAGAGATTTTCTATTCAGTCATCAGAGCATACAGTGTCTTCTATAGTTGCTTCTAGTTCTACCTACCTGATGAGATGCAGCAAGGAGTGTTGTATATATAGAGAGAGGGTGTTCAGAGTTCGACAAGATAATATTTGCTAA
This sequence comes from Trichobilharzia szidati, assembly GCA_944472155.2. Classification (NCBI taxonomy): domain Eukaryota; kingdom Metazoa; phylum Platyhelminthes; class Trematoda; order Strigeidida; family Schistosomatidae; genus Trichobilharzia; species Trichobilharzia szidati. The sequence continues at coordinate 14,926,712 of OX235276.1, read as the reverse complement.
CTTCTTGAAGGAGTCCATGTGTCCAATGTCTACAACAGTATTAACGAGTTGGTTTAGCTTATCGACCCCCCACTCGCCCTATTGACAGCTCTTAGTGCTCTTCAAAGTCTGATAAAGTAGTGTTTCTTAAGTAGCTCAGGAAAGATTAAGCTGAGGGATGGGAGCAGTAGGGAAGTACAGACAGAATACAAGAATTAACAAACTGCAAACAGTAGGGACTGAGTGATACCAGATCGTCCTAACTTCATTACGTAGAATGTCAAACGACATATCTTCCTGGAAACTAAGATAATTCGGGAAGACTAAGGCAAGGTGATCAGAGGAAGTATACACAGTCCAAGGTATTTAACATTCGATTTGGTTTCAACTTCAGTGCCATCTATGATAGAGGAATGGTGAGAAAGAACCAGTTAATTATGGCCAGGCGTGAAAAAAGTGAATTACAGATGTGTTGTACTGACATGGAGAAATTTAAAAATAGCAATCTCCTTCATATACCCACCTACCTGAAAAGTATCGTTTCAACTACAGGCTGACGGAAATGACGAGAATATCAAAGCAGTGATCACCGCGGAAACAAGGAAAGCTTTCATTTCTCTCAAGTCTGTGTGGAGATCAACAGCACTACTCAGCATGAAAATCAAAATAAGATCCGGATTTTCAACTCCAATGTGAAATCAGTCAGTGATACTAACTATACGGATCAGAGACGTGGCGCTGCGCCGCGCCATGCTACGTCGTGAAGGGCACTTCGAACAAACTACACACATTCATCAACAGCTTTCTTCGCTCAACACTTCGCTCAAGATGAGATGGCCGGCCAGAAAAGATCAGCTATAGGGATCTCTAGCAATAAGCAAACCAACCCAACAGGAACCGACTGTGCAACAAATATGCAAAAAGAAATGAAGGTGGATTGTGGCCATACTCTGAGGAAAGAAACCATCAAGTGAGTGACATCACATGGCAGGCCATCGCTCGAGTGAAACCCGGCCGAATGGGAAGTGGCGAGTTAGTTGGTCGTCAGTGTGAGGGTGATATGGAGGAGGAGGAGATGAAAGCATGTGGGCACGCATGGAGCCGGGTGGAAACGTTGGCAGAGAACCGAATGCCATGGAGACGTTCGACTGAAGCCCTATGTTCCTCAAGGAACTAACGGAAACAATAATATAATAAGGGACCTTATAAAACAGGACAATTGTTCTGAAACAGTTTATGTGACAATGGTATAAAATAAATATGAAAGTATATGACACTCTTTTATGATAGGGAAAGGTTGAAGTTATGTATGTCTTAGAAATGGGACAATTTTTGAATACCTACAGCATTCAAATATAAAAAGTGATCTGCCCACCCCCCTCCATCTCACCTGAAGGTAAACTATTAAGGGTATCAAAAATTATTAAAAACTGTGTAATGTTATTCTTGTTATTTCCTTTCATACTACTGAGAACAACCTGCCTATTACGGATTTATCATTGAATTCCCCTCCCCAACCGCCTTATGAGATTGTATCATATTGACAAGCCGACAGGTTAATTACCATTACAACAACTGATATCAGCGTTAGGTGAAATCACTTAGAATTCACTTTGGCGGGTAAATGAATATAACACAGCCTCTTTGAAAGGAATGTCAACACCTAAGCATAATATTGTCATGCAGTGATAAGATAAAACAACGCAGTGCAGCAAGTACATTAATATCGTCGGTATATGCAAAAACAAAAGGATTTTGAATATGTGTGTGTCACGGAGAATAGAAATGATCAAAAACACATAAATTTCCGATTTTTGGGTTTTACAGTAGTGATATCCAAGTAACAACTGCATCTACTCACCTAACATATATGAGATTTACAAGTGATCAGGAGAACTTGATCATATACTGGACGTGAACGATATAAGTAGTAATCTGAATTGTTCAGTGTTAGCTAAATGTCATCCCGTGTCTTGTTTTGACTAGTAGTCACCTGATTTTGAATTAATAGAGAAGATTTGCAGCTGAGTTGGATGAGGTTGAATTAGTTGTGTTCTCAGAATTGAGCTGGTTGATTTAATCGAGAAGCTTTAGCAATCCCAACCCCCTTCAGTGCAGGTTTTAGTATAAAATGAACTCATTTAAATTCTCCAGGAATGATGCAGCTGTATCTCCTGGCGACCAATCATTTCGCTGCCAGGAACACCAACATATCATCCGCCTAAAGAACTTTTCAGAAAGTTAAAATACGTGACAGAATCATGCGACGATTCTATCATCAATTCGCTAATCCAATTTTTAGAGAAAATCAAAAACATTCAAGTAGATGACAATGAAATAATGATGTCCTTCGATGGTATCATGGCATTATGTATTTCAATTGGTCCGAAACTAGTAAAAAAAAACTATGCAACAACTACTTTATAGCTATGAGAACACAAAAACGCAGTGTTCAACTTGGATAGAACTCATAGATTTATGTCTTACAACACACTTCCAATTTAATAATCAAATATACGGACAGATAATAGGATCACCAATTGGATCATCGCCAATATCAGGATTAATACCTGAAGCCGTGATCCAAAGTTTAGAATTAATAGCACTACCTACCCATAATTAAACAGAAATTCTCGGTAGGTTATGTTGATGACAAATTTTTAGTGATTAAAAGAAACGATTTAGAATATACCCGCGAATTAACAAACAACATGTTTGAAGACATCAAATTCAGAAGAGAAGAAGAATTAGATAACAAAATCCTATTTTTAGATGTCTTAATCAGGAGAACTAAGGCAAGAAATTTAGAAACACAACCATATAGAAAATCAACTCAAATATAGTAGCAATGACCCAGTTACCTGCAAAAGAAACTGTGTGCAGACATTGTTTAAAAGAGTTCAAACACAACTCTGTAGCACTACTCCAGTAATGAAGAGAATAGAGGAGAAATGTCTACTCACCTTCTTCAAAAAGATTGCATATCCCCCTCACAGTTTCATCAAAAGGGGTTTAAACTCAAGTCATAACACCAACAAGACTATCTCTGTGAAATAACTAGAAAATTAAAACCGTTTGAAACAGATATAGCACACAAGCGAGCCAGAAAGGCAGCTTGCACAATCACCTCATTCCATATTGTGCAAACTAAAAGGTCCAACAGGATAAGAAGATAAAATTACTAATACCATTTATAAAATAAATTTCATGCAGGAATTGCAATTAACATTATATCGGTCAAAGTGAGCGTCACCTTCGCATCTGTTACCAAGAACACAAATTAGCTGTGAAAAGACATGACATGTATATTCTTTCATATCAATGCATGTAGATAATTATGGACACCAATTAGATGATTGGGATAATGTAGAAATTTTAAACAGAAGGGGAAACACCAAAAGTTCAATCAGGGAATTTCTAGAAGTCTGGTACTCAGTTGAGTCATCCAGAGATTAACAAACACACTACTTAACTATAGACCGAATTTACCAGCTATATTATTATTATTATTGTTCCCTTGGGTTCCTAGTGGAACATAGGGCTTCAACTGCACGTCTCCACTTGCTTCTGTCTTCTGCTGTACTTTTCACTTGCGTCCATGTTATTCCATACTGTTTCATCTCCTCCTCACACGATCTCCTCCATGTCACCCTTGGACGTCCAACTCGCCACTTCCCTTTCGGGTTCCACTCGAGCAATGGCTTGACGCGCGATGTCACTCAACGGCCTCCTCAACGAGTGTCCAATCCATCTCCACTTTCTCCTGCATATTTGTTGAGCGATTGGTTCCTGTTTCGTTTGTTCACATAGCTTCTTGTTTGTGATTCTTTCTGGCCATCTGATCTTCAGTATGGAGCGAAGACAGTTGTTGATAAAGGTCTGCAACCTGTTGAAAATATTCTTGGTGACTCGCCAAGTTTCTGATCCGTAAAGCAAAATTGACTTCACGTTTGCATTGAAAATCCGAATTTTGTTGTTGATGCTGAGTGACGAAGATTTCCAGATTGGTTTCAGGTTGATGAATGTGTTTCTCGCCTTCCCGATTCTCGATTTGACATCCTCGTCCGTTCCTCCTGTGGTTGAGACAATGCTCCCCAGATAAGTGAAAGAAGTAACCTCTTTCAAATCCCTCCCGTTGATGGTGATTGGCACTGGATGTTGCTGCTGTTGTTGGTTGGTTATTTTCATAACCTCCGTCTTGTCTATGTTCACCTGCAGTCCTGTCTTCTCTGGCTGCTTCTTCGACCAGTTTGTCGGTTTTTGCTTGTAAGTCTTCGATTTTGTGTGACATCAAACATAAATCATCCGCAAAATCCAGGTCTTCTAGGTTCTTCACGTCGGTCCAGGATATCCCTGTCTTCTCGTTTCCCACTGTCTGACGCATAATCCAGTCCACCACAATTAGGAATATCATTGGTGATAATAAGCACCCTTGTCTGACTCCTGTGTTTACTCCAAACGCTTCGCTGAGTTTTCCGTTGTGGATCACTTGACATGTGCCGTTGTCGTACAGTTGCTGAATAAGGTTGATGAATATTTGCGGTACACCGTAGTACTCGAGTAGTTTCCAAATTACTTCGCGGTCAACGCTATCGAAGGCCTTCTCAAAGTCTATAAAGTTGAGGTAGAGGTTTGATTGTCATTCCATGCTTTGTTCGATGATAATGCGTAGAGTTGCAATTTGGTCAGATCATGATTTGCCTTTCCTGAATCCAGCTTGTTCCGGTCGGAGTTCTGTATCCAGTGCGTCCTTTATTCTCTCCAGGATGATGCGACTCAGGATTTTACTTGGCGTCGACAGGAGCATGATTCCTCGCCAGTTCTTGCAGAATCCCAGGTCGCCCTTCTTTGGTAGTTTCACCAGGTAACCCTTCCTCCAGTCAGTAGGCACCTTTCCCTCTTTCCAGATCTTTTGCAATAATGGAGTCAGCATATCTGCCGTCGTTTCTGGGTCCGCTTTCAGTGCTTCCGGGGGTATTCCATCTGGTCCAGCTGCTTTTCCAGCTTTCAGAAGCTTGATTGCATTCATGACTTCAGTTTTCGTTGGAGGACAGGTGTCAATTTGCAGTTGTGTACGGGCTGTTGTTGGTATTACTGGACGGGTTGTAGGTGGTGGTCGATTCTAGAGTCCTTTGAAGTGGTTCGCCCATTGTTTAATCTGTCTTTCTTCCTTGGTAATTGGGTTCCCTTGACTGTCTTTTATAGGTTTCACTTGTGTTGATCTCTTCCCGGATAGAGACTTGGTTATCTGATATAGTGTCCTCAGGTCCCTTTTGCCTGCTGCCTTCTCAGCTTCAGTAGTCAGGTTGTCGTAGAATTGTCTTTTGTCTTTCCTGGCACTCTTCTTCACTTCTTTGTCCAGTGCTGTGTAAGTTGAGTTCAGCGTCTCTTTCTCTTGTCCATCTTTGCATTGAATCATTTTTTCTTTCACCTTTCTCCTCTCCTCTATTAGCTTCCAAGTGTCTGTTGAGAGCCATTCCTTGTCTTGTTTCTTCTTTCTTCCTAAAACCGTTGAGCACGTTTCGTTGAAAATTACCTTCAGAGAGTTCCAATGGTCTTCCACGGATGATTCCTCAGTGGTGCCACGTAGTGTTTCCTGCTTTGCTCTGACAGTTGCAGTGAAAATGTCCTGTGTGATTGTGTCCTTCAGTTTGTGAGTGTTGAACTTGCATTGTGGCCTATCCCCAGCTATCCTCGAGGATTTCAGCTTCACCTTGAAAGTCCCTTGTACTAGATAGTGGTCTGAACCCACATCTGCTCCTCTCCTCGATCTTGTGTCCAGTAGGCTCCGTCTCCACTTCCTTGAGATTGAAATGAAGTCTATCTGGTTTTTGGTGTGTCCATCTGGTGAAATCCATGTTGCCTTGTGTATATCCCTGTGTTTGAACACACTGCCACCAATCACCAAATCATTGAAGGCGCAGAAGTCTGAGAAGAGTTCGCCATTTTCATTCATTTCACCGAGGGCCTCACGACCCATGGTGAGTTCTCTTCCTGTATTGTCTCCTCCCAGTTTCGCATTCATGTCGCCCATCAGGATTTTGATATCTCCATTTGGGACGTTGTCCATTACTGTTTGTAGTTGACTGTAGAAATCCTCCTTCTTCTCTTGTTCTGAGATGTTTGTAGGCGCGTAGCATTGAATGATTGTAACCTTTTTTCCTTTTGAGTTGAACCTGGCTGTCATTATCCTGGAGGAGATTGGTTCCCACTGCATGAGAGCCTTTGCCGCTGTTGGTGACGTCATGATGGCTACTCCCTCGGTGTGCTCGTGATTGTCCTCTGGGTGACCGGAGTAGATTATTGTCTCTCCAGTTGATAGTTGGCTCCTTCCACATCCGTTCCATCTGCTCTCGCAGATTCCCAACACTTCTATTTTATATCTCCTCATTTCTGCGGCTACCTGAGCAGCTTTCCCAGCTTCGTACATTGTACGAACATTCCACGTCCCCATCCTTATTTTCGCTTTCATCGAAAGAAGGCACATCGGCTGACTGGCTTCCCGAAGGCTTTCACCAGCCCGCGTCATTTCACTTCCCCGATTCCAGCGAAAAATAAGGTCACTATTTGTAATTTTAGAATTTTGAATATATTTGTGCGTTGAAGTTTTAGTAGCAATTTGGTTAAGTTTTGGGGGTGGAGTTGCTAGCACCACGCCCCAACCCTCCCTCTTTATCCGGGCTTGGGACCGGCTAGAATACTAGTGACCTAGTAATCTAGGCGAGGTTGAATTTACCAGCTAATAAAAAGTAAATTCAAGTATTGGTTTGTAGGAATTTGGATGATTGGTTACAGGATTTAATCATGAGCTGACATCAGTTAGAGAACCATTGGAAAACCAACTGGGAGTACTGGATAGCTGTTTCGTCATAGTTTGGGACTCTTCAGCAGTATGCACCCACCGTTGGGGTTCGAACCCAGGACCTTCTGGTTACAAGGCGAGCTAACCCGTAGACCATTCAGCCACTGGGACCCGATCCAATGGTCAGCCCATGAATTCTAACTTCTGCCAATTCACGATATAGTGCAACCACTAGCCAATGTCTTCGGCAAGTATTTGCCCTCACACCCGACCTGCTGCACCCTACTGGTCACGACTTCCCACTGAAAACCCAGGTAACTACCTACCAGAATAGGGCCAGTCACCAGTGAGCATCTCATTGAAATTCAAGTATTGGTTTGTAGGGATTTGGTTGACATGACATGACAAGAAAGTTGAAATTCCAAGTGAATAAACATGACCAGTAGAGACGTAAATTAACAAAGAATGAATCACGACGACGTTTATCAGCAGGGAGACACAAATATATCATCGTTCATGGAGAATTTCAATGAGTTTATTCCATACTAAAACCCACACTGAATGGATGTTGTCTAGAAGGGGATGGGGGTGGACGACGGAAGCTTCTCAATTAAATTAACCAGGTCAGACAGTGAACACAACTAATTCAGTATTATACTTCATTTACATGGATGTTACACGTCGAATGCGGTTGAACAGAAACCACAAAATAAGACGGTTGCATGTTATTCTCCGCACTAATGTTTATTCCTTCTCTTTTTCCAGTATAAGAATTATAAACGTATATTAAGTTAGATAACTATGACCAATCATCAGAGAGAAACCTTTAGACTGAGACCCTTGCTTATTGGCATTAGTCATTAAGGCGTAAACGAACAGGTGTGCGGAATATATTGATTATTCCATACTGTAAAGTTTAACCAACGAAAGTTATTTATCATCAACGATTAGACATCATGATACTAGGAGGAAAACCTCCAAACAATTTAAACTATTTGTTCACGTTTGTAATTCCCCCGCTGATATATCTGACCGATAGTGATAGGCTTCATTTTAGTGAATGGTCGGTCCCCTTGAACTGGTGCAGGGATATTAACCTGGTTACGAACTCGATATTACTTGGTTTGGTAATGGTTAGCAGTCAAATCCAGGGTACACGTTTCGTCCTATGCAGGACTCATCAACTGGTGTGTGGAGATATGACTCAATGGCTTAAGCAGTCAGTTTTCAACCAATGGGCCACGGGTTCGAGTCCCGCTACACATAATTCACTCTGGGCTACTGGATAGTTTGTCTCTTAGCCCGATGCATGATAAATCTATCCCAGGTAACTGAGCTCTAACGAAAATCATCTGGTTGTGACTGATGGTGTTCCATCAGGACTCGAAGTCAGCACACATTGATTCAAACGCCAAAACCTTATTATGCACTAAGCTGCTTGGCCATACAACCATATTACACATATGTATCAATGCATAATAGCATTAATAATACTAATTTAATTTAGATGCAAAACCAAAAACTTCTAAAATAATTCCTTTAGCTGTTGTGCGAAATATATATATATATAACTAATTAACTAAATATAAGTGAATATTAGTCAACACATTAGAGTGTAACAGGGTGCATGCATGTGCGTATACCTCTATGGGTGTGTGTGTGAGAGAGAGGGTGTATTGGCAAGAGTTTTAGTTACTTCAGGCGTCATCACTTGGTGCACAGTGTGTGAATAGTGGGGCAAGGGAAGAATGAGAATAAGGGGGTGGAGTGGGGAGAAGCAGGAGGAGTAGTGGTTCAAAGGATCATAGATAAAATAAGGATAATCTGATTAGGCGAGAGAAAAAAACAACACGACGACAGACGATTCTATCAACTGTGCCGGTATCATCTAAATTCTGGCCGAGAATATATACATATATTTTGATTATGTTTTGCTCTGAAAATCAAAACAAGTGATTCAGCGAAGAGTCTGTTGCTGTTGTTGTTTTTGTTCTGTTTTTGGTTGTTGTTTTTTTCAACGAATTTATGGAAAGGTGTCGTGGAATAGTCAACTGACAAATTTCTACACAGCTGGTTACCTATCAGTCGAAAATTTTACTGACAGAAACATACAGTTAACGTCAGTAATCAAGAAAATACTGAAATATGAATCTTGAATTCAAAGGTGATTGATTACTTATTATTTATTATTATTGTTCCCTTGGGTTCCTAGTGGAACATAGGGCTTCAACTGCACGTCTCCACTTGCTTCTGTCTTCTGCTGTACTTTTCACCTGCATCCATGTTAGTCAATAATGTTTCAACTCTTCTTCACACGATCTCCTCCATGTCACCCTTGGATGTCCCACTCGCCGCTTCCTTTTCGGGTTCCACTCGAGCACTGGCCTGACGCACGATGTCACCCAACGGCCTCCTCAGTGAGTGTCCAATCCATCTCCACTTTCTCCTGCATATTTGTTGGTTGGCGATTGGTTCTTGTTTTGTTTGTTCCCATAGTTTCTTGTTGGTGATTCTTTCCGGCCATCTGATCTTCAGTATAGAACGAAGACAGCTGTTGATAAAGGTCTGCAACAGGCTGTTGGAAATATTCTTTGTGACCCACCAAGTTTCTGATCCGTATAGAAGAACTGACTGACTTGACGTTTGTATTGAAAATCCGAATTTTGTTGTTGATGCAGGCTGAGTGAAGAAGATTTCCAGATTGGTTTCAGGTTGATGAATGTGTTTCTCGCCTTCCCGATTCTCGATTTGACATCCTCATCCGTCCGTTCCTCCTGTGGTTGAGACAATGCTCCCCAGATAAGTGAAAGAAGTAACCTCTTTCAAATCCCTCGCGTTGATGGTGATTGGCGCTGGATGTTGCTGCTGTTGTTGTTGGTTGGTTATTTTCATAACCTCCGTCTTGTCTATGTTCACCTGGAGTCCTGTCTTTGCTGCTTCTTCAACGTTGGGAATAGTGCTGTTACTATTATTTTTTCGGTCGATTATTACTGTTCGGTAGCCTGAAGGACAAGATCCTGAGATTATTAATTCATCTGCTCTTGTGGGTTTTGTCCAAGTATGTGCAAGAGCACTACCCTGTGTGGATACGAAGAGATGCAATTGGGGTTATAAGAAGCACAATAATTGGACATTTGGTCTATACTGGTCATGCTATTTCTACAGCCTCTGTCTTTAAAGTTATCTACGATGGAATATACACATTAGATTATAGGAAATATTTCATACTATTTATTACAAGGCGAAAAATAACCTTTTCAAATACGTCTATACTCAAATGTTATAATCCTCGGTTACGAGGCGAGCTGGTAGACGATTAAGCCACTGGGACCCGACCCAATAGTCTAAGTCAGGCAAGAGAACAGCTACTCACCTGTGAGACAGTTGCTGGAGGTTGAGATAAATATATATATATATCACGAATAAGCAGAATTCGGAATTCATGGACCGCCAAGTTGGGTCCCAGTGGCCTAATGGTCTACGAGCTAGATCACCTTGTAACCGGAAGGTTAAGGGTTCGAACCCTGGCAGTGGGGTGGTGCATACTTCTGGAGAGTCCTGAGCTAGGCTGGTGAAACAGCTGTCAAGTATTCCCAGTTGCTTTTCCAATGGTTCTCTAATTGATGTCAACTACTGGTGATCAGTCCTGTGACCAATCAGATCAAATCCCTGCAATACAACACTTGACACTTTGTGCATTCCATACACTATTTTATGAGGTACATGACTCAGTTCACAGTATTATTGAAAAATGTCATAGATATATGACTATACAGAGTGAGAATAAATTCATTGAAAAGCGAATCTTCGTCGAATAATTCTTTGTAAAATATAGAAATGTTCAGTTTAATTTAATTTAAATTTAGATTTTCCCGTCCATTGATTGATTGGACCGAAGTGCTCGGTCTCAGGTTGACATATCTGTAGGCATCTTGTGCAGATGCTTTGACGATGTCTGGACATGTAATTAGAATTTAATTGGTGGATGGTGACTAGCAGTGGAATCCAGGATAAAGCGAATTTCCTCCTATTTGGGATTGACTCGTCATCTGGATACACCTGCATTCCTCGGTGACTGATGATGTTCCCACGGAGACCCGAACTCAGTGCCTATAGTTTCAGACGCCAAATAGAGTTATGCACTAGCCCCTTTTGGCCACGAGATCCACTGCGGCTCTTGTGCAACGGGTTATATTAACTATTTAATTGAATTTTAGATTTTCCCGTCGATTGATTGGACCGAAATGCTCGACCCGTTGCACAACAGCCAGGGTGGCTCTCGTGGCCCAAGTGGTCTAGTGGATAACCTACTTTGGCGTCTGAAACCATGGGCACTGGGTTCGAGCCTCAGTGGGAACATCACCACTCACTGAGGAATGCAGGTGCATCCAGATGACGAGTCAGTCCCAAATAGGAGGAAATGCGCTTTATCCTGGATTCCACTGCTAGTCACCATCCACCAATTAAGTTCAGTTTAATTGTTGGACCGTAACATTCAAGAATAAAATTCAGCTATTAAGGTAGCATATAATTCCATATTAGATAATTGTATCTGATATAGTACTCAGTAATCGAGAATATTTGCAGCTCAGGTGGATGATTTGCAATTAGTTGTGTTCTCTGAGCTGGTTGGTTTAATTGCGGAGCAGATCACTGCAGGTGTAAATCGACTACCAGTCAAGAAGATGGTTGCCAGGAGACACAATTCTATCATTCATGGAGAATTTGAATTAGTTCATTTTAATGCTAAAACTTGCGCTGAAAATGTTGTCTAGAAGAGGGGGACGACGAAAGCTCGGCAATTACACCAGCCAACTAGCTCAGAGAACACAACTAATTGCACGGTAGTCAGTGACGATACAGTCAGTATTCATAACTGGATGGTATTCATAGCACAATTTATTATTCATAATTATATCAGTGTATTCACACGACTTCAGGACAGATGTGGAGTCTTTTCGATTACCCATATCTGACACTGATTCAATCGACAATGATTCGGTGATTAACCTTTTTATCTCCCCACCTAACTATATCACTTTTTATTACTAATGACCAGACCCCACCCTAGTGAATGATTAAATGTAAGCGAATGCATCCCTGTGACTGGGGTTTGTCTCAAGACTACTTAAGTTATCAGGGTCAATCATTTTGACTCTACCTGGCTGACCTTGATTTACTAGTTTGATGTAAGTAATTAACCTCTAACACATTGCATAGTATTCAGTATTTTCTCTAATTGAATCCATTGGGTCGTTAAACTCACAAAGTTGGGATAAGACTACATAAAACAAGTTTTCAAGTCGTATGAACACACTGATATACTCATGAGCAATCAGTTGTCCTCGACGAACTATCCATTTATTCATACTATATCACAGTGTTGTTGGCAGAAGAAGCATCAAAGATAGGACTTACTTCAGGTGAACGTAGAGGAAACAGAGGTAGGTGATGAAGATTCCTGGCCAACACCAACATCAACAAACAACAAAGAACAATCAGCATCAAAAAGAACCAACCTCCTTCACATACCCACCTACCTGCCTATCTGGGAAGCATCGTTTCAACTGCAGGCCGACGTAACTGACGAGGATACCAAAGCAGTGAGCATCGGGAAAGCAAAGCAAGCTTTCATTTCTCTCAAGTCTGTGTGGAGATCAACAACACTACTCAGCATGAAAATGAAAATAAGATCCGGATTTTCAACTCCAATGTGAAGTCAGTCAGTGCTACTATACGGATCAGAGACTTGGCGCCGCGTCGAGTCACCAAGTCCACTTCGAACAAACTACTCCATTGCGTTTGGTTCTTTGTCAACGCTTTCGTCTGGCTCCACGTCTGCCCACGTGCTTTCATCTCCTCCTCCATCCATGACCTCCTTCATGTCACCTTGTCACTTACCAACAACTAACTTGCCGCTTCCCATTTGGGTCCCACTCGAGCAGTGGCCTGGAGTGTGATTTCACTCACTTGATGGTTTGTTTTCTCAGAGTATGGCCTCCAATCCACCTCCATTTCTTCCTGCATATTTGTTGCACAATCAGTTCCTGATCGGTTGGTTGGTTTGCTCATTGCCAGAGATCCCTGTTGCTGATCAAGTCAGGTAAGCATCACTGACTACACGTTGGAATTGAAAATCCGGATCTTATTTTCATTTTCATGGTGAGTAGGGTTGTTGACCTCCACACAGACATGAAAGAAATGAAAACTTGCCTTGCTTTTGCGATCCTCACTGATTTGATATCCTCGTTAGTTTCAGTCGGCCTGTAGTTGAAACGATGCCTCCCGTGTAGGTAGGCAGGTGGGTAGGTGAAGGAGGTTGCTTCTTTCAGATCCCTCCCATTTAAGCTAGTTGTTCTTTGTTGTTTGTTGTTGTTGGCCAGGAATCTTCATCACCTACCTCTGTTTTCTCTATGTTCACCTGATGTACTTCGTATCTTTGATGCTTCTTCTATTGCCAACCTGTTTGCTTTACATCACTTGCATATCTTGCAGTTTGTGGGAAATCAGACATATATTATCGGCGAAACCTCTTTTAAAATCCTCCAAGTTGTTTTTGTGTGGGTCTATTTTATGCCCGTTTCCTCGTCGCCCCCCCCCCTCCGCTGCTGTCTGTCGCATTATCCAGTCTACCGCCCGCAATCAGGAAATTAATCATTGTCGATAGTAGGCATCCAGCCAACCTTGTCTTACTCCTGTCTTCACTTCCTTACTACTCATAACAATCCGTAGCAGTAGTATATACGAACGACTCGACTAATTTGCTTACTATGATGCAGATCACATATTATTATAATTATCATCTGGATTCCTTTTGGTTTCCAAAGTAAGCTCTCCCTGTGTGCGTGTGAGACAGAGAAAGAGAGAGTAATTTGTAAATTACACATTTTAATTGTTTCATACAATCATCTCAGACAGTTAGTTTTTTGTCTGGAAATCTTAACGGTTATCATGGTGTTGTGTACAGTTGGATTTCTTTCCTTATTTCATTCTTTTTTCCCTTATTTTTTCCAGTTTCCAAAATCTATAACATAGTTTTTCTCCCGCCTAACTTTTATTCATCTGTAAAAAGAGAAATTATTTTTTTTTATTTTAGATTTCAGTTGTACAGTCAGTCAAAATGATGGAATGGAAATGTTCTTTGAAGTTAGTTAGACTAAGGTGTAAAATTCTATGAAATGTGAAAAGAAAAAGAGAAATTACGAACTGACCAGATTCGAATTGGGCTAGATTATGGAAAAAAAACAGTCCTAAAAAATATTGTAATATAAAAAATATGTATATAGCCCATGTTAGATTCATCAACTGAAGAAACTGTTCAAGTATTGGTTCGTTGGGATTTTGTTTAATTGGTTACAGGATTTCATTATGAGCTGACATCGGTCGGTTAGAGAAGCATTGGAAAACCAGCCAGGGAATACTGGACAGCTGTTTCGTCCTAGTCAGCAAGGTGTATATCTGTAACTGCTGAATAAATTGTCTCGCCACCCCTCCGCCTTGACCAGTAGGGTACAGCAGATTGAAGGTGAGGCAGTAACTCATCGAAGAAGATATTGCAAAGTAGTCGCGCTATGTCGTGCGTGAATTGGCAGCAGTTAGAATTCATGGGCTGGCCATTCGATCTGGTCCCACTGGCTGGCTGAATGATCTAAGAGCTAGGTCGCCTTGTAACCAGAAGATCCTGGGTTCGAACCCCGCGGGTGGTGGGGTGGGTGCCTACTGCTGAAGAGTCCCGAACTAGGCTGAGTTTATTGCATAATATTTTCCCTTTGTACAATAACCTGAAGTAAATTGTTTAATTGAGAGTATTTTGTGTGACACAATAACCTCGCCTAGATTACTAGGTCACTAGTATTCTAGCCGGTCCCAAGCCCGGATAAAGAGGGAGGGTTGGGGCGTGGTGCTAGCAACTCCACCCCCAAAACTTAACCAAATTGCTACTAAAACTTCAACGCACATAATAATGTGTGACACAATAATCTTCTCTGATCTGATATATCTGCTTTGTCTCCTTCAAGAAATCTATCCACGATATCTAGTTGAAAGCCAATTGTAAGATGTTCAGTAGTACATCTTGAGACCCAAGGATATAAGTGAAAAACCAGTGATCTTATGTGTTGGAACACGTTGCCATCCGCAACCACAGGCCTTTCCTCAAGTTTAGTAGGAACTTGCGAATCAGAAGCTTGTAAACATTTTAAATACACACACAAGAGTAGGGATAATACCATAAGAGGGGTCATATCCTAATCGATTAAAACAAACCGAATGAGAGAGAAAATATATGCAACAGAGAGAGGTGGAGGATGGTTTTGGTAGCCCAAGTTTTTAGCAGGCAGCCAAGTACGAAAAAAAATGAAGAGTGTCAACACTAGGGGGAAACTTTTTCCAGTACTCCTTGCTTTTCAGTGTCTCAGTAAGTGTGATACTGATTCATGTCGAAACCCACCTTAGAATCAATCACATCCTTGTTATCCAAAATATTCTAGCGTTAGTGTTTGTAGGGATTTAACCACACAGATTGATGTCGGTTAAAGAACCATTAAAAATCAGCACTGGAGTACTGGACGGCTGCTGTTTCATCCTGATTTGTAACTCTTCAGCGGTACATGACCACAACCGCATTGGGGATAGGACCCACGGCCTTCAGATTACGAGGCGAAGTCGTTAACGCTTCAGCCGCTAGAAAACAGAACCTAAAAGCCCTTGAATTCTAACCACTCAGTAGTTCTCTAACCGACATCAATGTGTGATTAAAACTTGAATCTAAAATATGGCGTAAAACAATCATTAATTTTAATTTAATTTTGATTTTAATTAATTAATTTAATTTTGATTACAGCTTGATTCCACACCGTATTTTCAGTACAAGTATGGAATTTTCAGCATGTGACATCAGTAGCCCAAATTTTGCAGGCCGACCATAGATATCGGGTGTGCGTCGGCAGGGGATCGAACCACGGACCATGTACATGATCGGCGAGAGTCCTAACCACTGTGCCACCGACGCACAAGTGCCTCATATTCAGTCAGGTAAACCGTGAAATGTCGAGCATGGATACAGTACATTTCGGCTTATTAGCTTGAACACACACTATTTTAAACCACTTCATCATAGTCAACTGGTGGATGGTGACTAGCAGTGGAATCCAGGATAACACGCATTACCTCCTGTTTGAGACTAACTCATCATCTGGATGTACCTGCATTCCACAGTGAGGTAGGTAGTGATGGTTTCTTCTCTCCCACTGAGGCTGGAACCCAGTGCGCATAGTTTCAAACGCCAAATAGGGTTATCCATTAGACCACTTAGGCCATGAGAGCCACTCCACCTCTTGTATAATGGATCTTTAAGTCATTCTACTTCATCCTAACCTCCACACAACAAGTGTAGCTCATATCCTCAGTAATTTTAAAGGGTCTTGTTCCATACTGATCCTACTTTCTTTATGCATCTTGTATTACAAGGTTGATTAGTAAAATATCATCATCACAGGAGACAGAAGGATTAAAACTGTCAACACTTGTGAGAAAATTACCCCTCAAAGAATTCTATAATTCTCTACAATTAATTTCATAGTAAAAATTGAAATTAATATGCCTACTTAGTTTTAGAAGAAAAAATAATAAAAATGAGTATCCAGTTGTCTCATTCAGTAATACAACACGCAATTCCGAACACACACACACACAAACACAAACAAGAAGTAACCCACATACAACCACTGTGAAATCCCACGCAAAGTTAGAATGTGGAGGTACAAGTCAATCTGGTAGTTAGTTAGTTAGTTAGGCAGGTAGTAGGTAGGTAGGCAGGCAGGCGGTAGTAATCATTCATTCCTTCAGACACACAGTCAGACAAACAGACCGTCAGTCAGTCAGTCAGTTAGTCAGTGAAGCAGTAAACAGTTTAGTCTGTGTTACGCTTAATATACTTCTTATTTTTTCTATTCCCGCCCCCCGCCAACCCCGCCCATTTTCATTTTCCCTCAACACATCGTTTGTGTGTTTTACACTTTCAAAAATTACAACGAATTACACACGACTATACTCTATGTGAATTCTCCCCTTATTCTTTTTTTGTTTAGCTTTTTTGTTGTGTGTGTTCTATTTTCGCATCCCAAGTCGTCTGTATGTATTTAATTAATTAATTATTAAATAATTCCGCTTGAAACATTGAATGCGTCTACACTGTTTACATTTGAATATGTACAGTAGACGAATTTATTCCCTTTTATTATTATTACCATTATTAGTGTTGGATTGAACATTAAACATTGAACCATTATTTATTTGTTTATCTATAGTAACGATAATAATAATAGTAATAGAAGTTTCCAGGGGATTTTAAAATTCCATTAGTTTAAAAGAAGAAGAAGAAGTAACAAAGATGGTTAATAATGTAAACAGGATTTTTTTTGAAAGGATAATTAAATTAATTATAAAAGTAATAATGTAAAGTTAAATGTGAAGGAGATAGTTAGTTAACTGTCAAACGAAAATGGGGTTTATTTAATGGACAACATTACGCATTTGAATAAAGCAAGAACAACAGTGGTTTTTGCAGAATATAATATGGTACCATCATTGCTTATTTCGCTGGCTTCTCTCAGATTATTTAACGACGCACATACCAATATTGAATTTACTATGGAGCATGAAAGTGATGGAAAGTTCCATTTCCTTGACATTACCATGGAACGCTTAGAAGATGATACTCTCGAGAGGTCAATTTTCCCGAAAGCTGTGCATCGGTGGCATAGTGGTTAGGATGGTCACCGACCATGCACATGGTCCAGGGTTCGATCCCCTGCCGACGCACACCTGATACTTATGGTTGGCCTGCAAAATTTGGGCTACCGATGTCACATGCTGAAAATTCCATACCTGTACCAAAAAATACGGTGTGGAATCAAGCTGTAATCAAAAAAATAAATAAATACATTTTAATAGTTTTTTGTACTATAGAGCGAGGAGAATATGCTCTGCTGAAAAACTAGAGAAAGAATTTACGATTCTCGAGAAGGTGTTGAAAAACAACGGTTATCCTCAAAGATTCATTAACAAATATGGAAGATATGAAGGCTCAAATATCAAACAAATCACAGTTGAAAAAGACCTGTCTTCATTCAACTAGATTTTAAAGGTGAAAACAATGCAGTAGTGGTCAACAGAAGATTGAGTACGTCACTAGCCAGAGCCTATTCTGCAGCTAAGTTGGTTCCGGTCCATCGAACAACATGCTCTTTGGTGCAGTCAAACAAATGTCGACAGATACCCTTCTCATGTTAACAACTCCAACTGTGCATACAAATTCACGTGTATCTGTGGGAGCAGTTACACTGGAACAGAAAGAAGGGCACACCTCCGATTTCCTGAACATGTGTCGGAAAGCCTACGTCTCAAGGGAACAAACTCCTCGATACGGGTCATGAGGTAGGTGGAAATCGCGAAATCCTTTAAAATTATCAATAGACAAAGGAGCTCGATTCTCCTCAAGTTTGCCAAAGCAATCTCCATCAAACGCTTGAAACCCGATTTACGTGTTCAGAAAGAAGCAGTTATTAGTCTTTCCTTGCCCATCTGGTAACTGAATGTCTTTATCCTGTCTCGCTTTCATTTGATTAAGTAATCCTTGGCTTTAACCTCAACCCTCCCCTTTGACATAGTGTAATTTTGCTTGTCTCTTGTTTCTATGATTTGAGTTGAACTCAGTGCATTGTTACCTAATTTATTAGTCACTCAGCTTCTTACGCATCCCCCGTCTTTATTACGTAACTCTTTTACCATTGTATGCATACATTCATTTTGTTTAAACTTGAACTGCCTGTGTAAAAACTATATAAGCGCAATTTTCTGAGCACTGTTCACTAATTGCGGAACCTTCTGTCAACTGAAACCATGAAAAATTTGCAAGTATGTTAAAACTTTTCTGTACATAAACCTCATAATTTATTTAGGCTGTAAGCAGCAGCTGATGAGAAGCCAACGAAATAAACAATGATGGTACCATCTTCTTATTCTGCACAAACCACTGTTGTTCTTGCTTTATTCAAATTCATTAAGGGGAATAAATGCATGAAGTTTCTGAAAATCGCCTCTTCGCAGAATCTTTCAAATTACACATTTGATCTATAGGTCGTGATGAAATCTTACATAGTTGGAAGTAAATAACAGAAAGTTGTGAATGTGCGTTTCCTGCTTTTCGATACTGGTCAGTAAGGCGTATCTGTAACCGTTGAATAAATTGTCTCCCTACCCATCCACCCCTGATGATTCGAATCTGTGTTACCCCGTGCGCAGAAGTCACAGATGTCACTACTACTACTACTACCCCAGGTAATTACCTGGGGTTTTAGTGGGAAGCCGTGACCAGTAGGGTACAGCAGGTTAAAGTTGAGGCAGTAACTCATCGAAGAGGATATTGCGAAGTGTTTACGCTATGTCATGAATTGGTAGAAGTAAGAATTCAAGCGCTGGCCGCTGCATCGTGTCTCAGTGGCCTAATGGTCTACAAGCTAGCTTGCCATGTAACCAGAAAGTCTTGGGTTCAAACCATGGCGGTGGGTGTGTACTGATGAAGAGTCCGAAACTAGGCTGACGAAACAGCTGTCCAGTACTCGAGTGCTGGTTTTCCAGTGGTTCTCTAACTGATGTCAGCTCATGATGAAATCCTCCAACCAATCAGACAAAATCCCTACAAAACCATTAATTGGTTACTTAACACAAATCTGAACACAGTTCAGTGTTTCAAACCAGCAAGGATATTCTAGAGTCAGAAAGCGGAAGTTGGGTGTTAAGTAGATGCATAAAACATCAACCTGTTAGAACATGTTACGTAAGAGTCACAAATCTAGATGATTCGAAGTGATTGAAAATAATGACTTGAGTAGAGGTTAAAAAATCAAAAATATTAAAAAATAATAAAGGGAGAGATTGACACCAGTTTTATCTTTTACAGAATGCCAAAAGTTTGATTTTAACCACTTAACTGAAACCGCTTCAGTGATATGTCGGATGAATTTGCTGTTGATGACTTTTATACTATAGAGTAGTAAGGTGATTAAAGTATTTAAACTTTGTGGGGGGTTTATTGATATAAGAATAGAACTTGTGCACTGTGGCAGAGTATAATTCCATTGTGGGTAAAATTTATTTTGATAAAGCCTCATACAGTGTTATACAGTAATATTTACTGATGACCATGTTTCGAGCACAATTTATTACTGCTCATAATCATATCATGTCACTCATTCACACAACTTTCCAAATTCGTTTATGTGATTCCACTATTTTTCATCGCTTGATTTGATTGGTAGTAGTATTCTCCACACTTCCAGTGTGAGTGACGAGTCATTCCTATTGCATGCGTTGGGTGCAGACTCGATGAACAAGGATTCAGTAATCAACCTCTCTCGCTCTCCACCTACCTAGATTACATTTTAGAATTTTAACTCTTTCTCAACCTATTGTGTGTTAATGCATGCAGTGCAGTTGCTGAGCTTTTTCCAAATTACTCATCTATCTTCGCAGGGTCAATCACTCTAACCTTAACCACTAAATTCTTATGTTCTGATAATCTGACTATCGCCGATCTACTACTTCGACCTATGTAGTTGGCCTCATTAACAGTCATTGTAAGGTATTTTGTAAATTTTATTATTTTGTTTAATTGCGTCCACCGGGTGTTTCAGCCTACAGAGCTTGTCTTACCTGAGTGAGTTTTAAGGTTTGAATGCCCCCCTAATTCCTGCTTTATTGAGAATCCTACGCGGCGAGGGTTTCAGATGTCCCGTCCTTATATCGTAAAATTACTGTAGACGCCTTATGTTCTCTCTTATTCATGTTATCATTACTGCTATTAGTCTCACCATTATTTTTATTTTGCTTTTGACCTTTTTTGATATTCCTAATGAATTATATAGAATAGTTATTTGATACTTACAGAAGCAGATAGAAGAGGCGTTGGTGTTCTGTTGGTTCACTTATTTTTACAATGTTTTTTGCCTACTACTTAGTTTATGCTTTTGTCTTCATCCACACTCTTGACTTGAATATTTGACTTCAAATCCATCATCGGAAAAGCAAAACAGACCTTCAGTACGGGAATCTACTGCACTTAGCAATATAAAGAACAAGATTCCACTTTTTAAACACCAATTTCAAGTCACTTACTGTCTCTGTATGATTCAGAGACTTGGTGCATGTGACACCGAAAGCATTTCCAACAAGCTTTAGACTTTCATCAACAGCTGCTTTCGCTTCATATTGAAGATCAGGCGGTCGATCAGAAAGAATTAGCAACAAGGAAGTCTGGGAACAAACTAAACAAGAACCTATTGGTCGACTAATATGCCGAAGATAACGGAGGAAACCAATGAGTTACATCGCGTGCCAAGTCCAATAGTAAAACCTAAGTTAAAAACGACGAGTTGAGTCTGTGCCAGTGGGTAAAGTGGTGGAGATGAGAGCTTATGGGTTGTTGTAGAGCCAGCTAGAGACGATTGTGGAGAACAGGATGAAATGGAGATGTGTTGATGCAACTCTATGTTCCAATTAGAGCCTAAAGATATAGTAATAATAATGATATAATATATGTGTAAAACTTGGGCACTGTGGTAGTATGTAATTCCACATTAATTTTTTTTAGATGTATCACACAGTCAGTGAAACAGTATTATTCACTGAATGAAGTTTCGAACAAAGTTTGTTACCGTTCATAATCATATCGTCAATTATACTCACACGACTTCGAAACTTGAGTTTTATAGTTTTCTTTGTTCTCTCCTATTCGTCGTCGTAGGGGTAGTAGAACTTTCCAGATATCTGGGTGGACAGGTGTTGAATCGCAGTCTTTATTGTTATCATCGTCGTACTGTTAGTATTTTAGATAACACTCCACCTACTACTTTTGAAATCTTTATGTCAGTTCACTTACTCAATAAACTTTAAAGGTTTTCTAGTTGATCCACTTCAACTCTACCCGTTAATACATCATCATATGTGGAATAATGACTAAGCAATTTCTAGTGTCAGTTGATGCCTTGTTTTTCCATATTATAATGTAAATACGACTGCTTGAAAATGAAGTCGTTGTAGTAGAGAAATAGTCTTTCTTCGGTGAACAAAAGCACTGTGTTTTTCCTTATGAATTAATGGGTATATTTCACGATTACATATATATATATACATGCTTAATCTTTCTTCTAAATTTCAAAAATATTGTTTTAAAAATAAAGACGGAAGAAACAGTAATAATTAGAAGCACAGAAAAGCAATCGTCCTGTTGCTGTTGACCTTATAGAAAAACAGATAAACACAATTTGTAACGAGAGAGAAAACAAACAAAAAAACAAAATATGAAATCCTTTAGAGGAAAATTTCTTCAGACACTAAAAGTCAACCAGCTTACCAATTTCTCAGACTACAAACTAATGCCAATTTTTTCTGTCTGTCTATTTGGCGTTTGTTTTAATATTCCCTTGAACATTGATCATTTAACGGGTGTCAACACCGCGTCTTTCAAATATGAACACACTGTAAATACTATTTTTAAATAAATAAATTAATAAATAAAAGGTTTAGTCATTTGAAGGAAAAGCGAGTGAAATGACTAATTTTTTTTCTGTTTTTTTCTTTATCTCATGTCTGTTATTCTGTGAGATTTTTTGTGTTTTCTTTTTCGTGTTCTTTTTGTTGCAGACGCTTTACACTTTCACTGATTGATTCTGGTGTTATAGAAGGAGTCGTAGTAGTGGTTGATGTTGTTGTTATTGTTGTTGTGGCGGTGGTGATAGTGGTGGTGTTGGTTGTGATAGATCGCATTCTGTTAACCTACGTCTGGACAAATTTCTAATTTGAAATCTAATTCTTCAGACGTATTTTAAATAGTCTAGTTATTATAATGTAGAGTCATTTACTTTTTTTGTTAATGTCTAGTAGAATTTTTTATAAAAATTTGACTTGCTTAAATAAATTAATACAACACAAATACACATTAGAGGAGGATGCAAGTTGACTAGATTTTAGAAACAGACATTACTTTCTGTTTTACTATGAGTGTGTGTCTGCATATACACATAACGGTTGTCTCGCCTCCATCTTTCATCCTTTTCTCATGCTTTACAGTTAAATAAGTAGTCTGTTCATTTAAGTAGTATATGCACAGATTATTCAAATTTGTTAGCTATGTCAAGATTTGTCAAGAATCACCAAAAGTAGGTATAGAATCTTGAAGTGGATTGGTGGATGGTGACTAGCATTATTGAATCCAGGAGCCGTCATTACCCAGTGAGCCAGCGATGGTGTTCCCCCCCCCCACTGAGGCTGGAGCTCAGTAGCCATAGTTTCAAACGCCACTTGAGTCACGAGACCCATCTCAGATATCATCGCAGCATCTGCACAAGGAGGAGACATGTCAACCCGAAGCTGAGCACTTCGGTCCAATTCATCAACGGGAACACTGGATAGCATTTTCCTCGTAGTAAGCTGAACCCAGGACACTGACGTTAAGAGGTGGGCGTATTCTTCCAACTGTTTGTAATGCAAGCAATAACTTCTATCGATTTGCTATTATAGCCTAGCCTATAGAAATAAGCCAGGTGAATATGTAGACATGATGGAGAAGATTTGTAGCTCAGCTGGATGATTTTGACATAGTTGTGGTCTGTGAGCTACCTGAATGGTGGTTTATTTTCGAAGTCATCTCTCCTGGTCAGCTTGAACGTGACTGATTGCTTTTGAGAGTTTTCACAACCTCTAGGCTACTTGTATTGGTACTGATTGTTTCCTTGACCCTTGAAGTTTGACCCTTCGTGTGTGAGATTTCCTTCTTATCGATTGGTAAATTTTGTTTATGTCAATGTGTCTATTGTATACAGCTCCTTTTGTGTGTTATTGGATTGTATACAAACACTATTCAAGAGAGCCAGGACTCATTGCAGCACTCCTACCTTAAGGAAAATTGAAGAAAGATATCTCATGGACGTCTTCCAAAAGAATGAATATCCACGAAATTTCATCAAAAGACATCTACCCACAAGCCAACCTACCAAATCAAAGGTCCCCAAGGAAAGCACAAAGAATATCGCCCTATCATATTTAAAGGACATCTCAGAAATCACTGCAAGACTCTTCAAACCTTTAGGAATTGATGTCGCACACAAACCAACAAAATCATTTCATTCAGTCCTATGTCAACAAAAAGACTCAAAAACGAAAGAAGATAAAACCGACATCATCTATAAAACTAATTGTAACAACTGCGAAAAATACTACACTGGCCAAAGTGCACGCCTCTCCTTTTCGTTTTCGTATCCATGAATATAAACTAGCCGTCAAAAGACATGACATCCACTCACTCATATCGCCTCACTGCACACAGAAAACTATGGAGATCAGTTCAACTGGGACAACCAGTGTTCAGCTATTAGACAGAGGAAACACCAAGAACGCAAGAGAATGTTTAGAAGGCTACCTGATATTCCAGTAAATCTTCAATCAGTAGACACATCGACATAAACAAAATTTACCAATCGATAAGAAGGATACCTCACACACAGAAGGGTCAAATTTCAAGTCAAAGAAACAGTGAGTTCCAATACAAGCAGCCTAGAGGTTGTGAAAACACACAAAAACAACCAATGACGACGATCAAGGTGACCACCAGGAGAGATGACTAATAAACTGGTGGAGAAATCTAAAAGCTCACTTCAAATTGAAGTATACTCTGAAGATGTAGCCTAGTGTTGGGACAATGAAAGCTTCACAAATAAACCACCATCCAGCTAACTCAGAGAACACAACTACATCAAAACAGGTGAATATGTGTCAAACAGTGGTTAGAAAAAAGTGGTTGTTCAAAACAATCCTTTCATTAACTAGGCATTGAGCCATACACTTTGTGTGTGTGTGTGGCTGTGCAAGCTGAAGTAGACGGAGCAGGGGATTCGGAACCCGGACTCTTTGGTCGAAAGTTCAGTGCTTCAATTAATGCGCCTGGTCACCACAATGTAGTCACAATATAAAATCATAATATGCTCCAAAATTTATAACCAAAATTTGCAGTGACAAGGACTGTTGAGCGTTGTTGTGCGCCAGACCCTCTAGTGGGACCCGAATGAGGAACAAAGATTGGGCGTGGACCATTGGATGATATGGAAGAGATGGTGTCAGGAGGGAAGGAAAGCTTATGGGCGATAGTAGGGCCAGGTAAAGGGGATTGCAGGGAACAAGACAGAATGGAGATGTGTTGTTGAAGTCCTGTGTTCAACTCGGAATCCAAATATAAAAGCCGGAACCATTAGCTGTATCTACTCTCTCTACATATATATATAATTAAAAGATTTGTACGGATAGTTTATAGGCATCTACTTTATAAAAGGATGAAAAAAACACCATTTTTGTTAGTGGAGAGTGAAACAAAGTATGCTTTATATAATAACAAGGATATATGCTTCATTGAATATTTAATTACTTGAATTTTTGAACCAAATACTTTAAAAAGAAGTACGTTGGATGGAATTGGCGCCAAAAAAGTATACATTCGATACTTTCAATGATAAACTCCCTGAAATCAACCTACAGCTTATTGATAGTCAAGAAAAAAAGCACTATCAAAGGATTGCGAATAGTTATTTCAGGCCTTAAAACACTAGTAACCGGAGTTGTGATCGATGGCATAGAAATTTGAACTAACCCCAGATAACCTTGTCATCATGACTAATGAGACTATCTGAGATAATCCAGAATGGAATCTACGATAGGTATTTCGTCCCGTTTGAGACTCGTCATCTGCATGTACTAATCTTCTCAGTAAACGATGGTGTTCTCAACTGAGACACGAACCCTGGTAACCAGTCCCAAATATGGCGGAATCCGCATTCTGGATTCGAATGCTAGTTCTCTTAAACCTAAAACAACATCATTTTAATACTGAGAGATATCATCAGAGAGTCCGCATTAGAAGCCAACATGTCAACAGAGACCACGCATTTCAGTTCAACATAATCAGTCAACGAGAAATGCAAATTGACCCATACGAGTTAGCTCGCCTTGTGACTGGAAGGTTGTGGGTTCAAACCCTGGCAGGTGGGTGCATACTGCTGAAGAGTCAGTCGCAAATTAGGCTGATGAAACAGCTGGCTGTCGAGCAATCCCAGGTTTTCCAAAGGTTCTGTAATTGATGTCAACTCATGATGAAATCCTGTAACCAAAAAGTCTTAGTGCTTGAGAATTGGCTTGAGTCATACAAGTGACAATGATAAATACTGGTATATTCATGCCGAAAAGTGTAAAATAGGATTAAACATCTGCTTTAGATTCTAATAACAGCCATCGTCAGTCGGGTAACATTACTAACATCAATTCATTTCCTAACTATATTTTGGTGACATGTTTTCTTTGTGTTTTCAACTTGATACTACTAATATGGATAATAAGTAGAATAAGTCTAAATCCGGTTAATTTTGTCATTTAATTAAGATACTTTTATTTATTTATTTTATTATTGCTTGATTCCACACAGTATTTTTGGCATAGGTATGGAATTTTGAGCATGTGATATCGGTAGCCCAAAGTTAGCAGGTAGACCACTGATATCAGGTGTGCGTCGGCAGGGGATAGAACCTCGGACTATGTGCATGGTCGGTGACCGTCCTAACCACTGTGCCACCGTCGCACATAAGCTAAAGAAGAGATCTCTTTTCGTAATTTCACTTCAAGGCTGCACAGTTCGTTATGGGTTCATACATACAATGTCAACTGGCAACAGAGGACGTAGGTTATTGTCAGTTAGCAACTAAATAAATCAAGGTGTCTGAGTAATAATAATAATAATAGTGTAGTCCAGAAACTTGGCAATCATTAGTTAACAGATGATCAGTCATTTTGAAATAATTGATAGGAAAATGAGTCCAGTGGAGTTTAGAGTGCGTTAAAAAAGAAAAAGAAATTAGAAGAAAGCAACAAAAATTACAATGAAAAGATTTTCAGTGATTTTCTGACTGGATGTCAACTCGCCATCAATCCTGTAGCCAATCAAATCCCTGCAAGCCAATACCTGATAATCAATCTGATGGTCACACACTAGAACCACGAAGTCACCTGGAGTTCTAGTATTGTATTATTATTATTGTTTCCTTTAGTTCCTAGAGGAACATAGAGATTCAGCCACACGTCTCCATTGCGTTCGGTACTCTGTCAACGTTTTCATCGCCTGGCTCCACGTGTTCCCACATGCTTTCATCTCCTTCTCCTCCCATGACCTCCTCCATGTCACACTCCCACTGACGACCAGCTAACTCGCCGCTTCCCATTCGGCTTCCACTCGAGCGATGGCCTGCCTTGTGATATCACTCACTTAGTAGTTTGTTTTCTTAGACTATGGCCAATCCACCTACATTTCTTCCTGCATATTTGTTGCACAGTCGGTTCCTGCTAGGTTGGTTCGCTCATTGATAGAGATCACTGTTGCTGATCTTTTCTGGACGGCCATCTTATATTGAGCGAGGTACTGAGCGAAGACAGCTGTTGATGAAGGTGTGTAGTTTGTTCGTAGTGGCCTTCATGACGCGGCTCAGCGCGGCGCCAATTCTCTGATCCGTATAGTAAGTATCACTGACTTCACATTGGAGTTGAAATTCCGCATCTTGTTTTTCATGCTGAGGAGTGCTGTTGATCTCCACACAGATTTGAGAGAAATGAAAGCTTTCCTTGCTTTCCTAAGAAGTCGTAATTTGCATGGTCGACCAAGTTAGGCAATAGGAAAGCTGTTCACCTGTTACATCAACTAGTGGTAACAATAAATATCGCGAATCGGCAAAACTTCGAATCCTCGGACCGCCGGATTGGTCTCCACACTAACCTTTTGACCTGGAGGTTCGGCGCTTGGACCATCGTGAGTTGTTATTGTCAGGGAAGTGCATTCTGTTAACGCATTGTCCTTAAGAACTGTAATATATTGCTTAAGAATATTTTGTTGCACTGGGCTTTTATTTTGATATGTTGTATAACTCCTGAGTTAATTGTTAGGTCTCCCACACATTTCCTCTTAAATCTTATAACCTTTATCCTCATTTCTGCATATTCTTCGTCTTATGATTGTGGATCATCTCTTGCATAGTTCTGTTGTTTATCGTATTGAAGTACCTTAAGAGTACTCTAGCCCTGCAGACAGCCAATAGACCTCATGAAGCTTAGCATGTAATTTATTAATCACTATTATTTTCTGACAATATAACGTCGTGTCCTAGACGAATTCTGCATTTTAGATTTTCCGCTTAGCAAGCGAATTCATCTTAGTTAATCTAAGCATCATTTTATAGATTATTCAGAGAAATCTACAATTCCTCATATCACTACTGAATGCAGTTAAGGTAAGGCGCAGCACTTCAACAAACGTGTAAGTGTCCTTGAGTAATCAGTCAGATTACATATAATAAATGAAACAGCCAGAAATATGGCATAGACAAAGATGTCAAAGCCAGTCAAGATCGGAAAGGCAAGACAGACACACAGACCTTCATCACTCTCATATAACAGCGCTAAAATCTACTGCATTAAGCACAGACAACAAGATTATGATTTTCAGCACCAATGTCAAGTAAGTTAGTGTTTAAGAGTCGAAACGTGCCACTAGAAGTATTTCGAGAAGGGTTTAAAACTTTTATCAAAAACTGACTTCACTGACTGCATAATGAAGACCTGGTGGCTCTTCCAAAAGAATTCGCAACAAGGAACTCTGGGAACAGACCAAACAACAACCTTATTATTATTATTCCCTTGGGTTCTGAGTGGAACACAGGGCTTCAACAACACATCTACACTCTCTTCTATTTTCTGCTATCCTCTTCAGCTGGCCAGGGCCACGATTGCCATAATCTCTCATCTCCTCACCTATTCCCCAACATACCATCTCCTCCTTGTCACCCTCGCTCTGACAACCCACTCGTCACTCGTTTCCCATTGGGATTCCACTCGAGCTATGCCATGCATTGCGCGCGGTGTCATTCGATGACCACCTCAACGGAGTCTGTTCAATCCATCTCCATTTTCTCCTACAAATTCGTTGAGCAATCGGCTGTTGGTTGGTTTCTTTCATCGACAGAGTTTCTTGGTGCTTTTTCTTTCTGACCAGCCAGCCAGCCATTTGATCTTCAATATGGAGCCAGTGAATGGGGCAGTTGTTGATAAAAATCTGCACTGGCCTGTTGGAAATCCTTTACATGACTTACGTGCAGTGCAAGTTTCTGACCCGTATAGAAGCAGTGATTGACTGACTTCACATTTGTGTTGGAAATCCGACTCTTGTTTTTTATGCTGACTGAATGAAGCAGAAGGTTTCCAAACTGAATTCAGATTGATGAAGGTGTATCTTACCTTTCCGATTCTGGCTGGCTGACTTTGACATCTGTGGTTAAAATGATGCTACCTAGCCAAATAAGTGAAGGAAGTAACCTCTGTCAAACCTCTCCTGTCGATGGTGATTGGTACTGTTTGTTTTTGTCGGTGGTGGTGATGATGAGTGGGTATTTTCGTCACCTCCGTCTTCTCTATGTTCACCTGGAGTTCTGTCTTTGCTGCACTACTTCTTCAGCCAGTTTGTTGGTTTTCGCCTGCCTTCAAGTCATGACTCTGTGTGACACTAAACATAAATCATCCAGGCGCGAAATCCACATCTTCTAGTCTTCTTATCGGTCTGTACAGCGTATTCCTTGCAGTCTTCTCACTTCCAACACACAGTCTCCAGCATAATCCAGTTCACCAAAATTAGGAATATCATCATTGGTGATAATAGACAACTAGCTTTCTCTTACGCCTTTATTCACTCCGCACACCTCAGTGAGTTTACCGTTGTGGATCACCTGACAGGTGGCAGGCATTGTCATATAGCCAGCTCTTGAGTGGGGTTGGTAAAAACTTTGGGCATTGTAAAGACATTCTACGTTCCCATTCTTATTCTTGCTTTCATCGGAAGAAGACACATCGGTTATGTCCACATTTATTAAACATAATGTGTCGTGTATGAATATTCTTTTAACTAAATGAGTTTAACTCACTACTGTTGGTTCCTCGGCAGAATGCCCGCCAACACAACGTACGTGTTCAAGGGATCGATTCGCAGCTGACGCGCTCCACAAGCTCGCTAAGCCGGTAGTAAGCCGAGTAAAGAAAGAAGACTTGGTAAGAAACTAGCGATCTCATCACGTAAAATATCTGCTACTGAAAATCCAAGGCTCTAACTTCAAGCGCTATCGTTTGACACTTTGGTTCTACAACAAACTCAATTATTTTCACGATTAAATTTCTAGGGGGGTTTGATTCCTTTCAGGTTTGACTACGGATTGATATCAAGTGAAAACCAGGAAAAACTGGGCAACTGCTTCGTCCTAATTTTGGACTCATCACAGTACACATCCACGGAGGTTCGTCAGTGATGATTGGCCATAGGGAGAAGTTGCCTGGAGTTCCAGTGAGAAGTCCTGACAAGTAGGCTCTACCCAGTCGTGAATGAGGACAAATACTCACCGAGGATACTGGCTGTTGGTTGCACTAAAATCACGAATTTCTTGAAGGTAGAAATCATGGGCCAATGGGTCGGGTTCCATTTGCTGGATGGTCAGCTAGCGGGGACTTTCAGTGTTTATACCCTGGTGGGCGAAACCGGTCAACGAACTCACCTCGTAACCAGGACTTTCAGTGTGGTCACTATCTCCTGAAGATTCCCAAACCGGGACGAAACAGCTGTCCTGTACGCCCTGGTTTCCAATGGTCTTAAAATGGATATTAATCTATGGTCAAAATAGAAACACACTAAATCATTCTAAAAATATTTCTTAATTTCCTAATGAGTATCAATAATGAACTGAAATCAGTCTCATTAAGGAAAGAATGCTGTTGACGAGGCTAGAAATCCTAAGGTTATACGAGTTAAATGTAAATCTTACTCACAGTTTCAGATCTATTCTTTATTTATTTTTTTGTGTTAAACTTTAGCATAATCCTAGTTTGCGACTCTCTAGCAGTAATCACCTGCTGAGCTTCGAGCCCGGAACTTTCCAGTCACAAGGCAAGGTTGCAAATCATTCAGTCGACATTAATCCGAAACAAATCAAATCACTACAACCTAACTCTTAAAATTTCCAACATAATCAATCAGTGATTTTAGGAAAAATATTTTGCAGTGTTATTTAATCAGTTAGCGTGCTTTTCTATTTGTCTGTGGTTTAAAGGTATTTCCATCAATAGAATTTATTAGAGATGATTTTCGTGATTCTCTCTAGTCTAAGTTTAATTAGGTTTGTAGGTGAATTTTAGTAGTTGGGTGAATATTCATGTAGAATAAGTATACTACTTACAACGCTGTTTAGGTAGTATGAACACAAATGTAAAAATTATTGATTAGTACTTCCATCCATCAATGATATATTAAATCCTTACATAAAAGAGGTTAAAGACAGATTATTCAGACAATAGAAGAGAAGAATTCATGAAGCCTATGTAAGACTAGAATTACGTCGGAAGGGAAGTTTATTTAGACATTGGATAATTGTACTTTGTTAATGATTATTAGGTAGAATACAAGGGGACATCAGTATTTCTCAGAATGAGTTTATTTAGCTGAATAAATAAATTTTCATCAGTGAAGTTGCTTGCTGTGCAGTGCGTTGATATTACACGATGTATTAAATATGACTGATTCATCCACTGGGTGTACATGCATACCGGAATGATCGATGGTGTTCCCCCCCCCCCCCACCCACACACACTGAGGCTCGAACCCAGTATCCGTAGTTCCAAACGCAAAAGCGTTACCCACTAGACTAATTTGGCCACCTGTTGCGCAACGGGTATTAGTAATTATTTAATTCAATTTGGGCTTTCCAGTTGATTGATTGGACCGAAGTGCTCAGCCTTAGGATGAGAAGTCAGCTGAAAAGTCCCAAATAGGACGAAAGGCACCTTCTGGATTCCACTGCTAGTCACCACCCGTCAATTCACTTCAAGTTACACAATCAGATATCGTCAAAGCATCTGCACATTGAGTCGACATGTCAACCTGAGGCGAAGCACTTGGGTCCAGTCAATCAACGCAAAGGCCGAAATTCAGTTAAATATTGCCAATATTTCATCTAGTAAGCTGATCCCAACATTAATTGATGCTAATATTAATTGTGTATCAAGATGAGCCGACAGTGCATTTGTTTGTACTTCGTTATCCGGAAGCGACTTTTCATGAACTAGGCTGCTACCTGCACTTATTGTTCGTCATCTGGTCGATGATACTATGCAGCTGCTCAGGACGAAATAGGTGGAGCGGAACTCGAACCTAGAACTTTTTGGATTTAAGTCAAATATTTAAGAAAATTAGGCAAATCTCCACACCCGATTATGTGCAAATATGTCAGTAAATGACAGTTATTTCTACCGTTATTCATACCACCAAGTGGATAGAAAAGTCGATACACTGAGACCGACCGCAGACAGGCAACTCAACTGGCACCAGATATAACTATTCACTCTCATTATATATATATATATATATATATTTATATAGGCTGGTGTTATACATCGCGAATTAGCAAACGAACGAATTCATGGGACATTGATTTCCTCTGAACATGCCGTCTAGAGGGATAATGAAAGATATAAGAATAAAACTTGTGCACTGTGGTAGAGTATAATTCTATTATGGGTGAAATTTGTTTTCATAGAGCCTCACAAACTGTAGTACGGTGATGTTTACTGATGACCACGTTTCGAGCACAATTTATTACCCCTCATAATCATATCAAGTCACTACTCACACAATTTTCCAACTTCTTTTAGATAATTCCATTATTTTTCATGGCTTGATTTGATTGGTAGTAGTGTTCTCCATATTTCCGGTATGAGTGATGAGCCATTTCTATTGCCTGTGTTGGGTATGCAGACTCGATGAACCAGGATTCAGTAATCAACCACTCTCTTTCCCTCTCCACCTACCTATATTACTTCTTAGAATTTAAACCCTCTTCCGCCCTATTGTGTGTTAATGCATGCAGTACAATTGCTGAGCTTTTTTCCTAAAATTACTCATCTTCTCAGGGTCAATCATTCTTACCTTAGCTTAATTCTTATGATCCGACAATCTGACTACCCCCGACCTACAAGTTTGACCTATGGAGTTGACCTCACTCACAGTCACTGCAAGTTATTTTGTAAGTTATATTATTTTGTCTACAGGTCAACAAGGTCCTTAGCGTAGCAATCAAACCTACAAACTCACCCAGGTAGGAAAGCTCTGTAGGCTAAAAGACTCGGTGGACCCAATTAGACAAAATAATATAAGTTACAAAATACCTTGCAATGACTGTAAGTGAGGTCAACTACATAGGTCAAACTAGTAGTTCGGAGGTAATCAGATTATCAGAACATAAGAATTTAGTGGCTGAGGTTAGAATGATTCACCCTGCGAAGACAGATGAGTAATTTAGAAAAAGACTCAGCAATTGCACCGCATGCATGAACACACAACCACACAATAGGGTGGGAGAGGGTTCACTGTTGTGTGATTAATCAAAATAAAATCTTATCCGTGATGGAGTATTAACTGATCATATTAGCTAATCAGAATTCATTTATATGTTGGTAAGATCCACTTCAGAATGGTTAATTCAGCAAATTCCAGTATGGAATACTAATGCAGAATACTTGAGAAAAAACTGTTGAGTACTGAGTTCATCACGAGGTCGACTAATGGAAAATCTGTTTATCATTACCAAAACTTGTTTTATGGCTGCGTCCCCTGAGCTACATGGTTTAATTATGGTATCTTTCATTATTCCATTATGGGTAGAATTTGTTTTGATAAAGTCTCACAGTGTTATACAGTAATATTTACTGGTAACCACGTTTCTAGCACAAATTATTACTACTCATAATCATATCAAGGCAATCACTCACACAACCTTTTACTTCATTTATATACATGAGTGAATGTTATAATGTACGTGAATTGAAATAGAATTTTGAGATTATTTATTATCCTCTTCTGATTTGACCGGCGGTAATAATATCTTCCATATTTCTGGTATTTCCATTGAGTCATTTCTGTTGCATGTGTTGGGTATGTAGACTCGATGAACCAGGATTCAGTAATCAACCACTAACTTTCCCTCTCCACCTACATATATTACTTCTTAGAATTTTGACTCTCTCCCACTCTACTGTGTGTTAATGCATGCTGAGCGATTGCTGAGTATTTTCTAAATTACTCATCTGTCTTCGCAGGGTCAATCATTCTAACCTCAGCCACTAAATTCTTATGTTCTGATAATCTGATTACCTCCGAACTAATAGTTTGACCTATGTAGTTGACCTCACTTACAGTCATTGTGAGGTATTTTGTAAATTATATTATTTTGTCTAATTGGGTCCACCGAGTCTTTTAGCATACAGAGCTTGTCCTATCTGAGTGAGTTTGTAGGTTTGAATGCCACTCTAATTCCCGATTTATTAGGAATCCTACACAACGAGGGTCTCAGATGTCCCCTGCTTATATGGTAAAATTACTGTGGATGCCTTATATTCTCTCTTATTTATGTTATCATTATTTTGATTTTGGCCTTTCCTGATCTTCCTAATGAATTTTATAGGATGTTATTTAACACCAACGCTTCCTCTTCTTTCTCTTTCATTTCATCATTTAGGTCTTTTTTTGTGCTACTTAGTGCTATTTCTCGGTTTGTTAGACACTTAACAACTAAGCTAGCCTTTACAGACAGATAACGGATGAGATGAATTAACGTCTAAATACCTATTACCAGAATGCCTTGACCCTTTTATTAAAGCTAGTGTGTGAGTGACTTGATATGATTATGAGCTGCAGTAATAAATTGTGCTCGAAACGTGATCATCAGTTAATATTACTGTATAACACTACACTGTGTGACACTTTATCAAAATAAAATCTTATCTATCTATTTGTAATGGAGTTATACTCTACCACCACAGTGTCCAAGCTGTATACTTATGGTAAGTTATTAATTGAGTTAAGGAACGCGAAACAAGAGATATAATTCAACGCGGTATGTTAACAGATTTTGCATTTCGCTCACCGGATGTTGAAAAATTAGATAAGAGCTGACAGGTATTTCATGCATGAAGACGTGTAAGACTTCAAAGAGTCCAAGGTCACTTACAAGAAGGTGAATACCCAACTGTATTGATTTCATACGTCAATGTTGTTGGGGCAATGTCAAATACATACGGTTTAAATTTGAACAAAGCAAGAACTACAGTTTTAGCAGAATAAAGTGGTACCATCTTTTATTTCGTTGCCTTCTCGTCAGCTGCTTACAGGCCAAAGATATTATTAAATATATCTACAAAAACAATGTTAACATACTTGCACAGAGTTCATTTCAAACAAAAATCAGTCGATCAATATATGCATACAGTAATAATATATACATATATAGATCTGTAATATTAAACACTATTCCGAACAATAATAATCATGCACAATGGAAACTTTTCAGCATCTCGCATTCGGATGAAAGAGAAATGAAAAATATCCAGTTACCAGGGCAAAGAAAGACTGATAACCGCTTCTTTCTGAAAGCATAAATCAGGTTTCAGCCGCTTGATGGGAATGGCTTCAGCAAACTTGAGAAGAATTGAACTCTTTTGCCTATTGATAATTTTGAACGACTTTTCGACATCCACCTCATGACCTGTTTCGGGGAGATGCTTCGCGATGGCACTGTTTAAAGCATTTGTTCCCTTAAGACATAAGCTTTTTGGTACATGTTCAGAAAACCGTAGATATGCCTTTCTCCTTTGTGTCCTTCCAATGTAACTGCTCCCGCAGATACATGTAAATTTGTATATACAGTTGTAGTTGCTAACATGAGGAGGATACCTATCGATTTCTGATTGCACCAAAGAGCAAATTGTTTGATAGACGAGAGCGAGCTTGGCCGCAGGATAGGCTCTGTCTATTGATGTACTCAGTCATTTTTGCCCATTGCTGCAATGTTTTCACCTTTATAATCAAACTGAATGTAGATTGGCTTTTCTATATTTTGACATTTTAAACTTCAGATCTTCCATACTTGTTAATGAGTCTTTGAGTGTTACCGTCGCTTTTCAATATCTTTTCGAGGAACATAAATTCTTCCTCTAATTTTTCTATGGAGCATAGTCTCCTAGATCTATAACATAAAGTCTTGACTAGACCACGTTTAAAGCTATTTGGACAAAAGCTTCTGAAAATGTAAGTATTGTCCTTTCCATGTGGGCTTTCGATAAATTGACTTTTGAAGACTACCGTCTTCTAGGCGTTCCATGGCGATGTCGAGGAAGTGGAACATACGGTTTATAATGACCAATCTTCATCTTCCTTAATTATGTTGGATGTAATTTTAAAGCCATACATATTGTATAACTTCTGATGATATTACCCATTTAGCTGTACTGAAAAGATGTGGAAAGGAGGTTGGATCCCGAGACTACTGGTTGTAAATTAAGCATTTTTTTATCCAAGGAGCTATATCAGTGACTCCTTATTTTACTGTAAACAGAGTTGTGACTTTTTAACAGCCCTCATACAAAACCTTCATATCACAAGGACTTAAATATATGTGAACAATTTCAAGCATTTACTGGATATTTGAAGGCGTGTGAAATGATGTCTAGACATCAGAATACATTGAGATTGATGGATACAAAAAAATGTGTGGTACGTGTGTTTGAATCTATGAAAAAGTATCATTCACACACTACATATATGCCCTTTTTTACCGGTTAATTCTGCCTACATTCACTTAAAATGAAAACTTCATAAACACACTAGTGTCAGTCAAACAAGGAGAAAATCAAAATCGTATCAAAACTAAGAAAAAATAGCTCATGCTCGTTGTACAAGAGGTGGTTCTCGTGGCATTTGAAATGATGAGTACTGGGTTCGAGCTTCAGTGGAGACACCATCTTACAATCCCAGGAAGTCCAACAATACTGGCAGTTTGCATCTCCCTCCCTACATGGTTGACTGACTGGTTTAAACTAACTCTTATGGATTTCATTGACTGGTGAAGCCATAGTTTTGTTTGACCACCACTAGGTCTTTTCCAACCTGATCATCTTATGTCGGCAGCTAACATTGCCCGTTGTCGAGGAAGGAGATGACTAGGTTAGACTGGTCATGAGTAACACAAGTCCTCAAGGTGCCGTCCTCTCTCCTTTTCTTTTCTCTTTCTTCCTACACGACCTGCCTCATTCAAACGAAACTAACTTTGTCAAATATGCGGATGATCTGACTGTATCACTGCCTATCACTTCCGAGTCTGACTGCTCCAAATTTAATAGCTTTCTGTTGGACATCAGCAAGTGGTCTAAGTCAAATGGTCTTATGTTAAATCCTTCCAAATGTCAGGCAGTTAACTTTACTTTCAAGTATCGATGTGACATCCATGAACTAGTTAGTTCCCATGATGCCTGTAGCATAGATGGCACTGAAATTGAAACCAAGTCAAGCATTAAATACCTTGGTTTTAGTTCTTTCCTCTGACCTTTCATGGTCATCCCATATCTTATCAATCTCTAAGGAAATGTTTCATATTACCTTCTACATTAAAAAGTTAAGACAATCAGGTATCAACCAACCTTTACTTCTGCAGTTTGTAAACTCATGTATTTTACCTATTGTACTCTATTGCTCTCCATTAATCTTACCTGGGCTTCTCAAAAAAGACTACTTCATACTACGAAGAGTATTAAATGCTGTGAGTAGGGCTTGTGGTATGCCACTGTGTGAGCTCGCCAATATTATAGTCGAGAGACACACAAATTCCCACACAAAATGGGCAAAGGCCGTACTGTCAGACCCCCTTTATTCACAACTATCCCCTTGCATGCCATCAGGTAGGACGAGAAATCAATATAAGAAGTTATATGCTCGAACCACTAAGTACAAAAATTCTGCAATACCCTATTTAGCCCGTATTTTATGTGATGAAGACACTGTTAGACGTGAAACATATAAGTAATTAGCGAAGTGAATCGACCCTTTCATCGTTCATCTTTCTGTAATTTTATAGTGTCACCCTTTCTATCGTTTAATTATAACTTAGCGATTTTATTTTAGTTGTTATTACTATTATTACCATAACTTTATACTTAATGCATATTTTTCTCCTTATCGCATACTGTAATTTGCTACATAGCTGCCATAACAGCGTTTTGTTAATATTATTATGTAATGTTTATTTTTTGTCGTTTTGAGTAAATTAGATGCGATATTGTACTGAATGCTGAAAATTCCTTGCTGTATCATTAGTACTGTTTTTGGAATGAAGCAAAAATTATTATTATTATTATCTCTCTCAATCCATTTAACTTCACAACCTCGTCGACTGATTTTACCTCCAACTCACCTAGCAATACACTGAAGCCTCACAGTATTATACCGCTAAAAATGGGAGATAGAATGCAGACACCCATGGTAAAAAAACAGCTAGCCTTTTCGTATCTTTCACTTTCAGTGACCATGCCTCACTGACAGCTACAAAGGAGGACGGAGCAAAGTGACTGCTGAGCAGTACACATGTCCTTTGATAGACAGCCAGCCAGCCGGATATCAAGTCTACTAAACCAGAGATGCCGTATGCTAAACGAGCTTTCTGTATCCGTGCTGAGATTTCGTCAGCGATCAACCAGTTGGGAGTGCCTGATGCAACTTCCCAAATAAGTCAAATGGCCAACACGCTCCATCAACCACTTCACTCCCCTTTGTCTTTAAGCTAAGAGTGAGTCAATGTAGTGCAGTCCCAACATGTAGCATCATCTTACATTTGATAAGAGCGAATCGTATGCGAAACATTCGAAGATTGCTGCTCCTCAAGGCGTTCATAAGACTCCGCATTTTGTCAGCGTCTTTACTTTGAAGAACTATATCACCCGCATATTCGAAGTTAAGGAGACTACTATTCCCTGGTGGTAACAAGTCAATCCCTGAAGTCAGTTAGAGTCAAGTCCATTAGTACATCTATGATGAAATTCAACAGAAATGGGCATCCTTAACGGGGACTACTGGTTGTCATCACTTCAGATGAAAACTCTCCTTCGGCTCTCACCTGGCTGGTTGCCTGCATGAATTCGAGTAGACTGCCTTGATCAGCGGGCGATGTATTTTCTAGGCAGTCCCTCCACGACAAAACATTGTCATAGTACCTCTCGGTCGACGGAACCGAATACACAGAGCTGTATGCACTACCTTACTCTAGCACAATATATAAGAAATAATATTTGCGGAGAGTATCGACTGAAAGTGACCAGCATGTTTCATTAAATAACCACAGAGAACCTTAGTAATCGTTGGAAGTGCCTATTTACAATCGTTGTCTCAGTCATGCAAGTTAGTCAGTCATGCTGTTTGCTAACCGATCGTTCACACACACTGTGTTTTAAGTGTTTCTTGAAGTCATGTCCATTAAAACTCTCTGTGGATTATTCACACTCATACTGCCTTTATGTGCGTTGCTGTGCGTCGGTGGCACAGTGGTTAGGACTCTCGCCGACCATGCACATGGTCCGAGCCTCTGCCGGCGCACACCCGATATCTATGGTCGGCCTGAATTTGGGCTACCGATATCCATGCTGAAAATGCCATACTTGTACTGAAAATACGGTGTGGCATCAAGCTGTAACCAAAATTAAAAAAAATAAAATAAACAACATCAGTTGTGACATGACACAACATACCATCGTTTACTGGCACTGACAGTATCTATGCCCCGCACGCTTATATTACCTTTCCCAACAATCAAACTGAAGACTTTTTGAGGTTATGAAGCCAGTCTAAAAAGTTAGGGAATTCTCTAACTTCTTTCAATTCGCTCACTATATAGCACAACCAACTGCCAAACCGATACATAAACCAGCATCATCGATAAGCACCCACGCTTCACCCTAATAATAAACATAGCGGATTTCACCAGCCATGGGCTACTGAAAAAGGGCTATACCATCCTGAGAACGATGTTGAAGGTAGTTTGTAGGACTAGTGGTGTAATTCTCAGTCGGTTCGTCACTACAGTAGTAGAGAGGTATCTGAATACATGCGAAAAATGGTCTAGAACCATACTCTCCGACTTCCAACACCCCTTCTGTTCCCAACTCTCTCCTTGTATCTCGTCAGTACAGTACAGGAACTCAACGATACCATATTTGACCCATGTTCTAAGTGACAGAAACAATGTTAGGCGCGAAACCTATGACTTACTTTGTTGTTAATAACATAATTTTAGGCTCTTTTATTTCTCTCTTATTTTGTATTCTATAGTGAACTTCTTAAACACACCCAAATTATTAACATTGGTTTACTTTTTTGCACTTTACTCTATTCCTTCTTTTGTGTATCTACTGGTTCCGACTATACTACACTATGAGTATTACAAAATTGTCCTATCATTAACCATCATGTAATATTAGTTTTGTGGTTGTTGTTTTTTTGTTCGGCAATGTTAACCGACAGTCTTGGTGAAAGCCATTTTCACCATCTTAAAATTTTGTATTCTGCAGGATTACTCACACTACCACCACAAACACTGCATTGGACCTGACAATAAAAAACCCTGAAATGTTATTTTATGATTGTTTAGTGGTGTTTCAACCAAATTAACTGACCTTCCTGGCGATGATTATTCTTAAATATCATTTCATAAATTCTTGTATGACTATAGCTTTACTGTCACCATGCATAATCATATCACAGCTTCCACTACTCAATACTGAGATATTACTTATTATGCTGTTTATTTTCCTTTCTACCTCTTGGTATTTTTCGCATTTTTTATATTTACTTTTTGA
This sequence comes from Trichobilharzia szidati, assembly GCA_944472155.2. Lineage (NCBI taxonomy): Eukaryota > Metazoa > Platyhelminthes > Trematoda > Strigeidida > Schistosomatidae > Trichobilharzia > Trichobilharzia szidati. The sequence goes on along the minus strand of OX235276.1, from coordinate 14,886,082 downwards.
AATACTCCTTTTAAATGTTTGATAAAATTAGATGAAAATATTGTAGATATGTGCTGAAAATTCCACACTATACCACTAGTACTGTTTCTGGAATAAAGCAAAATTATTATTATTATTATTCTAACAAGATAAGCATTATCCACCACCCAACAGTTCAAATAACACCAGTGGAATCATCACACTCAGAGATTTCGATGAATTTCCCTACAGGGTTTCGCGTCACGAATCTATCATCAGATGCGAGCAGTTCTATGGGCAACAGATGAAATCCTGATTGATACATGTCGTGAATTAGCAGAAGTTAGAATTCATGGACCATTGGATCGGGTCCCAGTGGCTTAATGGTATACGAGCTCGCCTTATAACCAGAAGGTCCTGGGTTCGAATCCCGGTGGGTGCGTACTGATGAAGAGTCCCAAACTGGGACGAAACGGCTGTCCAGTACTCCATGCAGGTTTTCCAATGGTTCTCTAACTAATGTCAGCTCATGATGAAAATCCTGTAACCAATCAAATCCCTACAAACCAACACTTGAACATGGATAACTATTTCATAATCACGAATACCCATAATAAAAAAATCAAAACACAATTAGATCATAAACAGAATACATTTTTCTTTTCTTTTCTTTGTTTTTCCTCCTTTCATGTAAAATTGTCTTTGATGTCTGTGAATGCGTGAGTGTGTGTGTGATGTGCATAGGTTGGTATAAATAAGAGCGGGGGGAGGGGCCAAGAGAGAGCGGGAGAGTTATGCAAGTTGTTGTTTTTGCATGTTCTTCTTAGAATTTTTCTTTTCCAAGTACTATTCGTCATTGTCGTCGTGGTGGCATAGGAACTACTATTGTCCATATGTATATGTGTAAATAAGGCTGAAGCGGGGAATTATTTATAGACAAGAAAAAAAGGTAAGTGCATGTGTGTTACGTCACATTTGTAAAAATTAAAAAAAGAAACACCATTATAATATATCTAAATAAACAACAACAGCAATAACAATATTGAACATTGAAAGAAAAGGCCGCAACAACAGCAGCAGCAAAGGAAGAGCTGGAGAACATCATCGTCTGATCACTCATTTATGCTTACACGACTATAATCACTCCGCCCCCCAGCAACCAGTACTCTCCTAGGGAAGTTAAAGTAACCAAAAAGTAATACCCAAACCAAATATCAAATTATTGGTAGGCAAATCGTAGGCAAAGTCCCACTGAAAAGGAAACAGAAGACACGTGAACAGAGTGAGAGAGAGTCAGCAAGGAGGGGGGAGGAGAGAGGACAACAAAACCAACCGAAACTAAACCGTGAACTATATATATATGCTATGCTATTGTCACAGCAAAATAAATGGAGAAACCCCAATGTGTAAGAAAACTCCAATTTTTATTATTCTTATTATTATTATATACCTAAAAACGCACGCACGCACACCCACGCACAGACAGACAGACATGCGTAAAAAGGCGACGAAACACAAAAGAGAGGAAAACAAAAACACGCACACACATTCAAAAACATTTTTGAATGCACAAAATGCATGCGCACACTGTCACGTTAAGTTAGTTGTTGAAAAAAAGATACAGAAAAGAAAAAACGGAAAAGAAGAAGCAGAAGTCTCTTCATTCTGCTTGATAGAGATTACAGTGTTGTTATAGTTGGACGAAGCAGGACTTCTGTATGTGTATTTGTATATGTGTGTGGGCGTGTGCGTACGTGCATGTGTGCCACATAACAATCTTTTATTTGTGAAAAAAAGAAGAAGATTGAGACACCAATTGATCAAAACAATAGAGAAACGATGTAGAATAAGTGAAAATACAACAAAATGGACCGGAGACAAGAAAAAAATAGCAAAAAGAAGGGGACAAAATAAGTACCCGGAGATAATAAGTGGACAATACATGAACATTTATTTGAACAGCATAGCAAACTATCACACATACACGTGTGGAACAAAGGATGGTAGTAAGTGTAAGCAAGCGAGTCAGTCAGATGAGAGAACAATACACAATTATTATTACTATTATCATCAAAAGAAGCTCCATTATTTCTCGCCCCCCTCCTCCCCCGCACTCTTTTCTCCACATTAACGCCTACCTACACACAAAAGCAGCTGAAGAAGGGAGGCGGCGGTGAGGAAATAAACAAAAAAGAAAAGCCTAGTGAAGAAACGCAGTTACACACACACACACACGCACAACACCATTCATGTGTAGTGAAAAATACGAAAAATTTGAAAAAAATAAGATATGATGATGTGTACACAGACACATACGCACGCACGCGCACGCGCACGCAACAGTCTTCGTTTTCCAAGCCGACTGTAACTAGTACTCACTCTAGCGGACCTCCTCCTCCTCTTCTCATGTGATCACTTTTGTGAGAAAATACATACATGTAAAAAAAGAACAGATTATCGTGTTGATAGTTACCTTAGAGAAGTAATAGTTACTCGATTAAACAGTAATAATAATAGTATTGATAGCAGCAACATTAATTATTGTTTACAACATAAGTGTGTAGGGGTTAAAGGTTAATCGCGATCTATTTGAAAGTCTTCTCACATCAATTTTATTAGGCCTACTCATTTCATGCACTGATTGATTGATTTGTCGGAACAATGACAATAAGAATAGTAATAATAATCATTGATAATTGCATAATATATATGTATATGTGATGACTCAATTGCATTTGATAAACATCTCTTTCGTTCATTTCTTATGTGTATAGGGCAAAAGAAGAACCGCCCACGCACGCACGCACGCAAACACACATACACACGCACACACACCCAGAGACACAAACTCATTGAAGAAAATCTGACACAGTGAGATGGGAGTATGTGTGTGTGTATCAGATTGAGTAATTCAATAATTAGTAGTACAGTAGAAAGCCAATATGCACAGATATATATTGATTGGGCGGATATGCATTCATATAAATAAATCTACATTCATATTTAGATAGCCAAACTTGGGTGTGTTATAGTAAGAGAATGAGAGAGAGAGAGAGTGAGAGAAAATTGTACACTTGGTTATGTATGCATGTTGTGTATGAGTACATATATATATATAGACGAGAGAGAGAAGAAAGGGCATATTCTCTTTGATGAACTATTTGATACACAAAATTATAATTTACGATTTCGTTGTAAATTAGTGCTCAACTCCTCTTCTTGACGTAGATCACGGCGCCATAATGTCACTTTATCTATAAAAAAATAATAAACAAGCAAACAAACAAACAACCATTGAATACCACCGTCTTTAGCGATAATGCATACACAAACAACAAAATTCCAAACATCATTCTATATGGCTGAAGAGACAATCAACACAGTGACTTTCAGGAAAGCTTTGTGTGTGTGTGTGTCAGCGGGGTTATTACACTTCCCGGTTGGTCACACCGTAGAAGTTGATTTGTCCTTAAAGTATCTGAAACAGTAGGGGGAGGGGTGACATTAGGGTTGATGATGACGACCGCAGAGCCCGCCCAGGGACAAGTCACACACATACACACTACTTTGAAATGGTTTTTGTAGTTGTGTCCGTATTAAGATCGTACAGTCGCCTATGCGTCACCACAAGGTAAATCAGATCAACCAATATATCCCGACAACAGAGAGATATCATAGCTGGTTTATTGGTGTCTCAGAGGGAAACATCTTATGTTACATATATCTATCCTTGCCAGCGGTACAACTTCATCTTCAGACCCTCAAAAAATAGTGTGGGCAACCCTACATAGACACACATACACACAAATGATGGTAACAGCTTTTAGCCTAACCGCCATCTAAACGACATTTCTGGCATATTAGCACACCTATAGGAATATCAGTTCCATCCGGTGTCACTTGTCGGGTCATTGCGACATGGTAAGCCTGAACAACACGTCAGGTAGGAGGCAATCGCTAGGAAATACCATGGACCTGACCCAGGTTTCAACCTTGTTGGATTGAAAACTCAGTTACCTGAAACAGGTATTTCATGTATCATCAGGATATGAGCTAAACACTTTGTAGTATCATAATACTACCAACTTGACCACGTTGCTAGTCGAGTAATTTAGCCAATGATCCTCTTGTGAACAAAATCAAATTTTATTGGCTAGTCACCTAACTTAGTGAAGATGTGGTTCCCTGACTTAATTCTTCGAATTTCACCTAGAAGATACCACCAGGTTAGAGTGCCATGACATCAGGAACGCATTCTGATTATTATTCTCTTAGGTTCCGAGTGGAACATAGGGCTTCAACAACACATCTCCACTTCATTCTATTTTTGCCGTTCTCTTCAGCTGAATCCACAATCGCCCATAATCTCTTATCTCCTCCTAGCACGATTGCCTCCATGCCACCCTCGGACTTAAGCCCAACCCTGTCGTTTTCCATTCGGGCTCCACTCGAGGCATTGCCTAGCGCTCGATGTCAGTTGACCGGCCTAGTCAGGTAATTCAATCCATCTCCATTTTTTTCTCCATATTTGTTGAGCGATCGGTTCATGGTTGGTTTCTTCATCGTCAGAGTTTCTTCTTACCAATTCTTTCTGCCCTGCCATCTGAACTTCAATAGAGAGCCAGTGAAGGCAGATGTTGAATAAAAATCTGCAGCAACCTGCTTTTCTAGACGCACAGTGCAAGTTTCTGACCCGTATAAAGGAACTGACTGACTCACATATATGTTGTAAATCCGAATCTTGTTCTTCATGCTGGCTGGCTGAGTACAGCAGAAGATTTCCAAACCGATTTTAGATTGATAGAGGTGTATCTTGCCTTTCCGATTCTGGCTAGCTGGCTTTGACATCTTCATCCGTGCTGTCCGACTAACTGTTGTTGAAACAATGCTGACTGCCTAGATGAGTGAAGGAAGTGACCTCTGTCAAATTCCTCCCGTTGATAGTGATTGGTGCTGTTTGTGTGTTGGTGGTGGTGATGCGTGGGTATCTTCATCACCTCCGTCTTCTCTATGTTCACCACTTGAAGTCCTGTCTTCGCTGCCTGCCTACTTATTCAGCCAGTTTGTTGGTTTTCACCTGCCTTCAAGTCTTTGACTCTGTGTGACAATAAACATAAATCATCCACGCGCGAAATCCAGATCTTCTAGAGTCTCCTTATCGGTCGTCCAGCGTATTCCTGTCTCCTCGCTCCCATTGCACAGTCTGACGCATAATCCAGTCCACCACAATTAAGAATATCATCGGTGATAATAGGCAGTCTGAATTCACCTCAAAAGCCTCGCTGAGTGTCTCATTGTGGATCACCTGACACATGGCTGACATTGTCATATAGCCAACTGTTGAATGAAGTTGATGAAGATTTGGGTTACTGCACGCCATAGTGTTGAAGCAGTTTCCAAATTACTTCTCGGTCAACGCTGTCTGTCGAAGGCCTTTTCGAAGTCAATGAAGTTAAGGTACAAGTTTGACCACCATTCTATGCTTTCTTCAATGATGATGATGATGCGTGGAGTTACAATTTGATCCACACATAATTTGCCTTTCCTGAATCCAGCTTGTTCCGGGCTGGTGGAATTCTGCATCCAGTGCCAGCACATTCTGAACCAATTTCTAATTAATTAATTAAACATATATGACAAAACAGTACGAAAGATAAGGAAATCCCTTCACAACTTACCCCTTAATGAGGATAAAATCTTGATTTGTTTGCCTAGTAAATATTCTAGACGGGCACTATAGTCTGTAAATGAAATACAGCAAAGATATAAAATAGAGATAACATATTCTAGTCAGTTATACTTAATTAGTTAGTAAGTATATATGAGTATGGAATAAAGATAAAAGGACATAGAGTCACGAACATCTGCATGTATAAGTAAACCACCAGCTTGGTTCAAATACACTAAAATTATCCCTGGGAAGCGCATGCACTATACTGTCTGAAACTAAAAGTCAAAGATAAGAACATAAAATTCCAATTAAGACTAACATTGCTGCTTGTTGAAGTAGGATGGTGGCAACAGATACCAGCAGTCATCTTAGACGATAGAGATTCATAACCACCTTACTACAGGACTGCTCGACACGGAAGTCGGCCACCCCACCTAAGGAAAATAGAAAACCCTGGTCCATGAGCTCAAGAATCCCATTGGGAAAGAATTATGTATGCAATTGTTCTGGTTACCGCTAGTCACAGGAGTTTAACTTCTACGGCTATACTGATATATTGTGGATCAAAGGCTGTGGGTTGTAATCTCCTGGGTAAACCACCTGATTGTGTTTTACCATCCCTGCAGCAGTATCTCAGAACTCATATGCACGTGGCGTATCTTTTGGTGCCCATATTGTAAGGACTTTTATGTTTAAATAAATAGTCGGTTTGATAACCAGTTGACATCAGTTAGAGAACCACAGAACACCAAGGGGTAATGGACAGTCGCCATCTAGTCAGCCTAGTTTGGAACTCTCCAGCAGTAAGCATCCACTGAGGTTCGAACCCAGGACGTTCCGGGTACAAAGCGAGCTCGTTGACCATTCATTCAGACACTGGGACCCAATACAGTATGGGCCCATGAATTCCAAATACTGCCAATTCATAATATTTTTTATTTTTATTTTTGATTACAGCTTGATTCCACACCGTATTTTTTGGTACAGGTATGGAATTTTCAACATGTGATATCGGTAGCCCAAATTTTGCAGGCGCGCGACCGCCAGTCAACGTCAAAGGCGAGTAACTGATCTCTTCTACCTGAATTAGCGGACCCCACTGGTGGTTGGTTACGACTTCTCACTCGTAGTGAGCCATTGGATTAGGCTTGTCTTGTAACTGGAAGGTCCTGGGGTTCGAAACCCAGTGGGTGTATACTCCTGATGAGTCCCAAACTAGGACGAAACAGCTGTCCAGTTCCCCCTGTTGGTTTTCAATGGTTCTCTAACTGATATCAATCCATGATCAAACTTGAAAAACACAAAGAATTAATAGTTTTCTCTTGACAACAAAAATCCAACGATCATAAATGATGACTCACATATTTTTCACAGTCATACAGTGAAATCAAATACTGATTAGCAGCGGATTAGCACGTCAAATGAAATAGTATAAACACTAATTAAAGATTTATTTTAAAAAATATTCAAGCTTAAGCAACTAACTAACTGACCTTCAACATCGAATTCCACTTGATTCGATATTTTAAACAATGAATAGTGCTCTTTAGTCCAATCAGACATCGACTGTAGAAAAAAAATTGATCGAAGTGAAACATAAAGAAAGCAAAAAGTTAAATAAACCATTTAAACTGTGTGTGTGTGTGTGTTAATGTGCAAAAATCACGAACAAATAAATGACAATGAACTGAAAACTAAACTGAGACAAGCATAGATCTATATGCGATCGAGATCAACAGTATGCATATATACGCTTAAAATGCAACTGCCAGCATCATTCTCTACACGAATCGGAAACATCTCAATGTATAGGACATGTAGAGAAAGAATTAAAGTCAATAGGTTCCAGGGTTCGAGTCCCCCACCACCAAGTGGAGCATGAGGCTTCCCCCAACTGCACTCAGTTTTCTGCGATCCATTTCAACTGGCTACGAGAATGGTGACAAGCTTTCATTCCCCATTTCACATGATTTTCCCCCATGTCAGCAGCTTAGGACGCCCAACCCATTGCTTTTCATTCAGTTCCTACTACTAGAGGGCCTACGTTGTGATGTCATTTGAACCATCCCCCCTCAGGTGTATGTCAAATCCCTCAACATTTTCTTCTGTATACTTGTCAGGGGATAGAATTTTCGGCTGGTTCACTGCCCACTGACCAGAGTTCCTTGTTGTTGTTGAAGACATGAAAAGGTTGACTGTTTTTGATCATAGATGTCTACGATCTCTTTCTCACGTTAGGTGGTATAATAAGGTAAGTAATGTTGACGTTAGGCGTAGAGTGTTGGGCAAAGAGGGAAAATCAATCGAAGAGGCTATAAAGTTACATAGATTGAGATGGCTAGGTCACGTGCTGCGCATGCCTAACCATCGCCTCCCCCGACGGACGGGCATTACTAGCTGATATATAGGTGCAGGTTGGAAAAGAGTAAGTGGTGCCATACCAAACAAAAACATGGCATCAATCCATGAAATCCTTGACAGTTAAACTGAGTCAGGTAGGGAGATGCAGACTTCCGGGTTGGGGCCCGCCCTCGGGACTCTAAGAATCAATGGCTGGAGACAATAGGTGACATGGCTCAAAATCGTTGTCAATGGCTTACGCAGATGTATTCAGTCTCTGTAATCTTTCATATTCCTTTCTACCATTACTCATTCTGTTTCACTCTTATACTTGTCAAAACTCTATTGATTCTCTTCACTCATTTTCTTGTCTACCTTTGTGTGCTATTTGGAACGTGGCAACTCGAACTGCTGCACTTCGGTGCCAAGTTCTATGTTGAATCCAGACAGACAGACAGAGTTCCTTGTTGTTGAACCTTTCTGGTCGGCCTTCTGATATTCACACAATATCGAGGTTAAGGAAGAGGAGAAGCACTGATGACAGTCTGCAGTATAGTCTGTCGGGAATGCCTTTGAGTACGTTTCATTATTCTTGTTTCATTCCTAATCCAAGATTCTTTGTTGAATACTCACTTTTAGAGAGTATGAATGGATAGTGGGTTGTGCGTCGGTGGTTGAACAGTAGAACGCTCGCCAACCATGCACATGGTCCGGGGCTCGATCCTTGCAGCTGATGCCCTCCTACACCACATTAAGTCAGCAGTAAGACCGATCAAGAGGGAAGGGTGAGCATGAGGCTACTAAACCCACCTCGGTAAAAATAAACACCACTGCTACTGCAACTTCAGAGCTGAAGCTTGAAGCCACCCTAAGCTCCATTGGGAATGTCAAGAAATAAAATTAAATAATAATCAATAAAATGAATAGCGCGGTTATGACACACACACACACACTGACAATATTCAAATCATCAGTAGAAGACTTACATCACAAAGAGCTTTATGATCGTCACAGATCTCTTCTTCCATACGTTCAATATGATCAATAACTTCATGAAAATGAAAAACTTCCTCGGGAACTTCACCTTCCTAGTTAATCCCCCGGGTCACCCAAAGAAAAAATTAAAAAACAAGAGTGGTTTTAAGGCAAATAAATAAAAATAATAAATGATACTGTAACGAGTCGATAGACGTTTTGTCAGGGAACAAAAAACAACACAAGAACAACGAAAGTGTGCCAAGATAATATGATGAGGTCATTTTCTACTGGTTCGTGGAATCCTCCTCTCTCCCAACTGCCTACAACCTGAACAATACAAATGATATGCAACCTTGAAAAAACAAAGTTGAAGCATGCGATCAACGAAACAACTTCTTATTGTCAATATGTCACAGATGACACATTTATAGTGTGGTCATGCTTGCCTACCCTACTCGGATTATTATTCAACGATGCATATGCCAGGTCTCTGCCAATTGATATAAGAATAGAACTTGTGCACAGTGGTAGAGTATAATTAAATGGTTGGGTAAAATTCATTTTGATAAAGTTCTAACACAGTGTTGTACAGTAATATTTACTGATGACCACGTTTTGAGCCCAATTCATTACTGCAGCTCATTATTATTATTGTTTCCTTTAGTTCCTAGAGGAACATAGGGCTTCACAGCCGCACGCCTCCATTGCATTCGGTTCTCTGCCTACGTTTTCACCTGGCTTCACATCTGCCCACATGCTTCCATTTCCTCTTCACATCACCTCATCCATGTCACCCTCGCATTGACGACCAACTCGCCGCTTCCCTTTCGGGTTCCACTTGAGGGTCTGTCCTGTGATGTTACTTGATGGTTTTCTCAGAGTATGGCCAATTCACCTGCATTTCTTCCAGCTTATTTGTTTCACAATCGGTTCCTGCTGAGTTGGTTCGCTCCCAGAGATCTCTATTGCCGACCTTTACTGGACATCTGATCTTGAGTATTGAGCGAAGACAACTGTTAATGAAGGTCTGTAGTTTGTTTGAGGTGCTCTTTATGACGCACCAAGTCGCTGATCTGTATGGTAAGTAGCACTGACTTTACATTAAAGTTGAAAATCTGGGTCTCATTTTCATGCTGAGTAGGGTTGTTGACCTCCACACAGATTTGAGAGTAATGAAAGCTTGGCTTGTTTTCCCGATCCTTGCTTTGATATCCTCGTCAGTTCCGTTGGCCTGAAGTTGAAACGATGCTTCCCAGGTAGGTAAAAGAGGTTATTTCTTTCAAATTTCTCCCATTTATGCTGATTTTTTGTCTGTTGTTGTTGCTGTTGACCAGGAATCTTCATCATCACCTGTTTTCTCTGCGTCCACCTGAAGGAAGTCCTATCTTTGATGCTTCTTCTATCGCCAACTTGTCGCTTTTCACTTACACATCTTCCAGTTTGTGGGAAATCAGACACATATCATCGACGTAGTCCAGATCATTCAAGTTTTTTGTGTGGGTCCATTTTATACCTGCCGCTGTCTGTCGCATTATCCAGTCTACAACCCGCAATCAGGAAAATCATTGAAGATAGTAGGTAGTCAGCTCGTCTTACTCCCGTCTTCTCTTCGAAGGATTCGGTGAGTTTCACGTTGTGGATTACTTGGAATGCAGCAAGAGAATATACTCTACAGCAATACTCAAGGAAGAATTTATGATTCTCGAAAAGATGTTGAAAAACAAAGGTTACACCCTCAGGAATTCATGCACAAGTATGAAAGATGTAAAGGGTCAAATGTCACACAAATCACAATGGGGAAAAAGCCTATCTTCCTTCACCTCGACTTTAAAGGTGACAATATTGCAGGAATAGTCAACAGAAGATTGAATGCGTCGCTAACCAGAGCCTACTTGGCAGCCAAGTTGGTTCCTGCTTATCGGACAACATGCTCATTTTTCGTGCAATCAACCAAAGGTCGGCAGATACTCTTCTCGTGTTAACTTTAACTGTGTATGCAAATTTACGTGTATGTGGGGAAGCAGTTACATTGGGAGAACAGAAAGAAGAAGGGCACACCTCCGATTTTCTAAACATATACTACAAAAAGCCTGTGTCTCAAGGGAACAAAGGTCTTCAGCAGTATCATTACCAGCCGTCTCCTTGATACGGGTCATGAGGTGGAAATCGCAAAATCCCCTAACATTATCAATAGACAAAAAAGCTCAATTCCCCTCAAGTTTGCCGAAGCAATCTCCACCAAACGCCTGAAACCCGATTTATGTGTGTGTTCAGAAAGAAGCGGTGATCAATCTTTCCTTCACATGGTAACTGGATATCTTTATTCTCTATTTCGTTTGATTACGTAGTCTTTGGCTCTAACCTCACCCTCCCTCCCCTTTGATATAGTGTAATTTTGCTCGTCTCTTGTTACTGTGATTTGAGTTGAACTCAGTACACACTGTTACCTAATTTATTAGTCATTCATCATCTTACGCATCTCTCTTCTCTATTACGTAACTCATTTGCCATTGCATGCATACATTTACTTTGTTTAAATTTGAACTGCCTGTGTAAAAACTATATAAGCGTAATTTTCTGAGCACTGTTCACTAATTTTTGAACCTTCTGCTGTCAACTGACATCATAAAAAATTTGCAAGTATTTTATAACTTTTCTGTGCATAATAATCACCAGTGTGGTTATCTTTTAATAATAATTGTAGTGTTACAGCAACAAATAAACGGTTTTTTCGAGTCATAATGAATGGGTCCCAAGTGGAACATAGGAATTCAACAACACATCTTTTTCCTGCTGTCCATGATTAACCATGCTCCCTCAACTTCTCCTCCTCCCCAACACACCATGTCCTCCGTGTCGCCCCCGGAATATAACACCCAACTCGTCGCTTTCCATAGAGATTCCAATCGAGTGATAACCTGCATTGTGCACGATGTCATTCAACGGCTTCTTCAGTGACGTGTGTCCAATCCATCTACATTTTCATCCGCATATTTTCTGAGCAATCGGTTCTTGATTGGTTTGTTCATTGCCAGAGTTTCTTGTTGCTGATTCCTTCCAGCTGGCCAGCCATTCGATCTTCACTGGGGAGCAAGTGAAGAGGGTAGTTGTTGATAAAAGTCTGTAACTTGCTGGAAATCCTTTTCGTGACACGCGGTGCAAGTTTCTGACCCGTATAGAAAAACTGACTGAATTCAAATATGCGTTGAAAATCGGAATCTTGTTGTTTACGCTGAGATGGAATGCAGAGGATTTCCAAACCTATTTCATAACGATTTTGACTGGCTAGTTGGCTTTGACATTTTCATGCGTGCTGCCCGACTGCCTGTGGTTGAAATCGTGCTTCCTAGGCAGATAAATGAAGGAAGTAACCTCTGTCGAATCTCTCCCGTTGATGGTGATTGGTGCTGGTTGCTGTTGGCGCTGATGGTTGGTTATCTTCATCACCTGTATCTGCACTATGTTCACCTAAGTTCCTGTCTTCGCTGCCTCATCAGCCAGTTTGTTGGTTTTCGCCTGCCTGCAAGTCTTCGACTCTATGTGACACTAAGCATAAATAATCCACGCACGAAATGCAGATCTCTAGAGTCTCCTTATCGGTCGTCCAGAGTATTCCTGACTCCTCGCCCCCGACAGTCTGACGCATAACCCAGTACACCACAATTAGGAATATTATTAGTGATAATAGACAAGTTTTTTGCGATAATTAAGTGAATTGTAAATCCCAGGTTCTTTATATACAAAGAAAGAAGATAGCGTCTATTGAGAAGAAAGTGTTCACAAGAGAATAAGTAATCGATTGCGCCAACCACATAAGTAAGTAGATAAGCAACTGATATGTCACAAGTAAACACAACCTATCGCGGTGTCTGGGATAATGAAAACTAATCGAATCGCTAATTTCCAAAAAATTCCCATTTACGCATTTAGAAAAAATACGACAACAGATTGAACGAAGAAATATGCATTTCTTTTCAAATAGCGGTTCCTAATCATCATCGGCCGGCTCTACACTAATATATAGTTTTTTTACACCGAAGTTTTTTTTACCAATCAAGTGGTTATTTTAGTTAATCAGTTTGAGGTATAGACGGTGGTGAAATTAAGAGGTTAAAGGTCATCAAGACATCAATTAACTCATAGATGTTAGTAACAAGATATCTAAGTTTTAAAAGAGGGGTGAAAATTGATTAATTACGGAATTCAAGATAAGTTGATTCTTAGGCGTTGACAACAAGTTATTGCATAATCAAGAAATTTGTAAAATAGCAATGATGACTAAGAAGAATAGGATGACTCAGAAGAATTACATAAAATACAAACAAGTTAACAGAATTAGCTAGAATTGTAAAAACTAACAAAGTCTAAATATAGTTACAAGGGGAGGGGAAAAAACGTTTTCAAAAACTTAATATATTATGAATTTGGCCATGGCAAAGAAAGGGGCTGTACAAATTTCTTTTGAACTGACACACAGATTTGGCTTGATCAGATGAATTCCGATTGTCTCTGTTGTGTGTATGTAAAAGTCGTACTCGTAGACCATGAGAGAGGTTGGGTGATATGCGATAAATAACTTTAAAAGCTTTATTAGAGTCGACTTGATGTCCAAGTATCGATGAGATGAGCTAGTATTGAGCTGCGTATATCTTTATTCGGACCTCTGCCAAACCAAGATGGGAGGTGTTCAGAAATTCGACGATGAACTTGCCTGATCGTACGCCCTATATAACTAGCTCTGCGCGGGCAGTTAAACTGGTAAATAAACATGGAAGAGACAAAACAGGGTAGTCTGTCTTTTTATTTCTTGAACTAAGTATTGGTCGGCTAGTGAATACACAGCATAGCTTTAGCTGCATAGAAAGTCCTTTTGACGGCCCTTCTCTGACATTGTGATAAGATCTCACTCACTATTGACACCACCCGTGAATTGTAACCTTAGGAAGACTGACTTTTTGAGGACAGTCGGCAACTTTTGACTTTCTGAGTTCATGTGTTTGTTTACGAATATTATCGCTAATCACATAACATCAACCACAACCACAACAACAACAATACCGTCATCACTGATACTGGTTTAGGCGCTGAATTATCGATCACTGAGGGACACGGATTCCAAAAGAAATCCCACCTACCTACCGACATTTGGGCGGTCAGATGTAGTATCACTAGGTTTGGATATTGAATAATATCCGGAAAAACACAAAGACAGGACGGATGATTGACAAGAGAGGTTTTCGCTGTTACAAACAACAGTCAAAACAGTTGACAATAACGCTGTGCATATGAATGTCCCAAATGACGACCATGACAAACACTCAATGCAGAGTCAATACAACCAATGAAAGAGAGACTAAGAGAGAAGGGGAATTCAGCCTTCAGAAAGAGCATGAAATATTAAATGCGCAATAAGTAGGTGGAGTAACACCACCACCAAGATATCACTGTTTTAAAAGTCAGTCGTTAACATATATCCCGATTAGTTGGAGGATTTCATCATATGAGTTGACATCAGTTAGAGAACCGTTGGAAAACCAGCCAAGGGGAGTACTGGATAGCCAGCTGTTTCGTCAGCATAATTTGAGACGCCCCAGCAGTACGCACCCACCGCCAGGGTTCGAACCCAGGGACCTTCCGGTTACAAGGCGAGCGACCTTATAGACCATTAAGGCACTGGGAACCTAACCAATGGCCAGTTAAAAAAAAGAATGATTTAAACTAACACTTACATTTGCTGATCGAAGCATAGCCAGGTCGTCATCACCACCAGCAGATAGACTGCCATGATTATTTGTTAGTGTAGCATTATTCTGCCAGTTCATTACACCACCACTAACACCAGTATTTGCTCCATTACTAGGATATGAATTTTTCCCTATATTGAGAAAAATAAAAGAATAGGATAAGGAATAATCATAATCATATGCATACTAATAATAATAAGGGTAATTATGCACATATATTGTTTGTGTATAAGAACAAACCTGTCACAGTGATTGATGCACCACCACCTCCGAGATTTCGATAATTCCCTTGAATAGTTGTGCCTGCACCTCCGACTCCACTCGTAGACGAATAACTGCGAGCTGTCAATTGGGCTTGATTATTATTACCCGGAGCTGGGAGATCAGTATTACTATTACCTAAATAAAAATAAAAAGTAGAAAAAACAAATGTATATTTATGTATAATGATTGACTGACTGACTAACTGGTTTCAACATGGAACTACTTCGCACGGATGTGCAGCACTTTGAGTTGCCACACTCCCTCCATGTAGCACACAAAGCACGAGAAGGGAGTAAAGAAAGATTCAACAAAAGAGATAATAAATAGAAATGTGAAGAACAATAGAATATTATTGGATATTATAAATCACAGAGAGTGAATGCATCTGCACTATCTGAGCCATATCACCAATTGTCTCCAGCCGCTGTCACTAGTTCTTACCATCTCGAGGACCCCAACCAGCCACCCATCGTATCTGGCTTAAACTAACTGTTGTGGATTTATTTCATTGACTGATGAAGGCGTATATTTTGGTTTGACCACTAGCCTGATCCATCAGTCAGCTAACATTGGTCGCTGTCGAGGAAGGTGATAGCTAGGCTAGGCATGCGCAGCGATACATGTCTTCTCGTAACCATCTTTCTTAATCCATGTAACTTTACTACACAACCTCATCCATTGATTTCCCCTCCAACTCACCTAGCACTCGACCAACGCCTCACCTCAATATTGCTCACCTGATTATTATACCACTTAACATGGGAGATAGAACGCGGGCAGACACCTATGATCAAAGACAGGTAGCCTTTTCATGCCTTCCACTTTCAATGGCCATGTCTCACAGTCATATTTATGTATAATAATAATAATATTATTATTAATTATAATCCCCTGAGGTGACAATAAAATAAAGGGTTTCACCAACCCATATCCATTTCACACTGTTCTTCTCTGTGGTCTAAATTAGCTGTCATCACCATTATTTTCTCACACATTCACCCACAGACATACGCCCAACTTGCCAACTTTCCCTATCGTGTTCCATTCGAGGGCCTGACACGTGTATATTTTCTTTATATGTGCCAATTATCATTAGTATTTAATTGGTGGATGATGAGTAGCAGTAGTGGAATCCAGGATAACGCGCATTTCGTCCTATTTGGGACTCGTCGTTTGGATGTACCTGCATTCCCCAGTGAGTGATGATGTTTCCACCGAGGCTCTAGCCCAGTACCTGTGGTTTCCAACGCCAAAGCGTTATCCACTAGACCACTTGGGCCACGAGAGCCCCCCATTTGTGCAAAGGGTCATATTAATTTAATTGAATTTCAAATTTTCCCGTCGATTGATTGGACCGAAGTGCCCCATCTCAGGTTGACATGTCGACTTCTTGTGCAGATGCTTCGACAATGCCTGAGCATGTAGTTAGAAGCTAATTGGGGAACGCAGGTACATCCAGCTGAGGAGTCCCAAATAGGACGAAATGCGCATCGTGGATTTCACTGCTAGTCATCATCCACCAATTAACTTCTAATTACATGCCTAGGCATTGTCGAAGCATCTGCACAAGAAGCCGACATGTCAACCTGAGATGGGGCACTTCGGTTCAATCAATCAATCGACGGGAAAATCTCAAATTCAATTAAATATCATTAGTATTATTCATAAACGAGTTCATGAACTAGTCAGGTGGTGTAATTACGCCGTATTGATCTACAGTGCTTAAAACTTTCTTATAACTAACTAGTGGATTTCACGTTTGAAGACCACTCTTTTCACATACATATTTAGCAATTACATGGAATTTAATTAGTCCACAATCGATAAATGTGGTTTATTGTTTATTGAAAGGGAAAAGGTGCACAATCTTATTAGGTCGGATTGTATTGCTGATAGCTCAAACATATTCGTCTAAAACAACATCCTCAGTAATTGATGTGGTTAACAAACTGAAGAATCGACAAGTGGAATGAGACACGATTAATTCCACCAGGAAATGCACATTTTCACAGCTTCGTTCCTCTTCAGTACAAAAGAACTTTAGTAACGACCCTCAGCCACAAGGTTAGAGCTATATGCTCAGAAGATGTAACTGAAGATGAATTAGGCATTGTATACGCTACCTTGATCGATTAAAAATAGCTATCCCGACAAATTTATCAGGAAACACATAACTACTCACTATCCGTAAACAAGAAGCCTTTATATATACGACTGCAAAATAATCACGAAGAAATTAAGAAAATCAGTTCAAGGAACTTTTAATGCTGGCAAACTACACGTCTTATTCTCTACACAACCAGTGGTGATTCCTCGAATGAAAAATGAAGTACCTAGACTAGCCACTTCTAATTGTATTTATCAATTCGAATGCGCTTGTGGTGGAGAGAGTAATACCGATCGTTGCTCTAGGAACTTGATTTTTCGTGCTCGCTCGAAAACATCTACCAGTATGGCTAAGTAAAGGTGTAGTAAAAATCAGCAACAGTTCTATGTTGTACTATCTGATCCAAACCGGTCACAAAGCCAGCCAGCATTGAAGAATCCTTCTCTATCATGATCTATCGGGTACCAGATAAATTGCCAAAAGCACCCATGTACCGAAAACCGCAAACACTAGAGGCTATCGTGATTCACCTGAAAAAACCAGTGCTTTGTGTGCAAAAGAACCAAGTCCAGCTAGCCGCTTCCACTGCCCTGGCCGGCCTTCAGTAGAGACTATAAATTCATGAATTCTGCATTATTATCTTTCCTAATTTTTCTGATATTCAGTGTGTATTGTTATGTCGATGCTATTGAACTGTAATCTATTGTTCATAACACTAATTCATTCATTCACTATAATGTATATATAACTGTAAAACCTGATGAAGAGCAGGTTGTCGAAAATAATAATCTTTGTTCAGTAATTATTCATCTGAAAATAGTATTATTTTCAATTGTTTTAACTTATGAAGCAAAATACTCTTTGGTGAATAAGCATCATTTCTATGCATATATCGCGTCATCAGACTTGAGTGATATACTTGTATGGTGATTAAACCATGCTAAAATGTAGTTATCACTACTGTCTGAAAAGCTAAACACATTCAAATTGGATGATCGTAGTAAGATAGGATCTTAATGCACTAGTAGCTAGCTAGCTATGATTGGTAGGTGGTGGTGATCACCGAACTCAATTTAACGTAGTACCCAAAATAGGGTCAAACAGGTGATCCGCAGTTAACGTCCAAAGGCTTTAGTGTGGGATGGGGAGAAGGCAAAGCAGAGATGGGAGATTGATGCAATTCAACTAGACCACATTTCTTTAACTTCTCTTCTTTTCAACTCTAGAAACATTAACACCCAAATCATCTTTGAGAACCTGAGAAACAGTATTTTTTAAAGTTGCAGCACAAGCGCACACAACAACATAAGAATAACAACAGTGCAGTTCTACTATTTTGTGAATGAGTACCCACGAAAATTGAGGATATATGTAGCTCATGAGTATAACAAAATACGAAACTAATATCAGGCACACCTTATCTCTGAGTAAATCATTTATTTATAAAGAACTATGCTTATATATTTATTATATGGGAAGTTTTTTTAAGTAATTAAAGTCGCACTAATGAATTTACGACCCAGTTAGTTTATGAATAGCTAAACATATTACAGCATAGTCGTGTTTTTATTCCTTACGTTCCGAGTGGAATACATGGCGGGAGCGGGGGGTTAAGGTTAGGAAGTCCCAGTGGAGATGATGGAGATGCTAGTCTCACAAACCTGATTCCCCCCGCACCTTTTCCAAGCTTACTAGCACAAGCAGTGAGCGGAGGGGCTCGAGATGTATCCACTGGAAGTCGAACTGGGATATGTCTGGTGGTTGCATCAGCATCATATGATAACACTGCATACAGTTCTAATCTAGCAGAAAAAAGGTAGGATGAGTGGTTGTTGATTCTCCTGCAAAACCGACGGTATCATTCCTCAGTCAATTTTTTTATTCCTTTAAGTTCCCAGTGGTGGAACCAAAGGGCTTCAAGCTAGAGGCTTGAAGTATCTGTAGCAGTGGTGTTTACTTTTACGGGATGAGGTTACTAGTCTCAAACCCAACCTTCCCTGTTTGACTGATTGACTGACTGGTTTCAACATAGAACTTTGCACGGATGTGCAGCAATTCGAGCCACCACACTACATGTAGCACACAAAGCCAGAAAAGAAAGTAAAAAGAGACTCAAAACAGAGACAGTACACAGAGATACCAGGCAAAAAGAACAGTATATTGGATAGTATAAGTCATAAGGAGTGGATGCAACTGTACCATTGAGAACGATTTTCAGCCATATCAGCAATTGTCTCCAGTCATTGGTGTTTACTGTCCCGAGGAGCCCAACCAGTAAGTCCACATTTTCCTGCGTGGCTAAATGGATTTCACTGACTACTGAAGCCATGTTTTGGTTTGACCACCACCGGTTCTTTGCCAACCTGACCGTATATCAGCTAACAATGCCCATCGAGGAAGGGAGTCTTATTACTGGTTAAGCGAGGTCTATGAGTGCGTCCAGTGGCCGAGAATCGAACCCCGAACCACGTGAGGCCCCGTTGACGAGCATTCTACCGCTGTGCCACCAACGCAATCCCCAATCAATAGGTATATTTTATTACGTGTGATTCTCTAATTGTGATTGACACATACTGACAAAAGAATGTGCCATAAATTACGCAAAGCAAATAGAATTGAAAAATATTAAAATAAGACAAAAACCGTCTAGTTACAATAGTTATGTCGCTAAAGAACGGGGGATTTACGAGGAGAAATTCTTTCATAAGAGATATAGGAGGGTAGAGTAGAAAGAAAACCAAATGGTGGTGGTGAGGGGTTGGGGAATTACATAATCAACTCACTTGCTGATAGTGTACCTGGGCCGAGTTCTTTCACTCTGAAAAACAAAAAACACAACAAATAAACGATAAATCATTAAGGAAGAAAGAAGACATGCATTCGTTAAGTTGTGCATACTTACGTGTGTGCTCGCATTAGACGACCAAACACACAAGCGCGTACACACACACACACAGAGGACCAGACAACACACTACACATCATAGCACGTGACAAACACAAAGATGTGAATGAAAACAGATACTTGATGAATTAGCAAACTATTTACACCTTCTACGCCTCTCTTTCAAATCAATCCAGTTCAGATCGATACAACATTAGAGCTTTAGAGTAAATTTTCTAAAAAGGAATGAAACTGGACTGAAATTTGAAGTGAAAACTAGTACCATCCATCAATCATCAGTAAAGAAAGTCATCCTTTTTTCACATATCCTGTAGTGATTCAGATTTCGGCTTTACCGTTGAACAAAGTTATGCAGTGAGAATAAAAAGCTTCATTGATTGATATGTCTGAGATATACATCTGTAAAGAAGACAAGACTGAGGAGGCTGAAAGGAATGTTTATTTGGTGAAACGTATGGTACATAGCTAAATTTGGTATACCATATTCTCAACCGGCCATTTACACATCATTCACCAAATCCTTGACGAATTAGTCGAATATCGTCTCATTCGATGGCTTCTTGGATTCTGCATCATATGGCAACATTCTTCTCATCGTTCTCTTCTTTGATTGCTCTTTCCAGTGTGCCAAACATATTGTTACTTCGTTTCTTATATACTACTTATATCGGATTATAAGTAGCACTCACCACACGTCTACAGTTCTACCAAATAAGGAGGGGACATCTGAGACCTTCCCTACGTAGGATTCTCAATAAAGCAGGAATTAGGGTGGCATTCAAACCTGCAAACTCACTCAGGTAGGACACGCTCTGTAGGCTAAAGGACCCGGTGGAGCCAATTAGACAAAATAATATAATTTACAAAATACCTTACAATTACTGTAAGTTAGGTCAACCACATAGGTCAAACTATTACTGGATCAGGAGTAGTGAGATTATCAGAACATAAGAATTTAGTGACTAAGGTTAGAATGATTGGTCCCACGAAGATAAGTAATTAAGAAAACAAACTCAGCAATCGCAATGCATGCATTAGCACACAATCATACAATAGGGTGGGACAGAGTCGAAATACTAAAAAAAGTAATATAGGTAGGTGGAGAGAGATTGATTACTGAACCCTGGTTCATCGAGTCTACCCGCACCCAACACATGCAATAGAATTGACTCAACGGAAATACCAGAGATATAGAAGATATTATTACCACCAGTCAAATCACAGGAGGATAGTTTGCTTTGTAAGGGTTAGTTATGTTTTTACGAGCTGATCACGGACTGATATCAGTTAGAGAACCATTGAAAACCATCACTGGAGTACTGGACAGCTGTTTCATCCTAGTTTGGGAATCATCGGCAGTACGCACCCACCGACAGGGTTCGAACCCAGGACCTTCCGGTTACAAGACAAGCTCGTATAGCCGACAGACATCACATAGGATGTCACTTCTACAGAGAGGTTCGGTATAAACCATTTTAAGTGGATTTTTTTTCAAGCTAATAGGATTGTACTATGTTGATTAACTCCAAGCCACCATAAATGACCTGGTAAGGATAGACGATTTCGGTATTCCTTTAGAAATACCCCTCATGTGGCCACGCGTTTATAGCCTCTACCAGGTAGGTCCTATTCCCCTCCTTTGCGTGGCAGAGATGGTCCTCACAAAAGCGAAAGGCCAAATACTAAGGTGTGGCGTTTAGAAACGGACTGGCGGAGATGCAGGACTACCTAGGGAACCTGGGAAGCGCTGATTCAAAACTTATAGTGTACATCACCTCCGGAGTTCATAAAGGAGAGTATAGTCTACCTACGAACCTACCTGGCAACCAACCATGGGGAATGCAGCTTCTGGATAAGACTTCAAGTCAAAGGCTCGAGGGGCGGGGAGTAGGGGTGACCTCTTAAGACAACCGCCTACTTCGCTTTAGGCGTCCGACCAGTATCCCAGCCTTCGCATAAACTATGAAATTTTGTGTCGCCCGTCCCAGCTACCAATAATCTCAAACTCAAAAGTTGACTTCCATACTAATTCGGAACTAGTGTACTTTGCACACCCTAAAGAGTGGGCGGCAGTGAGCGAGAACTATGCTGCATGTTCATCAGTGACCCTTGATTTCATATTTCCATTTCTCCTTCACATAATATATAAATTATAATAAGATGAAGGAAAAACCCTAATAAAATTAATGAGTTTAAAAATCTGAAGAATAATAAACAAAACAAAAAAACTAATTACATAGTGACTATTGATAATTAGGCTATTGCTGAAAATATCAATAAAGATACTTTAGTCACTATGGTAACCCACCAAATAAAATGTTGCTTAGATTTATTATTATCATAGTAAATACATAGTGCGTAGTTTACACGTTAAAAGAAGGAATTAGGAGAAAAAGGACTTGAATTTTTGAAAACGAAAAAATATATGTATGTGAAATCATGTGAAAAAGGAAAGTATATGAAATATATAAAATATTTGAAGTACAAATGAACTTGATTTATCCATTCTCCTTTCATACAATCAAGAGATGGATGTGATCTTTCAGGGTGTTTTTTTTGTTATTCCTTTACGTTCCCAGTGGTGGAACATAGGGCAGCTTCAAGCTAGAGGCTAGAAGTTTCGGTAGCAGTGTTTTTACGGGGTGGGACTGTTAGTCTCCCGCCCAACCTTCCCTCTTTGTCGGGATTGTAACAGGTCGGCCGGGACTCAAACCCCGGACAATGATTACTACTAATAATGAAGTAAGTGGAATTGAATTTACGACTCAGTTAGTTTATGAATAGCTAAACATATTACAGCATAGTCGTGTTTTTATTCCTTACGTTCCGAGTGGAACACATGGGGGGTTAGGGTTAGCGAGTTTCAGTAGCGATGATGGAGATGCTAGTCTCACACACCCAACTCCCCCCTCACCTTTTCCAAGCTTACTAGCACAGACAGTTAGAGGGGCTCGGGGTGGATCCACTGGAAGTCAAACTGGGATACGTCTGGTGGTTGCATCAACATCATATGATGACACTACATACAGTTCTAATCTAGCAGAAAAAGAAGTAGAAAGAATGGTTGTTGGTTCTCCTGCAAAACTAATGTATCATTCCACAAGCAATTTTTTTTATTCCTTTAAGTTCCCAGTGATGAAACATAGGGCTTCAAGCTACAGCTTTGAAGTTTTGGTAGCAGTGGTGTTTATTTTTACGGGATGGGGTTGCTAGCCAGCCTCGCACCCAACCTTCCCTCTTTACCAGTCTTATTACTAGCTTAGCGAGGTTGAGGAGTGCGTCCAGTGGCCGGGGATCGAACCCTGGACCTTGTGAGGCGTGGTCGGTGACCATTCTACCGCTGTGCCACCGACGCACGATCTTTCAGTGTAGTGGATGTATTCTCCGAAGAGTATATAATCTAATCATGAAACTTTCACTGACCTTCCCCCTAGACAGCAACTACACAGCTTGATGTATGCAATATGGAGTGAGTTTTCTGGAATTTCGCTATGTACAGATGACGTATTCGAAGTTCTTTCGTACGATATTGAGGAACTCTGTGTAGCAGTGTGAAGCATTCATGCGGGGCGGCGGGGGTGTTGCTCGATGTCCAGAGCTGACAAAGTGTTCGAGGATGGAGCTGTTAGTAGACAGTGTGCCAGAATACTTTCTCGCACTTGACGATGTGCAGTATGAAAACGTTAACTGAGAAATACACCTTGAGGTGGCCAAAAGTCAATCGATCGTTGCATTAGGCCTGGTATCTTGACGTTTTATGCCACGTGACTTGTTATTCATACACATAATTCGATAAATTCACTCTACATAAGATGAACACATCTCTACATCAGTGACAATTGATGATGTAAGAACCAATCTTCCAGGAATTCTGAAATTTCAGTATTTCCATTGTTTAAAATTTTCCATTCCTCTACTCGAATTGGTGTGTGTGTATGTATATATGTGCAATAGCCCACAAATGTTGATATTAAAACAAAATGCATGCCACGTCTTTTGACGGCTAGTCTGTACCCTTGGATTCGAACAGTTGAAATACCAATAATAAACGCTAGAGGCCGATATCACTTGAAGTAAACCCTGAAGACTTAGTGTGCCAGAAGGATAAAAAAAAGCTTCACATAGAACTACACCCCAAGAAAAGTTAAAAGTGAACTCACCTATCAGCATATCGCAGGGTATTTAGTGTATGTTCACAACTCGACATACCAGGTGATATCATAGCAATCATACAGGTTCGTGAACGATCACCAATAAATGAATCACGTAATACCTGAGTTAGTTTACTTGCACGAAAAGGTAAATGAGCACCACGTCGACCAAGTGCACGAATACACTCCTATATATACAGTAAGAAGAGGAAATACAGAGAGACTCTTTCAAAATTAGGCATTAAATAATTCAACAAAATAAACGTTTATGTGGCGTTAACGTGCGTTCCGAAGACACTGAAATAATACTGAACCTCTACCACAAATACATCATTCATCACAACACCATACAAAAGTGACAGAGACAAAAACCGGAGGAAAGTTATCAATAAACAAAAGTCAGTATAAGGGAGAATGATTGAATCAACAGTCCACCATGACTTATACCAGTTCACAATGAAACCTGTTCATCTATCACCCTGAGTTGACATTGGACGGGTTGAGCCGATCGGCAGGAAGCCCAGGACACGACCTAGGTTTCGTGCTCAGGCAGACGGGCGTATCTGCAACCTTCAAGGAACTCATATACCTCCTGAGATTCGAACTCGTGACCGAACTCCTGTAGAACTTTCGTGTCCACCAGTATGAAACCTAGGTTATGCAAGGCTTCCTGACAATTGCCTCAAACCATCTAATATCAACAATTCAGTCTGCACTAAACATAGGACTAGACACAGTCCACTAGTTACTAACTAGTGTCCAATCAAAGAAATTGACTGAGTCCCAACATAGAAATATGCACAGAAGTTTAGCAGTTTGAGATGACACACTCCATGTACCATGAACAGGCAGAGAGAAAAAATCTAACAGAACTATAATGGGAAGAAATTCACTGTGGAAAGAACAATTTACACAGAGAAATATGAGGATATGATCGATGAGAAAGGCCTCAAGGAGTGGATGCATCTGTGCCACTGAGAACAATTTTCAACCATGTAACCAGAGCAGTCTCCAGACGTCCGTTTTTAATGTCTCGAGAACCGAAGGTATGCAGATAGTCTACACCTCCCGTCATGACTCAAACCAACAGGCATGCATTGATCTCATGCTTTGATTTGATCAGTCCTAACTCTCTGTCTATATAATCCCATTTTAGCTAACATTATTCATCGATGAAGGAGGTGGCTTGGTAAACAGTAGCTATCTCAATCGATGCAGTCTCATTACCACATTGGTTGACTTGCCCTCCTTACTTAATACTTTACACCTACCCTTAATATTGATTATATTATACCAAATGGCGACATAAAAATCTCAATGGGAAACTTCGATGCTAAACTGGGAACAGGAAATACAAGAAAAAATTTCATCATGGGTTAATATGCTCTCAGAGAAATGAATGAGAACGGTGAACTTGAAGCAGACTTCTGTGCATTTAATGATTTGGCGATCGGAGACAGTGTAGAAACATAAAGATGTACACAAGGCAACATGCATTTCGCCTGATGGACAAATCACGAACCAGATACATTTCATTTCAATATCGCTCAAGGAAATGAAGACGCAGCCAGCCTCCTGGACACAAAGTCGAGAAGGGGAGCAGATGTGGCCTCAGACCATCATCTAGTTCAAATAGCATTCAAGGTGAAGCTGGAATCCTTCAGAACAACTGGAGACAGGACACAATTCAAGTTCAATATTCAGAAACTGAAGGACAAAACTACAAGGGATGCCTTCACTACAGATCAGATCAGAGAAAAGCAGGAGACACTACGTGGTATCACTGAAGGAACCTGTGCAGAAGTACATTGGAACTCTCTGAAGGTGATGTTCAAGGAAACGTGTTCAACTGTTCTAGGAAGAAAGAAGAGACAAGACAAGGAGTGTCTATCAACGGATACCTACCTGGAAGCTAATAGAGGGGAGGGGCGGATGGTGAAGGAGAAGATGTCTCAATGCGAAGATAGACAACAGAAGGAGAAGCTGAGTCCAATGTACACTGCACTGAATAAAGCAGTGAAGAAGAAGAGTGCTAGGAGAGACAAAAGACAATTCTGCGACATACTGGGGGGGCGGTAACTGAAGCAGAACAGGCCACAGGTAAAAGAGAAATCAGGACATAGTACCAGATAACCACCTCTCTATCCAAGTCTTCAATGCAATGAAACTACTGAATTCTGGGAAAACAGCAGGACCAGACGGAATTCCCCCTGAAACACTGAAAACGCCACTATTGCAAAAGGTATGGAAGGAAGGGAAGGTGCCCACCGACTAGAAGAAACGCTGGCTATCTTGTCAAACTACCGAAGTAGGGTGACTTAGAGTTGTGCAAGAACTAGTGCAAAATCATGTTCTTGTCCATTCCAAACAAAATACTAAGTAGCGTCTCCTTGGAGAGAATAAAACATTTGCTGGACGCAGAATTCAGACCGGGGAAATCTGGATTCAGGACAGGTGAATCGTTTGCGGATCAAATTGTAACTCAACGCGTCATCATTATCGAAAAGAGGAAAGAACGACATTCAAACCCTAAATTCAAATTCATAGACTTTGAAAAAACCTTCAACAGGATTGATAGTGAAGTAGAGCGGGAACTACTTAAAAACTGTGGAGTGTTGAGGTCCCCCAAATCTTTATCAACGTCATTTAACAAACAGTTGGGTATATGACAATGCGACGTGTCATGCGATCCACAACTGAAAACTCCGTAAAGCCTTTGAGGTAAGTACAGGAGTAAGATAAGACTGGCTGACTACTATCACCGATAATGATATTCCTAATAGTGGTGTACCAGATTATGCTGGAGACTGTACGTGGAGATCGAGAAGAAAAAAAAGGAAAATGTTGGATAGACAAAAGGACTCTAGAAGATCTAGACTTTACAGATGATTTATGTCCAATGCCATACAAGCTCAAAGACTTACGGGTGAAAACTAGCAAACTGATAGGAGAAACAGCAAAGACAGGACTTCATGTAAACATACAGAAGACGGAGATGATACATATAACCAAAAACAACAACAACAACAAGCACTGTCACTATTAACGGGGAGATTTGAAAGGGATCACTTTCTACACTTATTTACGAAGTACTGTTTTAACGACAGGCAGTCGGAACAGATGAAGATGTCAAAGCCAGAATTGGAAACGCAAGATATACGTTCATCAATCTGAAATCGTTCTGGAGATATGCTTCACTCAGCCATCCTAAACAACAAGATGCGGATTTTCAACAAATTTCTTCGATAGGGGTCAAGAACTTGCACTGCGCGTCACAAAAAGCATTTCTAACAGGCCAATTCACAGATTTATCAACAACTGCCTCCACTGGTTCCCTAGTGAAGATCAAATGGCTGAGAGGAAACAATTAGCAACAAGAAACTCTGGCAACAAACTAACTAAGAGCCAATTACTCAAAAAAATATGTAGGAAACAATGGATGGATTGTGCACATGTCACTGAGGAGACTGTCGAATGACACAGTTCGCTAGGCTATAGTCGAGCAGATCCAGAATGAAAAACGACGAGGTGGGCGTAGATCTGATGGTCATATGGAGGAGGTAGTGCGAGGAAGAGACGGGAGATCATGGGCAATTGTGTGACCAGTTGAAGAGGACAGTACAGAATAGAACAAAGTGGAGATGTGCTGTTTAAGCCTTATGTCCCACTAAGAACCCAAGGGAATAATAATAACTGTTGGACAAAATGACAAAAAATTACCAGTTAGACAGAATAAAAGTTATTTGGTCTGATTACTACTAAATGGCTCTTCATATTCGAAGTGTTAGTTAATTACGATGAAACTAATAAAGGATTGTCATTGTCTAGGAAATTGATTCAAAATAATAATAGAAGCACATACACAATCCTCCCCTCACTTTATAGTGTAGAGACATGAAACGTCTGTCTACCTACCTCAGTCGGGATAAATAGAGGTTGAAAACATATTAGCTCTTATACATTCCGTGTGGTTAATAAATTTACAAATGATCTGAGTTCAAATAACAACAACAAAACCATCCATCATCACAATGAAAATTATATCTACTGAATATTATACAAGTTCGTTGGCGGACTTTACATTTTTCTATCTGCGTTTCAAAGTCTCTACAGTGATTTTCCAGAGTAGGATAGTTAGTCGCACATCCAACTTGTCCTCTTCTTCTAGGTTCAGCATCACCTAGAACACGATAGTAATATCAAGTTAGCGATTCCATAAGCATTTCCAATAGGCTACTGAAGTCTTTTACTAACACTTGCCTTCATTAGATACCGAAGAACATAATGCTCGGCAGGAAACGATAATCAACAAGGAACTTTGGCGACAGGCAACGAACCCGTCAGGATCTCAATGTTCAACAAATATTCAAAAGGAAATGAAAACAGATTGGAAATAAACTGGGAAGACATTTAAGTGACGTTACACGGCAGGACCTCCAGTAAAACTCAAATGAGAAGCAACGATTTGAGCCTCCAAGGGTGACACCGAGAAATTTTGTGAGGAAGAAATGGAAGCCTGTGGACAATCGTGGAGCCGGATAAAAAAGTTAACAGAGATGTGCTTTTGGAGCCCGGTGTCCCACTTGGAAGAAAAAGGATGAAAAATAATAATAAACCTTTGAAGATATGGAAGCACTTAATCGTACTCCCCAATTTCCCAGGCTGAAATATAAATAGACGTAATGCAATTCACTGACTTTTCGTCAACAGTGTTTAAGACAAGAAGCCATATATCTCTCCCTTTTCATATATGTATTTATCATGTAATATGAGATACGCAGGAAAATAAAAAATACGACTAAAAAAATTGACTAAACTTACTTTTAAGGCTAAAAGACTCTTGTTAATTTCAGCACCTTCCATTCGTGTATGCCTATCTGAACTACTTGTATCCACACCACGTTCATTACCGGCTAAATCAATAAGTGAAAATTTACCATGGATTTTCCCAGTGGATTGTTTCTTTAAAATAAGCTGTTATACAATAGGGGAAGGGAAGTAAGAAAAAGGTGAAAAATATGAAAGATTTTAAAAATCAACTTGAATTCACTTAAACAAAATCAATTTCTTTTCTTAAAGTTTTATTAATAAGCAGTTACTGGTTTCCGGGGATTTGATTGGTGGTTACAGGATTTCATTATGAGCTGACATCAGTTAGAGAACCACTGGAAAACCAGCAGGGAGGAGTGAACAGCTGTCTTGTCCTAGTTTGGAACTCTCCATCAGTACGTACCCACTAGGGTTCAAATCCAGGACCAGTAGGGTACAGAAGGTCGGGTGTCGGGACAAATACTCCACCGACGACATTGACTAGTGCCAGTCACGAGGAATCGGGATTCATGGGCCATTGGATCGGGTTCTAGTGGCTTAATGGTCTACAAGCTCGCCTTGTAACTGGCAAGTCCCAGGTCTGGACCCTGGCGGTGGGGGTGGGTGCGTACTGCCGAAGAGTTAGTTTCAGACTAGACTGACGAAACAGCTACCCAATACTCCAGTGTTAATTTCCCAATGGTTCTCCAACCGATGTCAGCTCATGATGGAATTACCATTACTTGAAAATAAAGCTAGAAGGATAAGAGGGTAGCTGGCCTAATCATATCTCGAGAATTTACGACAGACATAGGAGAAAGCAAGATGAAGAGGACAGACGAATTTTGTGTGTTTATGAAAGAGAGCATATGAGCGATTGCTACTTCTTGTAAAGTGGAAATTGCTTTCTTATTCAAATACCCGAAAGTGAAAACTCATTGGAGTGCTCTGGAGACAAGTCCTTGAATCCTTATCTGGAAATGGAGTTTTTATCATTTGGCAGGTCCTTCCACCGGCGACCAGATACTGTCGTAGTGTGCAAGTCACGATGTACAAATTTTGGCGCTAAACTTCCTTAACCCCTCCTTTTCCTCAGAGCTGGAAGACAGCATAAGTGACATTCTAGTTGCCTAAGGGAAACACAAACATCACCTCTGTTGTAACACTCCTATCCGACAGCAGTACGATTAAGCCGTCAAACTCCAACTCTATAATATAACTCAATCACATTATGTTGAAAACTGCTCTGAGTGTAACCACTTATCATCATCACAATTCCATCTTTCTGCAGAAGCACCGATTCGAAAGCTGAGTAAGCTGAGCAGATAAGATGAATACTTGTGGCCACACCCTCTCTCATCGATATGTTTCACAACTGACGGGGGGAGGGACTAAACAATGCAAAACAATAACACCAACCAAAAGTAATATACTACTCAGCGTGGAAATCGATATATATTGATTACATGAAGATACTAAAAAAAACATATCACTTAGATAGACAATGGACTTTTCTACATGGAATATCAGCCATCAATAGATAATGACGACAATGATAGATTACAACGACTTGTATCGTATAGTCGAACAACACGTGTGCCTCTGTGTGCGTGTGTGTAATATCCTTAAGGATATACATGAATGAATAAGCACATTAACAATACATCACTTACTAATGTCACATGTATGTCATATGACAATATACAATGACATTCTTATTCTTCTCAGAGGATTCACACACACATATAGTAATTGACTCAGTGAGTGAGGGAAGGAGGGAGGGAGGGAGGGAGTGGTAACTGCAAAATATCGTCATCTGATCAACCGTGTGTCATACTCAACCTTAGCACAATCTGTCATTGATTTATAATTACGTGTATATTTCGACTATGTAATATATATATATATATATATATATATATATATATTAAAAATAGATTTTATTTTACATTATTTCATTCACAATCAACTGTGAGTAAAATTTGGTTCAATAATACGAACGAAATGCATACACCCTTATCGATTTTTCATGTACGCAAGTATAAAACAATCAACACCAAATTGCTTGAGAGTGAAAAAAAATAGTACTACTGCTACTATAACTACTATTTTTATTCATAACAAATGACTGTACAGACTAATTGATATTATGATTCTGGCTACAAAATAAGCAATTATCATCTCTTACGCAAACACACCCATCCACCCCCCCCCCCACAAACACACACACTGCAGATTCATTGTTAGGTCACCAACATCATCAGAGGTAATATTTTGTATTTATCATACAGAGTAGTGTTATCATCAACTAGAAAAGCGTAAACTAATCAATTAGATGAAAAACATTGCACTTGAATCCAATCGCAAAGTGAGACATACATTTTGCAGACAGGGTAATGACTTCGTGAACTAAAGCATTAGTGAAACGTGCGTCGGTGGTATAGCGGTTAGGACGCTCGCCGACCATGCACATGGTTCGGGGTTTGATCCCCGGCCACTAGACACTCTCCTTTACCTCGTTGAGCCAGAAATAATGCTGGTGAAGAGGAAAGGTTGGGCATGAGGCGGCTAGCAACCCCATCCTGTAAAAATAAACACTGCTACAGAAACTTCAAGCCACTAGCTTGGAGCCCTATGTTCCACTGGGGAACGTGAAGGAAAAAGAAAGAAGAAACGTGCTGGATCCTCATTGACAAGTACTAATAGCCGTCGTTCAGTGGTAGACTACTCTCCAATCACAGTGGGAAGGAGAGGGGATGCGACGTCCGAGTTCAATTCTGACCGAAACTGTTGAGATCTTCACCTATTCTATCAGCCAGTAGCTAGGTCAGAAAACATCGGGGGTGGGTGGGCGGTCGACCGTTAGCAACTACTGCTACTGAAAATCTAGTGTTTGAAGCGCTATATATTGCACTCAGAGAGCAGGGGAACACGAATAGAAAAAACCTAACTCCCCGGTTTCAGTTTGACAAGGAGATGAATGGTAACTAGCCTCGGTAGTTAGTAAGTGTACCGCGATACACACGTTTGGCACTCGTTCATCAGATTGCCCGTTGAAAGATATCAGGATGTTGGAGAATCAACGAATATTGTGCTGATGATCTGCAGAGTCAGCAAGTTTGATATCATAGTTAGAGAACCACTGATAACCAGCGCTGGAGTACTGGACAGCTGTTTCATGGGTCATTGAGTCAGGTCCTGTCCAGGTGGCTGAATGCTCTACGAACTAACTTACCTTGTAACCGGAAGCTACTGGGTTCGAAACCCGTTGTTGCTGGGTGCGTACCACCGATGAGTCCCACACCAGGACGAAACAGCTGCCCATTACTTAATGATGCTTTACAATGCAAACACCGGAATGAAACGCATATTCACATAAGCAAGATACATCTGGCGTCATAGGTATTGTAATCCGCCTCCCCACTGAATAAGAATTATGACATCAAGGTGATAGAAAAAGTTTATTTCATTGATGAAACCAATGAGGAAGCTGACAAAAAAGTGCACGTGTGCATAGACATCTGTGGAACACCCTGAACAACACATACACACACATGAATATATTTCAATGTACATTTTCGTCACGAACTAACATCCATCAGACAAAACATAGAACACCACGAAGCACTAGAAAACCGTTTCGTCCTAGTTTGCAACTCTTCACACCTGCAGACATACGACCTCATCCAGAGTCGAACCCATGATCTTCAGGTTACGAGACTGACTCGTGAATGCTAACTGCTGTCGATTGTTGATACAGTGGTACCACCACAAACCAGTATAACTGTGACTCATTTGTTGAGTGGTTAACCAATTGGCCACGTAACCTGAAAGGGTCCGGTTTGGAATTCGATCGATCCCCCAAAGGGATCATGACAATGTACTGATGAAGAGTTGCAAATTACGACGAAACAGCTATCCAAGACTTCCTCAATATGACGAAATCTGCATTGAAAGTAAAACCAAACTCAAAAACCCACTGAATCTGAACTTATGTGAACATACTTGAAAAACGGCATGTGAACGACTGGAATGTTGATTAGCCGATGTCTGTCCACTAGTACGTATGTGTGCACCATGTTGTAATAGTTTTAAAACACAATCAACAGAGTTCACTTCTTCTTCACGTAAACCAACTATTTGTACTTGACCTTTAGCATCTTCGAGGACACGAAGTTTTGCCTTCTTATTCAACAGATCGAAAACCTATTCATCACATTATCAAATGAATCAAATAAAAAAAAACAGAAATGATAATAATAATACCATCGATTTTTAAAGGTCATAAAACATGCAAATAGGAAACGAATGATAAAAATATACTCCAAACAATGACATGCAGTTGGGAATGAATGAGCCACGACAATTTTTTTTGTCTGAGGGCTAGTCAGTCATTCAGTCATACAACCTGACTGACTGCCAAAACCTCAGTAGGTGAAGCGGGATTCGAACTTATGACGCATTGGTTTTTATAAATCGAATGCTTGAACCAATAGTAATTAGGCCACAAGGGGGCTCCACAGAACTAGGGATACGACTGTTCAAACCTTGTAGCAGAGTCTGAACACATCATCCAGTTGGTTAGAAGTCGATGGCTTGGGGCTTAGACACAGATGAATTAGCTTCACAAAACCTCTACTATGCATATCATATATATATATATATATATATATATATATATATATAATATATATATGTATAACAATTCAGTGCATTACTTGAATGAATGAATGAAATACGCACACAATCAATCAATCAATAAAGCAATTACATTTCATTGTTTATTTACTTCGCATAGAGGAGAATGAAAGCGATATTGACCTTAAAAACATTTCACCCTATCATCATTATCATCATCAGGTTACACAGTGGCCTACACTATGTAATACACTGAATTCACCTGCTTCACCAAATAAAATTCCTATAAATAAGTGTGTGTGTGTGTGCACAGTGATTCAGTATTTACAATGGTGTAAAAGATTACAGGTAAGTAAGAACCACAGACGTGCATCGGTGGTATAGCGGTTAGGACTCTCGCCAACCATGCACATGGTCCGGGGTTGAATCCCCGACCACTGGACGCACTCCTTTACTTCACTAAGCCAGTAATAAGACTGGTAAAGAGGAAAGGTTGGGCGTGAGGCTAGCAACCCCATCCTGTAAAATAAGCACTGCTACAGAAACTTTCAGGCCTATAGCTTGAAGCCCTATGTTCCACTGGGGAACGTGAAGGAATAAAAAAAAGAACCACAGTGAATCGTAGGGCTAAACACAGTTAAAGATTAATAGGTATTGACAAGGGTTACGTAATATGGAAGGCACCCAGAAAAGCAGAATGTTAGTCACAGAACATGGAGAAAAATGTCCAAAATAAATTATGTAATAGATAGAAAGAGAAAACAAAGTAAATAAATAACCATTCCATATAGAAAGGAGACAGCTGAAGAACTTCAAAGAGTACCATTGCTTCATATAATAATATTGAAGTCTATTTCAATCCACCACCCCTAATTTTCTAGAGAATGCTTTAGCGAGTGAATGTCAAAGATATGGTTCCCAAAATGACCTAAACCAACAACTGTGTCTATAGGACAAAGTGTTCAGAATGTGAAGCTTGCTGAATAGGAAAGGGGGAGCAGTAGACAGGTGAAGGTCAGACTGAATGATCATAGACTGTGCAATGCACGAAACGTCCACCTAGAAATGATGAAGTAGAATTAATTAACTTTAGGACTGGGTTAGGGTGAAACTTGCAACGAAGATTATGATGAAAAGCATCAATTTGTAATGCTGAGTGATCTGATTGGTTGGCTCAGGGTCATTTGACTGTGGTGTCTATTCTTTACTGTTGCCGTAAATTGATAGGTTTTTTCAGCAACTTATATGACTAATTGACCTAATATAATAGGTAATCACCCCGACTTTTTTCAATACTATACAAATGTGCAGCTGTGAAGTAAAGTTAGGTGAGGAATAATCTGCCGACCTGTATCCTGATGCATTACTCATGGTCTAGAGACAAAGTTGTTGTTGTTGTAACACGGTTTTGAAATAACAGGGACAAATGTGTTAACTACAAGTTGTCCATTTGAGCCCTATCATTTGACGCAGATTAAATACGCAAACTATTCCATTCACCCGGTTCCCTTGATTGATTGACTGACTGACTGACTACTTTCAACATATAACTACTTTCCACAGAAGTGCACCAGTTTGAGTTGCCACACTCCTCCCATGTAGGATAGAAAACAAGACAATAGAGTAAAGAGAGATTCAAAACAGAAATATGAAGTAAAAAGAATAGTAATATAAAAGAACCATGTAGTTTTATTGGATATGACTGACAAATCACAAAGAGTCAATGCATCTGCGTTGTCACTGACAACGATTTTCAGCCACATCGCCAATCGCCTCTAACCAATGCCACTGGTTCTTACCATCCCGAGTACCCCAACCAGAAAGGCTACACCTCCGGACGTGACTTAAACTGTTACGGATTTCATTGACTGGTGAAGTCATGTTTTGGTTTGACTACCATTAGCTAACTCTTTTCCAACCTGATCCACCCTATGGCAGTCAGCTAACATTGACCACTGTTGAGGAAGGAGATCGATGACTGGGCATGAATAACACACACGTCCTAACCATCTCTCTCAATCCATGTAACTTCACTTACAACCCCGTCGATTGGTCTTCCCTCCTCGTTACCTAGCACTCGATCGAAGCCTAACCTCTTCAATATTGCTCACCTTATTCTACCACCACTTGACACATAAGATAGAACACAGGCAGACACCTATGATCTTCCACTTACGATAGCCATGTCTCACTCACAGCCAGCCATAAAGGAGGGCAGAGCGAACTGCTGGTCAGTACACACGTCCTTTGGTCGACAACCGGTCAGCGAAATATCATGCCTACTAAGCCAGAGATGTGCGTCAGTGGCACAGCGGTAGACTGCTTGCCGACCACCCATGTGGTCCGGGGCTCGATCCCCGGCCACTGGACGCACTCCTTTACCTGACTAAACCAGTAGTAAGACTGGTAAAGAGGGAAGGTTGGGTGGGAATGAGGCTAGCAACCCCATCATCCTGTAAAAATAATCACCACTGCTACAGAAACTTCAGGTCTCTAGGTTGAAGCCCTATGTTCCACTGGGAATGTAAAGGAATGAAAAAAGCTAAACCAGAGATGGCATGATGAGTGTATGAACATAAAATAAAGCAAGAACGAGTCTGTTTGCAGGAAATAACAATCATAATAAAATGCCTATTTCTTCGGTTACTACTACTATTACTACTGGTAATAGCCTGAAAGAAATCACTCTCAAGTTACTTACTATAGATAAATGTAAACAATGTAATACACACACACGTACACAAACACACCTGAGAATTTTTTCAAGTAGGAAAGCAACTGGAGTTGAACAATTCTTATCAAAAGTAATTATATTAAATAGGAGACATAAATATACGCCAATTAAAGTTGCTAACATTGTCATCAACAGATGGATATGTATATAAGTTGAGTATATGTGTGATGACGTCAATCTACTGAATTGCCTGATGACGTAATAACTTTACTTATTTTGTTTGTTTTTTTCTTGGTAATCAACAAAACAAGTCTACTGAATACTGACGTAGTCTAACCACTAACTGTGTCTACCCCCCCCATCACTACCACCACCAACACCACCACGTTCTCTTCTATCATTCTTTCTTAACTTCCGAACATTCTATCATATATTACAGATAAACAAACTCTGATTGTTTGAGTCATACAACAACTACTACTATACAACTATCTTTCGTGTTGATGCAAGCTGAATTCTACCAGTCTGTGCATACAGTGTGGTCACAACCAGTCTAAATGTTTCGCCATCGTGGCACACTCTGAATTGCAGGTAAAACGACAGGAACTTCCTAGACCCAGAGGTTTTGAGTGTTGGTTGGCATTCGTCAGTAAGTAAAGACATATCTGACATCTTGATTGGAGGATTCCATTATGGGCTGACATCAGTTACAGAATCATTGGAAAACCTGCAGGGAGTACTATACAGCTGTTGAGGGGTCTCAAACTAGGACGAAACAGTTATCCAGTACTCCCTGCAGGTTTTCCAACGATTATCTAACTGATGCCAGCTCAAGACGAAATCCTCCAACCAATTCCTACAAAACCACTACGTGAAAATATCTGACCTGTCTTGAAGGAGATCAGTCGTAAGGCTGAATAACTGAGTGGTAACTTCTCTGACTGTAGAGTACTGGATGACACGGATTCGAATCTCAAAGGCGACACATTAAGTCCATCATTCAAGATACGCCTCGCTGACGAATGCTAACAATCAGGAAAGCTTCCTGTCGAGTACCTCCAATCATTTAACATCAATTATGAAGAATATGCATTTATATAACACTTGAACTAATAGTATCTAAACGGATAAAATATATTCGAATAGATTTATTGACTGATGGTACTGTGACGTGTGCTACTGATAAGATTTATCAGTAGTACATACATAAAGAGATGTCCATCGGCATAGAAAACACCAAATAGCAGGGAGATAGATTTGATGTCAGAGAAAGCAAATGATACATACAGCGTTGCGGAAAGATACATGGGAGACAACGTGAAAGGAACACAAAGAAACACGCACACAATATGAAGGGAGGACAGAAGTAGGCACAACAAGGAAGATCTGTGCAAATGTTGCGATGAAGGTAAGGTGTACATAATTTTGCTATATATAGTGATAACAAATTGCAAATAAACATTCCTTTACCAAATCATTTGTTTTGTACTGTTTAGATTAGACAAAACGTTGCCAAATATTCTGAAGGTACCATATAGTCAGACTATGATACCTGTGTTTTATATGGATGTTTCATCACAAGGGTGTTGTGACTGGCTGCAAATATATTCCTGAATCCATGTAGTTAGATGTACTCCTTCTAACAGAAATATACTGAAGCAAACAGAGAATACATTTCTCTTTGAACCAGCTACTATAGAACAACACTAGACGATGTTGGGTCCCAGTGGCTGAACGATATACGAGCTAGCTTGCCTTGTAACCGGAAGGTCCTGAGTTCGAATCCCAGTGGGTATGTACTACCGATGATTCCCAAACTAGGATGAAACAACTGTCAGTACTCCCTGGATTTTGCGTCGGTGGCACAGTGGTTAGGACGCTCGCTGACCATGCATATGGTCCGAGGTTCGATCCCCGGCCACTGGACGCACTCCTATACCACGCCAAACCAGTAATAAAAAGCCGGTAAAGAGGAAAGGTTGGGCATGAGGCTAGCAACCCCATCCTGTAAAAATAATCACCACTGCTACAGAAACTTCAAGCCTCTAGCTTGAAGCCCTATGTTCCACTGGGAACGTGAATGAAAACAAAAAAAGACAATGTTACATCAGCTATGTCATCACACGATGTACTTTCCTTCACCTTAGAGAGAGACAGTAAAACAGCGATATACGCATAAGTCATTTACCTACATGATTTGATATACGAACTAATAGTTTATGGCTATTATTATTACTATTATTTGGAGATGGAGTTCATTTGCTTGAGAACTCGGTTTTCAACCAATCGATAAACAACTTGTCTCAGCTTCGTTCCACCTAAATCAAAATGGGCAGCTGGGTAGCATCATTATCACCATCACCAATCCTCATACTTGATAAGTGCGGCTCTTAGGCTGGTTGCTATGTAAAAGATCTGTTCCGCGTAATTGAGGTAAAACAAACCAATTCATCGTGAAGATTGTTCATTAGAACCCGGTTGTTTAAGCCCCCGCCCCCAGTTTTCCGGGCTGAAATAGAAGGAACAGAACTGGAACCCTGGATCCAGTGGCTGATGGAGAGTGCTTGCAAGTCAATGAGCTACATCTCCACTCATGAAGATTCATAATTTGGTGATTGTGATGTCACGATGGGGGAAGAAATCCAGTGCATCCTCGGTTTCCTACCAGTTCACCAACTGATTTGGGTACATGACGAAACCTACCTAGAAAGTCAGCCTAATCTCTACAACTCAACACTTAAAAAATATACACAAAAAGTAGTACTATTAGTAACAGGGAGTGGAACTCTTCGACAATGACTTTTACAGAGAAAATCTTCTGTGTACGCTTAATCACAGCTATGTGCATCACTGGTTTAGTGTTGAGGATGTTCATCAACCATGCGCGTAGTCCAGGGTTCGATTCCCAGCCGATGTACTCCGAAAACAATCCTAACAGGTAGGTAGTAAACCCGAAAAGTAGTGGAAGGTTGGGCTCTGGCTTGAAGGCCGCCGCCTTATATTCCACTCGGAACGCAAAAAGGAATAAAGAAGCAAATCACACCACAGTACAAATATACAGAGAGGAAACTCAATAGTAAAATGAGTAAAAGCGCATACAGAGAGAGAGAAGACAGACAGACAGAGACACCTACCTTCCCACTGTAAATTTCGAAAAATGCAGCCTCAATTCGAAGATTTTCATGTTTATACACAGTGGCATTTAAATTGAAAACATCAGCAGCTGTAAAAAAATTTAAAAAAAGATGAAATATAATTTAACAATCACTTGTCAATGAGCAACAACACAAGGATTGAAAAAAGGCATCACGATACTGCGCCTGCCTTCCTACATATCTTGGATAGCGGGGTCGACATTCGAATACATAACCAAAATGGTTGGAAGTTGAGCATTAGATTTTTTGATTGACTGACTGATTGGTTTCAACATAGAACTTTGCACAGGTGTGCAGCAGTTCCAGTTGCCAATCTCCCTCCATGTACCACACAAAGCAAGAGAAGAGAGTAAAGAGAGATTCACCAAAAGAGAGATAATAAATACAAGTGTGAGTGAGGGAAAAACAATACCAATATGGGGTTATTCTGAATATGACAAATCACAAAAACTGGATGCATTTGCACCATTGACAACGACAATTTTCAGCCATATCACAACTGTCTGCAGACACTGGGTTTTACTATCCCGAGGAACCCAACCGAGAAGTCTACATAGCCCTACGTGGCTCAAACTAACTGTTATGGATTTATTTCATTGACTGATGAGGTCGTGTTTTCATTTGACCACCACTAGCTCTTTTCCAACCTGATCATCCTATGTCGGCAGCTAACATATTGCCCGTTGCCAAGGAAGGAGATGGCTTGGCATGCACAGTAACACCTGTACTAACCATCTCCCTCAGTCTATCAGTCGGTCGGTCGGTTTTCGACATAGAAATTTGCACATATGTGCGGCAGTTCAAGTCGCCACACACCGTGTAGCACACAAAGCAAGAGAAGAAAGTAGAAGAAATGCATATAGAGACAGTAAACAGAGGTGTGAGACAAAGGTATAGTAATAACGAAGAACAATCTATGTAACTTCACTACACAACCTCGTCGATTGATTTTCCCTTCCTTACCTAGTACTCCACGCCTAACCCTAGTACACCACTTAACATGGGAAACTGAACGCAGACACCCATGATCGAAGACAGCCAGCCAACTAGCCAGGCTTTTCATATCTTCCACTCTCAATGGGGGCCATGCCTCACTCACAGTCATAAAGGAGAACGGAGCGATGTGACTGCTGAGTAGTACACACATCCCTTGGTCGACAGCCAGCCAGCCAGCCAGATATCGTTCCTAATAAACCAGAGATGGAGCCTTCTGTATGCATGCTGAGATTTCGTCAGAGATCAACCCGCTGGCGCTGGCTGATGCAACTTCCCAAATACTAAGTGAAGTGGTCAACACGCTTACAAATAGACAGGAAAATTACTACCAATCGTCCATATGATTCATTGTAGAAACTCAGTTGGATATAAGCTGGCAGAAAGAACTATTCCAAAATGACGGACCGGCGGCACCACTCAGTTAACAAGCAAAAGTTCAATGATTTATACCATACAACAATCCTTAAATTCAATAGTCAGATATAATATGAACGCAGAGAAAAGAAACACCAATATGGTCATCACCTATAGTTTCATCATAAATAAACAAAACCAATACTCCTCCACATACATCACGTGAACATAATACTGATTTCTAATCAGGAGTAAATATCTAGAAAGCATTCACAACCTGATCAATGAAGTTTTTGGTGACATCAAGCTAACACAACAAGAGAAGAGGATATATCTTAGTTCATATATATATAAACACACCGGAAAGTAAGGAAAAAAATCACAAGCCTACTGTGAAAGGCGACCCATATACATCAAACAACAATCCAAGAGCACATAGACCCAAGATATATGTTGTATTATTAATATCTTTAGAAGAATGGAGGCGAAGTATCTGAAGACCACCTTCCACACAGACGGGTATAGAAGAAAAGTCATCAAAAGATGTCCAGTTAGAAGTAACAGCTTAGTTACGCTGAACAGATTTTCTATGCATCATCACGCTGTAAGTGACATTTTATGTAAGCACTAATGGTTGGTACTATCCAGCAGTCCAGACTGAAATAGGTAGTGGAGTGGGATTCGTACCGGGGACCGAGGCGTTGAAAACGTCGAGTGTGCTTGAACCAAGCCAAGTCAAGTCACATTTATACCCTTAATCCAGCCGATAAGCACAAAATCATTCTCCGAAACTATAAGAAAAGTAGTCTCACACCACAACATACGATCAATAATTCTGAAATCACTGGCTAGACAGCTAAAATCTTTTAGAAAAGATGTTACACCAGACAATCGAATACACGGTCAATTCACTCTAAACTATGCAGATTAAAAAAAAAACACTCAGCAGGAGAAACGAAGACAATAACCAAAATCATCTATAAGATAAATTGGATCAACTGAGAACAAACACTTTATTGATCAAAATAGACGACCAATTACACATATAATCTTCTCATCTATGAATACAAACGAAACGATCGATACACGTGAACAACAACGGATATCGGTTTGTCTCACGAAAATGCAGAAATAGCAAACAAGAATGACAGAAGATTTTTAAAAGCCTGAATGTTCGGATCAGTTTTCACTTAGCAGACTCTCACTTATCAATCAATAAAGAAATCACATGATCTTAAGTTCAAATATCATCGGGTCAGTGACATCATCAACATCAATAGAGGTGGATACAATTATAAAATAAAGTTCCCAGGCGGTCAGGTCAACCAATGACAGGAAAGTAATGAAAATGTCGATTTTCCTGTTTAACTGATGACCAATTCCGAAGATGATAAAACAACAGAACTTGGAACGCCGGTTCGGAAGTGTGGCAGTTCAAGTCGTTACAGTTCAGAAAGCAGGAGTAAATACATCTGTCTACATAACATAACACATATCTCAGACATCTCAGTCGATGGGGCTTAACAACCTCATCAGTTGACTCTTCCTCCTTATCTAATAACACTGTATCTAACCGCATTATTAATCAACATAATTGCTCTACAAGGCGAAATACGCCTTCATCAATCTGAAACCAGTTTGGAAATCTTCTGCTTCACTCAGCCAGCATAAACAACAAGATTCGGATTTTTCAACACAAATGTGAAGTCAGTCAGTTCTTCTATATGGGTCAGATACTTGCACTGCACGTAGGTCACGAAAAGGATTTCCAACAGGCCACTTCAGACTTTTATCAACAGCTGCCCCCTTCGCTGGCTCCACACTAAAGATCAAATGGTTGGCCGGCCAGAAAGAATTAGCAACAAGAAACTATGGCAAAAAACCAACCAAGAGCCAATCGCTCAACAAATAAATATGTAGGAGAAAATGGAGATGGATTGGACACCTCTACCACTGATGAGACCGTCGAATGCCATCGCGAATCAGGCCTTCGAGCGGAACCCTAATGGGAAGCGATGAGTGGGTCGTCAGCACGAGGGTGGGTGACATGGAGATCGTGTGGTGAGGAGGAGATGAACGACTATGGGCAATCATGGGCCCAGCTGAAGAGGATAGCAGAGAATAGAACAAAGTGGAGATGTGTTGTTGAAGCCCTAGGTTCCACTTGGAACCCAAGGGAATAATAATAATAATAACAGTAATATATTTGCCCCACCCAACACAGAGGGATTTGAACAAGGGAACTATGGTCGAAAATCGCCTATTTTTCTATACCTTCGGCTCTGAACAAACATGATTCGCAGCAGTGAACCAGGATGAATCGAACTGCTGGACAGATGGATACACCATGCCAGAACCGAAGATAACGCAAGTCGTCGTCCAGTATCATATGCGCTGACATTTTGTCAGAGCCTTCATGAATACAATAGTAATCGGTAATATATACAACAGGTTAAAGACAGATCTTATTACTGGTCCAAATAGACCTATACAGCCTACGACGTTTCATCCATAGAAAAGAAATTACCTCTGTTAATTTAATCATCATTCATTTGTGTAATGTATGTTGAGTGTGCTATGGCAACTTCAATATCTTTTTGTTTTTAAAAAATATACAAATGTGAAGGCGAAATATCGATTGGATTGCAAGATTACATTGAAACAGCTAAAATAGGTAACAAGGAATGCTTACCTGCTAATGCATAAATGCCATTTGAACAATTCTGTTGACCACGGGCATGAAATTCCCCACCCATAGTATGCGTTTTACCTGAGCCAGTCTGACCATAAGCAAAACATGTTGCCATACCACGTTGGAATATACATTCTACTAAAGGTTTAGCAGTATATCGATAAACCTATTTATATAGGGTGTAAAGAAAAGAAAAAGATATGCGGTGATGGTGGTAATGGAATTGTGAGATGAAAGTAGAGTAAGAATGAATTTATTAAAGCCTTGAAAGATTTTTTAGTCATAGTGTTTTAGAGCCTGTAATCATTTAGACTGACTTACTACTAACCCTAATTACTTATTTAGGGGAATCTGGAAGATAACATCTCTGCTACTGAGAAAGATTCTAAGCCACAATTGAAAAACAGCCTCAAACTATTGGTTCTGAGAGTCGCGGGTGCCTCAACCAGGCAAACTGCACACATCTCTACGTGGCTGGCTCAAACCAACAGTCATAGACCTCACGGATGGATGTCGTTTATTATCTAACTACCCCCTAACTCTTAACCAACTCTATCCTGCATCAGCTAACGTTGCGTGACGAGAAAGGTGGCGGTTAAGCACGCGTCACAGATATCGAGCAGACTATAAGCGACAGGTGGAAAAATGAGATTGATAATGTCCATGCTAAAAAAGACAACTACCAAACAAAATAGAGAAAATAGATATCTGACTTGAGTGAAAATA
Organism: Trichobilharzia szidati; assembly: GCA_944472155.2. Classification (NCBI taxonomy): domain Eukaryota; kingdom Metazoa; phylum Platyhelminthes; class Trematoda; order Strigeidida; family Schistosomatidae; genus Trichobilharzia; species Trichobilharzia szidati. Next base: position 14,841,921 of record OX235276.1, on the reverse strand, counting down.
AAACTCTCTTAAGAATGCATTGAGCACACACACTGCTTAGTCGTACAGCTTTACTAACTAACGAAATAATCACTATCACCATGAGAGTGCATGGGTTCCAATCGCACCTCCGACAAACACTTTGCATAGGTGGTAGGAATATTCGCCAACAATGCCTTATATGGTTGTCCCTGGTTCGACTGCCTGCCTATGCACTCCTCGGAAATTCGCACGACGGGTAGTAATCCCGGTAAAGAGGGAAGGTTTGGCATGAGGCTAGCAACCCCCTACTTGTAGAAAACAAACACTTTTCTTGGAACTTCAAATCTCAATCTCGAAGCCCTGCGTTCCATCTGGAACCCAACTGAGCGGTTGACTGACTGGTTTCAACACAGAACTTTCCACAGATGTCTGACAGTCCCAGCTGCCACGCTCCATGCAGCTCACAAGGCAAGAGAAGACAGTAAGGGAGGTTAAAACGACAGATAACAAACAAAAGTGTGGGGGGAAAATAGTAATATGGAAGAACAATAGGGCTTTATTAGATATGAGTGACAAGTCACTGAGAGTCAATGAATCTGCGCCATTACTGAGAACGATTATGAGCTATATAACCCACTGTCTCCAGCCTCCATTGTTTCTCACCATCCTGAGGACCTTAACAACACTGGTAGTCTACACCACCCTCACTAAAGGGGTGGCTGGATTAAACTAACTGCTATGCATTTTATTGACTGATGAAGGCAAGTTTTCGTTTAACCACCACTACCTAGCTCTTTTTCAATCTCATAAATCCTATGTCGGCTAACATTGGTCGTCGAGGAAGGCGATCGACGGGTAGACATCAATAACACATGTCCTAATCACCTCTCTCAATCCATGTAACTTCACTACACAAACTCGTCCATTGACTTTCCTTCCAACTCACCTACCACTTTACCGAAGTCTAACCTCCTCAGTGTTACTCACCCTATTATACTACCACCTAACACAAACGGGAGATAGTACACACACACACACACACACACACAGATACCTATCATCCAAGACAGCTAGCTAGTCAGGCTTTTCATACCTCCTACTTTCAATGGGGCCCCATTCGACAAAGGAGGAAACAGTGTACTGCTACTGCTGAGCAGTACACACACACAATCCTTTTGATCGACAGCCAGAACGTGAAAGAATAAAATAAATAATAAATAAAAGTAGAGAGACAAAGGGGAAATACATTGAAACTGCAGTCAATGAAAATGTACTGTAACAGACGACAACTATTAGATGAAAAATAATAATAGTAATAATAATGAAGATTTAATGAATTGTATTGTGAACACGATTTTGATGCATATCACAACAACATTCACCAGCTACTGGATTCATCGAGGGAGGGGGGGTCTGCTTAGCCAGCCAGCCTACCACCACCACCTACGGGGCTCGAACTACTCAATTCCTATATAATAAAATAAATATTTAAAATAAGGAATAAACAAACAGTAATATAATAAATTAAAACTTACAAGTTCATTATCTGATGTATCATCAAATGCATAATCGAAACGAAATTGTTGATTTTCTAAATACTTAGTTAAATCAACTTTAGTTTTTGGTTCATGTACAAGAACATGCTGTTTATTCGGTACAGTTATCACATCAATTTCACGTCGACTAAGTTCTATTGTTGTTTTGTTGGTTGTTTGTTTTTTGTAAATTAGAGCAAAAGAAAGAAAGATAAAAAGAGATGTGATGACAGAGGAAAAGAGTATTACTTTTCTATATTTATTAAATATATCAAACAGTCTGTGAAAAAGTATTATTATTATTATTTACTGGATGACACAGCTGAGAACACCATTTATTTATTGTTCAAAATAATATTGCCAAAGTTATTATAACATGACTTCGAAACTTTCGTTGTACAGGTGTCGAATCATTATTCCTATTACACGTAATCTCGCCAGTTGATCCGATAAACAAATCTTCCGTTGTTATCAATCTCTCCCTCCACCCTGTTACAATAGATTTCCAAACTGTCATTTTATCCCATCCCATCCTATTGTATGATTGGTTGTGTGTAATTGCATGTAGTGAGTGCTATAGCTGAACTAACTATTCTCCAGATTTCTTATCTTAATACGGTCAACTAATCTAGATTTTGCTGCTAGGTTTTTGTGCTCCGCTAGTCTGACTGACTGACTTCGTTCCGCTACACTGACTGACAATCATTCCAGAAGAGTAGTAGGTAAACTATATTTTGTTTAACTGGTTCCACAGGATCCACCATTTAACCGACAAAGCCTGTTTCTAATTGAGTTTGTGGGCAGTTTGAATGCCAAACACTTTTATTCCTGCCTGTATTGTTAAGAATTCTCTGTAAGGTGGTTTCCGAGGTTCCTCCTTTCCATGGAAGTACTACTGATGGTGATTTAAATTCCCTATTGTTGGTGTTGTCATTATTCTGTTCATGTTTGACATGCATGTCGTCATTAATATTATTATTATACCTGTCACTAACATGATAATTATTAATTTTATTTTTACATTTTCCCACATACTTCCTGATTAATTTATCAAGAGAATTATTAAGTTTCAAGGTTTCTCGCATATGCCTCACTTCCTGTCTTAGATTTTCCTTGGTACTACTAAGTTTTTGTGCCCTATTGTCACTTAAACATTTCACCAATCCTATTTTTACTGAATTATGGTCGGATGATCCGAAATCCAAATATCAGTTTGAATGTGTGGGTTTTCTGTACACACAAATGTTTAACTTCCCGTCTTCTTTCCTTTTTACGTTACAATCTAACAAGTTTCGAGTGGAAAATAGGGCTTCAAGAGCACTTTGAGGTTTTCGGTAGCAGCGGTTTTACTTTTACGGGGGTAGGGTTGCTAGTCTGACGCCCAACCTTTCCTCTTTCCCAGCCTTACTACCACCGACTTAGCGAGGTTTAAGAATGCGTCAGCTAGGGGATCGAACCCCGGACCACATGCATGGCTGGCGAGCATTCTACCTCTGAACCACCGACCAACTTCTGAACGCATCTACAGCGGTTCGAATCCAGGACCTTCAGGTTACTAGGCGAGCTCGTAGACCATTCAGCTTTTAAGACCAATAAAAGCCGGCAACACCCGATATTCCCAGCCGGTCATCCATGCAAGTGTACTAACCGGGCTCAGCGTTGATCGGATGAGAACCGGCATTTTCAACACGATGATTATCTCACTTTCGAAAAAAAGTATTCTAAATGCACAACAACAGACTGAAGAATTTAAGAATCTGTTATAAACTAACCCTTTTTATTCATAGGACGTTTCCGTACACAAACGCATATTTGATGATCTTCTATCGGATCTGTATTTGTTAACGGTCGATAATCCAATGTGTTTCTGTATTCACTACATATGTGAAATAATAGAGGAAAAGATATAAATTGCACAAATATGATACTACACTTGAATATACATATATATATATATATATATATATATATATATAATTTCTTACACAGTAACAGATGCCATGTTGCCTAAGTCGTATCGATCAAGGTATGCTCACCGTAACAGTTGACTCACCATAGCCGCCATAAACAATGTGGGACGACTGAGGATGTGTAGGCTTCCGTCTTCCTCGTGAAATGCCCTCACGCGTTCATAGCCTCTGCCAGGCAAGTCCTACTCATTACTTTCACCCTGATTCCAAACCCATGATGCATATGGGTTCTATACTTCGGACACACAGAATAGCGAGTCAGTCTGTTTCGGTCACCGGAAACCACCGTGGGAACGTACCTGCTTCTGACGTTGTTCCACTATCTCTCTTGCGGATGAAAACTTCAAGTCAGTGGCTCGGAAGATGACCTCTTAAGATAACCACCTGCTTCAGTTTGTGCATCCGCGCAGCATCCCAGCTCTCACAAAGACTGAGATATTGTGTGGTCCATTTATCAGTGTCAATCATGTACCGACTGTGTTTTAATAAATACGAAAATCATAACTCATCATTGCAATATCCTTCCAATCTCCAGAGGGATATCAGTTACACAGATATTGAAGAAACATCTTACTATCGAGCGCCTGGAACCACAAAACCTTGATCCAGGGTGACTTACCTTCCAACTATTTCCACTATACTACACTACACCTCACTTCTTTCGTCAGTTGTATTAAATGATGTTAAGTTGAATATTGAAAAAAGAGAGAAACGGGATTTGCAACTGGTCAACTTGTATTACAACACATCTGAAGGAAATAAGCCATATCTCTCTCACTACCGAACTAGTTAGTTAGTTTGTACTCATTCACCAGGTACCGAGCTATCCACGTCGTGATACTACCCAGTTATTAAAAGCTGATGGTAGGGCGAGATTTGAATCCGAGAATCTATTGCCTAGAAGTCGCGTACTGAAGCCTCTACTCGACCTGCTAATAATATGTTGGTTACATAATTTATTGGCATGTTTTTTTTGTTTTATGAATTATGCTCATTTAAAGATGTACATATCTTTCTTTCTCCAGCAGCATTGTGTGTGTGTGCGTGTGTGTGCTGTTATTAATTGTGTAATGTTAGACTGAGAAAAAAGACCATTGGACAAAACTAAGTTCATCGATTAAAACTGTTTCAGGTTGACAACATTATACACATACAACACACACACACACACTTTCATTTATCGATCAATCGAACAGGACAGACTGGACTTAGCTGTTAACGCTTTACGCAATACAGGCGTAGATTTATCCATCAAAGAAATACCATTTTTTCCGACGACTGTAGAGTTACATATTTATATTTTATAGTAGAGAAGGTGGGGTCATACGAAAATCCTTAAGTCAATACACATGTGATAAATAACATTTGTTGATATTAGATGGTTGGAGGCGATCGGCCACAGGAAGCCTTAGACACAACCTAGGGTTTCGTGCTAGTCAGCACTCACCAGTCAACAAGGTTGGCGTATCTGGAGGAATTCTGAGATTCGAACCCGCGTCACCCAGTGCTGCAGTCAGAGACGTTACCACTGAGCTATTCGGGCTCGCGATTGACCTCCTGCAGGACTGTATTGAATACTTTGGACATGAGTTCCCTTGAAGCGGTAGCAGATATGCCTTGCTGACTGTTGAGTGCTAACTAGCACGAAACCTAGGTCCAAGGCATCCTACCAACTGCCTTCAGCCATCTAATATCATCAAATCAATGTGCACCATGACGGCGAGCTACCTAGAATGGTGGTCACATTGCAAAAAAACCTGACTGATAGAATTCAGTCTGCACCGAACGAAGGACTAGACACATCACACTAGTTACTAATGTCCAACCAAAATAAACAATTGGTGTTAACGGAGACAAGTTTGAAGTGGATGAAAAAGTACAAAATGTCACTAAAACAAATAGTTAATGATGGCGATCATTGAATCATTTGTTTATTCAAACTGGACTCCATATTGACGAGAGACAGGAAGCCCGTTATTGCTTAATTTTGCACTGGTTAGCAGAAGTATCGTTGGAGAATTACAATCAGAAGTATCATTGTACAATATATATTAACGTTTATTTACTGACTCTGGCACTGATCAACCATTTGTAAATCTGTTTCGTTATCGCTTGAAGAGTAAACAATCGTGTTGCCCAACCGTTTTCTGTTGTTTTCAGCGTCAGTTACCGTACATAATGCTCTGCGTTGCGTATTAGGCTTAGTCTTCTGAAACCAGTGATAGGTCCAGGATCTTTACGATCTGGATATTTGACATAAATTATTTGACCTTATGAGACAAAAGCGCGATCGAGAATTCTCAGAAAGGTTAAATAACAGGAAGAAGAAAAAGAAGAATAGCAATACAAATGGCAAAGAGAGGAAAGAACAATTCAATGTAGGAAGACGGTCACTATATTCAAGTTGCCACATTCCATGTAGCAGTACACAAGAGTAGACAAAAGTGAGAGTAAAAAGGGATTCAAAAATGTACTATACGCAGGCAGAAATGTGAGGGAGAAAAAAACGGTTACAATGGGAAAAAAACATTACGGTTTAATGGGTAAATATTTCACCAACCAGACTGAGTGATAGGGATCCTCGCAGACAACTGAACAGCTGATTAGTTTCGATAACCCGACACTACATTCTAACAGTGATTACATTTACTTTAGTGGAACATTTTGCAATGATATAATTACTTGATACAATTGAAATGACATCGCACATTCTACTGGAATGAATAACAATCAGACTTGATCAACTTCAAAATCAATTAATTGTGATAAGGAAGGATAAAAAACAAACAACAACAAACTACTTACTGAATCATCATATGAAATTCATAGCTTGGATTACTAGGATCTAAGTCGATTTGATCACGAACTGCTTTTTGTGCAGCACGTCGTTCTTCACGTCTTTGTTGTATGCGTTCAATTTCTTTAACACAATTCGACTTGCGTAAAGTCCCGCTTCCACCGGTACCTGCTACTGCTGCCCCAGTTGTTGCTCCAGTGATATTAGTATTATTTATTATTGTATTGTTTACAGCCAGTGTATTATTTACATTAGATACGCCTATATTGGAAGGTGCACGACCTGTACAGAAAAATAAAAGAGGCGAAAGGCAATCTGAATCAGATTCTTTAAGGTATCTTAATATTGATCGGAAGATTTCATCATGAGCTGATATTAGTTAGAGAACCATTGGAAAACCAGCAGTACTAGACAGCTGTTTTGTCAGTCTAGTTTCGGACCAACTCTTCATCAGTACTCATCCACTCTCCGGGGTTCAAACCCAGGACCTTCTGGTTACAAGGCGAGCTAGCTCGTAACATTAAGCCACTGGGATCCAATCCAATGACCAGCGCATGAATTCTAACTTCTGCTAATTCATGACATAGCGCGACCATTTCGCAATGTCTTCTTCGATGTGTCACCTTCAACCTGCTGTACCCTACTGGTCACGGCTTCCCACTGTAACCAAAGAAGACAAGGACCAGGCAACAGATCGTTTATTGAAAAAATTAACAGATATTTATATATTTTTATGTACATAATTATTCGTTATTTTAGCAGAGAAACAGCGTCTTCTGATTAGTCGTTTTCTCACTGGAAGTTATTCTGTTATCTCTTTGTCGCTGTTTCTTTGAAGGTCAGATCATATATCTGCGAATCGTATCCGCCCACGCGAAGTCTTTCTTCTTGCTTTTCCCATGATCAAGATTTGGGACGCAAATATTGACGTAAATTGCTGTCTACCAATTTGGTTAACAGACAGCTCTCACCGCACCACTAGAACCCCAAGTTAACTGCCTGAATAGGGCCAGTCGCTAATGGGCATCTTAATATCTTGGAATAAATTATTATTATTAAAAAAATTACTGTTCCCTTGGGTCCCGAGTGGAACATAGGTCTCCAACAACACATCTCCACTTCGTCCTATTTCCTGCTGTCCTCTTCGGCTGACGCGTGGGCCACGATTGCCCATAGTCTCTCATCTCCTCCATGTCACCTTCGGACCCACATAATCAACTCGTCGTTTCCCGTTCGGGTTCCACTCGAGGTATCGACGGTCTCCTCAATGGCAAAGGTGTCCTCCACCAATCCCTCTTCATTTTCTTCTACATATTTGTTAAGCAAAAAGTTCTTGGTTAATTTGTTCCAATAGTTTCTTGGAATCAATAGCACAGTGTAATATTCACGCATAAATGAAAATACACTAATATCAGGAGGTAACAAACAATGTACCAAAGATTTTCTGAAAGACAAGAAATTTGATAACCTACTATCCTTAATGCCTGTCAGTCAACGCCACGACGCATAAAAGCTACACATATGACACCGAATCAATTGAAAAGTAAGCGCCTATCTATATATATATATATATTCAATGTGTACAACAAAAACCATCCATTGTTTCAAAGAAGGAAAAGCAGCAAAATATGCATAAATTATTTTTAAAAAAGGGATAGGATAACTACTCAACACATACCAGTTGGCCGACGTGATATATCACCCCACCACCAGCGATAGCACGATTTCCATTACTTATGATTGGAACAATATTATCTTCACTTGCATCACCATTCTCTTCATCCATCCATTCACCTAACAGTATGCTGCTTTCTGTTTCACGAGGGATATTTGAAAAGTGCTGATAATTATCTTGATCAACTAATGTACGAACAACAACAGTAGGTTCAGATGGTTCCACCAAGTCTTCATCCATAGGTTCTCCAGTGATTGGGCGTTGCTGTTGTTGTTGTTGATGATGTCCAGCAGCAGTATTATGACGGAATGCTATAAAATCACAGTGGGGTTAAATACAAATGACAAATACAGAGTCTTTTTTCAAATACGCATAATATTTGGTTATCACTTTAAATATAAGTCTGAAAACTGTAATATATCATTTTTGCAGTTTGAAATCGGATGGATATCAGTTAGAGAACCATTGAAAACCAACTGGGATTACTGGAAGGCTGTTTTATCCTAATTGGCGATTCAGCGGCAGCATGCCTCCACCACCAGGGTTCGAACCCAGGACCTCCCGGTTTCAAGGCAAGCTAGCTCGTATACCATTAAGACGTTGGGACCGGCCGATTCAATGGCCAACCCATGAATTATTATTTCTACCAATTCGTGATTTAGCGCGACTGCTGGCGCCAACCAATGTCATTGGTGGGACATCCATCCTCACACTCGACCGAATGAACCTCACTGGTCATGACTTCTCACTAGAACTTACTCCAGAAAACTCCATCCTGTAGCAAGTCACTAGAGACCATCAGATTAATTTTTCTATAGTTCATTTGTAAAGATTAGAGTACTGCCAGACAGCTGTTTTATCAGCCTAGTTTGGGAATCATCAGCAGTACGCCAATGAAAACATTTCTTTCCTGTAGGATATTATTTAAAGAGTATATTCACCAGCTGACGAGTTCTACCGAAATTAATGAATTAATTAAGAGTAGTAGTTAGTTGATTAGTTAGAACTCAGCTGTTTGAAACATATTTTTTCATGTATCAGGCAATGATGCGTGTGTGTGTACACTTGTTGTAGACGGCTAAGGATACTGCCTAGTATTTACACAAACTGGGAGAGAGGGATTTCAACTCAGAAACTCATTGGCTAAAAAGTCATATCTCTCATTATAATCTAATTTTTTTTATTCTTCTACTTTCCGAGTGGAACATAGGACGACTTCAAGCTAGAGCTTTGAAGTTTCAGTAGCAATGGTTTTATGTCAACGAGGTTTTATGTTAATTTCACGCCCAAACTTCCCTCCTTACCGGTCTTACTATCGGCTTAGCGAGGTTAAGGAGTGTGCATCGGCCGGGAGTTGAACCCCGGACCACGTGAGGAGTGGTTGGCAAACATCTTAGTTCATTGGGACCAAAACTATTACATACTTCACATGTGACCGAATGGATGACAGTATTGAATTCCCGACTGTTGGGATTAAATCATCCCATATTTGATCCTCTTGAGGTTTACACAGCCAAAGACAAAACAAAATAGACTAATATAACAACCTTATAATGCATTAAACTCTAGAGACGAGGATACATGTCTGTGTTAAATGTATAAAAAAAATGGCTAACAAGAAGGGATAGTTGTACAGACAATGAAACATACTTTTCTATAGTTGGTTTGTAAGGATTAGTTTTGTATTTACGAGTTGATCACGATTGATATCAGTTAGAGAACAATTGGAAACCAGCACTGGAGTACTGGAAAGCTGTTTCATCCTAGTTTGGGAAACACCGTAAAAAAAAAACTAATCCTTACAAAGCAACTCTTGAAAATTAATCTGATGCTTTCTAGTGACTTGCTACAGGACTGAGTTTCCTGTTCTAGTAAGTTCTAGTGAGAAGTTGTGACCAGTGAGGTCCATTCGGTCGAGTATGAGGATGGATGTCCCACCGATGACATTGGTTGGTGCCGGTCGCGCTAAATCACGGACTGGAAGAAATAATAATTTATGGGATGGCCATTGAATTGGCGGGTCCCAACGTCTGAATGGTATACGAGCCAGCTTGCCTTGTGACCGGGAAGTCCTGGGTTCGAACCCTAGAAGTGGAGGCGTACTACCGATGAAACAGCCTTCCAGTACTCCCAGTTGATTTTCAATGGTTCTCTAACTTATATCAATCCGTGATCAACTCGTAAAAATAAAGCATACGCCTTTGGTTAGATTGTATAAATTGACCAGTTATTTAATTATTCAAACAAGTTACAATGAACCCCATAGAAAGCTTTCTCTTCTTCTCTCTCTCTCCCTCTCTCTGGTTGCTCTAACAACGTGGTGTGCAAAAAAAACAACAAAAATACCAAGCGAGGAAACAACATTCAGAGAAGGATAAACATAAAGGAAAAAGCGTAAATATTCATGCGCCTATGTAAAAGTGTATTAGATATCATTACTTAAAAGCTGAAACAACCAACAAACTAATTCAAGATAAGCAAAAGGCAACACTGATCAATACATTAAACGAATAAGTACAAATATGTAGAGTAGTACCTACTTTGAAAAATAATCACAAAGCAGACTAGACTGACTGACCGACTGACTAATTAAGTTTCCGTGAATCTCGTAGATCACGAGAGTGAAAGAGAGAATGCAACTCCACCACCCCTACCACTGAGAACCACTTTTAGGGAAATATCACTAAGAGTCTAGTCATGTGCATTCTTAGCACTGACCAGCACCGCAGTCAAGTAATCTACAACCTTATTTTTATTTGATTCCAAATAACACTAAAAAACTTCATGGCCTGATACCAATCCTGTGTCAGCTAACATTGCTCGAAGAGGAAGCCGACGGCTCAGTATGTCAAGCAGACTAAACGTGATATAGTCTGAATATCGATCGCCAGCTCATTGATGGCTACTGGATGGATGTCTTCAAGCTGTACTAAGAAGCCGTGACCAGTGAAGTCCATAACATGAAGGTGAAGTGGATGCTCCTCGAAGAGGCACAGATGAGGGGGGGGTAGCGCTAGCCAATCACCTATTGTCAAAGAAGGAATTCACAGGCTGTTGAGTTCCAATCCAAGTCGCTGTGAGATCAACGGGCTTGATCTCAATTCCTGATAGGTTCGTGCGTGCGTGCGTGCTGATGAAAAGTCCCTAGATGGGACTGATTCTCTTATTAGTGTTGATTCCTGACGAAGTCTACATTGAAGGTTGAAAAAACCAAGAGTGACAACCCCCATACTGGGAAAGACTTGAAAAATGAAATGTTGCGTAACAATCGCTTGCAATTCCATGTATTTGGCAATGAGCCACGCATACTGTGTGACGGCTAGTGTCATTCATCATTACCTGGCTGCTGTTCAAATCTTAGTCGATGGAGAGCAGGCTTTTCGAACTCGTAGCCGACTGATTAGATAGAAGTCGATCAACTTAAACTAATGAGCCAATGATCCACCTTACGAAAAGACTGCCAAGTAAAACGGAAGAAATAAGTATGTGGGACCTGAGTGAAAATCAAAACCCTTGAAAATAATACTGCAGTGAACACAATATTCACATTGTACAGTTAACTATCCTGATATGGGCCTACAACAGTGTTGACGGCGAAGTAATTGGAAAATTACTTCAACACTATGTCATGCAGCACCCCAAATCTCCATCAACCTCATTCATCAGTTCGCTATATGACAATGCCTGCCATGTGTCACGTGATCCACAACGGAAAACTCAGCGAGGCGTTCGAAGTGAATACAGGAGTAAGACAAGGCTGTCCGCCTATTATCGCCAAATAACATTCCTGATTGTGGTGGACTGGATTATACATCAGACTGTGGGGAGCGAGGAGACAGGAATACGCTGCACTGATCGATAAGAACACCCTAGAAGATCTGAATTTCACGCGTGAATGATTTATGTTTAATGTCACACAAACTCGAAGACTTGCAGGCGAAAGCCAACAATCCGGCTGAAGACGCTGGCAGCGAAGACATGAATCCAGGTGAACATAGAGAAGACGGAGGTGATGAAGATAACCAACCAGCAGCAACCACTATCTGGCTAGGAAGCATGGTTTCAGCCAAAGGCAATTCGGAACGGATGAAGATGTCAAAACCAGCCAGAATCGGAAAGGCGAAATACGCGTTCATCAACCTGAAATCAGTTTGGAGATCTGCTTCACTCAGCCAGCATAAACAAGAAGCTTCGAATTTTCAACACAAATGTGAAGTTAGTCAGTCAGTTCTTCTATACGGGTCAGAAACTTGCACTGCGTGTCACGAAAAGCATTTCCAACAGGCCAGTGCATCCTTCAATCGACAGTTGCCATCGCTGGCTCCCTATTGAAGATCAAATGGCTGACCAACCGGAAAGAATCAGCAACAAGAAACTCTAACAATGAACAAACTAACCAAGAGCCGATTGTTTAACAAATATGTAGGAGATAATGGAAATGGATCAGACGCATGCTGCTGAGGAGGCCGTCGAATGACATCGCGCGCCAGGCCATCGCTCGTGTAGAACTCAAATGAGAAACGACTACCTGGGTGTAAAAATCCGAAGGTGACATGAAGGAGATCGCGTTGCGCAGAGGAGATGAGAGATTATGGACAATCGTGACCCCTGTTAGTTGAAGAGGACAGCAGAGAATAGAAGAAAGTGGAGATGTGTTGTTCAAGCCTTATGTTCCACTTGGAACCCAAGGGAACAATATATATGTATACATATACACATATATATATAAAAAACTTGGAGGATCTGGACTTCGCCGATGATATATGTCTGATTTCCCACAAACTGGAAGATATGCAAGCGAAAAGCAACAAGTTGGCAGAAGAAGCATCAAAGATAGAACTTCAGGTGAACATAGAGAAAACAGAGGTGATGAAGATTCCTGGGCAACACCATCAACAGCAACAACAACAGACAACAATCAGCATTAATGGGAGGAACCTGGAAGAAACAATCTCTTTTACCCACCGACCTGGGAAGCATCGTTTCAACTACAGGCCGACGGAACTGACGAGGATATCAAAGCAAGGATCGGAAAAGCAAGACAAGCTTTCATTACTCTCAAATCTGTGTGGAGGTCAACAGCACTCAGCATCAAAAATAAGATCCGGATTTTCAACTCCAATGTGAAATCAGTCAGTGCTACTATACGGATCAGAGACTTGCACTGCGCGTCATAAAGAGCACCTCAAACAAACTACAAACCTTCATTAACAGTTGTTTTCGCTCAATACTCAAGATCAGATGGCAGGCCAGGAAAGATCAGCAACAGGGAGATATCTGGGAGCGAACCAACCCAGCAGGAACCGATTGTGAAACAAATAGGCAGGAAGAAATGGAGATGGATTGGCTGGCCATACTCTGAGGAAACCATCAAGTGACATCACTAGACAAGCCATTGCTCGAGTGGAACCCGCTGAATGGGAAGCGGTGAGTTGGTCGTCAGTGCAAGGGTGACTTGGAGGAGGTCATGTGAAGAGGAGATGAAAACGTGTGGGCAGACTTAGAGCCAGGTGAAGACTCTAGCAGAGAACCGAACGCCATGGAGACGCACGGCTGAAGCCCTATGTTCCTCTAGGAATTAAAGGAAACAATAATATAATAATGATATATATACATATATATATATCATTAAATAAGATGAAATGAAATCATAATTTCATACTACCTTTCGCAATCTTCTCATCGATTAGTGCTGATTATGGATCAAAGAGCTAGTTTATATATATATATATATATATATATATATATATATATATATATATAATGGTGTATGTAATATACCAAGAGTTTAAAACCAAGACAATGTATGTAAACACGAACACACACACATACTTTTTTATATAATTCACAAACTATATTAACCATTTCGATTGTACTTGCAAAAACTCTAAAGTGGAAAATATTATTACAACAACACAGTAAGAAGAAGAAGAATAATACTTTTGCTATAGTAACGAATAATAATAATAATGATAAAGTTTGCATAGCATAGCAGTAGCATAGCATAGCAATAGCATACTACCACTGAGAAACATAAAAGATAAACAAACCTTCATTATACGTTTGATTTGTATCCATAGATGCTTGAGGACGAAAGGAATGCGTTGGACGATCATCATAAGCTCCCATTGTTGTAGAACGTTTAGCAGTATGACTAACTGGCAGACGAGAGGATCCTACAGTGAGACGAGTTGACGGAGGGATTAAGCGTGATTGATTATTAGACGACGAGGAATAGTCTACTTGTGTACAATTGACTTTAGGCGGTACATTAGAAGAAACTGTAGTATTGGTACTAGTAGTAGTAGAAGTAGTGGTAGTAGCAGCGGGAGCAGCAGCAGCAGCAGGAACAGAGGAAGGCTGTAGTGGATATGATAAGGGTGTTGAATTCCGGTGGATTTCATTAGCTTGATTCGAAGCAGGACGATGTGAGGGAGCAGGAATTTCTTTAGCTGAATGACTACGACTGTTATCGCCAGTCCCACAAACATCATCTGTGAGAGGCTAAAATTTTGTGTTTTGCAATCATGATGAAAAAAAATGAAAGATTATTATTTTATTGAATTTAGAAAATTTTTTTCAGAAACCTCTATACAAAATACAGATCGATATTCAAATGTTCGTTTGCAGGGATTTGATTGGTTATAGGATTTCATCATGAACTGACATCGGTTAGAGGACCATTGGGCAATCTGGGAGTCCTGGGCAGCTGTTTCTTCAGCCTGGTATGGGACTCTTCAGCGGTACGCACCCACCACAGGGGTTCGAACCCAAGACCTTCTGGTTACCAGGTGAGCTCTTAGAACGTCCTAGGTTCGAATCTCAGTGGCTGCGTACTGATGAAGAGTCCTAAGCCAAACTGACGAAACAGCTGTCCAGTACTCCCAGGTTTTCCAATGGTTCTATAACCGATGTTAGTTCATGATGAAATCCTGAAAAACAGACCGGTTAAAAAGAATAGAAAATTTATCTAGTGAATGATAAGTACTCATTGTAGACTGCTACCAAGCCGCCTTCAGACTGTTTCTTTATCTAAAACCTATCGAGTGCAGTTCACTACTACTGATACGATAATTTTTAAGCCCCTGACATAAGAAAGGGGTCAATTGGGTAGCTACAAAACTAAAAAAAGAGTACGCCATGGTAGTCTGTGATCGATTTCATGCTTCTGAATGGAAAAGGTGTAAAAGTAGAAAGATAAATTCTTTTGAAATGGAAAGCAGTCTAAACATGTCGCCTTTCTGAACAGAGAATAGCAAGAAGTCATAGAAAACTAGTTCCAAATATGCCAAGTAGTATGACGTCATCTGTGTAGTGGTTATGTACCGACTAATTTATTTCTGAGAAATATAAAAACCTTAAAGAGGTCGCTTCAATGCCACTCAAGAAAAAAAAGAAAAAAATCAATTCTTGAAGAATCTTTATTGTGCTGCGGATCAAATCAAAGAGTGTTTACGGTGGTAAAGATGCACTCACTAATTGGCATCTTTCAAAATGTTCAAAGTGTTCGCTAACCTCCTCTCTCTCTCTCTTGTACATCACTATATACTATGGTTTTATTATATATTTTTCTAATACTTTTATGTATGCGTTTCCAAAGTGAGCTGCTGCCGGTTTGAACTAATGTACTATTGTGCGATGTTTCATGTTAAGTCAGTCACTCTGATTATTTACTTTATTCCTTTGCGTTCCCAGTGGAACATGGGGCAGCTTCAAGCTAGAGCTTTGAAGTTTCAGTAGCAGTGGTTTTATGTTTACGGGGTGAAGTTGCTAGCCTCACGCCCAACCTCCCCTCTTTACCGGGCTTGCTGCCTCCTCCTCAGCGAGGTATAGGAGTGCGTCGACCGGGAATCAAACCCCGGACCTTTAGCGTTGTTAGCGAGAGTTCTACCACTGATGGTCACTTAGTACTCATTAACATAGAGAAAAGGGTTCATGAGAATAGGAACACATTATTTGGCATCATCCGAACTACTGTCATTGAAAGCCTGACAGAGAAGAGATATCAGGTGTATTTTTTTTATTCCTTCATGTTCCCAGTGGAACATAGGGCTTGAAACCAGAAGCTTGAAATTTCTGTAGCAGTGTTAATTTTTACAGGATGGGGTTGCTAGCCACATGCCCAACCTTTCCTCTTTACCAGCTTTATTTCTGGCCTAGCGAGGTAAAGGAGTGCGTTGGCTGGGGATTGGACCCCGGACCATGTGCATGGTCGACGAGCGTCCTATCCACTATGCCAACGAAGCACCCGAGAAGCGATTTCGAACGGTCTTAATATTCTAGCTGTTATATATATGTCATCATCATCACCATCCAATTACTCTAAAACGAAACTGACCAATGAACGGATTGGTGACCTTGAGCAACCAATCAGATATCTCCGTAGTATACATGCGAAATTACATGTGCTGTATACGAATCACGGAGCAAATATAGACAAGAGGATCATAGGAAGGGAGAAAACGTTTAGCCAACTGTCATCCCTGGGCTGTATTCACAACGTGGTCAATCATACAGATGATTTCGTTAATGCTTTTTACCGGATTCACACAAATTCTATCGAAAGTTTCTGGAGTCACTTAAAAAAACAGTAACAGATCAATGAGTGAGTGAATGGGTCAAGAAACACGATGACTTACAGTTATCTCGACAAATTCATGTCCAGAAATTGGTTTAACCCAACTATGAGTAGTACTATGGGAAAATGGGAGGGTTTCTTGGAACATGCACGAGAACATTATCCTATGTAACTACTTTCTATCAATGTATTACTTTTATATAAGTGTTTTTCCCTTCAAATTGCACACTTCCACTTCGGACGCATCTGATTGGTCGATAGAGATCAAGGTCAAGGTCTTTATTAGGTAGTTTTCTGTCAGGCTGCTATCTATCTAGTTTATGCAGTTACCGTGATGATTTCTAGATATACTTCGATAAAGTAAGAAAGACTTAATTTACAGCATACAACCTGACTGCCTGAAATCATTATAACAATTGAATCAGCCATATTACCTTTTCTTCATTCATACTGGTTACATTGTATTACTTAATCTAAAATTACGCTGTTAACATGTTATTAACGGAAAAAGTAGGGGTGCGGGGGGCCGGGGACGGCGGAGGGGACAGTGAGTAGTTAACAGAGTGAAAATTATTATGAATTTGAAACTTGATAAACATCACAGACACAGTGTGAGGAGAAACTTACACCTGTATATTTTAAATTTGGATTCAACTGAAAGATAGCTTCGAACTCTATCTACAAGGAAATCAAATAGTGAAAAGAAATAAAATATTAAAGAATTAGATTGGCATATTAAACAGTTACAGTTAAAGCATTATACAGACACAGATGCAAAATTTTAGAGTAGTGATTCAATATAATTCCACCTTAGTTGGTTTATTAGGGGTATATCACACAGTCAGTGAAACAGTATTATTGATTACTGGATGACAAAGTTTCGAACACAATTTATTACTGTTCATAATCACATCGCCAATTATAATCACACAACTTCGAAACTTGAGTCTAATAGTTTTCTTTACTCTTTCCTGCTCGTCGTCGAAGAGATAGTAGAATTCTCCAGATGTCTGGGTGGACAGGTGTTGAATCATTCCTATCATACGTACTCTCTTCAGTTGATTCGATAAATAAAGCTTCCGTTATCAATCTCTCCCTCCACCCTGTTACATTAGATTTTAAAACTGTCATCCTATCCCATTCTATTGTATGGTTGTGTATAATTGCATGTAGTGAGTGCTGTAGCTGAACTAACTATTTTTTGAATTTCTTATCTTATTCGGGTCAACTAATCTAGATTTTGCTGCTAGGTTTTTATGCTCCGTTAGTCTGACTGACTGACTCCGTCTCACTACTTTGACTGACAATCATTTCAGCAGGGTAGTAGATAAACTAAATTGTTTTGTTTAATTGGCTCTACAGGATCCACCATTTAATCGACAAAGCTTGTTACTAATGGAGTTTGTGAGCAGCTTGAATGCCAGCCACTTTTATTCCTGCCTGTATTGTTAAGAATTCTCCGTAAGGTGGTTTCCGAGGTTCCACTAATAGCGATTTAAATTCCCTATGGTTGGTGTAATCATTATTCTGTGCATGTTTGACATGAATGTCCTTATTATTATTATTATTATTATCACCATCACTACCATTATCATTAATTTTATTTTTACATTTTCCTTCCTACTAAAGTTTCAAAGCTTCTCTTATATGACTCACTTCCTGTCTTAGATTTTCCTTAGTACTACTTAAATTTTGCGCTCTACTACTACTTAAACATTTCACCAATCCTATTTCTACTGACATAGGATGGGATGATCCGAAATCCAAATATCCATTTGAATGTGTGGGCTTTCTGTACACACTAGTGTGTTTTAACTTTCCATCTTCTTTCCCTTTTTAAGTCACAATCTAACATTGGGAGCTCCTCCTCTTCTTGACTTTCCAATTCATAAGTGAATTGAATTGTCTCTACCTTTAAGTTGATGTGTTCAAAAAACACGGTGAATATGTCATCTACATACTTCCACTATACACCCATCCTTGACATCTGGAAAATTCTACTACCCCTATGACGACGAATAGGAAAGAATAAAGAAAACTACAAAACGGAAGCTTCGAAGTTGTATGGTTTATAATTGGCGATATGATTATGAAGAATAATAAAGTGTGTTAGAAACTTTGTCATCCAGTAAGCAATAATACTGTTTCACTGACTGTGTGATGTATCCAATAAACAAATTAATATGGGATTACACACTACCACAGTGCCCAAGTTTTACACGTATATTAAAATAGTGATTCAATATATTCTATGCATCTGCATACTAAATAGAAAATTGGGAGCAGTGATTCTACATCTAACCGTTCAGTCACAGGTTCGAACCCCATTTCATCTACTGAAGTTTAGACAGGCAGTATCATTAATCCTCTCATATATAAATGAGTGTGCTTTCTACATTATAATGCATGGTTAATCCTCATCCCAACATTAATGAAAACAAAACACGTAGTTCAGCGAAGAGTCTCTTTTCAGCGAATTCATTTTCTTAGCTGTGCAATCGCAAACATATATGTTATTTTGTATGTATGTGTACATTAAGTTTGTCAAACAAAAATACAATTGGCTATGGTTATTTTAACTAAACAGGTGAAGATTGGTAATTGGAGTTACGTAATACAAAATCAGTCAAGAAAATTAGATGTTAATGAAATTACGGTAGTAACAAAGGTGATGAGTTGTCACAAACAATTGTTAAAAAGAAGTTATGTAATAATATGAATAGTTTGATGATTGAGTTTTACTCAGGATAAACATAGAAACAAAGTAGAGAATACGAAATTACGTAAGAGTTCTAAATGAATAGAAGAATTATAAGCAATTAAAAAACAGGCAAACAAACAAAATTAAGTCATCAAATCAACAAAGTTGTTACCATGACAGTAGAAGTGGTTGAGTAATTCTCTTTTGTATGCACAGCTCCGGTTTTTCTATGTGAATGGACGGCCAGAGCTTCAGCGATACAAAGAAGACGAAACCGTATTGCCTTTGTTAGGTTATTCTTGACTCTGTAGATTACTTTGAAGGAGGCGTTTGTTGAGATGGAATGATCAGTGTTAACAAGGTGTTCAATTATCGCACTCCTTATTGCACCACTATTGCCTTTTCGCAACCATGCTGGATAGTGTTCTTGAATCCTCTTGGACAGGGTGCGCGTCGAACGACCGATGTACCTGGCTTTCCACAGCAGCAGGTGAACTGATATATGCACATAGAAGTGGTCAGATGCGGGATCTTGTCCTTGAGGCTTCTGCAGATCAGTGGGCGACTGGAGAACACTATTCTTAGCGTTGCTGCAAAGAATGTTCTTCTCAGAGATGATGTGATCCTTCTCTTGAGAATATCGCTTGCTAAATCTCCCTTGAAATCCAAGTTCATGTAGAGTTTCTTTTTTGGCGCAATTAAAGTTTCGTTTCTCCGAATTCTTGGTTTGATATTTTTGTCAATGAATCTTATTGGGTATCCATTTTGGATGAAAATTTCTCTTAGAATATCTAATTCTGTTTCCAGAACGTCGGGACTACAGATGCGTCGGATGCGGGTGGCAAGTGATTTAATTAAATTCCGCTTTTTTGAATGGGTACCCAACTATAGAAGCTTGTTAGTTGACCATTCCAAGTAGCTTTTCTATGGATCGATCTTCTTAGGCTCCCATCAGTTCTTCTTGTTAGTTCCACATCAAGAAACGGAATTTTTGATTCGTTTTCCATTTCAAGAGTGAATTTTATTGCTGGATGGCAACAGTTAAATGTCTTCAGCAGTAGATTAGGGTCATTGTTGTTGTCACAAATAATGAATATGTCGTCTACGTATCTTTTATACAGTCGTAAATTGTCAATGCTCGGCTTTAGTGGACCTTTCTCGAGGCTTGCCACGAAGCAATCTGATAGTAGTGGACCCAACGGAGATCCCATTGCAATACCATCTTTTTGTCTGTAGATGGTGTCGTTGAAAGTGAACTGGACGTTCAGAGTGCACCTCTCAGTAGTAATTCCTTCAAATATGTTGTTGGTATTCCAATACTGAGATGGTTATCATCTATATATTTACATATAAAGCAGACCGTTTCTGTGAGTGGGACATTGATGAAGAGTGACTCAATGTCGAAAGACAGCATAATTTTGTTAGATACATTCAGGTCTTGTATGCAGTCGATGAACTGGAAGGTGTCACGGAGTGAATGCGTACACAATTGTTTCCTTACAGGTTCCAAAATGTCTGCCAGCCATTTTGCAATAGAGTGAGTGGTAAGGGGAACCTGACATATCCAGAATTGGACGAAGTAGGAGACCAACCTTGTGTACCTTTGGTAGACCATAAAGTCTTGGTATGTCTTGTTGCATGTGTTGGTTGTTATATAGATCCCAACCAAATAATTTACACTTTCTCACATGATGTGAACCCATAATCAATAACTGCATGAATCGGTGTCATGCAAACACAATATGTAATGAACTTTTTTGGTTAGTTAGTACAAGAATCAAAAATAAAACAAAATGAGTATTTGTCGATTTGCTGTTTTCTGTACTTTGAGTCATAAGATGCATAAAAAGTCAGGAAACTAACCTCGAACACCAAAGGTATTTGTGCAAGGTTGGTTTGACCACCAGAGTGGGAGGTGATAACTTCAGCTTGCTACATACCTATGTTATCATGCTAATTAGTGAGACAGGAAATAGAAATGGATGCAAGAATCACAGAAGAATTAGCCGAAAAGCATAAGGTTTCAGGATGTGATCGTAGACTGACTGACTGACTAGTTTCAACATAGAACCTTGCACAGATGTGCAGCAGTTCGAGTTGCCACGCTCCATTTGGCTCACAAAGCAAGAGAAGAGAGTAAGGGAGGTTGAAAAGGGAGATATGATAAATCACAAAGAGTGAATGCATCTGCGCTGTCATTGACAACGATTTTCAACCACATCATCAAGTATCTCCAGCTGCCGCCATTGGTTCTTACCATCTCTAGGACCCCAACCAGGAAATGTACATCTCCCTACGTGTCTGGCTTAAACTAACTGTTATGGATTTCATTGACTGATGAAGTCATGATTTCATTTGACCACCACTACCTAGCTCTTTTCCAACCTGATCTATCCTACGTCAGCCAGCTAACATTGCCTGTTGTCGAGGAAGGCGATAGATGGCTAGGCTAGGCATGTGCAATAACACATGTCCTAACCATCTCTCTCAATTCATGTAACTTCACTACACAACCTCGCCCAATGACTTTCCCTTCAACTCACCTACCACTCTCCACCGAAGTCTAATCTCCTCAATATTACTCACCCTATTATACCACCACCTATCACCCAATACACACGGGAGATAGAATGCAGGCATCTATGACGAAAGACAGCTAGCCAGGCTTTTCGTGTCTTCTACTCTCAACGCCTATGTCTCAATCACAGCCAGCCATAAAGGAAAACTCAGAGAACTGCTGAGCAGTTTGGTCCTTTGGCCGACAACCGGGTATCACACCTACGCCAGAGATACCGTAAGTTGGCTGACAAATGCCAAACCAGCCTTCTGTATCCGTGTTGAGATTTCGTCAGCCACCAACCCAAATAAGTCAAGTGGTCAAGAGGCTCCACCAACCACTTCACTCCCCTTTGTCTTTAAGCTAGAAGTCGATGTAGTCCAGTTCAGTCCTGTAGCATCATCTTACATTTGACAGCAGGAGCGAATTGCATGCCAAACATTCGAAGATTGCTCGCTGCTCAAGGTGTTCAGAAGACTCTGTTCTATTGTGTCAGTGTCTTCACCTAGAGGACTATATCATCTGTATATTCTAAGTCAACGAGACTACTATTCCTTGGTGGTAAATAAGTCAATCCCTGGGTTGCGGAAGTCAGTTACGGTTAAATCCATTAGTACATCTTGTGATCATAGAAGAATTTGATAACAGTAAGACCAAAACAGAATCTGAGCAGGTTATAGATCTGATTTGAGGTATCAAAAGAAACTCTACTCTTCTCTCCTAGATCTTCAAACAAATTTCAATTAGAACAACAAATGCAAGTAAATTTCAAAGCGATTTCCGCTTCAGCAAGCCTTCAGCTTCAAGAACTCATTTGAGTAATTTAAATCCAATAGAATTCCCACGAGATTTTAAAATATTCAAGATTCACTAAGTAAAAACGCAAACAGAGCACATGTAAGCACAAAAACAAAACAAAACCCAACTTCATAGGAAAAAAATAAAGCTAGATGAAAAAAAAATTGGTTACAGGATTTCATCATGAGCTGACATTGGTTAGAGAACCATTGGAAAACCAACTGGGAGTACTGGACAGCTGTCTCGTCAGCCTAGTTTGGGACTCCTCATCAGTACGCACCCACCGCCAGGGTTCGAACTCAGGACCTTCTGGTTACAAGGTGAGCTAGCTCGTATACCATTAAGCCACTGGGACCCGATCCAATGGCCAGTCCATGAATTCTAACTTCTGCCAATTCACGATATAGCGCAACCGCTAGCCAATGTCTTCGGCGAGTAGTTGTCCTCAGACCCCAACCCGCTGCACCCTACTGGTCACGACTTCCCACTAGAACCCCAGGTAACTACCTACCTGAATAGGGCCAGTCGCCAATGAGCATCTCATTGATATTCAAGTATTGGTTTGTAGGGATTTGGTTGATTGGTTAAAAATAGGATAAAAATCAGCGTTACAAATACATACATACACATACGAATGTTAGTTTTATAATAAACTGTCTCATAATGAATTGTTAACAAATCAGTTAAATTGTACACTAATGAGATTACCTCTTTTCCTTTGGCTTCTCCTTTCTCATACCACTCTACCGTTACGCTTTTTGAGGTGGTATTAATGCCACTCACAATGGCTGAATGCACCCGACCTAAATATACCAGAAAAGAACCAATAGATATTGTACTCTTCAAAGTAAATTGAATATATATATATATATATATATATATACATTGATTGGACACTACTAACTAGTGTGACGTGTCTAGTCCTCCTCCTATCTTTGGTGCAGACTGAATTATCTATCAGTCAGGTTTGCAATGTGATGGCAAGCTACCTAGAATGGTGGCCACATTGCAAACCTGACTGATAGATCAATTCAGTCTGCACCAAAGATAGGAGGAGGACTAGACATGTCACACTAGTTAGCAGTGTCCAATCAAAAATATCCACTACAGTCCTACAGGAGGTCAATTGCGAGCCCGAATAGCTCAGTGGTACCGTCTCTGACTGACTGTATTACTCAGTGGTTGACGTGGGTTCGAATCTCAGAAGGGACATGAGTTCCTTCAAGGTTACAGATATGCCTTGCTGACGAGTGCCAACCTACACGAAACCTAGGCCCAAGGCTTCCTACCGACTGCCTCCAACTATATATATATGTATATACATTAATATATATATATATATTAAAATTGTGTTTTTCTAACTCCTCCCACTTGGGTCTAACGGATGATGTCACTTGAATGTCTTCACAGCGTGTTTTCAAACTATCTCCATTTTATTCTGCCTATTGGTTGAATAAGAGATTCTTGACAGGTTCGTTGTCTGCCACAGTTCTAAGTTGTTTATCCTTTCTGGACGGCCATCCGCTCTTCTGAATTGAGTGCATCTGGCAGGTGTCAGTGAATGTCTGCAGTAGCCTGTTGAAAATGCTTCCCGTGAGGTGCGAGCTACAGAAGCAGTAACTTGACATCAGTGTTGAAAATTCGGATCACGTTCCTTGACCTAAGTGGTTTAGATCTCAGAGTTAATGAACACGCATTTAATTACTGCTGCCTTGAAATGGTGATCGGGCTTGCACGCTGCAATGACCATCTTGGCTGCTAGGGATGTTCCAGAAGGCCCTACTAAGCAAGGAAATTTGTTGAATAGCAGCCAGACTAAGAACATTTACCACTATAGAGTAAGTTGCTTATTTTATGGTGACGGTTTGAGGGTGAAGTCATAACGTAACAGAAGTAAGACGTTCCTCTCGGTTAACCAGCCAACTGTGCTGTCTTACTGTTTTGAGGAAGTAATGGCAACGATGGGTCCCAAGAACTGTACATTTCTACTTACAATACGGAAGGAAACATCTTGTATATAAGGACGAAGCTCCAAAAACAATCATGTAACACGCATAAATTAACTACGTTTAAAACACCGAAAAACCACTCCTAGTTAACTAGCATGCTAGTTTTCTAGCCGGTCCCAAGCCCGAGTAAAGAGGGAGCGTTGGGCGTATGGCTAGCAACCCTACACCACTAAAACCTGTCAAACCGCTAGAGAAACTTCAACACAAAAAATATATTAAAAATACAAAAGATTCAAAAAAGGATCTCATTCTTCGCTGGAATCGGAGAGGCGAAATGACGCGTGGGCTGGTGAAAGCCTTCGGGAAGCCAGTTAGCCAATGTGTCTTCTCTCAATGAAAGCAAGAATAAGAATGGGGATGTAGAATGTCCGTACAATGTACGAGACTGGGAAGGCTGCCCAAGGAGCCAACGAAATGCGAAGATATGGCATACAAGTGCTGGGTATCTACGAAAGCAGATGGAACGGATGTGGATTATCCAAATTGTCAACTGGTGAGTCGGTAATCTACTCCAGTCTGGCCACCCCAACGAAAACCACGAGCACACGGAGGCAGTGAATGGCTGTCATGTGGGAACCAATCTCCTCATGCAGGATTATGACAGCAAGATTCAACTCAAAAGGAAGGAAGGTCACAGTTATTCAAAGTTACAAACTATGCTGCAAACAACGCAGAACGAGACAAGAAGGAAGACTTTTACAGACAACTTCAGACAGTAATGGACAACATCTCAAATGGTGACATCAAAATCCTCATGAGCGATATGAACGCCAAACTGGGACTTGATAATACAGGAAGAGAACTCATCATTGATCGAGAGGCTCCCACTCGGAGAAATGACTGATAACAGAGAATAATTCGCAGACTTCTGTGCTTTCAATGATTTGGCGATCGGAGGCAGCGTGTACAAACACAAGGATATACACAAAGCAACATGGGTTTCGCATGACGGACACACCACAAACCACATAGACTTCATCTCAATGCTGCTCAAAGAAGTGGAGACGCAGCCAGCCTCCTGGACACAAAGTCGAGAAGGGGAGCAGATGTGGGCTCAGACCATCATCTAGTTTAAAGAACATTCAAGGTGAAGCTGGAATCCTTCAGAACAACTGAAGACAGGACACAATTCAAGTGCAATATTCAGAAACTGAAGGACAAAACTACAAGGGATGCCTTCACTACAGATCAGATCAAAGCAAAGTAGGAGACACTACGTGGTATCAGTGAGGAAACCCGTGTGAAAGAACATTGGAACTGACTCTCTGAAGGTGATGTTCAAGGAGACGTGTTCAACTGTTCTAGAAAGAAAGAAGAGACAAGACAAAGAGTGCCTAACAACGGATACCTACCTGGAAGCTAATAGAGGGGAGAGGTGGATGGTGAAAGAGAAGATAACTCAATGCAAAGATAGACAACAGAAAGAAAAACTGAATGAAGAAGTGAAGAAGAGTGCTAGGAGAGACAAAAGAAAATTCTGCGACATACTGGGGGGCGGCATCTGAAGCAGAACAGGCCACAGGTAAAAGAGATCTCAGGACATTGTATCAAATAACCAGGTCTCTATCCGGAAAAAGATCAACCTAGATGATGAAACCAATAAAAATGCTCAAGGAAACCAGATTACCAAGGAGGAGAAACAAATAAAACAATAGGCTGACTACTTCAAAGGACTTTTGAATCCACCATCACCTGCAACCCACACAGAAATACCACCAACAGCACGCGCAGAACTGCCTGCCAGTGGACGCCAATCCTCCAACGAAAGCAGAAATCCTAAATGCGATCAAACCACTGAAGTCTATTCGGGATGGCAGCAGACCCAGACGGAATTCCCCACGAAGCACTTAAAACGGACCCAGAAATTGCGGCAGATGTTCTCACGTCATTATTACAAAATGTTTGGAAGGAAGGGAAGGTACCTACTGACTGGAAGAAAGGCTACCTCATCAAGCTGCCAAAGAAGGGTGACCTAGGCTAATGCAAGAACTGACGTAGAATCATGCTCTTGTCCACTCCAAATAAAGTAATAAATCGCATCAACTTGGAAAGAATGAAAGATGTACTGGATACAGAACTCCACCAGATAACCAGGACAAGCTGTATTCGAGAAAAGCAAACCATGTGTTGATCAAATTGCGACTCTACACATTGTCATAGAATCGCATTCAAACCCGTACCTCAACTTCGTCGACTTCGTAAAGGCCTTCGACAGTGTTGTCCGAGAAGTAATTTGAAAACTATTCCAGCACTACGGAGTGCCTCAAGTCTTTATCAACCTCATTCATCAGTTGGCTATATGACAATGCCTACCACGTGTCAGGTGATCCACAATGGGAAATTCAGCAAAGCGTTCGAAGTGGATGCAGGAGTAAGACAGGACTGTCTATTATCGCCGATGATATTCTTAATTGTGGTGGACTGGATTACGAGTCAGACTGTGAGAAGCGAGGAGACAGCAGCACGCTGGACCACCAATGAGAAGACTCTGGAAGATCTGGATTTCGCAGGTGATGTATGTCTAATATCAAACAAACTCGAAGACTTACAGGCAGGCGAAAACCAACAAACTGGCTGAGGAAGGAGTGCAGCGAAAACAGGACTCCAAGTGAACTCAGAGAAGACGGAGGTGATGAAGATAACCAACCAATCAACAGCCACAACAACAACAACAACCAGCACCAATCACCATCAACGGGAGAGATTTGACAGAGGTTACCTCCTTCACTTATATAAAAAGCATCGTTTCAACTACAGGTGGAACGGATGAAGTTGTCAAAGTCTGAATCGGAAAGGCAAGATACACCTTCATCAACCTGAAATCAGTTTGGAAATCTGCACTCAACATAAGGAACAAGATTCGGATTTTTAACACCAATCTGAAGTCGGTCCTCCTATACAGGTCAGAAACTTGCACTGCGTGTAACGAAAAGGATTCCCAACAGATTACAGACTCTCATCAACAGCTGCCTCCATTGGCTCCATACTGAAGATCAAATGGCCAGAAAGAATAACAAGAAACTGTGGGAACAAACCAACCAAGAACCGGTCACTCAACAAATATGTAGGAGAAAATGGAGATGGATCGGGCATACATTGAAGAGGCTGTCGAATAACATCTAGCGCAGTGCATTCAATCTCTCGAGTGGAATCCCAATGGGAAGGGACGAGTGGATCGTCCTAGGATGAAATGGAGGAGATGGTGTGAGAAGATGAGAGATTGTGGGCAACCGTGGTCCAAGCTGAAGAGGACGGCAGAAGATAAGACAAAGTGGAGATGTATTGTTGAAGCCCTATGTTCCACTGGGAACTCAAGGGAATAATAATAATAACAATAATAGAACACCGAAAATACCCATTGAGTCAGGGACAAAATAAAATAAAATTCGAAGAAGGAAATTTTCTTCATCGATGAAATCATCTTCAGAGGCTGTACAATCGTATTTATATTATAGTAGTCCCTTATTGAGTAGTAGGGGTGTTTGTGATATAGCTGATATAATTACTCAGAAGTGGTTTCAAAAGTAAGAAATTACGTGATACACAAAGGCACAAAGGAAGAAAGGGCTAGAAATTTAATAAGGTTAAAGTTGTTAGCGAGTGAGGAGGTAGTCGAGTGTCCACTTAACAAGTGTCAAGAGAGTGATAACAGTGAATTAATTATTAAAAATAAAAGTAAACTAATTATTTAAAAATTAAAAATTACCGGGAACGATTAATAAAGAGGTTAAGACCATAGTAGAATAAGAGTCTGGACAAACTTTATCTGTATACTAATTTCGGGGTTATACTAACTAATCGCCAGCACCTCCAACATACACAAATGCCGAGACCTAACGCCCTTTGTAACATTCGGTTTCACCTTGAAGGTAATCTTTAAGGGCGAATCTGGTGGAGCTGCGTGGCCTGAATTCACCAAGTGCTCGACAATCAAGCTAGTAATTGTCTTGCATTTTCCTCTTGCTAACCATGCCGCATAATGTTCAAATATGCGTCTCGAAAGTGTACGCTTTGTGCGGCCAATACAACTAACTTCACAGGAACAAGTGAATTTATAAACACACATTGAAGTGGCCCAAAGCAGCAGTTTATCCTTCATACATTCATTGTTCATTTGTCGACTGTATGAAGTATTACGTAATTTCTAAATTTTACTTCTGAAACCACTTCTGAGTAATTATATCAATTACGTCACACACACACACACGCCTATTACTCAATAATCGACTAGTATACATTTTTAGTAAGTATAAATACGATTGTACAGCCTCTGAAGATGATTTCACTAATAAAGAAAATCTTCGCTGAGGTATCTTTTATTTCCTCCACAACTACGTTTACCAAATGAACTCAAGTGAATAACTACAATCACTTCGCTTACTAATTTCAGTTGTAGCAAAGACGATGAAAACATGCAGTATCAGCATTTGACTCACACCTGCCAAATGAAAGATGATGAAATATGATCTCAAGTTGTGAGAGTTTAACTTATCTGGGAAATCGCTTCATCCTTAGTGGACTGATTCCCAACGAAGTCAGAACGAATAGTGAAAGTATGTTTCGTATCACACAATACGCGTCATCACTGGTGCAGTTATGATATCCGATGAACCATCAAAGGGCACACACACACATTGTGCAGTAGTTCGCTTCATCTTAACTCACAGTTGTGATACATGGAATATAAAAAAAATTAGCAGTTTTTAACTATACATTCTCCCGTTTTATGTTGAGCAATGTTGTCAGTAATAATAATAATACTAAACGTAGAAGGTCCGGTGAACAGAGAAAGTCGTTTGATGATGCTGTGAAGCCTCATCATCTAAAGTGTTTAGGATACTTATTACACATGCTGATCCAATGTCCATCAAGGCCAACAGATTTTGCGAACAGTCGCATTTAAACCTGATTTACAGTGATTACACCAAAGCAAAAGTTTCATAATATTTAAAGTGCTTTCTGGTTTAGATTTAAGAGATACCATAAAATCACACTTCAGTCTCGTTACATACTTTTAAAAAGTTCAGTAGAGACACTTGAGTGAAAGGCAGATGCCATTAGGAAATTAAATGCGCGAAGTGATGAACATAATAGAAATATGAGAAGTTAGAAATAGCTGTATAGTAGGATAATGACACTTGTGAAATACAGGAAGATATTTACTGACTGAGTAATTCTACATATGTCTCACGAGGAGCCGGACACACCTTGGTCTGAAGAAAACCCAGAACATACGTTCTCACTATGGGGTGCGACAACATGATTTCCCTGTATGAACTGCATTTTTATGTTAATTGCATCAGTTCAAGTTGCCACACTACATAGCAGTGAGAGAAAATTCCATGGGACTACAGCGAATGAAAATGTACGGTAGAAACAATGAGTGTCTTGAGAATATTTAGAATTTGATAGTTGGGAGTGCACATAGTGAATGCATTTGCACCACTGAGGATGATTTTGAGCTGTCACCAACAGTCTCCAGACATTGGTTCTGAGCTTCTCGACGATCCCAGCCAGGAAGTCTACACTTTCCTACATGGTACAAACGATTAAAGATTTCATGAACTGATGTCAAATTTTAATTTGACCACTCCTAACTTTTCTTCAAACCAAATTCTATGTCAGCTAGCCTTGCTTGACAAGGAACTCGAAGTTCGTGGATGCATACCCTGTATCTTGAGTGAGTTAAGAAACTTTCGAGTATTTTCACAAATACTAATGACAGTTACTACGAACTAGCATGTGAAGAGAAATCATTTAACTTCCAATATATATGTAACTTCATTACAAGGAGAACCATAGCTGAGAAAGAACAAAGTGAAAATACAGGTAAAGACTTCTGAATTGTCAAACTTAGAATCAGTTATGTATTGATATCCAGTAAGAAATACCGGTCCAGTCTACACATTTATTTGTCTTATTAGCTGCTGTAAGGATTTCACATGATTCAAAAGGTTGGCAATATGGCTAGGCTGTTTGGACGAAATTTTGTATCACATAATACCTACTTTGATTCAGTACACTAATCCCAAGTTACCAGTAACCACATACATTTAGCCGGGTCATGTCCCCTCCTTGATGACTGCTTCTTAATCAAACAATAAGTAGAAATACAGTATTGCAACACACGAAGGCCTTGTCAGACGTCATCGGGGGCCGCAGTTTTCCGCCTTAAACATTCAACTGCTTTGTTACGCATTCCATATACAGCAGCACAGAAAGCTTTAAGGTATCATCAGCCCTTAAGTAACAAGTATGCCTCTCCACAAGACGAATGTACATACACTCAAGATTTTGATTAACGAATCTACTAAGCTTTTGCACGAATTGCGATAATAGCTGTTTTATTTACTTAGAAGTAAGTAATGTTTACATATATGCGACAAACTATCGGTAATCATCACCTCCCACGAAATCCTGAGACTATGTGAAGTATGCACTATGACTAACCACTACGCTGTTAACTTTCAAAATGGCTCTGGTTATTAATATTCTAAAGGTATTAGAAGATAGGTAGAATAATCAAGATTTAAAAACTCCTTATTTGGTATGAGCACATCCCTGGCTACTACCCAAGCTTACTATAATGCTGGATTAAATCTTGCTAATTCTGAAATAACTCTAACATTCTATAGTGAGTAAATTCTGTTCTGAAATGGTTGCTTTAAGCGCACAGAATAGAACTCAGTGCTGGTTTTCCGCATGACTGGCACTAATTCAACACCCTGTTCTTTCTCTAGGCATTTTAGGAGTAGATCAGAACCTACTGGGTTTTGCTAGTCAGCGTTGTTTCAGTCCCCACAAGACATGTTAAGCACTGGCCACCATTACTTTAGATGCCAATCTTACTTTTAAGATTTTTTTCGCATTAATTAAGGACCCAGTGCTCTTTTTAAGCACGACCAGTGTTATTTCAGTACATAGTGGGTAGATAAAATATTCATTTACCATAAAAAGGCATTATAGACGCATAGGTTAGAATAAGTTTTGAATTGTTGTCAGCCTGGGTAGGAGTCATCACCAACAGCTGATCATGTGGATTATCAAAGCAGAAAAAATAGGTGTTCTGTACGAAAGGAACGTCGATAGGTGAGTATCGAATTAGACTATTAAAGCTTTTTTTAGTTTCCATCATTATTCCTACAATGATATCGTGTCTCTACTGTTTCGAAATAACTTGAAGACATTAATCGGCGACATATCGACTGATGTAAATGAATAATTAACATCGTAGCCGTCTTCGTAAGACAGATCGTGACTTAATTCATACTAACAGTTAGAAATCCAAACCCCTATAACAGCTTCGTCTAAAGTCTTGAGGAAAACTGCAAAAATACCTTAGGTTTTATATAAAGTGCACAACTAGTTATGTAGACCAGTTACAGTTAACAATGAGTAATAAATTACTTACCATCGGTCCTTTGTATATCTACATTTATTCCAACAGCTAGCAGGCCACCACTACAATCTGCCATTTTTCAACCGCTTGAAGAGTACCGTGAATGCAGATAATCCCCCAGGTCCATTCAACTTAAATTGAACATCACAAGGACCAAAGCGACACAACAAGAAGTGATACCATGGTGATAATAATCGAATATAATACGCGTGACATATATTTGTTATACATAGATAGTTCTTCAATATTTTTGAAGAAATCTGGGGATTATTTTTGTTACAATATGTACGTAGAGCGCGTATTTTGATAGTAATAGTTTTCGATGTCTGAAAAAGGGTCTAAGTGACCTAGAGGTTCCCACATCAATTGTTTACTTTCCCTTTTATTATCCACCTCAGTGTTTATTTGGAAATCTAGTGAAAATTATTCTGATCCCTTACAAAACTAAAAGAAACTGTCTGTGGGACTTTGAGCCCAGGTTTCGAGGCTTGATTCCCGTTGCCCATCTGTATTTCTTCACTGAACCTGGGATTCTCTTGTTTTCTCATTCTAAGTGATGGCATTTTTTCGCTAAAACATGTGTATACCTTTCGTAGTTAACCTTAGGGTGACTGGAAATACCTAAATTCGTCCTAACTTCCATCTAAACAGATAGTTGAAGGTGAATAAAGCTAAGCATACAAGTAGATTTATAAGGTAGTGAAAGATGTTGAATATATAAACAGGAATTTCTGTACAAGGGCTACTCTATGTGTATTCAGGCAGGAGCACATACGCCTACACGTTTATCCAGTCCTGGAGGGTACCACAGATATTTGCACTACTGCATACTAAGTGAGTGCATTTCGCAGGGCACAAAACACTCAAAGAATGGAAATTAGACTTGATTTCAGTATTATCTGCCGTCTTTAGTTTTAGCGGTATACAAATAATCAACCTCAGTGTGATCCTTATTTGATATTTTCCTCTAACCGTCAATGTGCGTCGGTGGCACAGTGGTTAGGACTCTCGCCGACCATGCACATGGTCCGGGGTTCGATCCCCTGCCGGCGCACACCCGATATCTATGGTCGGCCTGAATTTGGGCTACCGATATCCATGCTGAAAATTCCATACTTGTACCGAAAATACGGTGTGGAATCAAGCTGTAAATCAAAATAAATTAAAAATTAAAAAAAATAAGTGAATATGATTAATTTTATGTTCCTGAGAACTAATGACAAACGCAGAGACTTCTGTGTCCGAAGACGACCAGTTGCAGATTTTAATTTTAATAACTGTTCCAGTTCTCCTGTCAATTTGTGAAGCTGTCCTAACGTTTTCATATGGAAGAGACTCCAAGGGCCACATTGAACACAATCGTTCCAATCTGTGCTGTGCCAGATGTTTACTGCAGGAACTTGTGATAATTATTTTTTATTACAGCTTGATGCCACACCGTATTTTCAGTACAAGTATGGAATTTTCAGCATGGATATCGGTAGCCCAAATTTTGCAGGCCGACCATAGATATCGGGTGTGCGTCGGCAGGGGATCGAACCCCGGACCATGTACATGGCCGGCGAGAGTCCTAACCATAGTGCAACCGACGCACAGTCTTGTTTTATCATGTTTGTTGCCACGGTGGAAAACCCAAAAAACCCCAACATGGTTCTAGGTGCTCGTTGAGAATAATGTAAGCTGACTAGCAAGTACCTATTTTGACCTTTGTTAATAAAAATCATAAGAAACCAGAAATTTGAAAGGGGTTCAGCTGGCCATTTTTGGCTCTCAGCTGTAAAGGTGGGTAGGGGTCAACACTAAGGCTGGAATCAAACTGTCACTGTTCTAGGAGAAAACCCCAGGTAGACTGTTATCGGTGTTGCTGAACATGGAATAGATATCCAGTGGCCTTGTTTATTCGAATTGGAAGCAACAGTTCCTCCAGAGGCTTGCTCCCTTACAGGGGAATAATATTATGTATATTCCTGTCTATGCAGTGAAACCAACTCCACAGCAACGCGCAGATTTTTATCTAAATTACATAAATCTGGTTTGTGTTGAATTTCCATGGTCACTGTCCTTTTCAGCTCTCGTTTGTGGGGGCGATCTACTAACGTGTCAGTCAATGTAGCACAATAAGAAATATAGAATTATTACATGTGGAAAATGAGACTTGGACCTACTCCTCGCATGCAACTTTGTCTTGAACGTCATCGAATCTTATTCTTGATTTCTTTTCCGATGATGTATTTATCTTAAGTGGGTAATATATTTGCGTCATTTTCCCAGCAGCGTCATCGTGGGATACTATCAGAAGCTAACTTTATTTGATGCAGACGAATATCGGACATAGCAATGCGGATCCGTTTTACTGCATTAAGTGGATGATAGTCCCCCAAAGTCTGCCATTACCGTCATTTGTAGCTGCGTGGCATTCGGGACACGCAAATTGCTTCAGCCATAGTAAACCTTCTGAGAACCGATTGCATCTTTACTTCAGATCATATATACTGCTAGTACAGAATGCTATTCAGCGTCCAGATATGGTGACATGGGAGACTTCAAGGATGTTGAGTTACTATGAGCCAACAGCTTGAAGAATGATGCTGTATACTTACGTAAGTGGCTTCAGGTCCTGTTGAACTTCAGTCTTGCTATACATATATGCTGACACTCTCTGAGTCATTTTATACATCTGTACAATTAGTCTTTTTATCGCTTATGCAGGATAATTAGCGAAGTTTTACGCGTTCTTTAAACATTCCATTGTTTTAAAATTTGATTCGTTCTAGAAACGAATAGTGCATTCTTATTGTTTGTGATGTCACTAGAATGCAACAGCTGTTGAGAAACCGTCTGCACATCCTAACGGAGTTGCAGGTTCTGATTCGTGTAAGTACACCGTTTCACATTTTAGAACATATTACTGTAAAGAACTTCTTACTGAGTGATGAGTTAAAGGCTTTTATTGTCACTGTGCATGTTTGGTTACACAGGTCGTAACAGCCTTCCTGTGGGAATTGTATGTATTTACTGTCTAAGGACGATATTTTGTGCCAGACGTTAAAGGAAAATATTGGGTTTATGCTGGGTAGTCTCGTCCAGAGTGGGTCAAGACTTAGAGATAAACACCGTGAAATGTAGTCTTTCCCACAATCACATCCAAGTAGTTTGGATGTGAAATGTCGTTGGACATTTTCCATTCTGAGATTGTCACATATGCGAGTGCTGCTAAGAATAAGTGGACAGTATTCTAGTGGTGGCATTACATATGTTTTGTACAGTATGAGATCGGCTTCGCTTTCGTGAAGGTTCTTGAGTATGCATCCTAAGAGAATCCTCGACTTTCGAGTCTGTGATGCAACTTGCTCTGAAAACAGTTAGTCATTAGACTACCTGAGGTCTGAGTAAGTGACACTTCGAAGTCTAGGTAGATTGGCAGATTTAAGTGTTAGTGTAACGTCAACTGAGAGGGGCGAACTACATTTTCTGAGGTTGAGCTTTAGGTTACAGGATGATGACCACGCAGTCACTGTATCGATTTGTTTCTGGACGACATTCTGAAAGTATCCTAAGCCTTTACTCTTGAATGTACTACCTACTTTAATTTCACCTGCAATAATGAACGTTTTATCTGTTGAGAAACAAGTGCACATGTCGTCAATATCTGTTGTGAATACGAGAGGTTCTAGGACGCGACCATGTACTACAACAGAAGTGATTGTACTAGGTTTGGGAGTCACAGACCAAAGTCTTACTTTTTGGGACCTGTTGTTAAGGAATTATTTCAGCCATCCCGATAGTGGGTCACATATTCCTGAGGAATGCGGCTTATTTTTTAGCAGCAAATGGGAGACGCTGTCAAATGACTAAGAGATGTCAAAGCAGGTGGTGAGAACCAGTTGTCATCTGTCAGAGTTGCTGGTCACAAAGTTAAAGAAATCAAGGTAAATAGGTTAAACGTGATGGGGACTTTAGGAACCCATGCTGGTTTGAAACAACAATACTGCAGCTAGACATACGCTTAAGGATGTTACCTTTAATTAGTCCTTCCATAATTTTAGATGCTAAGGATTTGACGCTGATTGGCCTGTGGTCGTTGACTTCGGTTTACGAGCCGCATTGATGTTTGGGTATGATAAACGTCGTTTTCCAGATATCCGGGTAAGTTTGAGTTTCTAAGGATATTGCGTAGGTTTCAAGCAGTCATATGGGAATGTCAGGACCACCATATTTATGGAAATACTATGATTTTCCGTCAGTGCCAACACCTTTAGAGCTTTTAGGAGTTCTAATGGCTTGGCTAATGTTAGTATAAGTAAACTCAACCGTTGGTGTTGATAAAGATGGAAGTTGAATCATATCAGTAGGCAGTTTTGTGGAATAATTTTCACATTTCTGCAGAGCCACTCTATAGCCTACCCTTGTCGATGAGGAGAGAAGTCCTGTGGTTTTTGCGTTTCAATAGTTTATTTAGGATTTCTGCGAGAGCATACACTCCGGCGGGGCTGGGTGTTACTAATATTAATGAAGAAGAGTTAAATAAGTCTTTACACTACTGTAATCATAACGTCAGTGAAATGAGAGCTAGCCCTTCGAGTAGTCCTACACCTGAAAAATCTTCACTGGAGAGACACAACAGACACTATTTCTCTGGGCACCCTATAACTAAGTAGAAAGCCTACTGATAGGCATACACCTATGCCAACACAACTTCCCTATCCGTGGCCAGAATACGCGGAAATTTGATCCAAGCACCCCTACTGTTAGGTTTCTTTTTTGGAGGTGGCCCTCCGACTCACCACATCCCTAAAAACCCCCAGATACAAACTATACAAGATCAGCTACGGAATAATAGTTGCGAAAATAACTTACACGAAATGTCAGCTGTAACTGCAACGCATATAACTTTGCTCCGGTATACTCTCCCTTCCTCCCCTTCATCCAGTCTGCACTTTACCAGCCAATTTGAAATCTCAGCCCCAATATTGACACAGCATGCACAATGTCAAGCCACCTTCCCTAGAAGGGAAGGCAGCGTATTCCAGTCACGGTGTTATGAACACTGTACATCCCCAGAGGTAACCAACGGCGGTGCCTCACTCTGTGCTGATACTGCTTCACTGCACCATACCAGCACTTCCATTAAGTCCCCATCATTTGAATCAGCACCTATTAAACGACCTACCTGAAACACTATATAACTTAGGGACTACTTTTTTAAAGATACCTGCGATTTCGTCGTCACTCTTAGCTTTCTTTCGTTGTCCAACCAACGCTCGCTCCTTACTTAATAAATCTCAAAACATTACCTTTATTTGCAGCCCGCCCCTCATTGTGGTTTCTGAAACATGGTGCGCTCCACAGACTTGTGGTAAGGATATTTCTATTGATAACTACCACTCATTCAGGGGTGGAAGAAACCACGGTATATGTGGAAGATGAGTTACATATATCAGGTCAAATATTTCGGTCACACAAGGATTGTACCAAGAGCTCATCACAGGTAATGACTGAGCACGAGTCATTCTAAGGCCCCCTTAATCTAATTCCTATCTTATAAGTTGCATACATCATCTCACGTGTTCAACTCTTGAAGGTGATATGAAGCTTGCTAACGTGTTCAATTACGCCACTTCATCAACTCATGCAGCTGAAATTATCTGAGAGGCTTTAACCCAGCCAAATCCAAAATGAGCCAAACGGTTCCAACTACAACTGACTAAATCCAAAACAGAAACTTTTGATTTGAACTGGAAAAATGATTATGTACGTAACTAGAGGCACTCACATCATAATAAGCATCGACTGAAAATTTTTCGCTAGTAAGTTGACTAAAAGCTTTTGGATATGGGAAGCATTCTCATTGTATATTAATCTTTGCCTTGGTTACGAGTGAAATATAGGGCTTCAGCTACACATCTCCATTTTGTTCCGCTTCCTGCCGTCCTCTTAATCTGGCCCTACAATTGCCCATAGTCTCCCATATCTTCCTCCCCACACTAAACCGACAAAATGAAAAAGGTATAACTCACCACAACATCACAAGGACAGATGAACTCTCGTTGGGCACCATATATCCCTCACCAACTGCAACCCACCTTTCCTTAGATAATGTGATGAACTTATATCCATAATGTTGCTGAGCAGTTAATATTCTCAACTCCTGTCGGAACAGCTGAAACTCATAAACCTTCCTAACGCTAAGAAAATACCCGTAAGCAGTAGAAATCCATTAATTAATGCGTCCGAAGCTTATGTACTTACTCCCAACAATGACATTGAAGATCAGATGAGATAAACACATCACTGATTTCAAAATAACACATCAATGAACTATAATTCGAGGACTCTGCACACAACAAAGTTATGTATGAATATTTACTTCAAGGTTTATTTTTTTCCCAGGCACTTATAATCCATCCACCAAAGACCTGGTTTTTTTGTTAATGCGAAGACAATACTCCTGTATTTCCTGTTGTGTTGCACTCACTGACAATCTAGCAGATTTTTCCAACTTTGCACAGGAATGATTGTATATAAGTGAAAAGGCTGTTTTACACTACTGGGGTTAACATTTATCAAGTGTATGTATAATCTCCAGCGAACATGTAAAGCATATCTTGCTACTGCCTGTAAATTGTGATTGAATTATATGGTTCTATTTCTGTAACAATTTGATGATGCCTGTAAACTGGCGTCCCTCATGTACTGTACTATGAGAATAAATTTATTTATTTATTTATATCTCCTCTATGTCACTCACGCACGGATGACCAACTAGTCGATTCTCACCGGAATTCCACGCGAGCGTTGGCCTGCATTGCTTGCGAAATCATTCAACGGTCTCTCCCAGATCCACCTCCATCTACTTCTACATATTTGTTGGGCAATAGGTTCCCGCCTGTTAATTTCGTCCCGGCGTTACTTGTTGCTGATTTTTTCTGGCCGATCAGCCATTTTATCTTCACTATGGAGATAGCGAAGGCAGTTATTGATAGAAGTCTGCAGCAACCTGTTGGAAATCCTTTCCTTAACACCCAGTGCAAGTTTCTGACCCGTATAGCAGAACTGGCCTGACATTGGTGTTGAAAATGCGAATCCTGTTCCTTATGTTGAGTGCAGAAGATATGCAAACAGGTCTCAGGTTGATGATGATTCCACCAGCCTGTAGTTGAAAAGATGCTAGATGCCTAGATAAGTGATTATTTATTTAAACGCAGAAAAAAATTTGGTACAATATGGCGCCAAGAAGATGCGTCACACAATAACAATAAAACAACGTAGATCAAAAGTAAAAAAATAAGTAGAGAACGGATAAAGAACTTCATCTGGAAGGAAAACAGTCATACTTAACAAGTTCAAACAGTATTCGTCAACTTTCATCAGGAAGGGAAGAAAGAAGGAAATTGCAACACGTTCGCCATTGATTACGATTCTTGGCCATATCCGATAACGTTTCGAGCCATCGATTCCAGCTATCTCACGGACCCCAACCAGGGAGTCGTGACGTACCAACTGGTGCTAATCTAGCACAAATATCCTCCATCCCACGACACCAAGTCATGGCCTGACCACCCCTCCGCCTTTTCCATCCCGTACCAGGGCTAGCGAACAGAGACCTGTACGGAAGCCTCTGGGATGACATTCGCAACACATGTCCAAGACACCGGAGCCGGTGTTTCCAGATGACGACGCCCAACGAATGGTGATCTCCACTGTCTTCAAACACACGCCGCCGAACCTCAAAATTACTCACGTGATGATGCCATCGAACACAAGCAATCCTCTGGAGACAGCGATGATCGAACACGCAGAGTCGCCGCATATCCTCAGCTCGGAGAGACCAGGTTTCACAGGCGTAGAGCAAGACAGCCCACACCGAAGCATTGTATACCCGACCTTTGACAGCCAGCCTAACGTCGCGACAGCGCCAGAGGTGGCTCAAGTTGATGTATGCCACCCTAGCCTTCATTATACGGTTGGAAATCTCATCCGTCACCCCTCCGCTAGCACTCACTTAACTACCCAGATACACAAACTTATCAACAACTTCAAGCGGTTCACCCTCAAGAGGCAGAGCAGGTACAGGCTCCTGCCAATCTTGTAACAGTACTTTGTACTTCGACGGCGCAAAGCACATGCCATACTTACAGACACTGATCGCCAACTGATTAAGTGCGATTTGGGCAGCCTACATGCTATCGCACAGTAAGACGATATCGTCTACATACTCGAGGTCGAAAAGTCTATCTCCAGGTAGCAGATCTACACCACCTTCACGCACATCCTTCAGAGCTGACTCCAGAATGTCATCGATGGCAAAGTTAAAGAGAAATGGAGAGATTGGGCAACCCTGTCTAACCCCACTGTTGGTTGGGAATAGTGATGATAGTTGGTTGTATGCCCTCACTCTACCTGAGGTGTTTCTACATAGCGCTTTCAGGATGTTAACAAATTTCTCAGGTACAACCCTCTCTAACAGACATTTCCAGAGCACAGTTCTGTCCAACGAATCGAAGGCAGCCCTAATATCAAGAAACACAACGATCGTTGACCTGCAATACGTGTGGCGGTGTTCCAACAACTGACGAAGGGTGAACACATGATCAATGCATCCACGACCTGAACGAAACCCAGCTTTCTCTTCGCGAATCAATCCCTCACGTGTTTTGCACAGCCTGCGAAGCAAGACAGCAGTCACTATTTTAGACGCAACTGGTAGAAGTCTGATACCCCTATGATTGTCACATGAATTACGCCGACCCCTTTTTGAGATGGGGACGGTAATGGCTTCGTTCCACATTGATGATACACTCTAAGTCTCCCATACCTTCCTGAATAATCCAGTTAGAACCATCGCGAAAGTCTCGGCACAGTCTTTAAAAAGAGCCGGGGGTAAATTGTCTGGGCCGGGTGCCTTATGGCGTTTTAACACGGAGTTCCTTACGGACTTCCGCTTCGGTGGGTGAGTCGGTACTAACCGACCAAAGAGCACTGGGACTAATGACAGCAGATACTGAAGCTGGTGGCCAGCTAAACTGCTTCTCGAACTGCTCTGCCCAGCGTTCCAGGCGTCTTTTCAAGCTGGTAATTGGAGTGCCATCTGCCTCACAGACCGTCTCGCTGACACCTTGTTTCTTGCTGCAGGTGGCTCGGATGAGTTGGAACAGCTTCCGACTGTTGCCAGATGCAGCAGCTGACTCCATTTCATACGCACATTCTGACCACCAGGCTTCGCGATCCTTACGTAAACACTATCTTATCTTGCGCGTAAGCGCCTTTCGCTTATTGTTGTATTCGCTGGCAGCCGGAATGGACCGGCTTTCATCCAGGAGTTGCAAGAAACTAGCAGAAACCCAGTGGGTTTTAGCGGAGCACTTTTTCAAGCCGCAAGCAGCTACACTCGCCCTTTGCATGGCATCTTCCAGATGAAGCCAACGTTCTTCTAGACTACTTCGGGGGTTGCTGGCAAGCATTGATTGTAACTCATTATGTAGCAGGTGCTACTAGTTTGCTCACATCAACGTTTAGATGACGCCTTTTATGAACCCCACCAAATCGCAAAACGAGCTTGGTACACACTAACGTATGATCGGAGTCCAGGCATGTGCTCCAGAAGGAGCGACAGTCTTATATGCATCCTCGCTACCGGAAACTGACATCAATATGATCAATCTGAGTCCAAGCTTGATTCTCATAGGGAGGACACCGGGTAGCGCTACAGCGATGGCTGTGCCGGAAGTTGGTGCTGGCTAGAAATAGGTTGTGATCCGCGCAAAGCTGCAGAAGATGGTCCCCATTATCTGACCTGCGACCGTGTAAGTCCCATTGACCACCTAGACGATTCTCCTCTGATCTTAGACGCCCGACCCGTGCATTCAAGTCCCCAGCCAGCACTACGCTATCCCGCCTGTTCCAAGAGATCGCTAAGTTGGTAGTAGAACTCATCTCTCATCGGATTCGGGCTGCAATCTGTCGGTGCATAGACAGAGACAACAAACGAACATCGCCTATCTGGCCTACTACTCCTTACTTTCGTATAACCTTCCAGCCTCACGGCACATAAACGACTGTAAATGGGAATCCAGTCGGCTCTAGCGCTCAGTGAGACACCTACACCAGCTACGCCGGATGCCGACGCCACAAGGCCCCCGGACAAGCGCAGGTGGTACATACTACTAGAACTTCCAGATGGAGAGGATAATCGAAGCACTTCACTGGGATCTTGAATGCGGGTCTCCGAAATACAGAAGACATCGATAACAAGGCTTTCCAATGTTCTTACCAACCATGCCTGTTGTCCGATTTGCATCGGCGTCCGAACATTGTAGGTGACCAGCTTGAACGCGGCACGCGGCT
Organism: Trichobilharzia szidati; assembly: GCA_944472155.2. NCBI lineage: Eukaryota > Metazoa > Platyhelminthes > Trematoda > Strigeidida > Schistosomatidae > Trichobilharzia > Trichobilharzia szidati. The sequence continues at coordinate 14,799,597 of OX235276.1, read as the reverse complement.
TCAAGATATCTGTGTTAGATGTCACATTGGGGACAACCATTTTGAGGGCTACTCACTAACATCTCCAAACGACACCGATAGGCTAGGAATCCAGGCAAAGGCGAAAGGCTATCGAAGGTTAAGAAGTCAAGGTAAGCAAAGGTAAAGTACAGGAATCTAAGTATAAAAATAAAAGTAAGGTTGGAAGGACATAAGTTGCTTGAGGTATCATTATTTCTTGAAATCATTTTTACGAGCGCGCGGTGAGTTTCAAGTATATTTTGTTGTTTTATTTCATTTGTTGTGTGAGGGCTGAGATACTGCCCGGGCGCCCAGACCGAAGCAGGTGGTTTTCTTAAGGGACCACACATCGAACCTTTGACTTGGAGTCTAATCCGCAAGGCAGCGGAGCAGCGTCAGGAGCTGCATTCCCATGGTAGCCATTGACCAGTATGGGTTCATACGCCATTTGATCCGATTGGATTCTGGAGCCCATGTACCCCATGTTAACTGCTTTTAGTCTAACCGCTATCCAAACAACCTTATTGACATGGTAGGACCTGCAAGAACATGAGTCCAAGTTAGTTTAGCTTGTTGGGTCACTGCGGTATTCAAGCCCGACCACCACGGCAAGGTAGCAGTTGTCGGCCGGGCCTAGATAAGTGAAGCAGGTAACCTCTGTCAAATCTCTCCAGTTGATGGTGATTGGTGCTGGTTGTTGTTGGTTGGTTGGTTATCTTCACCACTTCCGCTTCTCTGTGTTCACTTGGAGTCCTGTTTTCGCTGCACTGCTTCCTCAGCCAGTTTGTTGGTTTTCGCCTGCCTGTAAGTCTTCGAGTTTGTTTGACATTAGACATACACCACCTGCGAAATCCAGATCTTCCGGAGTCTCCTCATTGGTGGTGCAGCGTGCTGCTGTCTCCTCGCTCATCAAAGTGTGACGCGTAATCCAGTCCACCACAATCAAGAATACCATCGGCGATAATAGACAGCCCTGTCTTACTCCTGCATTCACCTCGAACGCCTCGCTGAGTTACTCGTTGTGGATCACCCGACAGGTGGCATTGTCATATAGCTGTTGAATGAGGCCGATAAAGGCTTGGGGACTGGACACCATAGTGTTGAAATAGTTTCCAAATTACTTCCCGGGCAACGCTGTCTGTCATCATGTAGGTTGATCTTTTCCGGATAGAGACCTGGTTATTTGATACAATATCCTGAGATCTCTTTTACCTGTAGCATGTTCTGTTTCAGATTCCGCCCCCCAGTATGTCGCAGAATTGTTTTGTCTCTCCCAGCGCTCTTCTTCACTGCTTTATTCAGTGCAGTGTACGTTGAACTCAGCTTCTCCTTCTGTTGCCCATCTGTTAATCGTGACAGATAGATAGACTGTATGATAAACAGCCAATCAATATAATGTGACATTTTTGTGGCGATTATTGGTCAATTTAATGTAAACTCACACCACGTGATGTGACCTTGAGTGTTCTTTGTTTCCTGCCACTTTACTTGTGTGTACATGTAATTAATCAACCGTTCATTTTTTCCGTTCCCTCAATAATTTTCGGTACGGTTTTGTCTTTTCTTGAGTGACAATGGGTTAATATATTTTCCTTGGTGTAATTGCATGATTTATTTTTTGTTTTAGAAACAGATAAAGTTTAAGTCATGTCACTCTATTTTAACTATAGTTAAGCCAAGACTCTGTGTTGTCAGTATTGAGCGGAAGGACTAAATCTGTAGGCAAAATAAATCCTACACCCACTGGATTAGGACTCTGGCTGACACTGGTGACATCAAGATATACACTCAGTGCTTTAGTGTGCTCGTCGTTTCGTCTGGTTGGCCAAACCGAAGTAGATTACCGTTTCACCGGTTGACAATTTCCACAGTTCACGTCCGTTCCATCTGCTGTAGCAGACTCTCAGTAATTCCAAACCGTATTTTCTTATTTACTTGGGTGCTTGGGCAGCCTTGCACATTTTGCGGATATTCTACGTCCTCATTCATAATCTTGCTTTCAGTTAGAGTAGACGCATCCATTGACTAGCTTCCCGAAGGATTCTACAACCAGTTGCCTCATCTCGCCTCTCCGATTCCAACTAAGAAATGGTTCCTTTTTTGTATTAATAGTGTTTCTAAACATTTTCTCATGCGTTGAATTATCTTTAGCGATTTGGTTGGTTTTATGGTGTATGATAGCTAGCCCCACGCCCAACCTTTCATCTTTACTAGGGTCTGAGAGCGGCTAGTAAACTAGGCGAGGCTAGAACTTGAGATAGCAGGTGATTTTAGAGACAGTGGTGTCCAATATTCCATTTACTAATAAGTCCCAGTCAGTGTCAAGCGACATGCATCTTAGTGCATGAATGAGGTCATGTGAGTGGGATGTTTCTTGAGTTTTCTTTGTTATGTGGCCACAACCTTTCTGTGTTGCTTGCTATACACTTTCGATGTAATATAAATAATTTGGTGGTCGGAGTTATGCAAGGGAGTTCTCCTTCGCCCCCCATATATATCGCGATCATTCATGAAAACCAAGTCTAGGGTTTTGTCCAGATGAGTACTGAATTTGACAAGGTTGTCATAATTAAGTGATTTGAGAAGGCCATGATCGCATGAGTTAAAGATCCTAGAGACTATGAACGAAAAGTTTTCAAATACAGGAGCAGCGAATTCCGTAAATTCGTCAGCGAAGATAGGTATATCTGAGAAATTGAAGTCTGGAGTTGTATAAACACTTGTTATGCATACATACGAGCACTTATTTAAAGGCTTTGGTCTACACCTAACAGTGATACCGTTTATGTTGTCATTGGAAAAATAAAAATACACATGATTGGATGTAGACCACTTTGCAGTAATAAAGGTGGCTATCCCTCCACCATGCTTTTTCTTTAACGTCTGTCAATGCTGACAGGAAATTTCATATCCTTTTAGTGAAATTAGATTACTGTCATCCTGCTGGTGGAGCCAAGTCCCTTGCATGGCTAAAGTACCGGAATTTCGATACACATTTGAGTATATTAGAGTTTGGAGATGGTCCACTTTGATAGACAGAGGTCTGCAGCTAGCGCTAACCGCTTTGGGGACAGTCATGTGATTAACTTATCTACGCTTTAATACGCACCGCCAACCACAGTGATGTTTCTCCTCAATTTTTTAGGATGAGTCAACGCGATAGGTTGTGAAGATTCAAAAGACGCGTGATAGTTAGTAGTCCGATTGCAAGAAATTTGTAACTGATTGAAGCAGCAATATAGCATCAAACTAAAGCAGCATATGAGTTTATGGGAAACGGTACTTTGAATAGCCTGAAGTCCATCAGTCCACCTGCCAGCTCCCCGGTAGGATGAGCAGAAAATTAAGAGGTGGTACTAGGCGGTTGGAAAGCGGATTGTTAGTTGCCTTTTTATCTTTGCATAATCTTCTGAATCCATTCTCCTCAGTCAGTCAAAAAGGACTACCACTGCTTTCTCCAAATAGGTCGTTATCAGCTGAGAAGCTGTCACTACAAGAAGACACGTAGTGCGTTATCATGGTTCCTCTTGAACTATCAGGCCTTCCCCTCTGATATGTAGCATAGTGTTCAAGCTGCAAAGGAGGTTCGCTGCACACATCAGTGTTCCAGAGTTGATTACTGATGAAGTGGTTGTATGTTTTGCTATCCTCGAAATCTAAATCCTGCGGGGGTTTTGTTCGAATAACAGGCTTCTTGGTGCCCAAACATTTACCTGTTTTTGTCTGACCAATGGCATTCATATGGTCCGGACCTCTTAAACGAAACACTGTAGTAACGTTAGGCGTTTGCCCTCCATTGTTGGAATGGTTTTTCCTTTAGCAACTTATCAAGCTCAACATAGCTTTTATCATGCTGGACAAATATACTAAAAAAATTCGTAATAACAATGGGGATAACAAAGCTTTATTTCAGACAGCATTCGAACATATGGTACAAACATTTTTGGTGACTCCAAACTATAGCAGCCCGAAGCGAAACTACTAAATAATAGCGTTGACACATCTCTGACGACTAACCAGGTGCGTCCGAGGCGGAAGGGCGTAATTTGAAAAGAACGGTTATAAATGAGTAATACAACTTTAAAAAGTAGTCACATAGAGCAGCCTCCTTGTATACGTTTCGAGAAGAGCTTTCAATTTCTCATAGGAATCCTCATAATTAGTTAAAGTCAATTTCTTGAAATTGTCAGCGTATTTAGTTTCAAAGTACTTTTCTTTATACAGGATTTACATGCACATTTTTAATCTGAAGTGTATCTTAATTTCGTTGAGGAATTGCGCAACGTTTGCTTGGAAGCAATGAAACAGCCTGCAAGCCCATGTATAGGTTATGTGATATGACTGGACGGCTAAAACAATGATAAACCCAAGTGAATTGAAGCATTATGGTGGGAAGAAGTTTCGTTAGCCCAGTAGTTCAAGCGGGCTGCCTTAATAATGATGATGGTACGTGTTACGCAACACAGATTTGTGATATTTGGGGAGGGGGAATTAGGTGAAGTGCACTCACTGCTTATAGTAATTGCACTTAGAGGCTACACCTTTTTAATGGCTACGCGCCTGCAAGCATTTTACTTGTAGTCCGGTAACACTTCCCTTATGATTTTATTTCTGCGCCTACTAATTTGATCTAATGTTCTCAGTGTTGTCATTGCGTTCAAGCAGTGTACATCACAACTTTGCTCTCTTTGCACCGGTTTTCGAAGCGAAACATAGCTCGAAGATGACGCAAATAGTGGATTTTAGATCATTGTAGCCTTCTCAAACGAATTCGAGGCCTGCATGAACTTTCTCTAGAGTGTTAGTTGACCTGACTGGAGGATTTCCCAATAAGTCACGGCGGTCACACTGTTCTGATGTAAAACCTACATCCTCTTCAAAATAGAATACCGAAATTCAAGAAATTATAAGTTTTAAATGAGCATGTCATAATGACCACTCCCCAAATAAACCCGGCTATAGTACTAGGGAAGCTGCAGAGAATCAAATCTGGAAAGTCCCCAGGTTGTGACGACATCAGGCCATCTGTTCCGAATCAGTGCGCTGAAGTTCTCTATAGGCCCCTATGAAACTTGTTACAACATTTGATGGATTCAGAGAAACCGGCAAGAGATTGGAAAAGAACCAAACTTTCTCTGATCTTCAAGGGTGAAGACATGCAAAATGCCACCAGTTATAGACCAGTAGCTTCACTCCAAATGGTATCAAAAGTACTAGAGAGTATTATTGATGATCACATAGCAGAGCACCTCGATAGGACTAAGAGACTCCATGAAGCACAACACGGTTTCAGGAAAGGCAGGTCCTGTGTAACAAGCCTACCACCACCTTGGGATGACTGGACATCATGGTGGGATATGAATATTCCAATCCATATGGTCTTCCTAGACTTTGAGAAGGCATTTGATATAGTTCACCACGACTTCCCCTTGCACACAATAAGTCGGGCAGACCACACCATGAAGTGCATAATATCATTGCTCCCCACTGCTTAGAAAGGACGCAAAACTTTTGGAAAAAGCCCAAAGGGAGTGATGGGTTTTCGGAACAAACCGCATGGTGAACGGCTAAAGAAATTAGGTTTCTTCACACTTAGCCACCGTAGGACTAAGGAGGTTTGATTAATTCCTACAGGATAACAAATGACTAGAATCACCCACTAGAATCCCACTTCTTTTCACTGAGGGTTTTCCGTCCCCGGAACTCCTTCACGGCAGTTGCAGCTGCGGCACCGTCCGTCGACAGCTTTAAGCGAAGGCTGGACAATCATGCATCTCCATAAGGACTGCGTCCAACCTTGAAATCCCATGCACAATTCATGGGTAGACAACTAAATTTGTCGTTTCACTTCTTTACATTCCCTACTGACTACTCCAACTACTACACTTACACTTATTATAATTATTGTTGTTATTGATATGTATATAGTATATACGTATGTATGTATAGATATGTATATATATCAACTTCAAATTTAATTAGCTGTCTGCATTTATGTTTCCTCGAATTTTCCGGTTTGGACTCCGGGGTTCTATCCCTTAATAATAATAATAATAATGTATTTCATATAAATTTACAAATTTACATGAAAATGCATGCCATTTTTACAGGCACGATCAAGTATGATATAATATCAAATCGTAGATTGTCTACAAGTTAATCGTATTTCAACTGTTAAATATTCGATACATATAATACACTCATTTTCTGAATTAGGCCGTATAGTTATTGAATTGTACAGTTGTCCTCCAGGTTGAGCGGGAAAATCGACTTCGTTCCGTTTTCATCCCGTGGTTGTAGGCATACGATAACCAACCGATATTGAGGTAAGTACACCTTTTACAAGGGATTGGAATCTGTTTTAGAAAAATTAAAGTGCTGAGGTGAATCATTAAATTGTAATGAAATAGGTAAGTGCAAGTATCATTAATAAATGCATTAATAAAGGAAACACCCTAGGGTAACAACATTCATTTGCAATGTATAATGCTACAGATATATCACAAACTATCATGATATCAACTTTTGGTTTTAATACAATTATCCTCATGCCAGTTGTTTTTATTTTATACCTTTTTGTGCATTTAGTGCACTACCGTACCCTTCAGAGAGTAGGAGTATAATAAGTAATGAAGAGCTATAAGATGTTAAGTTTAATGGAGTAAAATGAGGATCAAGTAAAGACGTTGTCAGAAAATAAATGAGATAAGACATTGTGGAGTGGTATGAAAAGATCTGACGATAGACAGCAAGTTAATTTATAAGATGCCCCATAAATCTGAGCAGATCCCACATGGTCGCATCTCAACAATAGGCTGGGTGAATGGTATATATTTAAAGGTAGAAGCATGATCTGTCAAGGCGTTCATTGTTATCTTTTTCAAGATAAAGATTTAAGCCCTCATAAAAATCAGAAATATCTCGAGCCTTCAAATTTTTTAATGCTGTTCCTGCAGAATGGGGCGATTCACCTTAGTGTCCACCACCATATCTACTGATCAGCTAACTCCACCCTCCCACCTTTTTTGATGTTAGGCTCTGAGACTATGATTATTATGGTTACCGCATATATATTGCTTGGTACCAGACATGTTAGTACCCCATATCCCATCTCCCTAGCTTTCTTAATGAGTGCTTCCAATAGGTCCCCGCGTACATCTTTATGAACATATTATATATGTATGCATGCGTCCTAATGAACAGATTACTTTATAAGAAGACAAAAACCTTGAAGAATAACAAGAATAGGTTTTGTGAATAGTGGAACAAGATTCAGCAGAACAATATAGTTAGGGTTCAATATAGGTAGTATGAACTGAAGGTAAGGTCGGTTGGCAGGACCAAGTGTACTAAATTATCATGACAGTTTTATATATAGTAAACATTTGACATTGCAAAGTAACCTGTCTACATATATTATAAAAAGATATTAGCAGAACCAACAAAATTTCAGCATTTGGTTAACAATACTACAGAAAGTTAGTGAGTCTTACAGGTAGCCGTAAAGTAAATCAATCTATATACAATAAGAGTGTAATCATTGTTATAATTCGTATTATCAAAGAATACATTAGGCTCAAAAACTGAATGTTATAAGGGAAATAAGAGTGATAAACTAAGAGAACATTTGCTGCGTAAGTAATCATTGCCGACGCACACCTGATATCTATGTTTGGCCTTCGAATTTGAGCTACCGATATCATATGCTGGATATTCCATACTTGTACCAAAAATACCGTATGGTTTCAAGCTGTAATCAAAAATTAAAAAATTAAATAACCTACACTAATTATGTCTGTTATTATTATTTCTACTATTATTTCTCTTCTCTTTTGTCGACGACACTGGGGGAATAAGTGATGAAAGGATCAACTCCATTCACACTAGCAACAAAGTTTTGACACACTGCATACTACAAAAAACATATAATTAATCCTAGCATCACTCCTTTTGTAGTCGACTAAAGCTACGACAATCGAGTGGCGGGACGAACTAAGCAGAAGTTCACCGAAGAACAGGAACATTTACCTCATAATCAATAAGCGAGCACAAAGAAATAAAATTGGTTTATAATAACTCGTAAAAATGATATTGGACATTGAATCGGTTAGTTACGAATAAGTTGGACATTGAAGCGCTGACCTTGAGGAAAATTGGAATTGGTCTAGGTCATTATATCCAAAGCCGACTGTATGTTGTGCATCCGCATTTTCATTTGCATTTGCTCTACTGTATACATAATTTTCTTGGCATTTTTGGTTATAACCTACCGTTATTTTATTTGAACTAGTAGCTCCCTCAAATCTATATAAATGACAAAATTATCCGCATAATCATACCTGCTATGTGGGTTGACTCAAATAAGAAATCGGGGCAATTTTGGAGTAACTCAATATTGAAACTTGGGAGACATTTTGGGAATATGTAGTATTTTCCCTCGAAAATCCCTGGACTTCCCCTAAAACACTAGAAACCCCCCAAGTCCATAAATTAGCCACGAAACTTTCTCTGAACACCCCTCAAAATCCTTTGAAACCCTGAAAATACCCTGAAATGTTTTATTCGGACGCTATCCATTAACTGAGGCACTTCTGCAACATGACTGTGCTCGAACATCAGCAACTAACGTTCCACTGCTGGCCAAGCTCATCGCAGTATAGATGTAATAACAGTAAATGCCAAGATAATGCCTAAATATTTTGTGTACTAGTCACATTATTTTTGTAGTGGCTGGATTGTTTAAGTGCACAGTACTTTTTACTCTCATCAAAAGATATTAGATGTATTTGAACTGCACTGCCAAATCAGAGGACGAAGGAGATTGTTACCAGTCCGCCTACAGTGATATGATAAAGATGATCATTAGAGTTTATATAAAATTTTAAAGTAAATCTTTCATTACTAACCGCACTTGTATCAGCTGCGTCAAATGCCACATTCTCGTCAAGAATTTTAACAACATTTGTACACACTGGTAATTATATTTGGATGTAAAAACTTATAGTTTAGTCCAGTTGAAGAAAGCATCAGACTTTGCAAGGCATGTGAGCGTTAAGACTTTAAAATTACGGAAATATTTGGGCACAGTAAGATGTATTTGCTTTGTGAAAAGCTGTTAGTAGTAATGTATATGTAAATGTAAAGATATCTTGCACCTACTTCCGCTATGTCTCACGACCGTAAATTAGGATGGAATAAACTACTGTATAGCACACATGCCCTTTGATAGGTAGTCAGATATTACAGTTGCACAAAAAATGACACCAGTTAGCCAATACAAAAAATACCGTTATTTGACCGTACTGAGACTTTATCAGGAGTCGATCCACTAAAGACTGAAGCGATTTCCGAAACAAGTGAATTGGTCAACTTGATCAACCGTTTCAATCTCCGATCATTAAACTAGAAGTCTGTGAAGACTAGGCCAGCCACATCATTATACATTTGATACGTGTAAGTCACATGCTAGACATACTTCAGTTTTCGCCCAGTGTCTAGAAGACTGCATGTTTTCAGTCTTCATCTGAACGAATTATATCACATGCGTACTCCTGAGAGCAAGTTAGTTCCTGAAGCTTCGAAGTCGACCAAAGTCACATCTGCCAGTAAATTTATATTGAAATTATATAATGGTGAAAATTGGAATTCCTGACGTGTACCGTGGGTTTTCGTCATTTCACACGATAACTCTTCATAAGCACTCACATGAATTTGAGTGTTGTACTTTGATCAGTACAATAAACTTTCCCAACGCTCCATTTATAGACAAAAAATGCCAGGACGCCTATTGATGGAAGGAGTTAAATGCCGTCTTAGGGTCAGGAAATATAGCGTGTTGGACTTGATGAGTAAATATATCTATGTTTCAGAATGTTCTGATGTTTATTATTCTTGTCAGAAATGCCATAGTCAATATTCTTATTGTCTTTGTGTTAAGCAACTCGTAGTGCAAATTTCAAGTATCTTGGCTTTGTCTATTCGTTATCGATTTCTAATTCTTTCTAAAATAATGAGTACTGATACTTGACAGCTAATGTACATTTATTTGTACTTAACAGCAAACGTCAGTACATGGATCCAGATTCAAACTTGTAGCTTACTGGTTAGAAGTCGAGGCTCTATTATTTTTGTCAGTTATGCTCCATATTTTTAATCCGGAGTTCTTTTGATACCTTTACTCGTTTTGGCGAAGTTTCAGTCATATTAGAAACTTTAAAATACTCATAATTTACTGTATCAAAAGTAGCCACAGTCCTTGAGGATGACTTCCATTCGTAATCTTAAAGTATAAACCTTTAGAATCGTAAAATTGTTAAATTTTTCGATGAATTATATACATATAATGACTGTATCTTTCATATTGAATAGGTCTTCTAATTCACTCGTCGAATAGCCAATGAATCCGAACTACCCTTCGGGCCTCATAGGATTCGGATGGAATACAGGCCAAAATGTCACTCCTGCGCCACGATGGGAACAACCTCAGATTGGATTCTGCTTTGATTCACCAAATCCTCCAGCTCCTGAAGTTCCTCCACCTATTCAAAATCGTGGTGTAGTCGGTTTCAACGTTGATCAAATACCGGTAGATCCACCTTCAGCATACTCTTTCCCTGCTAACAATCCTCAGTACCGTGTATCTGAAGACAATTTTCGTAATAGTGTCCCACCACCACCAAGACCAAGTATTCCTCCTACCATTAGATCCAATTCACCGAAACCATATGGTGGAAATGATGAGTATAGATCAGTTACCCCAACAGCTCCTCCTGAACCTTCATCTATACCTATAAGTTCTAGTCCGAGTAGTGAAGCAGTACACGTGATCACAATCAGCAAACCTGACCCTTATAAATCTCGTAAGTTATACTTTTCAACTGAAATTTATAGTCTTCAAAAAGACAGCTTTTATATTTGTAAAACTCATGATATTATGATGGACTGGCACCTATGCATTAGGAAGTTTTTTAAAATAGTTATTATAGCAAGTAGACATTTTGCCTTTCTTTTATTTATAAGTCATTAGAAAGTTTATGGAAGGATTTGTGACAAGTAATCTAACTGTATCTCATATCTTGAGTATTAACAATTCCTTGTGGGTTGAAATAAACTTTCTACAACGATGGCATTTTGAAAAAAAATACTGTAGACGTATTAAAAAGCTTTCAAGCTCATTTTTTACATTTTCTGCTGCTACTGGAACTGTAGATATGTTGTTAGATAAGTTATTCAAGTTTCAGTCTTCTATTCTTTATTATTATTCCCTTGGGTTCCAAGTGGAACATAGGGCTTCAACAACACATCTCCACTTCGTTGTATTTGGTGCTTTCCTCTTCAGCTGGGCCCACGATTGCCCATAATCTCTCATCTCCTCCATGTCACCCTCGCACTCGTCGCTACCTATTGGGATTCCACTCAACAGGTGGCCTGCACTGCGCGCGATATCATTCAGCGGCCTCCTCAACGTATGGCGGATCCATCTCCATTTTCTCCCACATATTTGTTGAGCAGTCGGCTCTTGGTTGGTTTGTTCATTGTCAGAGTTTCTTGTTGCTAATTCTTTCTGACCGGCTGGCCATTTGGTCTTCAGTGTGGAGCCAACGAAGGAGGCAGCCGTTGATAAAAGTCTGCAGCAATCTGCTGGAAATACTTTTCGTGACTCACGCGCAGTACAAGTTTCTGACCCGTATAGAAGAATTGACTGACTGACTTCACATTTGTGTTAAAAATTCGAATCTTGTTCTCTACGCTGAGTGAAGTAGAAGATCTCCAAACTGATTTGACATCATCCGTGATGTCACCAGTAGTCGAAACGATGCTGCCTAGCCGGATAAGTGAACGAAGTAACCTCTTTCAATTCTCTCCCGTTGATAGTGATTGGTGCTGGTTGTCGTTGCTGCTGCTATTGGTTGGTTACCTTCATCAATCTCGTCTTCTCTATGTTCACTTGAAGTCCTGTTTTCGCTGCTGGTCTCTCCTGCCAGTTTGTTGGTTTTCGCCTGCAAGTCTTCAAGCTTGTGTGTCATCAGACATAAATCATCCGCCGCGAAATCCAGATCTTCTGGAGTCTACTTATCGGTCCAACATACTCCTGTCTTCTCGCTCCCCACACGTGGTCTTCCACCACAATTAGGAATGTCATCATCGATGATAACAGACAGACAGCCAGCCTTATCTTACTCCTGTATTCACTTCAAAGGCAGACTTTACTGAGTTTCCCGTTGTGGATCACCTGACACGTGGTAAGCATTGTCATATAGCCAGCTGTTGAATGAGGTTGATAAAGACTTGGGGCATTGTACGTACATTCCAAGTCCCCAATCTTATTCTTGCTTTCATCGAGGGAAGACACATCAGCTGACTAGCTTCCCGAAGGCTTTCATCAGCCCACAGAGTCATTTTACCTCTTCGATTCCAGCGAAGAATAGGTTTGTGTTTTTTGCATTTTTTTATTGTTTTTCTTGTGCGTTGAAGTTTCTCTAGCAGTATGATAAGTTTAGTGGTGTAGGGTTGCTAACCCTAACCATGGCTTGGGACCGGCTAGTAAACTAGGTGAGGTTCGTCTATTCTTAGTTTTCTGAAATCGAGTTTTAAAGATAAATTGACAGTATTGTCAGGATGTTAGTATTGTATTATCTACTCCCTGCATTCTAAGTGAAGAAGTATTGAGCCTCAGTGGCACTCACTGGCTCCAGTGCACTCAGCTAATTGGCATCACTTTCAACTGGATACACAACTGTCTACAGGCCTTCATTTTCTCCTCACAACGTGATCTTTTCCATGTCACTCTTGGACGTCCACCACTTCGCTTCTCCCATTTGAGGAGCTGCTTGGCGTGTGGTATCACTCCACTGTCTTCTCAGAGTATGCTCAATCCGTATCCATTGCCTTCTGCATAGTTGTTAGGATATTACCTCGTATAATTCTCTAATACAGATTCTACAAGTTGCTAATAATAATAATTTTATGGAGCTGTTAAAAATGTTCATTGTAAAAACTTCAAGAATTCCTGTCCCGCTGTGATCACCTAAGCATATTCTTCGAATAGTCTCTAGAAAGTATTTTTCTTCGGTGTCTAATTTCTGTTCAACTTATTCGGTAGTGTTGACTCAGTGAAACGCCTCAAAAAAATAGTTTGCAATGATGTAAATGTATCCACATAATAATGATTACAACAACCATAGTAATCTGCTATATTCCAAAACAGACAATACTTGTAATACAGCATGGCATTTTCAGCATTTGTCACAGTATTGCATCTAATTTACTTAAAATATGGATAAAATTAACCACAGGAACTTTTCTACATTTACGGTAGGAATAAAGTAGAAAATGTGCCAAATATAAAATGAGATTAATAGCTATACTAATAATACTAATAATAACAGTGGGTTTGTTTCGAACAGTATTGTCGATACACTATGGAAATCTTAGCATGTTATGGAATATTGAATCTAGTGTCCTCTTGACATAGCATGGTGAGGAGAAAAACAAAAAAAATAAATAACAATTATTACAGGGCTTAAATGATGTTTATTTACACTTATGAAAAAATCAACAAAATAGTGAGAGGACTATGAATATAACAGGAATGATAACAGCAGTAAAACGTGACTGCATAAAGATGGATAAAATTGTTTATTCACTAGTGGAGAGAAGGTTAATTAGTCAGTTAGTTCGTGCCTGACACTATTTACATCACATAAAGTACGTGCCACAAAATATGGTATCGTGGAATTTCTATGCTTAGACGCGAGCGTGTGTAAATTTTTTTGTTGAAATGACTTCTTGTTCTATCTGAAGAGGTGCAGCAAGGTGAAATCTGCGGGTAGTGCTGTGGATGCTCACAGTTTGACAAAATCCCTTCAGCAAATTTGTTGCATGAAATCAAGTGCCTATCGATAATGACGATGTTGAAATTATGGCCTAACGGGATACCACCACTCGCTCCACTAACAGTCTTCAGAGTCCCAGGAAGTATGACAGTCTTTTTTCAACAACCCAGGAAAGAATAAGGGTGAAAAATAGGGAAGAACGGGTAAGATGCAAGAGTTGACCAACTGTAAGAGGAGGAGGGGTTTGAGTTATGCCTGAGTGCCTTAACTTCCTAACGTTTAAGACCATTTGTTGACTCCTGATAGAAAGCTGTTCATCTTAGTACAGTCTAGCTGGGAGTTAACAGACATTGAGATAGTTCGACCGTCCGCATATTTAACAAAGTTCATATCATCTGCAAAATTCTAAACATTTTTCACTCATTTCCATCTGACTTTTATCTGTCACATGCATGTCTGTCTGTCTGTTGTAGTATTACCTTATTTCTCTCCTCGTTAGTGTTTTAAATCAGGTTACAAAGTGCTCCTGGAACTGGTGTGTATACCCTTGCGTAAAGTTATACATTGGTGAGTTAGTCAATCACATCTCTTTACGCCAAAATAGTGTGAATGCTTTCAGGATGTACATTCTGAGTTTCAAATTTGGTTGGAAAACAGACTGTAGTTGAGTTTTTGTGGTGTTAGTGGAAGACGTAATTATGTCTAACTTAAACGTGCAAAATAAACTATAAAAATCCATGGTGGGCACTAAAGATTTCCTTCTTGTTTAGAATTCTTCATTAAGATGCAGTGAACATTACTATTCCGCTGATGAAGTAAAACTCAATAATGCACGATATCCAATTTATGTTAGCTCATTGAATGCATATTTAAAGGTTTAATAATCTTTCAAAATGTACAATGTATGGGACAGCGTTAGTTAGTTAGTCAAGTAGACTGGAGATGATATCAAGATTTTCGGTAATAGGGATACTAGCATATAATGAGTTAATATCGTAGCTTACCATAATGTCTTCTTTATCAATTTCTCGGTGTTCTATTTGGGATTTGAAATCATTTGAATTCCTTACAATATTTCGAGTGTCCTTTTGTAGTGGTTGTAGTACCGAGAGTAAGTATTTAGATCGGTTGTATATCGGTGAGTTGGTGAAATCTATTACTGGTCTTAACGGAACTGTGGGTTTTTGTATCTTTGGTTGACCGTAGAATCTTGAAGGTACATAAGATTTTGGTTTTAGTTTAAATCAGAGAGAATTTCCAATTTTGGATTTCATTTCTTGAAGGAGTCTGTTTGTATTTAGTTTCATTTTGTTGAATTCGGCGGATTTCTTCTTCTCTTCAACAAGTAAGTATGGTCCTTCAGATAGGTGTTCAATCTCCTTCTTTTCATAATCCGTTCTGTTCATTATCACAGTGACGTTTCCCTTGTCGGCTTTCGTTATAACGATGCTTTTATCTTTCTTCAAATTTCTTAAGGCTTCATATTCTTGTTTGGTGAGATTAGATGGTATGTTTCGTTGTGTCATTAATATGTGTGATATCTTTTGACGAACAGATTGTGATTCTTCATTGGTGAATTGTTGTAGAGCAGGTTCGATCATAGGTGCTATTTCCTGGACCGATAATGGCTTTCTAGTGATATTGAAATTCAGACCTTTCTGTAGTAATGAGATTTCATTTTCGGTTAGTATCTTGTCTGACATGTTATGTATGGCTCTAATATTCTTCATATCATTTGCTGAGGTTTTCTTTGGTTGTTTCTTTTCTTCGAGTTTCAAGAATTTTTGTATTTGTCTTCTTTTAGTGACATTATGAAAATAAGATTCTCGTTCATTAAACAATTTTTGGAAGTACTCATAGTTATGGCTTGTAACAAGTAATGTTAAACAGTCGTCTATATTTTTGATTCTCGTTCGATAAGATTAAAGTTTGACGTTGCAGTTATGTACTCTTTCTCGTAAAAATACTTTGGAGGTATGATTTGCGGCAAGTGTGGATTTGTGCGAATATTCGAGAGGTTTAACTCGTAGTGACTTTAGAATAATTTCACTTTGTAGACAGCGTGCGTTGAAAATACGATGATTATAGAAGTTACATTTATGCTTCGATAGAGTAATCCGGTTTTTAATTAAGTTATATATGCGTAAACCAAGTTCACTTTTAACAGTTTGAAAAAATTTGGGCATTGGGTATATGATATTCATTATAATAAAGGTTTTTGTATTTCCCAATGAATGAAAAACAAAACGATATTGTTTTTCATTCATTGGGAAATACAGAAACCTGTATTATAATGAAAGTCAAGTACTTAAACCACTGAGCCTTATTTCATACTCTTGAACTGACGGATTGGTTTCCATAGAATATAGAACTTTGAACAGATATGCAGTAGTTCCACCTAGTTGCCACTCACCCTCCATGTACTACACAAACCAAGAGAAGAGAGTAAAGAGAGGTAATAAACACAAGGGTGAAGGGGAAAAGAATGGTAAGTAATATGGAAGAACAATAGAGTTTTATTGGATATGACTGACAAATCACAAAAAGAGTGAATGCATCTGCTCTGTCATTGACAACGAGGATTTTGAGCCATATCACCAATGATCTGCAGGCATCGTTGATTCTTACTATCCCGAGGACCCCAACCACAATGCCAGTCTACACCCCGCTACGTGTTTGACCGGCTTAAACTTACTGTTATGGATTTCACTGACTGACGAAGCCAAGTTTTGCTTTGATCATCATTAACTTTTGTTCAACCTAATCAGTGCTATGTCAGCTAACATTGCCCGTTGTCGAGGAGGGCGATAAACTGACATCAGTTGCTAAGCTGCATGAAATCAATCAACTTGTTGAATACTTCATTCTAACAACATGTTTCACTAAATAAGTGTTAGTAGTTGGGGGAGGGTGGCAATCAGCAGAATCTAGGTTTCGTTTCTATGGATCCTCGTCAGCAAGGATTACCTACAACCTCAGAAGAAATGATTTCTCTTCGAAGACCTAGACTAGTGTCACCCAGTGTTGCACAGTTAGATAAGTTACAACTCAGCTATCCAGGATCTCACGATCATCGATCTTCTGTAAGACTTTTATAGATAAGCTGATCAGTTACACCAGTCAGTAACCAGCACATCACATTTCTAGTCCTGTATTTCAGTTCTAACTGGGTTCTTTCTGTCAGTTAAAAGATGGTAACATGGTCACTCCGTATTTCACTATTCTTCATCGAATGCAAACGTCGTAGAGCTTCACTGAGGAGAATAAAGTCAAGTGCTGGAGTAAATACAAACACCGCATTCTATTTGTTGTATTTAACTAGAATTTAACTTCACTACACTGAAGCTCATTATTTCAAGTCTTCATACTCTAATACATGAAATCCACAAACACTGTATGTTATAGCTTTAATTAAAATGTTAAGGCTTAACTTTTAAATACCTTGTGTGTGTGTCTATATGTACCCTATACAAGGTTACACTTGCTCTGTAGTGTTTGTTGTCACACTACACACTGTACTTTAATTTTTCAATTGTTGATTAATAAAATGCGAAGGTAGATATATCTACAAAATGGTAATTCTGTTTTATTATTATTATTTTGTCTCCATCGTCATTTACTTCAAAGTGGTGAATCACCCATAGAAACCTTTACTTTTGATCGGTAAAATTTACGATTTGTGTGTGTGTGTGTGTGTGTGTGTAAAGGCGTATACATTTAAGCTAGTGGAAATGAAATTCACAGTTCTTAAGTATAATTTGTTTAAGATAAACTGTATTATCATTATAAAGTCATAATGATTTAAGTAGTCTGTACCTAAGACACTGAATACTACTGAATGAAATCTTATATAAACATGAGAAACAGACGAATGATGTTTAAGGCATCTTGAATGTGAACGCGTTATCGATTACCACTACTATTACTACTACTGTAACGACAGAAGACAAGGTCAAATCAAGAGGTATTCGTAGATTTCTATGTACATTATTTTTAGCGGAGAAGCAACCTCTTCTGATTCGTTGTTTACTTTCTGAAGGTTATCCTGTTATCTCTTTGTAACCGTTTCTCAGAAAATGAAGCCATATATCTACGAAGAATCATATTTCCACACGTTAACTCCGCTGTGATTGGGTGGTGATTTTCTCAGGGTTAAGCCTTGTCATTGCATTTCTCATGGCCCTGACCCTGATTAGGGACGTGAACATTGACGTAAATTGTTGTCTACAATTGACGTTGCCTCAAATATCGCAACCCGTGTCACCCAGTAATGTGGTTAGAGACGTCACCACTGAGCTAAAACTAATCCAGTAAGCATGCCACAATAATGAGTCTCCTAGATTGATGAGGCAGATTTGCAAATTGACAATAAGCATTCATTCAGCCACCACCTCTAAGAACTAGGAACATTATACCGTCTACCCCCTAGCGACCAATTATTATAGTTTTATTTCATTTATTTTGCCGACAAAAACCATTGTAATTATTCCTAGAGTGTATGTTTCACCTTTACCAAGAGACATAGGAATAGACAGAATTTAACTAAATGTCTAATTTTAGTTCAGTTTAGATTTTCCAGTCGACTGGCGCTTGAAACTCTGGGCATTGGATTCGAGCCTCGGTGGGGACACCATCACTGACTCACTGGGGAACACAGGTGCATCCAGATGGCGAGTCATTCCCAAGTAGGACGAAATGCGCATCTTGTGGGATTCCATTTTTAGTTACCATCCAGCAATTGACCTCAATGTTTACTTTTGTCGCAGAAAAGGATGTCTTAACTAAGAATGTTATCTTGCCACATTCTCTTTGGTTCCCAGTGATTCCCCATAAGCTTTCATTACCTCCTCTTCCTCTCATGATCTCCTCCATGTCACTCTCGGACGTCCAACTCGTAGTTTCCTATTCTGGTTCCACTGACCCGATGTCATTCGACGGTCTCCTCAGAGTATGTCCAGTTCATCTTCGTTTCCTTCGGCATATCTGTTGGACGATAGGTTCTTGGTTGGTTCGTTGCCTTTCAGAGTTCCCTGTTTTGCTTATCATTCCTGGCCAACCATCTGAACTTCAGTATGGAGCAAAGGTAGCAGGTATTGATGAAAGCTTGAGCAGCATTCTGTTGGAAATGCTTTTGGTGATGCATGTGTCAAGTCTCTTAATCATATAGAAGCAATGACTTCACATTAATGCTGAACATCCGGACCTTGTTCCTTATACTGAGTGCAGTAGATTCCCATACTGGTTTCAGGGTGAATGAAGGTCTATCATACTTTTCCTCTCCCGCCTTTGATAGCCTCATGTGTACCGTCTGCATAGGTGGAAGAAGTGACCTCTTGTAAATTCCTCTCAGTGATAGTATGACAAATGCTTGTTGGTCAGGTACCTTTATCACCTCTGACTTCTCTGTATCCAATTGAAGCCTTGTCTTCGCCACCTGTTTCTTCTTCTAACTTGCTGAATTTTCGTCTGTAGATCTTTGAGTTTCTGTGACACATATTATACATAAACCATTCATGAAATCCAGATTTTCCAGGACCTTTTCATCAGTCCAATGTATGCCTCCATCTTCTCGCTTCCCAACCATCTATTGCATGATCCATAGTTCTTGTTTTGGTTGGTAGGTAGGTAATTTTAGATGGTTGGAGGCGATCGGCAGGAAGCCTTGGACCTAGGTTTCGTGCTAGTTGGCACTCGTCACCAAGGTGTATCTGCAACCTTGAAGGAACTCATGTCCCTTCTGAGATTCGAACTTGCGTCACCCAGGTAATTTTCCATTCATGATATCGTTTAAAAACAACACATTGGAGATAACCTTTTATAAGTATACAAGCCTGTCATTTTGTATTGGTGGCTAAGTGGTAGAGTGCTGGCCGACCATGCATGTGGTTCGAGGTTCGATCTCCAACTGACGCATCCCTTTACTTCACTAAGCCAGTAATAAATAAATGGTAAAGAGTAAAAGTTGGGTATGAGCCTAACAATCCCATCCTGTAGAAGTAAACACCACTGCTACCGAAACTTCAAAGCTCTAGCCTGAAACCCTATGTTCCATACTAAAATAAAGTCTATCATTACATTTGATAACTTGTCACCTCTCTATGTGCATTGATAGTTTACCGATAGAATGCTCGTCAACGATGCACTTAGTCCGCGTTTCGACGCATACCTTTACCTCTCTCCTAGCCAGTTGTCGGTCGGTCGGTTTTCGACATAGAACTTTGCACATATGTGCGGCAGTTCAAGTCGCCACACTCCATGTAGCACACAAAGCAAGAGAAGAAAGTAGGAGAAATGCATAATATAGACAGTAAGTTGAGGCGTGAGACAAAGGTATAGTAATAGCGAAGAACAAAATAGTTCCATTGGAAATCATAAGTCACAAGGAGTGGATGCATCTGCGCCATTAAGAACGATTTTGAGCCATGTCACCAATTGTTTCCAACCAATGGTTTTTACCATCCCGAGGACCCCAACCAGGAGGTCTACACCTTTCTACGTGGCCTAGACTAACTGTTGTAGATTTCATTGACTGGTGCCATGTTTTCATTTGACCGCCTGTAGCTCTTTTCCAGCCTGACCCTATATCAGCTAACATTGCCCATTGTCGAGGAAGGCGATGACTAGGCATACGTAACACCTAGCCAGTTGTAAGCGACAGAAACAGGGCAGATTGGGTGTGTGTGTGCGCGTGTGTGAGGCTAGCAACTGGAACTCCAAAGCTCTCTAGCCAGAAACTCTATGCTCCACTCGGGACACAAAAGAATGAGATAAAATCACCTCTCTATAATTAATATTTTTACACTTTCTGTTAATGTTTCTTATTTTCTTCTTTCTTTTCTTTCAGGCACCAATAATACTAATACTACTTCGACAACTAATAGTAATCGTCAATTGAATCGACGTGACAGTTATCAAGATTCACTCAAAGATATGGCTGCACTTATGACTGATGTTGAATTAACCGATGACGTGATCAATGGTATGCGTAGACGTTTCGATTTAGATAAATGACACACACACATACATGCATACACAAGCCGTTTTTTCAATCATCTCCACTGCTTTGTTACCTCATTAAAAGATAATCTTGATAGTGTGTGTGTGTGTCTGCGTATGTGTGTGTATATTGATTTCAAATAATGAATACAGCACTACAGCACTATTTTAGCTTATAATTAGCTCCTCCTCCTCCTTGTTGCCTCTTTCCTCCCACATGCACGCCAAATCTCACACATATTTTGCTTTCTTATGTGATATTTTTTCTCTCTTCTTTTTTTGTTTTTGTAAAAAAATCTAATTAATAATCATAAAGACGAAGACGAATGATGAGTATTAGTGAAACTAAACATTAACATTTTATTTATTGAATGATTACTTTGTCTATCTTATATATTTACAAGATTAATTTTGTCCTCTGTACAAAAAGAAAAGCATAGCAACACAGTTGATTATGATGCATGCTTTCGTTTTTCAGTTTTTGCTATTTATCGCTCTCTCTATATATACATACATCTGCATATTCTTATTCAGCTTGCCTTGATTATTTATTTAATATAAATCTGTGATGGAATCATTAACTATTTTTGTGTTTTTATTGTTGTTGTTGTTGGTGGTGTAATCGTTGTGATAACGTTTCGACGATATATTTTGGTCGTATCAGTTTCAAGGTTATTTGTTGTGTTCTGACCAATCAGGGACGTATGTCTACTGTACTGTATTCTGATTGGTTACCGTCGTAAACAGTTTTTTGGTATTTACCAATATACCATTTCGAACCAAAATCCCTTAATGGTTTAATCCTGGAAACAAAATGCTTACTATAGCGTAATGATAAGATGCACAATAAGGCTTTATGGTTGATGATCTCTAATAGACGGCTGAGAGTGGGTGGTGGTAGGCTTTGATCTTCCTTCTCGAAATGCTCGTATGTGATGACTACACGTTCATAATAGCCACTACCAGATAAGTCCTGTCCATTTTCTTTATACAACAGAAGTATCTCTCATAGGAGTGGAAAGATGAATTCGACCGTCTGGCACTTACAACCGGACTGGTGGATATTTTGGTCTACCTAAAGGTTTCCGGAAAACCCTGACTCTATGGTGTACTTGGGCTTTAGAATTCGGAAGGGTTGAAGGGCGTAGAATGAATATGTTTTAGTCATCGGAAACCTAGGGAACTTATCTACTCCTGACGCTGTTCCACTGTCTTGTTGGTCTAACTTCAAGTCAAAGGCTCAGGGGTAAGTGTGGCCCCCATTGAGGCAACCACAAATGACAAGCGCCAACGTCATTGCGAATTGATTCCACTGGCTCAATGGTTTAAGAGCTCGCCTTGTAACCAGAAGGTCCTGGGTTCGAACCCCGGTGGATGCATAACGCTGAAGAGTCGCAAACTAGGACGAATCAGCTGTCCAGTACTCCCAGTTTTTATCTGTGTGCGTCGGTGGCACAGCGGTTAGGACTCTCGTCGACCATGCACATGGTCTGGGGTTCGATCCCCTGCCGGCGCACACCCGATATCAATGGGCGGTCTGCAAAATTTGGGCTACCGATATCACATGCTAAAAATTCCATACTTGTACCGAAAATACTGTGTGGTTTCAAGCTATTATCAAAAAAATGATCAACGGGGTTGCCTCATAATCCAAATGTCCCGGGTTTAATTGCTGGTGTGTCATTAACCAGCAGTGCTGACGGTTTCCTGTCTCGTTCTTTCTGCTGTTTTAATAGTTCTGTTACTGATTTCCACTCACTGCGAAAATTACCTCGTAATTAGTCAAATCCGTGGAAAACTTATCGATAAGAATTCTGAATCAGAAGTCAAGACAGACCACAGTTCCGAAAATGGCCTTGTTCTTACAACTTCAGTTCTTCGTGGATAACATCAGTGAGATATTAACACAACAGCTAAGAAATCCGGTAAAAAGGTCTAGATGATCTATCTAGCGTTATTCTTTGAAAAATGTGCAGATATCCTATATTTTCCCCTCTGGCTTTTTATGATGTCGGTATTCACAACTGACTGGATGACAGAATGGTTCCAACATAGATGTGCTGCAGTCTGATCTGCCACACTCCATTTATAACAAAAACAACAGAAGAGAGTGAACAGAGATTCAAAAGAGAGATAATAAACACATGGGTGAGGCGAAAAGAGTAATAGTAATATGGAAGAACAATAGAGTTTTATTAGATATGATAAATCACCAGCTGTCTTCAATCACCATGACTGGTTCTCACCATCCTGAGGACACCAACAATTCAGCCAGTCTACACCTCCCTATGTGGCTGCCTGGCTGGCTTAAACTAACTGTTATGAATTTCATTGACTAATGAAGCCAAGTTCTGGTTTGATCACCACTAACTCTTTTCCAGCCTCATCCATCCTATGTCAGCGGCTAACATAGACCATTGTCGAGGAAGGCGATGGTTAGTCTAGAGGCGAAGTTCAACAATAGCGTCCCAAGAGTTCGAACTCTCCAATGACCCTGAAAGCATGTTGGCTGACGGCACCTGTCATTATCATAGCTGAAATATTAACGCTATTTGTCAACTAAGCAGCAAGTCTCATTATTATTATTATATCCTTTAATTTCTACAGGAACATAGGGCTTCAGCCGTGCCTCTCCATTGCGTTCTCTTCTCTGCTAGAGTCTTCACCTGGCTCCAAGTCTGCCCACACGTTTTCATCTCCTCTTCACATGACCTCCTCCAAGTCACCCTTGCATTGACGACCAACTCGCCGCTTTCCTTTCGGGTTCCACTCGAGCGATGGCTTGGCGTGTGATGTCACTTGATGGTTTCCTCAGAGTATGGCCTCGAATCCATCTCCATTTCTTCCTGCCTATTTGTTTCACAATCGGTTCCTGGTTGTTTCACTCATTGCCAGAGATCCCTGTTGCTGATCTTTTCTGGCCATCTGATCTTGAGTATTGAGCGAAGACAACTGTTAATGAAGGTCTGTAGTTTGTTTGAGATGCTCTTTATGACGCACTGGCCAAGTCTCTGATCCATCCGTATAGTAGCACTAACTGACTTCACATTGAAGTTGAAAATCCGGATCTTATTTTTGATGCTGAGAGTTGTTGACCTCCACACAGACTTGAGAGTAGTGAAAGCTTGTCTTGCTTTTCCGATTCTTGCTTTGATATCCTCGTCAGTTCTGTCGGCCTGTAGTTGAAACGATGCTTCCCAGGAAGGTAAAAGAGGGTGTTTCTTTCAGGTTCCTCCCATTTATGCTGATTGTTGTCAGTTGTTGTTGCTGTTAGTGGTGTTGCCCAGGAATTTTCATCACCTCTGTTTTATCTATGTTCACCCGAAGTCCTATCTTTGATGCTTCTTCTATTGCGAACTTGTTGCTTTTCGTTTGCATGTCTTCCAGTTTGTGGGAAATCAGACATATATCATCGGCGAAGTCCAGATCCTCCAAGTTTGAATTCTGTATCTTTTCATTTCGTTTGCGATCTGGGCAGCTTTGCCAATCTCGTACATAGTACGGACATTCCATGTCCCCACAAAGACTTTTTCTTTTGTCTCAAGGAGATACATCGTGCTGAAGTTTCTGTAGCAGATTTGTTTACAGGGTGGGGTTGCTAGCCTCACGCCTTGGAAGGGGGATTGTTACATTAAATTATTATTTAGAGAGAAGCGACCTTGTGGGCTGCTCCCCTTAAAAACCAGGAAAACAGGGAATAAACAAGCAGAAAAACACCAGCACGGGAAAATAATTCACAACAAGAAGGGTTACAAGCAACAACAACAATAATAATAGCACAGTCAATTACAGTTAACCAAAATGATACCAAAATCATAGACTCACTGACATGAGCCAACTTGAACATGTAAATCCATCAATATATATACAATTATAGGTATTAGTTAGTGTTAATCAAGCACAGAGTGGCAGATAGATAGTTATAGGTGTTATTGATATACAATATTATATCCAAAGATTCAGTGTTTCAAAGTCAAATAATTGTAAAAGTTTTTCGCAACTTTTTGATAAGATATTCCACAAAAATCAGAGTTTTAGGTAACTATGCAAATGTCAACATACTAGTATATATATGTTAATATTGTTGTTGTCATTAGTATTATAATGGTTGTCGGAGTGATAGTTGTTACTCATTTATATCTATGTAATACACTTGTTGTTTAGTTTTGTTTAGTCTTTTTTTCAATTAAGACTGAAATTTCTCTTTATTCACTGAATGAGAATCATCAATTCATGACCGCGACATCACATTCGCAGTTTTCTATTGCAAACGTCTAAATTCATTTTGGTTAAAAGCCAATTGAATATGTCACGTTTTTAAGTACTGTTTGGATAATGTGTTAGTAGCTCGTTAGGGTTAGGATTAAGTTTAAGGTTAATATTGGGTTAGGGTTAGGACCAGGATTATAATTAGCATTAGGGTTAGAATTACGTTTTGGATAAGGGTTATGATTATGGTTAGGATTAAGGTTAGGGTATAAATTAGGGATAGATTTAGAGTTGATGTCATTTATTTTAATTTGTTTCATTATCCACATTTTCCTGGTAAGCAGTCGTCTATCCTCTTTCTGGAAACCATTGTTATTCAGCCGAGGGCTTTGGGGAGGACAGCACAACAGGATAAGAGAGATAGTTCACAAAAACAGCTCACCTCGATGAATACATGTACAGAAACTAGTCTAACGTAGCAACTGATACTCCTCATTATAACTGGGTCGTATTTTAAGTCATGTCAGAGAAAGATAACCTGTTTAATGTTTTTATATGCATTTTCTTGTAAATATGAGTTATTTTTTGTGCAAAAGTCACTTATTTTTATGACTGGTCGGCTGAAGGTCACTCGTGCGTTCACACCCCTTGGGACGCTATTGTTGGACTTTGCCAGTCTAGGCGTACGTAGCATATGTCCTAACCACCTCTCTCAATCCATGTAACTGCCTCACAGCCTCGTCGATTGATTTCCCCTCCTTGCCTAGCATTCACTCGACCGAGGCATAACCTCGATATTACTCACTCCATTATACCACCTGATAGAACTCAGATAGACACCTACAATCAAAGACAGACAACTAGCCAGGCTTCTTATTTCTCCCATTCTCAATGGTAGCCATGTCACACTAACATACATAAAGGAGGAGGACAGAGCGAACAGCTGAGCAGCACATACGCCTCTTTGATCGACAACCAGCCGGATATCACGTCTACTAAGCCAGTAATGGCGTTAAGTTGGCAAATAGGAGACAGACACTACTATAAGGTTTAAAAATAATCTTCAAATCCTTTCATCTGAATCAACAATATTAAATTATTAGACTGAAATTTCCACCTTTAAAAGAAATGACTTCTTATTCAGTTCAATAAATAATATATATTAGACAAATGCACTATTAATAAAATTCCAAGTTATATCAACGCTATTAATTGTGTTTCTTCTTCTTCTGTAGGTTACAGTTTAACCTTGACTGGTTATTGATTAATGATTCATACAGAAAGGCTGATTGGTTTGTCTGCAGTGTGTGTGTGTGCGTGTGTGTTTAAATACTATTAGAGGCATTTAAAATAAAAGCCTACTAAAAATATAACAGAGAGTTCACGTGATACTATGGCTTAATTATGTTCTTTAGTTTATAGTCAGAGTAGATAAATGCATTTATTTATTGTACATCAGAGTATTAAAAGTTAAAAGAATTGAGCGAAGAAATAATTTCCCATCGCAGTTGACTAGAATGAGCCTGAAATCACAGTGGAAAGATAGGAGACAACAGAAATAATAATAGACAAGATTTGTAGCTCAGGTGGATGATTTCTAATTAATTTGTGTCCTCTGTCTGAGCTGGTTGATTCAATCGTGAAGCTTTCGTCGTCCATTCCCGTCATTCTAGACAAAATCTTCATTTAAATTCTCCATGATTAATGTAATTATGTATCCTAGCAACCATCGTCGTGACTGGATATTAATTTACGTTTCTATTGATCATTTCTGTTATTGACTTGGAATGTGAACTTTCTTGTCATGTGATTTACGTTTTATCAGTTGGTAAATTTGCTCTATAGACGTAATGTGTTTGTTTATCGCTGGCTAATTCACTTGAGCACCAGGCTGAAAGAAATTCCATGACTGCATTACTGTGTAGTGTTTCATCTATTTGAAATTTCTACATTATCCCAATCATGTGAATGGGATTAATTTTATCATGTTTTTCTGTTGGATGGGTCTTTCAGTTTGCATAATATCGAATGAAGTGATTGTGCTGGCTGGCTGGCTGGCTGGCTGGATTGTGTGCCGTATCTATTTCGAACGGTTTTAATATTCTAGCTGTTATCTCAGAGGTATTTTTATACATATGTGTGGATGAATTTTCTTGTGGTCTTTGATGTTGGCTTGTTATCGCTGTTATGACTCGAGTTTAAACACATGTGCATATATTTCAAATCGTTTGAAATAGATATAGCACTTTAAGCCAGCCAGCCAGCCAGCACAATCACTTCATTCGATATTATGCAAACCGAAAGACCCATCCAACAGAAAAAGAAGATAAAATTAGCATCATTCACAAAATAAATTGTATGTATGAACTGCAATAAACATTATATCGGTCAAAGTGAGCATCACCTTCGACTGCGAATCCAAGAACACAAATCAGCTGTGGAAAGACATGATCTATATTCTTTCATATTAATGCATGTAGATAATTATGGACACCAATTAGATGATTACGACAACGTAAACATTTTAAACAGGAGGGCAGATCACAATGGAATTACCACAGTTCAAGAAAGATGCACAAGTTATTCTTCGATTCCTTCACGTTCCCAGTGGAACATAGGGCTTCAAGCTAGAAGCTTGAAGTTTCTGTAGCAGTGTTTATTATTTTGACAGGATGGGGTTGCTAGCCTCATGCCAAACCTTTCCTCTTTACCAGCTTTTATTACTGGTTTAGCGAGGTAAAGGAGTGCGTCCAGTGGCCGGGGATCGAACTCCGGACCATGTGCATGGTCGGCGAGCGTCCTAACCGCTATGCCACCGAAGCACCTCGCATAAGTTATAACAGGCATAAAAATGTAATAGTAAATAGAATATCAAATAAAATTAAAATTAAGGAAATCTCTACAACAACAAATTGAGAATCATTCGAACCTTGATGGCCAGGATGGTAAGGACAGTGTCTGAACCGGTTTCTCTTGGACACATAAATTAGGCTTCTTAATTAATGTGGATCCCAACGGCCAGTCTCAGCAATATGTAACAGACGAACTGTTGAGGTAAAATTAAGATTAATTGCTGGTATGCGGTAAATGAATTTGAAAGCAGTCTCGTTGACATCAATCTTGTGTTCTGTATCCACGAGTTGATACAGTATAGATCTATGAATGGATTTTTGTTTGTTCCTTACTTAACTACTATTCGTGGTGATGTTTGGAAATCTGACGATAAACACGCCTAACTGTACAGCCTATGCAACTAACCAGCTCACTCCACAGGAGCAGTCAAGTTGATAGATACACATAGAAAGAAGAGGTGAAATCATGCAGTTTATCTTTAACTCCTAAACACAATATGTGGAAAAATTAAACAACTGGATCACACAATGTATAATTTTGAAAAAAAGCAAGTTTAAGTGAATAGGGAATCAATGAGTGTCTAGACTGATTACGCAATAAACAATAAAACATGAAGTAGGCAGAAGAATAATATTGTTACATTCACACAAGTTATCATTGTCATAAATATTATTTTCAAAAGAAATACATCCAATTCCCTGTTTTTTTTTGCCGTAGCTGTCCACACAATATGTATAGAGTATTATAAAATGAGTTTAATCTCTTTCATTGTAGCTATCGTTACTTAGTTTTGTTCTTCCATTATGTGAATACTATTATAGCTGATTCACCTAAAGTTTTCCTACGTAGTTTATTCCTCTGTTCTTCTTAGTCATCGCCATTCTACAAATTATTGATTACATATATTGATTACTATTGTTCAACAGCACATCTCCATTTTGCCCTGTTTGGTGCTGGGTCCACGATTGCCTATAATCTCTCATCTCCTCCCTTCTCTTCAGCACACGATTTTATCTATGTTACCCTCGCACTGACGACGCACTCGTCGCTAGCCATTCAGATTACACTCCAGCAATGGCCGGCGGTGAGCACAATGCCATCCGACAGTCTCCTCAGTGGCGTAGTTCCAATCCATCTTCATCCTCTCCGGAATATTTCTTGAGGAATTGGCTCTTAGTTGGTTTGTTCATCGACCGAGTTTGCTGTTGCGAACTCTTTCTGACCAGCCGGCTATTTGATCTTCAGCATGGAGTCAACGAAACGGGCATCTGTTGATAAAAGTCTGTAGTGGCCTGTTGGAAATGCTGATACGCTGTGCAAGTTTCTGACCCGAATAGAAGCACTGACTGACTGACTTCACATTTGTGTTGAAAATCCTATTTTCGTTCTTTCTGTTGAGTGAAGAAGATTTCTACACTGGCTCCAGGTTGATGAAGGTGTACGTTTCCTTTCTGATTCTGGCTGTCTAGCTGGCTTTGACATCTTCATCCATTCCACCAGCCTGTAGTTGAAATGATGCTTTCTATATAACTGTAGGAATTAACCCTTATCAAATCCCTCCGGCTGATGGTGATTGGTGTTGGCTGTTTTTGCTGTTGTCTGGTTTTCTTCGTCACGCCCGTCTTCTCTATGTTCACAAGGAGTTCTGTCTTCACTGCACTGCTTCTTTAGCCACTTTTTTGGTTTTCACCTGCTTATAAGTATTCAATTTTGTGTGACATTAAACATGAATCATCCGCCGAGAAATTCTGATCTTCTAGAATCTTATTATCTGTTCAAAGTATTCTTGTCTTCGCACTTCCAATGCACAGTCGGACGCATAATCCAGTCCACCACAATTAAGAATATCATTGGTGATAACAGACAGCCTAATTGACTTCATTTAGAGAACCTATAGAAATCAGCAAGTACTGGACAGCTGTGTCGTCCTTGCTTAGGACTCTTCATCGGTACGCACACATGACTCTACTGGAGATCGAAGTCAGGAACTTCTGGTTAAAAAGGTGGGCTCATTGACTATTCAGCCCCTGGGGAGGAATATATTGTCCCATCAATTTTAACTTATGTCATTTAGGGATATCTCGCTCGATTATCAGCCGAGATGTCATCGGTGAGTATCTGCCGCTCACCCACCTCCCGACCAAATTAGCGGAATTTTGATGACCAATCAAGTCCCTGCAAACCAACACAACAACAACTTGTTGCCAACGTCTACAAAAACTAATTGATATCGGATTCTGTAATAGCTTATTTTCACCCCTTCTATGCATCAAAACCAACAGTTCTTATTGTGACTGATTTCACTACGTGATTGGCATACTTTTCACGTGAAAATTAAAATTATTAGAGGAGTGTAGAGTCGTCTATAATCAATCATAAGAATAATCACTTCATTCCAAACAATAATTTTTTTATAGGATTTCATCATAAACTGACATTGGCTAGAGAAGAACCATTGGAAAACCTAGGAGTACTGGAAATCTGTTTTGCCCTAGTTTGGAGGGTACAGCAGGTAAGGCCAGTCGCGCTATATTGTGCGCGAATTCGCAGAAGTTGGAATTCATGGACTGGGTACTGAGGAGTCAGGTCACAGTGGCTCAACGGTCTACAAGGTCGCTCGTCTTGTAACCAGAAGGTTCTGGGTTCAAACTCTGGCAGTGGGATGGGTGAATACTGCTTCAGAGTCCATCACTAGGCTGACAAAACAGCTGTTCAGTACTTCTAGGTTCTCCAACGATTCTCTAACCAATGTCAGCTGATGATTAAATCCTGTGACCAGTCAAATCCCTACAAACCAACACTTGGATACTTTTTATGCAGAATGGAATTTTCGGCATTGCACACATTGTAACAATTTGTTTCTTTTTACAAATAAATAAATAAATAGATGAATAGAATAGAACAGTAGAAATAATAAAACTGCAAAAATTAAAAATTGAAGAATAATATATATGTAGAAAATCAAAACAAATGATTCAGCGAAGAGACTCTTTTCAACGAATTTATCTTCAAGCTGAACAGTCGTATATATATGGTTTTTAAGAAGTTATATCCGGAATGATCACCCTATCTCCATAGCCTCCGCCTTTAAAGTCATCTACAAGGCAAAGAGTAATTTACCCAAATCCCTACGTACCCGACTCATCTGTATTGCTGAAGCCATCTTTGACCATCGAAATAGAAGAGCCAGATCTCTGTATACAGAAAAATGTTCGTTCAACCCCTCCAACTTTCATGGTCTTAATCCCTTTATGCTAAAGTATGGTAATCCCCAATCATATTTTAGCTCTACCAATTTTCCATTTTTCATTTTGTCTATTCAATTTGTATACTCTTCCTTATTAAGTCAATTGTTACTATTACTACTCTCACTTTGGACTGTCATCGGTATTATTTCACTTGTTCCACTTGTCATTCTAAATCAATTCCTTTTTACAACATTAAATTCGAAGCTATCAAATTTCACACAATATTACGTAACGTTTTTATTTCACTCGATTTGTCTACTAATCCTATAATTGCACACCCTTTTTCAAGTTCTGTCCATCCTATGAATTATTCTATATATGACATTAATTTGCTTTGCCACTTGACATTTAACTACGATTATAATCACAAACATTTTAGTTTTAATTGCATTTCATACTACTATTATTATTTTATGCATTCACACCTATGTTTCAATTCCCTCACCGGATATAATTTCTTAAAAACCATATATATACGATTGTACAGCTTGATGATAAATTTGCTGAAAAGAGTCTCTTCGCTGAATCATTTGTTTTGATTTTCTATATGTTACGATGGGAATCTCTATATATGGGAATATATATATATATATATATATATATATACTATTATTGCTGGTAATAAGCTGGTGTTTTTACAGATTATACGGTAGATTTTGTAAGCTCTTTACTGAAATTTGTCAACAAACACAACACCCATGCTAAATATTTCTACTGAAAAAGGCATAATTTCTTATGGAATCTCTTCTGCTTTCAACCGAAGAGATAAGGAGGGAGAAAGTTGCGAATAAGCAGGATACCCAGCAATCAGCAAATTGACTTTATTGGTTACAGGATTTCATCATGAGCTGACATTGGCTACAGAACCATTGGAAAACCTGCGGGGAGTACTGGACAGCTGCTTCGTCCTAGTTCGGGACTCTTCATCAGTACACACCGATCCCACTGAGGTTTAGACCCAGGACCTGCAAGTTACAAGACGAGTGCGCTCGTAGACCATGAAGCCACTGGGACCCGATCCAATGGCCCATGAATAACAGCTTCTGCCCATTCACGAAATAGCGCAACCGCTAGCCAATGTCTTCGGCGAGTATTTGTCCTCACACCCGACCTGCCTCACCCTACTGGTCAATTTCTAGCAAGAATTAAAACGCCTATTATCAACAACAATGTCAAATAGTTGGGCATACCAGTAACACTGCTTACAGCCTAAAAAGTGCCACGTAATGTATCACAGCTTTATTTGTTGTTGAGGAGCCCAGGAAAAAGCATATGAAGAATGCATGAATCAATAAATTGAGGTTTTTGCCAGCAAAAAGTCCCAACATCCTAATATAGTAAGTTAAACCAAATGAATGAATTGAAAATGTCTACGTCGAAATGTGTAAATGGCACCGTTGAACTGTTGATATTAGATGGAGGTTGGAGGCAATCATCAGGAAGTCAGCGACCACCACCTAGGTTCCGTATAAGTTGGCATTCACCAGTCAGCAAGGCTTATCTGCAACTGACTGCAACAGGAACTCATGTCTCTGCTGAGATTTGAACCGGTGTCACCACACAGTGCTGCAGTCAGAGACGTTACCACTAAGAGCTATTTGGCCTCGCGATCGACCTCCTGTAGAACTGACTGTACTGAGTACTTTGACTGGACACTAGTTAGGTGGCTGGAATCTCAGAAACGGCATGAGTTCTTTCATGGTTGTAGATACGCCTACCTTGCCGACTGACTGGTGAGTGCCGACTAGCAAGAAACCTATGTCATGTCCAAGGCTTCCTACCGATTGCCTTCAACTATCTAATATCAACAATACAGAGTGAAGTGCATCGT
This sequence comes from Trichobilharzia szidati, assembly GCA_944472155.2. Lineage (NCBI taxonomy): Eukaryota > Metazoa > Platyhelminthes > Trematoda > Strigeidida > Schistosomatidae > Trichobilharzia > Trichobilharzia szidati. Next base: position 14,766,625 of record OX235276.1, on the reverse strand, counting down.
GACAGCGGGTCAACTAATGGCATGGTGGTCACATTGCGAAATTGACTGATAGAATTCAGTCTGCACCAAGCAAAGGACTAGACAAATTACACTAGTTACTAAGTAGTGTTCAGTCGGAATGGCACTTTTTAGATTATCTATTTTGACGTGGTTGTGTTCTCTGAGCTGGGTGGTTAATTTGCGAAGCTTTTATCGCCTTACTAGGTGACATCTTCAGCGCATACTTCATCCTACGTCTGGCATAATCAGTTTGTCCAGAGAACGTTAAGTTACTAGGAGTATCTGATACCGAGATCTACGACTGAGTTGAGCTTGGCCAGTTTTCGCCCATAACCTGAAGGTTCTGGGTTCGATCCCCAGTAGTGGGACGATGAGTACATACTGATGAAGAGTTGCAAGTTAGGACGAAACAACTCCACATTACTCCATGGTTTTCAATAACTTTCTCTTTTACTAATGACAATCTATGTGTATAATCGAACCTGAAACCAACTAAATGCCTGCAAACCAACATTTCGATTCTTGAAATTTTCATAATGGTTGTCACATCGATACGAAAACTAATCATGTTATAGTCCCTTACATAATTTTTTTTCTTTGTTAAAATATCGACTATATTTATGTATGCAGATTATGCTAAGCGTGAATGGAGGTTTTGTAAGAATATCGATGTGTTTTTCCTTTGTCTGTTTGTTTGTTTGTTTGTCCGAACTAATTCAGTCTTGTTACAATGAGGCGGGAAGTATGCGCATCTGTATGCATGCATCTATGTGCATGTGTGTGAGCGAGCAAACGAGCGAGCGAGCGAGTGACTGAGTGAGTAGAAAGGGAGAGTGTGACTGTCTCTTCTATGTAAGGATTTAACAACTTTTGGGTCGATATAAAAGTAAGAACAATAGCAGCAAATATATTTCGATTATTCTTAGAAGAAGGAGAATTTCGAGGAATAATTTTTCTTTCAAAAAGAAATGTTAATTGTATGTTTGTTAAGTGAGTGGGAAGATTTGAAAGGGTTGTTGTTTCAACTTTGTTAAGTAACGAAACAGAGGAACTTTGAAGATTAAACAATGACATAGAGATATACGTATTAGAGTGTATAAGCCATGAAATTCACAGTAATAATCCAAATAGTTATCGAAGGTTGAAGATGAGGCAGTAACTCATTGAAGAAAACATTGAGAAATGGTCACGCTATGTCGTGAATTGACAGAATTTATGGGCTGGTCATTGGATTGGGTCCCAGTGACTTAATGGTCTACGAGCTCGCCTTGTGACCAGAAGGTCCTGGGTCCGAATCCCGGTGGATGCGTACTGCTAAAGAGTCCCAAACTAGGATGGAGGAAACAGCTGTCCAGTACTCCCAGGTTTTCCAGTGGTTTTCTAACTGATGTCAGCTCATGATGAAATCCTCCATCCAATCAAAAAAACTCCCTACAAAAACCAATACTTGAAAGTTATCGAAAAGTTGAAAGCTGAATGTCTAATCCAAAGAACTATAAATCTTCAAGTGTTTGCTAGTGAGAATTTAATTGACTTCAAGTTAAATCCCAAAGTGAAACCGGTTACAGAACTACCGAAAAGTAGATAGGACAAGGGAAGATGTTTTTCCTAGCTTGTGACCCTTCAGCAGCACGTACATATGACGCCAACTAGAGATACGACTAAGGACCTTCAGATTTTGAAGTAGAACTGTTGATTATTTAGTCGAATCCCTGGGAAATCAGTCTACTGTTCATTATTGACTGACTGAAGGGTGAAGTTTTTAAAGTTCTAGCAAGGAGTCATGACTAATGAGGTTCACAATGTCGAGAGCGAAGACAGGTGCTCTCTGATGGTATTGCCTCTAAATATTACTATTGTATTCTGTCCAAGTGGCTTAGTGGTTGGTGAACTCCCCTCGTTACTTGTAATTTCTAGGTTTTATTCCTGATGGGGTCACAGGTTTCTGTCCTCTATGGTATAGTATAAAAGGGCGTTAGTTAAGTGCTTGTTCAGACGCATTCAGCATAAATTTACAGCTGACACCATTGAAGAAGAAAGATGACACCTCGGTGTAATATTTTTAGATAACAATTATTCGTGAAGTGTTAAACCAAGAGCTCTATCAATTCAATCAGCTCTCAAAAAGGATTTTTATGTACCCTAGCTATTCAAGGGTGATCAACAAAGTCTGATCACTAAACAAAGACTTGGGGCGGCAACTGATAGAACTTACTATGCAGCCAAACTTATTTTCATAGAGAAAATGAGATCTATGCTGTCCTGTAAGACCCTTACAGTATCCGAACGATAGTGCCACATCCCATTGTGTCTACTAATTTACATGTATGTGTGGACACAGGTACGTAGGAAGTACCCCTCGGTTTACGCAGGTTAGAGCTACAGCTGCAACAACAAATAAAATCACTGGATGCTGGATGTTCAGCACCATCTATTGTGAAGCGCATCATGCAGACGGGTCACAAGGTTGATTTCAGTAATGCCTTTAAACCCATTTATAAAACAACGTTGGGTTACATATTTAAATTCGTTGAAGGCCTGAACCTGTCTTCTGTGTCCAAAAATTATTCGTTATTACTTTGAACCTGCCTCGGTAATCCAATTTAGAACCAAGGTTCAATTTACTTCATAATATTTTCAACCTCTTCCTTAGGTTTTATTACCCCACACACTTACGTCATCTTCCTACCCCTTATCTGTAACTTTGACCTGTACATAGTTTGACCTGTATTGTAGTAATTCATGCTCTCTTCCCTTCTATATAAATGAGTATTCAAGTATTGGTTTATAGGGATTTCATTGACTGGTTACAGGATTTCATCATGAGCTAACATTGGTTAGAGAAACATTGGAAAACCAACTGAAAGTAATGGACAGCTGTTTCGTCCTAGTTTGGGACTGCTTTCATCAGTACGCACCAACCACAGCGGGTTACAAGACGAGCTCGTAGACCATTAAGCCACTGGGACGTGATCCAATGACCAGTACATCAATTCCAATTTCTGCCAATTCACGACATAGCACAACCACTAGCCAATGTCTTCGGTGAGTATTTGTCCTCATGCCCGACTTACTGCACCTACTGGTCACGACTTCTCACTAGAACCCCAGGTTACTACCTACCTGAATAGGGCCAGTCGTTAGCTGAAGGGTCTCAAACTAGGACGAAACAGCTGTTCACTACTCCTAGTTGGTTTTCCAATGGTTCCCTAACCGATGTCAGCTCATGATAAACTCCTGTAACTAGTAAACGAGTATGGCAAGTATGCGTGTGTGTGCGTGAGTTTTGGAATCTTCAGAAGTACGCACCCACCACCAGGATTCGAAACCAGCACCTTCCGGTTACAAAGCAAGTTCATATGCCATTCAGCCAGTGGGACGGAATCCAATAGCCCATGAATTCTAACTTCTATCAATTCGTGATTTTAGCGCAACCATCAGCAAGTCCCAAGTTAGAATTCATGGGCTACTGGACAGGGTCCCAGTGACTGCTGAATGGTCTATGTGCTTGACTTGTAGCTGGAGGGTCCTGGGTTTGAACCCTGGTCGGTGAGTATTTGTGAATTAGTTTCGCTTAGTATTTGTTTATTCCTCATACATAATTATTAGTGTTATTTCCGTATTTACTATATGTAACCGGTCACTGGTGCTTATATGCACAGAACTGACAACCACTCAACCAATTAGGCTGGTCCTAATTTAGTTAAGCGATACATAAATATATTTTGTATAGATTGAAAGAGAATTCCACCAAATTTAGTAAATTTGAAAAATGCTCATATACCAGAATAGATGTTGACCAGTGACGCTAAATCCCTATGGTTCTTCTTCCATGCACATGATACTTTGCAAAGTATTATTATAATATCAGTTAAAGTATAATTATATTTCAATATTGTTTACACACAATGATAAGTTTTGTTATTGGTAATATTTCGAGCAAAATTACTGCTCGTGTTCACACACCAACTGTTGGAATTGTTTTGTTTTTTAATTCACACACATTTATGATTTGTACTCATATATATAGTTCATTTTTTGTTCATTCATGGTTTTGTATTCAGAATTATATTCCAAGTTGTTGACAGTTGTGCTGTCGAGTCACCCTTGTTACATGTATCCGGTGTGACCTTAATGAAAATAGATTCTGTTATTAGTAGTCTCTCATTCCATTTGTTCATATCAGATTTCAGAATACACAAACATTGTTCCAGTCGATAGTGTGGAGAATTACACGACGGAGGAAGGCAAAAAAACAGTCACGATGCCATAGAAAAATGGTACATCAGAGGCAATTTGAAGAAATCTAAAAATATTGGGATTTGCACAACGTTTAAGCCGACAAGTCTAATTAAAAATAAAATAAAATAAATCAATTGAAAGATTGCATAAAAATCATGGATAAAAACAATGTGATTTACAAAATATCTTGTGCCGAGTATCCAACTAAATATATGGGTCAAACCTCCAGATCACTCAAAATAAGAGTGAATGAACATAAACGCCTAACTAAAGGTGTCAACCAACAGGGAGGAACACAGGCTTACAAGAATTTAGAAAAAAATTGTCTATAGCTGCACATGCAGCATGGGACAAAAACCACAGTATCGATTGGAACAATGTTTGTGTATTCTGAAATCTGATATGAACAAATGGAAAGAGAGACGTATAACAGAATCTATTTTCATTAAGGTCACACCGGATACAGGTAACAAGGGTGACTCAGCAGCACAACTGTCAACAACTTGGAATATAATTCTGGATACACAAAAATGAATGAACAAATAAAAATGAACTATATATATATATATATATATATGAGTACAAATCATAAATGTGTGAGTTTAAAAAACAAAACAATTCCAACAGTGGTGTGTTCACGAGCAGTAATTTTGCTCGAAATATTACCAATAACAAAACTTATCATTGTGTATAAACTATATTGAAATATAATTGGTGGATGCTGACTAGTAATGGAATCCAGGATGCGCATTTCGTCCTATTTGGGACTCGTCATGCCGATGTACCTGCATTCCCTAGTGGGTGATGTTGTTCCCACCGAGGCTCGAACTCAGTGCTCATAGTTTCAAACGCCAAAGCCTTATCCACTAGACCACTTGGGCCACAAGAGCCACTGCCTCTTATGCAGCGGGTCATATTAATTGTTTAATTCAATTTCAGATTTTCCCGTCCACTGATTAATTGGACCGAAGTGCTCGGTCTCAGGTTGACATGTCTGTCGGTTTCTTATGCAGATGATTCGACGATGTCTGAGCATTGAATTCGAATTTAATCGGTGGATGGTGACTAGCAGTGGAATAATCCAGGATAAATCTCATTTCGTCCTATTTGGTGAAAATTCAATTAAATATATATGTCCGAAGTAAGTTCACTTTTAACGGTTTGAAAAAATTTGGGCATTGGGTATATGATATTCATTATAATAAAGGTTTTTGTATTTCTCAATGAATGAAAAACAAAACGATATTGTTTTTACCGACATTTCACTATTTAATTCTAATGGCTTTATCAAAGTATTATTAAACCGGAATTTACAATGATGGACTAAAACAGAATCTGACCTGGTTACAACACCTCCCTCCCCCATGAAGTGACAAAATCAACACCAATGTGATAAACAAGTTCACTATGTAAACACACACTGCCTTTATAATTTTACACACTTATCAAATCCGACAATCTGCACTTGGTTTTGATTTTGTTATCTTTACCAATTGACAAACTTGACAACGAAAAATGACCCCAGACTGACGAACGATGATCAAGTTAGTAAACTTTATTTTGATATCATAACAGATGTACTATTACCTTTGTTATTTGGTTTAGTGATCTTCATTGTTATTTTGACTTTCAATATGTCCCTTTAACTTGACCTAAGTTTATTTTCTCAACCCCTAACTCTTTGTTATATATAAGCTTAGATGTTGTAAATTCCGGTTTAATAATACTACTTTGATAAAGCTATTAGCAGCAGCATTAAATAGCGAAACGTCAGTAAAACACAACAATATCGCTTTGTTTTTCATTCATTGGGAAATACAAAAACCTTTATTATAATGTATATTGAAATATAATTATACTTTGTTTGGTCTTTTCCACAATGCTCAAACTTTTTACTGACATTAATATAATATCAATGTTTATGCATTTTCATTAATGATGTCTGTGGGCGTCCCCCTACATCAATCATATTCGTGTGTATTCAATATTTGTCGAGGCTGTTACTATAATTAGTACTGATCGATGCATTATTCAGCATTTATCTCAAGGATGTTCGTCATCGATCTATACAGATGTGAATGTAACGCCTTACTTGTTATATTATGTGAGCTATTTAAAATATGTCAACTTACACAAGTACTGTGTCTCGTACCGCTACACTTATTCGTCCCGCTGATATTAGTTAAGCAAGAGGATAGGGTGTGTGTGATTTGTGTGTATGCGTGTCAGCAATATAACCGTGGTGAGTAGTCACTGTCTAGACTGTCTGTTTTCAACTCAGTCATACTGATCAATAGTCTTGCCTGATGCAGTCATGACGTAGGCATTTTATTTTAAATATATCCATCTAAGCCCTTTGAACATGCGAAAAATGATGTCACATCCCACTGTATCTACTAATTTGAATGTACGTGTGGAAACACATACATAGGGAGGACTTATCGATCTCTGCAAGTAAGAGCTGGCTTCAGAGCATATTCCTAAATGGCTCCAGAAACAAATGGAATCTTCAGAACCTATTAACGGTGAGAACAGGAGACCTAGCTCTTCTTTTGCGAAACATATTATAGGGGAGACAGGACATAAAATTGAGGTTAACAGATCTTTTAAACCTATCTATCAAACGTGTTTGGGGCGTATCCTAAAGTTTGTGGAAGCCCACGCTAGCAATTAGAAAGTTTAAGCCACCTTTATGCGTTCAAAACAACAATTCGTCATCACATTAAACCTTCCTTGGTAAATTTTGTTTTGATTTAGTGGTCTTCATTGTTATTTCGACCTTGAATATGTCCTTTTAACTTGACCTAAGTCTATTTTCTCACCTCTTACCTCTTTATTAATTTCATGCATATATATTCCTATGAAAACTCCGTATGTGATCAGATTGTTCGAAATGTGTTGCGCAAATACAACACTACACGATTCAGACAAATTACGTCTTCCTTCTTATTGCTTTATCTAGATTAATACAAGCTTGTAAAAAAAACACAGGATTCACTGGATGTAGAACTCTGGCATAAAACAGTTGGATTCATGAAGGACAAATCGTGTATTAATCAAACTGCAACTCTACGCATCACCATCATCACAGAAAAGAGCAGAGCAGAGCAGAGAATGGCAGTCGAACCTCTCTCTGCCTCAAATTCATCGACTAATTCGAAAAGGCCTTCGACAGACAGCATTGACCGAGAAGTCATTTGGAAACTACTTCAACACTACGGTGTGCAGTGCCCAAACCTTTATCAATCTCATTCAACAGCCGGCTGGCTATATGACTATGGCTGCCACGTGTCAGGTGATCCTCAAGTGAGAAAGTCAGCGAAGATTTTGAGTTGAATCCAGGAGTAAGACAAGGCTGTCTGCCTTTTATCACCTATGATGATATTCCTAATTGTGGTGATCTGGATTATGCTGGAGACTGTGTACTGGGACTGAGAAGACAGGAATACGTGGGACTGATAAGAAGATTCTAGAAGATCTGTATTTCACGGTAGATGATTTATGTCTAATGTCACAGGCGAAAACCAACAAATTGGCAGAAGAAGCAGTGCACCGAAGATAGGACTGCAGGTGAACATAGTGAAGATGGAGGTGATGAAGATAACCAACCAGCCAACCAACAACGACAACAGCCAGAACCACTCATAGGGAGAAACTGAAAGAGGTTTCTTCCTTCGTTTATCTGACCAGGCGTCGTCGTTTCGACTACAGGCACACAGCGCAGAAAGGCGAGGTACACTTTCAAAACTCTGAAATCAGTTTGGAACTCTTCTGCACTCAGCATAAAGAACAAAATCCTCATTTTCAACACAAATGTTAAGTCAGTCAGTCAATCAATTCTTCTATATGGGTCAGTAACTTGTACTGCGTGTCATGAAGAGCATGTTCAACAGGCCACTGAAGACTTTTATCATCAACTGCCGTTGCTGTCTCTCTACTGAAGATCAAATGGCAGGCCAACCAGAAAGGATTAGTGATAGGAAACTCTGGGAACAAACCAACCAAGGACCTCTTGCTCAACAAATACTCTGAAGAAGATGGAGGTGGATTAGACACACGTCAATGAGGAGACTGTAGAATTACATTGCGCGCCAGGCCATCGCTCGAATGGAACCCGAATAGGAAGCCACGTATTGAGCTTTGGTCCGAGGGTTATATGGAAGAGATCGTGTGTTTGGAAGGAGATGAGAGATTGTGGGCAACTGTGAGCCAACCTAAAGAGGACAGTAGAGAATAGAACAAATTGCAGACGTGCTGTTGAAGTCCTATGTGCTACTCGGAACCCAAGGGAACAATAATAATGTAATAAAAATGCAGTAAAATCTAAATATAGATGATTGAGGGATTTTCATATAAGACGAAAATACCCAGCATCAGTTGACACGTTGGCTTCTACTACGGACACTTCAGCGATATCTGAAGATTATACATGATGCGATTTTCGACTGACGATGACTAGTAGTGAAATATAGGATGGATACAGGATTCGAGTCTTAGTGAGAATACCATTACTTACTGGGGATACTGGTAGTTTCAGATGATGAGTCCGGAGTGGGACGAAACACTCTTCCAAGTCACTATCAGTGAAGAATAACATGGATGAAACATATTTTAAACTCTGAATGCCGTTAAAGAAGAGACAGTGATTCAGAAGTATCATATTTCGTTTACCAGCTTGGATATATTGTGTAGCAGAAGCCATCTGTCAGATACCCTAAAGTGAACTCATCTGATTTCGAAGAATCAGTCACGTATTTCCCATTGTTCAAGCTGGAAACTTTAATGCAGAATTGTTTGGAATCCCACTTCTCTTTTGTACAAGCTCACGTGGTCTAGTATGTAAGAGTTAGGCGTCTGAAACGATAGGAACTGGTTTTTAGTCTCAGTGAGATCACTATCACTCACTGAGGAATGCAGGTACATCCAGTTGACGAGTACTAAATGGGACGAAACGTGAATCGCCCATTCCACTCTTAGTCACCATCCAACAAATAACTTCAGGGTGAAATCTGGCTGTTATTCGAGGATGTTTAAAGTGAATTTTGACTGGTCTATTTGTGCATCAGTAGTTAGACGGTAGAATGCTCGACAGTCATCCATACAGTGCAGATTTGATTCCCGTGGAAAGAAAACACTGCTGAACGTTACCCACTTTACAAGCCAGTAGTAGCAGGGAGGGAACTAGCGACTGGCCCTATTCAGGCAGTTACCTGGGGGTCTAATGGGAAGCCGTGACCAGTAGGGTGCACCAGGATGAAGATGAAGCAGCAACTCATCGAAGAAGACAATGCGAGTTGGTCACGCTATGTCATGAATTGACAGAAGTTAGAATTCATGGACTGGTCATTGGACTGATGGGTCCCAGTGGCTTAATGGTCTACGTGCTAGCTTGCCTTGTAACCAGAAGGTCCTGAGTTCGAACCCCCTGTGGTGGGTACGTACTGCTGAAGAGTTCCAAACCAGGCTGACGAAACAATTGTCTGTCCAGTACTCCATTGGTGGCTTTCCAATCGTTCTCTAACTGATATCAGCTCATGATGAAATCTTGCAACCAATCAAACAAAATCCATACAAAACCAATACTTGAAAACTAGGATCATTTTGTTGACAGGCAGTCAGGTTTGTTTGTTGTTGTTTGTTTCAAACATTTTTGTGCAAATTTTGAACATTTTATATATTGATGAAATAACATAATTCTCAATTCATATTGTTTATTGTTTACCTCAGACACTTATTTGTTTTCGTATTTCTGTACTTTACCTATCTATCTATACAGACCAATGCGTACATATGACATCAGTCAGGAATTTGACATACAGCGTGTAATGTTTTTGTTATAAACTTGTGTTACATTCTTGATAACAGAGAATAAATGACATGAATCGTCACCTCGTAATAAACTTCAAAAATAGGTCGAACATAATAACAATAATAGTATTAATCCGCTTTGAATTAGTTTTGTTCTCTGAGCCGATTGATTTAATTGCGAAGCTTTCGTCGTCTCCCTTCTAGCCGGCATCGCTTCAGTGCAGGTTTTAGTATAAAATTAAATCAGCCAACTCAGAGAACACAACTAAGTCAAAATCATCCACATGAGCTACAAATCTTCTCTATTATTTCAATAATCCCCTTTATTGAGAAAAAATTAATACAGTACCCATAATACAGCATGGAACTACCAGCATTTGTCACAATATTACATCTAATTTACTCAAAACATCATGAGTAGAATTAACCACAGGAAGGTTTCCACATTTTTTTGATTTTTTTTATTCCTTTCTCGTTCCCAGTGGAACATAGAGCTTCCAGCTAGAGGCTTGAAGTTTCTGTAGCAGTGTTTATTTTTACTAGCCTCATGCCCAACCTTTCCTCTTTACCAGCTTCTTTTATTACTGGCTTAGCGAGGTAAAGGAGTGAGTCCAGTGGCCGGGGATCGAACCCCCAACCATGTGCATGGTTGGCGGGCGTCTTAACCGCTGTGCTACCGACGCACGTTTCCACATTTACAATACGAATAATGTCAAAAATGTGCCAAGTATAAAGTGAGTAATAACTATAACTAAAAATACTACTAATAATAGTAGTATTGACAGTGAGTTTTTTTCAAAGAACATTTTCAATACAGTATTGAAATCTTAGCATGTTAAAGAGTATTGAATCCAATATTCTATTGATATAGAATGGTGAGGGGAAAGGTACTAGTGGAAAGACAGTCAGTTAGTTAGTTAGTGCCTGACACTATTTTCATGATATTAAAATACTTGCCGTCAAATATGGCATAGTGTAATTTTTATATTGAGACGTGCTTGCATAAAGTCTATTGAAAGGATTGATTGGAGGATTCCATCATGAGCTGACATCAGTTAGAAAACCATCCGAAAGCCAGCAATGGAGTACCGGACAGACAATCGTTTTGTCAGCCTAGTTTGGGACTCTTCATCAGTATGTACCCACTACAGAGGTTCGAACTCAGGACCTTCTGCTTACGAGGCGAGCTAGCTCGTAAACCATTAAGCCACTGGGACACGTCAATCCAATGGCCAGTCCATGAATTCTAACTTTTGTCAATTCATGACATAGCGTGACCACTGCGCTGTGGGTAAAGTGGATGCTCCCAGTCGGACAAAATCCCTTCAGGAAATTTGTTGCTTGAAATCAAGTGCCTATCATCAATGACGATGTCAAGTATATGGCCCAATGGGATACCACCACTCTCTCCACTGACATTCTTCAGAGTCCTACGAAGTATGATATAGTCTTTTTTCAATAACTCAGGAAAGAATAAGGGTGAACAATAGGGAAGGATAGGTAAGATGCAAGAGTTGACAAACTGTAATTTAGAAGATTATGTTTTACGCATTTGAACTCATGCTAGAGCATAGAGCTTCAAGCTTGGAGGTTTCAGGAGTGGTGTTGTTGTTTGAATTTTATGGAGTGAAATCGCCAACCTTACCACCACGTTCCATCCCTTTTCTAAATCTACTACTCGCTTGTAAAGTGGGTTACGTTCAACAGTGCTTTCATTCCACGGGAATCAAATCTACACTGTGTGGATGACTGGCAAGCATTCTACCGTCTAACCACTGACGCACTAATAGACCAGTCAAAATTCACTTTAAACATCCTTAAAAACACAGCTAGACTTCATCTTGAAGTAATTTGGTGGATGATGACTAAGAGTGGAATGGGCGATTCACGTTTCGCCATATTTAGGACTCATCACCTGGGCGTGCCCGCATTCCTTAGTGAGTAATGCTGCTCCCTTGAAACTCGAAGCCAATTGCTGTAGTCCCCATAGCCAATGCGTTATCTACTGGACCACTTGAGCCACCTCTTTTCTAAAACGCCTACTCTCTTAGGTCAAAATTACTAACTACTTTATATAATTTCTCAGTGTTAAAGGTAAATATATTTCCGGTTTCTCTGTGTGAATACATACTCCTGCACACGTCAGTGTGTGCTCTTCAATGGCTATCCGGTTGCAGGAACCACTTAAGATCTGCAGAATGTTGGTTGTAGACAGCTGATATTCGTGCATAAATGTGGCTATAAATAGAATTAGTGACCATTTGCAGCAAGCGACCTTCAGATTAAAACTCTCAGTAGGTAGGCTGATGATCTCCATGTTACTGATATTTCCCAGCTGTTAAAAATACGAGAGATTATGTCATTTCTGCATACTTATGTAAATGAATGGAGCAAAAAGCTGAATTAAGTGCAGAAAAGACGATGAATTAGCAGTCATGTACATATACGCCCACTATAAACTAGATAATATTGGATATGTGAAACGTTACTATACTTCTCAGTATAAACATTAAGTATCGCAACCCAAGAGGGCATCCTATCAAATGACCTTGTACGACCAATCACAATTGTTGCATGCGAAAGAAGCTTAAGTGTGGGTGAATGAAAAGGGGTTTCGCATCTGCCCTTCATCATTAGAAATTCCGCGATTTGAAGCGATTTAATATGGCTAGCGGAATATTAGTTTAAAATTATCTCATCCCTCATTATCAGAACGTGATGGTCTGGCTTGCTTATTGCAAAGATTCACCGAGCTACACTGACTAGAACAAATGTTCCTGTAGAACCCACAATGACAGATAGGTTGCTCGGATAATGGTCAAATTAAAGCATTCGCCATTACAGTCGCTTACAGCATGTTAGTAGTTTGAAGGCGAAGTTGTACTGCTGACGAATAGGGATGTTGTAGCATTAAAGTATTTGCGTCAGACGATCAGCAAGGCAACTACTGAACACCCTGTCCACTGTAGGAAGATGAAAGGTTAGAAAATGTCAACCCTTAAAACCGTACATCCACTGCCAGTGGGTATAACTCCAGAAACCACTTCTTCAATCAAAGTTTATTCTGCAGTCTGCTCTAAAACTGCCATAGAAGACTGCATCAACTGTTATGTACTACCTAAAAGGTTCAATTATTTGTTTTATTTGTAATGATGTGAGTAGCTGCTGTGACCGAGGATTTCGTCTCAATCCTAGTTACCATTCCTATGATTGTCTAACAGACAAATGTGATGTTCCTTTCTTTAACTAAGTCCAACAATTAGACTGTCCTGTAATATGATATGCCTATCACTCTTGTGTAAATGGCAACCACCTAGGGCTAAGCAAATATGTCCCTTGCTGTGTTCTTCCTGTGCATGCTTGGGTGTGCCTGTGGTCCAGCAGTAGAATATTTGTCAACCACTCACCTGGTCCTGGGTTCTATTCCCGGCCGATGTATTCCTTGACCTCAGTAGGTCGGTAGTAAGCCCGGTAAAGAGGGCATGTTGAGTGTAAGGCTAGCGATCCTACTGCTACTGGAACTGCGAAGCTCAAGCTTGTAGTTCTCTTTTTGAATCTCAACGCCAAGGAATGACAGAGAAAATATTTTAAAAAATGTATGTGTGGACATAACTCTGATTGGACATTTAGTTTTGCGCTTTGATACTGTTTGGTATGTTTCTTGCCTTGGTTTACATATAATGCTGTTGCACAGCTGCAGGTATAAAGGATATATGTAAGCCATTCGCGCGCATACACACACACGCATCGAATTTTGTATGAACTAAGATTTGGATTCAATCAACACCACAGACAGCAGCAACAACAACAGACAACAATCAGCATAAATGAGAGGAACCTGAAAGAAACAACCTCTTTTACCTACCCCACCTGGGAAGCATCGTTTCAACTACAGGCTAATGGGACTGATGAGAATATCAAAGCAAGAATCGGAAAAGCAAGACAAGCTATCACTACTCTCAAGTCCGTGTGGAGGTCAACAGCACTCAGTATCAAAAATAAGATCCGGATTTTCAACTCCAATGTGAAGTCAGTCAGTGCTACTATACGGATCACAGACTTGACGCATCATAAAGAGCATCTCAAACAAAATACAGACATTCATTAACAGTTGTCTTCGCTCAATACTCAAGATAAGATGGCTGGCCAGAAAAGATCAACAACAGAGATCTCTGGGAGCGAACCAACCAGGAACCAATTGTGAAACAAATAGGCAGGAAGAAATGGAGATGGATTGGCTGGCCATACTCTGAGAAAACAAACCATCAAGTGACATCACTAGACAAGCCATTGCTCGAGTGGAACCCGAAAGGGGAGCGGCGAGTTGGTCGTCAGTGCAAGGGTGACTTGGAGGAGGTCATGTGAAGAGGAGATGAAAGCGTGTGGGCAGACTTGGAGCCAGGTGAAGACTCTAGCAGAGAGCCGAACCCAATGGAGACGCGCAGCTGAGGCCCTATGTTCCTCTAGGAATTAAAGGAAACAATAATAATAATAAGATTTGGATTGATTCATTCTGAAGAATTTGAATAACCCTAACCAAATGCCTTAAAAAATCAGCTCTTTTGATTGGACACTAGTTAGCAACCAGTATAATGTGTCTTGTCCTCGTATCATTGGTTCAGATTGAATTCCACCAGTCAGGTTTGCAATGTGGCCACCATGCTACTAGCTGGCTCGCCATCACGATGCACTGCAATCTGAACTGTTGATATTAGATGAAGCCTTGGAAACGAAATAGGTTTCGTGCTAGTCGGCACTCACCAGTCACTCATCAAGATAAGCGTATCTGCAAACCTGAAGGAATTCATTTTCCTTCTGAGATTCAAATCCGTGTCACCACCCAGTACTACTGAGCTATTCATGCTCACGATTGACCTCCCGCAGGACTCTACTGAATACTTTGATTGGACTCCAGCTAGGTGGCTGGAATCTTAGAGATGACATGAGTGCTTTCAAGGTTGTAGATACGCCTACCTTGCTGACCGACTGGTGAGTGCCAACTAGCACGAAACCTAGGTCTTGTTCAAGGCTTCCTGTGGCTGATTGCCTCCAACTATCTAATATCAACATCCGCTCTGCTGTACTATTGTATTTCAGAAACAGACAAACTGTAAAGACTAGTCATCTGATTGGTGGAAAATCAATACACTTTAATAAATACTTAGACTTTAATTCATCCCATCCAGAATCGGTAAAGGAAGATTGGCTTAGTTAATTGTCTTTATAATCGGGCCAAGAGCCTAACTAGTAGGCCAGAAGATTTAAATAACGAAATCAAACAAATAAAGGAAATATTACTAGTGAATAACTAACTACCCACCAGAATTTATTCAGAAATATATGAAGAACCATAGAAAAAGTAAGATTAGCAATAAAAGTGACGAAAATAATATAGCACTGCCGTATAAAGAAGGTACGTCAGAGGCCTTACGTAGAATTCTGAAGGATGCCGTAACTAGGGTGGCATTTAAACCAAACAACCAACCAACTCTCTCAGCGATAAACTGTGTCGGCTGAAGGACTCAGTAGATCCAATCAAGAAAAATGACATAACTTACCAAATACCATGTAATGACTGTTAGTGAGGTCAATTACATAGGCCAATCAAACTAGTAGACTGTGGAACATGAAAATTTAGCCAGACCTGGCATTATTCACTCTGCTAAATTAAATAATCTAGAAAACAGGTGAGCCATTGCATTGCATTCCCTTGCTTGTGATCATAAAAATGGGGTGGGGGTGGGACAGGGTGAAAGTATTAAAAATTAATATAGTTAGGTGGAGATAGCGAGAGGTTAATTACTGAAGCTTTGTTTATCCATTCAACACCGCAGTCATCTGATTGTATTTTAACTAATAACTACGCCATCAGACAATGACGTCAGAGTTCACTCACTGTGTGGAATGAAGAATCTGTAAACAAATCAAAATCCTACACCTACTCATCAATAAAAAAGAAATTGATCAAAATGTCAGATTAAAAAGAAATTCTTTTAATCATGAAAACCTTAATTTCTCCTGTTGAATAGTTTAGTTGTCATTCACGTGAATTCAGTGTGTGATTACGCATTACTGGACTAATTCAGCATCACAGTTACAATTTTTAGTCTCATATCGCTGACCGGCATAATGATCTCAAATTAAACCATTTTAATATGCTTTTGGCTTTTTTAAAGTACAATATGCACATGCCACATGTTGGGTGATTCACAAATGAAAATTCAGCGAAGCGTTTGAAGTGAAGACAGGAGTAAGATAAGGCTGACTGCCTACTATCACTCACGATGATATTCTTAATTGTTGCGGATCGGATTATTTTGATTTTGATTATAGCTTGATTCCACACCGTATTTTTGGTACAAGTATGGAATTTTCAGCATGTGATATCGGAAGCCCAAATTTTGCAAGCCAACCATTGATATCCGGTGTGCGTCGGCAGGGGATCGAACCCCGGACCATGTGCATGGTCGGCGAGAGTCCTAACCATTGTGCCACCGACGCACATTATGTGGAAGACTACCTGTGGGAAGCGAGAGGACAGGAATACGCTGTACTGACCGATGAGGAGACTCTAGAGGATCTGAATTTCGCAGATGAATAATGTTTAATGGTCAAACAAAATGGAAGACTTGCATGCAGGCGAAAACCAACAAACTTACTGAAGAAGCAGTATAGCGAAGATAGGACTCCAGGTGAACATAGGGAAGACGGTGGTGATAAAGATACTCACGCACCACCCGTAACAACAACTACCAGCACCAAACACTATCAGTGGAGAAAAGTTGAAAGGAGTTACTTCTTTCACTTATAAACAAAGCACCGTTTCAACTACAGGCGAGCGGAACGCATGAATATGTCAAAGCCAGCCAGAATCGGAAGGGCAAGGTACACCCTCAATACTCTGACATAATCAGACAGACTTCTATACCAGGTATGTCAATGACACATTCGTTAATTGTGATCTCAAATATTAAACCTCCTCAGTAGGGCTGATCCTAAAATAAAGTTTACAACGGAGTGTGAAGATGAGAACAAGATTCGCTTTCTGAACCTCTGCACGGGACGTGATAAAGATGGTAAAATCGTAAGGTACATCTATAGAAAGGGTACATGGAGGGCGATTTACCTGAAATTCAAAAGCTTATGACCTTTAAGTTAAAAAATGAATTGTTGAGAATAGTGTCTGATCGTGTAAGGAAGCTTTGTTCAGAAAAAGTAGTCGAGGAAGAGCTATCTATTGTGGGAAAAATACCTGTGTAGCAATGGTTACCTACAGAAGTTCATCAACAAACATGGAAAACGTAGTACCGACATGGTGAAGTGTAACACAGTAGAGAAAAAGCCCATTTTTCCACAGCTTGTGACGATACTGCTATTAGAATAAGATGCAGACTGAACGCTCCCCTGAGAAAAATGAATCCAGACGCCAAGCTTTTATAGGTTTATCAAAGGACCAGTTGTTTAAGACAGTCAAGAGTGGACAAAATCCCACCTCAGATTACCTCCAACTGCATCTACCAATTAACATGTACGTGCCAAAGCACATAGATTGGAAGAACAGAGAGAAGCAAGTTACTGTCCGTATCTCTGAACGCATACTGAAGAACCTGAGATTAAACGGTTCACAAGCATTAAACAGTGCGATTGCATGCCGTCTGCTAGAGACTAGCTATGATGTGAAAAATCTGAAAGCATTCAGAATAATCATCAGACAAAAGAACCATAGAGGTTAACTGGTGGATGGTGACTAGCAGTGGAATCCAGGTGGCGCATTTCGTCCTATTCAGGGCTCGTCATCTGGATGTACCTACATGCCTCAGTGAGTGATGATGTTCCCACCATCGAGGCTCGAACCCAGTGCCCATAGTTTCAAACGCCAAAGCGCTATTCACTAGACCACTCGGACCACGAGAGCCACCTCTTGTTCACCGGGTCATATTAATTATTTAATTGAATTTTAGATTTTCCCGTCCACTGATTGATTGAACCGAAGTGCTCGGTTTCAGGTTGACATGTCGGCTTCTTATGCAGGTGCTTCGACAATTTCTGGTTATGCAATTAGAGGTTAATTGGTGTATGGTGACTAGAAGTGGAATCCAGGATGCACATTTCGTCCTATTTGGGACCATTGGCGGGTACATCCAGATGAGGAAATTTGTCTTCTAAATGCCTCATTCAAATTTATCAAAGGGACTAATTGTTTTAATAATCCATTATAATAAAGGTTTTTGTATTTCCCAATGAATAAAAAACAAAATGATATTGTTTTTACTGAAAAAAGTAGACTCATTTTGAAAGTTTGAGGTCAAATTTTGATCACAGTTCATACAATTTTTGTTTATTATATTATGTTGACACTTGTTTCATGATTCATATGACTGGATAAAGAATTTTTAAAAAAAACAGGAGATGTCCTTTGATATATAAACATAAAATTTTGTTTATTATACATGTTGATGGAACAAAACAATTACAACAGTTGGTGTGTGAACACGGGCAGTAATTTTGCTCAAAAAATTACCAATAACAAAACTTATCATTGTGTGTAAACTATATTGAAATATTATTATTATTATTATTATTATTGTTTCCTTTAATTCCTAGAGGAACATAGGGCTTCAGCCGAACGTCTCCATTGCGTTCGGTTCTCTGCTAACGTCTTCACCTGGCTCCAAGTCTGCCCACACGTTTTCATCTCCTCTTCGCATGACCTCCTTCAAGTCACACTTGCACTGACGACCAACTCGCCGCTTCCCTTTCGGGTTCCACTCGAGCACTGGCTTGTCTAGTGATGTCACTTGATGGTTTCCTCAGAGTATGGCTAACCAATCCATCTCCATTTCTTCCTGCCTATTTGTTTCACAATCGGTTCCTGGTTGGTTCGCTCCCAGAGATCTCTGTTGCTGATCTTTTCTGGCCATCTGATCTTGAGTAGCATTGAGCGAAGACAACTGTTAATGAAGGTCTGTAGTTTGTTTGAGGTGCCCTTTATGACGCGCCAAGTCTCTGATCCGTATAGTAGCACCGGCTGACTTCACATTGGAGTTGAAAATCCGGACCTTATTTTTGATGCTGAGTGCTGACTGTTGACCTCCACACAGACTTGAGAGTAGTGAAAGCTTGTCTTGATTTTCTGATTCTTGCTTTGATATCCTCGTCAGTTCCGTCGGCCTGTAGTTGAAACGATGCTTCCCATGTAGGGAATATAATAATATATAAATATAATTATAAAATTATTACTATTTATTAATTACTATAATTGTAATTATTATAATTATAAATATAATTGTACTTTATTTGATCTATTCCACAATGCTCAAACTTTTTACTGACATTAGTGTTGATGCCTGTTTCATGACTCATATGACTGGGCAAAGTTTCAAAAACAAGAGATGTCCCCCTTTTTATAGGTATAAACCTCTGTTATGTTAATTTCGATTAATTTCCCTGAATAAAGTTCGGACCAGATTGCCGAACAAAGGAAACGTTGGAATTAATCATTTCAATTTCGCAGAGATTTTACAAATGTCTACTTCTCACTCGGCGCTCAATTATTTTGCAACTATTTGGTCAAATCTTGATCACAGTTCATATGAATCTATCAATCTAGTTTGCAATGTGGTCGACACTCCAGGTAACTAGCCGTGGAGATGCATTTTGAATTGATGTTAGGCGGTCGCAGACAGTCAGTAGGATGACAGTAAATATATCCACGATGTAACTGGTTTATAGATTCCTCAAGCAAACCTCTGAATACTATACGAATAGAAAGAAATACAGTTAGTTATTGTCACATAGTGGATAGAATTAACCAATAGAATTAGGCTAATATTGTATTAGGTTATCTAATGTACCTTAACATTTGACTAGAAGGCAGTTAGACAAACAGGCCATGTATATATTAAATGTGTGACTGCAAAAACATTCGCAAGTCAGCAATATTATATGTACAATCGTTATGCTACAGTTTAGGCGAAATCAATAAACGACAGTCGATATATACATTTAATCACATGTGATGTCTTGATCAACACACACACACGCACACATGATTCACATTAGTGATTCCGTATTCGTTACTATCAGGTTTTACTATTAACCAATCAGATTCCCGCTAATTAAAAGATTATTATGTTATTGGGGTCAAGTGATCCACAACGGAAAACTCAGCGAGGCGTTTGGAGTAAACACAGGAGTCAGACAAGGGTGCTTATTATCACCAATGATATTCCTAATTGTGGTGGACTGGATTATGCGTCAGACAGTGGGAAACGAGAAGACAGGGATATCCTGGACCGACGTGAAGAACCTAGAAGACCTGGATTTCGCGGATAATTTATGTTTGATGTCACACAAAATCGAAGATTTACAAGCGAAAACCGGCAAACTGGTCGAAGAAGCAGCCGGTGAAGACAGGACTCCAGGTGTACATAGACAAGACGGAGGTTATGAAAATAACCAACCAACAACAACAACAACAGCAACATCCAGCGCCAATCACCATCAACGGGAGGGATTTGAAAGAGGTTACTTCATTCACTTATTTAGGGAGCATTGTCTCAACTACAGGAGGAACGGACGAGGATGTCAAATCGAGAATCAGGAAGGCGAGAAACACATTCATCGACCTGAAAACAATCTGGAAATCTTCGTCACTCAGCATCAACAACAAAATTCGGATTTTCAATACAAACATCAAGTCAGTCAGTTCTTCTATACGGATCAGAAACTTGGCGGGTCACAAAGAATATTTCCAACAGCCTGTTGCAGACCTTTATCAACAGCTGTCTTCCTTCTATACTCAAGATCAGATGGCCGGAAAGAATCACCAACAAGAAACTATGGGAACAAACAAAACAAGAACCAATCGCTCAACAAATATGCAGGAGAAAGTGGAGATGGATTGGACACTCGCTGAGGAGGCCGCTGGGCGACATCGCGCATCAGGCCAGTGCTCGAGTGGAACCAGAAAGGGAAGCGGCGAGTGGGACGTCCAAGAGTGACATGGAGGAGGTCGTGTGAAGAAGAGTTGAAACAGTATGGACTAACATGGATGCAAGTGAAAAGTACAGCAGAAGACAGAAGCAAGTGGAGACGTGCAGTTGAAGCCCTATGTTCCACTAGGAACCCAAGGGAACAATAATAATATAATAATGTTATAGGGATTCCAGATGCGCATATAGTCCTTTTCTCGAACTCATCATATAGATGTACCTACTTGTAGCGGTCAACTAACAAGTTTCTACAGTTGGATGCCTGTTGAACGAAAACGAAATCTAATTAAATCCCTTGCTAATCGGATCCGACGCATCTGCGTCCTACCCCTGGAAGCAGAACTCGACCTTATGAAACAAAACCTTCATCGAAAATGGATGCCCATCAAGATGCACCGACAAGAATATCAGACCAAAAGTCCAGAGGAACGAAACATTACTTGTTCCAAAATAGAAACTTTCCATGAACCTGGATTTCAAGGGAGGCTTAGCCTGCGAGAAGAATTTCAGTGTCTTTGAGAAGAGCATTCTTCTCAGTAACACTAAGAGTAGTGTTCTCCAGTCGTACATTGGTCTGCAGAAGCCTTAAGGACAACATCTCGTATCTGACCACTTCAATGTGCATATATCAGTTCACCTGTTGCTGTGGAGCCAACCAGGTACATTAGTCGTTCGACACGTATCCCGTCCAAAAGGGTTCAAGAACACTATTCCAAATGGCTACAAAAGGGTAGTAGTGGCTCTATAAGGAGTGTGATCATCGAACACCTTGTCAACACTAACCACTGCATCTCATCAAATGCCTCCTGCTTCAAAGTAATCTACAGAGTCAAGAATAACCTACCAAAGGCAATACTCTTTTGTCTCCTTTGTATTGCTGAAGCCTTAGCCATTCAGTTAGAAAAACCAGAGTTATGTATACAAAAGAAAACCATTCAACCACTTCTACTACCATAGCAACAAGCGTGTTAATTTCTACTGACTTGATGTTTGTGTGCCTGCATTTCTAACTCCTTATAACATTTGTAACTTTTAGAACTCTTACGTAATTGCATATTTTCTCTCGTCTCTATATACATCCTATCAAAACTCACTCATTAAATTATTCATCTTATTACGTAACTACAATACACCTATTCAACTTCGCTTATGCACTGACTAACACTGACAACTATTTTTTGACAACTCATCACTACTAACCTCACACTAGTCTTTACCGCTCCCTCTAGTTACAACTTGATTATTCAGCACATTGTGTGAAATATTTTGATGACATAAACAACAACCCTAACTAACATTCATTCTTGTCTAACAAGGCTAATGTACACACACAAATAATTATATACATATAATTGCGATTGTACAGCTAAGTGAAAGAGTTCGCCATCGAAAAGCGACTCTTCGATGAACTACGTGTTTTGTTCTCATTAATGTACTTGTATCTCAATAAGTGACGGTGTCTTCACTGATAGACAGACAAACAGACAGACTCAAACACACCAACGAACATTTCAAGCGTCAAAGTCACTCCCGACCAAATAACATCAACTTATAATCTCAAGGCATCAAGAAAGCGTCCGAAGCAAAAGCTGACATTTCAACTTTGTTCAAGCTATTTCAGGAAATTCAAACGGATTTCAATAAATTTATCATATCCATCAAGTATAGTTAAAATTGACAAAAGTTTGCATAAATCTCTACGGTTTTCCATGTAGATTTCATGACGATCCATTATCAGTTAAAAAATTATTAGGGAACTAAGGAGTACTGGATATCTGTTTCGTCCTAGTTTGGGATTCTTCAACAGGCCCCACCAGCGATCGAACCTTGAGAACTTCAAGTTTTGGGACCAACTCTTTGACCATTCAACCACTTGGGCAGGGATTCAATGACCCGTGAATTCTAACTTCCATGAATTCGTCTTGTAGGCTCTGCTGTCATTAATGAGTATCGGCTTCGCTAAGTGAATGAGTTCGCCGTCGAAAAGCGACTCTTCGCTGAACTACATGTTTTGATTTCAACAATGATTTTATGCCGCTATCGGTATCATTTTCTTTTTTCTTTCATATCACTGGTGCATAATTTCTACTAGACCCTTACCATATATTCCTACCTATCTGTTCTACTGAATTTTCTCTTCGACTTCTTATCTACCTTTTAGCTGTAATAATGTTAGCAAAATCAAAGCGTACTTCTGCTTTTTAAGCAGAGATAAGCGTAGAAGTTGATGTTTGGGACAAAACAGCAAAGGATAAAAAAACGTAACAGTTATAGGTCACGCAGATGAAAAAAGCCTTACTTTATAGTCAGTTGAAAAAGGTTTTTGCAGGTGCTACAAAACGTACTTTTTTATTCTGTTTTATTCCTTTACGTTCCTAGTGGAACATAGGGGCTTCAAGCTAAAGCTTTGAGGTTCCAGTATCAGTAGTTTCATTTCTACGGGGTAGGGTTGCTAACGCTACACGCCCAACCTTACCTCTTCACCGAGATTACAGCCGGCTTAGCGAGGTTTGGGATTGCGCGTCGGCCGAGGATCGAACTCCAGACCGCGTGAGTCGTGGTTGGCTAGCGTTCTACGGCTGAGCCACCGACTCACAAAACCTGAGAATATTGGACAACCTGTTTCGTCAGCCTAGTTTGGGACTCTTCAGTATTTACGCACTCACTGGAGTTTGAAACCAGGATCTTCCGGTCACAAAGCGAGCTCGTAGTTAGTTAAAATTAATGTGTCCAGAAAGAACCAGTAAAACAAACATGTAATCAAGTCTAATTATCATTACTAGAGTAAGACAGGGTTAATTACATCATCCACTTGTATGCACAGGTCGGTTTGAACTCTATCAATTGCAGTCGACTTCCCGAAGACTAAGCGAAATTGTTATTCAAGTGTTGGTTTGTAGGGATTTGATTGGTTACAGGATTTTCATCATGAGCTGACATTAGTTAGAGAACCATTGGAAAACCTGGGAGTACTGGATAGCTGTTTCGTCCTAGTTTGGGACTCCGAGATTCGAACCTAGGACCTTGTGGTTACAAGGCGAGCTCGTATACCATTAAGCCACTGGGACCCGATCCAATGGCCCATGAATTCTAACTTCTGCCAATTCAGGATATAGCGCAACCGCTAGCCAATGTCTTCGCAAGTATTTGTCCTCACACCCAACCTGCTGCACCCTACTGGTCACGACTTCTTGGTGGGTGCGTACTCATGAAGAGTCCCAAACTAGGACGAAACAGCTGTCCAGTATTCCCAGGTTTTCCAATGGTTCTCTAACTAATGTCAGCTCATGATGAAAATCCTGTAAGTAAAATTGTATTGTTTTATTTGTTGACAATTGCAAAGGAGATCTATATGCTTACGATGTATCCCATAGGAATTTTAAATGGCAATACTTGAAAAAGGAACTGAGAACCTATCAGTCTCGGGATCTTTAGAAGGTGTACTGATGAAGTGGATGCACATCTTTCTCTACTCCAAAAGTATTCACTCTGAATTTCAATTATGAATTAATTTCTCTGATATTTGAGTCAAATGTTCATATATATTTACGATTCACTTATCTAGTGGTTAACCTGTTCGAAGCAGAAACCATTGTTCTTGCTTTATTCACATTCATAAAGGGGATGGAGATGAGAGAATCACTGAGAACTAAGGAGTACTGGACATCTGTTTCCTTCTCGGCAGGGTTTCTTCATCAGTGCATTCACCTCAGAACCCTACTAGCGAACGAACCTCGAGAACTTCAAGTTATGCAGCCAACTCATCAATAACCATTCAACTACTTGGGTAGAGATTCAGAGGCCCGTGAATTCTGACTTTTATCAATTCGTGTTGTAGGCTCTGCCGTCACCGATAAGTATCTGGGGGTGAATCCCACTGGAGATGACTTCATACTACAAATTTCAAGACATCTATTCAACAGTCATCCAAGCAGTCTTATTGTTTTTACTCTTAAAAACTCGAAAATAAGTTTCTAAAAAATATTTAAAGAAAATCGATAAGTATTTATTGAGCTTCTATAATTCTATCTAAAGTATTATTTTTTGTTATAAATTGTATCTAATAGACGTCACATTACTGACGAGAAAGAAACAACGCAAAAGAAGAGGAGATCAAAAGCAAATAAAGTCAATTAAATGATGAGACATGTGAGTTCAATGCATATGACGATTTGAAAAGAAAGGATCACAGATATACACATATGCGTCACAGTTTATTGCATCATAAGTGTTGATTGCACTTTCGAATTCTTCATAAAACAGAGAAGAAGAAAGTTAAACAATTAAGTCCATTATTATTATTATTATCATTAGCATTAATATTATACAGTTAGTCTGCTAACTAAAATTATTTTTTTTAATTTCCTTCACGTTCCCAAGTGGCTTGAAGTTTCTGCAGCAGTGTTTATTTTACAGGATGGGGTTGCTAGTCTCATGCCCAACCTTTCCTCTTCACCAGCATTATTTTTAGCTTAGAGAGGTAAAGGAGTGCGTCTAGTGGCCGGGCATCGAACCCCGGACCAGGTGCATGGTCGGCGAGCGTCCTAACCGCTATGTCAGCAACACTAACTAAAATTAGAGCATAACAAAAATATTTTTATTCAGGCATTTAGAAGACAAAAAAAGGAAAATTTGAGCAAATAAAATATTTTCTTTCGGTAAGTTCCTCCTATTCTGGCTCTACAATTATATATTTATACGTCTATTTATATACAGAGAATATTCTAGAATAATCGTCATTACCAATATTTGGTGTTTCGTTTACAAATAGATGGTGTAGCCATGGGCAGTCCACTTAGCCCTGTTTTAGCAGATATCTTCATGTCAAACCTTGAGAAAACAAAGTTGAAGCATGCAATCGATCAAACAACTTCCTATTGTCGATATATCGATGACACATTTGTAGTATGCAACAACGAAAGTCATGCCTCCTACCTACTCAGCCTATTCAACAAAGCACATACAAATATTGTATTTACCATGGAACATGAAAATGACGGAAAGTTTCATTTCCTTGACATCGCCATGCAATGCCTAGAAGATGGTAATCTCCAGAGGTCAATTTACCGAAAGCCTACATGGAATGGACAATACTTACATTTTAATAGTTTTTGTCCAAATAGCTATAAACGAGCACTAGTCAAGACTCTGTACTATAGAGCAAGGAGAATATGCTCTACAGAGAAACTAGAAGAAGAATTTATGATTCTTGAAAAGGTGCTGAAAAACAACGGTTACCCTCAAAGATTCATTAACAAATATGGAAGATGTGAAGGCTCAAATACCAAACAAATCACAGTTGAAAAAAAGCGTGTCTTCATTCAACTAGATTTTAAAGGTGAAAACATTGCAGAAATGGTCAACAGAAGACTGAGAACGTCACTAACCAGAACCTATCCTGCAGCTAAGTTGGTCCCGTCCATCGAACAACATGCTCTTTGGTGCAGTCAAAAGTCGATAGATACCCTTCTCATGTTAACTCCAACTGCGTATACAAATTTACGTGTATCTGCGGGAGCAGTTACATTGGGAGAACAGAAAGAAGGGCACACCTCCGATTTTCTGAACATGTGCCAAAAAGCCTACGTCTCAAGGGAACAAACTCTTATAGCAGTCCTATTACTAGACATCTCGACACGGGTCATGAGGTAGAAATCGAGAAATCCTTTAAAATTACCAATAGACAAAGGAGTTCCATTATCCTCAAGTTTGCCGAAGCAATCTCTATCAAACGCTTGCAACCAGATTTATGTATTCAGAAAGAAGCAGTTATTAATCTTTCTTTGCCCTGGTAACTGAATGTCTTTATTCTCTCGTCTGATTACGTAATCTTTGTCTTTAGCCTCACCCCCTTTTATATTCTGTAATTTTGCTTGAGTTGAACTCAGAACATTGTTACCTAATTTATTAGTCACTCTGCATCTAATGCATATTTCGTCTTTATTACGTAACTCTTTTATCATCGTATGCATACATCTATTCTGTTTAAACCTGAACTGCCTGTGTAAAAACTATATGACAGCAATTTTCTGAGCACTGTTCACTTACTGCGGAACTTCTGTCAACTGACAACATGTAAAATTTGCAAGTATGTTAAAACTTTTCTGTACGCAAACCTCATAATTTATTTAGGCTGTAAGCAGCTGATGAGAAGCCTACCAAATAAATGATGGTACCATATTATTCTGCACAAACCACTGTTGTTCTTGCTTTATTCAAGTTCATCAAGGGGAATAAATGCATGATGTTTCGTTTAAATAATATATCGATGATTTTAACTGATTAAAAATCCCCATTAAAATTTACAAAACAATGGATACTGAACAAAGAATACTCTTTTCGATAACTTCATCATCAGGCTCTACAGTTATTTGCATACATAATAGTGAATGAATGAATCAGTGTTATGAACAACCACATTAATGTTGTTTAAATAACGTCGAAGAAATAATATACATGGATTACAGTTCAATAGCATCAACATAACAATACACACTGAATGTCAGAAAAATTAGGAAAGATAAATATTACAAATTCAT
The DNA here is from genome assembly GCA_944472155.2 of Trichobilharzia szidati. Classification (NCBI taxonomy): domain Eukaryota; kingdom Metazoa; phylum Platyhelminthes; class Trematoda; order Strigeidida; family Schistosomatidae; genus Trichobilharzia; species Trichobilharzia szidati. The sequence goes on along the minus strand of OX235276.1, from coordinate 14,739,042 downwards.
GAATTTATATCTCTACTGAAGCCCGGCCAGAGCAGTAGCAGTGGCTAGCTGGACTTGTTTCTTTTGCACACAAAGCACTGGTTGATTGAGGCGAATTGCAATAGCATCTGCTGTTTGAAGCATGCGGTGCTTCAATGTTTTGACAATTTATTAGGCACCTGGTAGACGATAGAGAACATCTCCCACTATGGATAAGTAAAGGTGTAGTGAAAGCCATTAACAGGTCGATATTGGACCATCTGGTGCAAACCGGCCACAAAGCCAGCGTTGAAGAATCCTTCTCTATCATCACCTACCGGTTACCAAATAAATTGACAAAAACATCGAAGCACCGAATGCTCCAAACACCCACAGCTATTGCGATTCGCGTGAAACAAGGAGTGCTTTGTGTGCAAAACAAGCAAGTACAGCCAGCCACTGCTACTGCCCCGGACTTCAGTAGAGACTACAGATTCATGAATTTGTAGTATTATCTTTCCTAAGTTTTCTGACTTTCAGCTTAATTTTATGTTGATGCTAATGAACTGTAATCTATTGATATTAATATTGATTCGATGTTATTTAAACAACATTAATGTTGTTGTTAATAACAATAGTTCATTCATTCACTATAATGTATATATAACTGTAGAGCCTGATGATGAAGTTATCGAAAAGAGTACTCTTTGTTCAGTATCCATTCTTTGGTAATATCGATATGTTAAGATCATAGTGGAATTACCACAGTTCAAGAAAGATGCATCAAAATGTAATAGTAAATAGAATATCAAATAAAAATAAAATTAAGGAAATCTTTACAACAACAAATTGAGGATCATTAAAAGCTTAATGGCCATTGGAAGAGGTAGGGGATTAAGGAAAGCATCTGAACCAACTTCTTCCTTTCAATACATAGATTAGGCTTCTTAATTAATGTGGATTCCAAAAGCCAGCCTCAACAATATGTAATAGACGAACTCTTGAGGTAAAATTAAGCCTAGTTGGTATACGGTAGATGACTCTGAAGGCAGCCTCTTTAACATCAATCTTGTGTTCTGTATCTAAAAGATGATACAGAATAGATATATGAATGGATTTTTGTTTGTCCTTTACTTAACCACTATGCAGGATGGTGTTTGGAAATCTGACGATAAACACGCCTAATTGTACAGCCTATGCAACTAACTGGCTCACTACAGGAGCAATCAAATTGATAGATATACATAGAAAGGAGAGGCGAAATTAGGTAGTTTATATTTACCTCCCGAACGCGAAATAGTGGGATGGTTTCGAAGACACAGTATACTTCAGCACCACTGAATGCTCTTTTTACCGCATTTCTTAGCTGTTGTGTTAATATCTCACTGATGTTATCCCCGAAGAACTGAAATTGTAAGAACAAGGCCGTTTTTTGAGCTTTGTTACTTTGGTCTACCTTGACTTTTGATTCAGAATTCTTATCGACGAATTTTTCAGGGATTTGATTTATTACGAGGTGGGTTTCGTGATGAACCGGTATCATTTAAGGAACTATTAAAACAGTAGAAAGAACGAGACAGGAAATCATCAGCACTGCTGGCCAATAACACACCAGCAATCACACCTAGGACACTTAGATTATGAGGCGACCCTGTTGAGCATTTAAAGCCACTGGAATCAATTCGCGATGAAGTTGGCGCTTGTCATTTATGGTTGCCTCAGGGGGGCCACTCTTACCCCCAAGCCTTCGACTTAAAGTTAGACCCACAAGACAGTGGAACAGCGTCAGGAGTAGATACGTTCCCATGACCAAAATAGGTTCATACTACGTCTTTCTTCCCTTAAGAATTCTGAAGCCCGAGTACACCGTAGTTTTGGAACCAGGGGTTTCTCCAGAACCCCTAGATAGACCAACATATCCACCAATCCGGTTGTAAGTGCCAGATGTTCGAATTCACCCTTCCACTTCTATGAGAGACACTTCTGCTGTGTAAAGAAAATGGATAGGACTTATCTGGTAGTGGCTATTATGAACGTGTAGTCATCACATACGAGCATTTCGAAAAGGGAGATCAAAGCCTACCACCACCCACTCTCAGCCATCTACTAGATCGTCAACCATAAAGGTTTACTGTGCATCTTATCATTACCCTTTGGTAAGTATTTTGTTTCCAGGATTAAACCACTAGGGAATTTGGTTCGAAATGGTATATTGGTAAATACCAAAAAACTGTTTACGATAGTTACCAATCAGAATACACAACAGTAGACATACGTCCCTGATTGGTCAGAACACAACAGATAACCTTGAAACTGATACTACCAAAATATGTCGTCGAAACGTTATCACAACGATTACACCACCAACAACAACAACAATAAAAACACAAAAATAGTTAATGATTCCATCACAGATTTATATTAAATAAATAATCAAGGCAAGCTGAATAACAATATGCAGATATATGTATATATAGAGAGAGCGATAAATAGCAAAAACTGAAAAACGAAAGCATGCATCATAATCAACTGTTGCTATGCTTTTCTTTTTGTACAGAGGACAAAATTAATCTTGTAAATATATAAGATAGACAAAGTAATCATCAAATAAATAAAATGTTAATGTTTAGTTTCACTAATACTCATCATTCGTCTTCGTCTTTATGATTATTAATTAGATTTTTTTACAAATAGAAAACAAGAGAGAAAAAATATCAAATAAGAAAGCAAAATATGTGAGATTTGGCGTGCATGTGGGAGGAAAGAGACGATACGGGGGAGGAGGAGCTAATTATAAGCTAAAATAGTGCTGTAGTGCTGTATTCATTATTTGAAATCAATATACACACACATACGCACGCACACACACACACTATCAAGATTATCTTTTAATGAGGTAACAAAGCAGTGGAGATGATTGAAAAGGCTTGTGTATGCATGTATGTGTGTGTGTGTCATTTATCTAAATCGAAACGTCTACGCATACCATTGATCACGTCATCGGTTAATTCAACATCAGTCATAAGTGCAGCCATATCTTTGAGTGAATCTTGATAACTGTCGCGTCGATTCAATTGACGATTACTATTAGTTGTCGAAGTAGTATTAGCATTAGTAGAAGTGGTGTTTGTTTTCGTGCCTGAAAGGAAAGAAAGAAAGGCTCTACAGTTATATATACATTAGAGTGAATGAATGAATTAGTGTTACGATCAACATTAATGCTGTTTAAATAACATCGAATCAATAATATCCATGGATTACAGTTCAATAGCATCAACATAACAATACACACTGAATGTCAGAAAAATTAGGAAAGATGATATTACAAATTGATGAATTTATAGTCTCTATTGAAGGTCAGTCAGGGCAGTAGTAGTGGCTGGCTGGACTCGTTTCTTTTGCACACAGAGCACTGCTTGTTTCATGCGAATTGCAACAGCTTCGGGTGTTTGGAGCATCCGGTGCTTCGATGTTTTTGTCAGTTTATTTGGTACCCGGTAGATGATGATAGAGAAGGATTCTTCAACACTGGCTTTGTGGCCGGCCGTTTTGTACCAGATGGTCCAATATCGAGCTGTTAATGGTTTTCACTACACCTTCACTTATCCATAATGGGAGATGTTTTTCATCGTCTACCAGGTGCCTAATACATTGTCAAAAACATTGAAGCACTGCATGCTCCAAACAACAGATGCTATTGCAATTCGCCTCAATCAACCAGTGCTTTGTGTGCAAACGAAACAAGTCCAGCTAGCCACTGCTGCTGTCCTGGCGGGGCTTCAGTAGAGACTATAAATTCATGAATTTGTAATATTATCTTTCCTAATCTGTCTGTCTGACATTCAGTGTAGTGCAGTGTTATGTTGATGCTATTGAACTGTAATCCATGGATATTATTGATCCGATGTCCGAAGAATTGAAGGTATTCATTACTAAGGGTTCTTTAATACCCTTGATGCCTAATTGGTTAGCTAGCTGATCATCCAAAAATGTGACGTCTGATCCATTATCCAACAGTGCATAAGTGTCCACCGATGATTTCGGTCCTCTCACTTTAAGTGGTAATACCCCTAAATAAACTTGTAGGGTGTCATTTGGGCTAAAGGTGCTGTTGCAATTAACGGAATTTGCCGATTCGTTTACTATCCTCAAAAGTGGATGCACATCTGTTGAACCGCTACCTCCTTTGTCTGTTGCCGGCTGCCAATGGATAGTGGACTCCCTACTCCACTCCTACTGCCTTGTAGGTCACACTTGGTTGTGTAAAGGCTAGAGCTGCACTCTCAAACAAAAGGCCGAGCGATTCTGGGGACATCACTCGTACCAAATTCCCATGAAACTTCATGAACTCTCTTACCTTGTCGCAAAACCTTGCAACAGATCGCCGCGCCTGGGCAGCGATGATTCGAGATGTTCATGAAGCCGGGTCATCCTCCCGTAGGAGATAGCCGAAGTAAAGTAAGTAAAAAGTGGATACAGATCTGTTGAACCGCTACCTCCTTTGTCTGTTGCCTTACAATTCCACCTAGTGTGTGTCCCACCTTTAAGCAACTAAAACACAACCGCTTCTGTTTTGCAATTCTCAACCTTTCTACAGGAGACATTGCAATGAAACGATTACAATCACTAAGTTGGTGCGTGTTACGGCAAATGATACACTCTTCCTTTCTCGTCGCGCCTTGTGTCTTCACTACAAATGACTTCTTTATATTCACTGATTCCTTAGGTTCTACTGTTAGATGCAAAATGCTGGCAAACTTGCCCGTCGCTTGATTGACACTGTCCTTTACCAGTCTCACAATATCATCGAACCCGGGCTCCAAACCATCCTCCTCTAGACGCGAACTGACCTTTATGAACTTTCCTTGTAAACGAACGGGTAATCTCTTAGCAATAGTCTCAAGCACAGAACTCCAGTTCAATTCATCCACACAATGAAGAGAAACGAGAGTATTTCTATACACCATTAAATTATCCAAAAACCCCGCGAGTTCCTCGGAGTTATCACTTAACTGCGCCCCATTAACTTTAACAGTCTCACAAACATTACTGGATATCATAAATGGCTTTCCAAACCTTTGATGTAATATCCTCATAGCCTCAGTGTATCCTTCCTTTGGGGGCATAAACTTGCAGCACTATATACCTCTTGCAGCGACTCCAGTGCAATACCTCAACAGATACATTAACTTCACTTCGTCATTTATTACAAAACCACTCAACATGACTTCAAACTCCCTTACAAACTGTGGATAGTCAGCTGGGTTTCCGTCAAAATACCGAGGCTCAAATTTTGGTAGCTTGAAACCCCTACTATCACTAGACGGCGAAACATGAACATCACGCTTATCATGCTGAGCATCATACACATCATTACAAATAACAGGCAACTCATCATTACCTACTTTTCTGTCTACTTCCAAAGCGCTTCGTCCTTTCTTTGGTGCAAATATTACTGAACGTTACCAAACGATCCAGAAAAGTTCCAAATAACACCCATCCGAAGAAAACTTGCAGACACAAGGAAGGACGAATTGCCAAGAAATACGGTGAATAATTCCAGGAGATATCAGAAACTGTCAATGTCCAGGTCTAACTACACTGAACTTAACTCTGTCCTTAGGAGACCTTTAGCAACAATGTGCAATAACCAAGGAGAAAAAACAGAACACAGATTGGTGACTCGAGAACCCTTTATTCTTGCACCAATATGGAACCAACCATAAGGTTATTATACACAAAGTCTAAGAATAAATGTCACAATAATACTTCTGATAGTATTTCTCCATCTTCTGACGAACAGCGTATGATGGAACGACGACTGCAGTATCTGTGACTCCCGCCAAAATATGGAGTTGATTTTGAGTAAACAACCATGAACTGATCATTCATTCTTCAACTACATTGACATTAAATTTGAATTGGATAATAAACTTACGTCTTAGAAGTATTTCGGCCAAGTTAAACTTTAGGCACCAATAACTACCAATCAGCGATGACGTTGAATTATCCAATCAGATTCACGAACGTAGTTCAATGTTGTATAGCGCCTGATTCATTTCAATGCGTGCCCTTACAAGGTTACGTTTGCAATTCTAGGAGGATAGTGTCTTCCAGTATTGCCTGGATTTAGGCTTGCTTCGAATAGAGAGAAGTTGTTCGTGTGGTGGTGTAATGACCCTAAAAAACTATACTAGGTCAACTGATGGTTTTGTACATCGTTGTGGAATATGCTGGTAGCGAATTAGTATTAGAGAGGGTAATATTTCTTAGGAACATTTTTGCTAGGTCGCATCTCTCCCTAGCCCATATTTTGTACATTTTCAATCACTGGGTACTGCTGCCGAGGCGGAGAACAGCCTCCGTCTCAACAGTTCAGTGGTATACCAGCACTGCAGGGACATTGCCTAATGGAAAATGGACAGAATTACTTCGTTGTTAGGCCGGGACGACGTAATAGTCCATGTGGATGAGACAGTGTTGGTGAAGAAGTATAACCGCGGTCGTCAGAGAGTGAACAACATTCGGGTCATAGGTTAACCTTAATTTATACGACACGTCCCTCCGAAAAGGATTTGTTGAAAGAATAGCAGACAGGAAGGCGACTACTCTCGTATCTATTATAAAGCGACTTGTGAAACCGGGATCAATTTTATACACCGACGAGTGGAAAGGCTATGATTCATTGTCATCCCTCGGATACATCCATCACAGAGTGAACCACTCCAGTGATTTCGTGGATCCAGTTACAGGGACTCATACAAATTCCATTGAAGGATTTTGAGGTCGATTGAAAAATAGAATAAGGGCTATAAATGGATCTCAGAAGGATCTCATTTATAGTTGTTTAGATGAATATGTGTATAGAATGTGCTGCGACTTCTCTATTGACAGTCCCATGCTGAATTGGGAAATGTTTCTCTCCTATGTTTGGAAAAGATACCCATTGTAACCGTTTTATCATTTTTCATTCCTTTTTCTAATAATATACCTTTCCGCTTATCATAAACGCCTCTTTCATGCGATTGGTCCGTTCAAGGTCGTTCGCTGATTGGTAGTTATTGGTGTCGAAAGTTTAACTTCGCCAGTATTTCCTCCAGAAAGTTGATGGGAAGAGGAACTTCAGGTCGTTTAGATGCAGTCACAAATGAAGCATGTTGTCTCGGTCAGAGGAATGGTTGTGAATAGAGAGCTGACATCCACTGTATATATGGCAGTGGTTATCTGTCGAGTGTTATTTATCTGTTTATGGCTTGGCGATCACCACATGGCTTCACTTAGCCCGAAGACATTATAGAAACCATGGGAAGTGCCGAAGGCCAAGAGCTATTAGATGGCCGAGCGATGCCAAGCTCTAGCATTTTATCGAATTCTGCCGTTGCACTATCGTTGCCGGTGTGGTTCAAGGTGTCGAGGTCGTTCAAAAACTGGTGATTCAGTAGTTTTAATATGATGGGCCACGTAATACTTTAGTTCGGTCCCTCAGAAAGAAGGTTGAGGAGGATCAGGGAACTGATCCACTGACTTGGTATATGGCGATGCTGGGGTACGTGTGACCATTAGGTTCAAAGGTGATGCACGGTTGATTGTACCAGCAGTGTACGCCTTATTGACTGAGTTGGTCAATATTGGTTCACCTGGTCTGCCAGTAATTTATGGTGTTGTAAGAAATGAGTGCCTAAGATTGGTGATGGGATATCCGCAGTGATAAATGGCCAGCTGTAGGCGTTCTTGAGACAGGGATCCAAAGTCATGTTTTCACCTCCATACGTGAGATTACTGGACTGGTCATCAGCTTTGAGCATGAGTGTTGGATCAGGCTGTTGAAGCTCCTGCGTAGAGGGATGGAGGACACACTTCTGCCTCTTTGTCGACTAGGAATATAGAACCAGTATTTCTATCTGCCACATAAAACAAACGACTTTTGAATGGAGCAATGTTGTCTACGTACCTTGTGTAAAGTGCCACATTTTCAATTAAATCTTCCGATAAACTCTCAATGTACGACATTTAGACCCTCGATATTTCTTTTAACTTGACCTAGATTTATTTCCTCACGTTTTGACTTCTTATTAATTTCAAGTATATTCCTATGAAAGGTCCATGTGTGATCAGACTGTTCGAAATGTGTTGCGCAAATACATTACACGATTCAGACAAGTCATGTCCTCTTATTATTTATACGTCCTTTAGGAGTCAAATAGCAATCTGTCACAGGCGATAACGGGCGTTTCATGTACAATCTTCGATTTATATACCTTCTACTTGTAGTGGATTGTCAAGCCTGCCCTGGATACATGCCATTATGCCAGCAATTTTTAGCACACAGCATTCATCACTAAACGTTGGATGCTGACCTTCATTGTTTAAGTCAATTCGTTGGGGAGAGACTAGCGGCCAAGCATCCAGGCCATTTGGCATGCAGTTGTATTGCGTTGGTGCATTCATGCACAATCCCTAGAGGGCTTAACATTCAACATCGCGCTATGATTTGACCCCGAAACATATTTCGTATTTTGAAAGACTAGTTTGTTGTTTTGTCTTGACTCTGGTCTACGCAAAAAAACTGCAGCAGCTGTGAGTATAAGGACTCGCTTTGGAATATGTGGTTGTTGGGGCAAATCTTGACATACATTTGTCTACTGAAGCAATGATATTTTTATGAAGATAAAATATTTACCTGAAAATTATGTCATTTAACAGGTACGATCAAATATGATATAAATTCGCCTCCGTAAATGTCGATAGATTTTCTATTATCACAAAGATTTTGTAGTCAATTTCTAGCCTTGGTCATCATGAAAATGGAACAATTATAGCATCAAGGAGCGAAGAAATTGTCAAGGTTAATAAAGCATCTCAAATTTAGTTTTGACGTTCACAAGTAACTGCACTCAGTCGGTAAAGTGTGATTTCGTATCGTCTTCATTAGATCGTAACCAAGTTGACTATGCGTGTTCATAGTTCACTGCCTACATCCACGTATGTTTGTGGGATATCCAGAGAATGATAAGTTCTGAGAAAACATCAGACGATATAAACTTTAAGCATGGAGTTAATTCTTCTGAGGTGATGCATTGCAGAAGAAATGTGGGAAGGAAGTACACAACACAGTGAATAGTAAGTGTACATCTGCGATATATTGTGCCAACCCAAAAGACCTTACCATTAGATGTGTGGTAATGGTAATGAAAATGTAGTGCAGCTCAAATAGGATGCTGTAATTTCTCTGACACAAGACTCCTATGGAGGAGGGAATATAAGTGAAAAATTTCGATGGTGATTTGATAAAGAACTGGTATAAGTAAGACATACTGTAGCAAGCTGTCGCACAGTAATCAGTCATATAAAAAGTCATACCAGCAGCTGATTTCCCAGTTGACAACTGAGAACACGGCATCGTAAGTTGCACAACATAAAGTGTAGCGACAACGTTATCATTATGATCAGATGAGCCGGAGGTAAGAAACTACCTCAAAATATTTGTATGCTATAGTTTCGTTGTCAACTGGATGTAATTCATCTGAAACGACGAGAACTTTTCAGCAACCCCATATCTTGAGTCTAACTTACACTTCAGTAAAGTGGAATTTAGAGTCACAAATGTTTTCCAAAACGATAACTGACTGAAAGAAGCATGCAGAGCATTGCGCATATGTGCTCCAACTCAGCTCACCATTATTCACAAGAGAAGACAACAGAGGTATTGTGATACTAGGATGCGAAATGAATTTCAAACATAACTGAAGTCTCAGTTGTCATCAGAGGAAGACAGCACTATACACCAAGTCATCTACCACGCCTACAGATAAGTAGCAAGAGGAGCGAGGGATAGATTTAAGAACACCATGCCAGCCAGTAACTCTTAATATCTAGCCATCAATCAACCACGTTCCGTATTTAATAAGCAGGTTTTGCGCCATGTATGTCTAATCTTTAATAGGTTGAAAACCATGGAAACATAGGTAAAGTTACACTGATCCCAGATAAAAATTTGGAGAAAATGCAATGTTTTACCTCCGAAAATCCCAAACCCTGGCTCACATGAAGCAGACACTTAAGGCCCGTTAAAAATAAATTATAAACATAGTGTGTATGGTTACTAGGAAAACTCGCGCTGCTCCAGATAATAAAATCCCTACATTTTTAGTTACTCTACAAAAATATCTAAATACACATACGTAACATTAGCCGCGTCATATGGCTTGTATTTTCAGTAGGAGAAGCATCACACATATATATAATGCATAATGAAACTGATTAGCTCAAATAATTGCTATAAGATTTTACTATTCTTAATACATTAGTCAAAATACTTACATAAGAGTCCTAATAGCCAGGTGCAGCGACCGTACGACGAAGTTTGATTTAGCGCAACTAGCACGCACCTTTAAACACTGGCTGAGTTGCCCGCGATTGGCCAGCTTGACATTATATTCGAACTTACAACAGCGGCACTTCTGAGTTCCAGCGACACTATACTTTCGGCTTATTTCGTAAACATACTGAAATAATTGAATTCCAACAATTATTAACAAAGTTATTTATTTCTTATATATTCCAATATCGTTTTTACGAGCTCGAGTAAACCAATTCGATTCCTTTGTGCTCGCTTCTTGATTGTGAGGTAAAGGTTCCTGGTCTTCGGCAAACTACTGATTAGTTTGTGCCACCATTTGACTGTCGTAGCTTTGGTTGACTCCAAAAAGGAGTGGTGCTGGGATTAATTATATTTGGTTTGTAGTATGCGGTGTGTTAAGACTGTTACTACTGTGAATGGAGTTGATCCTTTCACCAGTTGGTCCTTTGGTATCGTCGTCAATGGAAAAGTGATAATAATAATAATAATAACAATAATAATAGATATAATTAGTGAAGGTATTCAGACTAACAGACAGAAAAAGAATAAGAAAACGTAACAACATTCAGTCAACCGGTATATATATATACCAGTAATAATTATAGGTGTAGTTAAAGCTGTCAGGAGAGTAAGACTGAAGAGAATGTAAAGAAGTAAAACGACCAGTTTAACTGTCTACCTTTGAATGGTGTATGCGATTTTAAGGGGATAGGCCATTTGGATGAAGTCCTTGTGTCGCTGCATGGTTGTCCAGCCTTCGCTTAAAGGCGTCCACGGATGGTGCCATAGCTACATCTGCCGGTAAGGAATTCCAGGGACGGCAAACCCGCAGGGAAAAGAAGTGGGAGCGCACCTGGGTCCTTGCCCTCTGATGAGCTATTCTTCAGGGATTCCCACGAGGAAGCGTATACCTACTCAATGGCAGAACACTTTTGTTTGAGTGATTTTGGCCATTTGTAATCCTGTAGGATGCGATCATGTACTCCTAATCCGATGGTGGCTAGGTATGAAGAGACCTAATTTCTTTGGCCCTTCATCATACGGTTTGCTCCGAAGATCCATCACTCTTTTTGTCGCCCGTCTTTGGACTCTTTCCGAGAGGTTGTCGTCTCTTCTTAGCAATGGGGTGCAATGATATTGTGCACTGCATGGTACGGTCTGAAGTATGGTTTGTACAACTTCTGAGAGAGCTCAGGAGTGAGTGCACCTAACTGTCTATGTGTAAAGTGTATGACCGCATATGCCCTCGCTACATCCCCGTGTAATTCACACTTGTATCCGTTTTTTCCGTTAGAACTAGACCTAAGTCACGTTGCACGGGGTGTAGCTTGCATTCTGCGGCCTACGGGTGCGTAATTTTACTACTTTGCACTTTTTCAGGTTGAAAGTCATACCGTTGACCACCGCCCAGTCATCCAGAAGTTTAGGTCTACCTGCAGCCTATCTGAGTCCTCCGAACACTTTATTGCTCTCCAAATCCTAACGTCTTCAGCGTAGAGAAGAGTCGGGCAGCTTAGACGGCATGGTAGATCATTGATTAAAATCAAAAACATCAGTGGCCCTAGGATAATACCCTGCGACACTCCTGATGACGGGCTGTGCCAGGATGATTGAATTCGATTGATCTTAGTTCGGAATTTCCCTTCATCTAGGCAAACCTTCAACCACGACAGGAGCGACTTACCTTTACCTGTCTGACTTATTTTGGGCAGGAGAAGGTCATGGTGAACTGTGTCAAATGCCTTCTCAAAGTCTAGGAAGATCATATGGATTGGAATATTCATATCCCACCATGATGCCCAATCGTCCCAAGCTGATAATAGGCTTGTTACACAGGATCTGCCTTTCCTGAAACCGTATTGTGCTTCATGGAGTCTCTTAGTCCTACCGAGGTGCTCTGTGATGCGATCATCAATAGTACTCTCCAGTACTTTTGATACCATTGGGAGTAGGGCTACTGGTATATAACTGGTGGCATTTTGCATGTCCTCACCCCTTAAGATCGGAAGAAGGATGGCTCTTTTCGACTCCCTTGGCAGTTTCACTGAATCCATCGAGTGATGTAACAAGTCTCATAAGGGCCTACAGAGAGCTTTGGTGCACTGTTTCGGAACAGATGGCCTGAGGTTGTCATAAACTGGGGACTTTCCTGATGTGGATCTCCGTAGCTTTCCTAGCACTATTACACGGTTTATTTGGAGAGTGGTCACTAGGTTTTCTTCTGGTGAAGTAGGGTTGGCGCCATTTTGGTCCGTACCAGTAATGCCAACATTGATGTTACACTGTTTGGCGAAGGCTTAACTGAGTGTTTCAACCATCTCCAGACTAGTGAGGTATTATAATAATAATTTATATTTCACATTAACGGGTAAGTTTACAATAAAAATTCATGCCATTTTTACAGGCATTATCAGTTGTGTTATGCATTACAATCATGAAGTATCATAAGTTTAAACTATTCAGTTATCGTACAAGCAATTAGATCAGGTTCTTACAAATGTTAAATTGTAAACTCCTTACTAAGGTCACCATCAAAGTTGGGCCACAACCCAAATTTCGTTCCTGTTCCTGCTGATAGTTATGGTCAACCAGTGAACAGCGTATACTTGTGTGAGTGCTATGCCCCCATGTGACTGAAAGCTAGTTCAGAAAGAGAAGAAAATCCTGGGAAACTGCAAAATGGGATAAAATACAATGATGGATAGTACATCATTGAAAGTACATTTGCGAGATATATACAAGAAGGATGTGGAGACTCCTTGGAATGATAGTATTCACTTACAATGTATAATGCTAACCATATTGGTCTAAGCATGGGAACTATGACGTTTTCGATGAAAATATAGCTTTCCTCAAGTATTGGTGTTGTTGTGTTTTTCATCAAAGCAACCAGACTTTAAGCAAGCAACAAATATTAACAAAGATTAAGTTTTAGCTTTAATAAAGACCTAGGAAGTTGAGATAAAATAGAGTGTAATAGTGCTTAAATAAAAAGATTATCACCAGGTAGATAAGTGGTGTTTCAGCAAGAAGTGAATTGAAAGATCTGGAAGATTAGAATCCATAGGACAAACTGACTTGTAAGATGTCTCACGAATTTCTGTAGGGCCCATGGAGTAGAATCTAGACAAGAAGCTGAACAGGCTTGTAGATGGTAGAAGAGAAAGCATTTTTTATTTATAATTTAGATCTGTGCAACTTTTACTTTCTTCCTCTTTTTGGTAAGGGTCCAGACTAATGTTTAATTCTCAACCTGTCGAAAAAATGCATGTTACTGTTCTACAGATCGGAGTGATTCACATTTGTGACCACTACCATATCTGCTGATCAGCATGCGCCTCCCTCCCTCCCTTTTGATGTTAAGCTCTGAGGTTTTTATTTGGCAATTGCATTGCTTTTAGCCCGTCCCAATCGTACGGTATGCTTTACATTAATAACTTTCATTACAAGCGCTTCCCATTAGGTCACCAGATACATTGATACCTGGGGACATTCTTAGCAGTATCGCCCTTACACACGCATGCGTGTACTGACCGTTTGGCATGCATTGTGGTCGGTCTTACTGTTGGAGAGTCTCCAGTTAAAACAAAACTCTCGCTTTGCTTGCAGAATACGTTGCGTACCTCTTTTAAGCCATGAGAACCTTTTCTTCATCTGTGTTGTGACTAGAGGGACGGTATCCGAGATTGCTGTGTGGAGAAAGCCTTTTACCACTACTTTCCGTTGTTCATCCACAGATAACTCGGCCCATTTTACAGGTCATTCTGCTTCGGACAAAAGCCTCCGCATCTCAGCATAGTCGGCCATGTTGCAGCAAAAACAGGGTCGCATAGCGTCTCACTGCAGGCACTCGCCGAGAACAAGATCGAATCCCGTGACTGCATGGTCTCTACTTCCTAGTGGGGGAATGATCTGGACATTTTCAACAAGTAGTCGGTCACAAGCCAGAATATAATCCATTTTGAATGACTCTTCAATAGGGCCCCATCTAGTGCTGTCCCCAACATTCTCAGTCAGTTCTGTATTTCTAATGGTCTGCAGTAGATTTTGACCGAATTTTCCCTTAGCATACCTCGAGCCAAGGTTCAGTGATTGGGCGTTGAAATCTCCAGCTATGGTGATTTGGCCATATCCCAAGTCCCGTGTCCCTGTGATGGTGTTGAACAGTAGCTGGTTGTGCTCTGCACCACAAGTGGGTGGTTGGTAGACGCCTCTCAGTAAATGCTTAGTGTGGCCTACGGTGAAGTATATGGCACCTCCAACCTTCCTTGTTATCCCTGTCTCTCCTGACCAGAACCACATCACTCATACTGATTTTGTTGTCGGCTACAGTGGGGGTTAGCCACTTTTCAGTGTGGATGATTATTTTGAGGTGTTTGTATGACTGGGGGTTTTGAGTTCACCTCCTTTCCCTATCAGCCCTCTCACACCGCTATTTAGGCAGCTGGCAGCAAGTCTAACAACCTCAGCATGTTAATAATAATAATATATATTTTCCTATCAATGTAGGACACACCAGTTGTACAGGCATGGATAAGTATTATTTAAATTACATGAATTTGATTTATAGTGAAATTACATGGTTGCTGTCCTCTCTGATATCAGTTAGTGAGCACATTCTGATAGTTAGTCGTTCAATGGAGCACATAAAGAAATATAGAAATATTGTCTTCGCATTAACAAAAAAAACCCAAGTACGTGTCGGATAAATTACAAATATTTGGGAAAAAAATAAAGCTTGAAGTCAATTCCTCCATATAACTTTGTTGTGTGTGGCATCGTATCTTGTTTTATGTTCAAATTGTGTATTAATTTAAAATGAGTGATTAATTTTTATGATTTTGACATCACTTAAATTGCAAGTAATACCAGATGTGAATTCAACTGAATGTAGATTAATATTGGTCATTGTCAAGCAGATTTGTTTTACTGAACTCAAGTCACCCATAGCCCGCCATTTGTCACAGCATGGTTGCTCCGTACGAGTAAGTTGATGAACGGGTAGAAAGCTATATAAAAACCATTTTAGATCGTTGACAGTGCTTGTATAAGATGCTGTACAGCGTCTTGTTATGGTGACAGTGGATTTCATCAAGGATGCTGAGCCATTACTAGCCAAACCTTGAGGGATGATATATGAGTAAGTGACTTCAATTGTTTCTCAGCTTCATTCGGAATGTAGATCAATGCAACTTGTACTACAAAGTAAATACAACAGAAATGTACCAGAGGACAAAGGAAAACCAGGTCGAGTCTAAAACATTTGATTATATTCGTTGTACATTGTAATTTGTTGAACAAAAATTTGTTTCTACTATGTCTTTTTATGCATTTATGCTACTAGTTTATTTATAGTCTTTAGGGAAGTAAGGGTATTTAAGCGCGTTTAGGTACTGTAGTAGACTAATAGTTGATTCGTTCTAGGAATAAATAGTTTATTTATATAGTCGGTAGAGTGAAATAGTCTTTTTATGCATTTATGCTACTAGTTTATTTGTAGTCTTTAGGGAAGTAAGGGTATTTAAGCGCGTTTAGGTACTGTAGTAGACTAATAGTTGATTCGTTCTAGGGATAAATAGTTTATTTATATAGTCGGTAGAGTGAAATAGTCTTTTTATGCATTTATGCTACTAGTTTATTTATAGCCTTTAGGGAAGTAAGGGTATTTAAGCGCGTTTAGGTACTGTAGTAGACTAATAGTTGATTCGTTCTAGGAATAAATAGTTTATTTATATAGTCGGTAGAGTGAAATAGTCTTTTTATGCATTTATGCTACTAGTTTATTTGTAGTCTTTAGGGAAGTAAGGGTATTTAAGCGCGTTTAGGTACTGTAGTAGACTAATAGTTGATTCGTTCTAGGAATAAATAGTTTATTTATATAGTCGGTAGAGTGAAATAGTCTTTCTATGCATTTATGCTACTAGTTTATTTATAGTCTTTAGGGAAGTAAGGGTATTTAAGCGCGTTTAGGTACTGTAGTAGACTAATAGTTGATTCGTTCTAGGAATAAATAGTTTATTTATATAGTCGGTAGAGTGAAATAGTCTTTTTATGCATTTATGCTACTAGTTTATTTATAGCCTTTAGGGAAGTAAGGGTATTTAAGCGCGTTTAGGTACTGTAGTAGACTAATAGTTGATTCGTTCTAGGAATAAATAGTTTATTTATATAGTCGGTAGAGTGAAATAGTCTTTTTATGCATTTATGCTACTAGTTTATTTGTAGTCTTTAGGGAAGTAAGGGTATTTAAGCGCGTTTAGGTACTGTAGTAGACTAATAGTTGATTCGTTCTAGGAATAAATAGTTTATTTATATAGTCGGTAGAGTGAAATAGTCTTTCTATGCATTTATGCTACTAGTTTATTTATAGTCTTTAGGGAAGTAAGGGTATTTAAGCGCGTTTAGGTACTGTAGTAGACTAATAGTTGATTCGTTCTAGGGATAAATAGTTTATTTATATAGTCAGTAGAGTGAAATAGTGTGTACAGAGAGCGTTTGAAACTTAAAACTGTATTACAGTTCCTGATATCTAGGGGCAGATTGTTCCATATTTTAGAATACATGACTGTGAAGAAGTTTTCGCGGAGTGTTGACTTAAAGGCTTTTATTGTCACTGTGCAATTTTGGTTACGCAGATCGTAAGAGCCTTCTTGCGCGAATTGTATGTCCTTAATGTCTGAGAATGATATTTTGTGTAGGACCTTATAGAAGAATACTAGGTTTATAATTAGTCGTCTTGTCCAGAGTGGGTCAAGTTGTAGAATCTTGCAACGTGAGATGTAGTCTTTCTTACATTCGTAGCCTAGTAGTTTCGAGGTAAAATATCGTTGGATACTTTCAATTCTTAGCTTTTCACGTGTGTGAGTGCTGCTCATAATAAATGGACAGTATTCTAGTAGTGGCCTCACACAGGTTTTGTACAGAATGAGCTTTGCTTCATTGTCGTGAAAGTTCCTGAGTATGCATCCTAAGAGCATCCTCGACTTTTGAGTCTGTGATGCCACTTGCTCAGAGAATGTTAGGTTACTCGAGTACCTCAGACCTAGGTCAACGACACTTTGGAGTTTCGTTAGGTTAGCCGATTGAAGCGTTAACTTTATGTCGATTGAGGGTGCACAGAAGCAGATCCAGCCACATTTTTTAAGGTTAAATTGGAGGTTCCATAAAGACGACCAAGCAGTCACTTTATCTAGTTCTTCTTGTACAACATTCTGGAAGTACCCTAGGTCATCAGGTTGGAATGTATAAGCTACTTTGAGGTCATCTGCAAAGATGAATGGTTTACCATGAGTAAAGCAAGCGCATATGTCGTTAATATATAGGGTAAATAGAAGGGGTCCAATGACACTACCTTGTACTACACCAGAGGTGATTTGGCTAGGTTTCGAAGTTATAGATCCGAGTTTAACTATTTGGGACCTATTGTTAAGGAATGATTTAAGCCATCCTAATAGCGGGTCACTTATTCCTAAGGATTTCAGCTTGTGCACTAGTAGTAAATGGTCGACACGGTCAAATGCCTTTGAGATGTCAAAGTAGATGACAAGTACTAGTTGTCGTCTGTCACGACTGCTGGTCACAAAGTTAAAGAAGTCTAAGTGGCATGTTAAACAAGATCTGGATTTTAGGAATCCATGTTGGCTCGGGCTTATAATACTGCAACTAAGCATATGCTTCATTAGGTTTTCTTTAACTAGTCTCTCCATAATTCTAGAAGCTATAGGTGTGATATTAATTGGCCTGTAGTTACTGACGTCTGTTTTCGAGCCAGATTTGTGTTTAGGCATAATAAACGTTGTTTTCCATACATCAGGGTAAGTTTGGGTTTCTAAGGACATTGTGAATATTTTAAGCAGGAGTAAGGGAATGTCAGGGCCACCATATTTATAAAAATAGGATGATATGCGGTCAGTACCGAAACCTTTTGAGCATTTTAGGGTTCTTATAGTTTGTTTAATGTTAGTATAGTTAAATTCAATAGTGCTAATTAAGTTTGGTGTGTGTGGAGATGGAGTTTGTGCCACATTAGTAGCAGGGTGTATATTGAGTAGCTGGACTGTGGGCTTAAGGTAGTTACCTGCAAAAGTTGAGTTGAATAATTCACACATGTCTGCGGAATTAGTACATAGCCTACCTTTGTCTATGAGGAGAGAAATGCTGTGTTTTTTGCGATTCATTCGCTTCTTTAAGATTTCCGTGAGTGCATACACTCTAGCAGGACTGGCTACTGCGATGCGTTCTTCGTTTCTCATACGGAAATTTCGAGCTTGTGAGATGGAACTAAGGGTGTTAAGTATTAAACCTAGTGTGCCAAAGTCGTGGTGTTTGAAGTAGCTTGTTGAGAGTTTCTTCAGTTTCATACGATCCTTTGGTTTTATGAATGACTTCCTATGTGGGGAAAGCTTTAGTGTTTGGAGTGGAATGACAGCATCTAAGCATGTGTTCGAGTTATGCCATTTTTACAGGCATTATCAGTTGTGTTATGCATTACAATCATGAAGTATCATAAGTTCAAACTATTCAGTTATCATACAAGCAATTAGATCAGGTTCTTACAAATGTTAAATTGTAAACTCCTTACTAAGGTCACCATCAAAGTTGGGCCACAACCCAAATTTCGTTCCTGTTCCTGCTGATAGTTATGGTCAACCAGTGAACAGCGTATACTTGTGTGAGTGCTATGCCCCCATGTGACTGAAAGCTAGTTCAGAAAGAGAAGAAAATCCTGGGAAACTGCAAAATGGGATAAAATACAATGATGGATAGTACATCATTGAAAGTATATTTGCGAGATATATACAAGAAGGATGTGGAGACTCCTTGGAATGATAGTATTCACTTACAATGTATAATGCTAACCATATTGGTCTAAGCATGGGAACTATGACGTTTTGGATGAAAATATAGCTTTCCTCAAGTATTGGTGTTGTTGTGTTTTTCATCAAAGCAACCAGACTTTAAACAAGCAACAAATATTAACAAAGATTAAGTTTTAGCTTTAATAAAGACCCAGGAAGTTGAGATAAAATAGAGTGTAATAGTGCTTAAATGAAAAGATTATCACCAGGTAGATAAGTGGTGTTTCAGCAAGAAGTGAATTGAAAGATCTGGAAGATTAGAATCCATAGGACAAACTGACTTGTAAAATGTCTCACGAATTTCTGTAGGGCCCATGGAGTAGAATCTAGACAAGAAGCTGAACAGGCTTGTATATGGTAGAAGAGAAAGCATTTTTTATTTATAATTTAGATCTGTGCAACTTTTACTTTCTTCCTCTTTTTGGTAAGGGTCCAGACTAATGTTTAATTCTCAAGCTGTCGAAAAAATGCATGTCACTGTTCTACAGATCGGAGTGATTCACATTTGTGACCACTACCATATCTGCCGATCAGCATGGCCTCCCTCCCTCCCTTTTGATGTTAAGCTCTGAGGTTTTTATTTGGCAATTGCATTGCTTTTAGCCCGTCCCAATCGTACGGTATGCTTTACATTGATAACTTTCATTACAAGCGCTTCCCATTAGGTCACCAGATACATTGATACCTGGGGACATTCTTAGCAGTATCGCCTTTACACACGCATGCGTGTACTGACCGTTTGGCATGCATTGTGGTCGGTCTTACTGTTGGAGAGTCTCCAGTTAAAACAAAACTCTCGCTTTGCTTGCAGAATACGTTGCGTACCTCTTTTAAGCCATGAGAACCTTTTCTTCATCTGTGTTGTGACTAGAGGGACGGTATCCGAGATTGCTGTGTGGAGGAAGCCTTTTACCACTACTTTCCGTTGTTCATCCACAGATAACTCGGCCCATTTTACAGGTCATTCTGCTTCGCACAAAAGCCTCCGCATCTCAGCATAGTCGGCCATGTCGCAGCAAAAACAGGGTCGCATAGCGTCTCACTGCAGGCACTCGCCGAGAACAAGATCGAATCCCGTGACTGCATGGTCTCTACTTCCTAGTGGGGGAATGATCTGGACATTTTCAACAAGTAGTCGGTGACAAGCCAGAATATGATCCATTTTGAATGACTCTTCAATAGGGCCCCATCTAGTGCTGTCCCCAACATTCTCAGTCAGTTCTGTATTTCTAATGGTCTGCAGTAGATTTTGACCGAATTTTCCCTTAGCATACCTCGAGCCAAGGTTCAGTGATTGGGCGTTAAAATCTCCAGCTATGGTGATTTGGCCATATCCCAAGTCCCGTGTCCCTGTGATGGTGTTGAACAGTAGCTGGTTGTGCTCTGCACCACAAGTGGGTGGTTGGTAGACGCCTCTCAGTAAATGCTTAGTGTGGCCTACGGTGAAGTATATGGCACCTCCAACCTTCCTTGTTATCCCTGTCTCTCCTGACCAGAACCACATCACTCATACTGATTTTGTTGTCGGCTACAGTGGGGGTTAGCCACTTTTCAGTGTGGATGATTATTTTGAGGTGTTTGTATGACTGGGGGTTTTGAGTTCACCTCCTTTCCCTATCAGCCCTCTCACACCGCTATTTAGGCAGCTGGCAGCAAGTCTAACAACCTCAGCATGTTGTGGGGTAGTTGACGTTAGGTGTCTGCTGGTAGATGATTTAATATTGGGCCTAGTCGACCGATTCCGATGGAATCTTGCTTAGAATCAGGTAGGACCCTATGTGACACTGACTGTCATTCTCAGTAATGCATCGCTGTAGTGTCACTGAGGCCTAGGGACATAATAAGACCTCATTTTGGTTACAGGATTTCATCATGAGCTGATATTGTTTAGAGAACCATTGGAAAACCTGGGAGTATTGGACCTCAGTTTGTTGCCCCCTCGCAGTTCTAGGTCTGCTTTCGCAGCACCGGATATTTTCTCGCATTTTACCCTTGGTCTCATACCACCATTGAAATACTAAGGCCAACTGTTCCTGGGAGTTGAATTTCGCATTTAGCAGCCTTAAAGAGCTAATCAGTGTGGTATTAGCGGGACGAGGTAGCCGGAAATTCGAGATTGCTCCAGAAGCTTCGAGAGCCATCTGAGATGACAGCCATCTCCATTGCTGGACGCCATGTATGTGTTATTCACAATCAGTGCTAGTTTCCGGCTCCGGAACACAGTGTATGATCGTAGGGGTGGAAGGCATCAGTTCCGGTGGCTCCCTAGCCATTTGCCTGTTATCCCATGTCCTGTTATGCCTTATTCTTATGTTGGAACTCCTTTCGATAGCTAACATCGGAGCCAGTAACAGTATTTTTCAGCGCCTTTGGCAGAGCCCAGTGTCGTCCTTAGTGGAGGAAGGTCACCTTGAGGTGCCTGAACACCTCTTTACAGCCTGCACAATTCTGCTCAGTTGATGTTCAGACCTAACTTAATGCACAAACTGGACCATTGTTCCTGATCAAAAAGAGCCATTTGTTCGAGCAAACCATGATTGTACGCGGGTACATTATATAGGATTAGGGAATTCGATCGACTGACCTCAGACTTGGATTTGGTCTTAGGCTGTTTGTCCTCCTTTGTGGAGTTGACTAGTTGACTAGTCTTTCCTATGTTGCCGGGCTCACCAGTGGATGCCAGTGGTGCTTCAGTAATTCAGTCTTCCCCTGCTGTTACGGGTGTAACCTTGGAAGTTTTCAGTTTATGAAGATCGATATTTCCAGTCGGTGGGGCTGGGGCATCCTTCTTACAGCTTTTACTAAGTTTTGGTGGTGTGGTATTATCAGATGAGGCGCTGCATGAGACTATGTTCAGACAGAAAAGTGGCGAGCTGTTCCTGCTCTCCGGAGACATGCTGTATGAGACTGTGCCAGGGCGCAAAATTGGGGAAATGTACCAGAACCATAGGCACGCATTACTTCTCATAAACTCATAGTATGGTTTTAGCACCCTTTTGTCACAAGGGCAAAAATTGAATGCACATGCTAAGTCACTTTTGAAAACAACAACACTACATATCTGACATTCGTCTCCTTTTTTAGAAGACGCTTTAGAGGTCTTATTACGTCTTGAACGTTTCTTCCTTGTTTTGATGTGTGTCACACACTGGCTTCCCACGGAAATAGGTGTTGTATCATGTCCACTTGGTTTCGCCTGTGCCGTTTCAGGGCCAGACTGTAGCAATGTAGGTATAGTATCAAAACAGAGGAGATATACGCGGATCTTTAAAATCGGTATGCGAGATAGGGTGAACGTCCCTGGGTGGCCGCCTCCTCTGGTTGGGGCACTTGTGACTACAGAATATGGTGTTTAGGTGCCTTTTTAAGACTACTTTCAACTGCCATATCAGCAATTACTACGACGTCTTCTAATATATGAATAAGAAATAGCAAAATCATCTGCCCAATGGAACAAGAACAAATAGAATGAAATAGTATAAGAAAAAAAAAAGGTTTTGACTTTAACCTATAACTTTTTGGTTACTCGGCTTCACAGCAATCACGTGGCAGACCATCTAGTCATGTTTATCTGAAGGAGTGAGCAAGATGCTAATACAGATGTAGCACCTGTGGCTTTGGCAGTAGTTCGAGACATTTGGACTTATCACAGGGATTTGATATGGAAGTAATGATGAGATTTAATTCACCGGCTAGAAAGATCGGGTTTTCCAAGCGGATAATTCACAAAATAAGTATTTTTCGGTTAAAGAAGAAGAAGCACGTCGTATTCAAGGAGCGCGCCAAGAGAAATCCAATAGCGATGCCTTGTATTATACTGTTTACACTGCTTCCACCTGTGTAAAGTGACCTTAAAGGTATTATTACATTACCTTTTCTTACATACATCTTGTTTAAGTGAATAATTGTAAATATGCTTACTATTTGTATATGTTATCCGTCATATCGCTGATGCCTGTAAACTGGTGTCCCTCATGTACAAAAACTGGGAATATTATCATTATATCATCTAAGTCCTTTTATACATCTATGCGGCTAGTCTGTATATCGCTTGTAGAGTAATCAGTGAAGACTTACGCGTGCTTTGTGTACCATGGGAATCTAGTAATTGATTCGTTCCGGAAATAAATAGTTTGTTATTGTAATCAGTGTAATGAAACTGCCTGAACGGAGAGCCTCTGAAACGTGTTATCGAGGTGTGGGTTCCAATTTCTTTAGAATACATGACTGGGGAGAAGTTTTCATGGAGGGATATTTTAAAGGCTTTTATTGTCACTGTGTAAATTTGGTTACGCAGATCATAAGAGCCTTGAGGTGAGAATTGTATGTCCTTATTGCCTGAGAATGATATTTTATAATAATAATGTATATTTTCATATAAACATAAATTTATGTAGGACCTCAGAGAAGAATATTAGGTTTATAATAAGTCATCCCGTCGAAAGTGGGTCAAGACTTAGAATCATGCACCGTGAGATGTAGTCCTTCTTACTATCACATTCAAGTAGTTTTGGACGTGAAATATCGTTGGATAATTTCCATCCTCAGCTTGTCAAATATGCGAGTACTGCTAATAATAAATGGATGGTATTCAAATAGTGGCCTTGCACACATTTTGTGTAGAATAGGCCCGGCTTCATTGTCATGGAAGTTTCCGAGTATACACCCTAAGAGCATCCTCTACTTTCTACTCTGCGATACAACTTTCTCAGAAAATGTTAGGTCACTCAGACTTAAGTCAACGACACTTTGGAGTCTGGTTAGATTAGCAGATTGAATCGTTAATTTTATGTCGATTGAGGGTGCGCCGAAGCAGATTCAATCACATTTGTTCAGATTGAGTTGTACATTCCATAAAGACGACCAGGCAGTCACTTTATGTAATTCACTCTGCACAACATTCTGGAAGTACTCTAGGTCATCACGATGGGACGCGTGAGCTACTTTTAGGTCATCTGCAAAGACGAATGGCTTCCCATGTGAGAAGCAAGTTCATGTGTCGTTGATATAAAATGTAAATAGGAGGGGTCCAATGACATTACCTTGTACTACACCAGAAGTGATTGGGCCTGGTCTGGAAATCATAGACCCAAGTCTAACAATTTGGTACTTGTTGTTAAGGAATGATTTGAGCTATCCTAAAATTGGGTCGCGTATTCCTGAAGAATTCAGCTTATTTATCAGCGACGAATGGTCAACGTGGTCAAATACCCTAGAAATGTCAAAGTAGATGGCAAGAGCTAGTTGTCGTCTGTCATGGCTACTGGACACAAAATAAATGAAGCCTAGGTGACAGGTTAGACATGTTCATGGATTTAGGAATCCATGTTGGTTCGGACTTACAATATTGCAGCTAGGCATGTCTTTGAGTATGTTATCTTTGGCTAGTCTCTCTCTAATTCTAGATGCTGTAAGTGTGATATTGATTAGCCTGTAGTTGTTGACTTCTGTTTTCGAGCCGCATTTGTGTTTGGGTACGATAAACGTCGTTTTGCATGCATTCTGGTATGTGTGGGTTTCTAGGTAAGATACTCTGAACCTTGTCAACCCTTCATTACTCGGTATATTGTAGACTATCACGCTTAGTTTTGTATCTAGTCTTTTGATGACCTCTGCTGCGATGAAGTTTATCAGGATGTCTACCCTGGTTCTGTGCCACATACGCCAGAGTTTATGGTTCTGGTCAGGATGCTCAGAGGTGTAAGTTCACAGACCTGCGAATTTATCTCAATAATATGTGTTGATAGTTGAGATATGCTGGCCAGATTTTCTGAACATCCTGCATTCATAAGCTTACTACACCTTAAATCCTGCATCTCACTTTTCAAGTCTTCGACAGACAGCTTTAGTCATTCTTTTTCTAGTGTTCAATATCTAAAATACTGTGGCGCAGAGGATAAGCAACAGCGGATGAATGAAGTATCGTCATATGTCAAAAATTTCACTCTTGTATCAAAAATACTATATGAAATCAAGCTATGATGAAATAAAAAAATTAAGATAAATAAATAATGTTTAAGATCAGTCCATAGAATCGATTGTGAATTTCAAACAGTGGGTCGTAAGTGAAGTGGCTTGCAGAAATACTGCAGGTGTGTTGAAAAGCCAACAGACTTCTGAAAAACTGCAAGGAATTGACTGTAAGACCAATATGGTTAGCATCATACATTGCAAATGTGCACTATCATATCAAGTACTGTATAGCTTATTCTTGTATTTTTCTTGTAAATATACTTCCAATAATGTATTATTCATGATTGCATTTTATACCACTTTGTAGGTGTGCAGGAGTTTCTCCTCTTCCTGAAAGAGCGTTCAAGCACGTGGGGTCACAGTACTCACTCAAATATATGTTGTTTATCGATGGGCCATTACTATCATCAGGAAATGGAACGAAGTATGGGTTGTCGCTCAACTTCGATGGAGACCTTCGTGAAAGATTTACAAATTAACAATTATAAGAATCTGTTCCGATTGCTTGTACTATAATTCAACAACTTGAACTTTTTAAAAAAAGTGATAATGTATGCTAATTCACAAGTGTAATTCGTAACATAATTTACCGTGCCTGTAAAAATGGCATGCATTTCATGTAAACTTACCCGTTTATACAAAATATATATTATTATTACTCAGGTGATCCCTGGATATAGTTTTATCAAAAATTTTGTGGATACTAAGGTGTCTGGTGAAGTGGGAGTCGGTCTATGAAACCAGGCTGCTTGAAGAACTCAGAGTCCGCTTCTGTAGGTTTTGACCAGAAATAGCGCTTATGATTGACGTGTGACCATGTATCCTTCTAGATCTGAACTGTATCCACATTACCTCCTGACTCTTCAGCCTGATCCACCTAATCTGGTTGCCAGGGTTAGAGGACAGTTAGGTAACACTGAAAGCAGATTTTCATTATTCCTTGTCGAACTATCCTTGCTGGTGGGATCCATGCCTATAAAACTGGTGTGTCCTACATAGATAGGAAATATGTCCATATATATACACTTCCCTAGTGGGATTCTTCTTGATCATAACCTACGGTTTTGTAACAGCGGTCACCAGATTTACTTGCCGCTAAGTAATAGATGTATGTGATTATTTCATGGCCATCACCAGCTAATAAAGCATAGACATAAGTGTTGAGATAAGGGACGTTTTAGGTGAATGTGAGGCCAATGATACTGGATTCTTAGGTGGGTTGTAACACTTCGCACCCACCCATGTGCTCGAACGACTTTTTGGAACAGTAAGGGTGTGTGGAGGCTTTTAAATTATGGCGGTGGAAGCCAAATATGTGAGAGCTTTTCAGTCATAATTGTATGTTCGAGGTCTAGGGGGGAAACATATTGGAAAATATCACACGTTCGATTAATCTGACTAGTGTTAGGGTAGGATGGACTCCTTATAGACCGTAACAGAAACCTCAGAATAAGTACGGCGTTTACCGCAATCCATATATAGTCTATTAATGAGTTGCCTAAATCTTCTATCAAATTGGTTTATACTAGCTCGTAAAAACGATATTGGATATTGGAACTTCAAATTTAATTAGCTGTCGGTTTTTACGTTTTCTTTTTCCATCTTTTGGTCTGAATAACCTACACTGATTATATCTACTATTACTTTTGCTACTATTATTATATCTCTTCTTTTATCCACGACACCGGGGGACTAACTGGTGAAAGGAACAAATAAATTCGCAGTGACAACACGGTCTCAACACACCACATACTACAAACAACATATGATTAATCCCAGCACCACTCCTTTTTGGAGTCAACCAAAGCTACGACAGTCAAATGGTGGCACAAACTAATCAGTAGTTTGCCGAAGACCAGGAACCTTTACCTCACAATCAAGAAGCGAGCACAAAGGAATCGAATTGGTTTACTCGAGCTCGTAAAAACGATATTGGAATATATAAGAAATAAATAACTTTGTTAATAATTGTTGGAATTCAATTATTTCAGTATGTTTACGAAATAAGCCGAAAGTATAGTGTCGCTGGAACTCAGAAGTGCCGCTGTTGTAAGTTCGAATATAATGTCAAGCCGGCCAATCGCGGGCAACTCAGCCAGTGTTTAAAGGTGCGTGCTAGTTGCGCTAAATCAAACTTCGTCGTACGGTCGCTGCACCTGGCTATTAGGACTCTTATGTAAGTATTTTGACTAATGTATTAAGAATAGTAAAATCTTATAGCAATTATTTGAGCTAATCAGTTTCATTATGCATTATATATATGTGTGATGCTTCTCCTACTGAAAATACAAGCCATATGACGCGGCTAATGTTACGTATGTGTATTTAGATATTTTTGTAGAGTAACTAAAAATGTAGGGATTTTATTATCTGGAGCAGCGCGAGTTTTCCTAGTAACCATACACACTATGCTTATAATTTATTTTTAACGGGCCTTAAGTGTCTGCTTCATGTGAGGCAGGGTTTGAGATTTTCGGAGGTAAAACATTGCATTTTCTCCAAATTTTTATCTGGGATCAGTGTAACTTTACCTATGTTTCCATGGTTTTCAACCTATTAAAGATTAGACATACATGGCGCAAAACCTGCTTATTAAATACGGAACGTGGTTGATTGATGGCTAGATATTAAGAGTTACTGGCTGGCATGGTGTCTCTTAAATCTATCCCTCGCTCCTCTTGCTACTTATCTGTAGGCGTGGTAGATGACTTGGTGTATAGTGCTGTCTTCCTCTGATGACA
This sequence comes from Trichobilharzia szidati, assembly GCA_944472155.2. Classification (NCBI taxonomy): domain Eukaryota; kingdom Metazoa; phylum Platyhelminthes; class Trematoda; order Strigeidida; family Schistosomatidae; genus Trichobilharzia; species Trichobilharzia szidati. The sequence goes on along the minus strand of OX235276.1, from coordinate 14,711,152 downwards.
ACTGAGACTTCAGTTATGTTTGAAATTCATTTCGCATCCTAGTATCACAATACCTCTGTTGTCTTCTCTTGTGAATAATGGTGAGCTGAGTTGGAGCACATATGCGCAATGCTCTGCATGCTTCTTTCAGTCAGTTATCGTTTTGGAAAACATTTGTGACTCTAAATTCCACTTTACTGAAGTGTAAGTTAAACTCAAGATATGGGGTTGCTGAAAAGTTCTCGTCGTTTCAGATGAATTACATCCAGTTGACAACGAAACTATAGCATACAAATATTTTGAGGTAGTTTCTTACTTCCGGCTCATCTGATCATAATGATAACGTTGTCGCTACACATTATGTTGTGCAACGTACGATGCCGTGTTCTCAGTTTTCAACTGGGAAATCAGCTGCTGGTATGACTTTTTATATGACTGATTGCTGTGCGACAGCTTGCTACAGTATGTCTTACTTATACCAGTTCTTTATCAAATCCCCATCGAAATTTTTCACTTATATTCCCTCCTCCATAGGAGTCTTGTGTCAGAGGAATTACAGCATCCTATTTGAGCTGCACTACATTTTCATTACCATTACCACACATCTAATGGTAAGGTCTTTTGGGTTGGCACAATATATCGCAGATGTACACTTACTATTCACTGTGTTGTGTACTTCCTTCCCACATTTCTTCTGCAATGCATCACCTCAGAAGAATTAACTCCATGCTTAAAGTTTATACCGTCTGATGTTTTCTCAGAACTTATCCCACAAACATACGTGGATGTAGGCAGTGAACTATGAACACGCATAGTCAACTTGGTTACGATCTAATGAAGACGATACGAAATCACACTTTACCGACTGAGTGCAGTTACTTGTGAACGTCAAAACTAAATTTGAGATGCTTTATTAACCTTGACAATTTCTTCGCTCCTTGATGCTATAATTGTTCCATTTTCATGATGACCAAGGCTAGAAATTGACTACGAAATCACCACAAAATCAGTCAGTTGTCGTTTTGGGAAACATTTGTGACTTTAAATTCCACTTTGGTGAAGTTTAAGTTAGACTTTAGATATGGGGTTGCTGAAAATTTCCAGTTTCATGTGCAATCTTGTACGAAGCACTTTTTCAAAAACGTTTCTAAAATCTATGAACACGGTGATGGGTGTTTTGTTATCCGCATACTTGATCTACCAATTCCTTGCTTTAAAGTGTGTCAAACGTTAAAGATTTCCCAAAAAGCTCTGCTTTGCGTTGGATAAAATCTTATTTCTAAATAAGCGGTGCTTGCCTTCCTGATTATCCCTTCCACTGTCTTAATTAAGATGCCTCTGAGAGTATAATAGGTCTGTATTTTTAGGGACAGTGTCTAAATCCTCTCTTGTAAATAAGGGTTACTACTGTATTCCGCCAGTCAATCGGTAACGCTTCTTCTGAAAGTAATAACCTGAAGGAACTGGTCAGTGGGCTTTCAGCTCCTTAAGAAGACGAGTAAATTTCATCAAGTTTCATTACTTAGTTGGGGATTATAATGCGACATCTTAGTCAACGTCGATAGGACATATACTGTTTTCCAAGTGTTGGTTTGTAGGGATTTGATTGGCTAACAGGATTTTCATCATGAGCTGACATTAGTTAGAGAACCATTGGAAAACCTGGGAGTACTGGACAGCTGTTTCGCCCTAGTATTGGACTCTTCATCAGTACGCACCCACCGGGATTCGAACCGTTTTCTTTTGGTGCGACTGGAGCTGATGCTACATGATGTAGTGGTGACGCTTATGTTAAGATACTAGTTCTCCTTGGTTGTTTGTGTCAGTTATCAGGCTGGAAACTTAACTAGACGTATTGTTCGTGTAAGCGTCAGGTAAGAAAATAATTTTTGGGTGTGTGTGTTGCATTGCATTCTGAACCGGATATATATGTCGAATTTTATCCATCTATGATAATAACAAACGCATGCAGTAGCTATTATTCTAGCTGTGGTGTATAGCTATCTGGCTTCTGGGAGTGATAAACACCTTGCAGCTCTTGTGTTATATGATATTAGATAAAGTTAAAAAGGAGTTTGGTGGGGTTCAAATCAAGCCATAAAGTCTGACTGTTATTTTGAGTGGCAAAGTTTAACAATAGCGTCTCAAGGGATGCGAATGCATTGGTGACCTTGAGCCGATCAATCATAAAAATGAAGAATTTTTTGCACAACAAATGACATATATTTACAAGAAAATGCATGAAAACGCATTAAACAGGGTATCTTTCTCTGACATGACTTAAAAACACGTCCCAGTTTTAACGAGGAGTATCAGTTGCTAAGTTAGACTAGTTTCTATACACGTATTCACCGAGATGACTACTGATGAGCTGTTTTTGTGAATCGTTTATCTCTCTTATCCTGTTGTGCAGTCTTCCCAAAAAGCCCTCGGTTGAATTACTATAGTTTCCAGTAAGAGGATCGACAACTACTTACCAGAAAAATGTGGATAATAAAACAAATCTGTCCCTAAAAGTAACCCTAACCTTAGTCCTCACCTTAACCCTAAACTTAACACTAACCCTAACCGTAAACCTAACTCTAATGCTAATAATGACCCTGATGCTAATCCTAACGAGCTATTAAGACATTGTCCAAATAGTTCTTAAGAAACGTGATCTAGGTGAAATTTGCCCCTTAGGTGGTGAATAGCGTTGATATTTCAGCTATGATAATGACACAGGTGTCGTTAACCAACGACTAGCATGCGTTAAAGGTCATTAGAGCGTTCGCACTCCTGGGACGCTCTTGTTGAACTTCACCGTTTGATTTACTTAACTAGATGTATATTGCCTGGCTAGGGTCGTCAAGCCGCTAAGAATCAATGGCTATGGACTGTTCGTGGCATGAATCAAATCATACTCAACGACACAGATACATTTACCCTTTATGTGAACTCCCAGATCTATCAGATTCTCATTATTCTCCTTGTACTTATTGTTTCATGAAGTACGACAACTTAAACTGCTAGATTTTAGTACAAAGTCCTTCGTTGAAAACTCAGGTCTTTTATTTACGCCGAAGAAAAGACCATGAATCTATCGGTTTATGCATAAAGATAGTCCAAGGAACGTAAATAATCTGTTCTGCCATCATTTAATGAATCAGCATTGATTTTCTCATTGATTAACTCATAGCATCATGCGTCCATTTAATTTTTCACCGTAAATTGCTTATTTTCTGGTATATAATATCAAAGTATTTCATAATTATTCCTTTGGGTTCCGAGTGAAACATAGGGCCTCAACAACACATCTCCACTTTGTTCTATTTTCTGTCATCCCCTTCAACTGAGTCCACCATTGTCCATAATCTTTCATCTCTTCCTCACACGATCTCCTCCATATCACCCTTGCACTGACGTCCCACTCGTCGCTTCCCATTTGGATTCCACTCGAGCAATGGCCTGGCGCGCGATTTCATTCGACGGTATCTTCAATGTTTACCCGATCTCTCTTTCCATTTTCTCCTATATATCTGTTGAGCAATCGGCTCTTGGTTGGTTTGTTCCTACAGTTTCTTGTTACTAATTCTTTCTGGCTATTTAATCTTCAGTATGGAGTGAAGGCAGCTGTTGATGAAAGTCTGCAACAGACTGTTGGAAATCCTTTACGTGATACGCTGACCAAGTTTCTGACCCGTATAGAAGGACCGACTTGACATTGGTGTTGAAAATCCGAATTTTGTTCCTTATGCTGAATGTAGAAGAATTCCAAACTGGTTTCAGGTTGATGAAGGTGTATCTTGTCTTTCCGATTCTGACTGACTGGCTCTGATATCTTTATCCGTTCCGCCTGTAGTTGAAACGGTACTGACTGCCTAGATAAGTGAAAGCAGGAAATAACCTCTGTTAAATCTCTCCCGTTCATAGTGATTGGTGCTGATTGTTGTTGTTGTTGGTGGTGTTGCGGTTCGTTGGTTATCTTCATCACCTCCGTCTTCTCTATGTTTACCTGCAGTCCTGTCTTCGCTGCCAGCCTGCCTCTTCAGCCAGTTAGTTAGGATTTTAGGATGTTTGTTTTTATCAAGAATCGAAGATACTTTTGCATACTTATACCGTTTGCACTTAATCAGAATTTAGTAAAACTATTGATTTAACGTATTGATTATCAGTGATTTAAGTAATGTTTTCTTTTTCTTTTTTTTTTCTGTCCTTCATTACTTCCTTTAGGGATTCATTTACAAATGACCACCTTTCATGTCTTGCTGTAGTACAAGACTCTTCAGTCCACTTTTGGTTTCTACCTCAAGACAAATTTACATGTGCAAATTTTTTGTCTACTAATACTAGTAGTAGTAATAGTAGTAGCAGCAGTAGTAGTAGTAGTGATAGTGAAGAAATTTCTGATCCTAATCTATCAACATACAAACCTCAACCAATATCAACCAGTCCGATTAAATCAATCCAATGGAATCCTCGATCATTTAAGCTAGCTGTTATTGATGAATCCGGTGAATGTGTTTACCTTCAACAATTATTGTTTGGCAAAAATCATGACTATGAGAGCACAACCTCCGAAATACTGACGTTGAGTTTACAATCTGAAAATTGTACAGCCACGTGTATCGGTTTCCCTAGAAGTTCAGGAAGGTATCTAGCTGTTGGCATTAATACTGGCTGGGTAAATGTTTATAATTGTGGAAACAAGCAGATAACACTACGTTGTCAATTACGCTGTACTAATCTACATCCATTTAATGTATCATCTAATGGATTTCAACCAAAGTGTATTAGTTGGGTGTTAAATGATCGTATTATTGCTGCTGGATACAATAATGGCTCTATTGTCCTTTTCTTAGCAGCATCTGATAAAATTACTCCAAGTAATAAATGTGAAAACTATGTATTACCATTTCCTTGTCAATATTCAAAGTCCAATAATAGAAGGAGTACTTCTCCTCTTCCTCCTGAATGTTGTATTTTAAAAACTTCCAAATTTAACAGTAATCTCTTATGCTGTGGTTATTCTAATGGTTCTATAATCTTATGGAATATACAATGGCCAGCTGTTGGTGATACAAATCAATATATTTTAAATTATTGGAATGTTAAATCTTTTACTAAAAGTGTTAGTCAATTAAGTTTAATAGAAAATTATAAACGTTGTATAAGCATTGCATTTTCATCGAATAACGATCAACTGTTGTATAGTGCTGGGTTACCAGATTTCAATTTACGTGTATGGGATATCCTGTCGACATCGTGTCAAAAGCAACAACAACCTGTCAAGTGTTTATCCCCTGAGGATGAACTGCACGGTTACCTGAGTGTTGATGTCGCTTCAAGGACGCATATTCTTGCAACTGGTTTATTAAATGGTGAAGTATGGTTATATAATGTACAGGATATTTCAGCACCAATTCATTGTATCTCTACGGGATCAAGTGATACTTCTATTCGCCTACTTTCATTCTCATCCACTTTACGAGGTGATGTAAATGAGATAGACTTTAGTACTACTTCTTCTTCTCAATTAACCAATGAGAATTCTTACAGTAAATCAATTAATAGTACTCATTTAACATGTAACAGTCTAATTCGACAACCTTTAAGTGAATTAACTAATATAAGAACAACAGCAGCAACAACAACAACGGAAACAACAGAACAGGTTGAATCACAAACAACATGGGCAGCAATGCTTCATGAATTCTATCAATCAGAATCGAAATCACAAATTACAAATATTAGTTCATCAAATCGATCATTGTTCGACGAAAGTCCACTGAGAGGCGGCGGCAGCGGCGATACCTCTGAAGCATTGACTCTTGATAGCATAAACGAGCAGTCAACATCAGCATTGAAATCCCTTACAAGTCATCATGAGTATGATTCACTATTAAAAGATAATAAAAGTAGTATACCTCCAGTGCCGATAGATGGTACGTCTAGTCATCATACTACTGCTACTACTACTACTACTACCGTTGATACAGAGAAACTACAAGACACTTTGCCTACAACAACTGCTGCTTCACATATACCAATTGAAGCGTTAGACAAATATCTTAGTGTTCGCCTAGGATCTATGATGTCTGAGTTAAACTGGTCGCATAATGAATTACTCTACAAGTTTGCTCAACTTGAATGTAAACTTGATCAAATGAATCAGCTGTTATTACAAATGAAGCAGGAAAATGATGTGCTGCGAGTGGCATTAACTAAACGTAGGCCTTTTTAAAGATAATTTCATATATGCGTTTTGTTCTTTTCCAACGCCGCCTCTCTCCCGCTCTTTCTCTCTCCTGTTACCATTTTTGTACGCTTGCTTCTGATTTTGCATTTATCTTATACATACACACACACGCACATTTGTACACTTTGTCTAATTGAAGAAAAAGATTAATTTTGGAATACGGTTTTAAATATTTTAAGGATTATCACAATATCTAGGAGTCATTTGTTTTTTTGTTTTTTTTTGCTTCCAATGTAGACCGTAGTGTAGGGGAGAGCATGTGTGTACGTGTGTAGTATTTTGCAGGATAATAAACTGGTTAACATGAATAATCCCCCCTGCCCCCATCCAGACGTTAGTGAAAACAAAACACATGGTCCAGCGAAGAGTATCTTTTCGGCGGCGAATTCATTCATCACTTAGCTGTGCAAGTATTGGTTCTGTAGGGATTTTATTTGATTGGATGGAGGATTTCATCATGAGCTGACATCAGTTAGAGAACCATTGGAAAACAACCAACTGGGAGTACTGGACAGCTGTTTCGTTCTAGTCTGGGACTCTCCAGCAGTACGCACCCACCAACAGGGTTCGAACCCAGGACCTTCTGGTTACAAGGTGAGCTAGCTCTTAGACCATTAAACCACTGGGACCCGATCCAATGGCCCATGAATTATAACTTCTGCCTATTCACGACATAGCGCGACCATTTCGCAATGTCTTCTTCGATGAGTTACCGCCTCCTTCTCTCTCTTCTCTCTCTTCTCTATATATATATATATATATATATACTTATATTTGTGTGTACATTAGGTCTTCTCAGATAAGAATAAAAATAAGTTGGGTTATTGTTGTCGAGACATTTCAAAAATATGATGAACAATCAAATTGTAACTAGGTGAGGACGGGGGGAGGAGAGGGGTGAAAATGTGTTGTCAAAAAACATCTATTAACATATAAAGAAAGTTGAATAAGCGTGACACAGTTACATAATAAGGTGGACTAGAGGAAATTCAATTAGAAAAAGACGAAATAAATGATTAGTTTTGACATAACCAGTCTATATAATAATATTCCCCCCCCCCATTAAATACAGTTCTGGAGGCAGTTAGTAATGCAATGAAAATTGATCTTGAACTCAGAAGTAGGACTAAGCTCTGCTCTCAGTTGATGAAATCACATTATGTGTTCAGTTATGTTGTCTAACCTCCACACTGTATTCAAATTTCAAAATAAACTATATAAACAAACGAATGGGGTGGCGAAGGGATCACCAATATCCCCAATAGGTGTAGACATATTTATGAATAGTTGGGAACATAAGGCTCTTAGAACGTCTAATCCTGCTCCTATGTTGGATGGTGGATGACACATTCCATCACTGTGTTGAAATCTGAACATATCCCTCAGTTTTTTACACAGATAAATTTAATCAACAGTAAACGGAATCGCCGGTGGCATAGCGGTTAGGATGCTCGCCGACCATGTACATGGTCCGGGGTTCGATCCACGGCCGACGCACTCCTTTACCTCGCTAAACCAGAAATAAAGCTGGTAATAGGTAAAGGTTGGGCATGAGGCTAGCAACCCCGTCCTGTAAAAACAAACACTGCTGCAGAAACGTCAAGCCTCTAGCTTGAAGCCCTATGTTCCACTGGGGAACGTGAAGGAAAAAAAACAAGCGGAATCCGGTTCACTTCTGAGTTCGAAAACGAACAAGGTGAGTTGGCCATGCTAGAACTAGACTGTAGAATAAAACGAAACAAAGATGGTGGGTGGTTAGATACTAGATAGGTTCAGTTAAATGTTTTAATTCATGGATATAGTCCCCATCCAGGCATTAATGAAAACAAAACACGTAGTTCAGCGAAGGGTCTCCTTCCGGCGGCGAATTCATTTTCACAGCTGTACAATCGCAAATACATTTTTGTGTTATTTTGTATGTATGTGTACATTAAGTTTGTCAAACAAAAATACAATTGGTTATGGTTATTTTAACTAAATAAACAGGTGAAGATTGGTAATTGGAGTTACGTAATACAAATTCAGTCAAGAAAATTAGGTGTTAGTGAAATTAGGGTAGTAACAAAGGTGATGAATTGTCACAAACAGTTGTTAAAAGAAGTTATGTAATATTATGAATAGTTTGATGAGTGAGTTTTACTCAGGATGAACATAGGAACAAAGTAGAGAATAAGAAGTTATGTTAAATGTCTACATAATCGGGCCAGGAGAGCGTATCTAGTAAGCAAGAAGTTTTAAATAACGAAATCAAACAAATGAAGGAAGTATTACTAGTGAATAACTACCCACCAGAATTTATTCAAAAATATATGAATAACCCTAGAAAAACTAAGATTAGCAATGAAAGTGACGAAGATAATATAGAATTCAAAGCCTCTGTAGCACTGCCGCATGAAGAAAAGACGTCAAGGGCCTTATGTAGAATTCTCAATGACGCTGACCAACTATCTCAGAGATAAACTTTGTCGGCTTAAGGACCCACCCGATAGATCCAATTAGGAAAAATAATGTAGTCTTACCAAATACCATGCCTGTAATGACTGTTAGTGAGGTCACTTACATAGGCCGGTCAAACTAGTAGATCGAGGTGAACAAGATTATTGGAATATGAAAATTTAGCTAGGCCTAGAATAATTGACCCTGCTAAGTTAGATAACCTAGAAAAAACAGAGCTCAACCATTGCACTGCAATGCATTGCATTCACTTGAATGTAATCACAAATAGGGTGGATTGGACAGGGTGAGGGTATTAGAAAGTAATATAGTTAGGTGGGGAGAGAGAGAGGTTAATCACTGAAGCTTTGTTTATCGATTCAACACCACACACATGCAACAATCGGAATGACGCAACGCCAGCTATACCAGAGATATGGAAAGTGGCAACAAACAACAAAGGGAATTCGGAGAGACAGACAGAAAGAAATTACATATAAGACAAATTGTGAGTGCGTGTGACTAAATTGATATGATTATAAATGGCAATAATTTATGCTCGAAACCTTGTCATCCAGTTGTTAATACTGCGTCATCACTGTGTGACATTTAAAAATAAACTTATCAAATATGGAATTACATTCTACCACCAAAGTGCCCAAGTTCTACATTTACACTAATAAGACGAATAGTTTAGTGGAGTGAGTTGTGATTAGGATGCACATAGAAGCAAAGGAATATACGGAATTAAATAATAGTTCTAAAAATTACAAATTTTGTAAGGAGTTAGAAAAAAATAAACGTCAAGTTGGTGGAAGTCAACACGGTTGTTACCATGGTAGTGGAAGTGGTTGGATGATTTTCTTTTGTATATATAACTCTGGTTTTTCCAACTGAATAGCTAAGGCTTCATCAATACAAAGGACACAAAAGCTTATTGCCTTTGGTAGGCTATTCTTCACTTTGTAGATCACTTTGAAGAAGGAGGCATTTGATGAGATGGAATGACTAGGGTTGACGAGGTGTTCGATTATCGCACTCAGCTACAAGGTCAAAGCTGTATATGCTCAGAAGACGTAGATGAACCTAGCACTGTATATGACACCTTAATTGAAAATAGCTATCCAGAAAAATTTATCAGGAAGCACATGACCAAGAAAGTAGGAGAGAACTATTCTCTATCTGTAATAAATAAGAAGCCTTTATATAAACAGTTGTAGTTCAAGGGTGACGTACAGAGTGAAATAATTACTAACAAGTTAAGGAAATCTATTCAAAGAACTTTTAATGCCGGTTGTGATTTCTCAATTGACAGATGGAGTACCTAGACTAACCACGTCTCTACCAATTCCACTGCACTTGTGGAGCGAGTTCCGTTGGCCATTGCTCTAAGAAGTTAATTTTTCTTGCTTGTTCGGCAACACACACCTACCAGTGTGGTTAAATAAAGGTATAGTGAGAAACATCAACAGCTGAATATTAGACCACCTGGTTATTGAAGAATCCTTCTGCATCCTCTATCGGGTACCAAATAGATTACCAAAAAGCATTCAGGTACCGGATACTCCAAACAACACAGGCTATTGTGATTCGTCTAAAACAACTACTGCTGCTCTCTGTGTGCAGAAGAACTAGGTCGAGCCAGCTGCTACTACTGTAACGATAGAAGACAAGGGCTATGAAACAGACCGTTTATTGAGAAAATCAATAGATATTTATAGATTTCTATGTGAATTGTTATTGAAAACCAAACACGTAGATCACTGAAGAGCCTCTTTTCGGCGGCGAATTCATTTTCACAGCTGTACGATCGCAAATACATTTTTGTGTTGTTTTGTATGTATGTGTAGATTAAGTTTGTCAAGCAAAAATACAATTGGTTATGGTTATTTTATCTAAACAGTTGAAGATTGGAAATTGGAGTTACGTAATACAAAATCAGTCAAGAAAAATAGGTGTTAAAGAAATTAGGGTAGCAACAAAGGTGATGAGTTGTCACAAACAGTTGTTAAAAGAAGTTATGTAATAATATGAATAGTTTGATGATTGAGTTTTACTCAGGATGAACATAGGAACAAAGTAGATAATACGAAATTACGTAAGAGTTCTAAATGAATACAAGAATTATAAGTAATTAAAGAACAGGCAAAGAAACAAAATTAAATCATCAAAATCAAAAAAGTTGTTACCAAGACAGTAGAAGTGGTTGAGTAATCCTCTTTTGTATGCACAGCTCCGGATTTTCTATGTGAATAGCCAGAGGTTCAGCGATACAAAGAAGACGAAACCGTATTGCTTTTGATAGGTTATTCTTGACTCTGTAGATTACTTTGAAGGATGCGTTTGCTGAAGTGGAATAATCAGTGTTAACCAGGTGTTCAATTATCGCACTCCTTATTGCACCACTGTTGCCTTTTCGCAACCATGCTGGATAGCGTTCTTGCATCCTGTTGGACAGGGTGCGCATCGAACGACCGATGTACCTGGCTTCACAGCAGCAGGTGAATTGATATATGCACATAGAAGTGGTCAGATGCGGGAACTTGTCCTTGAGGCTTCTGCAAATCAGTGGGACACTGGAGAACACTATTCTTAGCGTTGCTGCGAATGTTCTTCTCAGAGATGATGTGATCCTTCTCTTGAGAATATCGCTTGCTAAATATCCCTTGAAATCCAAGTTCACGTAGAGTTCCTTTTTTGGCGCAATTAAAGTTTCATTTCTCCGAATTCTTGGTTTGATATTTTTGTCGATGAATCTTATTGGGTATCCATTTTGGATGAAAATTTCTCTTAGAATATCTAATTCTGTTTCCAGAACGTCGAGACTACAGAAACTCTACTTTGTTCCTATGTTCATCCTGAGTAAAACTCACTCATCAAACTATTCATATTATTACATAACTGCTTTTCAACAACTGTTTGTGACAACTCATCACCTTTGTTACTACCCTAACTTCACTAACACCTAATTTTCTTGACTGATTTTGTATTACGTAACTCCAATTACCAATCTTCACCTGTTTAGTTAAAATAACTATAACCAATAGCTAGGCCTGGAATAATTGACCCTGCTAAGTTAGATAAAGAGAAGACGTTCAGCAAAGAGAATCTCTTCGACAGCGAATTCATTCACATAGCTGTATAATCGCATTTATGTATAATTATTTGTGTGTGTGTGTACATGAGGTTTGTTAATTTTAGATAATTGATCAGGTAATAGAAGAATGATCTAATATAGAAACAAGGTTATTTAGATAACAACTAAAGTAAGATTGAGTCAGTAAGTTAGATGACGTAATATAATTGACTAAAATGTCACAACTTAGGTCAGGGTAGCAACAGAGGTAATTACAGGTAGAGACTAAGTAGAAGTGGGGTAGAGAATAATGCCATTTAAATTCTAACTGAAATTGAGCAAATACACTGGATGGCGTAACATAAATGACTAGAAATTGAGCGTTGTTCAAGTCAGTAACAGTGGTAGTGAGGTGTAGAAATTAAATCGGGTGGGGGTAGAGAACAAGAAAGTTTAAAATGTAAAATATTACAATTGAGGAGACAAAATAATACTAGTGAAGAGACAGAAAGGAAAAAAAGATTAGGTAGAATTTACTTGTCGTGTAATAAGATAGATTACGTCCATTGCAAGTGTAGTGACTGAACGAACTTCTTCTGTTTGCAGAGTTCAGGACTTAGCAAGTGAATCGCCATTGCTTCTGCAGTTTGAAGAAGTCTGATTCGTACACCTTTAGGAAGACTACTTCTTACTCTGTAGACGACTTTGAAGTTTGTTTTGCGGTGTAGCTTGGTGTCCGGATTCTATGAGATGTTCTCAGATGGAGCTGCGGGGGCATCGATTTTCTCCTTTGTAAAACCATGCTGGTAAGTGTTCGGTGATACGTTTGGAAAGGGAGCCTGCGTAGCACTGCCGCATGAAGAAAAGACGTCAAAGGCCTTATGTAGAATTCTCAATGACGCTGGAATTAGGGTGGCATTTAGACCAAACAACCAACCAACTATCTCAGAGATAAACTTTGTCGGCTTAAGGATCCACCCGATAGATCCAATTAGGAAAAATAATGTAGTCTTACCAAATATCATGCCTGTAATGACTGTTAGTGAGGTCACTTACATAGGCCGGTCAAACTAGTAGATCGAGGTGACAGCAGATTATTGGAATATGAAAATTTAGCTAGGCCTAGAATAATTGACCCTGTGAAGTTAGATAACCTAGAAAAAGCAGAGCTCAACCATTGCACTGCAATGCATTGCATTCACTTGAATGTAATCACAAAATAGGGTGGATTGGACGTGCAACAATCGGAATGACGCGACGCCAACTATACCGGAGATATGGAAAGTGGCAACAAACAACAAAGGGAATGTGGAGAGACAGACAGAAAGAAATTACATATAAGACAAATTGTGAGGGCGTGTGAATAATACATTGATATGATTATGAGTGGGGAATAATTTATGCTCGAAACCTTGTCATCCAGTTGTTAATACTGCGACATCACTGTGTGATATTTGAAATAAATTTATCTAATATGGAATTACATTCTACCACAGTGCCCAACTTCTACGCTTACACTAATAAGATGAATAGTTTAGTGGAGTGAGTTGTGATTAGGATGCACATAGAAACGAAGGAATATACGGGATTATGTAAGAGTTCTAAAAATTACAAATATTTTAAGGAGTTAAAAATAAACGACAAGTTGGTAGCAGTCAACACGGTTGTTACCATGATAGTGGAAGTGGTTGGATGATTTTCTTTTGCATATAGAACTCTGATATAAGAATAAAACTTAGCAACTGTGGTAGAGTGTAATTCCATTATGGGTAAATTTTATTTTGATAAAGTCTCACAGTGTTATACAGTAATGTTTACTGATGACGTTTCGAGCACAACTTATTACTGCTCATAATCATATCAAGGTAATCACACGACTTCCTAAATTCATTTATATAGTTCCGTTGTTTTTCACTTGATTTGATTGGTAGTATTATTTTCCATATTTCCGGTGTATGAGTGGTGAATCATTCCTATTGCATGTGTTGGGTGTAGATTCGATGAACAAGGATTCAGTAATCAACCTCTCTCTCCACCTACCTAGATTACTTTTTAGAATTTTAACCCTCTCCCACCTTATTGTGTGGTTGTGTGCTAATGCATGCATTGCAATTGCTGAGCTTTTTTCTAAATTACTTATCTTCTCGGGTGGGGTCAACCATTCTTACCTTAGCTAAATTCTTATGTTCGGACAATCTGACTACCCCTGACCTACTAGTTTGACCTATACATAGTTGACCTCACAGTCATTGCAGGGTATTTTGTAAATTATATTATTTTGTCTAATTGGGTCAACTGGGTCCTTTAACCTACAGAGCTTGTCCCACCTGAGTGAGTTTGTAGGTTTAAATGCCACCCTGATTCCTGCTTTATTAAGAATCCTACGTAGGGCCTCAGATGTCCCCTCTTTATATGGTATAACTGTAGATGACTTATATTCTCTCTTATTTATGTTATTATTACTAGTTTCACAATTATTTTTATTTTGCTTTTGGCCTTTTCTGATCTTCCTGATGAATTTTATAGGATAGTTATTTAACACCAACGCCTCTTATATCTGTTTTATCTCATCATTTAGGTCTTTTTTTGTGCTACTTAGTGCCATTGCTTGGTTTTTTAAACACTTAACTAAGCCTGCCTTAACAGTTAAAGGATGAGATGAATTAAAATCTAAATATCTATTAGAATGCGTTGGCTTTTTATAAACGCTAGTGTGTAGTTTACCTTCTTCTATTCGTTTTATTTTACAATCTAACATAGCTAATTCTCCTTGCTCATTTTCGGCTTCAAATGTGAATTTTATTCCCTCCACTAGTGAGTTTATGTGTGTCAAGAAGCTAGAGATATGTTCTTTTTTTAACACTGTGAAAGTGTCATCCACATATCTCTACCATATTTTTGGAGTGGGATTAAACATATTAAGAGCCATATTTTCCCAGCTATCCATAAATATATCTGCTACGATAGGGGATATTGGTGATCCCATTGCCACACCTTCACTTTGTCTATATATTTTGCCTTGGAATTTAAAGATAGTAGATGTGAGGCACAACTGAATTCCTAAAATAATTTCATCAATGGTTAGTTTCGTCCTATAAGTGAGTTCAGGGTCTGCAGTTAATTCTTTTTTAACTTTTTAACTCATACCCGAAATATGGAAAATATTACTACCAATCAAATCAAGTGAAAAACAACGGAACTATATAAATGAATTTAGGAAGTCGTGTGATTACCTTGATATGATTATGAGCAGTAATAAGTTGTGCTCGAAACGTCATCAGTAAACATTACTGTATAACACTGTGAGACTTTATCAAAAAAAATTTACCCATAAGGGAATACACAACTCTGGTTTTCCCAACTAAGTGGCTAAGGCTTCAGCAATACAAACGACACAAAAGCGTATTGCCTTTGGTAGGTTGTTCTTCACTTTGTAGATCACTTTGAAGGAGGCGCTTGTTGTGATGGAATGATTAGGGTTGACGAGATGTTCGATTATCGCACTCAGCTACAAGGTCAAAGCTATATATGCTCAGAAGAACTTAGCACTGTATATGACACCTTAATTGAAAATAGCTATCCAGAAAAGTTGATCATGAAGCACATGACCAAGAAAGTAGGAAAGAACTATTCTCCATCTGTAATAAATAAGAAGCCTTTATATAAACGGTTGTCGTTCAAGGGTGATGTACAGAGTGAAATATTTACTAACAAGTTAAGGCAACCTATTCAAAGAACTTTTAATGCTGGTGAGCTACAAGTCATACTTTCGGCATGACAGGTTGTGATTTCTCAATTGACGGATGAAGTACCTAGACTAACCACGTCCACCAATTCAACTGCACTTGTGGAGCGAGTTCTGTCGGCCATTGATTGCTCTAGGAACTTAATTTTTCGTGCTTGTTCGGCAACACACACCTACTAGTGTGGTTAAATAAAGGTGAAATGAGAAACACCAACAGCTGAATATTAGAGCACCTGGTCCAAACCGGTTATTCAAGAATCCTTCTGCATCCTCTATCGGGTACCAAATATATTATCGAAAGCATCCAGGTACTGGATACTCCAAACAGCACAGGCTATTGTGATTCGTCTGAAACAACTACTACTGCTGTCTGTGTGCAGAAGAACTAGGTCCAGCCAGCCACTAGTACTGTAACTATAATTGACAAGGGCCAGGACACAGACCGTTTATTGAGAAAATCAACAGATATTTATAGATTCTTATGTGAATTGTTATTGAAAACAAAACACGTAGATCAGCGAAGAGTCTCTTTTCGGCGGCGAATTCATTTTCACAGCTGTACAATCGCAAATACATTTTTGTGTTATTTTGTATGTATGTGTACATTGAGTTTGTCAAACAAAAATACAATTGGTTATGGTTATTTTAACTAAACAGGTGAAGATTGGTATTCGGAGTTACGTAATAGAAAATCAGTGAAGAAAAATAGATGATCACTAAATTAGGGTAGTAACAAAGGTGATGAGTTGTCACAAACACTTGTTAAAAAAAGTTATGTAATAATATGAATAGTTTGATGATTGAGTTTTACTCAGGATGCACATAGGGACAAAGTAGATAATACGAAATTACGTAAGAGTTCTAAATGAATACAAGAATTATAAGTAATTAAAGAACAGGCGAAAAAACAAAATTAAGTCATCAAAATCAAAAAAAGTTGTTACCTAGACAGTAGAAGCGGTTGAGTTATTCTCTTGTGTATGCACAGCACCGGTTTTCTATGTGAATGGCCAGAGCTTCAGTGATACAAAGAAAACGAAACCGTATTGCCTTTCGTAGGTTATTCTTGACTCTGTAGATTACTTTGAAGTAGGAGGTGTTTGTTGAAATGGAATGATCAGTGTTAACCAAATGTTCAACTGTCGCACTCCTTATTGCACCACTATTGCCTTTTCGCAACCATGCTGAATAGTGTTCTAGAATCCTCTTGGACAAAGTGCGTGTCGAACGACCGATGTTACTGGCTCACAGTAGCAGGTGAACTGATATATGCACATAGAAGTGGTCAGATGCGGGACCTTGTCATTGAGGCTTCTGCAGATCAGTGGACGACTGGAGAACACTATTCTTAGTGTTGCTGCAAAGAATGTTCTTTTGAGAGATGATGTGATCCTTTTCTTGAGAATATCGCTAGCTAAATCTCCCTTGAAATCCAAGTTCATGTAGAGTTTCTTTTTGGGCGCAAGTGAAGTTTCATCCCTACAAATTCTTGGTTTGATACTTCCATCAGTGAATCTCATTGGGTATCCATTTTGGATGAAGATTTCTCTCAAAATGTCTAATTCTCTTTCCAGAACATCGGAAGTACAGATGCGTCGGATGCGGGTGATTTAATTAAATTCCGCTTTTGTTGAATGAGTACCCAGCTATAGAAGTAGTAGTAGTAGAAGTCTCGACGTTCTGGAAACAGAGTTAGATATTCTAAGAGAAATTTTCATCCATAATGGATACCCAATAAAATTCATGAATAATTCCCATTCGGACATTAGTAGACAAAAGACAAGTAGATCAGCAAAGAGTCTCTTTTCGGCGAATTCATTTTCAAAGCTGTACAATGCGATTGTACAGCTTTGAAAATGAATTCGCCGAAAAGAGACTCTTTGCTGATCTACTTGTCTTTTGTCTACCAATAAAATTCATCGACAAAAATATCAAACCAAGAATTCGGAGAAACGAAACTTTAATTGCGTAAAATACGTAATTTCGTATTATCTACTTTGTTCCTATGTGTATCCTGAGTAAAACTCACTCATCAAACTATTCATATTATTACATAACTTCTTTTTACAACTGTTTGTGACAACTCATCACCTTTGTTGCTACCCTAATTTCTTTAACACCTATTTTTCTTGACTGATTTTGTATTACGTAACTCCGAATACCAATCTTCACCTGTTTAGTTAAAATAACCATAACCAATTGTATTTTTGTTTGACAAACTCAATGTACACATACATACAAAATAACACAAAAATGTATTTGCGATTGTACAGCTGTGAAAATGAATTCGCCGCCGAAAAGAGACTCTTCGCTGAACTACGTGTTTTGTTTTCAGTTAAATGTCTACATAATCGGGCCAGGAGAGCCTATCTAGTAAGCAAGAAGATTTAAATAACGAAATCAAACAAATGAAGGAAGTATTACTAGTGAATAACTACCCACCAGAATTTATTCAAAAATATATGAATAACCCTAGAAAAACTAAGATTAGCAATGATAGTGATGAAGATAATATAGAATTCAAAGCGTCTGTAGCACTGCCGCATGAAGAAAAGTGGTCAGGGGCCTTATGTAGAATTCTCAATGACGCTGACCAACTATCTCAGAGATAAACTTTGTCAGCTTAAGGACCCACCCGATAGATCCAATTAGGAAAAATAATGTAGTCTTACCAAATACCATGCCTGTAATGACTGTTAGTGAGGTCACTTACATAGGCCGGTCAAACTAGTAGATCGAGGTGAACAAGATAATTGGAATATGAAAATTTAGCTAGGCCTAGAATAATTGACCCTGCTAAGTTAGATAAAGAGAAGACGTTCAGCGAAGAGACTTTTCGGCGAATTCATTTACATAGATGTACAATCACATTTATATACAACTATTTGTGTGTGTGTGTACATGAGGTTTGTCAAGTTTAGATAATTGATCAGGTAATATAAGAATGATCTAATATAGAAACAAGGTTAATCAGACAGCAACTAAAGTAAAATTGAGTTAGTAATTTAGATGACGTAATAATAGTTGACTAAAATGTTTCAACTTAGGTCAGGGTAGCAACAAAGGCAATTACAGGTAGAGAATAAGTAGAAGTGGGGTAGAGAATAATGCCATTTAAATTCTAACTGAAATTGAGCAAATAAACTGGATGACGTAACATAAATGACTAGATATTGAGCGTTGTTCAAGTCAGTAACAGTGGTAGTGAGGTGTAGAAATTAAATCGTGTGGGGGTAGAGAACAAGAAAGTTGAAAATGTAAAATATTACAATTGAGAAGACAAAATAATACTAATGAAGAAACAGAAAAAATTAAATAAAGATTAGGTAGAATTTACTTATCGGGTAATAAGATAGATTACGTCCATTGCAAGTGTAGTGATTGAACGAACTTCTTCTGTTTGCAGAGTTCAGGACTTAGCAAGAGTGAATCGCCATTGCTTCTGCAGTTTGAAGAAGTCTGATTCGTACACCTTTAGGAAGACTACTTCTTACTCTGTAGACAACTTTGACGTTTGTTTGCAGTGTAGCTTGGTGTCCGGATTCTATCAGATGTGTCTAAGATGGAGCTACAGGGCCATCGATTTTCTCCTTTGTAAAACCATGCTGGTAAGTGTTCGGTGATACGTTTGGAAAGCGAGCCTCTGTAGCACTTCCGCATGAAGAAAAGACGTCAGAGGCCTCATGTAGAATTCTCAATGACGCTGGAATTAGGGTGGCATTTAAACCAAACAACCAACCAACTATCTCAGCGATAAACTTTGTCGGCTTAAGGACCCACCCGATAGATCCAATTAGGAAAAATAATGTAGTCTTACGAAATACCATGCTTGTAATGACTGTTAGTGAGGTCGCTTACGTAGGCCGGTCAAACTAGTAGATCGAGGTGAACAAGATTATTGGAATATGAAAATTTAGCTAGGCATCTAGAATAATTGACCCTGCTAAGTTAGATAACTTAGAAAAAACAGAGCTCAACCATTGCACTGCAATGCATTGCATTCACTTGAATGTAATCACAAAATAGGGTGGATTGGACAGGGTGAGAGTATTAGAAAGTAATATAGTTAGGCGGAGAGAAAGAGAAGTTGATCGCTGAATCTTTGTTTATCGATTCAACACCACACACGTGTAACAATCGGAATGACGCAAAGCCTATCCTGGAGATATGGTAAGTGGCAACAAACAACAAAGGGGATTTAGGGAGACAGACAAAGAAATTACATATAAACAAGATTTTGAGCGAACAATTGTTTTGGATAACTTCTTCTTCAGGCTCTACAGTTTTAAATCCATGAATAATAGAGTACATATAGCCAATAAAAGCAAATGAAAATAATATCAAAAACTGTATTGGGGTGCATGTGTAAGTTGAGATGATAGTCCATTAGTTAACATAATCAATCAAATGTGTATAGGGTATATAGTCAGAAAAAATGTGATGAAGTGTGAGTGAACAGTTGGGTGATATAGTGCTGTTTTACAGTCAACAGAATACAAGTATCATTGAGGTGAGAGAAATGCGATAGCCACAAAATACATACAAACACACATTAACAAAGGGGACACTGAATGTGAGGGCTGACCGATAATGTCTAATGATAAGATAAAGAGGCTAAATTGTAATAAGATATTACAGAGTTGGTAGGCTTAGTATAAAATCACAAAGGTTGACAAAATTAAGGGTAACAATGAGGTGAAATAAGCTGGGTGGAGAAATGGATAATAAAGACATGATATTACAAAATGATAATAATGGTAATAATAATACGGAAAATTATGATCCTGGTGACTTTTGCCTTTACTGGTTATATGTACTCTATTATTCATGGATTTATAACTGTAGAGCCTGAAGAAGAAGTTATCCAAAACAATTGTTCGCTCAGAATTTTTTTTTGATTTCAATATGGGGATATTTCATTTACTGAAATAACATATAAGAAAAATTTTAAGTGCGTTTGAATAATACATTGGTATGATTCGAAGTGGCAATAATTTATGCCGCAAACCTTGGCATCCAGTTGTTAATAATACTGCATCATCAATGTGTGACATTTTAAAATAAACTTATTTAATATGGAATTACATTCTACCACCAAAGTGCCCAAGTTCTACATTTACACTAATAAGACGAATAGTTTAGGGGAGTGAGTTGTGATTAGGATGCACATAGAAACAAAGGAAGATACGGAATTATGTGAGAGTTCTAAAAATTACAAATGTTGTAAGGAGTTAGAAAAAACGTCAAGTTGGTAGAAATCAACATGGTTGTTACCATGATAGTAGAAGTGGTTGAATGATTTTCTTTTGTATATATAACTCTGGTTTTTCCAACTGAATAGCTAAGGCTTCATCAATACAAAGGACACAAAAGCGTATTGCCTTTGGTAGGTTGTTCTTCACTTTGAAGTAAGAGGCGCTTGTTCTGATGGAATGACTAGGGTTGACGAGGTGTCCGATTATCGTACTCAGCCACAAGGTCAAAGCTATATGCTCAGAAAACGTAGTTGAACTTAGCACTGTATATGACAACTTAATTGAAAATAGCTATCCAGAAAAGTTGATCATGAAGCACATGACAAAGAAAGTAGAAAATGACTATTCTCTATCTGTAATAAATAAGAAGCCTTCATATAAACGGTCTTAGTTCAAGGGTGACGTACATAGTGAAATAATGACTAACAAGTTAAGGAAATCTATTCAAAGGACTTTTAATGCTGGTGAAATACAAGTTATATTTTCAGCACTACCTGCTGTGGTTCCTCAATTGAATGATGAAGTGCCTAGACTAACCACATCCACCAATTCAACTGCATTGGTGGGCCGAGTTCTGTTGGCCGTTGCTCTAAGAAGTTAATTTTTCGTGCTTGTTCGGGAACATACACCTATCAGTGTGGTTAAATAAAGCTGACATGAGAAACATCAACAGCTGAATATTAGACCACCTGGTCCAAACCGGTTATTGAAGAATTCTTCTGCATCCTCTATCGGGTACCAAAAACATTCAGCTACCGGATACTCCAAATAGCACAGGCTATTGTGATTCGTCTGAAACAACTACTACTGCTGTCTGTGTGCAGAAGAACTAGGTACAGCCAGCCACTGCTACTGTAACGATAGAAGACAAGGGCCAGGACACAGACCGTTTATTGAGAAAATCAACAGATATTTATAGATTTTTATGTGAATTGTTATTGGAAACCAAACAGGTAAATCAGCGAAGAGCCTCTTTTCGGCAGCGAATTCATTTTCACAGCTGTACAATCCCAAATACATTTTTGTGTTATTTTGTATGTATGTGTACATTAAGTTTGTCAAACAAAAGTACAATTGGTTATGGTTATTTTAACTAAACAGGTGAAGATTGGTAATTGGAGTTACGTATTACAAAATGAGTCAAGAAAATTAGGTGTTAATGAAATTAGGGTAGTAACAGAGGTGATGAGTTGTCACAAACAGTTGTTACAAAGAAGTTATGCAATAATATGAATGGTTTGATTATTGAGTTTTGCTCAGGATACACGTAGGAACAAAGTAGAGAATGCGAAATTATGTAAGAGTTCTAAATAAATATACAAGAATTATAAGCAATTGAAGAAACAGGCAAACAAACAAAATTAGGTCATCAAAATCAACAAAGTTGTTACCATGACAGTAGAAATGGTTGAGTGATTCCCTTTTGTTTGCACAACTCCGGAATTTCTATGTGGACGGCCAAAGCTTCAGCGGTACAAAGACGACGAAACCGTATTGCTTTTGATAGGTTATTCTTGACTCTGTAGATTACTTTGAAGCAGGAGGCGTTTGCTGAAGTGGAATGATCAGTGTTAACCAGGTGTTCAATTGTCGCACTCCTTATTGCACCACTATTGCCTTTTCGCAACCATGCTGGATAGGGCTCTGGAATCCTCTTGGACAGAGTGCGCGTCGAACGACCGATGTAACTGGCTCCACAGCAGCAGGTGAACTGATATATGCACATAGAAGTGGTCAGATGCGGGACCTTGTCATTGAGGCTTCTGCAGATCAGTGGACGACTGGAGAACACTATTCTTAGTGTTGCTGCAAAGAATGTTCTTTTGAGAGATGATGTGATCCTTTTCTTGAGAATATCGCTAGCTAAATCTCCCTTGAAATCCAAGTTCATGTAGAGTTTCTTTTTGGGCGCAAGTGAAGTTTCATCCCTACAAATTCTTGGTTTGATACTTCCATCAGTGAATCTCATTGGGTATCCATTTTGGATGAAGATTTCTCTCAAAATGTCTAATTCTCTTTCCAGAACATCGGAAGTACAGATGCGTCGGATGCGGGTGATTTAATTAAATTCCGCTTTTGTTGAATGAGTACCCAGCTATAGAAGTAGTAGTAGTAGAAGTCTCGACGTTCTGGAAACAGAGTTAGATATTCTAAGAGAAATTTTCATCCATAATGGATACCCAATAAAATTCATCGACAAAAATATCAAACCAAGAATTCGGAGAAACGAAACTTTAATTGCGTAAAATACGTAATTTCGTATTATCTACTTTGTTCCTATGTTCATCCTGAGTAAAACTCAATCATCAAACTATTCATATTATTACATAACTTCTTTTAACAACTGTTTGTGACAACTCATCACCTTTGTTACTACCCTAATTTCATGAACACCTAATTTTCTTGACTCATTTTGTATTACGTAACTCCAATTACCAATCTTCACCTGTTTAGTTAAAATAACCATAACGAAATGTATTTTTGTTTGACAAACTTAATGTACACATGCATACAAAATAACACAAAAATGTATTTGGGATTGTACAGCTGTGAAAATGAATTCGCCGCCGAAAAGAGACTCTTCGCTGATCTACGTGTTTTGTTTTCATTAATGCCTGGATGGGGATTTTATATGAATTAAACTGTTATTAGCGTTATTGTTAGCAGAGGAGCAGCCTCTTCTGATTTGTTGTTTCGTTTCTGTAGCTTATTCTATATTGCTTATGAGCGTTTCTTAGAAAGTCAGGACATATATCTGCGAACCGTATTTGCACGCGTTAAGTCTGCTGTGATTGGTTGATGAGTTCCTCAAAGTTAAGCTTTGTTTTTTCTCATGACCCTGATTCGGGACGTAAACATTGACGTAAGTTGTTGCTTACAGTTTTGGCTAGCAGACAGCTCTCACCACACTACTACTACTACCGTGGTCGGCCTTGAGTGGAGACTATAAATTCATGAATTTGTATTGCTATTTTTCCTAATTTTTCTGATATTTAGTGTAGTGTAGTGTTCAACTGATGCATATTATCACGATTACAGATGCTATTGAACTGTAATCTATTCGTATTATTGATTGACTCGATGTTATTTAAACAACATTAGTGTTCTTAACAATCCTAATTCTTTCATTATTATTATGGATACATATAACTGTAGAACCTGATGAAGAGCAGGTTATCGAAAAGAATATTCTTTGTTCAGTAATTAGTTTTTTTTGAAAAATGTGTAACGACACTAACATGCACACCACCTATACTGACTTTCAGACAGCCAGTTAATATTATAATCCCGATCAACCAGCGCATTAGGTTTGTATTTGTCGTTTCTGACTTTTAAAGGTCGAGGTGAAATTGCAAACCATCGATTTGTGATGGAAACATTACCCTCTGGGTTTATTACGAAAAAAAGTGTACTTATGTTCTCTGTTTTATATAACTGTGGGATAAAAGTTAGCTATCTAGGAAACCGTTCAATCCTTGTAGAAGGTATCTAAATATGAACGATAGCTTGGGACGGCTGAAAAACGTTTCAGGTTGACACACATCTTGAGTCAGTAAATCAAAGTGAAAACAGGTATGAAAAGAATGGGAATAAACGTAACGATATGAACATAGTGTGTGTGTCGGTGGCGCAGAGGTGGAATGTTCGCCAATCACGCCACACATGGTCCGGGGTTCGATCCCCGGCCACTGGTCGCACTCCCAAACCTTGCTTAGCTTGCAATAAGCCCGTTAAAGAGGGAAGGTTGGGCGTGAGGCGAGCAACCCCACCTTGCAAAAATAAACACCACTGCTACCGAGACTTCGAAGCTCTATCTAGAAGAGCTATGTTCCAACTGGAACGATCAGAAACGATCAAAAGGACCTTGATGAGGTTATTATAATTTACGGCATGAATATGCATTTGTCTCACCATTGCGGGGTCACACAGACCTTCCGTTTCAGTTATCACCAAAGGCTAAGTTAAAATTTCAAGGTAACTGAGTCGTTGCTTGGGCTTGATTGGGTAATATAGTCGGTGGGTGGGTGGGTAGGTAGGGACATGTAGCACATGACACGCGTACGTGAAGATCCATAATCTTACGGTGTGACTTTTCATATTCACTAACTAATTACAATATACGCAGCGCCTCTTTACAATTCACGGTAGTCAGTAAAACACTAGACGTATCACATCACCTTCATTTAACATCTCCGTATATAAAAAAATATGTATATTTAAATAATCTCAAAGTTGTATAGTGTTTTGTATATAAAATATATAGAAAATAACGGTAATTATACAAGACCGAAAGTGATTTTTTTTAAGAGTGACAAGTATTGACATCTGAAGTTTGGCATACACTTTGTTTTATCTTAAATTGTGATTCTGGTAAACACACCGACTTTTTTATACTCTGCCAAATCCATGATACAGATATCTGGAAACAATTCTAAAATTTGGTGGTGGAAAAACGGAAGAAAACAAAACAAGCGAACATGATAAATAAATATGAAGAGACGGAGTGAAAGATACGTCATAAAAACATTGTCTTAACGAATACATAATATACATATAATCTGCTCGGATGAATGTCTTGATGAGGAATTTAATAATATTAAACGGTTGCTGAGTGAAAACGATTTCAGCCAGGAAAGTTTATTGATAAGAATATGAATCTAAAATCAAGGTACCAACAGTTCCTAAAATGCCTTATTCTTACAAATTCAGTTCCCCAGGGACAACATCAGCGAGATACTAACACAATGCCTTAGAAATGCTGTAAAAAGAGCATCCCCTGCTGCTGAATTACGCTGTGTCTTCAAAACCACCCCTATTTTGCGTTCGGGAGTAAAAGATAAACTGCCTAATTTTGCCTCTTCTTTCTATGTGTATCTGCAAATTTAGCTGCTCCTGTGGAGTGAACCAGTTAGTTGCATAGGCCGTACAATTAGGCGTGTTTCTCGTCGGATTTCCGAACACCATCCTGCATAGTGGTTAAGTAAAGGACAAACAAAATCCATTCATAACGGTATTCTATCTCATCTTGTGTATACAGAACACAAAATTAATGTAAACAAAGCCTTCAAAGTCATTTACCGCATACCAACAAATCTTAACTTCGCCTTAAGAGTTCGTTTACTAAATATTGCTGAGGCTGGCCGTTGGGATCCACCTTAATTACGAAGCCTAATTTATGTGTCCAAAAGAAGTTAGTTCAGACATTGTCCTGTGCCATCTAGGTTCGAATGATCCTAATTTTTTGTAGAAATTTCCTTAATTTTAGTTAACATTTTATTTGCTATTATATTTTTATTACAATTATAATTTAAGTATCTTTAGTGAACTGTAATTCCATTGTGATCTTACTTAACAAATCGATATTATTTAAAAACACTAGTATTGTTATTGACTACTATTCTAGAATATTCTATGTATTAAAACATACATATAATTGTAGAGCCAGAAGAGGGAATTATCGAAAAGGATGATATTCTTTCCTCAATTATTTTGATATTCAAGTATTGGTTTGCAAGGATTTGATTGGCTAGAGGATTTTATCATGAGCCGACATCGGTTAGCAAACCACCGGGAAACCGACCAGTCGGGAGTACTGGACAGCCAGCTGTTTCAACAGCCTAATTTGGGACTCTTCACAGTAGGCACCCACCACACTGCCAGGGTTCGAATCTGGAACCTTCCGGTTTCAAGGCGAGCTGGCTCGTAGACTACTATAAGCCACTCACTGGGACCCGCCAATCCAATGGCCAATCAGCGCATGAATTCTAACTTCCCCTAATTCACGATATAGTGCGACTTCCAATGTCATCGCTGGCGATTATTTGTCTTCACATCCAACCTGCTGTACCTCACTGGTCACGAATTTCCACTAGAACCCAGATAACTACCTACATGAGTAGGGCCAGCGCTTAGTGAGCATCAGGTTGATATTCAAGTGTTGGTTCGCAGGGATTAGGAAGTCGCAACCAGTGGGATACAGCAGGTCGGTTGTGAGAAGAAATGCTCACCAGAGGTGAGTGCCAGTCGCGCCATATCGTGAATTAGAGGAAGTTAGAATTCATGCACTGGCCATTGCATTAGTGGGTCCCAGTGACTTGATGGTCTGCGAGCTCTCTCGCCTTGTAACCGTAAGTCCGTGGGTAGTTTGAACCCCAATAGGATGGGTGCGTTGTGCTGAAGAGTACGAAACTAGGCTGACAAAACAGCCATCCAATACTCCCAGCTGGTTTCCCAGTGGTGCTCTAACCGATGTCAGCTAATGACGAAATCCCGTAACCAAATATATATGAATACACAGAAAAGAAATGAAGAATAGATTTGGTTGAAACGAGAACAGAAATAGCTTAGGCAGGTATGGATGATAATGTCAGAGCCACGATCCATTTTACTCTGAAATCAGTATGAAGATTTACGGCACTTTTAGGCCTAGGGAACAAAATCTGAATTCTTAACACTAATGATAGTTGAGTACTTCTCAACATGGTTCAGAAATTTGATGCGCGCATAACCAATAGCATTTTTAACAGGCCCCATTGTATACTTTTATCAACACCTACTTTCGCTCAATAGTGAATATCACATAACATGGCGGGAAAGGATGGGCAACAAGGAACTCTCGCTAGCCAAGAACCTAATCTCTCAACAAATATGCAGAAGGAACTGGATTAGATATACACTGAGAAGACTTTGAAGCTACATGACACACGTCAGGCCCTCATCCAAGTGGGTCTCGTATTATAGACAAGCAACTAGGTGGGCGTCCTAGGGTGACATGGAGAACATCATGTAATGAAAGGGGAAGGAAACCTTGTAGGTAGTCGTGAGGCTAGCTGAAAGTGATGACAGAGATCCCAATGTGTAATGCAAGTGTGCCGCTAAGATCCCAGGTCCCACTTGGAACATAGTTTCATTGATTCTATGACCGGATTATTTAACGTTCAACGCCTCATAACACTATAAGTTCATTACATTCATGATTACTTCTACGGAAATCAACATCGTTCAATGAATCATTATGATAAACAAGTGATTAGTTATTCCAAAAGGATATTCTTTAGTAACTCGATATAATATTGTCCAACAGTTGGTGGAATAAGGGCCCCCCATAAACAACCTGGTACAGCTGAGGATGGGTAGACTTCACTCTTCCTCTCGAAATGCTGTTATGTTGACATGCCTTCAAAACCGCTGCTACGTAAGTCCTGTTCATGTGGCAGAAGTGTCCAATGTGAATCTATCATTTCTCACGCATATTGTGATTTAGTGTGCCTCATTTCGATCTTTGTCAGATCGCCAACCAATGAGAATAGCTATTACTAGCCAATAAGGACAATCCATTCGCACGGCTATGAGCCGACTGTATTGTGATAAATAAAATGTATAAATATGATGCGTTGTTCCTAAAATATACAGAAAATCTTACAGTCACAGGCCAGCCTTTGTCTTTTGATATTTGCGTGGCTCAGTGAATCGGAAGGTACAACGGACAAATAGGCGTATTAGCGTACTAGTCGAGTTCATTACCGTTATTACCAATTACCAGGCGCAGACCAGCGGACTGCTGGTCTACCTAAGGCAGCTGGTAAAGCCTTGATTTCAAACCTATGAGGAGTGCATGGACTCCAGAATCCGAACACGGAAAAGTTCAACAATAGCATCTCAAGGAATGCGAATGCACGAATGACCTTCAGCCGACCAATCATAAAAATGAGGAATTTCTGCACAAAAAATGACGTATATTTACAAGAAAATGCATGAAACACATTAAACGGTATCTTTCTCTGACATGACTTAAAAATACATCACAGTTATAACGAGGAGTATCAGTTGCTAAGTTAGACTACTTGCTGTACATGTATTCACCGAGGTGAGCTTTATTTGACTGGTTTATGGCTCTTATCCCATTTTGCAGTATTCCCCCAAAGCCCTCGGTTGAATTATTATGATTTCCAGTGAGAGGATTGACGACTACTTTGTCAGGAAAATGTGGATAAAACAAATTAAAATAAATGAGATCAACTCTAAATCTATCCCTGATCGTAACTCTAACCTTAATCCTAACCGTAAACCTAACCCTGATGCTAATTATGACACTGACACTAACCCTAACGAGATATTAACATATTGTCCAAACAGTATTTAAGAAACCTGATCTTGGTGAAATTTGCTCCTTAGGTAGATGGGGAGCGTTGATATTTCAGCTGTGATAATGACAGGTGTCGTGAGCCAACGATTGGCATGCGTTCAAGGTCATTGGAGCGTCTGCCCTCCCGGGACGCTATTGTTGATTTTCGTCACCAGAAACCATGAATATTCACATAGCTATTGACGCTGATCCACGCCGCCTTGAGGATCAGAATTCAAGTCAAAGACTTAGGAGGTGGGGGCGACCCCTTAAGACGACAACCACCTGATTCGATCTGGGCCTCCGAGCAGAGTATCCCAACTATCGAAAAAACTCTGAGATTTTGTGTGGCGCACCTCTTGGTGCCCATAATGTATGTAACAAGTTTGTGTTATACTTAATTGATAATAATGGAATAAGGTGACCTTGAGAAAACAGCTGTTTCAAGGGCAAAAGAGTTAACATCTTAGGAATGACTTCACATGTAGTCGTCTATACACAAATTTTGAACAAAGCGGTAAAATTTTTTTTCTAAATATCCCCAAAATTAGGCAAAAATACTTACCTTATTAACAGGTAATACAGGATCTTGTTTTGAATTGTTCAGATATACGATATGCGTAACAGATGAATCTAAATCTGACATCACATTACCGTCATAAGTACACCACACACATGATTATTCAAAATAAAGCGAGTAAAGGAAAACAGGATCCATTGAAAGTTGATCAAGTTTCACTTGGTACAATTGTCAAGTAATTACTCTTGTGATCAGAATAAAAAGTATGAATGTGGGGTTCAACGGCTGACTCACTACTCCTAACCAGCTTCACCTAGTTAGTCAGTCAGTCGGTAGTGAGCCTGGAGAAGTCCTCAAAACAAACCCCACAATCTCTGCTGGAAACCCTATGCTGCATTTGGATCATCGTCAGATTAGAATGTGATATCCATTCTTTATATCTCCAAACTGTTAGTCCAAGTTGCTTCAGAAAATATAATATACACTTCGTGACTGAAGTTTTTTTGGTTACAGAATTTCATCGGTTAGAGAATCATTGAAAACTAATACGGAGTACTGGACAGCTGCTTCTTCAACGTAGTTTGGGACTCTTCAGCAGTACACGCGCAACCCACTGCAAGGTTTGGGACCCAGGACCATCCGGTTACAAGGCGAGCTGGCTTGTAGACCATTCAACCACTCACTGGGACCCGTCAATCTAATGGTCAGTCCATGAATTCCAGTTTCTGCCAATTCACGATACAGCGCAATTGGTACTAGCCAATGTTATCTCTGTTGAGTATTTGTCCTCGCACTCGACCTGCTGTAACCCACTAGTCCCGATGGTTTAGTAGTCTCAGGCTAGCTAGCCTTGTAACCGGAAGGTCCTGGGTTCAAATCCTGGCGGTAAGGCGGGTGCGTACTGATGAAGAGTCCCAAACTAGATCGACAAAACAGTTGTCCAGTATTCCGTTTTGATTTTCAATGGTTCTCCAACCAATGTCAGCTCATAATGAAATCCTGTAACCAGTGAGATTCTCAGCAAACCAACACTTGAATATGTATATAGAAACAAATTCGCACACCTGCTTACTCTGGTCAGCCATTAAAAGTATGTCACATAAAGGGTATAGCAACACCACAATCACCACATCACAGTCAATTCACTTATAAAAAGGATATGTTATAATTATTCGTTTCAACTTCTTCATTTCTTCGATATCATCAACATCATTATCACCACCACCTTTCGAAGAATTATGAAGATAGAAACTTTTCCCAGTGAATAAATTCCGTAAATGCTTAGCTGGTCGTATAACATCTAAGAAGAGAAAAATGAGAAAAAAACAACAACAAAATAACAGTAAACAAACAAACGCTTGAGCCACGCATAAAATCCGGAATAGATTAGAAGTTGTACACCCTGGGATATTATCGTGAGATATGAAAAGCACTTTTCCAAGACGACTGAACAGAACAGATGGAGAACACATGAACGTATGGAGCAAAGGGAGGAAAAGGGTTAAAAATGCAATAAAGAAGGTTCAAGAAAGTGGAACATAGAGGAAACATGTACACCAGGTACAATTTAATAATAGACTGAGAATGCATATACCCAGGATAGAATGTTAACATAATAAATGAGATACAATTCTATGAAAATGTACACAGTAGACTGTTATTCCTTATTACCAGAAAGTAGTATGAAGTTGAATACAAAGCCGCCTGGTCATGGACTGTCTAGCTTAAAGATAGGGATGCAGGAGTGAAGTGGTTGTTGAGTGTGTTGACTACTTCACTCATTTGGGAAGTTGGTTCGGCTCCGACGGGCTGATCACTGAAAAAACCTCATCATGGATACAAAAGACTCGTGTGGCATTCACCTGCCAAGTTACGCCATCTCTGGCTTAGTAGACGTGATATCCGACTGGCTGACTGATTGTCGATCAAAGGACGTGTGTATTGCTCAGCAGTCACTTCGCTCCGTCCTCCTTTATGGTTGACTAGCTGTGAGTGAGACATGGCCCCCATTGAAAGTGGAATATATGAAAAGCCTGTCTAACTAGCTGGCTGTCTTTGATTATAGGTGTCTGTCTTCTATCTCCTGTGTGTGTTAGGTAGTTGGTGGTGGTATAATAGGGTGAGTAATGTCTAGATTAGGCTTCGGTCGAGTAAGGGGAAATCAATCGACGAGGTTGTGAAGTTTCATGGATTGAGTGAGATGGTTAGGACATGTGTTGCTGCGCATGCCTAGCTTAGCCTAGACATCTCCGTCCTCGACGGGAAGTGTTAGCCACTGACACAGGATGGGATCAGGTGTGAAAAGAGCTTCATCAGTCAATCAAATCCATAACAGTTACTCTAAGCCAAGTAGGGAGGTGTAGACTTCGTGAGTGGTTACGGTGCTTGAAATGGTAAGAACCAATTGTGGTGGCTGGGGACGATTGGTGATATGGCTCAAAATCCTCGTTGTCAATGAAAGCGCAAATGCACTCTTCTTCCAAATTACTTTCGTTTTTCCCTTACACTTCTGTTTGTCTCTCCTTTGAATCTCTCTTCTCCTGCTTTGTGTGGTATATGGAGAGTGGCAACTGGAACTGCTGCACATCTGTGGAAAGTTCTATATTGAAACTAGTCAGTCAGTCGCTCAAACGACCTGGCATAGCTGAAGGTGGGTAGGCTTCGGTCTTCTTCACGAAGTGCCCCTCACTATGTGGCCACACCTTCATAGCCACTGTCAGATAAGTCCTACCCACTGCCTTTACGCGACGAAAGTGTTCCTCACAAAAATTGGGTTCTTAGCGTCTCATAGGACCCAGTCAAATAGCCTACACATCCATAGGTGACTCATCATACTTTTGTTTGACTATCCGTCTGACTCCTTTCTAACCAAATCCCTATATCAGCTAACACTGCTCGTTGAAGATATCGATGGCTTCACAACATGCGTAACAATATGTCCTAGCCATCTATTTCTCAATCGATGCGACTTCACAGCCACACCGATAGATACAAACACGTTAGTGAAGGCTAACTACCTATTAAACCTATACGAACAAAATCATTGTATAGGGTTGTTAGTGGCAAATTTAACACTAAGCAAAATAACTATACAAACGAATATTTATACGAAAATAAAAAGACGCATAAAAACTAACCTGGAGTTTTTCCATCATTATTATTATTATTATCATTATCATTAACTTCGTTATCTTGAGGCGTCGGGTTGCGTTTTAAACCTTTTTCTAAAAATGGTTCATTTTTCGTAGGCAAAAACAAACAGACAAAACAGTTATAATAAGTGAGCAATATAAAGTAAAGATGACCTAAGTGATAAGTAATATATGATCAATCTTAAGGGAATTTTATCACAAGGTGTTGGTGTTTCTGAAGGGACTTGTTTGACTTCATGTTTCATCACGGACTAACTTCAGTTAGAGAACTATTGCTAATCAGGGGAGTAACTTAACATCTGTTCCGTCCCATTCTCGACCGATAGCTGCCAGCTTGACGTGGTGGTCGGGCTTGCATATCACAATGACCCAACAAGCTACACTGGCTGGAACTGTCTATTTTCGACATAGAACTTTGCACTGATGTGCGGCAGTTCAAGTCGCCACACTCCATGTAGCACACAAAGCATGAGAAGAAATGCAAAATATAGGCAGTAAACAGAGGTGTGAGACAAAGGAATAGTAATAACGAAGAACAATATAGTTTCATAGGAAATCCTAAGTACAAGGAATGGATGCATCTGCGCCATTGAGAACATTTTGAGCCATATCACCAACTGGCTGGAACTAATGTTCTTGCAGTAAATGAGAAGTAAATTCCACACTAAAAAAGATTGTGAAGGTATGAAAGAGAGAGAGAGAATAAGGCTAAATGGTCAATTACTTACAAGTAGTAATAAAAACTACGTGAGTAATTGGCAGAATACTCGCCAAACACTCAAGTGGTTGCAGAGTTCGATTCCCACACGATGTACTCGTAAACCCCAACTAGCCGGTGGTCGGCCGAAAAATGAGACTATCAACTCCACCACCCCGCAAAATCAACATCACCACGACGACCACAACTACTACTGTGGTGAGAGCTGGCTGCTAGTCAAATTGGTAGACAGTAATTTACGTCAATGTTTACGTCCCCAATATTCGTCGTGAGAAAAATAAGAACAAAGACTGATTCAACAACCAATCACAGCAGACTTTGCGTAGGCGGATACAATTTGCAGATAGATAATCTGAACTTCAAGAAACGGCCACAAAGAGATGAAAGATTAACGTTCAGTGAGAAACCACCAATCAGAAGACTGTTTGTTTGCTTAAAATAATCTATAATAATGTACATGAAAATCTATAAATATGTGTTGATTTCCTAAATAAACGATCTGTTGCCTGGCCCTTGTCTTCTGTTGTTACACAGCTACTGGAACTTCAAAGCTGGAAGCGCCATTTTCCATTCGGAACTCAAGGAATGAGAGAAAAAACGACGAACTTTACTGTATGGTGCTAATGAAATTGTTTAGTATGATGAATAAACGTCGACCATTGGACATTGAATTTCAAGTCATATTAGACTTCATCTTGTCGGTTTATAGCCAAATTACATGCCTATATTTTGCATTTATTTGACAATGATGAGTCCTGCTAATTAGTCACTAGAATGTGTCCAGTTATTGATCTTGGGTGCAGACTGAACTCTATCAGTCAAGTTTACAATGTGACTGTCACACCAAACTAGTTGACTGACTATCGTGGCGGTTGAAGGCAATCCGAAAAAAGCGATCAGAGATAGGTTTCGCACCTATTGGTAGTCGTCAACTAAACATATATCTAACTGACTGATTGGTTTGAAAGTAGAACTTTGCACCGATGTACAACAGTTCAAGTCTCTACACTTCACTTAGCAAACAAGGCAAGAGAAGGTAAAAAGAGATTCAAAACAGAGACATGAGGCAAGAAGAATAGTAATATCGAAGAACAATATAGTTTTATTGGATATTATGAGTCACAAGGAGTGGATGCATCTGCGCCAGCCATTGAAAACGAAGATTTTGAGCACCATATACCAACTGTCTCCAGACAACCAGGAGTCTACACCTTCCTACGTGGCTGGCTTAAACTAACTGTTGTGGATTTCATTGACTGATGAAGCCATGTTTTGGTCTGACCGCCACTAGCTCTTTTCCAACCTGACCCTATGTCAGCTAACATTGCCGGTTGTCAAGGAAGGCGATGGCTAGGCATACGTAAACCATGTCCTAACCATCTCAATCGATATAAGGCATATACCTGCAACCTTGAAAGAAGTGATGCCCATCAGAGGTTCGAACTCACCTTACTCAATGCTGTACACAGAGAGATATGACCACTGAGATATGCGGGCCCACTTGACTGTGGCAGAATTCACCCAGTAGAGGCACTGAGGACTAAACATATGACACACTGGTTACTTCATTCTTAGTGGCTGACTAATCACCGTAAGTATTACAGCCATACAGGTCAATTGTAGGCCCAAAATAACCCAATGGTAACGTTTTTAATGGCACCGGTTGGAATTTCCAAGAGGACATCAGTTCCACCCGGAATAAAGAAAAAAAGATGAGCTGTACATGCACTCGTCCTCATGGTAACAATATTCTTACAAAAAATACACATTACATATGGAAATTAAAACTACCTATAACGTCAACAATAATAAGGATGAAAAAGTGAGACGATCTATGGTAACACGAATAGTGAAAAACAGCATGATTAAACAAACAAATGTTCAGGTAGAATATAGTCGATAAAGGCTAATAAAAACAAATGAACCGATTAAGTAATGCTAGATTGTAAGGGAAGTAAATGAAACAAGTTTTTTAATGAAGATGTGATACGATTAAGGGATGATAAGGAAGGGGTTGAAAATATAAACAAGGGGTGGTGTAGAAGTCATCAGTTGGTTATGTCTTAATAGGCCAACAAGGGAGGGATAATGGCTATAGGAACTTCTTTTGAATGCATAGTTTACGTTTAATAGTTCGAATGCCTATCGCCTCAGCTGTGTGCGTGCAGTAGACGAATACGAAGTCTTTTGGAAAGATTCGTTGGGATCACTTTGAATGCTTTCGTTTTCTCCACTACATGACCACTATCAAACAAGTGCAACAAAATTGAGCTACGGATTGTTTTTGTCTGTCCTTTGCCAAACCACCACGATGGGAGATGTTCACTAACACATTGGTTGGCTAAGCTGTCTAGTAGTAGTGTGCCCAACATAACTGTCACCGCAGGTGCAGTTGAATTGATAAATGCACATAGATGTGGCAAAACTATCTAGCTTATCCTTCGTTTGCGTCTCAATCATTCGTCGGCTAGAGAATGACAAACACAGGTATGCTGCGTAAAACGTTCTTCGTATACTCCTGGAAAGTCTCTGGAATAAAATCTCACTTGATAAGTCACCATTAAATTGTAACTTAATAAATAGATGGTTTTTCCGTACTGTCGTATTCTCAGATTTTATCTCCAATATTTTCATATGTTTCTTTATGAAACTACTCGGATAGCCCATCTCCGTCAAGGAATCGTGAATATATTCAAATTCCTTTTGTAAGAGGTCATCCGAACATATCTTTCTTGCTGTGCTCGTAAGACATTTAACAACATTTCTTTTATATTTGATGGACACGTAACTAAGCCATTATCTCTCCCTTGGCCTATTAAGACATAACCAACTGATGACTTCTACACCACCCCCTACTTATATTTTCAATCCCTCTCTTATCATCCCTTAATCTTATCACATCTTCATTAAAAACGTGTTTCATTTACTTCCCTTACAATCTAGCATTACTTAATCGGTTCATTTGTTTTTCTTAGCCTTTATCGACTACTACGTCTACCTGAACATTTGTTTGTTTAATCATGCTGTTTTTTCACTATTCGTGTTATCACATATCGCCTGACTTCTTCATCCTTATTATTGATAGAACCATTATTATTATTATCATTACTACTATTATGACTAATTGCACAATTTATATTCACCATCTTATTATCCTATAACGTTAACAATAAAAAAAAACTGCAACCAAACATAACACAACTCACTTGATGATGCATTTCGGAGTGGAGAAGACACTGCCGTCGAGTCAGGTGTAGTAGTATGCTGAATGTTCAACTGTGTAGAGCCCTGTCTACTGTTTCGTGGATAATAATATCTACATTCACACAAATATATTCGATGGTATTCAGTTATGGAATATTTAAGGAAATAGGACAAGTGAATTTAGCTTGATGAATCATAGAGAATTAATGAAAGATAAGTCAACGGAGAAGGGAACTACACCTATTCCGACTACAGACAGTAACAGCTGGAAGCAGTTTTTTTTTATCCCTTCACGTTCCCAGTGGAACATAGGGCTTCAAGCTAGAGGCTTGAAGTTTCTGTAGCAGTGTTTATTTTTACAGGATGAGGTTGCTAGCCTCATGCCCAACCTTTCCTCTTCACCAACTTTATTACTGGCTTAGCGACATAAAGGAGTGCGTCTAGTGGCCGGGGATCGAACCCCGGACCATGTGCATGGTCGGCGAGCGTCCTAACCGCTGTGCCACCAACGCACAGAGGGTAATTGAATGACGATAATGATAAAGCCAGGACTTAAGAGCTTACCCCACAGTCAAAAAAATTGGATTATAGGTAAGTAGAACACCTAAACGTTCGCTGAAGCCACATGATAACAAAGTACGTACGCATGATTGGCTGGAAAGGTATTATGCTACCTTTCCAATGACTAAAACTTTCCCCCACGAAATACTGCCTGATGAGAATGGAACAATACACCTTGAGGTACAACTCCACTAGAGAAAAAAATTTTGTGTCCACTTTACATTCAAAAATAAAGAAACAATCCCTTCAAAGTTTAAATACATCAAACAGTATTCACATTAGCATGAATATGTTTGTGTTTTGAAATTCCATCCCACATAAAAGGATAGTAAAATCAGTAAACAAGTGAGTGAACCCCTCAAGTAGATAATTTATGGGAAGTCAACATTTATATTTTATTTATCGAATAGGCATGGATGCTGTAACATTCATACTGTAAAAAAATCACACCTATTCCGACTACAGACAGTAACAGCTGGAAGCAGCAGTAAGTGGTTGATATTAAATTTACAGACAGATGAATTGAATGACACATTGTGAACTAGGATATAAGTCACAACAAAATAACCATCCAGACATGAATGTAAGGACAAAAAGGTTCAGCGAATCCATTCACTTATCTGTACAATCGCAAATATATGTATGTATATGAATAATCAAATTGTAACTAGGGGGTTGTTGACAAGGGTTACGTAATATGAAAGACACCCAGAAAAATAGGATGTTAATTAAAGAACATGGAGACAAGTGTCCAAAATAAATTAAGAGAGTAAATAAAGGGTCATTTAGGAAAAAGATGTTACTAAGAAGTCATACAAAAAATGCACAAAATAGTATTATTAACAAAGTAATCGCACTTGGAATTATACCCAAGCTAGAAGGAGGGGATGGAGAAGTTTCTTCTGTGTACATAAATCAGGGTTTCCCAGCCGGATCGCTGAGGCATCGGAGTTTCCTGGAGTCAGTTCTAGTGAGAAGTCGTGACCAGTGAGGTCCATCCAGTTATGTGTGAGGATGGATGTCCCACTGATGACATTGGTTGCGGTCGCGCTAAATCACGAATTGGTAGAAGTTAGAATTCATAGGCTGGCTGTTGAATCGGGTCCCAGTGGCTGAATAGTATACGAGGTTGCCTTGTAACCGGAAGGTCCTGGGTTCGAACCCTGTCGGTGGGTGCGTAATGCCGATGATTCCTAAACTGTCCAGTACTCCAGTGGTGGTTTTCAATGGTTGTCTAACTGATATCAATCCGTGATCAACTCGTAAAAATTAAAGCCCTCTGATTCTCTAGAGAAAGCTTTGGTGAGTGAGTGTCAAAGATATGGTTCCCGAAATGTTACAAAACAACAACTGTGTCTATAGGATAAAGTGTTCAGAATGTGAAGCTTGCTCTATAGGAAAGGGAAAACAGTAGACAGATGAAGGTTAGAGTGAATGAACATAGACTGTGCTATGCACGAAACGTCCACCAAGAAATGATGAAGTAGAATTAAAAAGTCTAGAAAATAGAACAGCTATAGCAATGAATCCTATAGACAGAGGACGTAAGATTGATTTCAACAATGTCGAAATTCTAGAAAGAGGTTTTCATTGAACACATAAAGAAAGACTGACCTCTGAAGGCAGCCTTGCATATTTTCACCACATCGAATGCAGTAAATAATAGGAGAGAAAGGACAGACTTATCACTTATTTGGCAGACTCTCGATAATGAAGCAAGATAGATGAGAGGAGAAAAACAAATTCAATCGTATTTTACGACCATATTATGAAATATTATCAATGTTTAAACGTGTTTTCCACATAATAAACAACATGCACACACACTCATACAGACACATACGCATATATGACAATTTGACATTGGTCATTACAAATATATGATGACTGTTTACATTTTTCTATTGGTACAAATGTCTGCCTACAAGTGACCTTCAAAGGGACCAGCTTCAATTTGTATAATTGTTGACTATATATTTTGATAGTTTTTACGAGTTGATCACGGATTGATATCAGTTAGAGAACCATTGAAAACCAGTCAGGGAGTACCGGACAGCTGTTCCATCTTAGTTTGGGAATCATCGGCAGTACGCACTCAGTGACAGGGTTCGAACCCAGGACCTTCAGGTTACAACGCGAGCTCCTATACCATTCAGCCACTGGGACCTGACTCAATGACTCATGA
This sequence comes from Trichobilharzia szidati, assembly GCA_944472155.2. Lineage (NCBI taxonomy): Eukaryota > Metazoa > Platyhelminthes > Trematoda > Strigeidida > Schistosomatidae > Trichobilharzia > Trichobilharzia szidati. The sequence goes on along the minus strand of OX235276.1, from coordinate 14,671,961 downwards.
ATTCTAACTTCTACCAATTCTTGATTTTAGCGCGACCCCAGTTAGTAAGAAGGAGCTTTCGTTTACACAGCGAAACGTTCAGAAAGAAAATCTTGTTGTAATTTTTTCTTAAACACGCTGGGATTAATTTAAATAATTTATAAATAAATGGTTAGTTAAAAAAAGATGTTATTAAAATGTCATGCAAAACATCCACAAAAAGTATTAGTAGTAGCAAAGCAGTCGAACTTGGAATTATACCCAAGGTAGAAGGAGGGGATGGAGAAGTTTCTTCTGTCTACTTAAATCACGGCTGTCCATCCAAATCGCTTTTGGAAGGGAGGGGAAATCAAGAGACACGGTTGTGAAGTTACATCGACTGAGGGTGATGGTCAGGGCATGTGTTACTGCGCATGACTAGCCATCGCCTTCCTCGACAACCGGCAATGTTAGATTAGCTGACATAGGATGGACCAAGTTGGAAAACAGCTAGTACATGGTGGCCAAACAAAACTATAGCTTCATCAGTCAATGAAGTGCACAACAGTTAGTTTAAGCCAGTGAGGTAAAGAGGTGTAGACTTCTTGGTTGGAGTCCTCTGGATGGTAAAAACCAATGGCTGGAGACAATTGGTGATATGGCTCAAAATTGTTCTCAATGACTGGCGCAGATGCATCCACTCCTTGTGACTTATAATACCAAACAAAACTAATTGTTCTTCGAATACTATTCTTGTTGCCTCAAATTTCTGTTTTGAATCTCTTTTTACTTTCTTCTCTTGCCTTGTGTGCTAAGTGAAGTGTGGCGACTCGAACTGCTGCACATCGGTGCAAAGTTCTACGTTGAAACCGATCAGTCAGTCATCCAGATCGCTAAGGCCTCGGCAATGCAAAGTATGCGGAAGCTCACCGTTTTCGGGAGGCTTCTTTTGACTTTGTAGATGACTTTGAATGAATTCTCCTTACACATGTTGAGTGACCAGTGTTGACTATATGTTCAATTATATTACTCCTTATTGATTCACTGTCACCTTTTCGTAGGCAAACAGGATGATGTTCTTTGACTCTTTTAGATAAAACACGCATCGAACGACCTAGATATATCGCTAGCTCTAAATGAGCAAGTGCACATGGCCGCGGCACAAGCTAAAGAGGACTGCAGAGGACAGCGATAAATGAAGGACTTACGTTTCACTCGGAACCCGAGGGAATAATAATCGTACATTAAATTGTAGAGCAGTAGTTTAAAATTAGAAATTCTTATAAACCAACAATTGAAAATTGACCTACCACTTAACCGCAACTAATTACACAACGAAGTTTCAATAAATACAAGTGTGAGGGAAAAACGATAGTAATATGGAAGAACAAAAGAACTTTGTTGGGTATTATATATCACAAGGATTGGATGCATCTGCGCTGTCATTGACAACGAGGATTTTGAGCCATATCATTGCCCGTTGTCGAGAAGGGTGATTGCTAGGCTAGGCGTGCGCAGCAACACACGTCCTAACCACCTCTCTCAATCCATGTAACTGCTTCACAACCTCGTCAGTTGATTTCCCCTCCTTACCTCCTAGCACTCGACCGAGGTCTAACCTCAATGTTACACAGCCTATTACACCTACCACCTAACACATGGGAGATAGAACACAGGCAGACACCTATGATGAAAGATTGCTATCTAACCATGCTTTTCATGTATTTCACTTTCAATGAGGGCTGCGTTTCACTCACAGCCAGCCAGTCAGGCAGCCGAATATCACGCCTACTAAGACAGAGATAGCGTAAGTTGGCAGGCGAATGCCACAGGAGCCTTTTGTATCCGTAATGAGATTGTTTTCAGCGATCAGCCTGTTGGAGCCGAACCATCTTCCTTAATACACGTCAGCACGCTACACCCAGCAATTCACTGCTGCCCATCTTTAAGCTAGGAGTCGTTGTTGTCCAGTACTCCTGTAGCCTCATCATCCTACATTTAACAGGAGCGAATCACATGCCAGACATTTGAAGATTCCTGCCCCTTAAGGTGGACAGAAAAACCTACATTTTGTCAGCGTCTCACCTAAAAGGACTATATCATCTACATGTTCTAAGTGAACGAGATTATTCCCTGGTGGTAACAAGTCAACCCCTGAGTTGCTGAAGTCAGTTAGAGTTAAATCCATTAGCACATACATCTATGATGAAATTAAACAGAAATGGGGGACAGTGGGCATTCCTGACGCGGACACCACTGGTTGTCATCACAGTTGTCAGATGACAACTCTCCATAGGCTCTCACCTGGCTGGCTGACTTCATGAGTTCGAGTAGAGTGCCTTGATCAGAGCAATGCAACAAACGGGGGACCAGAGATTTTCCTACTACATATTATCTTATAAAATATACGCCACTACTACTATTGCCTACCTCACGATAGTCGGGAGACAAGGAATAATAGGAAGTCATTATTAGAGAAATCAAATTAAAAAAGATAACAGTAAAAGGATACACATATACTGAAATGCCATAATGATCGACCAGATGCTTTTTTAACAATCGTTCGATAGCATACCATGTAAATACTTGACTACCATGTCCCAATCGAGGGATATGAACAGAACCTAGAGAGAAAAACACAAACGAAAAAGGAAGGTTAGCTAAAAAGTTTAGGCAGTTAGTAAGTAGGTAAGAAGGTGAGTACTTCATTCAACGCAATATAATATAACAATATTGAGTCATTAAAATGCAAGCACAAAACACATCCACTTCCATCCAACTGGTAATGTGGTGAAAGCTGTCTGCGAACAAGCCAACATTGTAGACAACAATTTACGTCAATGTTTACGTCCCGAATCGGGGGCATGATAAAAAACAATAACAACGCTTAACCTTGAGGAACTAACCAACCAATCACAGCAAACTTAACGTGCAAATACGATTCGCAGATATATGGTCTGACCATTTAAGAAACAGTCACAATCAGTACACAATAACCTTCAGCAAGACAACAACCAATAAGAAGACGTTGCTACTCTGCTAACAATAACGCTGATAATAATGTACATAAAAATCTATAAATGTCTCTTGTATTCTCAATAAACGATCTGTTGCCTGGCCCTTGTCTGCTGTCGTTACGGTAGGTCCGTTTTCTTTTTGAGTTGAAGTTAAGCACTGAAAACGTTTTTAAAACAAGCAATAAAGGTTAATAAAGCAGGATTTAATGAATTCATCAAATTTCGGTAGAACTCGTCAGCTGAATACTCTACATACACGGATATATACTTTTGAAGTTACATTGGGAGATATAGGACTGAATTCTTTACATACACGGATATATATAGTTTTGAAATTACATTGGGAGATATGGGACTGATAAGTAAATAAACTACATTGAATTAGTCATGCAGAAAGACAGGTGCGAATGTTTTTTCCAGGTCATGTGCAATTAGATAAGGGGAGAGAGAGTATGGGAGATCAAAATTAAGATAAATTGCATTACGCTTCAATTACATCACTTAGATAAACAATTAGACATTAGAGAATTTAACAAGAATTGCAACCAGAGGGATGTCAATAGTAATAGTTATAATAACAATAATATAATATAACAATAATAATAATAATAGTGTTGAAGTGGGTTAAGATAATGCGTTGTCTAGGAGGATAATGAAACATACGTTACCATGTTATCCAGCTTAGGGTAAAAGAACAAAGGCCGAAAACATTCACACCTGAAAGCTAAGGGCTGTGAAAAGGCAACTATAAGGAATATAAAAAGTTGCATATAACAGTCAGAATAAAATTAATTGAAGTTCAGGCACGATTCCTAGTAATATTGAAGATGCTAAGCGGTGAATACATCTGTACCATTGTGGGTGAGTCATGCCATAAGAAGTCTTTTAACCACTTATTCATATTATTACCTCGAGAACATGAGAGAGTTGGACAGTCTGGATCACCCTGGATCCATTTTTCAGCTAGTGGGAGATCGCGAGATCAGTTCCACACTTGAAAAGGAGTGTGTTCTTCAAAAAAAGCTGACTAAAAGTTTTCGCAATGACTTCTAACAGTAAGTGAAAGAGAGTAGGCAGCAAGTAATAAATCATAGGTATCAAATATTTAGGCTTGTTAGGCAAATGGTGAGTGGGGTTCCATATTACTATTGTTTTTGCCTCACACTTCTGTTTATTACCTCTCTTCTGGATCCCTGTTTACTGTCTTCTCTTGCTTTGTGTGCTACATGGAGGGAGAGTGGCAGTTGGAACTGCTGCACATCTGTAGAAAGTCAATCAGGGATGTTCTCCAAGAAGCACGGAACTTTACTAACATCTTAAGGTGTCTTTACATTATAGCAGCCCAAAACGAAACTATCTAATATGAACGGATTAATGACCTTGAACAACCAATCAAATGGGTCCGTAGTATATACGCGCAATTATGGATGCTGTGCACCAATCCCGTGGCAAATTTCATCTCGATCTGTTATTTAAGTACTGTTTGGATAACAGGCTCATTATAGGAAGGGAGAAATCGTGTAGATGTGGAGGTGTGATGCATTTACAAAGATACACCCACTGCACTGATGGATTTGTCTAAAGGTGCGAAGACTGCTGAAGGAGAAAATTAGTTCGAGAAGGTATGCCATCCCTTCCTTTAGCTTATGGATACTGAAAGTACTTTCTTCGACAAGTCGAAGTTTTGCCTCTAACGAAAATCATGATGACGTGTCATAACTGCGTCCTGAAAAGACCAGTTACAGCTACCATATTCGAGATAGAGAATTCAGAAGTATCTGCAGTGCAGCGGTATCAGTACTGCAGAGATATAACGTCATGGAAAATGAACAATATGACGCAAATACTTGGAGACGTCACTGACGTTGTGATCATGTGGATGAGGCAGTGCTTATAAACAGGAAATTATAATCAAGGTAGATTATGTGCCGATCAGCAGTGGGTATTGGAATTACATGTCACCGCCCTGTGAAAAGGATGTATTCAGACGATCCCTGATCGCAGTACCGATATTTTATTGACTATTATTCAAAGTCTAGTCCTGCCTGGCATAATGATTCACACAGACCGATGGGGCTGTTATTGCCAACTGTCATCCCTGGGCTAGTCAAGCATACAGACGATTTCGTCATTCCTTTCGATAGGGACCCGCGACTTTAGGCTTACGGGACCAAGCTAGCTGATTATTCAGCCAGTTGGATTGTTATTCAATGATTTTCAAGTGTTGGTTTGTAGGGATTTGATTGGTTACAGGATTTCATCATGAGCTAACATTGGTTAGAGAACCATTGCAAAACCAGCTGGGAGTACTGGAAAGCTGTTTCGTCCTATTTTGGGACTCTTCAGCAGTACGCACCCACCGGGATTCGAACCCAGGACCTTCTGGTTACAAGGCGAGCTCGTATACCATTAAGCCACTGGGACCCGATCCAATGGTCCATGAATTCTAACTTCTGCCAATTCACGACATAGCGCGACCCCTAGCCAATGTCTTCGGCGAGTATTTGTCCTCACACCCGACCTGCTGCACCCTACTGGTCACGACTTCTCACTAGAACCCCAGGTGACTACCCACCTGAATAGGGCAAGTCGCTAGTGAGCATCTCATTGATTTTCAAGTGTTGGTTTGTAGGGATTTGATTGGTTACAGGATTTCATCAGGTGAGGACAAATACTCGCCGAAGACACTGGCTAGGGGTCGCGCTATATCGTGAATTGGCAGAAGTTAGAATTCAAGGACCATTGGATCGGGTCCCAGTGGCTCAATGGTCTACGAGCTCGCCTTGTAACCAGAAGGTCCTGGGTTCGAATCCCGGTGGGTGCGTACTGCTGAAGAGTCCCAAAATAGGACGAAACAGCTTTCCAGTACTCCCAGCTGGTTTTGCAATGGTTCTCTAACCAATGTTAGCTCATGATGAAATCCTGTATTCAATGATTCGTGATACAGCGATACGCCTAACCAATACCCTCAAATGAGCACCCAACTTTAATTTGACACGTGTCATTGAGTTCCATCTTAAGTGGCTGAGTGGTCAACGAGCTTGATCTGGTAACCTAAAGCTCAAAGGTTCAATCCCTGATGGGGTCGTGGCCGGCTAATGCTGAAGAGTCTCAGTATAGGACGAAACAGCTGTCTAGTGCCATATGGTTTCCGATGATCTCTTTAGGCGAAGTTGGTTCTTGACGAAATCTAACAGCTGAAATTAAATCGATCCAAACTGAACTTGACAAATTTTTGAATTTTATATTATCTATGCGACTCGTCTAACCTCAATATTCATCAGCCACTTGATGAATTATCGAGCAATCGGTAATGAATCTCATAGTGAGGCTAATCGACTGTCTTCAAAACTCAGTAAGTGGAGCAGGAATCCGACTTGGGTGACTCGGTCACAGATAGCCATTACTGCTTCTCTAACAATAAAAAAATATTCGATAGTTGGAGGCAATCAAACACAGGAAGCCTCACCTGGCCTAGGTTTCGTGCTAGTTGGCACTCACCGGTCAATCAGCAAGGCGTATCTGCAACCTCGAACGAACTTATGTCCCTTCTGAGATTCGAACCCACATCACCCAGTGCTGCAGTCAGAGACGTTACCACTGTGAGCTATTCGGGCTCGCGACTGACCTCCTGAAGGACTGTACTGGATACTTTTGATTGGACACTAGTTAGTAACTAGTGTGATGCGTCTAGTCCTTTCTTTGGTGCAGACAGAAATCTATCAGTCAGGTTTGCAATGTAGCCACCATTCTAGGTAGCTCACTATACGGTGTACATTGATTTGATGATATTAGATAGTTGGAGGCAATCGGCCACAGGAAGCCTTGGACCTAGGTTTCGTGCTAGTTGGCACTGCCGATTGCCTCCAACCATCTAATATCATCAAATCAATGTGCACTGTGATGGCAAGCTACTTAGAGTGGCATAGTGGCCACATTGCAAACCTGACTGATAGAATTCAGTCTGCACCAAAGAAAGGACTAGACACGTCGCACTAGTTACTAGTGTCCAATCAAAATAATAAAAAATAAAATAAAAATAAATAAATACACAATAATTCAATGCTATTGTGTATAGTGATACAGTTTGTATAACTTACCAGCTTTAAGACGAGCACATGTCATTCCTAGAGCAGATAAACATCGTTCTAATGCACGTAAATCCAAGTCTGATCGTACACCGACAGTTGAACGATTACGACGGATATGTTTCTGTACAACTAACAGACCACAAAAATTACTTGACCAGTGAACATCATTCGAGGAGGAGGCAGCTGTCTCGTTTAAATGATGATTTAAGCAATCATCAAAAGTCTTTAATATTTGTTATTCACACACAAAAAAAAAGAAAAATAATAATGATAATGACGATGCAGTACAATGTAAAGATACAATTTACTTCTTGTTATATTTAAAACAATTAGTCCCTTTTACAAATTTGGACAGTGTTGTGATTAGTAGACGGAGATTATCTGAAAAATGTAATGTGATGATGTAATTGTGCTACACATTTCGAACAATTTAATCCCTCACACATTTACTTGTCAAGTCGATATATATGAAAAACATTTAAGGGCAATTCAATTAAACAAAGTGACAAAAAATGGGTTTAAGAATGATTAACACAGCGTTTGGTAATCCAATCAAATAAGGATAACCAAGGTAGGTTAAGAGTAATAATAAACTCTTTTTGAATACACAGGGGAGCGGGTGGGCTTCAGTTTATGAATAGCTATAGTCTCAGCGTATTTCAATAAGCGCCCTTGACCATTTTTATAATAGATGACCTTAAAGGCTGAGTTAACATCAACCTTATGGTTCATCTCGATTAGATGTTTGGCTATAGACGAAGTTGGTAGTCTGACACCTGTGTCTATTGGTTTTCCACAATTCATTTGTTTTGCTAACCACCCACCTTCACATGCAAAGCACGATTACTCCTCCCTATGTATGTGTGTCAAGCAACACAAGAATATTGGTGAATAGTATGGCATGTGACATAATCACTTGTGCACTTTTGAGGTTTGCAGTGGAGCATATTTTTGGCTTTTTCGATAATTATAAGCTGGGCTGCATAATAGGTTCTACGGATGATTGAATTCAACCTTTGTCTCAAAATCCTACTGTTTATTTCCCCTTTATATGGTAATTTGATGAATACATACTTCTGAGTCGAAGAGACGATGGTCCAATAAGACGATCAATCAACAGAAAGCCCACTTGGACAGGCCAATACTTTAATTTTCACAGTTTCTGTCTATTACAGGATAAGAGAGGCTTGGTGAAGTGTCTATTTAAGAGGATTTAACGTATTTGCACAGCTGATGTTATAGAGAAAGAAAGTGAAATATTGTTATAACGGCAATGAATTGAGATAAACCGCGTCGCCAATTTGTTGTAACTGTAGCGGGAATTAAAATGAGGAACGTTGTTGCCTTGTTCTGTCTGTGCCTGACTAATATGCCTATCTGCTTCTGGTACCTTCCGACTCAGCGAACCACGCAAATATCAAAAGACAAAGTCTGGTCTGTGACTGTGTATTGTAGTACAACAATTACGACTACGACGACTACAACTACGACGACGACAACAACGACAAACTAACTTATTTAGAAAATGGTATTTATACACTTTTACAACCAATAGAGACAGCTAACAGTATTAGAAATAATTGGTCGTAATAGTCAATAACAAAATGCGTGGGAATGATGATATACCACATATGCGAGATTAACAGTCATTAAGATAACTGAACAATAACAAAGTGCCTGGGAAATGATAATATAACACATATGCGAGATTAACAGTCATTAAGATAATTGACAATAGCAAAGTGTGTGAGAATTGATGATATACAACTTATACGAGATTAACAGTCGTTAAGATAATTGAACAATAACAATATGCGTGAGAAATGATAATATACAACTTATACGAGATTAACAGTCGTTAAGATAATTGAACAATAACAAGTGTGTGGGATCCTATCAAATATTGATGGTTAATCTTGTTGAAAACGGATATCCTGTAAAATTTTAAACAGATGTAGAAGTAAATTAGTCTTTAAGCCTACAATCTATACTGCCCCTAAGAAAAATGTTTTCATCAAATTACCATATAACGGGGAAATAAACAGTAGGATTTTGAGACAAAGGTTGAATTCGATCATCCGTAGAACCTATTATGCAGCCCAGCTTGTAATTATCGAAAAAGCCAAAAATATGCTCCACTGCAAACCTCAAAAGTGCACAAGTGATTATGTCACATGCCATACTATTCACCAATTTTCATGTGTTGGTGGACGCACATACATAGGGAGGAGTAATCGCGCTTTGCATGTGAGGGTGGGAGAGCATATCCCGAAATGGTTAGAAAAACAAATCAGTTGTGATTTAGATAAAGCAATAAGAAGACGTAATTTGTCTGAATAGTGTAATACTCTCCCCGAACGCTCAGACGGAAGCGCGTGGTTGTCTTAACGGAACACTTCTCCAGTCTTTGACTTAGAGTTTGATCCACAACAAAAAAGTGGGGGGTGTAGAGTCAGGAACCACTTTCCTATGGTTTCCAGTGAATGAAACAGGTGTATAAACTATTCTACGTGTTCGGAGTGCATGTACACCATAGACTTGGAATCGAGGTTTTCCAGATCCCCTAGGTAGACCAACATGTCCACTAGTTCGGTTGTAATCGCCAGATGTTCGAATTCGCCCTTTCACTTTAGTGAGGAACACCCTCGCCGCGTGAAGTTAGTGGATAGGACTTACCTGGTAGAGGCTATGAAAGTGTGGCCAAATGACAGCATTTCGAGAGTAGGACCGAGGTCTAACCACCCTCGACTATCCCAGGTAGTTTATACAACTACGAACACAAGTAATATACACCAAACAAACACCAACACACATCTGTACAACCAGATTATTTGAAAGGTACATACACATATATATATATATATATATATATATATATATATATATATATATATATAATAAATTATATTTCAAGCTTACCGAAATCTTCTCCACTAACGATAAATTGTCAGGATCCACAACTGGGATAATTAAACAATCGCCCAAGTTTAAATCATCCATTTGACCGGCTAATTCATAGGCATTTTTAATTTGACCATTACATTGTGTATCCAATACTCGAAAAATACCGCTATGACCCCATCTTCCACTATCATCTATTAAAACATTGCAAAGAATTTATAATACACGAATAAAGCTTGAACAGTGTGTAAGTGCTACTGTAACTAGTTCAGGATTACTTTTTAGTGTTCTGGTTGGTTACCAGGGATTTCATTAATTTTCCAGTTAGATCACAAGTTGATTTCAATTAGAGGACAAATGAAATGAGGGAATGATGGACAGTTGTTTCGTCCTAGTTTGGGACTCTTCATCAATATGCACCAGGATTCCAACCGCGGACCTTCAGGTGAGAAAGAGAGCTTGGTTGACCATTCACAGCCACGGAGACGGGATCCAATGTTCGAATAAGGAATTCTAACTTCTATCAATTTGCAACATGTAGCGTAACCACCAGCCAATGTTATCTTTTATCCTGTTTAGAAAACCTTATGTTTCGTCTAAACATGACTCACCGTACCCCCTCTATACTATTTTCGGCTATTTAAGAGAAACATTTTTTCTGCGGTTGCGTGTTATTTTATATATATATATATATATATATTTATGACATACGTAGGATCACGTAAGAAGGAGTGGTATAGTTTATCTATAACAGTAGTTGCTTTGGATCGACCTTTCAATCAACCCCAAAAGAGATAATCAGAATGAAGGAACAATAAAAGTTGCAAAATGGTTAAATAAAGATGACTGTGATAGGTCATGATTTTCTTAGGTCCATTTGTATTTCTGATTCTGTCCTTTATTCAACTCCGAAATGCCACCCCCTTCTCAATAGACTAGTTTATCCTGTTAAACGTCCCTCGCATATGCACATGTTTTAGTAACTGCAATCAATACAATTAGTCACACAGAAATCGAACACTCAATCCTCGTGAAAGGCATCAAGCTAAAGCAAAACAGAAGGCATGATTTCTTTTCTTCACTCGGCCTGTAACTCTAACATTGGTTTCAGGATTTCGTCATCAGCTGACATTGCTTATTACTGAACCATTAGAAAACCAGCACTGGACAGCTGTTTCATCAAACTAGTTTTGGGCTCTTCAGTAGTACACACCCACCCCATTGGGGTTCAAATCCAGAACCTTCCGGTTAGAAGGCAAGCTAGCTCGTAGACTATACAGGTAATGGGACCCAAGTCTTCAATGGCCATTCAGTGCATGAATTCCAGCTTCTGCCAATTCACGATATAGTGCAACCACTAGCCAACGTCATGGGTGGCGAGTACTTGTCCTCACACCCGACCTGTTGTACACCAGTGGACACGACTTCTCACCAGAACCCAGGTAACTACCTACCTGAATAGCGCTAGTCGCTAGTGAGCATCATATTGGTATTTAAGTGTATGTTTGCGGGGATTTGATTGGTTACAGGATTTCAGCATGAACCAGCATCGTTTAGAGAACCATTGGAAGACCAGCTGGGAGTACTGCCAGATAGCTGTTTTGTCGGCCTAGCTCCGGACTCTTCATCAGTAGGCACCCACCCCATTGAGGGTCGAACCCAGGACCTTCCGGTTACAAGGCGAGGTCGTAGAGTATTACGCCACTGATTCTCAGAGGTTATAGACCATGTTGGCCTCTATATAGTTTAACTTCACCCGAGAAAGATTGTAAGTAGTAATCGCGTATTGTCGAAGTAACCGAAATTCAGACAGCTCGTTAAATACACATCAGTGTATACTAATGGTAGTATAGTTCATATATATATATATATACACCGAACAAATTCAGGTATTCAACATTAATAAAAGAAGAATTAGACAATGGAATTAGAGTAATGAATTAGGCTATCACATGCGCCTCAGTATACAGTATAAGATTAGAAATGAAATAAACAAGCCATTATGATTAGTTCACTGTATCACAAACACATTAAATATGTGAATAGAAGAATATTTACAAATCATACCCTATCAACCTCTCTCTCTGCCCACTTTCGGAGAGACGGAGTTCCCTGGAGTCAGTTCTAGTGAGAACTCGTGACCAATGGGGTCCCATGTGGTCGGTAGCGAGGACATTGGCTGGTGGTCACGAATTGGCAGATGTTAGAATTCATGGGCTAACCATCGAGGAGTCGAGTCCCAGTAACTTAATGGTCTACGAGTTAGCTTGGCCTCGTAACCGGAAGGTCCTGGGTTCGAACCACAGTGGTGGGTGAGTACTGGTGATGAAACCAAACTAATCTGATGAAACAGCTGTCCAGTACGCCCTGGTTCTAAATGGTTCTCTCTCTCTGTGGTCAAACCTCTCCCTGCAAAAGTAATAGTGTCACTGCTATTCAAACTGTAAAGGCTTGAAGCCCCCCCCCTTATGTTCCACTCAGGACGTGGAGAACAACCATTTGTGTTAAACTAGATTCTGATTCCCAATTAGTCTTAGTGCTATAGGCAGAGTTAAACAAATTATGCTAAAATTTTGTACTATTTTAAATGCCAAACAATACAATTTCTTTCTTACGAGTCCTTGTGTTTTGGAGTTAAAGTCCACAATCGTTCACAGTAATTATCGATTCGGAGAGTCTTCGCGAATAATAGGAACTTAGGGTTAAGTTCCTTGGCAATTTTAATTCTTCTGTTCGTTTTCTGGAGCGACTTCTGGAACTCTTTTAAAGAGTACTTACTTGGTCTGCGGCCAGCGTCTTTGTACACGGATTACCACAACGCAATTCGGATATTTTGGTGACGTTGTATGATGCCTGGGCCAAAAAGGGGACGTGGTACTTTGGAAGCAGATAGAAAAGTAGGTAATGATGAGTTGCCTGTTATTTGTAATGATGTGTATGATGCTCAGCATGATAAGCGTGATGTTCATGTTTCGCCGTCTAGTGATAGTAGGGGTTTCGAGCTGCCAAAATTTGAGCCTCGGTATTTTGACGGAAACCCAGCTGACTATCCTCAGTTTGTCAAAGAGCTCGAAGTCATGTTAAGTGGTTTTGTAATAAACGACGAAATGAAGTTGATGTATCTGTTGAGGTATTGCACTGGAGTCGCTGCAAGAGGTATATAGTGCTGCAAATTTATGCCCACAAAGGAAGGATACACTGAGGATATGAGGATATTACATCAAAGGTTTGGAAAGCCATTTATGATATCCAGTAATGTTTGTGAGACTGTTAAAGTTAATGGGGCGCAGTTAAGTGATAACTCCCAGGAACTCGCGGGGTTTTTGGATAACTTAATGGTGTATAGAAATACTCTCGTTTCTCTTAATTGTGTCGATGAATTGAACTCTAGTTCGGTTCTTAAAATAATCGCTAAGAGATTACCAGTTCGCTTAAAAAGAAAGTTCATAAAGGTCAGTTCCCGTCTAGAGGAGGATGGTTTGGAGCCCGGGTTCTATGATATTGTGAGACTGGTAAAGGACAGTGTCAATCAAGCGACGGGCAAGTTTGCCAGCATTTCACATCCAACAGTAGAACCTAAGGAATCAGTGAATATAAAGAAGTCACTTGTAGTGAAGGCACAAGGCATGACGAGAAAGGATGAGTGTACCATTTGCCGTAACACGCACCAACTTAGTGATTGTAATCGTTTCATTGCAATGTCTCCTGTAGAAAGGTTGAGAATGGCAAAACAGAAGTGGCTGTGTTTTAGTTGCTTGAAGGTGGGACACACAGGGTCGAATTCTAAGGCAACAAACAAAGGAAGTAGCGGTCCACCAGATCTGCATCCACTTTTGAGGATAGTAAACGAACCGGCGAATTCGGTTAACTATAATAGTACCTTTAGACCCCATAAAAACCCACAAGTTTATTTAAAGTTATTACCAGTTAAAGTGAGAGGATCAAAATCATCGGTGGACACATATGCACTGTTGGATAATGCATCAGACGTCACATTGTTGGATGATCAGCTAGCTAACCAATTAGGCATCAAGGGTATTAAAGAACCCTTAGTAATGAATACCTTCAATTCTTCGAACAGGTTAACGTGTGAACGTGTCTCCTTTTGGTTAGACTCCTTGGTAACGGGGGAACCCATTAAGGTTGCAACTGCGTATATTAACCCCAGTCTGAAACTTGGTGAATCCAAGATGCCCAATCGTGAAGTAGTTCTTAATAAACGACATCTCTCCAATATAGTGGTCCCTGTTTTGCAAGATAACAAGGTTAAATTACGTGTTGGAAGCAATGTACCGTCTGCACATAAGGTACTCGAGGAAAAGTACGGGGATAAAGAGAACCTATACGCTACTAAAACTCCGCTGGGTGGACTATAAGCGCGGCCTGTGTCGAACGCCCGAGTATCGTCCCTGGTTACCGACGATAAAGTGAGTATACAGCGAATGGATCGTGATATGTATCACAAGAAATTCCACGGCAATAGTTCTGTGGAAAGAAGAGAGTCCGTTCAAGATATAGGGCGGAAAAATTGGTTCATGAAGCCCGCACACATGACAACGGAGGATTCAACGTGTGATTACCGCGGAGGTGCAAGCATAAACAGACGGGACTAGGCTAAAATGGAAAAGCAAGACAAAAAAGCCCAACACACAACAAGCATACCACATCACACCAGTACGCTCTCCCCGGCGTGTGGGATCTTCCTCAGTGCTCGGAACTTTCCTTCGCTCTTTGTCGACTGTACCACCACTGATCTGGCCCTCGGGATGTTGGTTGATTCATGTCACTCTAGCACAACCCCCTTCCCGGGGCACCAAATCGCGTACACTCATTCTAACATCACTCGATTCCTTCACAATTGTAAAACACTAGAAACGACTTCAGAAGTACTTACAGTAAAATGACAAGAGGATTCACGCAATGCAACAACTATAAAATTAACCGACAATTAGATGAATTGGAACCCACTCTAGTACTTAATACAAATATATGTACAATCAATACATCAAATGTTGTGGATTCTGACTTGACGAGATACCCTTGAAGAATTGTAGGACTTACAGCAGTACGCCTACAACCCTTCTCAGGTTGACTTCTCAAGTTGGAAACTGTCGAATTGTCAAATCTCTGACCGGTCCTCTAATACTTCAAGCAACCATAATCTTCGAATATCTCGCGTCAACGTGCCATGTTTTGTCCTCACCCATCATTACTGCATATTACTCTTCCTATTACTCCTAGAGGCCATTTACCTGTAGAAGTCTTATCCGAAACTAAAACCACATCACCAACTTGCAAGTTTCGACATGTCTTCCTCCATTTATCCCTTGACTGCAGTGTTAGTATATACTCTTTAAACCATCTCTTCCAGAACACATCTTTCAGATGCTTAGCTTGTCTCCATCTTCTGACCATGGGTCTTGGCTCTGTGCACCCTTCTCCTAAACTTGGATTACTTCGCAATAATAGTAGTTTATTTGGAGTTAACACGTCGAAATCCTCAACATCATCTACTACCGGCGAAAGCGGTCGGTCGTTCAGAATTCTCTCTGCTTCACATAAAAACGTTTCTAGGGTCTCGTCAGTCAAGCCTTGGTTTTTAACGATAGAACTTAAAACACGCTTAATAATCCTGACAAGCCTCTTCCAAAGCCCCCCTCTGTGACTGGCTTGTGGTGGATTGAAGTGCCACTCTATGTTCCTTTTCAATAGCTCTTCATGAACTCTCGTGCAGGGATCGCAAGTACGCCCTATGAGCTCTGTGTGACATCCGATGAAGTTAGTTCCTCTATCACTGAACATCATCTTTGCTGTACCTCGACGGCTTATGAACTTTAGCAGTGACAGAATAAACGAATCAGTAGTTAGCATATGGATCATTTCGATGTGCACAGCCCTCATTTTCAAACATGTAAACAAGCAGCCATACCTCTGACAAGAATTTCTACCTCTCCTCACCATGAAAGGTCCAAACAAATCCACCCCTACATACTCAAATGGATAATTACCCTCAGAAACCTGCCACGTTGTAAGTGGGGCCATCATTTGCTGGCCAATCTAGCGTTCTGGTGTTTACAGTCAACGCAATTATTAATTATCTTCCGCACTAACGCACCTCCTTTTACTATCCAATACTTTCGTCGGATGCTTGACAATACTTGGGATGTGCCCAAATGACCCTCGAGTTCGTGGTGATGTCTTACTATAAACGTAGTGACTGGGTGGTCGTTGTCCAATAAGGATGGGTGGGGGGTCTCATATGGCACCTCTAACATTTGTAGGCGTCTTCTGAATCTATCGACTCCGTCTGAGATTATCGGATTTAACCTGTCCATTCGTACCTTGAAGTTCGCGAAGTCAGGACTATCCTCATTAGCGATTCCTCCCCATGCTTCCCATTGAGTAGCCTTCACAATGGCTATTTCAGCATTGTTTATATCTTCAACAGTTAGTAGTCCCATAGTCTGGTTATCACTTCGTCGTAGGTACATGACCTTCAAATATGCAACATACCGGGTCAACCACGCGACAGCTTTCGCTAATTTGTGCCAAGAGGAATAATATTCAAAGAGTGGGTGTAAGCCGGAATACCTCATTTGTGTATACGTCACCTTGGCCTTTCCGTTTAACTCTATGGCCTCCTCACATATCGGTGGTTCCTCCTCCTTACTCGGCCATACACAGTCGGCTTGTCTCAAGAACTCAGGACCACTCCACCACTTATTTTTAATTACATTTATATCGGTAGCACCTCTTGATGCTATATCGGCAGGATTTTCATTAGATCGTACATACCTCCACTGCTCGACGCTCGTAGCTTCACGAATTTGAGACACCCGATTAGCTACATAACGAGCATATCTAGCTGAATCCTTGCGTATGTAATATATAACTGTCATGGAGTCTGTTCAAAACGTTACCTGACTGACAGGTGGGACAGTTCAATTTCGTACTCACTGTCGTAAATAGTTGAACCGCTAACAAAGCTGCCGTTAGCTCCAGTCTCGGGATTGAAACAACCTTTATGGGTGCAACTCCGGACTTCCCGATCACAAGGCGAACATCTTTATTATCTCTAAAGGCAGTTCCAACGTACACGGCAGCTCCGTAACCAACTTCAGAGGCGTCAGAGAATACGTGAAAATCAACAATCTTATAATCCCCCTGATTGCCTCAGATGACGTGTGACGGGATACTGTCCTAATGATCGTAGGTTATTGACCCATTTCTCCCAATTCTCAGCAATTCTCTCACTCAATGGATCATCCCACTGTAACTCCTTTTTACATGTCTCCTGAAATAGTTTTCGTGCAGGAAGCAAATAAGGCGCTACTAAACCAAGTGGATCGAAAACCAAGGACAATACGGATAATATACCTCTTCTGGTGACCGGCTTATCAATGTTTCCCACGCTAAATTCAAAGGTATCCGAGTTGATATTCCATTGCAAACCTAAAGTGCGTTCTATGGGTAGAGTATCAACGGACAGATCTCTCACAGCGGGTGCTCTATCTTCTCAACTTACATGCTTCAAGACTTCCAAGCTGTTTGAGACCCACTTTGTCAAACGAAACCCAGCCTTGGCTAATACATTGCTAAGGGTCTCTGCAAAGCTGATCACAGACTCAGTATCGTCAAAGGATGCTAAACAGTCATCTACATAGAAACAACGGTCAACGACATCTAGTAATTCAGGGGGACTGAACATGGACACTGCTTTACGTAGAGCGAAATTAGCACAAAATGGAGATGATGTAGCACCAAACGGGTGGATGGTCATCCTACATTCGGATACTCTGCTGTGAGGGTCACCGTCGAACCACAAGAACCTCAAATGGTGTCTATCACGCTCTGGCACCTTTACTTGCAAAAACATCTCTCCTATGTCTGCTGCAATGGAGAGGTGGTACCGACCTCATCACCCGGTCTTCAACCCCAAGGAAACCAGCAAACTTCGTGTAGTCTTTGATTGCTATGCTGGTTTTCTTGGGGTTGAAGACCGGGTGATGAGGTAGGTACTATCTCTCCGGTTCATTCTGATTAACCATTGCATCGAACGACCTATATATATATATATATATATATATATATATACTGTGATACTACTGCTAAGGTTGTTTTTTTATCATTGTTATCTCTGTCCTTCCTGTTGTGAATTATTTTCCTTTTGCTGGTGTTGTCCTGATTGCTTTATTCCCTGTTATCCTGATTTTAAGGGGAACAACCTACAAGGTCGCTTCTCTCTAAACTATATTTCAATGTAACGACCCCCTTCTCAGGCGTGAGGCTAGCAACCCCACCCCCGTTAAACAAAGTTGCTACAGAAACTTCAGCACGATGAATCTTCTTGCGCCAAAAGAAAAAGTCTGTGCGGGGACATGGAACGTCCGCGCCATTTACGAGATTGGCAAAGCTGCCCAGATTGCAAACAAGATGAAAAGATACGGAATTCAAGTACTGGGAGTATGTGTGAAAGCAGATGGAACGGGAATGGACTCACCAAATTGTCAACGGGAGAGTCAACTAGAAGACAACCACATGCACACCGAGGGCGTGGCTATCATGATGTCTCACCAACGGCGACGAAGGCCCTAATTGCAATGGGAGGCGATCTCGCCGAGGATAATGACCGCCAGATTCAAATTCCAAAGGAAGGAAAGTGTCAGTTATACAATGCTATGCACCCACAGAACAACGCAGACGCCGAATATAGAAATATTTTTTTTAACAAAAATAAGCACACTTACCAACTGCAACACATACAAAATATGGCGGTTTCCCGTCAATATTTCTTGACTGATTTTTGGCGAAAATACTTAACGGTTTAGTAACATCACCAATTTTATAGTAAATATCAGCATGTGGTTTTCGATGATGAACAGACTGGGCATTATCATCGTCATATTCTAATTCGTTGCATTGATTATTCTGTTTGTCAAGGTCACTGGTAGTACTGCCATCGATGTCATCGTCATCATCATCTGCCTCTTCTCCTCTAGGATTAGGATAATGCTGTGATTCTGCCTCAAGAGACTCTTCTCGAAATACACTGAATGTACGATAACCAACAGACTGCCACATTGAAGCTCTGAAATTAAGACGAAAAAAAGTACAAAAGAGAATGCAAGTAGAAATGTACACGACAAAAGAAAGGTAACTAAACACAGATCGCATATCTAAGGATTTGAAAATCCTCATTGAGTCACACAAAAAGAGGAGGTGTTCACCGAGGAGTTAGTCTTTGCTGCGATATCATTCTTAAGCTGTACAATCGCATATGAAAAAATATATGCAATGTTTCGATTGGCCAAGTTAAACTTTAAGCGCACCAGTAAGTACCAGTGGAATACGACCGCACCAGTGTGACCTTGGAATGCTCAGTGAGCAAGTTAGTGAAACTTGGTAAATAATATTGTAATCACATGAATAAAATATGCTTAACCAAACATTGTGTTATTAAATGGGATATCTAGCAAGTTTCAGGTCAGTTTTGGGAAAGATTAAGTTAAGATATAACCTAAGGACAGGTTAGGGTTGGCTTAACGTAATGGGGGCAATATTAGGGTTGGTTCGAGTTAGATTATGGTTAGTTTAGAGATATTTTCACGTTAGGGATAGAAAACCTAGATAATTACTTGCATAGAATGTGGTTGAATTACTCTATTGACGCTCCAATCCAAAATTGAGAGGTATTTTTGTCACATGTCAGAGAAGGGGGTATCATCTTGTGTAATAGTTTCATTATTTTCGTTGGCACTTACTGGTTATTAAAGTTTAACTTCGCCTTTTGATTGGAAACTAGTCGGTAACTAGTGTGATGTGTCTAGTGCTTTTCTCGGTGCAGACTGAATTCTATCAGTCAGGTTTGCAATGTGGTCACCATGCCACACTAGGCAGTTAGCCATCACGGTGCACATCAATTTAATGATATCAGATAGTTGGAGGCAATCGGTAGGAAGCCTTGCTTCACCTAGGTTTCGTGCTAGATGGCACTCACCAGTCAACAAGGAGTATCTGCGACCGTTCTGAGATTCGAACCCACGATGGCGAGCTACCTAGAACGGTGGCCACATTACAACCTGACTGATAGAATTCAGTCTGCACCAAAGAGAGGACTAGACACATCACACTAGTTACTAGTGTCAAATCAAAATATCCACTACAGTCCTACAGGAGGTCAGTCGCGAGCCCAAATAGCTCTCAGTGGTAACGTCTCTGACCGACTGCAGCACTGGGTGACGTGGGTTCGAATCCCACAAGGGACATGAGTTCCTTCAAGGTTGCAGATGCGCCTTGCTGACTGACTTGTGAGTGCCAACTAGCACGAAACCTAGGTTCAATGTTTCTGCCAATGTCATTAGAACTGTAAATTCTTAGATAACAAATTACGTAATGTAGAAAGCTTTAGTCGAGTGGAAACTAAGATGAAATTAAATAAGTAAGCTGAGTGACGTAATATAACTAACTGACGGGGTTGAGTAGAATTCAACTGAAATTGGACGAGAGAGAGAGAGTCGAGTTAACAAGAGTGGCAATAAGTGGTAGAGATTTAATAGGAGGTGGGGGAAGAAAATAATACAATTAAGAAACAAAAAATAAAAATTACATTGTCTGATGTCAAGATAGATCACGTCCACTGTAGAGTTAATGACTGAATAAACTCCTGTATGTATAGCTCAAGATTCAACATGTGAATCACCATTGCTTCTGCTCTGTTTCAAGAATTTTGATTCGTACTCTTTTAGTAAGAATGATATCGCAGAAAAGAGTAACTCTTCGATGAATGCCTTCTCTTTTATAATAAGGATTTAATAAATCTGAGAGAACGCATAGAGGCACTATGTCCGCGCCATAAAGAATAATTTTGAAACATATCACCAGCAGTCTCACGTAGCTGGTTCTTTTAGCATCTCACAAGGACCTCAAGCCAGGCACTCTACACCTACCCCATACGTGACTCAATCCAACGGTCACCAATAACTGATGATCATGTTTCGAGCACAAATTATTGCCACTCATAATCATATCAAGTCACTCACACAACTCTCTTGCTTCATTTATATACATGAGTAAAAATTGATCATTAGACATTTGAATAAACATCAATATAAGATAACGCACATTCACAAATAATAATATGAGTGTTATCAATCAAATACAATCAGATGGGAAATAAGACGACTGTTTTTATAGTCAAAATAAGTAACTTGTTAGAATGCTATAATGCACGTGAATTGAATATATTTTAACAGTATTTATTATTCTCCGATTTGACTGGTAATAATATCTTCAATATCTCTAGTATTTGCATTGAGTCATTTCTGTTGCATGTGTTGGGTGTACATTCGATGAACCAGGCAGCATTCAGTAGTCAATCTCTTTCTCCACCTACTTATATTACTTTTTAGAATTTTGACTCCGCCCCACCCTATTGTGTGATTGTGTGTTAATGCACGCAGTGCGATCGCTGAGTTGTCTTCTAAATTACGTATCTTCATGAGATCAACCATTCTAATCTTAGTTGAATTCTTACGTTCTGATAAGTTCACCACTCCTGATCTACTAGTTTGACCTATGTAGTTCACCTAACTCATAGTCACTGGAAGGTATTTTGTAAATTATATTGTGGTGAGAGCTGGCTGCTAGCCAAAGTTGGCAGATAGTAATTGACGTCAATGTTTATGTCCCCAATATTGGTGGTGAGAAAATGAGAACAGTTAGCATATGGATGATTTGACACAGCCACAAAGAGATGCAAGGTTAACTTTCTGTGAGAAACAACCAATCAAAAGACTATTTTCTACTAACAATAATCTACAATAATGTACATTGAAATCTATAAATATGTGTTGATTTTCCTTAATAAATGATCTGTTGCCTGGCCCTTGTCCTTTGTTGTTACAATATTATTTTGTTGAATGAGGTCTACCGGGTCCTATAGCCTACAGAGCTTGTCCCACCTGAGTGAGTTTGTGGGTTTGAATGCCACCCTAATTCCTGCTTTATTAGGAATCCTACGTAGGGAGGGTCTCAGATGTCCCCTCCTTATATGGTGTAACAGTAGATGCCTTATATTCTCTCTTATTTATGCTATCATTACTAGTTTCAAGATTATTTTTATTTCGCTTTTGGTCTTTTTCGATCTTCCTAATGAATTTTATAGGACAGTTAGTTATTCAACACCAACGCTTCTTCTATCTGTTTTGTTTCATCATTTAGGTCTTTTGTTGTACTACTTAGCGCTATTGCTCGGTTTGTTAGACACTTAACTAAGCCTGCCTTAACAGTTAACAGATGAGATGAATGAAAGTCTACATATCTATTAGAATGCGTTGATAGGTAGAACACTCACAGCAACAACGCGTAAGTGATCCGAGGTTCAATCCTCAGCTGACAACGTACTCCTAAACCTCGCTCAACCAATGGAAAGACCGGTAAACAAGAAAGGTTAAGCATAAGGCTAGCAATCCAACTCCCGTAAAAAACAAACTCCAGAGCTCCAGCTTGAATACAAACGAATAACATCGTTAAGATAGCCAGGTTCCGGTAACACTTACTTCTTCTCTAAGCGTGCTTTCCTTTGTTGAATTTTATTTTCAATTCGTTTCTGTTGGCGTTCAGCTATTATTTCAGCAGCCTAAATGATTTAAAAATATTGATCAGAACACGATAATTAATCACATACAGAAATGCTACACAAACTATTAAATAAAAAAGGCATCTCTATTGTTGTCTCTGGAGTCGGCGAGAATCTATAGAGTTGGAGAGACTGTTGTTGCTAAGGTTTAAAATTGTTACAGTTCAAGTTAAGAACAAAATATTTAGAGCGAACAGTTGTGGTTTGAATAAATTCTTCTCCAGGCCCTACAATTATAAATCCATTAATTTAAGCATACAATAGCCGGCCAATAAAGGCAAATTAGAATCATATCAGAAAGTGTATTGTGGAACAAGTATAAGATGGGATGAAACAATAGTCAGTTAGTTTTTTAATATGCATGGTCAATGAGAACATGGGACACAATGAGATGAAGTAATTTAATTTAATGATGTGTGTGTATATACATAAACATAGTCAACAGAAAATACAGGTTTCGAGAGTGTGTGTAATCAGGGTGTGTGAGACAATATGAAAATAGACCAACGAATGGGGCGGACTAGACTTAAGTTCAAGGTTGAAAATAACGACAGTAAGAATGATTGTAAAATAATAACGATGATATAGTGTAAAATTACAAGCACTATAGGTGAATGATTGTCAAATAATAATAATAATGAATATAATGAAGTGGAATGAATAGGATTTTGTAAATACGATAGCAAGGTAATAAAATCATAAGAAAGGTCATGAAATCATAAAAGTCGAAAATGAACGTTTGTCAATGTAACAGAGGAATAGAAGAAGAAAAGAAAATTGTGAAAGGAATTTCTAGTGTTAATGTTTATGGAGGATTTGCTGGCTTTATTGTAGGCCAAGGTAAACATAGTGGTTGAACATACTTCTTTTGTATGCAAAGAGATGGTCTTCTGGTATTAATTGCAACCGCTTCAGCTACTGATAGAAGACATGGTTGAGCTCCTCTAGATAAATTACTAGGAACGCGGTAAATAACTGAGAACGCCTGGTCAAGTTTTATCGGGTGTCCTGCATCTAACCAAGTGGGCTAAGACTGCACTATTTAGGCATTTGGTTACCCCTTTACTCAACCATACAGGTACATGTTCACTGTCTATTGTATGCTTAAATTAATGGATTTATAATTGTAGAATCTGAAGAAGGATTTATTGAAAACAATTGTTCACTCTAAATATTTTGTTCTGAATAAATTATGGGAATATTCAGTTCAAGTTAACCTAAACTATTCTATTGATTGATTATGCTTGACCACAATTCACAGTCTCTGTTGACATGTTGGCTTCGTCGATGCCTGAAAATTACCACGATGTCATTGTAGTTGATCTTGACTAGCAGAGGATGCGTATTTCGTCCTATTTGGGACTAGTCACCTAGATATTCCTAATTGTGGTGGACTGGATTATGCGTCAGACAGTGGGAAACGAGAAGACAGGGATATCCTGGACCGACGTGAAGAAGCTAGAAGACCTGGATTTCGCGGATGATTTATGTTTGATGTCACACAAAATCGAAGACTTACAAGCAAAAACCGACAAACTGGTCGAAGAAGCAGCAAAGACAGGACTCCAGGTGAACATAGACAAGACGGAGGTCATGAAAATAACCAACCAACAACAGCAACAACATCCAGTGCCAATCACCATCAACGGGAGGGATTTGAAAGAGGTTACTTCTTTCACTTATCTAGGGAGCATTGTCTCAACTACAGGCAGTTGGAACGGACGAGGATGTCAAATCGAGAATCGGGAAGGCGAGAAACACATTCATCAACCTGAAACCAATCTGGAAATCTTCGTCACTCACCATCAACAACAAAATTCGGATTTTCAATACAAACGTCAAGTCAATTTTGCTTTACGGATCAGAAACTTGGCGGGTCACCAAGAATATTTTCAACAGGTTGCAGACCTTTATCAACAACTGTCTTCGCTCCATACTGAAGATTAGATGGCCAGAAAGAATCACAAACAAGAAGCTATGGGAACAAACGAAACAGGAACCAATCGCCCAACAAATATGCAGGAGGAAGTGGAGATGGATTGGACACTCGCTGAGAAGGCCGTTGAGTGACATCGCGCATCAAGCCCTCGAGTGGAACCCGAAAGGGAAGCGGCGAGTGGGACGTCCAAGGGTGACATGGAGGAGCTCATGTGAGGAGGAGATGAAACAGTATGGAATAACATGGACGCAAGTGAAAAGTACAGCAGAAGACAGAAACAAGTGGAGACGTGCAGTTGAAGCCCTATGTTCCACTAGGAACCCAAGGGAACAATAATAATAATAATAACCTAGATAGGCTAACATCCTCAGTGAGTTATTGTGTTCCTATTGAAATCCCATACCTGCACACAATAACAAAAACTGATAAGCACTGCACAAGATGCTGCTTTCGTGGACATCAGTGGCCCTGGCGGATAGTGTTTTGCTTTGGCATGTGTGTGAGTTTCAGTAGGAACACCACCACTACATCCAATTAACGAGTCCCAAAAAAGAGGAAACACGAGCCCTAGATTCGGCTGCTATTCACCATCAACCAAAATACAACTAGAATCTCGTTGGTGAGTAAACTTAAACTAATGATGTACGCGATTCAGACATTCAAAATTTGGTGATACCTCTAGATACCAGTTGTACTAGGAAAACTACATAGTATGACAGAGTTGTTACACTTCGTATCAGTGGTCCTCGTCAAGTGGTCTTTTGTGCTTAGTCCCTCCAAATGTCAGGTGGTTAATTTCACTTTCACACGCAAACGGGACTTACATGAAGTGGTTAATATCAGTAAAAAGTTTGAGCATTGTGGATTGGATCAAATAAAGTATAATTATATTTCAATAGTTTACACACAATGATAAGTTTTGTTATTGGTATGAAGTGGTTAGTTCGCACAATTTCACTATCATAGATGCCACCGAAGTTGAAACCAAATCGAATGGTAAATACCTGGGAGTGTTGTATTTCCTCTGATCACCTTTCCTGGTCTTCCCACATCATGTAAGTTTCCAGGATCATATTTTGTTTGACGTTCTATGCAAGGAAGTTAAGACGATCTGGTATCATTCCATCTCTACTTTCAAAGTTTGTTAATTCTTGCAGTATTCTACATATTCTTCTTTACTGCTCTCCCAGGTTAATCTTTCCCGGGCTACTTAAGAGTTGGCTTAGTTATACCGCGAAGGGCACTAAAAGCCATCAGTAGGGTATTCAGCTGAACAGTCCTATCGAGATTTATGAATTCATTAAATATTGCAGTGTGTTTTTTCCACAATTGTCGCTCGTCTTAAATTTACTACGCGTCGGTGGTTCAGTGGTAGAACGCTGGCCAGGGTTCGATCCCCGGCCACTGGACGCACTCCTAAGCCTTGTTAAGCCGGTAGTAAGTCCGCTAAAGGGGGACTGTTGGGCGTGGGGTTAGTAATCCCACACCTCGGTAAAAAATAAAACCACTGCTACTATAACTTCAATGGTCAAGCTTGAAGCCCTATGTTCCACTCGCCCGACCGAAAGCTGCTACCTTGACGTGGTGGTCGGGCTTGAACACCGCAATGACCCAACAAGCTATACTGGCTGGAACTTATGTTCCTGCAGGTCCTACCATGCCAGAAAGGTTGTTTGGATAGCGGTTAGACTAAAAGCAGTTACCCAATCCAATCCTATGACTTAAAATAAATCACAAAATATCATGCCGGATCGGTCGGGGCCCGGATTAACAACGACCGCGCTTTCTGCTGCCGTGTCACAGGGCAGAAGTGATAAATACGCTACTGAGACACACTAAATGAAAAAGAACAAACAAAAACAGGCCGTGTGTGACCGGCCTCAAGCAGTTGTCACCTGGGCTCTGCGGTCACGCAACCAACTTCCACGGTGTGGGCAGCCGGGAAGTAACAATCGCCCTCACAATCCCAAGTGCACGCGAAACCTCTCTAATCCTCACTCATCTTTGTCTTCATCTTCATCTCTATTATCTTGCCTTCCTTCTACTAATGCAACTCCTCTACTTGAGGGCTCTTCACTTCCTCTTCACTCTGTGTGCACTGAAAACGACGGAGGCCAAAAAAAACCACCATGTTCCACTCGGGATGTAAGGAAATAAAATGAAAATTTAAAAAATCTCAGTTTTTGAGATATTTTGTCCAGCTGGATACTGACTCAGTAGGAGTACTATATAACAGTGAAACAATTAGCCTTTTGTGAAATTTATGTGTTTTAATTAAGTTTTGTAACAGTTCAAAATGAAAAGAATGAGGAAGAATTAAGATAAGGAAGGAATTAGTTCATCCAGAACGGTATTAACTGCAATTTCATATCATAAACGGGACCGGAGCAATGATCTTGACTTTTGACTATGAACTTTATTAAACTTTAATCTGGTCTTCATAAAAGTAACAGTTTTGGTCGGTTGGAGCCTAGCAAATCGGGTGTATGCATGGACAGACAGCATTTGTTGGCGGCAACGCTGTCTGTATCACACGAATTGGTCAGGAAGTTAGAAGTTACCGGTCGATTCCGTCTCAGTAGATGAAAATAGTCAATGGGCTCTCCTCATAAGAGTCTGATATCAGTTAGCGAACTAATGGAAACCAGGTAGCCTTAGACAGATGTTTCGACCTTCAGTAGTAAACAATCATGTTCCCAGGAGGATCAGGTTATAAGGCAAACACATTGAGCATTCCAGTTACTTGAGGTAGAATCCAATTGTAGGACTATGAATTCTAACTTCTGTCACTCCACGATATACAATACAGTGACTTCAGTAATTTTTGTATTCACGGATCTCTGCAATGAAATACCCCGAAAAAAGAATGGGACTCAAGATGTTTAATTCAACTGCTACCATGATGAGAGCTGTCTGCTAGCCAGAAATTTACGTCAGTGTTCATGTCCCGAATCGGGGTCATGAGAAAAAACAGGAACAAAGCTTAACCTTGAGAAACTCAACAACCAATCACAGAAGACTTAACGTGTGCAAACACGATTCGCAGATATATGGCCTAACCTTCAGCAAGAAAACAACCAATCAGAAGACGTTGCTTCTCTATTAACAATAACGCTGATAATAATATACATAAAAGTCTATAAATATCTATTGATTTTCTCAATAAACGATCTGTTGCATGGCCCTTGTTTTTTATCGTTACACTACTACTAATAAATAACACAAGTAGACTGGAAAGATTTTAATTAAACACTTCATGCACCGATTGTCAAGTAGTAATATTTAAAATAATAATAATTGGTCACCTTTTTCCTGCGAGTTTCGATTTCCTCTGGTGTCAATACTTTACTCCGTGAGCTGATTGGAGGGAACCTGGAACTTGGATTTTTCAACTTCTCGTTGTATTCTTGCATTTTTAACTCGGTATCATCATCATCATCGTCGTCATAATTGTCATTCCTCCTTCCAATTATGCTACTGTCAATCTTCGGCTTAGATTTAGATGATTCATAGTCTGAAACAGAAGGCAGAAGATTGAATAATAATAAAAATGTACAGCTTAACAATTCCATTAATACAAAGATGCATCTTATATAGTGGACCATCGTTCACACACACGGATAGGAGTGTGGTAGACACGTACGACTCCGGTAATGAATGCTTTTACAAGTCGATTACTTCGGAAATCAAGGGGAAATATTCTTTAAAAGATTGGGACTGTAGAAAAAAATGGCCGACCAAGACAGTAGTTACAAGAAAATTCTGTAAGGTATATTGTAGATTGAATTATTTTGTCCAGTTGGGTCATTAGGGGACTAACTAGTCTGCAGAGCACATCTTTGAGTGAGTTTGTAGGCTTGAATGCTCTAAACGTCATCAGTCAATAAATAACACTGTGTGCGTGTGTGTGTGTTTTTACTAATAACACAAAAGTTTCAAGTGTTGATTGGCAGGATCTTGGTTGGTCTCAAGTTTGATTACGAAGCGACTTCACATTGAGGGAATCAATGAAGAAACCAGGCAGAGGAGACAGCTGTCCAGTACTCCCTGATGTTTCAATAGTTTACCAACTAATTTCAGCTCGTCATACAAAACCTGTAACCAATTAAACCCCTGTAATTAATCTGATATTCACTAGCGACACTGGCTGTATTCTGGAAGTTACCTAGAGTTTTATTGAGAAGTCGTGACCAGTGGGATCCACCAAGTAAGGCAAAAGGACAGCTCTTCGCCGATGAAGTTGGCTCACGTATACGCTATATATGTAAGGCGGACTGAAAAGTTGGAATTCATGGGCTGGCCATTGGACCGGGTCCCGGTGATTGAATGGTCTACGAGCACGCCTTGTAACCTGAAGGTCCTGGGTTCGATCCCCAGCTGTGGGTGCGTACTGCCGAAGAATTCCAAAACCAGAACGAAACGAAGTGTCCTCGACTCCCCGGTTCCTGCCCCAATGGTGTTCTAACTGAAGTAAGCCATTTCATGATCAAATCAGATGAAATCAATCAGATCCTTGAAAACCAACACTTCAAAATGAATAATTTAATTACCTTTCAGTAGTCTTTCAATGGCTTCTTCATCAGCTTTAGTAGTTTCACAATGAAACGGTTCATCAGTCAGTAGAACCCAATCACAGGAAGAATTTAAATCTTCAGTTTTACACATATCTGAAGCTGATGAAGGCAGTGGTAGCCAATGTCCAGTGTAGGGATCTGTTTCACCAAGAATAATAGTAAAGTTAGGCTGATGTTTGCTTTGAATGTTTCTTCCGTCCTGGCTTTTAATCTTTACACTGTTGTTGTCGGCATCGGCATCGGTGTCTTCCTGTTTCACATCTTGACTGTTGCCGACTTCGTCATTGTCCTCTTCAGTTGATTTGAGCAATTTAGCCAACCCAAATTTAAGTACATTATTCAACTGGATGTAAATAGACAAAAATGAACAAAAATTAAGATTCATTTAACATTCAAGAATATTAATAGCTACAAGAAGTTGTCTTCCATACATAACTCGCAAGGCCAGTGAAAACATCCAAGAATAGATTTCTTCAAGAACCGCAGGACATCTGCTTTGCACTAGTTTGGGACTTCAGCTACTCAGGAAGTGACCTGTTACCACCAGGGAATAGTATTCTTATTGACTTAGAATATACAGATGATATAGTCCTCCATACTAGGTGAAGACGCTGACAACATAGAGCAGAGTCTTCTGAACACCTTGACCAGTGAGCAATCTTTGAATGTTTGGCATGCGAATGGCTCCCGTCAAATGTAAGATGATGCTACAGGACTGGACTATGTTGACTCACTCCCAGCTTAAAGATAGAAGGTGAAGTGGTAAAGCGTGTTGACTACTTCATTTATTTTGGAAGTTGCATCAGCCCCATCAGCGGGTTGATCGCTGAAGAAATTTCAGCATGGATACAGAAGGCTCGTTTCACAAACGCCAGTTTACGCCGTCACTGGCGTAAACGTGATATCCGGCTATCGACCAAAAGGCATGTGCACTGCTCAGCAGTTACTTCACTCCGTCCTTCTTTATGACTGCGAGCCAGACATGGCCATTGAAGGTGGAAGAAACGAAAAGACTAGCTGTCTTTGACCATAGATGTCAGTCTGCATTCCATCTCCCGTGTTAAGTGGCATAATAGAGTGAGCAATATTGAGGTTAGGCGTCGGTAGAGTGCTAAGTAAAGTAAGGAGCGAAAATTAATCGACGAGGTTGTGAAACCAAACCGGTTGAGATGGTTAGAACATGTGTTACGCATGCCTAGCCACCGCCTTCCTCGATGGCCAGTGTTAGCTGACATAGGATGGATCAGGTTGGGAAAGAGCTAGTGGTGGCCAAACCAAAACATGGTTTCATCAGTCAATCAAATCCATAACAGTTACTCTATGCTGTGTAGGGAGATGTAGACTTGCTGCTGACTGGCTGGTTAGGATCCTCGGAATGGTAAAAACCAATGACTGGAGACAATTGGTGATATGGCTCAAAATCTTCGTCGTCAATGACAGTGCAGATGCATTCACTCTTTGTCATTTGTCAGTCATATCCATTAAGACTCTATTGTTCTTCCATATTACTATTCTTTCACCCTCAAAATTCTCTTTATTATTTCTGTCTTTTGAATCTCTCTTCACTCTCTTCTCTTGCTTTGTGTGCTACATGAAGGGGAAGTGGCAGTTGGAACTGCTGCGTATCTGAGTAAAGTTCTATGTTGAAACCAGTCACTTTAGTTTGGGACTCTCTAGCAGTGCAGTATATCTTCAACTCCACGAGGCATCGAGACCAGAACCATCAGGTTACGAGGCGAGTTTGTTGACCATTCATTTGTCTTTATCCGGTGTCTGAATTACTGTACTTTTAAAAATCGACAGAAAAGAAAACCTACCTCATAGAGCACCACATTACAATGTATCATTTGAACTGACAAGACAGTAATAAGCTAGGTTAGTTCCGGACTCGGCTTACATAAAAGAAATCTACAAAAGCCTGTATAAAGATAGTGATATAATCTAGGAATTAAGAGATGGTGTTTTAAACCACCCAGTTTACAGGTGGGATAACATTTTCGACGTCACTTAGATGGATCATAAAACAATCAAAAGAAGAGGAGGTGGTAAAAACTAAAAGAAATCAGATATCTAGTTGTTCTGACTAAAGCCTGTGACTGATTAACACACAGCGGACAGAGTAGATCAGTAGTGAATCTTCAGACTTTATTGTCAAGTTTCAGATATGTCTCGGTGATAAACACCAACAGGCATGAAGCTGGTGTTAGGCTTATCGACGTACAATATCTCAACAGAGCAATGCTCTGTCGTATACACTACATTGTTCAAGATAATACAATGCCCATAAAACCTTGGTAAATTGACTGGTCACTGCGGAAGGGGGGAAATAGACACTGCCACCACCACCTTCAGTGGTGTTTATTGAATTCAATCAGTCAAGATGGCAGTATCGGAAACGAGTTATTGCTGTGCAATTTAAATTATTGGTAGGTAGTTAGAGCCAATCTGCCTAGACTTAGTCTTTGTGCTTACTGGTATTCATCACCAAAGCGTATCAGCAACCTTGAAGGTAATACTGACATTTCAAGGATTCAAAGCCTAGTGTTAGAATAGCTCAGTAGATACATCTGTGACACTAGCACTAGGCAACCCAGGTTTCAATCACCGAATAGATATCAGTTCCTTCGGAGATGCAAATATACGCCTTGCTGACCAGTTCTAGGTCCATAGCCTCCTGTCGATCGTCCCCAATCCGTGGTTCAGTGGTAGAATGGTCGCCAACCATGCCTGTCGTCCGGGTTCGATTCGTCTCCTGGTGCACTCCCAGACCTCGCATTGGGTGTGAGGCTAGCAACAGTACCCCGTAAAAACAACACACTGCTACTGACTGACTGGTTTCAACATAGAACTTTCCACAGATGTGCAGCAGTTCAAGTCGCCAAACTCCCTCCATGTAGCACACAAAGCAAGAGAAGAAAGTAAAAAGAAATGCAAAATAAAGACAGTAAACACAGACATGAGGCAAAAAGAATAGTAATATCGGAAAACAATATAGTTTCATTGGGTATTATAAGTCACAAGAAGTGGATGCATCTGCGCCACCATTGAAAACGACGATTTTGAGCCATATTACCAATTGTCTCCAGCCGGCGTCATTGGTTTTCACCGTCCCGAGGACCCCAACCAGTCAGGAAGTCCACACCTTCCTACGTGGCTTGCTTAAACTAACTGTTGTGGATTTCATTGACCGACTGATGAAGCCATGTTTTGGTTTGACCACCACTGGCTCTTTTCCAACCTGACCCTATGTCAGCTAACATTGCCCGTTGTCGAGGGAGGCGATGGCTAGGCATACGTAACACATGTCCTAACCATACTGCTACTAAAACTTTGAAGCTTAGAGCCTGGAACCCTATGATCCACTCGGAATGCAGAGGGATAAAAAAAATCTATTAAAGTTGACTAAAACAATTCCAGTCAATACTAAAGATCTGGAAACTGTATGAGTCATTCGCTGGTTTTGGTGACTCCCCATAGCGGAACTGAGTTATCTATACATAGCGAAGTTATAGCTTTATGAACTTAAATATTATACAGAAAGCGTCAAAAACACAAACACACTGAAACTTTCATCAAGTGACAGAAGGAAAACAACACTCTGTTTACAAAATCAATAAAATTATGTGGGAATTATGGATTTTCAACACAAATGTTAAGTCAGTCAATCGGTTCCTCTATATGGGTCAGAAACTTGCACTGCACGTCACGAAAATCGCTTCCAACAGCCTACTGAAGACTTTTATCAATAACTGCCCGCTTCGCTGAATCCATATTGAAGATCAAATGACCAATAAGAATTAGTAACAAGAAACTACGGGAACAAACTAACCAAGAACCGACTGACTGCTCAACAAATATGTAGGAGAAAATGGAGATGGATTAGGCAGACGCTACTGAGGAGACCGCCGAACGAAATTACGTACAAGGAATGTCCTCAAGTGGAACCCAAATGGGAGACAACGAGTGGCTCATCCGAGGGTGACATGAAGGAGGTCATGAGAGGGGGGAGATCAGAGACTATAGGCAATCGTGGGCCCAGCTAAAGAGGATATAGGAAGATAGAACTAAGTGGAGATGTGTTGTTAAAGCCCTATGTTCTAACTGGAGCCCAAAGGAACAGCAATAAATATAATAGTAATAATATGGATTGCTGAGATTCCAGCAATCGCAGATATAAATTACTGTCCAAGTAATTTATGAGATTTTATTGAATAGAGCTCACCCGATAACTGGTACATGAGCTACACTCTCCTGGTACGAGGCGCCAGTCATACTAACACCAGCTAAGCTACCCTGTCTAAAGTAGTTAGAGTGAGACTCGAACTACGAACAAATTAGCTAGAAGTCAAGGTACTTAAACCAGTGAGCCATTTATGTGAAGAAAGAACACATTGGACAATCAGTATGTCATGCCAGTTGCGTTTAAAATCTGGACGAACACAAACCACATGCAAACAGACTCCATAGAAAATGGTAAGGTCGTGTAAGGATTCCCTACTCATCCGTAGCGTTCTGTTCCTACAACTGACTTCCGCATACACTTGAGAGGGGAAATAAAAAAGAAAGCACGCACACACACACACGCACACGTACACATACCGAGAACGAAAGTACCCATAGAAAAGACATAAAAAAGACGTTGTTGAATATTTAATTACCTCATCAAATGTGAAACGTTTATCATCTTCATTTTCACGACAGTTAGCATCACTTGCATTCAACACACGAGCTGCTAATTTCAGTTTTGTTTCTGCTCGAGCAAGTATTGCCTCTTCAATTGTATGTCTACCGACTAGTCTTATTACTCTGACTGGTCTAACGATTACACAAAAAGCAAAAATAGTAGTGATAATAATAGTAACGATCAATAGTTATGATAATCATTTAATAGAATTTTCAGGAACCACTACAAAGCAACGATGTATGTCGTACAATTAGTCCTATGGGGTTCATCAGGAAGAAATCAGTATACTGTATGTCGGGGGAAGTCGTCTACTTCATTGCTTACTGAGGCTGGCGTCCGTCAAGGTGCTGTTCTTTCTCCTTTTCTGTTTGCATTCTTCTTGAATGACTTGCCTCACTCTGATGATGAAATGAACTTTGTAAAGTATGCGGACAATCTAACTATTTCAATGTCTGTTAACTTCCAGTTAGACTGTACTAAGATGAACAGCTTTCTATCAGGAGTCAGCAAACGGTCTTAAACTAAATCCTTCTCAATATCAGACTGTTAATTTCACAGCCTCCGGTGTAAAAGAAAAGTAAGTGAATAAGCTATGAATTCCTAAAACCGTTACAAAATTGATGACAGTGATATAGAAATCAAGTCTGACGTTAAGTATTTTGGATTAATTCTTCCTTCTGACCTATCCTGGTCTTCCCATGTCTAAGCGATTTCTAAAAGAATATTTCGTCTGAATTTTTACGCTAAGAAGTTAAGGCACTCAGGCATAACTCAACCCCTTCTCTTACAGTTTGTCAACTCTTGCATCTTAACTATTCTTCTTTACTGTTCACCCTTATTCTTTCCTGGGTTGTTTAAGAAAGACTGTGTCATACTTCATAGGACTCTGAAGACTCAGTGGAGCGAGTGGTGGTATCCCATTGGGCCATAACTTTGACATGGTCATTGATGATAGACACTTAATTTCATGCAACAAATTTGCTAAAGGAATTTCGTCAGACTGTGAGCATCCACAGCAGCACCCGCAGCTTTCACCTTGTGTCTCCTCAGGTAGAACAAGAAGTCATTTCAAAAGATTTTATGCATGCTCACGTCTAAGCATAGAAATTCCACGATACCATATTTGGCGGCACGTATTTTATGTGATGAAAATAGTGGCAGGCATGAACTAACTCACTAACTAACGCTCTTTCCACTAGTGAATAAACAATTTTCTCCATGCTTGCACCACCAACCTTTACTGTTATTGTACTTCTTATGTTTATAATCCTCTCAATTTTTTTTGTTTATTTTCTCATAAGAAGTGTAAACGTTATTTAAGCTCCGTAATAACTGTTATTTTTTGGCTTTCCCGTCACAATGCTATATCAGCAGATCATTAGATTCAATACTCTATAACATGCTAAGTTTCCGAACTCAATCGACAATACTGTTTGAAACAAACTCACTACTGCTATTATTATTATATTTATTATTCTCATTTTGTACTTCGAATATTTTTGACTTTATACTGGAAATGTGGACAAATTCCTGTGGTTAATTTTATTTATGATGTTTTGAGTAAATCAGATGCAAGATATTGTGACAAATGATGAGAATTTCATTCTGTATTTGAAGTACTGTTTGTTTTGGAATAAAGTAGATCACTATTATTACTATTATCATTTTCGACATCCTAAATCTGTAAATTATATGATCGACTGACTTTGGAAATGAAGTCTTTGTGAAGTCTTTAATAGCGTTTTTAATTGCATCACGTTGCATCTCACTAAAGAATATCGACTCTAACAAAGAATACCGAAGTTGACAATTGATCTTCAAAACATTTGACGCAACACAAATGGGGTCACAAATCAAGAAATAACATTCATGAATTCAGGTACCAGTCACATCCACAACAAATTGCTGGATGTCGTTAGCAGTACTAGTTAGTGTGCAACGATACACCATCATCACATACTTTATCTTTGCTGGTATAACAGTATTGGAAAAGTATTCTGCATTCCCCTTTACAGAATAAAATGATGTTAAACATCTGAAAGTGTGAAATCAACTACTGAGTTATGCACCAGTAGTCTGCTACTGTTTTAAAATTACAGTCAGGGATGATAAGCTATAATAATAATAACAATGTATGAATGAATCAGTTAACCACTATCAAATTCTTCGATAATTCCTCAATTCAGTTTGAGCACTGACAATCGAGGAAGGCGGTGGCTAGGCTAGGCATGCGCAGTAACACATGTCCTAACCATCTTTCTCAATAGACTTGACTTCACAACCTCATCAATTGTCTTTCCCTTCTCAACTAGCACTTGAGGCCTAACCTCCATATTACTCATCCCATTATAAACCTAAAATGGGAGATGGAATGCAGGCAGACACATGTGATCAAAGACAGACAGCCAGGCTTTTCATGTCTTCCACTTTCATTGGCCATGTCTCACAACCAAACACAAAGGAGGACGGATGACCCGATGACCCTGTCTAACACAAAGTGCTATTGTATTTATCAATATATATATATATATATATATATATATATACATATATATATATATATATATATATATATATATATATATATAACAACTAACTTGGTTTGTCCAATCCGATGCGCTCGTCCTGCAGCTTGTACATCAATTTGTGGATTGAAATCGTTATCAACAAATACAATAGTGTCTGCAGCAACAAGATTTAAACCTTGACCACCTAAAATGTCAAGGTAGACGAAAACAAAAACAATCCATAAATAAATATATATTTTATTGCTTTGGAAACAAAAATTGTTCGGATCACAATATATATATTATCTGCTTGATACGATAAATGGAGATCAAGAAATCGAGCATGGACATATGACTGTTCATACTCCTGATTGATATGAGTGTGGTGAGAGCTGTCTGCTAGCCAAAATTGGTAGACAGCAATTTACGTCAATGTTAACGTCTCATATCTTAGTCATGAGAAAAAAAACAAAAACAAAGACTAACTCAACAACCAATCACAGCAGACCTGGCGTGGGCGGATACGATTCGCAGATATATGGTCTGACCTTCAAAGAAACGGCCACAAAGAGATGGCAGAATAACTTTCAGCGAGAAAACAACCAATCAGAAGACGTTGCTTCTCTGCTAACAATAACGCTAATAATAATGTACATAAAAATCTATAAACATCTGTTGATTTTCTCAATAAACGATCTGTTTCCTGGCCCTTGTCTTTTGTCGTTACATGAATAGTTGGATACCAGTCACAACGACCAGTTGTGTTTGATAGACCAACAGATCACCCCCCCCCTTTGGAGCAGAGTTTATCACGGCTGTATCCAGTTTGATTCAGCTCAGAGGACCAAATCAATTCAAAGCACACTGATAATCTTGGCCCCAAACGATCAACCTAGACAGCAAACACTACTGGCTGACGTGAGTACCATTCAACTATTCAAACCAACTACTTATATATAGTGTCATGTAGCTGACAAATTTAGAAAGTTACCATAAAAGTGTATTAAACAGGTAAAGAGGGGTACGCGCCACAAGCCAACCGAATGTTACACACTAGAAAAGATTATGTAGCGCATCGCTAAATACTGGAGCTGTGGCTTATTGGTTGGTGTCTAGACGCTCGACTTCCAACCAATGAGTGACGGGTTCGAACCTTGCTTCATCCACTGAGGTTTGGACAGTAGGCAAGCAACAGATGTGGTTCACTGTCAAATGCATGGAAATATGCCATTGACGAGGTTTATAGTATAAAAAGATGAAAGTACATATGCGCACTATGACAATAGAAATATCTATTTTATGATAAGTCACACTAATATATCTTCATTATTACCAGAGATAGCCGAAATGATAATATGTCTTAACAAAATGGACTGTGATTAATTAAAACACCATGAAACAGGCCTACAAAAAATATGATATAAGTGACTACAAAATTCAGGTGTCAACTATATTGACATCGCTTTAAAAGTAATATGATACTTCTGTATATTAATGGAAACCACTTTTAGGCTACATCGGAAAAAAATCTTTCTACTACACTTGTTTTTGGGTACAAGGTGTGGTCAGAAGCACTCGATAGGAGGAAACTCTTCAAGGAGGGACATTAGTTTCTTCGAGGTTGCCAACAAACGCACAACGGTGTTCCAAGGCTGCTTAATGATTGTCTCCAACCATCTCATATCAGTTCAGCAGCCAGATACCATCTAGCTTGACGACCCCACACTGGGCAAACTTGTCTGACGGAATTCAATCAGAGCCACTAACACAAAGGATTTGTAACATGACACTGGTTACACACCCTAGTGATAAATCAATGTTAATTTCTTATTTCCATGATGCAGTTTTTTTTCTGAGCTTTCAGTTGTACACCTTGTGAACTTAAATATTCAAATGTCAACATAACAAGATAGGTTTGATTTCATTTAGTAATTAAGAACTAGGAGCAGTTGATAGTAACATCTATACAAATACGCCTTGCTGATGAGTGTCAACTAGCACGAAACCTAGGTCCAAGGATTCCTGCCGATTGCCTCAAACTATCTAATCTCATCAAATCAATGTTCACCGTGATGGTGACCTACCCAGAATGGTGGCCACATTGTAAAACCTGACTGAGGGAATTCAGTCTGCACCAAAGACAGGACTAGACACGTACACTAGTTAGAAGTGTCCAATCAAAATACCCACTACAGTCCTACAAGAGGTCAACCACGAGCGCGAATAGTTCAGTCGTAACGTCTCTGACTGACTGTAGCACTGGGTGACGCGGGTTCGAACCTCAGAAAGGACATGAGTTCCTTCAAGGTTGCAGATATGCCCTGCTGATGGGTGCTAACTAGCACGAAACCTGGGTCCAAGGATTCCTGCCGATTGCCTCCAACTATCTAATATCATCAAACAAAGTGCTTTATACGTTACACTCACAAAAATAATTACAAAATGTATGATCCATGCCCTATTATTAGACTGGCGACTGCAACTCAAGACAGGTCGCGAACTTCAAGGTCACTTAAAGAAAACAGAGGTGATGACGATAGCCAACCGACCAACCAACAACAACATGCACTAATCACTATCAACTGAAGAACGAGGTCACTCCTTTCACTTATGCAGGCAGTATCCTTTCTACTACAGGCAGTCGGAACTAATGAAACTGTCAAAAACAGACGGGATAAGGAGGACAACATCGACAGACAGACAGACAGATGTTCATTGATCTGAAATCAATGTGGAAATTTACTGAGCTTAGCTCAGCTCACCACAAACAACAAGACTCAGATTTTCAACACTTAAGTCAATTTATTGCTTCTATATGGTTCAGAGACTTGGTGGACGCGTCACCTAAGACATTGCCAACAAGCTACTACTGCTACTGCATACCTTCATCAACAGATAGCTGCCTTCTCCGGCTCCATACTAACGATCAGATAGATGACCTGTCATAAAGGATAAGCGTCAAGGGAATCTGGGGACGAAGTGACCAAGAACCTATCACCCGACAAATATATGCCGAAGAAAATGGAGATGGATCGCACACGCATCGAGGAGGAGACCATCAATCAATTTCGCGCACCAAGAAGACCCTCGAGTGGAACCAGAGTTGTAAACGGCGAGTTGGACATGAGGCCGAGATTGATATGGAGGAGGAGATGAACCCCTATGGGAGATCGTGGAGGCAGCTAAAGAGGATCACAGAGAAGAGGATGAAATAGAGATGTGCTGTTGAAGTCCTGTGACCCACTCGAAACGTAAAGGAATAATAGTGATAATAATAAGAGTGCCTGACTGCTTGAATCTCTAAAGATGAAGCGCTACTCGAACCACTGAACTCACTGTAGACAGCCAACTGTCTAAACCAATAAACCACGACATTACACCAAAAAAATATCTTTTAATAAAGCAATAAGGTTAATAAAATGAAATATGACGAAAGAAAAGCTTACTAACCTGCACGAGTACTTAATAAAAATACAAATGTTTCTCGATCTTTATTAAAGCTATTTATAGCATGGAAACGATCTTCACCACGTACTGAACCATCTAAACGTTCATAACTGTAGCCTTCAACGAGTATATTTTGTAAAAAAAAAAGAGACAAATAAAAAGAGATGAAGAAAATATTGTAAAACAGAGTAAAGATAACCACACATACATACTCTTCTGTTTGATTTTTAAACAAACAATTAGCGTAAGTGAAAAGTCGTGACCAGTAGGGTGCAGCAGGTCGGGTGTGAGGACAAATACTCGCCAACGATGACATTGGCTAGGGGTCGCGCTATGTCGTGAATTGGCAGAAGTTAGAATTCATGGACCATTGGATCCGATCCCAGTGGCTTAATGGTATACGAGCTAGCTCGCCTTGTAACCAGAAGGTCCTGGGTTCGAATCCCGGTGGGTGCATACTGATGGAGAGTCCCAAACTAGGACGAAACAGCTGTCCAGTACTCCCTGCAAGGTTTTCCAATGGTTCTCTAACTAATGTCAGCTCATGATGAAAATCCTGTAATTACCGTAAGTATTTTCATCAAAACATAAACACATTTACATTTATGAAAACAAAACACGTAGTTCAGCGAAGAGTCTCTTTTCGGCGGCGAATTCATTTTCCTAGCTGTACAATCGCATATATATTAAAAAAATAAAATACGTAATTTCGTATTCTCTACTTTGTTCCTATGTGTATCCTGAGTAAAACTCAATCGTCAGACTATTCATATTATTACATAACTTCTTTTAGCAACTGTTTGTGACAACTCATCACCTTTGTTACTACCCTAATTTCATTAACACTTAATTTTCTTCACTGATTTTGTATTACCTAACTCCAATTACCAATCTTCACCTGTTTAGTTAAAATAAACGTAACTAATTGTATTTTTGTTTGACAAACTTAATGTACACATACATACAAAATAACCCATGCATATATGCGATTGTACAGCTAGGAAAATTAATTCGCCGCCAAAAAGAGACTCTTCGCTGAACCACGTGTTTTGTTTACATTTACATTTCTTCAGTTTAGTGAAAATATTCATTTAGACATTTAGAAAGAAAAATTGAACAAAGAATATCCGGCAAAGTTGAACTATCAAAGCTGAGAAACCAAAGTGACCTTGAACAACCAATCAGAATTCAGATACGAAAAAGTCGAATAATCGTTGGAAAATGCACTAAAACCATTGCAAACATGATATTAAACTGTATAGTGGTCGCGTATGTGCTGTAAGAATGTCTCCAAGTCACTACACTGATGATCTATAGAGCGATCATACCATGCGCGATACATGCATTCATCCAGGTGAATGCAAATCATGGTACTTTGAGATCTATTGATATTCCTGAAACTGTTCTTTAACCCACAAGATTCGATCAAACCTATCGAAGGGAGTGAAATTAAGACATCTGGGCATAGCCGAGACACTAGCTATCCAAAAGCTCAAACCCACGCCATGTATCCAAAAGAAATACGTCCAACCCTTGTCCCTGCCATGGCCATCATAAACAGGTAATTCTTTTAGTAATGACCATCCCATTGCCTTTCTTATCCAAGCTTCCTGTTTATTCATGCTATTTTTAGGCTCTTCTTAACCCCTATTTACACAACCATATTTTCATATCCAAACTTCCTGTTTATTTTGTCATTTCATTATTCCTACATATTTAATCCCTGATTGCATAAACAATTATTCGTCACATTAGTTATGATCCCACTAGATTTTTTGTCCAAACATCCTGCCTATTTTTGTTATTTCTACATTTCTAACCCCCAATCGTACAATATGTCAATCTTCTCAGTAAATATGATGCTACTTTGTTTGAGTTTTGTCCGTCCCCCACCTGTTTATTATGGCATTTTAATTCCTAATTGTAATTTTTTTAAATTTGACCCTTGAC
Source organism: Trichobilharzia szidati (assembly GCA_944472155.2). Taxonomy (NCBI): domain Eukaryota; kingdom Metazoa; phylum Platyhelminthes; class Trematoda; order Strigeidida; family Schistosomatidae; genus Trichobilharzia; species Trichobilharzia szidati. Next base: position 14,630,256 of record OX235276.1, on the reverse strand, counting down.
AGGAAATTATTCTGGAACTTTCCCATCCATTTGTTATAAATACACGAATGTACAGCCTCCTAGTTGATGACTTTGTCGAAAAGAAAATTCTCTTCGCTGCAACCATCTTTTTAATAATTCCTACTCCTAACACTAACTTAATCTAAAAAGCCATTACCCTACCTAACAGTATAGATTTACAGAAAAAGTACCTAGGAGGGAATAAGTAGAATACTGTATCTACCTTCTCCAAGTCGAAAAAAGCAAGCATGATTTGATTTGGCATGACCTTTCACAACATTCCCTGCATCTGATTGGCTCTCGAAGGTCAACTTTTGAGAGACCTTGACTCTGGCTAGGATTCTTTAACTTCACAGAATATCCAATTCGATAATTTATTCTTCTGCCTCTACAATATATATATATATATAATTGTTGGACCAGAAGAGAAAATTATCGAAAAAGATACTCTTTGTTCAATTTCTTCTATTTCTGCAGTTATCACAAATAATCTATAGCTTTCAAGCGTGATTACGGGGTATTATAATCAATATGGCTGGTTGTCTTTGATCATAAGTGTCTCCCCGCGTTCCGTCTCCCATCTTAATTGGTGGTATAATAAGGTGAGCAATATTGAGGTTAGGCGTCGAGCGTTAGTTACGGAGGGGAAATCAATCAACGAGGTTGTGAAGCAGTTACATGGATTGAGAGAGATGGTTAGAACGTGTGTTACGCATGCCTAGCCAAGCCATCGACTCCATTCCTCGACAATGGGAAATGCCAGCTGACTGACGTAGGATGGATCAGGTTGGTCAAACGCAAACATGGCTTCATCAGTCAATCAAATCCGTAACAGTTAGTTTAAGCCTTCCACCAACTAGACAAGTAGGAAGGTGTAGACTTCCTGATTGACTGTTAGGGGTCCTTAGGATGACGGTAAGAAACAATGGTAGTGGCTGGAGACAACTGGTGGTATAGCTCAAAATCCTCGTTGTCAATAACAGTGTAGATGCGTTCACTCTTTGTCATTTGTCAGTCGTATCCAAGTTTTATACTTATACCAATAAAATCCAATTGTTTTTCCATATTACTATTCTTTTTCCCTCGCACTTTTGTTTATTATCTGTCTTTTGGACCTCCCTCACTCTCTTCTCTTGCTTTGTGTGGTACATAGAGGGAGAGTGGTAATTGGCAGTGGTGCATATCTGTGCAAAGTTCTATGTTAGTCAGTCAGTCAGTCAACCCAGACGATAATAAGTCTGAGAAAGATGGGCGTGAAGCTAGGATCCCCAAGTCGTGAAAACAACATCACCGCCACTGAAGTTTCAAATCTAGAAGCCTTATGCTCTACTACGAATGGAAGGAATGAAGATATCTCAGAAGTTATTTCATTCGAAATGTCACAGTCTCATTGCTGGCAGGATGTTAACAACACTGTACGTCAGTCTACTCGATTTTATTCGACAGGAATATGATGAGAAATACAAATCAGTCTTTGTCAAAATGGCTCGCTGAAGAGTCCCCAACTAGGACGAAACAGATGTGTGTACATTACACCCTGGTTCACAATGATTCGCCAACTGACGCCAAACCAACAATTGAGAATAATAGCTGTGTCAAAAACAAAAAGAAATGTTGAACCAGTAGATACATCAATTTTCAAGAATACTTTGAGGACTAGACACATGTTTTGTTAACGACAATATAGCAGAATGATGCAGCTTATTTGTGTTTGGTGTCGGAGGTGGTAGGAGATAGCCGGTTGGAAGATCTTGTGAAATAGGTTTCATGCCTACTGGCACACCCATCAGCGAGGTGTACCTATAACCTTGAAAGGAATGGACGACCTCACAAAGATTGGAATCTATGTCAACCCCTATCCCGCCTCTTGGTGACTACAATGCACAAACACTGTGCACTAGACAAATGGCACCGGTTACCTCCCTAGTGTTTGATCAACGCAGTTGTGTTCACTAATACATATTACTAGTATAATTATGATTTTGATTATTAAGTACAACTCACCTCTTAAAGTTAGATAATCTTGTATTATATCAAGCATCCGTGTAAATTGTGAAAATATTAAAACTTTATGAACAGCTTTAGAATCAGAGGGCGATATAGTTGAATTTTCTGTAGTATTATTATTGGTTGACTTATGCGGATTATATAGAAAAGCCAGTAGAAAATCTAATAGAGTGAGTTTAGCACTAGCATCAACCAAATGTTCTCCAAGAGTGAATGGTTCTGGTTCGACACCTAAAAAATATTAGAAAAAAGAATAGACGGTTAAACAGTAGATAATTAAGTATATTAGAATTGAATTGGTGGATGGTGACTAGCAGTGGAATCCAGGAAGGATAACGCGCATTTCGTCCTATTTGGGACTCGTCAGCCACTGGATGTGCCTGCATTCCTCAGTGAGTGATGATGTTCCCATCCACCAATTCAATTCTAATTACATGCCCAGACATCGTCGAAGCATCTGCACAAGAAGCCGGCAGACATGTCAACCTGAGACCGAGCACTTCAGTCCAATCAATCAGTGGACGAGAAAATCTAAAATTCAATTAAAGTAGGTAAGTATTATTATTCCCTTGGGTTTCCAAGTGGAACATCTTCATTTCAATCGGTTCTCTGCAGTCTTTTCTAGTTGGCTTTACGATTGCTCGTAAGCTCTCGTCTCTCCCTCCCTCCCACACAATCCTACAGTACATATCCACAGACCCACACGAAAACTCGTCGATTCCCATTCAGGTTACACTCGTGCTTCTGGTGGGTAATTTCACTCACTCAATGGTTTCCTCAACGTATGAACAGTCCGTTTCCACTTCCTTCTGTACATTTGTTGTATAACAGGGCTTTGGTTAATTCATCGTCACTTATTCTCTCTGTCGACATTTAACCTTTAGCATGGAGCGAAGGCGTCTGTTGATGAAAGTCTATAATAGCCTGTTGGAAGTATTCGCCTAATTTACGAGTCAGAAAGAGAAAGACGGTTGGGACTGAGGCGTGAATAACCTTAACCCCCCAAAAACCCAATCTATTCCCTATTATTATTATTCCCTTGGGTCCCGAGTGGAACATAGGGCTTCAACAACACATCTCCACTTTGTTTTGTTCTCTGCTGTCGTCTTCAACTGGGTCCAGGATTGCCTACATTCTATCATCTCCTCCATATCACCCTCGAACGCCCCACTCTTCGTTACCCATTCGGCTCCACTCGAAGCATTGCCTGGCGCGCGATGTCATTCGACGGTCTCCTCAGAGTGTGCCCAAATGGTTTAGTAGATAACGCTTTTTAACCTTGCCTAGCTTACTAGCTCGCTAGTTTTTTAGTCGGCCCTAAGCCCGGGAAAAGACGGAGAGTTGAGCGTGGGGTTAGTGAACCTATCCCGGAAAACCAATCAAACCGCTAACATAGACTTCAACGCACAATGAAAATATAAAAGTACAAAAAAAATAACATACACACAAAATAGTAAAAAGCACAAACTTACCATCGAATAGATAGGGATGATTTACACATTTTCTTAATTGCATAATCAGGTTATTTAGCCGATTGCATACACGTACATCATTTTGAGGAACAAAGGTATCAACAAATAGTTCTACAAAACGTATACATGACAAGAATAAACAATATATGAATAATTAATAAATATTGAAACTGAAACACGCAATTATCAAGACAAAATTGTTTAAATTCACTATTGAACAGGGTTTATTATCCCTCTTAATGATAATTAAAGATTGTAAACTCCTGAGAAAATTTTTTTTCTTTTACGTTCCCCAGTGGGCTTCAAGCTAATGGCTTGAAGTTTCTGTAGCAGTGTTTATTTTACAAGATGGGGTTGTGGTGAGAGCGGTCTACTAGCCAAGTGGTGGACAGTAATTGAGGTCAATGTTTATGTATCAAATATTAGTCATGTTGTGGTGAGAGATGGTTGCTGGCCAAATTGGTTGACAGTAATCGAGGTCAAAGGTCAAGGTGGACAGGCGGTTACAGTTAACATATAGATGAACTGACACAGCCACAAGAGATGCAAGGTTAACTTTGTGTGAGAAACAACCAATCAACAGACTGTATTTTCTACTAACATTGACCTTCAATAATGTACATAAAAATCTATAAATACGTGTTGATTTTTCGTAATAAACGATCTGTTGCCTGGCCCTTGTCTTCTGTTGTTACAGGGTTGCTAGCCTCATGCCCAACCTTTCCTCTTCACAAGCGAGGTAAAGGAATGCGTCGGCCGGGGATCAAACCCCGGACCATGTGCAAGAAATTAATTTTATTAATATTCCCTTATGTTCCGAGTGGGACACGGGACTTCAACAACACATCTCCATTTCATCCAAATTCGCTGTGATCCCCTTTAGCTGCCTCCACGATCTCCCTTAGGCGTTCATCTCCTACTCCATATCAATCTCGGCCTCACGTCCAACTCACCGTTTACAACTCTAGTTCCACTCGAGGGTCTTCCTGGCACGCGATGTCGATCGACGGTCTCCTCCTCGATGCGTGTGCGATCCATCTCCATTTTCTTCAGCATATATTCGCGGGAGATAAGTTGTTGATCACTTCGTCCCCAGATTTCCTTGACGCTTATCTTTTCTGACAGGTCATCTATCTGTTGATGAAGGTATGCAGTAGTAGTGGACGGTTGGAAGTGCCTTAAGTGACGTGTACGCCAGGTTCCTGAACCATATAGAACCAGTAAATTGACTTAAATGTTGAAAAGCCAAATATTGTTGTTTGTGGTGAGCTGATGAGGGCTCACTAGGTTTCCACAATGATTTCAAATCAATGAAGGTCTCTCTGTCTGTCAATCTTGTACTTCTAATCCCGTCTGGCTTTAACATCTTGACTCGTGTCGACTGCCTGTAGTTGAAAGGCTGATGTGTGAATAAGTGAAAGAAGTGACCTCCTTCTTCAGTTAATAGTGATTGGTGCATGTTGTTGCTGTTGTTGATTAGTTGGTTACCTTCATCACCTCAGTTTTCTTTATGTTAACTTGAAGTCCTAAGGCACTAAATTTACGCCTAATAATCTTGTACCGAAAAAAGACAAGGGTCAGGCAACAGATAGTTTACTGAGAAAATCAACACATATTTACAGATTTTTATGTACATCATTATTAGCGTTATTATTAGCAGAGAAGCAATGTCTTCTGATTGGTTGTTTTCTTGTTGAAGGTTATTCTGCACCGCTTGTGACCATTTCTTAGAAAGTTAAGCCATATATCTGCAAATCGTATTTGCACACGTTAAGTGTGCTGTGATTGGTTGGTGAGTTCCTCAAGATTAAGCTTTTTCTTATGACCCCGATTCTGGACGTAAACACTGACAAAAACTGTTGTCTACAATTTTGGCTTGCAGACAGCTCTCACCACAATCTTATCGATAGAGGAAAACTTGGACAACTTTGTTCAACTACATTCCTGAATGATGACAGCAATGACAGATGAGATCATATTCTTCGTACTATACCTATTCAAAGACATCAATACAACAGACAAGGATAATTGTAGTCCGATGTATAGAAGGAAGGTGACCGACCGACCACCAACCCTAATGTCAAGAAATGCAATCGCTTTTAGCCTGAAATACCTGTAACAGTATTCAGACAGTGAACATGTGATCAGTGCATTCACGTGTATTTTACTATTTCCGCCGTAAACACACTACTAGTCTGATGTTAGTGTTTGATAACGTAGTTTTAGAAAGAGGAAGAATTAACTACTTCAAAATATTTCTGAAAAATGAAGAGTCTTTACGAGAGAAAAAAGTGTGATTCCCCTTTATTTTCCTACTGTCACTATTTGTTATAGTTGTGTGTATATCTCGCAGTCATACTGCATCGATTTTCTTACAGGAACACTAATTACCGACACATTAATATCATTGTTAAACAGTTGTCTTAAATGCGAAATCTCCTAACTTTCTATACACCTTTTGTAAAAATTTGTATTCCTTTACGGTCCCAGTGGTGGAAAGTAGGGCTTCAAGCTAGAGTTTTGAAGTTTCGGTGTAGCAGCGGCTGTATTTTTACGAGGTAGGGCTGCTACTCTCACGACCAGCTTTCCCTCTTTACCAGACTTAATCCGGCTTAGCGAGGTTCAGAGTTCGTCGTCAGCAGCGGGTCGAACCCCAGAGCCGACAAGTGCATGGTCGGCAAGCGTTCTTACTGCTCAACCACTGATGCAGGAGGAAATGATTTTTTAAGTAATCATTAGACTGTTAAGGGAAGACAGTTGCACCTGATTGAGGATTACTGAATCCGAGATTTGACAACTGATTAGTTAGAATTTGATTACATGGAACAGATTTTGCATGTGTCATGTATCTGGACCACACACAGACACGCTTATTATGTGAGAGCCGATGATAATAATAGCTAAACGGCCACACGATAAAGCAGGTCGGGTAAAAATCAAACAATGAACCAATGAACAATGAACCCAATGAATGAAAAACAAAACGATATTGTTTTTACTGACGTTTCGCTATTTAACGCTGCTAATAGCTGCTTTATCAAAGTAGTATTATTAAACCATAATTTACAAAATCCACCACAACAACTTAATCATCGTTCCTCAGCATGGGGTCATTTTTGAGTTGTCAAGTTGACCAATCAAGTGTAGATTGTTGGATTTGATAAGTGTGTAAAATTATAAAAGCAGTGTGTGTTTACATAATGAAATTGCTTATCACATCCGTGTTGATGCCGTCATTTCATGGGGTACCGGTGTGGGTTTTGTAACCAGGTCACATTCTGTTTTAGTCCATCATTTCAATTGAGAAAATTCGGATTTCATTCCATATAAAGGGCTTCTGATAGCAGACGTTTTTTGTGATTTCTGATATTTTTCTGGATTACTTCAATATTGTCAAAATCAACTTTGTGGCCTGATTCTATAGCGTGTAGGCGACCTATGGCTGATGATTTTTCAAGCTTTTCTAGTTCAACTCGATTTCTCAGTGGTCGAACAGAGGCAGTTCTACGGTGTTCATTTCTGCTAATCTTGATTTCTCGCGATGTTTGTCCGATGTATATCGAGTTGTCATCTGAAGTGGTGACGACTAGTGGCGTCCGTCAAGGATGCCCATTATCCCCATTCCTATTCAATTTCATCATAGATGTACTAATGGACTTAACCCTAACTCACTTCAGCGACTCAGGGATTGACTTGCTACCAGGGAATAATCTCGTTGACTTAGAATATGCGGACGATATAGTCCTTCTAGGCGAGGACTCTGACAAAATGCAGAGTCTACTGAACACCCTGAGCAACAATCTCCGCATGTTTGGCATGCGATTCGCCCCTATAAAATGTAAAATGATGCTGCAGGATTGGACTTCATCGACCCCTAGATTAGAAATAGGAAGGAAAGTGGTAGAACACGTTGACCGCTTCAATTACTTGGGAAGTACCATCAGCCCCAACGGGTTGATCTCCGACGAAATTTCAGCACGAATACAGAGGGCTAGGTTCGCATTCGCCAGTTTTCGCCGTCTCTGGCGTAGACGCGATATCCGACTATCGACCAAAGGGCGTGTGTACTGCTCAACAGTCCGCTCCGTCCTCCTTTATGGCTGTGAGACCTGGCCATTGAGAGCAGAAGACATGAAAAGATTAGCTGTCTTCGATCATAGGTGTCTGCGTTCTATCTCCCGCGTGAAGTGGTATAATAAGGTGAGCAATATTGAGGTTAGGCGTCGAGTGCTAGGTAAGGCGGGGAAATCAATCGACGAGACTGTGAAATTACTTCGACTGAGATGGTTAGGACATGTGCTACGTATGCCTAGTCATCGCCTTCCTCGACGGGCAATGTTAGCTGATATAGGGTCAGGCTGGAAAAGAGCTAGCGGCGGTCAAACCAAAACATGGCACCAGTCAATGAAATCCACAACAATTAATCTAAGTCACGTAGGAAGATGTAGACTTCCTGGTTGGGGCCCTCGGGATGGTAAAAACCAATGGTTGGAAACAATTGGTGACATGGCTCAAAATCGTTCTCAGTGGCGCAGATGCATCCACTCCTTGTGACTTATGATTTCCAATTAAACTTTTGTTCTCCGTTATTACTATTCCTTTGTCTCACACCCCTGTTTACTGTCTATATTATGCATTTCTTCTACTTTCTTCTCTTGCTTTGCGTGCTACATAGATTGTGGCGACTTGAACTGCCGCACATATGTGCAAAGTTCTATGTCGAAAACAGACAGACAGACAGATGTATATCGTATCACATTCCAAGCATTTTATTCTAAAGACACAATTAGATAGAGAATATTTAGGGATTTGGTCTTTTATACGGACAAGGTTGCTTCGCAGTGTATCTGATGTTTTGAAGAAAATTCTGATATTGTGCTTATTGAGTACTCTTCTGATATCGTCTGTCGTCTCTGCTCTATATGGAATGACAACTGCTGAGGTCCGTGTTTTCGGTACACGTTTTCGACCATATTTAATGTCTGTGTTGAATTTGTTGATGAAGTTCTTTGGGTAGTTAGCTATTTTGCTTGAGAATCTCAGCAATGTTTGATATTTCTTCTTCTTTTTCTTTCTCATCCGTCAATATCAAAGAGTGTGCCCGTCTAAGAAGACTTGAAACAACTGATACCTTTGTGCTGATAGGGTGTGATGATCCGATCCGTAAATATTTGTTGGAGTGGGTTTTCTTCCTGAATATAGACATACTAAAATGTTCGTTTTTCCTCCCCTTAACTAGGCAGTTTAGAAATGATAGTTCACCGACGTCTGATTCTGCTTCTGAAGTTAACTGGATTCTGGGAGATAGATTGTTTATTTTCTCCAAGAATGAACTGCGTAGATCTCGTTTTAGCACTACCAAAGTATCACCTACATATCTTAACCATATTTTAGGAGTGAGAACCCATTAGCTGAAACTCGGCGGCTTAAGCCAGTGGGCAGCAATCTCAACTCAGTTAGTATATAATAAACTAGTAATTTGCTCCACCTACACATACCACACACACGCACACACACTCACGAGTCAATAATTTGTTAATTATAATTGTTAAATTGCATTTTATGAATTTTTAGAAAAAAAAAGTCACTTGCCTAGATTACGAGTGAGTAATGTTCGATAGATTTGTGTTTGTAAACGTGTCAGGGAATGATAAATGAGCACATCTACACGTGGTGGCAAATCGGTTAACACATTCTGTTTAATACGTCTTAAAAGAAATGGGCGAAGAATTTTCGCCATATCTTCATCTATTTTACTCTTTTCAGAAGCTGTGAAATAACGAGAGAAAAAAAGAATACCAAAACTTTAGCAAATACTTTAAAAAACAGTATTATTATATTATTGTTTCCTTTAATTCCTAGAGGAACATAGGGCTTCAGCCGTGCGTCTCCATTGCGTTCGGTTCTCTGCTAGAGTCTTCACCTGGCTCCAAGTCTGCCCACACGCTTTCATCTCCTCTTCACATGACCTCCTCCAAGTCACCCTTGCACTGACGACCAACTCGCCGCTTCCCTTTCGGGTTCCACTCGAGCAATGGCTTGTCTAGTGATGTCACTTGATGGTTTCCTCAGAGTATGGCCAATCCATCTCCATTTCTTCTTGCCTATTTGTTCCACAATCGGTTCCTGGTTGGTTGGCTCCCAGCGATACCTCTCTATTGCTGATCTCTTCTAGCTGGCCGTCTGATCTTGAGTTTTCAGCGAACACAACTGTTAATGAAGATCTGTAGTTTGTGTGAGATGCTCTTTATGACGCGCAGTGCAAGTCTCTGATCCGTATAGTAGTAGCACTGACTTCACATTGGAGTTGAAAATCCGGATCTTATTTTTGATGCTGAGTGCTGTTGATCTCCACAAAGACTTGAGAGTAGTGAAAGCTTGTCTCGCTTTCCCGGTTCTTGCTTTGATATCCTCGTCAGTCCCATCAGCCTGTAGTTGAAACGATGCTTCCCAGGTAGGTGGGTGAAGGAGGTTGTTTCTTTCAGGTTCCTTCCATTTATGCTGATTGTTGTCTGTTATTGTTGTTGCTGTTGGTGGTGTTGCCCAGGAATCTTCATCACCTCTGTTTTATCTATGTTCACCTGAAGTCCTATCTTTGATGCTTCTTCTATCGCCAACTTGTTGCTTTTCACTTGCATATCTTCCAGTTTGTGAGAAATCAGACATATGTCATCGGCGAAGTCCAGATCCTCCACGTTTTTTGTGTGAGTCCATTTTATGCCTGTTTCCTCATTGCCCACTGTTTGTCGCATTATCAAATCTACTGCAATCAGGAAAATCATTGGCGATAGTAGGCAGCCAGCTTGTCTTACTCCTGTCCTCACTTCGAAGGACTCCGTAAGTTTCCCTCTGTGGATTACTTGGCATGCAGCATTGTCGTACAGCTGTTGGACGAGATGTATAATTGTCGGTGGCACACCGTAGTAGCGAAGTAGTTACCAAATCACCTCTCGATCGACGCTTTCAAAGGCCTTTTCAAAGTCGATGAAGTTGAGATAGAGAGGTGACTGCCACTCCAAGCTTTGTTCAATGATGATCCGTAATGTGGCGATCTGATCAATACTTGACTTGTTTCTCCTGAATCCAGCCTGTTCCGGTCGAAGTTTTTCATCCAGGGCTTGTTTGATTCTCTCCAGGATTATGCGGCTTAGTGTTTTGCTTGGGATGGACAGGAGCATAATTCCGCGCAAGTTCTTGCATTGACTTATGTCTCTTTTCTTTGGTAGTTTGAATAAGTATCCTTTCTTCCAATCCTCGGGTACTTTGCCTTCTTTCCGCAAAAAAAGTATTTGTCTTATAATAGTAAATTGCTATGATCTGTGTCTCCAGTTGAAGTGAACTCGTCGCTAAGTTGTTATGAGCCAGTCACTAACTGATATGATATCGGCGACAGTTAATACGGCCCAGTGGACTTATACGTGGGTATAATAATACTAACGCAATGAAACAACTCAACTGATATGCTAGATACGCCAATCCGTCCATGGTGGCACCTTCCGCTGCACACTGAGCCACGTAAGATATCAAAAGATAAAGCCGGGCCTGTTACTGATAGGATACAACATTTTATTAGGGAAAAGCATGCCATATTTATATGTTTTTAACCACATTAAAATCGGCCCAGAGCAGTAAAAATAGATTATTCTGATTGGTAGGCGATTCGGCTAGGTCGGCAAAAAATAAATATTCTGATTGGCTGACTATCTGACCAAGACCAAGGTGAGAGAAAGACGAAGTTTTACAGTCATCCAATCAAATGATGAATCATAAGACGATTATTATTTTAGGCCGATTTCTATCAAAATACCACTATTTAGGATAGTACAAGTCAAGTAATAACGAACAGTCTTGGTTTAGTAATCAGCATATTTTCACATTCATTTACGTCTTGGCCTTACCACTAACTATTTTTCAATGGTATATGTATTCCCACGTACTTTGAAAACCTATTATATGTGCACTAGTACGAATAAAGGAGGTACTGGATAGAGAACTCCGCCAATCGGAACAAGCTGAATTCAGGAAAGGCAAAACACGTGCTGATCAAATTGCAACTCTACGCATCATCATCACAGAACAAAGCATAGAATGGCAGTTAAACCTCTCTCTACCTCAACTTCATCGACTTCGAAAAGGCATTCACCAGACAGCGTTGACCGAGAAGTAATTTGGAAATTATTTCAACACTACGGTGTACCTCAAGTCTTTATCAACCTCATTCAACAGCTATATGACAATGGCACATGTCAGGTGATCCACAACGAAAAACTCAGTGGGGCGTTCGAAGTGCATACAGGAGTAAGACAAGGCTGCCTATTATGACCGATGATATTCTTAATTGTGGTGGGCTGGATTATACGTCACATTGTGGGGAGCGAGGAAACAGGAATACGTTGGACCAATAAGAAGACTGTAGAAGATCTGGATTTCGCGTGTGGATGATTTATGTCTAGTGTCATACAAACTCGAAGACTTACAGACAAAAAGCAACAAACTGGCAGGAGAAGCAGGCAGTGAAGACAGAACTCCAGCTGAACATAGAGAAGACGGAGGTGATGAAGATAACCAACGAACCGCAACAACAACAACCAGCACCATTCACCACCAACGGGAGAGATTTAACAGAGGTTACTTCCTTCACTCATCTGGGAAACATCGTTTCAACTACAGGTGGAACGGACAAAGATGTCAAAGTCAGAATCGGAAAGGCAAGATACACCTATACCAACCTAAAACCAGTTTGGAAATCTTCCGCACTCAACATAAGGAACAAGATTCGGATTTTCAACACCAATGTGAAATCGGTCCTTCTATACGGGTCAGAAACTTAGCCAGTGTTTCACGAAAAGGATTTCCAACAAGTTACAGGCTCCATACTGAAGATCAAATGGCCAGAAAGAATCAGCAACAAGAAACTGTGGGAAGAAACCAAACAAGAACCGATCGCTCAACAAATATATAGGAGATAAATGGAGATGGATCGGGAATACATTGAGGAAACCATCGAATGACATCGCGCGCAATGCAGGCCATTGCTCGAGTGGAATCCAAATGGGAAACGACGACTGGGTCGTCAGTGCGAGGGTGACACGGAGGAGGTCGTGTGAGGAAGAGATGAGAGATTATGGTCAGTCGTGGACTTAGCCAGCTGAAGAGGACGGCAGAAAACAGAACAAAGTGGAGATGTTTTGTTGAAGCCCAAGGGAATAATAATAATAATAGTAAAAAGGTATCAGAGCTTGTCACTGATAAATACTACCTATACAAAATATATTACAACGGGAGTTAATCACATACACTTGAAGTTTTACTCCCAATTACAGCATAACTCAACAGATTTAAAAATTATCAAAAGTCAGCAACTGAAATGTCAGCTAAGTCTCACACTGTTAGAGTACCACTGAATGATTTAATAATTTCAATCTCGCTAATATATATATATTTATATGATCCGGGGTTTGACTACTGGCCGACGGATGCACACCTACACCTTGCCTAGTTTACTGGCCAACAGTAAACCCGAGAAAGATGGAAGATTGGACGTAAGACTAGTAACTAAACTCCGTGAAAAACCAACACCATAGCTACTGAAATTCCAATCCCTGTGTTCCGCGTATCAATTGTGGTAGTATATAATTCCAAATTTATTTACTTATTTATTAGACATGTCACAAAATGAAATAGTGTTATTTACTGGATAACATTTCGAATATAATTCATTGCTCACCTTCGCGTTAAATGCAACTTCATTACTTTGAAATTTGGATTTTATGGTTGTATAATTCCTCTTTTCTATTCGTCTTTGGGAGCAGCATAATCTCCCACATACATGTAGGTCATGGGTTGAGTCATTTTTATTGTCCCTATTCTCATTTCATTCGATAAATCAGGCTTCTCTCTCTCCCTCCCTATCCTGCTGCTTCAGATCCTTAGGACTACTACCACTGATTCTCATCTAGACATCTAACATCAGTTTAGAGTGCACCGTGACGGTGAGTTACTTAAATTTGTGTGACCCACACTTCAAACTCGACTAACAGAATTCAGTCAGAAGTAGACAAACGATATTGATTACACCCTAGGCAGTGTATCACTTCAAAATGTTATACTGTATTCTACACCACAGTAATTTAGAGTGATATTCCACATATTATGGGATAATTTCTTATTTGATATGTCTGAAGTCAGCGCACAAAACATTTCCTTCATGTTTCAAGCTATGAACCAGACTTATTGCGTGGAGACTGATGAAGACTTGAGCAGGTGGAGAAGGATTCCAATCCTGGACCCAGTGGCTGAAAATCCAAATCATTAAAACTTGATATAATAGATGAAATGAACTAGCTGTTTGCTAACCCTGCGGTTGGATGGAAGAAGCAGACAAGTGATCAGTTCACGATGTGGCATCGTAAGATGATAGTTGTTGTGTCAATTTACCATTAAAGTTGGTGCATCACGACTCTCTTCTCTTCACAAAAAAAAGTATCATACAACTGAACATATACTACTAAGTTTTCAATCCAAACAAATACCTTGGTTCACTTACATTCATCTGTTCTTGTAAAATAACCTACAAACGTGGAATACAGCTGTTGACGAAAATACTTAGGTGCGACAAAATGCAATAGATTGAACAATTCTCCAAGGTTATTTTGAACAGGTGTTCCAGTTAGGATGAAACGAGTTCCCAGGCAGGTCTAAAATAGACATGTTTTAAAAGACAATTGAGCTTTCTCTTACACTTCTTGGAGTACAATAAATAAATAACACGTGATACTGGAAAAGATTTGACACTTTCAATCGATATGACATATGGCAACAATGAATGATGTGTATGCACAATTAAGATTACATTACTTGCCGTGAAATATACCAGAAATTCTAGTGTGAATGAAGTTGCCTGGAACATGTTTTTCATGCCCCAGGCTATGAGCCGGTCGGTCGGTTTTCGATATAGAACTTTGCACATATGTGCGGCAGTTCAAGTCGCCACACTCCATGTAGCACACAAAGCAAGAGAAGAAAGTAGAAGAAATGCATAATATAGACAGTAAACAGAGGTGTGAGACAAAGGAATAGTAATGACGGAGAACAAAACAATTTAATTGGAAATCATAAGTCACAAGGAGTGGATGCATCTGCGCCAGTCACTGAGAACGATTTTGAGCCATGTCACCAATTATTTCCAACCATTGGTTTTTACCGTCCCGAGGACCCCAACCAGGAAGTCTACCCGACCGAAAGCTGCTACCTTGACGTGGTGGTCGGGCTTGCATATCGCAATGACCCAACAAGCTATACTGGCTGGAACTTATGTTCCTGCAGGTCCTACCATGTCAGAAAGGTTGTTTGGATAGCGGTTAGACTAAAAGCAGTTAACCAATCCAATCCCATGACTTCAAATAAATCACAAAATATCATGCCGGATCGGTCGGGGCCCGGATTAACAACGACCGCGCTTCCTGCTGCCGTGTCACAGGGCAGAAGTGATAAATGTGCTACTGAGACACACCAAAGAAAAAAGAAAAAACAGGCCGTGTGTGACCGACCTCAAGCAGTTGTCCCTTGGGCTCTGCGGTCACGCAACCAACTTCCACGGTGTGGGCAGCCGGGAACTAACAATCGCCCTCACACTCCGAAGTGCACGCGAAACCTCTCTAGTCCTCACTCATCTTTGTATCCATCTTCATCTCTATTATCTTGCCTTCCTTCTACCAATGCAACTCCTCTACTTGGTGGCTCTTCAGGCTATGAGCCACAGATTTATTGTGTGTGCATGGACACATGGTAATAAGCAGTTGTCTAGACTAAACTAGGTGAAGCGGGATTGGAACCCATAGCCCAACTGGCTGGAATTCAGCTGCTTCAGCCAATGAGTAACGTCTGCTCACGACCGCAAATCTTCACTTTCGGTATTCTGTCTGTTTTCAACATAGAACTTTGCACCGATGTGCAGCAGTAAAAGTCGCCACACTCCCTTCTTGTAGCACACAAAGCAAGAGAAGAAAGTAAAAAGAAACACAAATTAGAGACAGTAAACAGAGATATGAGGCAAAAAGAATAGTAATATGGAAGAACAACATAGGTTTATTGAGTATTATAAGACACAAGGAGTGGATGCATCTCCGCCATCATCGAGAACGATTTTCAGCCAGCTATATGACGAATTGTCTCCAGCCGACGCCATTGGTTTCTAATGTCCCGAGGACCCCAACCAGGAAGTCTGCACCTTCCCACGTGGCTCAAACTACTTGTTGTGGATTCCCATTGACTGGTGCCACGTTTTGGTTTCACCGCCACTAGCTCTTTTCCAGCCTAACCCTATATAAGCTAACATTGCCCATTGTCGAGGAAGGCGATGACTAGGCATACGTAAAACATGTCCTAACCATCTCAGTCGATGTAATTTCACAGACTCGTCGATTGATTTCCCCTCCTTACCTAGCACTCGATCAACGCCTAACTTCAATATTGCTCACCTTACTATACCACTCAACACACACGGGAGATAGAACGCGGGCACCTTTGATCAAAGACAGCTAGTCTTTTCATGTCTTTCACTCTCAATAGCCAGGTGTTTCAGCCATAAAGGGGGATGGAGAGGACTGCTGAGCAGTACACACGCCTTTTGGTCGATAGCTAGCCGGATATCACGTCTACGCCAGAGACGGCGTAAACTGGCATATGCGAAACGAGCCTTCTGTATCCTTGCTGAGATTTCGTCAGCAACCAACCCGTTGGGAGTACCTGATGCAACTTCCCAAATAAGTGAAGTGGTCAGCATGCTCTAAACTTATTTAATACCGAATACTTTCGGTATTAAAATACACCTACTAGTTTTAACTCTCAAGCCAAAACACCTAAATACACTCATTTGATGATTAGATATTACTCACAACCCGATCATCGGAGATAGTCCTCTGGATCTTGAGGTTGATAACTATCCGGCTACTGGATAGGGATTCCAATGACCCGTGAATTCTAGTATCTATCAATTAATGATATAGAGCTACTGTCAACCAGTGCCATCGATGAACATCCCTTTCACTGTGACATGATGGACTCCAGAGGAGATGACTTCTCATTACAACTTCAGGAAATCCATCCAGTTAACAAGCTAGCCTCATGAATTGAAGTTCCCTGGTTCTATATATCTGATAGGATAGTGAGTGAGCACCGGTGAAGAGTGTCAAACTGGGACGAAACATTCGTCCAGTGCTCAGAATGATGTTGCTTCATGGGGAAATCCAAAGCCCTACAAACTCTATAATCTGAATTATTAGATAGAGTTTTTTTTGTAATTCCTGGTAAGTGGTCAAATTTGTGTTCAACAGAAAAATTTTATAACTTGACTTGAAGGTGACTTTTGGCTTTGTTGGTTGAGAGATTTCACAGTGGTACTTTTCACCGAAAGATATACTTTTTTATTCCTTTGCATTCCCAGTGGAAAATAGGGCTTCAAGCTGGGGCTTTGAAATTTCGGTAGCAGTGTTTTTAATTTTTACAGGGTCGGATTGCTAGTATCACGCCCAACCTTCCATTTTGCCAGGCTTATTACCGGCTTAGCGAGGTTTAGGAGTGCGTCGGCTGGAGATCGAACCTCAGATCACCTGAGTGGCTGGCGAGCATTCCACCTCTGCGCCACCAATGAATACAAAAGCCAGCTCCTCGACCGGGAATCGAACACAGGCCTTCGACGTAACAAGCGGAGATACTCATCACTATACACCACAATCTTATTAAACTCCACTATCTGAACACCTTAGGTGGCATAAGAGTATATGATAAGCATCCAAAAGAAATGTTGAGAGGCATCCGCGAACAGTATTCATTCGTAATAGTGTGCTTCTGTAAATCTCTCTTCTCAATCGACTTTGGAGGGATGGACATCAACACAGGAAATCCCTTATTAGTCCTAGAGAGTGCAAGCGACACAATCCATTTGGAGAAATACGTTAACGTGATGCAGCCCTCTGGAAATTGTAACTGACAGTTTGAGAATGTATCGGATAAGCTTCTAATCTAAAATGTGAATAGTTTTTACAGAAATAGTCAACATCAATACTGTATTGCGTTGTACATGCAGGGAAATTCACAGCTCGGTAAAAACATAAGGTTTGTTTGGCTTCAGTGACCGCTTAAAAAAAGCATGCTCCTTAGGCGCTCGGAGGTCGCACTTGCTTTCTTTTAGTAAGATTATTAGTACAGTTTACAAATATATATGTCCCCGAGAGTAGTTAGTTAATCAAAGCCTCATTTTTACTTATTTAATAGACAAACAGCAGAATATAAATTAAAAACACACAGTATTCTACAGAATAACTTACACTGCTTAACATTGCATATAACTGGGTATTGCAATTTTTAAGGCGATGTCCTTCATCGATAATGACATAGTTCCAATAGATACTGCTAAAAAATGCTTCATCATTAATACACAACTAGCACATTTCATAATGAATGAAAAATATTTTTTTTACCTCATAAGTAGTTAAAATAACTTTAACTGATTCGTTATAATTAGATCGAAGATCCTGTCGTTTCAACTTATCACCAATATAGGTCATAAAAAGAATATTAGGAGCGATACTAAGAAGTTTAATGTGCATGAAATTTTACACACAAACTTTTCGAGTTCACATTTCCAATTTTCTATAACAGATAGTGGACAAACAATTAAAAATGTAGAATCCGGTTTCTGATCCCTGGTAGCTAAAATGAAACAAATAACCTGCCAACATTGAATGAGATAACCACACACACAATACAAACCTGACAAGTTTTGCCTAAGCCCATTTCATCGCATAAAAGTCCACCGTGTTTTTGTGAGTCACAATTGGCTAGCCAATTTATCCCCTGTAGCTGATATTCACGAAGAACAATTCCTGACAGTCCACATTGTTTTAATTTTTCGACATCAATTAAGCAAGTAGGATTGGCTAGTTCTTCAACTGATTTGATTAAATAGTCCATTGAGAAAGAGTACACTGAAAAGTGAGGCAATAAATACTATGAAGTTGGTAAAATTTTAAAGAAAATAAACATATCACGTGGAATTATTTAAATAGAAGTACATTCTTTAAGGGGCTTAGCAACAGTTGCATGTTGCACTTCACTGCCAATGACTACCATCTAAAGATATTCACTTGAAAGTGATCATAGATGAACAAATTAAATTCATCCTTATATGTTGACTAACGAAAAGAAAAAGCAAAAATAAGTTACGTCAGGTCGGAACACCTTAGAGAGCATAGCAGGAGAGTTCAAAAGCCAAGAAGAAATCATATTGCTGTTGAGTACTGGTTCTCACACCGAGTCATAAACTCTAGGAACCGATTCCCAGAAGAAGTGGTGTCTGCAACCTCAACTGATTCATTCAAGAAGGGTTTGGACAACCACAGAAATTTACTAGAAAAGGATTAACATAAGCTCCAAGCCTTCTATCCTCAACCAATAAATCTGAATATGAGAAAATAACCAAAATACCGGTGTTGGAATATGAGAACAACGATGTTTATTGAAGATAAGCAGAAACCTTAGATTTACTGTCTAATCCTTGAAATAACATCTCCTCTACTGTCAGACCAAGTTAAAATTGCAACACAGAAATCTAGTATAAAATCCAACATCCCAAGAGCCATATGGAACTGGATCAGTTGACGAGGAAATAAAAGATTAATGTGGTTTCTTCTTCAAACATTTTGAAGAATTACAAACAGATCGCTTGAATATCTTTAATACAACCCAAGTCTTTACTTTTTACTATCAAAGCACTGTACAAGAGCCCCTCTTATTTATTTTGTATAATGATGGGTTATCTATGCTCACCGATTCCCCTATGGTCCTGTACGCAGATGATTTATAAATTTAAAGGGAAATGAAGGGAGACAATGATGCACTCACGTTACAAGGGAACCTCAACAAATTGTTGGAGTGGTTAAAAGAATGGGTTCTCCCGACCAACGTAGCGAAATGCGCAAGTAGGTGCATTGGACACGCAGGCGTCAGCTCCTACGAACTAGAGGGAATAACACTCCAAACAGTTTAGACACATTTGCGTTTAAGTGTCATAGTAAGTCACGACTTAAAAACTACAGCACACTGTCACGCTGTGACTGCAAGTAGTTTCAGATCTTTGTGGGCAATTCGCAGGGCCTTTACTTGAACCACCAGAGATATGTTCACCTCTTTATATACATCTCTGTTGAGATCAAGACTGGATAACCGTATCCAGGCAACCAGTTGATATCTTAAAGGGGACTCACATTCTAGAAAAGGTTCAAAGGAAGGCAACACGTATGATTCTTGGCATGACTAATTTATCATACGAGGAAAGACTTGACAGTTTAAATCTCTTCACCCTGTCATACCATAGGCAGGGAGGAGATTTAATCACAATGTTTAAAATTTTAAATTATGACTACGGACCTGACCTATTCCGTGTGGTTATAGATGCCTAGTCGATTTTACGTACATGCAAATAATTCGAGCATCATTACATGCGTGGAGTTTAGTTCACAAGGATGCATTACAGTAAAATGACTGAGAACATCTTCATAAAATGACCAACTGAGGATTTTCATATTCCTAATAATTACATTCAAATTAACTAGCAATTATTAAATCAACATGAGTGTATCACATGATAACACGCACGTGGACGATAACATGTTACGCACTTAATGCACAAAAGACCAGATTTTCAATTTTATGGAAATGGTTAGAAATGAAGGGGAAGGACAAACAGTATGGATAAAGAATAGTTAATCGGAAGATAGTGCAACTACACTTCATTAGTATCTTAATGGACTGATATGCAGAAACGTCACGTGCACCTTCTACTACGCATCAAGGAATTTGTTTAACAGTTAAATTTTTTACTAAAGGTCAAGTATGACACTGCTGTTAACAACTGTGAAGTGAATGTAAAGTAAATAATAAATAAATAACTGCAATTTTCTGTAACGCACAACTCAAATTTGAACTTAGTAATGTCCAATATCCAATATCGTTTTTACGAGCTAGTATAAACCAATTTGATTTCTTTGTGCTCGCCTCTTGATTGTGAGGTAGAGGTTCCTGATCTTTGGTAAACGTCTGTGTAGCTCGTCCCGCCACTCGACTGTCGTAGCTTTGGTTGACTCCAACAGGAGTAGTGCTGGGATTAATTATATGGCGTCTGTAGTATGAAATGTGTTAAGACTGTTACTACTGTGAATGGAGTTGATCCTTTCACCAGTTAGTCTTTCGGTATCGTCGTCAATGGAAAAGAGACAATAATAATAATAGATATAATTAGTAAAGGTATTCAGACTAACAGACAGAGAAAAAATAAGAAAACGTAACAACAGTCAGTCAACCGGTATATATATATATATATACCGGTAATAATGATAATAATAATGGGTGTAGTTAAAGCTGTCAGGAGAGTAAGACGGAAGAGAATGTAAAGAAGTAAAACGACCAGTTTAATTGTCTACCTTTGAATGGTATATGCGATTTTAAGGGGATAGGCCATTTGGATGAAGTCCTCGTGTCGCTGCATGGTTGTCCAGCCTTCGCTTAAAGGCGTCCACAGATGGTGCCATAGCTACATCTGCCGGTAAGGAATTCCAGGGACGGCAAACCCGCAGGGAAAAGAAGTGGGAGCGCACCCGGGTCCTTGCCTTCTGATGAGCTATCCTTCTAGGATTTCCACGAGGGAGCCTATACCTACTCAGAGGCAGAACACCTTTGTTTGGGTGATTCTGATCATTTGTTATTTTGTAGGCAGTAATTAAATCCCCCCTAAGACGACGGTAAATAAGTGTGAATAGGCCTAATTTCTTCAGCCTTTCATCATATGGTTTATATCGGAGACCAACCACTCCTTTTGTTGACCGTCGTTGGACTCTTTCCAAAAGGTTGGCGTCTCTTTTAAGCAGTGGGGGTGCAATGATATTATGCACTTCAAGATGCGGTCTGACGTATGTTTTATACAACCTTAGAAAGAGCTCAGGAGTGAGTGCACCTAATTGTCTATGTGTAAAGTGTATGACCGCATATGCCCTCGCTACATCCCCCGTGTGATTCACGCTTGTGTCCATTTTCTCCGTTAGAACTAGACCTAAGTCACGTTCCGACGTTGAGCAGGACAAGCTTTCATTGCACAGGGTGCAACTTGCATTCTGCAGTTTACAGGTGCGTAACTTCACTACTTTGCACTTTTTCAGGTTGAAAGTCATTCCACTGGTTACCGCCCAGTCTTCCAGAAGCCTTAGATCTGCCTGCAGCCTATCTGAGTCCTCCGGACACTTTACCGCCCTCCATATCTTTACGTCATCAGCGTATAGAAGAGTCGGGCAGTTTAGACGGCATGGTAAATCATTGATAAAAATCAAGAACATCAGTGGTCCCAGGATAGAACCCTGCGACACTCCTGATGACGAGCTGTGCCAAGATGATCGGACTCGATTGACCTTGGTGCAAAATTGCCTTTCAGTTAGGTAGTCCTTCAACCATGACAGAAGTGGTTTACCTAGACCTACCTGGCTTATTTTGTGTAGGAGAAGGTCATGGTGAACAGTGTCAAATGCCTTCTCAAAGTCTAGAAAGATCACATGGACAGGAACATTCATATCCCAGCATGATGTCCAATCGTCCCAAGCTGATAATAAGTTAGTGACGCAGGATCTTCCTTTCCTGAAACCGTGTTGGGCTTCATGGAGTATTTTAGACCTATCCAGATATTCCCTGATGTGATCATCAATAATACTTTCCAGTACTTTCGATACCACTGGGAGTAGAGCTACTGGTCTATAACTGGTGAGATTTTGCCTATCCCCACCCTTGAAGATCGGAGAAAGGATGCTTCTTTTCCATTCCTTTGGCAGTTTCCCCGATTCCATGGAGTGTTGGAACAAGTCGCATAAAGGCCTACAGAGAGCTTCGGCGCACTGTTTCAGAATAGATGGCCTGATGTCATCACAACCTGGGGACTTCCCAGGTATGAGTCGCTGCAGCTTTCTCAGTACTATTGCAGGGTTTATTTGAGGGGTGGCTATTTGGTCTTCCTCCTGTGAAATAGTCATGCCACCATTTTGGTTCGTAACGGTAATACCCACCTTGCTGTTTAGCTGTTTGGCGAAGGCTAAACTGAATGTTTCAGCCATCCCCAGACTAGTGAGATATTGACCGTTTTGGCCTACTAAGGCGCAAGCCCCTTGGTTGGTTGGTTTCCTTTCCGACATGAATCGGTACAAATTCTTCGGGTTTGCCAGGAGTGTTTTAGCAAGGTTAGCCTGGAATGACCTTCTGTCCCTCCTGACTCTTGCATTGCACCGGTTCCTGAGTTCCAGGTATGCATCATGGTCGATCTGGCTTCTAGATACGCGCCACGTAAACCAAGCCTTCCTCTTTGCTTGCAGAATACGCTGCGTGCCTCTCTTTAACCATGATGATTTTCTTTTTGGCTGTGCTGTGACTAAAGGGACGGTATCCGAGATCGCTGTATGAATAATCTTTTTTACCGCTTCCCAGTGTTCATCCACAGACAGCTCATCCCATGCTAAGGGCCAGTCTGCATCGGACAAGAGCCTCCGCATTTCAGCGTAGTCAGCCTTGCTGTAACACAGACATGGTTGCGTAGCGTCCCACTGCAAGTGCTCACGGAGAACGAGGTCGAAACCTATGACTGCATGGTCACTACTTCCTAGAGGAGTCATGACCTGGACCTTTTCGACGAGTAGTTGGTCACTAGTTAGAATGTAGTCTAGTTTTGATGACTTTCCACTAGGGCCCCAGCTAGCGTCGTCTCCAACATTCTCAGTCAGTCCTGTGTCCCGAATAGCTTGCAGTAGATTTCGGCCGAATTTTCCCTTAGCATACCCCGAGCCAAGGTTCAGTGATGGGGCATTGAAATCTCCAGCAATGGTGATTTGGTCATAGCCCAAGTCTCGTATCCCTGTGATAGTGCTGAGCAGTAGCTGATTGTGCTCTGCCCCACAGGTGGGAGATCGGTAGATGCCACCAAGTAAATGCTTGGTGTGGCCTACGGTGAAATGACACCATATGGAGTCTGGGAGTTCAATAAGTGGTGTGTCCGTTGTGCGAACACATTTAAGTTGCCTATCAAAGTATATGGCAACTCCCCCTCCTTCCTTATTATCCCTGTCTCTCCTGACCAAAACCATATCACCTATACTGATTTCATTATCGGCGATAGTGGGGGTTAGCCATGTTTCGGTGAGAATGATTATTTTCAGTTGTAGGTGTGCTTGGAGATTTCGGAGTTCACCTACTTTTCCTCTCAGCCCCCTCACATTGCTATACAGGCAGCTGACAGCGAGTCTTACAACCTCAGCGTGTTGTGGGGTAGTTGACGTGAAGCTGTCTGTTGGTAGGGAACTTAGTGTTGGGACTAATTGGCCAGTTCCGATGGAACCGGCCCATTGTGGTTTTTTCCCTTGGATTTAGGCAGGACACTTGGGTGGCACAGACTGTTATTCTCAGAACTGCATCGCTCGAGTGTCACTGAAGCTTGGGGACGTATTAAAGCCTCAGTTTGCTGCCTCCTTATGGTTCGAGGTCTACTTTCGCAACATCGGATGTGTCCTCCCAATTTCCCCTTGATCTCATACCACCGTTGAAGTGTTATGGCCAACTGCTCTGGGGAGTTGAATGTGACACTAAGCAGCTTTGGGGAGCTAATCAGTGTGAGATGAGCGGGGCGAGGTAGTCGGTAAACGGAGACGGCTCCAGAAGCGCCAAGGGCCATCTGAGACGACAGCCATCTCCACTGCTGTACGTCATGCATGTGTTTTTCACAGGCAGTGCCCGTTTCCAGCTCCGGGACACCGTGCACTACCATAGAGGTGGAAGGCAAAAGTTCCGGTGACTCCCTTGCCATTTGTCTGACAGCCCATGGTCTGTCTTGTCTCACCCTTATGTTAGAGCTTCTGTCGATGGCTAGTACCTGAGCCATCAATAGTACCTTTTCGGCCTCTTCGGCAGAGTCCAGTGTAACCCGTAATGGGGGTGGCTTAACTTGAGGTGTGTGGACACCCCTGTACAGCCTGCACAATTTCACTGAACTAATATTCAGACCTAGTTTATTGCACAGGTTGGACCACTGTTCCTGATCAAACA
Source organism: Trichobilharzia szidati (assembly GCA_944472155.2). Taxonomy (NCBI): domain Eukaryota; kingdom Metazoa; phylum Platyhelminthes; class Trematoda; order Strigeidida; family Schistosomatidae; genus Trichobilharzia; species Trichobilharzia szidati. The sequence goes on along the minus strand of OX235276.1, from coordinate 14,605,651 downwards.
GGGCCCGCTGTTCAAGCAAGCTGTCCTTGCTCACAGGTACGTTAAAGAGGATGAGCGAATTAGACCGATTAACCTCAGACTTAGGTTTGGCCAGTTGTTCAACATAGTAAATATTTCTTAGAGCTTAGAACAAACTGTATTTTCCTTCGATGATGCTGTCAGTCTCATTGGAAAGCCAAAATGTATCCTCGATGGAATATTACTGGGAATACCCAACTCTAATACGCCTCTTGACCCCAAAAGTAAAGGCGCATTCACTACGACATCTTACTCTGATTAATATTCCACGATTCATCCACGTTTTCACTTTTCACAATGTCCTGAACGCTTTAAACGGAGTTATTTGAAAAATCACTCCTGAAAACTTGAGGGAAAACTGTAAAAGTCAATGCGGACATCGTAGTAACATGATTTCCCAGGTTGATTCTCATTCTGATTTTTAAAATATTCACCAAAGTGTCTTCAACGTTCGATTCGTACGTTCTACTAATCTGTTTCCCTCGGGATGATTCTCCGTGGCTCTAGATTTGCGAATGAGTGGCACATCTTTCCGACTAAAAGGCTTCCGAGGCCACAATGTAGTGCTTTTGGTGCATCCCAGAGGGAAACCAACAGTTAGATAGCTCGTTCAGAGGGCAGAGTCCCATATCATTTTTTAAAATAATCTGCACATTTAAAATGCATCAGTTCCTAGACCTAGTCTCTCGTGGCGGCCTTGTAATGTCCATCCCCACTACTTCATTCGGGTATCAGACCTTCATATTGATAAGTAGTGTTCGAGGTATTCTCTGTGGGTTCTTTATCTTACCACATGTCACATACTCAGTGAAAAATTCTTTAGTTCAATATCGTCTTTTGATAACGTTGCGAGGTGGTCGTTATCAGCATCACAGCATGCAATTTTGTTTATATGGTGAGGTGAACTTTCAGAATGGATTGATCCTCTACATGTGGTTGGTGATGCCAAACAACACAGTAAGATATCAATCTTATATTCTAAAATCTCTACTGGTCTTGAGTGTCTGGTTATTGTTTGATGGGTGCGACAGAGTGGAGTGTTGACATCGCATACATGCCATCATCTATTTCGGCGGGTTTATTGATTCTAATGTCTTCATCTCAAAAGGCAAGACCTTATGGAATGTTTGCAGTTGGACTTCGCAGCCAGATTTGATAAGGGAGTTGTTTATCTATTTCTCCACCTACTTCGAGGCTTTGCACATCCTGCATGAGCTGAGACATAGTTTTATTGCCTACCTCAACGCTACTTAACAAACGGTAGAGTGCTCGTCTGTCGGAGAGTGATGTGCAGCGTGATACTTCTTTCAATTTCTCGTGAAGGGATTTCATGCCGAAATGAACGATGTGTCACAGTACTTGCTTCGCGACTTCGTCTAATAGTACAGAGCTCGAAGTACCATGTTTAGCGTTCTGCAAAGGTAGCTTATTGGCAGTGAAATAGTGTTCCACTAGAGCAAACCAAAAATGGGGATTTCTGGGTTCTTGATATAACTCACCATATTAGGAAAGACTTAACGGAAGGGGGAATCCATTACAGTTGTAGCGGTAGATAATCCCCCCACCCCGAAATTATTAGCCTACAGCATTCATCACTCAAAATCGGATGCTGACCTTCACTGTTTAAAGTGGAGTAGTTTGGCTGAAGGTTAATGGTCAAGCATCGACTCCATATGGCACGGCTTCGTGTCACGTTCCTTCGTTCCTACTTGATCCCTAGCTAGTTAAATAACCATCATCACACTAAGATTTTGACCAAGAAATATTTGTGTATTTCAGAGGATCAATTTGGTGTTTTGATTTGCTTTTGGTCTACGCAGAACTATCACTGTATGAATTATGGTTGTGAGAACTTGTGTTAGTATACTTCGTGCTATCGGTAGCGTCAGCACTGTTTCATCTCCTTAGCTATGTTCAGAGTTCCAAGAAATAACTACAAATCTTACCTATCTCCTCCTTTCATTTCCAACAGGTCGAAAAACCTCAGATGGAATAGAAATAGAGTCCATGAGCTGAAGAAAAGCTGCATATATGGCGAGCACTGATTCTCCAACAGTCATACACAGCTGTCCAGTACTCACAGGTTTTCCAGTGGTTCTCTAACCAATGTCAGTCCATGATGAAATCCTGTAACAAATCATACACTCTCAGTTTTGGCTTCCAGAAGAGGTGGTGTCTGTATTTCCCATCTACTTGTTCAAGGAAAGATTACAAAAGTGCAGGTAAATATTGGAAGATGATTAACACTGATAGTGAAGCCTTCTATACTCAAGCGAAAACCTACATCAAAGTTTTTGAATTTTCCACCATGCAACAGCTGGTGCTGAAGGCCACTCCTTTTGTCGACTGTTTCAACAGAAGATATGCAGTAAGCCGAAATTCCACTTTGGCAAGCTGTCATGCTACAGGATTTCATCATGATTGGACATCGGTTAGAGGACCATTGAAAAATCTGGGAGTACTGGACAGCTGTTTCGTCCTAGTTTGTGACTCTTCAGCAATACGCACCCATAAAGTTTCGAACCCAGGGCCTTCTGGTTACAAGGCAGGCTAGCTCGTTGACCACTAAGCCACTGGGACCCGATCCACTGGCACATGAATTCTCACATCTGCCAATTCACGACATAGTGCGAACGCTAGCCAATGTCTTCGGCGAGTATTTGTCCTCACACCTGACCCATAGTATCTAGAATCATTGAAAGAATAGTTAAAGATGATATTATCAAACATATGCTCAGCTGCAATATTCTAAGTCCCAACCAACATGGATTCCTAAAATCCAGATCATGCATGACATGTCACCTTGACTTATCTAACTATATAACTAGTACTAGTACTAGTCATCTACTTCGACATATCCAAAGCCTTTGACCGCGTTGACCATTTGCTTCTAATAAATAAACTGAACTCCTTAGGAATACGTTACCCATTATTAGGATGGATTGAATCATTCCTTAACAATAGGTCCCAAGTAGTTAGACTGGGGTCTGTAAACTCTAAACCTAGTCCAGTCACTTCTGGAGTAGTTCAAGGTAGCGTCTTAGGCCCCCTTCTATTCACTCTATATGTCAACGACATATAAATAAATAAATAAAATTTATTCTCATGGTACAGTACATGAGGGACGCCAGTTTACAGGCATCATCAAATTGTTACAGAAATAGAACCATATAATTCAATCACAATTTACAGGCAGTAGCAAGATATGCTTTATATGTTCGCTGGAGATCAAACATACGCTTGATAAATGTTAATCCCAGTAGTATAAAACAGCCTTTTCACTTATATACAATCATTTCTGTGCAAAGTTGGAAAAATCTGCTAGATTGTCAGTGAGTGCAACACAACAGGAAATACAGGAGTATTGTCTTCGTATTAACAAAAAACCAGGTCTTTGGTGGATGGATTATAAGTGCCTGGGAAAAAAATAAAACTTGAAGTCAATTTTCATGCATAACTTTGTTGTGTGCAGAATCCTTGAATTATAGTTTATTGATGTTTTGTTTTGAAATCAGTAATATGTTTATCTCATTCGATCTGAAATGTCATTGTTGGGAGTAAATACATAAGCTTCAGACGCATTAATTAATGGATTTCTACTGCTTGTGGGTATTTTCTTAGCGTGAGGAAGGTTTATGAAATTCAGCTGTTCCGACAGGAGTTGAGAATATTAACTACTCAGCAACATTATGGATATAAGTTCATCACATTATCCAAGGAAAGGTGGGTTGCAGTCGGATTCAGCTGTTTCTCACTTGGTAAACCATTCATCTTTGCAGATGATCTTAAAGTAGCTTACACATTCCACTGTGATGACTTAGGATACTTTCAGAAAGCTGTTCAGGAAGAACTAGATAGAGTAACTGCATGGTCCTCCACATGGAACCTAAAATTCAACCTTAAAAATGTGGTTGGGTCTGTTTCGGTGCACCCTCAATAAATATCAAACTGGTACTTGAATCTATTGACTTGCCTAAACTCCAAAGTGTTGTTGACCTAGGACTCAGGTACTCTAGTGACCTGATGTTTTCTGAACAAGTGGCGACACAGACGCGTAAATCGAGGATGCTCTTAGGATGCATACTCAGGAATTTCCACAACTACGAAGCGAAACTTGTATTATATAAAACTCGTGTCAGACCACTACTTGAATATTGTCCATTTATTCTCAGCAGCACTCGCGTAAGTGACAAACTTGAAATAGAAAGTGTCCAACGATACTTCACGTCTAAACTACTAGGATTTGACTGCGAAAAGGACTACACATCAAGGTGTATAACTCTAGGTATCGACCCACTTTGGATGAGATGACTGAGCATTAACCTGACATTCTTCTTTAAAATCTTGCATAAAATATCATTCTCAGACAATAAGGAGATACAGTTCTCACCTGAAGGCTCTTACAACCTTCGTAACCAAACGTGCACAGTGTCTAGGAAAAACTGTAAAACAGCACTCCGTGCAAACTTCTTCATAGTCATGTACTCTAAGATCTGGAACAGTTTACCCCTAGAAATAAGGACCTGTCACTCTATTATAACCTTCAAACGCTTGCTATATAAACTGTTTCATCCCAATGACTATGCCAATCACACCGCACCACTTATTTCTAAAACGCATCAGCTATTGGAACACTATAACGCCTAGACTCATTACTAAATATTATGACACTAAATAAACTCTAAGACTTTGCAAAAATACATGAAAGAACAGCTAGATTATAGGTAATATTTACTATACAATGATATGCATTTGTAAACATTTATATATACATAAAATATTAATGTTTTCTTCATTTTTACATACTTTATCTTTCTGCTATTCTGCCGCTGAGCGAGCTCTTCTATATACCTCCTGGTCGAGGTCGAACAACCCAACGTCTAAACTGAAATGACCATTTAAGTAAATTCAAACTCAAATTCCATGAACGATCCGATGCAACCGCTTGAAAACGCTGGCTAACATTCTGTACAAGGAGTATTCTTGATCTGAAATAAAGAAGCAACTGGTTTTCAAACAGTTTTCAATGCACTACTCAACTTAAGTGTACAGTCTTTCATGCTGACACAAATGGCGCAAATGGATAGTTCTAGAATCGACCTCGACCCCATTCCATGCAGTAAAACAATCCAACATAACCTTATATAATTTTCGTATCAACGATCAAATTTCTTTCCTATCATAAGACTTCGATTAGACTGCTGAAAAAATGGAATAAATACATCACTGACTCAAAATAATACACCAATGAACTTTAACTCAATTCTGCTGTTCACAACAAAGTTAAATAGGAGAATTGACTTCGAGCTTTATTTTTCCCAGATATTTGTATTACATTCATCTGATGTCTGGGTTTTTTGTTAATGCGAAGACAATATTTCTATATCTCTTTATGTGTTACACGGACAGACCATTTTGCAGACTGTTCCGACTGACTGCAATGTCAGAAAGAACAAACAAACTGTAAATTCAACATACATCGAAACATGTGTAATTTATTTAAAAACTCATCCATCCCTTTACAATTGGTATGTTCCTGCATAAACAGGAACAAATATGTATATTAAATCACTACAAACCAATACTTGAATGTCGTGCTACTGTTGACTGCGTGTGCTCAAATCAGTGACCAACTGAAAAATCTAAATATATTTCTCATCGTTCACGGTTAAATGTTTTCGTTTTGGCCATTTTCCAAACATATCAAACAAGCCCAATGGGGAGCGGATGATTACAAATGCGTATTGTTAAATCATTGCATTCTTCACCTACAGTCTCTACAGTCAGTGGTCATAACCTTGTTGGATTTTGAGTGCTGTGCCATATAAGTTCATTCTGATGAGAAGTGCATGGTGTTTGTTATAGCATCTACCGCCATGCAATGTTTTTATGTAGACCCAGCCTGGATTATGATGCGTCGCCCTATGATCTTTGGTGGTCTAATGCGAAGTAAGTTCTTCTGGTCTCCTGTCTTAGCTTTGGCAGACACTGAGTTAGATGGGGCTTGTATTCTAAGAGTAGATTTGGTCTGGTCCCAAACTGTAGTACTGCTGTGATAAACGTTAGTTCTGTTGAAAGTGAGTCGCACAGAGTTGTAGAAAAGAATGAGATAGTAATGAGGCTGGACTTATCCGGCATGTTGGTTGAAATTTCGCTCGGCAAATTTGTTTTGTCAATAATTTTTAATAAAATTTTGTTATATGTTTTCTGGATTGATAGGAATTCTCATTTCCTGGCTAGTTATGTTGGTGTCCGCGCCATTTAATCTGACTGCGACACACTTAGCATATTGGTTGTAATGATTAGTGTTTCATGCTGAATGCGTCAAAACATCTCTACAATGAAGAAGATGGGGTAGTTGGGGGGTAATGTCATCTACACAAATAGTTTATTTCTTGTAGAAGCTGCAGCTTTCGACATAGTGTCATTCAATGAAGACTACGTAAAAATGTGGCTATTTTCGTGTGAAGAACGGTACTATTTTACAAAAGAATGCCATCAGTACATGGGAATCACCTATAAATGCCAACAGAACATAAAACCGATGTGTAAACGAACGGCTACGGAACTGCAATCCAACATAACTGACTAACATGGACGAAAATGACCCTTGAGCGTCTGACTCCATCAATGACCTTGAGCATGCGGGATAATTTCAGCCTTGTAATGATATATCTAATAACATCACAAAATATAAACAGAAATACAAGCAAAAATAGGTTTACTAATAAATAAACTGGTTAAACACAACATTAAGATAAGAATTAATGTTTGCTAAGGATTTAGCCAGGAAGCTTTGATTTTTGTGCACTACGTCTTTGGTTAGATAGTTAAATGGATACATATTGTGTATCGGTGCACGATGATCTGAGAGCGACTTTATTGCATATCCCCTCAATGACGCTTGTTGCTATGTTGCTATTGGTTTCAAGTGGCCTTGGTTTTGGGGGAAGATTTAAGTGATGTAATATTGTGATTTCATAGACATAACTCAGGCTCATACGTGAAAGAAATTTATTATCCTGTAATAGGGAAAAGTTGTTCAGAAGATAAGGAGGACGTTATTTTTCAGTTTATTTGTGTATATGCTATTGTGCACCGAGTTGCACTGAGTTTTTAATGCAACTGTATGTAACTGCATTTACATAAAGTGAAACATTACGAATTATAGGTCTTCAACCAGGAGCCCTGGACAGGCTATTGATCCCTCCTAAACCTTGACGGGTTTAAATAACTTCAGTGAGTGTTCGAGAAAGTTACTTCAGTAGCCGAATGTTGTCTCACCCCGGGGAGGGAGGATGGCGCATGCTGATCAACAGATTTGGTGGTGGTTACACATGTGAATCGCTCCAGTCTGTAGGACAGCAACATGCATTTTTGGCAGGGAGCGACCACAAAACAGTGCTTTGTGCACTACCACTTCCACCAAGTAGCAATGCAGCCCATACCCCTACTTCACAACAAATAACATACAGGAACTGCAGTAAGACAGACTGGACTCTAGTGAAATCAATGTTAAGATCCTCAGAATGGAGAGAGTACTTCTATACTGATAACCTCTCGAGAGCTCTGAGCATCTTCTATCATAACTCGAACACATGCTTAGATGCTGTCATTCCACTCCAAACACTTAAGCTTTCCCCACATAGAAAGTCATCCATAAAAGCAAAGGATCGTAAGAAACTGAAGAGACTCTCGACAAGCTACTTCAAACACCACGACTTTGGCACACTAGGTTTAATACTTAACACCCTTAGCTCCATCTCACAAGCTCGAGATTTCCGTATGAGAAACGAAGAACGCATCGCAGTAGCCAGTCCTGCTAGAGTGTATGCACTCACGGAAATCTTAAATAAGCGAATGAATCGCAAAAATCACAGCATTTCCCTCCTCATAGACAAAGGTAGGCTATGCACTAATTCTGCAGACATGTGTGAATTAGTTAACTCAGCTTTTGCAGGTAACTACCTTAAGCCCACAGTCCGGTTACTCAATATACACCCTGCTACTAATGTGGCACAAACTCCATCTCCACACACACCAAACTTAATAAGTAATGTTGAATTTAACTATGCTAACATTAAACAAACTATAAGAACCCTGAAATGCTCAAAAGGTTTCGGTACTGACGGCATATCATCCTATTTTTATAAATATGGTGGCCCTGACATCCCCTTACTACTACTTAAAATATTCACAATGTCCTCAGAAACCCAAACTTACCCTGATGTGTGGAAAAAAGTTTATTATGCCTAAACACAAATCTGGCTCGAAAACTGAAGTCAGTAACTACAGGCCGATCAATATCACACCTATAGCATCTAGAATTATGGAGAGACTAGTTAATGATAACCTAATCAAGCATATGCTTGGCTGCAACATTATAAGTCCGAACCAACATGGATTCCTAAAATCCAGATCTTGTTTAAAATGCCACATAGACTTCTTTAACTTTGTGACCAGCAGTCGTGACAGACGACAACTAGTACTTGTCATCTACTTTGACATCTCAGAGGCATTTGACCGTGTCGACCATTTACTACTAATGCATGAGCTGAGATCCTTAGGAATACGTGACCCACTATTAGGATGGCTCAAATCATTCCTTAACAGTAGGACCCAAATAGTTGAACTCGGATCTATAACTTCGAAACCTAGCCCAATCACCTCTGGTGTAGTACAAGGTAGTGTCATTGGACCCCTCCTATTTACCCTATATATTAACGACATATGCGCTTGCTTTTCTCATGGGAAACCATTCATCTTTGCAGATGACCTCAAAGTAGCTTATACATTCCAATCTGATGACCTAGGGTACTTCCAGAATGTTGTACAAAAAGAACTAGATAAAGTGACTGCTTGGTCGTCTTTATGGAACCTCCAATTTAACCTTAAAAAATGTGGCTGGATCTGCTTCGGTGCACCCTCAATCGACATTAAATTAACGCTTCAATCGGCTAACCTAACCAAACTCCAAAGTGTCGTTGACCAAGGTCTAAGGTACTCGAGTAACCTAACATTTTCTGAGCAAGTGGCATCACAGACTCGAAAGTCGAGGATGCTCTTAGGATGTAAACTCAAGAACTTTCACGACAATGAAGTAAAGCTCATTCTGTACATAACTTGTGTGAGGCCACTACTAGAATACTATCCATTTATTATTAGCAGCACTCACACACGTGAAAAGCTAAGAATGGAAAGTATCCAACGATATTTTACCTCAAAACTACTTGGCTAGGAATGTAAGGAAGACTATATCTCACGGTGCATGATTCTTCAACTTGACACACTCTGGACAAGACAACTAATGATAAACCTAGTATTCTTCTATAAGGTCCTACAAAAAATATCATTCTCAGACAGTAAGGACATACAGTTCTCACCACAAGGCTCTTAAGATCTGAGTAACCAAACTTGCACAGTGAAAATAAAAGCCTTTAAGTCAACACTCAGCGAAAAATTCTTCACAGCCATGTATTTTAAAATATGGAAAAACTTGCCCTAGAAGTCAGGAAGTGCAATATCGTTATGAGATTCAAACACTCCCTGTACAGAAAACTTAACTATACCGATTATATGAATAAAATATTCAGTCCTAGAAGGAATCAAATATTAGTACACCAAAGTATATAAAGGCGCCTAAATACCTTTATTACTCTAGAGACTATAAGTAAACTAGACGCATAGATGCATAAAAAGACTTAGTAGAAATAAATATTTGTTCATCAAATTACAATGTACAACGAATATAAACATAATTGTCCCACTCCACATACTTTTCCTCTGCCCTCTGGTACATTTCTGTTGTATTTGCCTTGTAGTAGAAGTTGCATTGGTCTACATTCCGACTGAAGATGAGAAACAATTGAAGTCACTTACTCATATATCACCCCTCAAGGTTTGGCTAGTAATGGCTCAGCATCCTTGATGCAATCCACTGTCGCCATAACAAGACGCTGTACAGCATCTTATACAAGCACTGTCAACGATCTAAAATGGCTTTTATATAGCTTTCTACGTGTTTATCAACTTACTCGTACGGAACAACCATGCAGTGACAAACGGCGGGCTATGGGTGACTTGGGTGAAGTAAAGCAAATCTGCTTGACAATGACCAGTATTAATCTGCATTCAGTTGAATTCACGTCCGGTATTACTTGCAATAAGAATGATGTCAAAATCATACAAATAAATCACTCATTTTAAATTAATACCCAATTTGAACATAAAACAAGAACAAGATACGATGCCGCAGACAACAAAGCTATATGGAGGAATTGACTTCAAGCTTTATTTTTTCCCAAATATTTGTAATTTATCCGACACATACTTGGGTTTCTTTTGTTAATGCGAAGACAATATTTCTATATTTCTTTATGTGCTCCATTGAACGACTAACTATCAGAATGTACTCACTAACTGATGTCAGAGAGGACAGCAACCATGTAATTTCACTATAAATCAAATTCATGTAATTTAAATAATACTTATCCATGCCTGTACAACTGGTGTGTCCTACATAGATAGGAAATATATATTAGACTTTATATTCCTTTGTTCTACTAATTGGCAGTGGTAAACCGAAAAACTCGATGTTCGTACGGCTTTTGAGCATAATATCGCCGAAAGGATATCTGTTTTGAGCCTCTTGCTCCCTTCTCTCTAGTGTGCTGATGCGTATTTTCCACGATTTGGAAATATGCAAGGACCTTTTAACAGTGAGAGAACTCAAATGGTGTTTGTGTTATTTTGTCAAACTTGGAGAAGGGAATGCGAAATTGGAATTCTCGGAGGGCTGCAATAAGAATCACAAACATCCGAAATGGTTCTTATATTTGCTCTGGGGTATCATATTTACCCAGTTCCAAAAATCTTTCAACATCACACAAGAAACCCCGTTGATTCGACCAGTTCGCATATATTCGAGTTGCAGCGAAACACATCACGGGAATTTTCTGTCATTTGCGAATCACCACTAGGTGAAAGACAACTGTTAAGTGAATGTTTCCTTGGTGTAAAACAAACGACCTGGGAATCGCACATGAACAAAAGCCCTAAATCTACTGAAGTCCAGAGGGAGTTCCCCATTGACCCTGGTAAATTTGCTTTCAATCAATCCTCAGCCATTTTATTGACTTTACGATAAGAAGCCTAATATTTAGGGTTGAAATTCTGTGGCGTAAATCCACACAACAGCGGACTTCACACGTATATTCGAATGGACAATCTAACCAGTCAAAAAGCAATGTTACCCCGAACTCTGACACAAAATTGTTGAATTGTGAAGTCAGCACTCTTCTACTGCTGTAATCACTACCTCACCTAAATACCTAAAGTCTTGCATGTTTGTAAAAAGGAGCACAAACAGCATCCCAAAGAAATAAGAAGATTTAATGATTACAGGTCTAGATAAACGTTCAAGAGTGGTTGTCAAGGAACTTAGCCCTAAGTTCCTATCGTAATGAAGACTTAAGCTATTGAGCCGATAAATACTATGCGCTTTCTTCAACTTTAAATCCAAAACACCAGTATTCCTTGAACGAAATTATATTGTTTGGCAATTAAATTGAAGAAAACTACAAAGTCTGCAAACAAATGTTAAGTACAAATGAAGTTATAAAGTACTTTTATTCGTATTTAAATCCAGTCTTCCTTCAACTTGCAAGCGATCGTTCCATTCGCGCCTTCAATTGCCCGCCAATGGTTGCCAGTTCCAATAAAACAAACGTTCAATGTTCACTTCCATTGACACTCCCCGGCAAAAAGGTGTCCATCCCTTTTTTCCACAGCGGCGGTAACCTTGAACTGAACTGCCAATGCGGGAACCTGGGCCAATCGGGACTAGGCTAAAAATTGGAAAAGCAAGACAAAAAAGTCCAACACACAACAAACATACCACATCACACCGACAAGCTCTCCCCGGCGCATGGGATCTACGCTCTCTGACGACAATACCACCACTGATCTGGTTCACGAAGTATCGATTGCTTCATTCCACTCGAGCCCAATCCTCTCCCCGGCGTATCCAATCGCGTACGCTGACTCTAACTCTACTCGATTCGTTCACAAGTTTAGAAGTGAATTCAGAAGTACTTACAAAAACGTTACAAGATGATTCACACAATGCGACAACTATAAAATTAACCGACAATCAGATGAATCGGAACCCACTGAATTACTCAACGCAAACATATGTACAATCAATACATCAAATATTGTGGATTCTGCCTTGACGAGCTACCCTTGAAGAACTGTAGGACTTACAGCAGTACGCCTACATTCCTTCTCAGGTTGACGATCCAAGTGGAAGACGTCCGCACACAAACAAAATTCATCAACAGATAGAAGAGGGATGATACCAATTGATTATATACAACATGAACATATGTACAAAATGATACACCAAGTACGATGGCCTGCTCTTCGACGTACTACCCTTGAAGAATTGTAGGACTTACAGCAGTACGCCTACAACCCTTCTCAGGTTTACGCCCTTAAGTTGGAAAATCGTCGTTGAGCTCATTTGCTGACCTCCCTCCATCATCTATATCCTCGACTCTGAATGGTAACACGCCCATGACATTGCATCGTGGAAGGTAGATGACTAACAAACATACGATGTATCTGACCAACCAAGCGAAGGTACAGAGTAATTTGCACCAAAGATAATAACATTCAAATAGTAGTTTGAAACCTGAAATGCCTTTATTCGCCGAAGTCAGTCTAACAGTTACCACCTTGTACACAGTTGGCTTATCGTCACTAAACTGGCCATTAACTTTAGTCCCTTCGAACGGACCGACACTAGCATAATCACTGCATAAGACACGTGGGTTCATGGACGACTCTTTTGCTGCATATGACAACGCCAACGACGACTGGCTGACACCAGTTAATGAACTTAGCGGTGTACCAGAAGCAGTTGTTGTTAGACCTTTAGGAGGTTGTCTAACCACAGGATTACCACCACTGCTATCTTTCATTATTGGCTCCAGTTCAGTTTTAACATCTGTCGATAGTTGGGCTACACTCGGATCACTTACACTGACGGCCTCACGAGTATCCATACGTTCTCCAACCGCATCTGCCTTTAATTCTACTTCACATTCAAGTTGTACAGAACCTTTAGTCAACTCAGTAGTAGTAGGCATTCCGTTAATCTCATCATGATCAGCTACAGACAAATGTGAACTACCGTGACCATTGTTACAAATACCCACTTTACCGCCGTCTGTATGATCGACTTCATCCTTTTCACACTCTTTAATAACAGCCGTAGATGACTCAGGTTCTTCCTCATGAATCCTTAAAGGTTTTATTCCTTTACTCTGACTAGTATTACCTTGTAAACTTGTGGAGTGAGAACTGGACACTGAAACTGTAACCCTCTTCGTATGCACAAACTGTGGTGTCGTCTGAGACACTCTTTTCAACAATGGATTACCAGTTACGACTACAGGCTTCTTCACCGCACCATTATCGATACACGATTCGGAGTCAGAACACGATGACGCTGACTTCACATTTAGCTTGCCACTAAACTTGCTCGTTGCTTCACAGTTCGCCTTTGTATGCACTTCTTGCAAACGGACGAAGCACAACCGTGTTTGTCTTGCAGCTTGTAACTTATCTGTTGGGGACGTCTCACTAAAGCTGCCACAATCATTAGGTTTACTAGACACCATACAGCTTTCTCGAAATCCACTACGCTGAGACCCCTTCATCATAAATGATTGCATTTTACTCTCTGATTTCTCTATTCCAGGGGAGGGATGCAGTATACTAGCAAACTTGCTCAAAGCTTGGTTGACACTGTCTTTCACCAGGCTCACAAGGTCATCCAACCTGGGCTCTAAACCTTCCTCCTCTAGACGTGAACAAACCTTTATAAACTTCCTTTGTAGACGAACAGGTAATCTCTTGGCAACAGCCTCAAGCACGGAACTTGAGTTCAATTTATCTACGCAGTTAAAAGACATGAGTGTATTCCTATATACCATCAAATTATCCTAGAAATCTGCAAGTTCCTCTGCATTATCGTTTAACTGGGATCCGTTACCCTTCACTGTCTCGAAAATACTACGGGATATCATAAATGGTTTTCCAAACCTTTGACGTAGTATCTTACTTGCCTCAGCATATCCTTCGTTCGGGGGCATAAACTTACAGCACTGTATGGCTCTTGCAGCTACACCAGTGCAATATCTCAACAAATACATTAACTTCATTTCATCATTTAATACAAAACCACTCAGCATGACCTCAAACGCTTTGATGAACTGTGGGTAGTCGGCTGGGTTTCCATCGAAGTATCGCGGTTCAAACTTAGGCAATCTTAAGCCCTTACTATCACTTAACGGTGAAGCGTGAACATCAAACTCAACATGCTGAGCATCACACATATCATTACAATTAACAGGCAACTCATTGTTACTTACTTTTTTGTCTGCTTCCATGGTGCCACATCCCTTTCTTGACCCAGGCATTATCCAACGTCACCAAAGGATCCAAATTGCGTTGATAATACTTGTCCAAAGAGAAGCTGGCTGCAGATCTAGTAAGTACACCCAGACGATTTCCAGAAGGCGCCCACGAAGACTTAGAGAAGAATAAAAACTGTCAAGGAACTTAGCCCTAAGTTCCTATTGTAATGAAGACTTAAGCTATTGAGCCGATAAATACTATGCGCTTTCTTCAACTTTAAATCCAAAACACCAGTATTCCTTGAACGAAATTATATTGTTTGGCAATTAAATTGAAGAAAACTACAAAGTCTGCAAACAAATGTTAAGTACAAATGAAGTTATAAAGTACTTTTATTCGTATTTAAATCCAGTCTTCCTTCAACTTGCAAGCGATCGTTCCATTCGCGCCTTCAATTGCCCGCCAATGGTTGCCAGTTCCAATAAAACAAACGTTCAATGTTCACTTCCATTGACAGTGGTCCTCATGGATACACATGTATAACGAACCAACAACTCTGATCCCTGATGATAGCAAATTTTCCAAGTAAAACAACTCTAAAAGCTATAAGTAAACTAGACGCATAGATGCATAAAAAGACTTAGTAGAAATAAATATTTGTTCATCAAATTACAATGTACAACGAATATAAACATAATTGTCCCACTCCACATACTTTTCCTCTGCCCTCTGGTACATTTCTGTTGTATTTGCCTTGTAGTAGAAGTTGCATTGGTCTACATTCCGACTGAAGATGAGAAACAATTGAAGTCACTTACTCATATATCACCCCTCAAGGTTTGGCTAGTAATGGCTCAGCATCCTTGATGCAATCCACTGTCGCCATAACAAGACGCTGTACAGCATCTTATACAAGCACTGTCAACGATCTAAAATGGCTTTTATATAGCTTTCTACGTGTTTATCAACTTACTCGTACGGAACAACCATGCAGTGACAAACGGCGGGCTATGGGTGACTTGGGTGAAGTAAAACAAATCTGCTTGACAATGACCAGTATTAATCTGCATTCAGTTGAATTCACGTCCGGTATTACTTGCAATAAGAATGATGTCAAAATCATACAAATAAATCACTCATTTTAAATTAATACCCAATTTGAACATAAAACAAGAACAAGATACGATGCCGCAGACAACAAAGCTATATGGAGGAATTGACTTCAAGCTTTATTTTTTCCCAAATATTTGTAATTTATCCGACACATACTTGGGTTTCTTTTGTTAATGCGAAGACAATATTTCTATATTTCTTTATGTGCTCCATTGAACGACTAACTATCAGAATGTACTCACTAACTGATGTCAGAGAGGACAGCAACCATGTAATTTCACTATAAATCAAATTCATGTAATTTAAATAATACTTATCCATGCCTGTACAACTGGTGTGTCCTACATAGATAGGGAATATATATAGCTGAATGTTGTCTCAGCCCGTGGTGTCAGGATGGCGTATGGTGATATAGAGGTTTGGTGATGTTTACACATATGATTTGATCCATTTTTAGGACAGCATCTTACATTTTTCTTGGCTCGAATATTAGACATATGTCTGGATCCTTAAAGGAACCTGTAAGGAATGTACATATATAAATCTCAAAAAATGCTGTTGTTCCAAACATATACATGCCAGCTCGGCTTCTGGTCTTGATGCTACCCAATGGACGCAGCAGAAATTCGTGGGACATCTAACAGGTCAGCTTGTCCTACAGGTTCCAACCCTTCAGATCTTTGAATTCACATCTCACTGAAACATCACTTATGTGCCTCACAGCAATCTTTTTATCCACGCACTACTGTTCCCTATTTTACCTTAACTACCTAGGCCTTTAATAAAGCTAGAACTTACTCTTTTGTTCTCATTCGCGGCTTGTTAAGAGTCTGGTTGCTCTGGTGGAAAAAACAGAGCAACAACACCAGTGTTTGAACAAAGCTATATTTTCATTGGAAACGTCATAGTTTCCCATGGTGAGATCAATATAGATGGCATCATATAACACAAATGTTTACCATCATTCCAAGCACTCTATAGTTCTTTCTTGTATTTATCTTGTAAATATACTTCCAATAATGTATTATTCATAATTGCATTTTATACCATTTTGCAGCAGCGCAGGATTTTTTCTCTTCCTGAAATAGCGTTCAAGCACGTTCATAGCACTCACTCAAATATATGTTGTTTATCGATTGGCCATAACTATCATCAGGAAATGGAAAGAAGTTTGGGTTGTGGCTCAACTTCGATGGTGACCTAAGTGAAGGCTTTACAATTTTACATTTATAAGAATCTGTTCCAATTGCTTGTACTATAATAATAATAATGTATATTTTCATATAAACATAAATTTACATGAAAATGCATGCCATTTTTACAGGCACGATCAAGTATGATATAATGTCAAATAGTAGACTGTCTACAAGTTAATAATGTTTCAACAGCTAAATATTTGATATATATATAAATACACCCATTGTCTGACCCATGTCGTATCATTATTGAATTAAACAGCAGTCCTCCAGGTTGCGCAGGAAAATCGACTTCATTTCCTTTTCAACCCGTGGTTGTAGGCATACGATTTTTTTCCTTCACGTTCCCTAGTGGAACATAGGGCTTCAAGCTAGTGGCTTGAAGTTTCTGTAGCAGTGTTTATTTTACAGGATGTGGTTGCTAGCCTCATGCCCAACCTTTCCTTTTCACACAGAGAAGTACTACAATTAAAGACTAAACAAAGAGAAGGGCGGATAATAAAGGTCAAAAACCAACATGTCACATGCAAATATCAAAGTGATGATACACAGTCCAGGGTAAATAAGTACACCAATTACACAGTTGTTTGAAATGTCTAAATAATTATAAATCTTATCAAAAGATCGTCGAGGAGTGATTTCGCAAACAACTCTTCCATTAAAATATGAATAGTGGATTTAACCCACTGAACTGTTTAGTTTGCTAATGATAAATGTATCTGTGAAAAGAGATTCATTTCGCCAATTTGATATCATGGAAAAGCCTATTCAAACTTTGCTGGATATACATTTTATGCTGACTTGAATTCTACCTGTCTACGCAATCCAAATATTTTGTACTCGCAATAAACTTACACCTGTCGCATTGACAGTTTTATTTATGTCTGCAAATGAGTCATCAGTAGTTGTTTTTATCCATCACTATGTAAACACTGACTATTTTGTATACATCAAGCAGTCATTCCTTATATTTGAGGAGGCTAACTTCATTTTATTCTCCTTAGAATTTCTTTATCAATTAGTGGCACTTAATGGTCTCTTTCAATTTTACCTAAAAGTGGAGTGATTTTCCAGTGGTATGGAAGATTTGTATTATTGACGTAATGTATTCAAAGTCTTTTTCAGACTTACTGGGTTGTGAGTTGTCCTTTTGACTGCCATCACTAAATTAGCCTATCATAGCTGGTCATGTAAAAGATGAGAACAGTCGATTGATGGTTGCAGAAAGGGATTTTCTGGCTTGTCGTAAAAGTCTGTTCGTTTGTGTGCGTAGAGGGGTCAACCAATGATCCAAATGAAACGTCAATATTTAGTAAGCACAGTGTGTTCATGAATTGGATCTGGAATCTAGAATCTCCAGTTCCGTAAGCCGCACTTGTGCTATCAGTAATTTACTCTAAACCAACCTTAATTCATTGTAAAGTGCTATTAAAAAAACGCCAGTCAAAAGAATCAGTTGTTGAGAAACACGCTCCTGTGAGCAGTAAATTTAAATAGAGTGAAATATTAAGGTTTATCTGGTGAAAAAATAATAGGACTTAACTGGATATTATGCATGAACAACATCTGTTCTAAAACAGTGCACCGAAGCTCTCTGTAGGCCCTTATGCGACTTGCTCCAACACTCAATGGATTCGGGGAAATTGCCAAGGGAGTGGGAAAGAGCCATCCTTTCTCTGATCTTCAAGGTTGGGGATAGGCAAAATGCCACTAGTTATAGACCAGTAGCTCTACTCCCAGTGGTATCAAAAGTACTGAAAAGTATTGTTGACGATCACATCAGGGATTACCTCGATAGGTCTAATATACTCCATGAAGTCCAACACGGTTCTAGGAAAGGCAGATCCTATGTAACAAACCTACTATTAGGACGATTGGATATCATGCTGAGATATGAATGTTTCAACCGATGTGGTCCTCCTAGACTTTGAGAAGGCATTTGACACTGTTCACCATGACCTTCTCCTACACAAAATAAGTCAGGAGGGTATAGGTGAGCCACTCCTGTCATGGATAAAGGACTACCTAGCTGAAAGGCAATTTTGCACCAAAGTCAATCGAGTCCAATCATCTTGGCACACCTCTTCACCAGGAGTGTCGCAGGGTTCTATCCTAGGACCATTGACGTTTTTGATTTTCACCAATGATCTAACATGCCGTCTAAGCTGCCCGACTCTACTAAGCACTGACGACGTAAAGATATGGAGGGCGACAAAGTGTCCGGAGGACTCAGATAGGCTGCAGGAAGGTCTAAACCTTCTGGAAGACTGGACGGTGGCCAGTGGCATGACTTTCAACCTGAAAAAGTGCGAAGTAGTGAAGTTACGCACCTGTAGACTGCAGAATGCAAGTTACACCTTGCGCAATTTAAGCTTGTCCTGCACTACGTCGGAGCGTGACTTAGGTCTAATTCTAACGGAAAAACGGACACAAGTGTGAATTACAAGGGGATGTAGCGAGGGCATACGCAGTCATACAGTTTACACATAGACAGTTAGGTTCACCCACTCCTGAGCTCTCTCCGAGGTTGTAAAAAACATACGTCAGACCGCACCTTGAGGTGCACAATATCATTGTACCGTCACTGCTTAGAAGAGACGCCAACCTTTTGGAAAGAGTTCAAAGATGGGCAACATAAGGAGTGGTTGGTCTCCGAAACAAACCGTATGATGAAAGGCTAAAGAAATTAGGCCTATTCACACTACCGACGGATTAGGTGGGATTTGGTTACTGCCGACAAAATAACGAATGACCAGAATCACCCAAACAAGGATGTTCTGCTCTTGGGTAGGAATAGGCTTCTTCATGCAAATTCCAGAAGGATAGCTCATCAGGGGGCAAGGACCCGGGTGCGCTCCCACTTCTTTTCCCTGCAGGTTTGCCGTCCCTGGAATTCCTTACCAGCAGATGTAGCTATGGCACCGTCTGTGGACGCCTTCAAGCGAAGGCTGGACAATCATGCAGACACACAAGGACTGCGTGCAAACGGCCTATCCCCTTAAAATCGCATACACCATTCAGGGGTAGACAATTAAACTTGTCGTTTTACTTCGTTACATTCCCTCCCGTCTTACTCTCCTGATAACTTTAACTACAATCATTATTATTATCATTATAACCGATATATATTATTCATATTGTTCTTCAAATTCAATCAGCTGAATGTTGTTACGTTTCCTTTCTTTTTCTGTCTGATTAGTCTGCATAACTTCATTAATTATATCTATTATTATTATTGTTATCTTTTTTCTTTTGACGACGATACCGGAGGATTAACTGGTGAAAGGATCAACTCCATTCACAGTAGTAACAGTCTTAACACACGTCATACTACAAACCATACTACTACTACAACCATACTACAAACCATACCCCCATACTGCAAACGTTTATTGCTTGTTTTAAATTCGCATCGAGAAATAAATGTTTCTAATATATAATTAGTCCCAGCACTACTCCTTTTGGAGTCAACCAAAGCTACGACAGTCGAGTGGCGGGACGAGCTACGCAGAAGGAACCTATACCTCAAAATCAAGAGGCGAGCACAAAGAAATCAAATTGGTTTATACTAGCTCGTAAAAACGATATTAAACGATATTGAACAAACACTGAATGTGTGCGTGCTACCAGAACAATGGAGAAGTATCAAAGGGATGTGTCCATTAAGACAAGCTTAAAGGACTTAACATACAAAACTATCACTTGTTACTCAGACATACGTATGTCATTTGTTGAATTTGTAGTGAGCCTGCAGTATTTTCAATTTTTGTTTTAATGTGAACTTATGTGTTACCCACAAGGACACTCTTCGAACCTGTTATTCCGCGTTATTTCGGATAAGTTGTGTAATAAAATAAAAACCACCATAACGCCACTAAATAAGTTTCTTTTCTTCCTTTTTCAGAAAGAAACGCTGACGTGGCTTCACTGGAACAGGAGGAAGATCGTTTGGCCAGACTTGTTATAAAGGACGATAATTAGCTTGTACCCGCTTAATTCAATCCTGCCGTGGTTGAAATAAAGATCTTCCTCTCGTCTCTTCGTCTTCTTCCTTTTCCGTTGGTTGTGGTTGTTGCTTGCGTGTAACAATTGGTGTCGGAGGTGTTTTATCTACACTAACATGGCAAATCGACCAGAGGATCAGCCTCCCAAATTGTTTCCTCAGGATAGTGCTCCATCATTGCCTAGTGTACCACCGCTCTCCTGCCCACCATTGCTGCAACCATCATCAGATTACCCTCGCTGGAAGAGACGAATGCAGGCGTTCCTGGACGTTTGCCCAGCAGCCCACCATTTCGTCCACGTCTGCAACAACCTATCAGACGATACATTCGCCCGTGCAGACGCTGCTGGGTTCAGTAAAACCAACTCCATGCAAAAGAACTGGGAGATCCTAGATCAATGTTTTGACCTGAGGCTGGGTTCTCAACATACCCTATTACAACTGCTCTCCCGCCGACAACTACCAGGAGAGAGTTTCCTGGAATATCTTAACGCTCTCCAGCTACTGGCAGCTGGACTTGACAATCACGATAGCCCTGGCGGCACAGATCAATTGGTATGCACCCGTTTCGTCGAGGGAATGTTGCCTGGTGACCTGCGCACAAACCTCCGACGTCAGCTCCCAGCCAACACGTCCCACTTACAGAAGATTATTCTCCGTTTCACGGACGCCGAGAATGACCACGTGCCGACACCCAGTACCTCTATGTGCCCAGTATCAACAAAACCCAATGCACCCCCCGTTCGCCGCAACCGTTCACGAAGCCAACAACGCTCAAATGGGGACGCTACCCGTCGCTGCTACTACTGTCAACGCTTCGGGAAGAAGGCCCGTAAGTGTGGCCACAATCGCCAGCCGGACCGCAGTAAGTCCCCTGTTTTTAATTTGTCTACATACTCTTGTAACGGGCAACCTTTGATGCTATGGGGACATATTAATGGAGTGCCCTCTAAAGTCCTTTTAGATACTGGCGCGTCAGTCTCTCTAGTAAAGGCTTCCTTCCTTCGACGCTTGCCCCAGTACTCAGCCCCAGTAACCACTCACACCATCTTGACGACAGCTAACGGTGCCAAACTGGAGGCCCGATCGGCTACCGATCTACAGCTGCGTCTTGGAGACCTAGATGTGCGCCATCAGTTTCTTATCTGCGCCCAGATTACATGGGACCTCATCCTAGGAGTAGACTTCTTGAGGTCACACCACACTCTTATAGATATCACCAATTCTCGAGTCACAATTGATTATGTCACTATACCCGTATATAGCCCTCAGCAACCGCGGTCTGCTGCGTCAAAGTTGTCAGTGTCTACGATCATAAATCAAGTTTCAGTTGACCCATCTGCTCCTGTCCCCCTCCGAGGGCAAATGCTGAAATTGATTGATGAATACGCTGATGTGTTCGATGATGGGGGTAATCCAGGACGCACTGGTGTTGTTCAGCACCGTATCAATACAGGCAGTCATCCGCCTGTGCGTCAACCACCCCGACGCATCCCCGTACATTACCAGCCCCAACTGGACGCCCTGATACGAGATATGTTGGATAAAAAGATCATCGTACCATCATCCTCCCCATGGGCGTCACCCATCGTTTTAGTCAAGAAGAAGGACGGCTCCCTCCGAATGTGTATTGATTACCGTAAACTGAATGCTGTAACCAGACGGGACGCTTTTCCGATTCCCCGTATCGATGCAACCCTTGACGCACTTGCTGGCTCACAGTGGTTCTCCACGTTAGATCTGGCGTCAGGCTACTGGCAGGTAGAGGTGCACCCTGACGATTGCCCGAAGACGGCCTTTATCCTCCCGAGCGGTCTCTACGAATTCCGAACAATGCCCTTCGGACTATGCAATGCCCCGGCCACCTTTCAACGCTTGATGCAAATAGTCCTTGACAGGTTAGTCCCGCAAAAATGTCTCATCTATCTTGACGACATTATTGTACATGGGAAGTCCCCAGAGGAGCACATGGATAACCTACGGGTTGTTCTTACAAGGTTTAGAACGAATGGGTTAAAGTTGAAGCCGGCTAAATGTTCATTCTTACAGAGGGCAGTCACATTTTTGGGGCATCGAATTTCACCAGATGGTATTCAAACAGATCCAGAGAAAACGCGCCTCATCTCAGAATGGCCTACACCCCAGTCGTGTAAAGACGTTCGTAGCTTCCTAGGGTTGGCTTCGTACTACCGACGTTTCGTGCCTGGGTTTGCCACCCTAGCCTCGCCCCTGCATCGCCTGACAGAAAAGGGCCGTAAATTCCTGTGGACCAATGAATGCCAACATGCGTTCGACAAGCTAAAGACGAACTTGACATCAACCCCCATCCTTGCGTTCCCAGACACGTCTCCGTCATCTGGTTCATTTATTCTGGACACGGACGCAAGCGCTAACGCTATAGGGGCTGTCCTTTCCCAAGTGGCAACCGATGGTCGAGAACGCGTTATTGCATATGCCAGTCGCAAGCTAGACAAAAGGGAAACACGGTACTCGACAACCCGAAGGGAGATGCTTGCCCTTGTGTATTTCCTGAGACACTTTAGACACTATCTACTTGGGCGCCCCTTTCGAGTACGCACTGACCATCGTGCACTACAATGGCTGCAAACATTTCATGAACCTGAAGGTCAGGTGGCTCGATGGCAAGAGCGGTTACAGGAGTTCGAGTTTACTTGTGAGTATCGTCCGGGGCCTCGGCATGCTAACGCTGATGCCCTCTCCCGATTGCCGAGGTACGACTCAGTGAATGCTCTACTTAATACGGGTATCGATGTAGATTGGGCTGCACTGCAGGCGGCTGATGCAGATATTCAACCTGTTTACTCGCGACAGCTCCATGGGAACGATAAACCATCGAATAAGGAACTACGGAGTCTGTCAGATACAACACGATGCATCTGTGGCAAGTGGGGCGTGTTACGACTAATCGACGATGTTTTGTATATAGTGGAACCATCCTCGTCACCCCGTCTCCTTGTTCCCCGGTTGAAAGTTCAGGAGGTGATTCACCTTGTGCACTACCAGCTGGGTCACGCTGGCCAACAAAAAACCGAACACGCCGTCCGTCAACGTTTTTGGTGGCCACTTCTTCATCACGACGTTACTGAATTCTGCCGCAACTGTACTACATGTGCGCAAATCAAACAGCCCAAACTACCTTCCCGAGCACCGTTAGTACCTATGCTTACGGAATCTTTCAACCACCGAGTTGGGGTAGATGTCATGGGGCCAATAACAACGTCGAGACGTGGTAATCGATACATACTCGTCATGGTCGACTACTTCACGAAGTGGTGCGAAGCTGTCCCCCTGCAACAACAAGATGCCTTGACGATTGGTCGCGCGTTCATAGACAACTGGGTGTCCCGCTTTGGTGCCCCTCTTTATCTACACTCTGACCAGGGCGCCGCATTCGAGGGTCATCTTATCGCTCACATCTGCAATACTTTTGGCATCCGGAAGACTCGTACTACATCATACCACCCACAGGGTAATGGACTCGTCGAACGCACCAACCGAACTATTAAGAATCTTCTCCGTGCCTTTTTGCACAATACACCGGAGAACACCTGGGACGATGTCCTACCTCAGTGTCTACTAGCGTATCGCTCCTCCATCCATTCATCCACGGGATTTTCCCCAGCTTTGCTTCTGTTTGGACATGAACTCCGTCTCCCAGTTGAGATTCAAACGCCGCTGCTACCGTATGAGAAAATCGACTGCATCCCCTATGTTCGACATCTTCGCCACCACCTGGGGATAGCCTACAACCTGGCACGTCGTCATCTCCAGTCTTCGTCAGAACATCAGAAGAGTATTTATGACCGCTTCGCCCGCGGCCCCACCTATTCGCCTGGTGACTATGTCTGGCTTCATCGCCCATCGGTACCTGCCGGTTCGTGTCCTAAATTCTACGCCCCGTGGCAAGGACCTTATGAGATCGTACAGCACCGACCTCCCACAACGTATGTCCTGCGGAATTTGCAACGTCCTCAAGATAACCTTATATCCGCACACTATAACCAGCTGAAACCACATCACCCAGCAGCCGCCCAGAAGCCGTCGCCATCCCCGCAACCACCGCCCGCTACTAGCTTCGTCGAGGTACCAACAGATGGAGGCAGTGCATATCCTATACCACCGCCAGGCACTGAGGACAGTGCCTCCAGAAGGGGGGAGGCGATGTAATAAAATAAAAACCACCATAACGCCACTAAATAAGTTTCTTTTCTTCCTTTTTCAGAAAGAAACGCTGACGTGGCTTCACTGGAACAGGAGGAAGATCGTTTGGCCAGACTTGTTATAAAGGACGATAATTAGCTTGTACCCGCTTAATTCAATCCTGCCGTGGTTGAAATAAAGATCTTCCTCTCGTCTCTTCGTCTTCTTCCTTTTCCGTTGGTTGTGGTTGTTGCTTGCGTGTAACAGTTGTACAATATTTTTATTTATTAAGTTAGACATTTCAACCGTGGTTAAAAAAATACAATTCCTATCAGGGAACACTACCAATTCACAATCCTTAAGGATTGAGTTCGTTAATCGGTACTTACACGTTAGGTAGAGTACTGCAGTACTCTACCTAACGTGTAAGACTTCTCTTAATAGCCTAAATCATGATTCAGGGTATTAAGAGAAGTCTTCAGTGAGTGCGGTTAATTAAAGTCTACCTTAAGTACAACTAGCAACGCACAATTGGTGGGCCCTACACTGACTACTCCCCAGCATCTAGGCCCTAAAGCTTTACTTCAATTATTTTATTTCACTTGGTGTGTCGTTTTCCCTTTTACCTCGCCCAGTTTTCCTTCTGCTTGTTTATTGGTGTTATTTTGTTTTATATTGTTCGTATATTTTTCCCTACACACAACTTGTCTTGAAATGCCTGACGACAGTGCTCATGCTGAAATGGCGATTACACTTCAACTGCCTACTTTCTGGGCAAATCGCCCAGCAGCGTGGTTTGAACACGTCGAAGCCCAATTCTCACTTCGACGCATTCAGGCTCATGAGACAAAAGCCAACCTGGTCATAGTTAGCCTCCCAGAAGACGTTTTGGTAGACGTATCAGACATTCTGCACGATCCTGCTCCTAATTTGTACGACCGTCTCAAAGCCGCCCTCTTAAAACGCGTTGCACTGGCGAATCAGCATAAGGTTCACGAACTGTTTCGTGATGTGCAATTGGGGGACCGTACACCCTCCCAATTGCTTCGTCAAATGAAACAGCTAGTAGGTGACTCCCACATTGACGAAGCCTCTATTAAACAGCTATGGTTTCAGCGTCTACCCCAAACTGTGCAAGGTATTCTTGCACCTGTGTACAAGTCACCCATAACGGAACTAGCAGAAGCAGCGGATAGAGCTATGGAGGCTACAACCACACCCACCTCTGTCTCTGCAGCAGTGTCTTCAGACGTTCCCTGCCAAAAGTACCACATCACAAATGATTCGCTTAGTTTTAATATTTTGCAATTGTACCTAGAAATTTGCAACTTGCGACAAGAGATTAGGGGACGAAACTCTTCTCGTGGTGCCACATTCCGTCCGCGGAGCAAATCCAATCAACGCTGGCGAAGAAGGTCAAAGTCAAAAGATGTACAGAAGGGGGTTTGTTGGTACCACAGACGTTATGGTGCCAACGCGCGCAGGTGCACCACACCCTGCACATTTACCCATAATGAATCGTGAAACTTCAAGGCTAGTACGTGATGGTGACTAATGTTGCTGGCAAACCACTCTCCTGTCGCCTTTCGTACGTTGTGATGCCGTGCAAAAACCCTTACAACCCCCATATGATGGACCTTTCAAGGTTCTTAGTAGAAAAGAAAAAATTTTCGTTATTGAGCGACTTAGCTACCAAGACGTAGTGAAAGATTCTTACCATCCCTATCTGCAAGCCCAAACACCTCCCCTGAACCTATTTCCAGTTCAAATTCCACTACTGAACCTCTTGTGATTCATGATAATTCTCCTAATGCTGCCAGTAAAGCTCCTGTCACACGCGCAGATTGTCGTGTGCACTCGCTCAAGAAGTACACAGGATTTGTTCACTAAACAATTTCATATTTAGCATTACTTATTAGTTTTATTTCTTTTCACAATTTATGTGAGTCATTTTTCGCTGTGTTTACTCCTTTTGGTTTTGTTTGTGGCAGTAGCCGCTTTTCCAGATAGTAATCCTTTTGACTTTTTTTCTCGTTACAGAGACTACCAACAGCAGTTAACCAGTTTCCCCATACTAACATTTTTTTCGCATTTCACCTCGAACTGCCCGCTCGACCTGTCGGCTTTAATGTCGTCTCGTAGTTCACAACAATTGTGGAATTACGAACAGTATACCATTTTTCTCTACCACATTAAAAAAAACTTTAAAAAATAAGTACAAAAAAGATTTAAAAAATTAAAAAGATAAAAAAGAGTTAAAAAAAGAAAAAAAACGGAAGTCCCTTCTCAAAAAAAACAAAGTGTAAATTGAACCAAACTCAAAATAACTTTTTGTTCTGTACAGCATGCGGTAACGTCCTTGCTTATCTTTCTGCATAATCGCATAGCTTCCATTCTGTAATTGTTAATTTACCCAATCTGGATTGTCAGACGTTTTCACGATTCATCACTGTGGTGGTAATTTGTCACGATAGCCCTGTTAAATTCTTTTTGCGAGCTTTATTTGTAAACATTTTTAACCATGTTCCGTTTCTTTTTTGCTCGCCATATTTTCTTCACTAAATGTAACTGCCTGTTCTCTTTCTGTTATTTTGCTTTTAAACTTTCCCTTGTAAAACTTTCATACATATCCGTGCTGCTGAAACTTTCAGTTACTTTAATTAAATTTGGAATGAGGCTTTTATGTTTTCGCCATGTTTCCAGGCACTTGCTAGGCCCTAGCCTTTGTAATAATCTTATAGCAATTTTGTAATCTCGACATCACCTTCCATTTTCCTCTTCCTTTCGATTGTATCTTTCTCATTCTACTACGCTGGTATATTTACTGTCTTTGGTGTTGATCAATGCTCGCTGATCACGTGGAGGAGTGAAGCATTGGTCTAAGAGGTAACTTAGACCAAATGAGTCACATTCCATTTTATCTCAGCCTGGGCACTGGGGTGTTATCAGCAGTTGCCACGCACAATCAGTGTTTGGCACGTAGCCCCGTACAGAGTTCAAAATAAATATGTATAAAAAAATAATAACTTAAAACTCTGTCAAATCGCACTAAGACGGCCAGCGTCTTTTCTTCCATATTCCGCTTTATTCCGCCCAACATTTATTTAGTATTCATCTTCACCTGGAACTTTTTCTTTTGTTTTCTTTTTTCTCTCCTTTCCACCCCTCTTCTTTATTCCTTTTTAGTCTTCCTTGTTCTCTCAGTGGTATACAAATCATGAACTGCAAGCCTGTTATATTCTCTAATCAAAGGTTGCCACCAAACTTGTAAGGGGAGTGCGACGTGTAGTGCGCCTTCAATATTTTCAATTTTTGTTTCAATGTGTAATCATTTTTGTCTGTTACGTTTTCACGCTTCCTCGCTGTGTTGCCTACAAGCACACTCTTCGGGCCTGCTATTCCGCATCACTTCAGATAAGTTGTACAATATTCTTATTTATTAAGTTAGACATTTCAACTGTGGTTAAAAAATACACTTCTTATCAGGGCACACTACCAATTCACAATCCTTTTTACTTTGAGTTCGTTAATCGGTACTTACACGTTAGGTAGAGTACTGATTTAGGGTATTAAGAGAAGTCGTTAGTAGGTGCGGTTAATTAAAGTCTCTTTTCAACGAATTTATCATCAAGCTGTACAATCGTATATATATGGTTCTTTAAGAAATTATATCCGGTGAGGGAATTAAATCATAGGTGTGAATGCATAAAATAATAATAATAGGATGAAATGCAATTAAAATAAATTTGTGATTATAATCATAGTTAAATGTCAAGTGGCAAAACAATTAATGTCATATATAGAATAATACATAAGGTGTATAGATGTTGGAAAGAGGTGCATACTTATAGGATTAGTAGGCGAATATAAAATGTTACATAACATGGTGTGAAATTTGATAAGACAGAATTCAATATTGTAAAAATAAAAATTAATAATTTTGGGTTTAGAATGACAAGTGGAAGCTATTCAGAGTGAGAATAGTAATAATAATAATATAATATAGTCGTAGTAATAAGGGAAAGGTACATGGAATAACCAAATAAATAAATGTCTCTCCCTCTACGGCCAAGGCAGAAGTAGGGATTGTACATACTTCTTTTGTAAACAAAGGTCTGGCTTAAAGTCATGAATTGCCAAGGCCTCAGCTGTCTTTAGAAGTATGTAACGAAGAAAACTCGGTAAGTTAGCATGGATTCTGTATATGATCTTAAAATCATGGTCAGGGTTGGTAGAGTGACAGGAGTCGATCAGGTGTTCCAGAATATATATATATATATATACTGCTAGGAATGCATTGGGAGATATAAGACTGATAAGTAAGTAAACAAACTACATTGAATTAATCGTGCCAAATCACAGGTGTGAATGTTTTTCAGGTCATATTCAAATAGATAAGAGGAGAGGGAGTATGAGAGATTAAAATTAAGATAAAATGCATTACGCTTCAATTACATCACTTGATAAACAATTAGTCATCAGAGAAAGAAATTAAATATATCAAAAATTGCGAACTGAGTAATATTAATAGTAATAGTTATAATAATCATAATGCTGAAACAACTTCAGATAACGCTACTGATAAAAGATAGTTTTAAATGAATCAGAAATATTAATAAGAGGTAGAATAAAGTGTTAATAACATTAATAATAATCACAGTTAATAAGTAAGACGTGTTACCATGGTAGATTCGGTGCGCCGGTGGCACAACGGTAGAATGCTCGCCAACTACCCAGGTGGTTCGGGGTTCGATCCCCACCCAACGCACTCCTTTACCTTGCCAAGCCAGTAATAAGACTGGTAAAGAAGGAAGGTTTGGCATGAGACTGGCAATCGCATCAGGTAAAAATTAATACCACTGCCACCGAAACTTCGAAGCTGAAGCTTGAAGCCCTATGTTCCACTCGGAAGGTAAAGGAATAAAAAAATTGTAGATTCGGAGTGACAACCATTTCATTTGTACACAGAGACCCGGTTTATAAACTCGAATTGCACAAGCATCTTCCTGTTTCTTTGTCTGCTGGCAATAACAGTGAATGACTTAACAGCGTCGATATTATGTCCGTAGTCCACAAGATGCTTTGTTATTGAGCTTTTTGGCATTTTGAATTCGGCTGTTTTCAACCACTTTGGCAAATGCTCCATCATGCGAGTAGACAATCGCCTTTCTGTATGGCCTATGTATTTGTCGC
The DNA here is from genome assembly GCA_944472155.2 of Trichobilharzia szidati. NCBI lineage: Eukaryota > Metazoa > Platyhelminthes > Trematoda > Strigeidida > Schistosomatidae > Trichobilharzia > Trichobilharzia szidati. The sequence goes on along the minus strand of OX235276.1, from coordinate 14,575,543 downwards.
CACAAACACATTCATATTGAGATATGTGGCAGTTTGAAATGTCGAGGATAGGCGACTGGTCTTCCCCAGATTGTTGAAGCACTCGCTTGGTGGTGTTAAGGATACATAATAAGTTCTCTTGATAGCTTTATCGAGTCTTCGTTTGACTACCTCTTGTACACATCATCTCCTATAAATGTCAAATTGATATAGACAGATTTCTTCGAAACTGTTTGGATAGTTTTGCAGGGACTTATTTCTTTGGAGTATTTATTAATGAACTTCTCAGGATATCCATTCCTAGATAAAATATCTTTCAGTACTGTCAGAACAAATTTTTTGTGCTCTATTGAACAGTGTTCTGACTAAGTTCTTTTCATACTGTCCTGTTCATGAAGACCTTCTACATGTAGAACTTTCGATTGTACCATCAGTCCTTTTCACTAGAAAAACATCTAGGAATTTAATAGTATCATTTTCCTCGTGTTCCGTTTTTAAGTTGAGATTCGGATGGCATGTGTCAACAGGTCTTCAACTTTTGATCCGCTTTCACAGACAATAAAAATACCATCGACATATTTTAGGTATACGTCCTTTTCTTGTATATGTTGTTGCAAAATACTGGCATCTAGGCCTGACAATAGTAAGTCTGCAAAAAGTGGTCCCAAGCGGCTTCCCATTGCTACACCATCAACTTGACGGAATAGATGCCCATCGAATGGGAACAAAGCAACAATTTCCTCGATTCCGATATTGGAATGGGTATGTCTTCAGCTTCTCTACATATAAAGTCAGTAGTCTCAACGACTGGCACATTTGTGAAGAGAGGGGTAACGTCGAAAGAGACCAAATGCTTATGAATGACAAGGTTTCCAGCATAAATTATTGCCCAATCATAATCATATCAATGTATTATTCACACGGCCTCACAATTTGTCCTATATGTATTTCTTCTCTTTCTTTCTCTCCCCAACTTTCCCTTGTTGTTTGCTGCCACTCTACATATCTCCGGTATCATAGGTGATGCGTCATTCCGATTGCTAGTGTACGGTGTTGAGTCGATAAAAAAAAGCCTCAGTGATTAACCTCTCCCTGTCTCTCCACCTTACTCTATATTACTTTTTAATACTCTTACTCTCTATTGTGTGTGTGTGTGATTACATGTAAGTGAATGCAGTGCAATGCAATGCCTGAGCTCTGGCTTTTCTAGGTTATTTAACTTAACAGAGTCAGTTGTTCTAGGTCTAGCTAAATTCCGATAATGTTTTTGATTGGACACTAGTCAGTAACTAGTGTAATGTGTCTAGTCCTATCTTTGATGCAAACTGAATTCTATCCTGACGACTACCTCCAACCATCTAATTCCGATAATGTTCCAATAATCTAGCTGACTTCGATCTACTAGTTTGACTGGTCTGTGTAATTGACCTCACTCACAGTCACTACATGGTATTTGGTAAATTATATTATTTATCCTGATTGGATCTATCGGGTGGGTCCGTGAGCCGACAAAGTTTATCTCTGAGATACTTCCATAATTAGTTTGTTTATCAGATATATCACAGAGTGAAGAAACAGAATTATTTGCTGGATGACGTTTTGAACAAAATTTAGTGTTCATAATCATATCAGTTATAATCACTCGACTTCGAAACTTAAATCTTATAGTTTTCTTTGTTCGCTCCCATTTGTCACCGTAGGGGTAGTAGAGTTTTCCAGATGTCCAGATGGACAAGTGTTGAATCATTCCTATTACACGTGTTTGCAGTTGATTCGATAAACAGAACTTCCGTTATCAATCTCTGCCTCCACCCTGTTAAATTAGACTTCAAAACTGTCATCTTATCCTATCCAGCCTATTGTGTGGTTGTGTGTAATTGCATGTAGTGAGTGTTATAGCTGAACTATTCTCTAGATTTCTTATGGTATTCGGGTCAACCAATCTACATTTTGATAGGTTTTTATGTTCGGCTAGTCTGACTGCCCCTGTTCTACTAGTTAGACTTATGTATTTGACCTGATAACCATTGTAAGGTATTAGATAAACAAAATTGTTTTGTTTTAAAGGTTCCAAATGATCCTTTAACCGACAAAGCTTGTTTCTAATTGAGTGAATGCCACTTTTAATCCTGTCTTGTTAAGAATTCTCCATAAGGTGGTTTCCCAGGTTCCTTCTTTGTATGGAATGATTCTGCACCTGTCCACCCGGACATCTAAAAAATTCTACTACCCCTACGGTGACAAATAGGAGCGAACAAAGAAAACCATAAAACTCAAGTTTCGAAGTCTTGCGATCATAATTGATATGATTATGAACAATAGATTATGTTCGCAACTTCTTCATGCAGCAAATAATACTGCTTCACTGTGTGATGCATCTAATAAACAAACTAATATAGAATTACTTACTACCACAGTGCCCAAGTCTTACACATATATTAATATCTCTGAGATAGTTGGTTGTTTGGTTTATATGCCACCATAATTCCAGAGTTATTGAGAATTCTAGGTAAGGCCTCTGACGTACTTTCTTTGTATGGGAGTTGTAACTAATTCCTATGTAATGAAACACAACCTGGAGGAAATTCAATTAGAAAAAGATGAAAGCATGATCAATTTTGACATAACCAGTCTATATACTAATATTCCCCCATTAAATACAGCTCTGGAGTCAGTTAGCAATGAAATAAAAATTGATCCTGAACTCAGAACTAGGACTAAGCTCTGCTCTCGTTGGATGAAATAATATTAGGTGTTCAGTTATGTCTAACCTCCACTATATTCAAATTTCAAAACAAAATTTATGAACAACCGAATGGGGTAGCAATGGTATCACCAATATCCCCAATAGCAGCAGACATATTTGTAGGTAGTTGGAAACATAAGGCTCTTAGAACGTATAATCCTGCTGCTGCTAGGCTATGTTGGAGATATATGGATGACACATTCCATCACTGCGTCGGAATCGGAACATATCCCTCAATTTTTCACACACATATAAACTCAGTAGTAGGCAGAACCGAATTCACTTCTGAGTTAAAAAAAGAACAGGGTGAGTTGGCCATGCTAGACTGTAGAATAAAACGAAAACAACATGGTGAGAGGTTAGATACTAGCTAGCATTTCTAGGAAACCGACGCACTCTAATACATACTTAGACTTCAATTCATCCCACCCAGAATCGGTGGTAACGATAGGTTTAATTAAATAATCGGGCCAAGAGCCTAACTAGTAAGCCGGGAGATTTAAATAACGAAATCAAACACATAAAGGTGTTACTAGTGAATAACTACCCACCAGAATTTATTCAAAACTATATGAAGTACCATAGAAAAACTAAGATTAGCAATTAAAGTGACGAAAATAATATAGATTTCAAAGCCTATGTAGTAGTACTGACGTATAAAGAAGGAACGCCAGAGACCTTACTTAGGATTCTCAATGAGGCTGGAAGTAGGTTGGCATATAAACCAAACAATCAACTATCTCAAAGATAAACTTCGTCGGCTTGAGGACCCAATAGATCCAGTTAGGAATAATAATAGAATTTACCAAATACCATGTAATGACTGTGAGGTCAAACTAGTAGATCAGAGACAACTAGATTATTGGAATGTAAAAATTCAGCCAGACGTAGAATAATTGACCCTGCTAAATTAAATAACTTAGAAAAAACAGAGCTCAGGCATTGTATAGCACTCGCTTACATGTCATAACACACACACTGTAGGGTGGGTGAGAGAGGGTGAGAGTATTAGAAAGAATTATAGTTAGGTGGAGAGACAGAGAGGTTAATCACTGACTGAAGCTTCTTTGATCGACTCAACAGTGCACACATGTAATCGAAATAATGCAAAGCCATGCCTATACTGGAGATATGTAGAGTGGCAGCAAACAACAAGGGGAAGTTGGGGAGAGATAGAAAGAGAAGAAATACATATAAGACAAATTGTGAAGCCGTGTGAATAATACATTGATATGATTATGATTGGGGAATAATTTATGCTGGAAACCTTGTCATCCAGTTGTTAATACTGCGACATTACAGTGTGATTACTAAAATAAACTTATCTAATATGGAATTACATTCTACCACAGTGCCCTAGTTTCCAAATATCAGCCCTTTTTCAGGAGAAACATTGAAAGGAACTCAGTTAAATGAACTTTTACAAGGACTTCACCATGGATATTTGTAGTAATTGGTTGGAAAATGAAAGCTGAAGTTTAAATACCATCAAAATACTGTGATGAATACATTGTGCTAATGATTTCACACAGTAATGCAAAATGATAGCAAATAAACACCACTCATGTTAATTTCAAGACAGTTTTATTAGAATACCCATTTAATAATAAAAACCAGTTTATATCAGGTTGTAACGACAGAAGACAAGAGCCAGACAACAGATCGTTTATTGAGAAAATCAAGAGATATTTATAGATTTCTATGCACATTATTATTAGCGTTATTATTAGCAGAGAAATAACGTCTTCTGATTGGTTGTTTTCTTGCTGAAGGCTATTGTGTACTGCTTGTGACCGTTTCTCAGAAAGTTGAGCCATATATCTGCGAATCGTATTTGCACACGTTAAGTCTGCTGTGATTGGTTGGTGAGTTTCCCAAGGTTAAGCTTTGTTATTGTTTTTTCCTCATGACACTGATTCGGGACGTGAACATTGACGTAAATTGTTGTCTACAGCTTTGGCCAGCAGACAGCTCTCACCATATGGTAATTGAAGGTAATATAGTTAAACAACATAGGACCCTAAGTTTCTGACTTATTGACAATTGTTAGAAAGCGTATCTGCAATCTCGAAGGGCTGGATACTCTGTCGAAGATTTAAATCCGTATTATTATCAAGTTCTGCAGTCAGAAATGTTGTTTCGATAAAGAAAGGAAGACGAAATTCGCAGTATAAAATGATATCAATCTATTTCACATGTTCTCATCAGCTGCAGACTACCTGAAATTACAATGGTTATATAAACGATAATAACATACTTTAATGTTTGAGTAATAGTAGAGAAGAGATAAAAGTGACGCATCCAAAAAAGAATGAAAGCATCTCAATTTTTAGTTTAGTTTTTCATCATCAATTTATACATTTTCAAAGTTGAAAAGAGGGGGGAGGGGTAAGACAGAAAACAGAAAAATTGACTAACAGAAACAGTATTACCTTGTAGGTTCACATAGCAACTCCAAAAAACAAAGGCGGTTACAGTTTATGAGATTAAGATTTGTTCAGTGAGTTGAGATCACTGAATTAGATGACTAATTATTGTAATCAAAATCAAAATTCAGTTACCAAGGGAGTGAGAGAGTGATTAACCTCTGTTAATCAATTTTTCTGTTTTCTGTCTTACCCCTCCCCCCTCTTTTCAACTTTGAAAGTGTATAAATTGATGATGAAAAACTAAACTAAAAATTGAGATGCTTTCATTCTTTTTTGGATGCGTCACTTTTATCTCTTCTCTACTATTACTCAAACATTAAAGTGTGTTATTATCGTTTATATAACCATTGTAATTTCAGGTAGTCTGCAGCTGATGAGAACATGTGAAATAGATTGATATCATTTTATACTGCGAATTTCGTCTTCCTTTCTTTATCGAAATTTATCAAAGGAACCAGTTGTATGAAGAAATGTTGCTATTGGGTTACTGGAACCCACAACTGGTCTTCTGTAGGTTTGTAAATGATTAGTCACTAGAGAGAAACTAATGTCATATGTCTTGACTTGAGAGTCGATGTTGACTGGAGTTTACTAGGCATTTTTTTGTAATATGGGCATCCAGTTAGTTGAGCTTCAGCGACTCAGTAGTAACACTTCTGACTGCCTCTATCCACCTTAACAATCGGTCATGTTGTTCAATGACCACATTGCAAACTCAATTGATGGGATTCGTATCCAAGCACGGGTTTGCAGGGATTTGATTGGTTTCAGGATTTCGTGATGATCTGACATCAGTTAGAGTACCACTGGAAAACCTAGGAGTACTAGACGGCTGTTTCGTCAGCCTAGTTTGAGTCTCTTCAGCAGTACGCACCTACCACTAAAGTTCGAACCCGAAGCCTTCTGGTTACAAGGTGAGCTCTCAGACAATTAGGCCACCAAGACCCGCCAGTCAGTGCATAAATTCCAACTTCTGCCAATTCACAACATAGTGTACGACTGGCACTAGCCAGTGTCATCGCTGGCGAATATTTGTCCTCACAACTGACCTGCTGTACCCACCCCATTGTTCACAACTTCCCTTTAGAACCCAGGTAACTACTTACCTGAATAAGGCCAGTCATTAGTGAACATCAGATTGATATTCAAGTGTTAGTTTGATTGGATCTAGACAAGACAACCAGTGTGGTGAGAGCTGTCTGCAAGACAAAATTGTAGACAACAATTGACGTCAATTTTACGTCCCAAATCTTGGCCATGAGAAAAAAACAAGAACAAAGAAAGACTAACTCAACAACCAATCACAGCAGCCTAAGCGTGGGCGGATACGATTCGCAGATATATATATCAACGAACTGTCTAAGAAACGGCAAAAAAGAGATGACAGAATAACCTTGAGCAAGAAAACAACCAATCAGAAGACGTTGCCTCTCTGCTAACAATAACGAATAATCAAGTAAGTACAAATATATAAATATCTTTTGATTTTCTCAATAAACGATCTATTGCCTGGTACTTGTCTTCTGTCATTACACCAGAACTAATGGCTATGGCAGTGGGGACTGTCAAAAGGACTGATTAGTGGAAAGCCGATTTAGTCGAACTGCAAACGACTGGGAGTATAAAAGGGTGTATATCATCAAATTTTTTAGACTTTTCGAATCCCGGTGGGTGCATACTGTGAAGAGTCCCAAACTAGGACGAAACAGCTGTCCAGTAATCCCAGGTTTTCCATTGTTTCTCTAACTGATGTCAGCTCATGATGAAAATCCTGTAACCAATCAAATCCCTACAAGCCAACACTTGAATATCAATGAGATGCTCACTATCGACTTGCCCTATTCAGGTAGGTAGTTACCTGGGGTTCTAGTGAGAAGTCGTGAGCAGTAAGGTGCAGCAGGTCGGATGTGAGGACAAATACTCGCCGAAGACATTGGTTAGGGGTCGCGCTATGTCGTGAATTGGCAGAAGCTGGAATTCATGGGCCATTGGATCGAGCTCACCTTGTAACCAGAAGGTCCTAGGTTCGAATCCCGGTGGGTGCGTACTGCTGAAGAGTCCCCTGTCCAGTACTCCCAGGTTTTCCAATGGTTCTCTAACTAATGTCAGCTCATGATGAAAATCATGTAACCAATCAAATCCCTGCAAACCAACACTTGAAGACTTTTATTTCCAAAAAGTAATTTGTTGTTGTAAGTAAACTATACTTTTCCAGAAAGGAAAGCATACATCATATAAGATTCACAGAAAAATAAATAATGAGACAGTTTTAGTAGTAATAGTGTTTCACACAAGTCTTAGAACAATCGAAAAGTTAATCTCGTCAACTAAATCCACCTCAAACAATAATCGATTTGAAAATAAAATGAAAATTATAATATCAGTCAGATAACCACCTCCAAGTGGAGTAGTCTCTATGCAATACTTGTTGAACAGACTTCTTCACTGCAACATTTCAACATTTCTTCTTCGCTTCGCCTGCTTCACCTTCTTCACCAGTTGTCCCGATCTTGACAGACAAACACGTTTCAGAGATAATTACAGGTTTATCAGAGTGTAATCTAACCTTGTTTTCAATCACTCGGCTTACAGAATCACGTAAATTTTTTGATATAGATGTCATTGGTTTATTACGCTTTGTAGAAATATCAGAATGAGAGGCGAGTGTTAGATGATTTGTGTCTGTGTCCTCAGGTGTAGAATCATCCTTGAGTTGTATTCTCTTCATTTTGTCAATCTCTCGTTTAAATGCTACACTGCGTAGACGACTATTTGTAATTCTACCTAGAACAAATTGTAGAATTGACAAATCTTTCATTTTATCTATCCTATTCAATGGATAAGGAGTAGTGATCAATGCATTTCGACACAGTTGACGCTTGATTAAATAATAATTCAATGATTTCCATTTATCTGTAGGCATAAATATGTCCAATTTACGTGTGATATTAGCATTTATCGATGCAATGAAATTATTGTCGACTTTACTCTGGATAAAGTTTGGTTTTTTGGTTAAACAACCACTAGAATTACCCGCCTGAATACGATTTTGTGTAGTTTGTAATTTGATCAATTGTATATTGCTTATTTGAATTGTTTTACCGCTATTAGTCATAGTAATATTGATTTGTTTATTCTGTCTTAGAGGTTTGTTTAAATTTGAACAGGGTTGTTCTTTATTTCGTGATAATTTATTCTGTTTTATTGTGTTCACTTTATCCAAACTTTGACTGTGATGACGTTTTACACTTGATTTAATGTCTTTTGATTTATTTAAACTCTTAGTCACTGGAACTGAACATGATCGAGGCCTTGTCATTTGATATAATTTTGAACTAGGAGAATAAATATTGGCATATTTGGTTTTTTGTAACGATTGTACAGAAGAAGAATACCTCTTCAGCATTTTGATATGATTTATGCTGGAAGATTTACTCACAAGTCGGCGTGGTTGCTGTGGATGTTGCTGATGTTGTTGTTGGTAGCGTTGTCGTGGCTTCACTGGAGTAAACGTTCGTCTTATGCCTATTCTAGACTTTTCTACTGACTTTTCTAGAAACAGATGAGAATTTTTCATAAGAGGTGTTTTTGGACAATATCGAAATCCTTCTGTCTTCTTCTGCTTCTTCGCCGTCATCTTCGCCTCCTCCTTCTCCTTCACCATCTTTATTTGTTTATCTCTTGTCGATGTTACACGTCGGTTAGATTTCAATTCGTTTGCATCACCATTAGATATACTGGAAACAGTACTGGGTGCTGCTGTATTCACTCCTTGATGCTTTTTCTGCATACTGTTTGACTTATGAGCATATTGGTTATTGATTTTCGCTGTAGACGAATTATCGCCTGACATAGATGATAATTTTGTTAGTGATCGTTTTGAAGATGTCGCTGACACTGTTGTTGTTGTTGTTGTTGTCGTCACTGACGAACGAGAAGATGAAGTATCCAGTGGAGTTATCTGACACGACCGCTTCTCCACTACTGCATATGTACTAAGTCTATAGAAATTCTTGCGTTTATTAAATCCTTGTACTGTGAATAAACAAGTATTTGTAATATTGTAAGTATCTTTGCTAGGCGATAACGGTGTTTTTTTCAACTGGAAGTTAGTACTCGGAGGTATTCGATACACTGAACTATCGCTAAGTAGATTCTCTGTCAACGCAGTGCCATAATTCAGGTGTAATTTATCCCACTTATTAATACTATAGATTAAACACTTCATATTAATTAGGGAATATGGCTGATTAGAATCCATCAGTGTCAATCCGATTTCGTAAACTAGGTGACTAGCTCTGTCAACTGTTTCTGGAAGCTTCTCTTCATTTAATTCATACTTCTCATAAATATCTTCTGGTGAAGTAATCATCAATTCACTATACTGTGATAAATGTTCCGGTAGTAATTCTCGATTACTAATCATACTACTACTACTACTACCCACAAAGCTACTGCTGTCTTCAGTAGTATCATGACTACCAAATTCACTTGATTTATCTACATCTTCTTCGAGTACTTCAGTGCTTTTTGTAATCTCATTTAGGCGAATTTCACTGCCAGTATTCTCAAACTTTTTATGCTTATAATTCTGTAGATTTTCAATTCTTCTTCTATTTTCTGAACATGAACGATACAATTGAGGCGATTGAAAAGTGTCGATTCTTTTTGAATATGTTGAGATACAACGTCGTAGTATAAAGGATTTCATGAATTTCACCATTGTATTCAAGTTGAATTCTTTGCAGGTATGGGATTGACTCGTTAATTTAAAGATGTCTGGGTGCATGGTCTCTTGAACACCAGGAGGTTTGTTCTTTTTCAATGACGATGAAGCCGATGGTATTTTCATCAAAAGTGCATTTTTTAAATGTTCATTCAAGATGATAACATTTTTACAATGTTTTGAATTCATCTCAATTAAAGATGTTACTGTTAATGGCGTAGTCCCGAGAGATATTGGCATGAATTTCAATTGATTTAATGACGATGATAGTGAGATATATTTTTTAAAAAGATAATGTACTTCATGGTTAGAATTCCTAAAGCCGCTATAAAATCCTCTAGACGAATGATTCATAAAACGATCCTTAAATATTCTTGATCTCTGTTGACTATATGAATAGTATTGTTTAGATAAAAGAGGATAAGATGCTAAGGCTTTCGATGTATGAGTTAATAAAGATGACATGAGCTGAATAATAATAATCCATGGTAATTGATACAAATATTGACTATTTTTTTGTACATCAGAATGTAAAACACTTTGCAATAGTTCATAATCCCTTGAAAATTGAATTTGTGAATTCAACACACTGTCAAGTATTTGATAATTTTCAATACAGTTGAGAATTTCATTGGAATGGTGAATTGAATTTGGCGGTAAAATTGTTAGTAACCTTGAAATTTGATTTATGTGTAAATTATGCTTGAGTAGAATTTGTTTAAATTCTTTTTCTGACTTTTTTAATAAAATTATAAAGGTTAATAAGCGTATTTGCATTCTCTCTGAGTCGTAGTCATCAGCTTGATTATTATTAGATACATTGGTTTGTGCATATTGACTTTTACATATTTCTGACGACCATTGCAACTTCTTTTTTGGAGTGTTCATCTTTCGGAGGTGTATGTGGATTCCTGAAGAAAACATTGAGAATATCTGGTGTACTATTTCACTGATCGTTGATATAAAACGTCATTTAATAAAATCAGTAGTGCATAAGTCATATTATTTGTTCAAAACTTACCTTTCGTCCTGTTTAGGCGCCGTCAGCAACATGTATCTGTTCCTCAGTGAGTGATTAGTATTTTCCCTAAGACTCGAATTCAGTACTCACCGTCCGAAATGCTGACAGATGCATTCGGTGTCAACAGTAGAGAAGAGACACTAGAATCGAATGACCTTGGACCAACCAATCGGATCGTTCAGCATTACAAATCGATGCTTTTCACTATCTTCGTTGCAAGTTTCACCCTAACCTAATCATAAATCTGCCTTATTCCTGCCCTAACCTAAACCGTCAGTCAGGATGAAACTTGCAACGAAGATTATGAAAAGCATCGATTTGTAATGCTGAGCGATCTGATTGGTCAGTTCAAGGTCATTTGAGTGTGGTGTCTATTCTTTACCGTTACCCGTTTGGTCTTCCATTGACCTGGTGAATAACTCTTTGCTGTTTGGAATGATGGGTACTGGATTTGAATCACCATCATTTACTGAGGAGCGTGTTCATCCAGCCTACAGCTGTCATCTTTTCGTCTCCAGGCGAATTAAACTTCACTAGATGACTTAAACTAACAGTTATTCATTTTTGCCATGCTTTAATCTAGCCATTTGCTTTCAGCCTGATACTGTTTCTGCTCATACAAACACGTAAAGGACACAGTAAGTACAGTATAAATATACGTGTTTGAATTGAAGCATATTTCAAATAAACCAGTTACCATAGTTTAACCCGTTTGTATGGTTGAAGCTTTTTTAATTAAATGGTTAGAATTCGTCGTGAAGAAACATGTATCTTAGGGTATCATTGTATACCAAAGAGCATTTGAAAAAAGATGGTTTCCATAGTTTGGTACTCTTCATCAAGGCACATCAACGACCTTACCGGGGATGGCTTCAAGAACATTCAGGTTATAGGGTAAACCTATTGATAAATCGACAACGCGCTTAGATTCTAACTCGCATTATTATTATATTATTCCCTTCGGTTCCATTTGAAAAACAGAGCTTCAACAACAGATCACTTTGTTTTATTCTCTGCTGTCCTCTTCGTCTGGGTCAACGACTGCCCATATCCTCTCATCTCTTCCTCAAACGATCTCCTCCATATCACCCTCGCACTGACGACTCACTGGTCACTTCTCACTGGGGTTCTACTGGAGGCATTGCCTGGTGTGCGATGTCATTCGACGGCTTCCTCACTAGCGTATGCCCAATCCATCTCCATTTTCTCCCACATATTTTTTGAGCAATCGCCTCTTCGTTGGTTTGTTCATTGTCAGAGTTTCTTGTTGCTAATTCTTTCTACCTGACCAGCCATTTGATCTTCAGTATGACGCCAGCGAAGCGGGCAGCTATTGATAAAAGTCGTGATAGTCAGTACAAGTTTTTGACCCATATAGAAGAACTGACTGGCTTAACATTTGTGTTGAAAATCCGAATCTTGTTCTTTATGCTGAGGAGTGCAGGAGACTCACAAACTGGTTTCAGGTTGATGAATGCGTATCTTGCCTTTCCAATTCTGGCTGGTTTCGACATCTTCATCCGTTCCGTGTGCCTGTAGTTGAAAGGATGCTTCCTAGCCAGATAAGCGAAGGAAGTAACCTCGGTCAAATCTCTCCCGTTGATAGTGATTGGTGCTGGTGGCTGTTGCTGATGGCTGGTTGTCTTCTTCACCTCTATCATCTCTATGTTCATCTGGAGTCCTGTCTACGCTGCACTGCTTCTTCAGCCAGACGGTTGGTTTTCGCCTGCCTGAAAGTCTTCGAGTTTGTGTGATATTAAACATAAATCATTGGAGAAATCCAGATTTCTTACCGGTTAGTGCAGCGTATTCCTGCCTTTTCACTCCTCTCACACAGTCTCCAGCCTAATAGGCTGGCAGCCCTGTCTTACTCCTGTATTCATTTCAAAATCTGCGCTGATTTTTTCGGTGTGGATCACCTGACATGTGCGACTGTCATATAGCCACCTGTTGAATGAGACTGATAAAAAATTGGGTACTGCACACAACAGTGTTGAAGCAGTTTCCCAATTACTTCTCAGTTAACGATATCGAAGGCTTTTTCAGCGTCGATGAAGTTGAGACAGGATTCTATACAAGTAGGTTTCGTCATCAGTATTTATGAGTGTTTCCTGCCTACTCAACCAACCGGTGGTTTATATCCAAATCGAAAAACTCACACTGCCTTAGATTTTTTAACCACTTCTATCACATTTTAGGTCAGTTTATTTGGATTTTTATAAGTTTAGCCGCATTATTATATACTTTTCAATGCCATGTGACAGCCATAGTGTCAATCTATTTCCGGCTAATGTGTCTATTAAATTTCATTTGAGTAGTCCTGACAAGGAGACGTGTGATCAGACAGTGTAAGCTAGCAGTGTCAGCTGACACAGGGACAGTTTGTTGTTATTGGATGGTTGGAGGCAATCGGCAGGAAGCCTCACCTGACCTAGGTTTCGTGTTAGTCGGCATTCACAACTGAGTCAGCAAGGTGTATCTGCCACCACCTTAAAGGAACTCATTTCTCTTCTGAGATCCGAACTCGTGTCACCCAATCACGAGAAAAAAATTGTAAAAGATTAATTGACGGTCAAACTAAAACATGCTACCTTTCCATTTAGCCTTCGATTGTTGGTTTGACCCATGCGGGAGGGTGTAAACTGCCTATCTCGGAGCCTTGAGATGCTAAAAACTAACTGCTGGACACTGTTGGTAACTCGGCTAAAAATCCTTCTCAATGTCACAGATGGATTCACCCATTTGTGATCACCCAGACCCAATAAATTCTTGTTATTCTCCATATTATTACTGCTTCACCAGTAAATTTCCGTTTATATATATAGGAGGATTTCTACAGTCAACTACAAACAGTAATGGACAACGTCCCAAGGAGCGATATCAAAATCCTGATGGGCGACATGAATGCGAAACTGGGAGGAGACAATACAGGAAGAGAACTCACCATGGGTCGTGAGGCCCTCGGTGAAATGAACGAAAATGGCGAACTCTTCTCAGACTTCTGCGCCTTCAATGATTTGGTGATTGGTGGCAGTGTGTTCAAACGCAGGGATATACACAAGGCGACCTGGATTTCACCAGATGGACACACCAAAAACCAGATAGACTTCATTTCAATCTCAAGGAAGTGGAGACGGAGCCTACTGGACACAAAATCGAGGAGAGGAGCAGATGTGGGTGCAGACCACTATCTAGTACAAGGGACTTTCAAGGTGAAGCTAAAAGCCTCGGGGATAGCTGAGGATAGGCCATAATGCAAGTTCAACACTCACAAACTGAAGGACACAATCACACAGGACATTTTCACTGCAACTGTCAGAGCAAAGCAGGAAACACTACTTGGCACCACTGAGGAATCATCCGTGGAAGACCATTGGGACTCTCTGAAGGTAATTTTCAACGAAACGTGTTCAACGGTTTTAGGAAGAAAGAAGAAACAAGACAAGGAATGGCTCTCAACAGACACTTGGAAACTAATAGAGGAGAGGAGAAAGGTGAAAGAAAAAATGATTCAATGCAAAGATGGACAAGAGAAAGAGACGCTGAACTCAACTTACACAGCACTGGACAAAGAAGTGAAGAAGAGTGCCAGGAAGGACAAAAGACAATTCCACGACAACCTGGCCACTGAAGCTGAGAATGCAGCAGGCAAAAGGGACCTGAGGACACTATATCAGATAACCAAGTCTCTATCCGGGAAGAGATCAACACAAGTGAAACCTATAAAAGACAGCCAAGGGAACCCAATTACCAAAGAAGAAAGACAGATTAAACAATGGGCGGACCACTTCAAAGGACTCTTGAATCGACCACCACCTACAACCCGTCCAGTAATACCAACAACAGCACGTACACAACTGCAAGTTGACACCAATCCTCCAACGAAAACTGAAGCCATGAATGCAATCAAGCTTCTGAAAGCTGGAAAAGCAGCTGGACCAGATGGAATACCCCCGGAAGCACTGAAAGCGGACCCAGAAACGACGGCAGATATGCTGACTCCATTATTGCAAAAGATCTGGAAAGAGGGAAAGGTGCCTACTGACTGGAGGAAAGGTTACCTGGTGAAACTACCAAAGAAGGGCGACCTGGGACTCTGCAAGAACTGGCGAGGAATCATGCTCCTGTCGACGCCAAGTAAAATCCTGAGTCACATCATCCTGGAGAGAATCAAGGACGCACTGGATACAGAACTCCGACCAGAACAAGCTGGATTCAAGAAAGGCAAATCATGTTCTGACCAAATTGCAACTCTACGCATTATCATCGAACAAAGCATGGAATGGCAATCAAATCTCTACCTCAACTTCATAGACTTTGAGAAGGCCTTCGACAGCTTTAGCCACGAAGTAATTTGGAAACTACTCGAGTACTACGGCGTACCCCAAGTATTCATCAACCTTATTCAACAACTGTACGACAACGGTACATGTCAAGTGATCCACAACGGAAAACTCAGCGAAGCGTTTGGAGTAAACACAGGAGTCAGACAAGGGTGCTTATTATCACCAATGATATTCCAATGATATTGTGGTGGACTGGATTATGCGTCAGACAGTGGGAAACGAGAAAAGAGGGATATCCTGGACCAACGTGAAGAACCTAGAAGACCTGGATTTCGCGTGTGGATGATTTATGTTTGATGTCACACAAAATCGAAGACTTACAAGCAAAAACCGACAAACTGGTCGAAGAAGCAGCCGGTGAAGACAGGACTCCAGGTGAACATAGACAAGACGGAGGTTATGAAAATAAACAACCAACAACAACAACAACAGCAACATCCAGTGCCAATCACCATCAACGGGAGGGATTTGAAACAGGTTACTTCTTTCACTTATCTGGGGAGCATTGTCTCAACCACAGGAGGAACGGACGAGGATGTCAAATCGAGAATCGGGAAGGCGAGAAACACATTCATCAACCTGAAACCAATCTGGAAATCTTCGTCACTCAGCGTCAACAACAAAATTCGGATTTTCAATACAAACGTCAAGTCAGTTCTTCTTCTATACGGATCAGAAACTTGGCGGGTCACAAAGAATATTTCCAGCAGCCTGTTGCAGACCTTTATCAACAACTGTCTTCGCTCCATACTGAAGATTAGATGGCCAGAAAGAATCACAAACAAGAAGCTATGGGAACAAACGAAACAGGAACCAATCGCCCAACAAATATGCAGGAGGAAGTGGAGATGGATTGGACACTCGCTGAGGAGGCCGTTGAGTGACATCGCGCGTCAAGCCCTCGAGTGGAACCCGAAAGGGAAGCGGCGAGTGGGACGTCCAAGGGTGACATGGAGGAGATCGTGTGAAGAGGAATTGAAACAGTATGGATTAACATGGATGCAGGTGAAAAGTACAGCAGAAGACAGAAGCAAGTGGAGACGTGCAGTTGAAGCCCTATGTTCCACTAGGAACCCAAGGGAACAATAATAATAATAATATAGTTTCTCTGTAACTTTTCTACCTTTGTGTATCGCATGTCGAACTACTGCAATTTTCGCGCGCTATTCCGCGTCAGAAATTCAGACGAAATCATTGGTCATTTGTCATTTCACCGGGAGGATAAATCTTACCTTTTTAGTTTATCTTCTGTGTCTGTCATTATTTATGTGTGTGTGTGTGTTAACGAGTGGTAAATAACAGTGGTCTTCCCATTACACAACCTGTCACTAGCGGAGGGCTCAAACTGAACACTATTCAACCAGTAGTCATGTCTCGACTGGACACTAAACAGTAACCCAATGTCTTGCGTCTAGTTCTTCATGTCGGTGTAGATTTCACTGATATATTTCAGTCTGTATCAGCACCGAGAGTCAGACACATAAAACTAGGTATATTCTAATGACCAATCGTTGCCTTCATAACAAACCTACAGAAAGTCAATCGTGAGCCCAAATAGCTCACTGATGATATCTCCAACTGTAGCAGTTGGTTGCCTCTGGTTGAAATCTGTGAGGGGAACACCAGTTCCTTCGAGGTTTCAGAGACGCATTGCTTCCTGCAGATTGCCTCCAACCATCAACCTGAAACCAGTTTGGAAATCGTTTGCTTCACTCAGCCAGCATGTAGAACAAGATTCGAATTTTTAACACAAATGTTAAGCCGGCGAGTTCGTCTCTGTGGGTCACAAACTCGCACTGCGTGTAACGAAAAGGATTTCCAACAAGCTACAGACTGCTTTGCTGACTCCATACTGAAGATCAAATGGCTGGCCAGGCAGAAAGAATTAGCAACAAGAAACTCTGGCAAGAAACAAACCAACGACGAGGCGATTGCTCGACAACTATGTAGGAGAAAATGGAAATGGATTGGAGAGGTCACCGAGTGACATCGCACACCAGGCATTACCTTGAGTAGAATCCCAATACGAAGCAACGAGTGGGTCGTCAGTGCGAGGGTGTCATGGAGGAGATCGTGTGGTGAAGAGGAGATGAGAGGCTATGGTCAACCGCGCGCCTGGTTATCTCAAGAGGACTGTAGAGACCAGAACAAAGTGGAGATGTGTTGTTGAAGCCCGATTTTTCAGTTACAACCCTTCCTGCTGTGAATTTTTTTTCCTATTGCTGGTGTTGTTCTGATTGCTTTATTTCTTGTTTTCCTGATTATAAAGGAAGCAACCCAAAAAGTCGCTCCTTTGTAAACCAAATATTCATCAAACAACCCCCTTCTCAGGCGTGAAGCTAGCAACCCCATCCTGTAAACAAGGCTGCTTATGGAAACTCCAGTATGCTGAGTCCCCTTGCAACAAAAGAAAAAGTCTGTGTGGGTACATGGAACGTCCGCACCATGTATGAAACTGGCAAAACTGCCCAGATTACAAACGAGATGAAAAGATATAGTATTCAAGTACTGAGAATATGCGAAAGCAGATAGAATGGGAGCGGATTCACAAAATTGTCAATGGGAGAGTTAGTGATCTACTCCGACCACCCAGAAGTCAACTATACGGATCAGAGACTTGGCGCCGCGTCACGAAGGGCCATCAAACTACAGACTTTCATCAGCAGCTTCCTTCACTCAGTACTACTCAAGATCAGATGGCCCGCCAGAAAACATCAGCAATAGGGAGGTATCTCTGGGAGCGAACCAACCCAGAAGGAACCAATTGTGCAACAAATATGCAGGAAGAAATGGAGGTGGATTGGATTGGCCATACTCTGAGAAAACCATCAAGTGAGTGACATCACACACCAGGCCATCGCTCGAGTGGGACCCGAATGGGAAGCGGGGAGTTAGTTGGTCGTCAGTGCGAGAGTGACATGGAGGAGAAGGAGGTCATGCGAAGAGGAGATGAAAGCATGTTGGGAGACGTGGAGCCAGCTAACAGATATATATATGCTTATTTTAAAAGCAATCCATGAAACAGTAAAACAGAAAAATACAAACTCACACAAACCCACACACGCACACACACACAAACGATAAAAAACCACACATCGAAAACGAATCAGAAATAAGCACAAATATAAGAATTTATTTTGAGCAAAACAAGGCGAAGACAGAAGTAGAAGGAGGAGAAGAAGAAGTGTATCTATCCATCAGCTTTCGAACTGAGTACTTCTCTTTTTTTTAACACTATGAGGTAAATTATTTGTATTATTCCACATTATGTCTCATATATATATAACAGACAACGTAATAGTGATAATAAGTAAAAGTTGGAAAAATGAGATACACGGTCAATAATACCTTTTGACATTATTTTACTCAATATAAGGAGTAAATTAAGAAAAGACTATTTCTCTAGCCTTTCAAGCTGAAGAGTGTTCATTATTTTTTTTCTTGAAATTCTTTACAGAATACAATAAAAAACAACAACAAAGTAAGGCGGCAAAAAAATACAAAATGCTCATTCCCCCCCACCTGAATTGTGGCATAACCTTCTACCTTCCACTATCCCTTTTCAAGATCATGAGTAGTCGCTTAAAATCTCATTCCCTCTATCATATTTACTCATAACTCTAAAAGTTAATAATTTCAACTGTGAGGAATTTTCACTTCTCATTATTTTTACACACTTCTCTAATACTGGTATAATATGTTGTCTATCCTTTGTAAATGTTACCGCGTCCACACCACATGTTTGTACGCCTTCCTCTTCACAATCTATCAGGGAATATATTCTTGCCTTTAGTGTGTAGAGATTTTCTAAGGAGTCGAACTCCTCATAAGGTCGAAGAGGATGTAAATGTTTCGTAGTAGAAGAAGTAGTAGCATTTCGTCGAGAATTATTCAACTTTCTTTGAGAAATCTTCTTAGACGACAGTAGTGATCTCAAATAATCTTTAGATGAAAGTAAAGCACAATTATTCAGCGATCTAATTCCATACTGACCATCATCAAGTTGATGATTTGTATTGATTATCATTCTCCGACCACTACTTGTACTACTACAACGTCGACGTCGACGAATTGATCCACTACTCAGTGATTTATCTTCACTAAGAGAAAGTGATTTCTCCTCTTTATTATTATATAACTGTGTCAAACTTTTTGGTTTAGTAAACGAAAAAAACTGTTGTACATTAGTAGAATTCTTTAAAAAGTCCGCATGAATTTGTTCAGTTTTTTTCAACGGTTGACAATATTGTCCCCCGGGAAATTTTATAAAAGAATTCATCGGTTGATGAGGCTCCATCAACTGATGACGAATGACCTCATACCATTGAGGATTAACCGGCTGGTTGATTGAATTCGGTAGAATGAAACAGCCTAATGCAGCTAAACGTTCCGGTGTTAATCCATTGGATTTTGATATCTCTGTGGACATGTAATCAGCATTATACGGTGAGCTGATGTAATTATCACGTAATTTCTGTGAGGAATCATTCACTACCTTTTGCATTTCTTCAATTTCTTTAGCTAATTCTTTATTCTTTTCATGATTCAATGAATAGTACTCATAATCAAAACGATGTGTTAATAGTTTTTGTTGTCTTTTATATAGATCCAAGTGTTTTGCAATGATTTTCTTACGACAGTGTTTAATTTTCCGACGTAAATGTGCTCTTGTTTGCATATCAAGTTGTAGGGGAATTTTATGCGCACAGGGGATTAATCGTCTTTCCGGTCGCTTCCTACGCACACCAGTATGCTGTATAGTGTGTCGTTTAGGCTTTGTTGACTTCGCCTGCTTTTTAATATCGACTAGGAGGTCAGTATCACTGAAGCATTCAGCTGTATAATCATCAGAGAGAAGAAGAAGGTGAGAAGGCATGTCCTCTTTCTGTTTCATATGACTACTATATGTATCCTGCTGTAATTCATAGAATTTGGTCGTACTAATTTTACTGAAATCTTTGGCATCGTATTTTTTCATATGTTTGGTTATTGGCAGTGTAGTTGATTCTTGTATGCCTTCTATCATGGAAATATCAAACGCTAAAGATTCAATTGCATTTGGTGTCAATTCATATGCATTCATTGGTAAATATTCAAATATGCCGGCAGTTTTGTTCAATGGTTCAATGGTTTCAAATTGTCTATGACCAGGAAGTTGCTTTCTCTCGTATTCCAGGTGTTCAGTCATAATTTCACGTCTATCATCAAATCGAGAGTCTGCCATACTTGCTTTTTTCAATTGATCATATGTATGCAGTTTCGACGAGTCTTCAACTTCAACAGAATAGTCCTTATCAAGTGATAGCGAAGTTAGCTTCGCTGATAGCCTACCGGCGTACATTTTACCATCATCAATCGGTGAAGTAATCTCTTTCCTGTCTGTAATGCTGTCTATCTTTGAAATTTGTTCACCTGTCTGATAATCTAAATAACTAGGATAGCCTTGAATGTCATCTGATTTTATAAAAACAGTGTGACTTTTATCAAACCCTTGAGTCAATTTTAAAAATTCACTAAAAGAATTATCTAGATCATTAAGAGATCCGCTTGCAGTTTCATGTTTAGATTCGCAGGGTAAGTCTTCAGATGCTTCGTGTGCTTTTGATTTCTCATATGCTGCTGCTCCTGCTGCCGCTGACGAAGTCTTTTCTGCACTACCGAGCGTACCCTGTAAAGAAGTTTCAGAGAGATTATCACTTGCTAGTGTTTTCCTGAATTGCGGGGATTTCTTATCATATCTACCGGAGACCGTCGCCTTTTTGCCTGATATGTCATGTGTACTTAGATCTCTGTCTTTTGATTCGTCTACTGACACAGAAGTACTTTTGTATTTCCCATCTGCTTTATATGACAACTGATCATGAGATTGTGCAAGGTGATCAGCAGTTGAAGGGATCTTTACACCATCGACTGATTTTTCCCAGTAGCCGGATAAACCTTCTGAGGTTACCTGTGTTAAGTAGTCAGGAGAACTAGTCTTCTTATGACCAGCTACTTTAGCATGTGTCACTTCAACAGGAGATGGTGTTTCAGGATATTTTGAAACCTTCTCGAATTCATCCAGTATACGCTTACCATGCTTTGACGTATCTTCTCCGACCCAAGTTAAAGTCATTTCTGAGTGAGTATCAGGCATAGCACTAGTTTTTACTTCATTCGGATCATAGAACTCTGGGCTGATAGTGTCACTGTTATCGCTAAATAGCATACGGTCAGGCTTATCAGGTGAAATTTCATATCTTAAACCTTCATCATGTTGTTTCGGTATGTCAGCAGACTTACGAGTTCCTGTTGCGCGTTTTTTATCATCATCATCACCATCCTTATCGTCATCTTTAGATGTTCCATAAACTTTTTTAGGCGTTGTTTTTGAATGCTTTGCCTTCTCACGTTGATTTTGACGACGAGTATCAAGAAGTCCACCGCCATTTTCTCCTGTTTCTTCACCAATTCTCATTTGTACACCGAATCCGCTAGCTGCTCTAAGCTGTGTATCTGTGTAATGACTTTCATGAAGTTCAGCCTGATCGAATTCACTTGATCGAATTTTTCCATTTTTCTTTTGTAAGGCATCATCAGTTTCACTAGCCAGTCTAAGCTTCTCTGGCTGTGTTTTGTCAAGAAGTGTATCAGCTGTCATGCGTTTTTTATCCTCAGTAGTGGAAATTTTCTGTTTCGATTTTCCCTCTATGACTTCATCGTCAGTTTTACTGACAGTACCAACATGCATCGCCGCCTTATTTTCTTCATCGCCTAGAGTTTTCGAGGAGAATTTCTCGTCAGGCTGAAGTCTATCCCTCAGCTGATCAGTCAACATGTTGTCTTCAGCATACGTCTTCTTTTTAAATTCACTGGTAGGTTTTTTGACCGCCTCATCTTCAAAAAATAATATTTGATGTACGTCTTTCATTTGGATTTGATTCTCTAAATCATGCATTACAGCCTCGGTGGTTTTAACGGCGAATTGAATGTGCATACAAGAATTCCATTGACACAAATGATGCATAACGGGTTTATGCCGACCCAACACTCTCCCAGTACATGATTTTTGTATATATTTATGCTGGAATATTTTATCAAGTTTACCATTTTGGTAAATGATGTCTGGGAGGGTTTTACTTCGGTTTTTTTTATTATCCTCATTTTTATTTTTATTATTATTATTGTTATTACTGTTATTGTTATCACCTTTGAGAAGGTTTCTGTCCTCAGAAGCCCTATCCCTTTTACCAAAAGACGAGCAATGCGAATACTTCGTCAAACATGTTTCACTGAATTTTTGTTTTTTAATGATGTTTTGTAGAGATGAGCAACTCTTCAACTGTTGGCTCATTTTGTATAACCAGGTGTCATGGAGCTGTGAACAGTATGACTGGTATGTCAAAGTCTTCATCTGTTTGCAATCGATTTGTTTACTGTGGCGATCAGCCATTAATACGCTATATAATTCCTGAAAATCATTCAGAACAACAATTGAGGGCTTTCTATTGGTATTCTGATCAAATGAATCGCCTAGCTGTGTAGCTGAATAGGTACTGAGGCATGTCTTAGAGTATTTGACTGTTCTGGAAGAGTTTTCAAACTTATTTCTACAATTTATTATATGAATTAAGTAGAAAGGATATTTTAGCAGTGAGTTGAAAGGTAATTCCCGCTTATTTTCAACTGGTAAGTAAGATCTTGATGTTACCGCTAACGAAGATAACTCTTCATCGTCTAGCTTGGTGTTCCCATCTTGCTTACTTGTTGCGTCCACAGTTATTTTGTTTTCTGACTGACACTTGCATGTATTGAACCAGTTAGAGTTAGTGAGTACATTTAACTCAAGTAAATTGCTCTCGGCATGCACTATTATTTTGAATAAGTCCATTCCATCTTGTGATCGATTTTCAAACTCTTTTAAACTGAAATCAACATTATGAGAGATCCCCTTTAACGATTTACACAAATTGTGATCATTCAACCGTCTATGTATATTATATTTTCGTAAACACAAGTGACCGCTTAACTTCAACAATATCTGATCTAGTAATCGACTCAGATCATATGGTAAAAAGTTAAAATTTATATTCAACTTAAAGCACAATGAACCAGTTAATACATGTTTATTTAATAAGGCATAAATTATGTGAATTTTTTGCTTTGAACTGACTGAATTATAGGGGAACAATTCATTGAAATGCTCTCTAATAGCTTCCTTTTCATTTTTAGCGCTCCCACTTTCAAGGTCATCTAGTAAGGCATATAAATTGTTGCTTTTAAACTCTCCTTCATTATTACACATTATGAAGCAGAAACTTTTACTCTGATCCCTTTGAATCATGTCTTCGACTTTACCATCGGTAAGAGGCACTTTTAAACAACTAATTTTAAATTTGCTTGAGTAACTCCGGAAACTATTAAACAATGCCTTCCTTGAGGATGTAGTATGATGGTCTGGAAGATGTTCTAATTCCCGTGACACCTGTAATGAATTATGAGGAGAAATGAGATCACATTCTGATGTTTCCTGATATCGCCTCTTATCTTCATTCATTTGTATTTTTACTTGATTCCTCAAAAGTAACGTTTTAATGTGGTATACAAATTCTCCTGTGGATTTATATCTGAGCAAAATGTCTTTTGTGATCGGTGTAAAAATGAATCCAACACTTTGTAATAATTAGAAGAAATGAATATTTTTCGAAAATAAAATATGAACTATGATTAGCTTATAACATTATTTCATTGCTCATTTGTCTCTCTTATAGTGAGTGAGTGGGATTAAAATAATTTTGTAAGTCATGTGATACGATAAGGAAGATAATATTTAGATGGGATTAGAAATCAATAATTGGTCATGTGTAATAATAGTGTTAGCATTAGTCGAAGTGGTAATGATAATAATAATAATAATAAGGTTATCCAGATAAACTCATTGAGAAAAATATGAATTCAGCACCTAGGAGAGTCAGCATAGCAACAGTTCCGAAAAAAGCCACTGTTCATAAAACTGCATTTCCTCGGTGACAACATCAGCGAAATAATAACACAGCGCCTGAAGAATGCAGTTTAAAGAGCTTATTATGCAGCAGAGGGATGTTGTCTCTTCACAACCACTCCTATTCTACGTAAAATTAATCTCCTTTATGTGTATCTACCAGTTTGACTGCAGCTGTGGAGCCAGCTACATCGGGCGTACAATTAAGCAGGTTCACCAGCGAATTTCCGAACATCATCCAACATGGTTAAGCAAGGGACAAACAAGATCTATTCGTAGCTCTATTTTAGCACACCTTGTAGATACTGAGCATAAGGTTGATGTTAATACAGCATTTAAAATTATCTATCGCATTCCAACTAATCTTAATTTTGCTCTAAGAGTTCGTCTTTTACAGACAGCTGAAGCAATAGGAATCCACCTGAAGAAGCCAAACCTGTGTGTTCAGAAGAAATTTGTACAGCCACTTTCCTTGCCTTGGCCATCGTTACATGAATGTGTAAACCGGACTACTTCACCCCCCTCCCCCTAAACCTTTAAAATTATAAAAATTATAATTGTCCAAATTATTTTATTTTTATTTATTTTGACCACTTCATCTTTAATTACGTGTTATCCTTGTAAAATTAATTTATTCTAACCATTTCTACCTTTTAATTATGTGTGTTGATTTTCTTCGTTTATTATCAACCCATTGACATTTTGACACTGACTAATTATTGTTAACAAACATATCAGTGCCACTTGATTGGTAAACTGTTGTGTATTGTAATAAAAATGCTATACGTGTATATTAGAGTAGAGCCAGAAATGAGGATCTAATTGAAAAGTAAATATTTCTTCGCTCAATCTTTCTGTTTTCTAAATGTCTAAATGGGGATTTTTTATATTTTATTGTTATTCCCTTGCGTTCCGAGTGGAACATAGGTCTTCAACAACACATCTCCACTTTGTGTTCTGTTTTCTGCCGTCCCCTTCAGCTGGCTGAGTCCACGACTGACCATAATCTCTCATCTCTTCCTCACACGACCTCCTCTATGTCACCCTCGCACGAACGACCTACTTCTCGCTTCCCATTTGGATTCCAATCGAGTTATGGCTGGCGTGCGACGTCATTCAGCGGCCTCCTCAATGGCGTATGCCCGATCCATCTCCATTTTCTCCTAAATATTTGTTGAGCAATCGACTCTTGGTTGGTTTGTTCATTGCCAGAGTTTCGTGTTGCTGATTCTTTCTAGCCATTTGATCTTCACTATGGAGCGAAGGCAGCTATTGATGAAAGTCTGCAACCTTTTCATGACACACGGTGCAAGTTTCTGACCAGTTTACAAAAACCGACCTCACATTGGTTCTCAAAATGCGAATCTTTTTCCTTATGCTGAGTGTAGAAGACTTCCAAACTGGTTTCAGGTTGATTTAGTCGTATCTTGCCTTTCCGATTCTGGCTGACTTTGACATCTCCGTCCGTTCCGCCAGCTGTGGTTGAAACGATGCTGGCTGCCTAGATAAGTGAAGGAGGTAACCTCTGTTAAATCTCTCCGCTGATGGTGATTGGTGCTGGTTGTCGTTGCTGCTGTTGGTTGGTTGTCTTCATCACCTCCGTCTTCTCTCTGTTCACCTGCAGTTCTGCTTTCGCTGCCTATTCAACCAGTTTGTTGGAATGATAATAATAATATGGAGGATGTCATCATGAGCTGACATTGGTTAGAGAACCATTGGAAAACCTGGGAGTACTGGACAGCTGTTTCGTCCTAGTTTGGGACGCCTCAGCAGTACGCACCCACCGGGATTCGAACCCAGGATTTTCTGGTTACAAGGCGAGCTCGTAGACCATTGAGCCACTGGGATCCGATCCAATGGTCCTTGAATTCTAACTTCTAACTATGTCGTGAATTGGCAGAAGTTAGAATTCAAGGACCATTGGATCGGATCCCAGTGGCTCAATGGTCTACGAGCTCGCCTTGTAACCAGAAGGTCCTGGGTTCGAATCCCGGTGAGTGCGTACTGCTGAGGCGTCCCAAACTAGGACGAAACAGCTGTTGTCAATGGACGTGAACATTGAACGTTTCTTTTACTGGGTCTGGCAGCCATTAATGGGCAACTGAAAGGCGCGAATGGTCGATCGCTTGCAGGTTGAAAGAAGACTGGAGTTAAATACGAATAAAAGTACTTTATAACTTCATTTGTACTTAACATTTGTTTGTAGACTTTGTAGTTTTCTTCAATTTAATTGCCAAACAATATAATTTCTTTCAAGGAATACTAGTGTTTTGGATTTAAAGTTGAAGAAAGTGCATAGTATTTATCGGCTCAATCGCTTAAGTCTTCATTACCATAGGAACTTAGGGCTAAGTTCCTTGACAGCTGTCCAGTACCCCCAGGTTTTCCAATGGTTCTCTAACTGATGTCAGCTCATGATGAAATCCTCCATGCAATTAAACAAAATCCCTACCAAACCAATACTTGATGATAATAATAGTAGTATGTGAATGAAGTGTAGTCATAGAAGGAGTAATTGTAGTTGGTGCATCTGAATGAAACAATTTCATGCATAACAAGTGGTTTTATTGAAAAGAAACGGGAATTTTATTTTCTGTGATAATATCTGACTTATTCTAGATAGAAGGTATTTCACCATTTGGCTTCTGATTCTACTGCGTAGCTTTATGTTAACCCTCCTTGTTGACAAATCAAATCAGCTCGCTGAAGTGATTTGGGGTTAAGTCCATTAGCACATACATCTATGATGAAATTAAATAGAAATGGGGACAGTGGGCACCCCTCCCTGAAGGATACCACTAGCTGTCATTACTTCAGATGACAACTCTCTGTAAGCCCTCATCTGGCTGACTGCATGAGTTCGAGTAGAGTGCCTTGATCAATGGGTGATGTATTTTCTCGGCATTCCCCTTACAGCCAAACATCACCATAATACCTCTTGGTCGACAGAATCTAGTGCCGCCTTTAAGTCAAAAAATATAACGATTGTTGGACGCCGCGGTAAGTATGCCTATGTTCCAGAATCTGTCGAAGGGTGGAGATATGATCAATACACCCTCTTCCTGGTCTAAAGCCTGCCTGGTTCTCCCGTGTTTGTTCCTCCTGTGGACTGCTTAATCTACGCATCATCATTATTATTATACCATATTAGTCAAGCTAATCCCTCTTTGATTATCACAGGAAAACTTGTCTCCCTTCTTCTATACTGGGATAATCAATGACTTACACCAACCCGACGGGACTTCCTTTGATTCCCAGACGCTGCCTAGTACCTCAGTTAACGCAGACACTATACTGTCTCCACCGTACTTAAATACCTCTGGAGTCATTCCATCAGGTCCTGGTGCTTTGCCTCGTTTCAAACTGCTGACAGACTTAGTAATCTCAGTTAAGGACGGAGGACCTGTGACGCCACCTCCTTTATCCAGTGGGCCAAGATATACCAGAATGACCATCTACATAATATTGTATAGTGTTACGGATGACCTTTGGTCATGTTATACTAACTGTCTGTTGACATTGCCACTGTTTCGCTGGGTCATATCACATTATTATTCTCGAGGACCATGTTTAGCCAGACAGTGGACATCGCACGACCTGGAGCAAACCAGCAGTCAAGAACTTCATGAATTGATGACATATTTTAGTTTGAACATCTTTTAGTAATATTTTCTGACCCAATTCCATGTCAGCTAACATTGGTCGATAAGGAAGGCGGTGACTTGACATGAGTTACACAACACGTTCTAGAATCAATCCAGCTTCACAACCTCATCGACTGATTTACCATCCTTAAAACTGCACGTTTAACTTCACTATTATCGGTTATTTTATCCCATCTAATATAAGAAACTATAAATTGGAGCAAACTATAACGGCCGTATGCAACGTCAAGTCTACAAACGTATTCTAGAACTTCATGCATTTATTCCCCTTGATGAATCTGAATAAAGCAAGAACAACAGTGGTTTGTGCAGAATAATATGGTACCATCATTTATTTCGTTGGCTTCTCATCAGCTGCTTACAGCCTAAATAAATTATGAGGTTTGCGTACAGAAAAGTTTTAACATACTTGCAAATTTTACATGTTGTCAATTGACAAAAAGTTCCACAATAAGTGAACAGTGCTCAGAAAATTGCGCTTATATAGTTTTTACACAGGCAGTTCAAGTTTAAACAAAATAGATGTATGCATACAATGGTAAAGGAGTTACGTAATGAAGACGAAATATGCGTTAGATACAGACGCTTGAAACCAGATCAATTTTTTCAGAAAGAAGCAGTTATTAATCTTTCCTTGCCCTGGTAACTGAATGTCTTTATTCTCTCATCTGATTACGTAATCTTTGTCTTTAACCTCACCCCCTTATATAATCTGTAATTTTGCTTGTCTCTTGTTTTTATGATTTGAGTTGAAC
This sequence comes from Trichobilharzia szidati, assembly GCA_944472155.2. Taxonomy (NCBI): domain Eukaryota; kingdom Metazoa; phylum Platyhelminthes; class Trematoda; order Strigeidida; family Schistosomatidae; genus Trichobilharzia; species Trichobilharzia szidati. The sequence goes on along the minus strand of OX235276.1, from coordinate 14,546,896 downwards.
TCAGTACATTGTTACCTAATTTATTAGTCACTCTGTATCTAACTCATATTTCGTCTTTATTACGTAACTCTTTTACCATTGTATGCATACATCTATTTTGTTTAAACTTGAACTGCCTGTGTAAAAACTATATAAGCCCAATTTTCTGAGCACTGTTCACTTACTGCGGAACTTTTGTCAACTGACAACATGTAAAATTTGCAAGTATGTTAAAACTTTTCTGTACGCAAACCTCATAATATATTTAGGCTGTAAGCAGCTGATGAGAAGCCAACGAAATAAATGATTGTACCATATTATTCTGCACAAACCACTGTTGTATTCTAGAACATTGTCCAGCTTGGTTAACCAGCCAGAGGAGAAAAGAAGGACAACAGCAGCGCCATCCTCGAACATATTGTCATCTCTGTACATCAAGCACGTCCACATGAATGCTTCACAATGCTACTACACAGAGTCCCTCAATATCGCACAAAGAGACTTCGCATACGCCATCTGAACATCGCTGAATCATTAGCTATTCGGGATTTGGAACCGGACCTCTGTATTCAAAAGCACTACTTACATTCACTCGCCCTACCGTGGCCACAGTAAAGTTATTACTTATTATGTAAGTTTACTATTATTATTGCTATTACTTCTATTATTTTATTGCCATTATTATTCCCATCAACCGTGTTTCATTACCATTCTATTATTGTTAATTAATAACATTGCGTTTTCATACAGGTTTTATATATGAAGACACTTTGTCGTCTTTCCACTAGTTCCTGTCCATTCTACACCAGCTTATTGATTAGTCATTATCTCACACTTATTACGTCATGCCAACTTCTGCCTCTTTTCTAACTTCCAATTAGTCATCCTTTCTAGGTTACACCTTACATTATGTAATACATTTTTCGAGGACAGAGTTTGCCAGTATCTGATTGGTCTAAAGATTTCTTTCTTTAATATAATTACAAGTATTGGTTTTTCTGGGTATTTAGTTTGATTGGTTGAAGGATTTCATCATGAGCTGACATCAGTTAGAGAATTATTGGAAAACCAGCACTACAGTACTGGACAGCTGTTTCCTCCGTCCTAGTTTGGGATTCTTCACCAGTACGCACCCACCACGCGCACGATATAATGAATTGGCAGAAGTTAGAGTTCATGGAATGACCACTGAATCGGGTCCCAGTGGCTTAATGGTCTACGAGATCGCTCGCCTTGTAACCAGAAGGTCCTGGGTTCGAATCCCAGTGGGGCGGGTGAGTACTGATGAAGGGTCCCAAACCAGTACTCCAGTGCTGGTTTTCCAATGGTTCTCAATGATGAAATCTTCCAACCAATCAAAAATAATCACGATTGTACAGCTTGTGAAAATGAATCGTCGTAAAGAAAATTTTCTTCTCTGTTTACCTCCTTTTCTCAATGACTCAATATGGGAATATTTCGTTCATTAAGAAACTAAACTCAGACACTTATGCTCAAAGATATCTCACCTCTTCACGTCTCACATTCACAAAATAACGACAACTCATCGAATTATTTGTTTATTCTCAAACGTTACACTTTAACTGAAAAAATAACTTTACAGAAACAATTTTTCAAAAAACAAATGCACATCGAAGTAAATAAGAGAGTAAAGAATTCTCTAAAATAAAAGGTTAATAAACTCTTCATGCTATTCGTCTAATTTCTTTTCCTGGCACAGGTATGACTTCAGGATCCTGCAGAAATTAGCCACGGAGCTCAGTCGTATTGCTCCTTAACATTCGACGAAGTCAACTGAAATCTAATTCCACCCTGTTTCATAGATCTCCGTATGATAGAATAGAAATGTCGTCTTTAGTAGATAGCAGAAGTTAATAGAATGTATTCCCTGGAAACAATATACCATCTCCACATTACTTATTATTATTACCATTGGAAAGAGGTGGAATAAGGCGTTGACACTCCTTTTCTTTGTAGTTTTTCTCATACTACTCATTAACTAATAAGTAGATAAAATCACTTTTTGAATTATTTAGGAAATCATCAGAATCATATAATGAAAGATCACTATTATAATATGTATAAGATATAGACGATCCTGAAGAGAAATTCCCACTATAACAAAATAGAAAATTTGCTATTTTTGTACAAAATGAGGCTGGATTTTTATGACGCAGCGTGTGTACTCTGCTACACGATGATGCTGATGCTGATGAAGACAATCCGTATGAATGATGCTCTAATACTGTTCTTGGGGCTAGAGTAGTACTGGTCATAGTCGAAGGAGCAGGAGGAGGAGAAGGAGGGGGAGTATTGTCACCTTCATGCTCTTTTATGCCTTCAGATAAGATATCTGAGTCCAATTTTTCAATATCACTAACATTTTGGTAATGGTCTAAACACTCAATTGGTATTTGCATTAGATACGAATTATTCAGGCACATAGAAGTTATAAGTTGATACATATGCGATTGATTAATGACTTTTTCACATCGAAGCATTATCCAAATAAGATTGGATTGAATTAATTCACTCAGATTACAGTGTAAAGCATTTCTATCACCGGTCCAGTTATCCCTGAGTTTATAATTCACTGGAGAATAATAAACTAAGCTTCTGATTGGTTGTTGATAATGACTAAGCAGCAAACTGTTGACCGAGGTGGTCAATCGTTTCCTGATAAACGGTATTACTGGCATACAACGCGAATATAGTTGATTAATGTCGACTGAGGCATCAAGAATTTGAATATTTTCAATTGATTGAAACATAAATGTCTGCAAACTATATTTCACTATGATTATTGGTAATATAAGTATAGAGATATCATCATTGTCAAATGAATCAATATTGGTTGGTTGTTCAAATGAATATTGAACACAGCCTTGTTTTAATTCAAGCGGTTTATTTAAATGATGATGAAGGTTATTACTAGTAGTAGTAGGAGGATAATTACGATTAATTAATGGAAGGAATACAGAAGAAACAGCGGGTAAATCCGATATATATTCCTGACTGTGTTGAATATAATGACTTATAAGGGAGTAACGATTTTCTGCTGCAAGCATTACATAGACGTCTGGAGAGATACTTGCTTCAAGAATTTGTTTCTTTGTTAGAAAGGCAGTGTTATATCTTTTCTGTTCCACAGGTGGTAATGAATGATGTCGCTTTTTATTTTGACTTAAACAAACACGATGTTCATGAGAGGAGGATAGTCGCTGATGCCTATTTAGGCTTCGTGAATCACGCTTACTAACAGACCTAGTGTTACTTGATTTCTTTTGTATATTTCTATGCTGTTTTTGTTTGTCTGCATGATGTGAGTACTTGGAATTCGATCGCTTCGGTTGACACGCTAAGGAGTGATAATGATGATGGGATGGTGTAGATGATGGATGAATTAAATTTTTAGACGCTGAACACTTTTTCGCACCCATTTTCTCTTGTTTCTTCAGTTCAGTGGACGATTTACATTTCACGTAAGCATCATATGTATGAACGTTCGTTAACTCACTACGCTGAAATGCATCCGTCGGTGATTTTGTCAAAGGAGTCCTTTTAGTCGATGTGTTTTTGACTGGTTTCAATTGATGTTTTTGTAGAATTTTACTACAGTTTCTGTCTTTTTCACCTTCATATAAACTCGGTTGTATTTTGCCATTCTTATGAAAGGTACTGGCTTCATTTAACTTTGTACTGCTCCTGTGACAATTCGTTTTAAGATTGTCGTGTAGGCTTGTAAAATTCCCCTGCGAAACACATAAAGAATTAGGCGATTCACTTCGATTACACATACAATTTACAGAAAGGTTTTCAGCTAACTTATCACACTGTATGATGATTAATTCATCTGATGTAACTCTTGGTATACTTCTCCCTAATTCATCGACTTTCAAAGCGCAAGGTGAATTGAATTGGCCACCGTTTTGCTTGACATTTGATGCATACAAGTCATCTGAATGAATATTTAGAAAGTGTGTTTCTTTATCACAAGGTATATATGGACTAGGAATTGTTGATATTGGGACAGGATATTTCATATCTTCAACAGTTAGAGATTCATCACTATCACTTAAAAGATTGCCATAGTTTGATAGATATGTATAAGAGTTAGGCAGTTCAAATGGTTCCTTGTTAAGCTTGCTGTATAATTTCATGTGATTTTGTAAAGGCATTCCACTGCGATGTATTTTTTTCATGTCATCATTTCGATTCATACTCCGCCTGCTTCTAATTCGATATAATTTATTCGGATATTGATATTTACGAAGTAGACATGAACTTGGCATTCCGTTATTCAGTTTCCCTGGTGAATAAGAGGCATTCATTAAACTCTGACAAGTCATTTCACGCATAAAATCTATACTGTGGGATAAACGCTTTTTTATTAGTGAATCCCATAGTTTAGCAGATGTTTGTGTACTAGATGTGCACTTTGTCTTATCTGTAGAAATATAATCTAGAGGAATTTCATCATTCAGTTGATGCTGATTACATAAATTCCCTGAAGATAGGTAAGGCATTTCACTTAGACTTAACTCGGAAATAGAATCTATAGAGGAATTCGACTCATACTTCATTATATATTATTATTATTATTATTACTGACGAGTTTTCATTCTAGGTATTATGTAATAAGCATGTTTAAGTGTGCATTGTTCCCAGGATTCAGTGAATAAATACACATAGTAGTTATAGCAAAAATCATGGTAATACTACTGAAATGAGTAGTTTCACGCTCGGAAAAATAATAATAATATTCGTTTGCATTATTCTCTTTGGTGTAGATAAAGCATTTGCATCATAGCATCTGCGAATCCTTTTATTCTCATCACATGATTCGTTTCGTTATAAGATAACATGAACTCAAGGCTGTTTAATGAAAAGACAATTTAAATAAGATTTATTGATTTTTTTGAGGTTGAAAGTATTTACTGCATTGTACTGTTAATTATTATATATTATTATAATTATTCAAGTATTGGTTTGTAGGGATTTGGTTGATTGGTTACAGGATTTCATCATGAGCTGACATTGGTTAGAGAACCATTGGAAAACTAGCTGTTTCGTCCTAGTTTGGGACTCTTCATCAGTACTCACCCACCGCCAGGGTTCGAACCCAGGACCTTCTGGTTACAAGGCGAGCGTTCTCGTAGACCATTAAGCCACTGGGACCCGATCCATTGGTCATTCCATGAATTTAAACTTCTGTCAATTCACGATATAGCTCAACCGCTAACCAATGTCTTCGATGAGTATTTGTCGTCACACCCGACCTGCTGCACCCTACTGGTCACGACTTCCCACTAGAACCCTAGGTAACTACTTACGTGAATAGGGCCAGTCTCCGCTAGTGAGCATCTCATTGATATTCAAGTATTTTAATTATTATTCCTTTGGGTTCCGTGTGCGATATAAGGCTTCAACTACACATCTCCACGTTGTGTTCTATTTTCTGCTATCCTCTTCATCTGGGTACACGACTGCCCATTATTTCGCATCTCCTCCTCTTCGCACGATCTCCTCTATGTCATCTTCACACTGACGATCCACTCGTCGCTTTCCATTGGGATTTCACTTGAGTGATGGCCTGCATTGAGTGAAATGTCATCCGACAGCCGGCTCTCGTGGCACAGTGGTTAGGACTCTCGCTGACCATGCACATGGTCCGGGGTTCGATCTCCTGCCGGCGCACACCCGATATCTATGGTCGGTCTGAACTTGGGCTACCGATATCCATGCTGAAAATTCCACACTTGTACTGAAAATGCGGTGTGGAATCAAGCTGTAAATCAAAATCAAAATAAAATAAAATGGCGTATGCCCGATCCATCTCCATTTTCTCCTGAATATTTGTTGAGCAATCGACTCTTGCTTGTTGGTTTGTTCATTGTCAGAGTTTCTTGTTGCTAATTCTTCCTGCCTGGCCAGCCATTTGATCTTCACTATGGAGCCAGCGAAAGTCTGCAGTGGCCTGTTGGAAATCCTTTTCGTTACACGCAGTGCAAGTTTCTGACTCGTACAGAAGAACTGACTGAATTCACATTGGTGTTGAAAATCCGAATCCTGTTTTTTATGCTGAGTGAGTGAAGCAGAAGATTTCCAAACTGGTTTCAGATTAGGAACGATAATAAGATTGTTATTTGAATTTTTTTGTTTTTTTTTAATATATATTTTTTGTGCGTTGAAGTTTCTCTAGCAGTTTGATAGGTTTCTTGGTGTAGGGTCGCTAGCCCCCAAGCTCAACCCTCCCATCCTACTTGGCAATGGGACCGGCTAGAAAAGTAGCAAGCAAGCTAGTTAAGTAGGTGGGGTTATTACATATAATTAGTATTCGATTTTCGCTTGCATTCCGAGTGGGAATACAATAAAATAGAATACTGGATAGGATTACTTTCTACATGCTACATGCTCTTATATTCACTAATTGATGTTAGCTCAGGATTAAACCCTCCATCCAATCAAACACAATCCCTACAAAATCAATACTTGAAAATTAATCTGATGCTCACTAGAGACTGGCCCTATTCAGGTAGTTAGTTACCTGGGGTTCTAGTGGGAAGCCGTGACCAGTAGGGTGCAGCAGGTTGAAGGTGAGTCAGTAACTCATCGAAGAAGACATTGCGAATTGGTCGCGCTATGTCATGAATTGGCAGATGTTAGAATTCATGGGCTGGCCATTGGATCCAGTGGGTCCCAGTGAGTGGCTTAATGATCTAAGGGCTAGCTTGCCTTGTAACCAGAAAGTCCTGGGTTCGAACCCTGGTGAGTGCGTACTGATGAAGAGTCTCAAACTAGGACGAAACAGATATCTGGCAGTACTGGAGTGCTGGTTTTCCAGTGGTCCTCTAACTGATGTCGGCTGATGATGAAACCCTCCATCCAATTCTAAGAATTATTGAACAAAATTTGTTTATGAATTTCAATGAACAAGGGGACTCTGTTAACGAATCAGACAACAACCCATTGTCCAATAAATATGCAAAAGGAAATGCAGACGGATTAGACATATACACTGAAGAGACTGTTGAATGACATCACATATGCCATACAGGCCTTTGAATGGAAGGAGAGTGAGATGGCAGCTATTTGCACATGCGTCCTAGCATGACATGAAGGAGATCCGGGGAAGAGGATATATGAAAGATTATGGGCAGTTGTTGAGACAGCCATAAAAAAGAAGAGTTCAGAGAATAAAGCGAAATGTTGATTTCCTGGTGAAGCTAAATGTTCCGCTCAAACCTCAGGAGAATAATAATAAACCTTAACGAGACTGAAATTGAAAATTCCAAAGTTTCATTCCCTTAACTGATCTGAACTTCTTCAGGGAAATAATCAAAATTAACACATCCAATTATTTTTCACGAGTTTGACCACGGACTGACATCAGTTAGAGAAGCATAGGAAACCGACGGGCAGCACTGAACAACTGTTCTATCCTACTTTAAGAATCATTGGCAGTACGTACCCACCGGGTTTCGAACCCAGGAACTTCTGGTTACAAGGCAAGTTAGCTCGTATACTATTCAGCCACTGGGACCCGATTCAATGGTCAGTCCATGAATTCCAATTTTTACCAATTCGTGATTTAGCGCGGCTGGCACCAATCAATCGGTGGTCATCGGTGGAAATCCATCCTCACACGTGACTGGTCACAACTTTTCACTAGAACTAACTCCAGGAAACTCAGTCCTGTCACTAGAGAGCATCAGATTAATTTTCTATAGTTGGTTTGTAGGGATTAGTTTTGTTTTTTACGAGTTTTTACTATCAATCCGTAATCAACTCGTATACATAAAACTAATCCTTACAAACCAACTATAGAAAATTATTATGATGCTCGCTAGTGACTTGCTACAGGATGAAGTTACCTGGAGTTAGTTCTAGTAAGAAGTCATGACCAATGAGGTCCATCCAGTCAAGTGTGAGGATGGATTTCCCACCGATGACGTTGGTTGGTGCCAGTGGTGCTAAATATCAAGAATTGGTGGAAGTTAGAATTCATGAGGTGGCTATTGGGAAGTCGGGTCCCAGTGGCTGAATGGTTGCCTTGTTTGAACTGTGGCAGTGGGTGCGTACTACCGATAATTCCTAATCAAGGATGAAACAGCTGTCCAGTACTCCAGTGGTGATTTTCAATGGTTCTCTGACTGATATGAATCCGTGATCAATTCGCAAAAAAATAAAAATATTTCTAAAATGAATTTATAATTATTTTACTCAAAATCTGTTAAAATCCTTATATTTTGAAGAGTTAGTTTACACGTATTTCATTTGTTTTTCCAAGTTTTATCATAGACTGATATCAGTTTGACAACCATTGAAAGCCAGCACTGGACTACTGGATAGCCAGCTATTTCATCACCCTAGTTTGAGACTAATTGACAGTACGCACAAGCCACTGGGTTTCTAACCCAGGACCTTCCGGTCACATGGCGAGCAAGTAGACCACTGAGCCACTGGGAACGAACTCCTCATTAGGCAGTCAGTGAATTCTAACTTCTACCAATTCGTGATTTTAGCGCGACTGGCGATACCAGCCAATTTGTCATCACTGGCGACTACCAAGAAATCCAGCTAAGTAGAAAACCTTGACAAACCGTCAGCCATAGCTCGTCTACACGCTATAGAACCAGGCCACAAAATTGATTGTGACAATATTGAAATAATCCAGAAAAATTTCAGAAATCACAAAGAACGTCTAATATCATCAGTAGCACTTCATATCAAGTGGAATCGCAGTTGTCTGAACTGGATAGGAATGATGGACTAAAACAGAATTTGACCTGGTTACAACTCCCCGTTCCCCATGAAATGACAAAATCAACACCAATCTGATAAGCAATTTCATTACGTAAACCCTCGCTGCTTTTATAATTTTCCACACTTATCAAATCCAACAATCTACACCTGGTTTTGTTATCTTCACCAGTTGGCCAATTTGACAACAGAAAAATAACCCCATGCTGAGGAACGTTGATTAATTTCTTATACATAAGCTGAGATTTTGTAAATTCTGGTTTAATGATACTTTGATAAATCTATTAGCAATAAATAGCAAAACGCCATTAAAAAATATCGTTATGTTTTTCATTCATTGGGAAATACAAAGAAAACCTTTATTATAATGAATATATCACATACGTAATGCCGATTACCTTCAACCATCTAATGTTATGGAATTTTTTGGAAGTATATATAATATGTTCATAATTACTAAGCACTACTCAAATTTATAAACCCGCTTATATTGCTTCATCCATCTTATGAAAGTAATTTTTGTAAACTACCACAGTTACATTCTCCATGCTATCTATTATTTCTGTGACTCCCTAAATAAATATCCGTGGGTTTTAAAGGATTATGAAAAACTTTAGAGTGGGTTTTCTTTTTACTAAACTATATCAATTAGAAAACCACTGAATGTCAGGGAATACTGGACGGCTGTCTGTTTTTTAATCCTAGTGTACACCTCTTCACTAGTGGGCACCAACGATTTCACCACGGATAGAACCTGGGATTATTAGATTTCGTGTCGAGCCTGGTGATCACTTAGACACTAAAACGAACCAGTCCCGCCGACGCACCTCCGCGTTACATCAGATACAATCGACTTCACCAACTACAACTTCTCATCAGAACTATAGGACATCTATTCTGTTACGTCATGAGTTGAAAAAAAGTTAGAAATCATGAATCGTTTGATTCTCACTGACTACTTGAGTGGTCAATGGCCTCACCCCACTACCTGAACATCCTATACCCCAACCTCTGGTGTGGTCGTTGCTGAACGCTGCTGAAGAGACTTAAAGAATGATGAGACAAATATCCAGTGCTAATAGATGTCTGTTCATTGCAAATTCCCTTGATTATCTTATGTGCAATATCTCTCAATCATCACCTAACAAAGTGCGTTGGTGGCACAGCGGTAAAACGCTCGACAACCACGCCACAGGTGTTTTGGGGTTCGATCCCCGGCCAATGGACACACTCCTTTACCTGGCTAAGCTAGTAATAACACTGGTAAAGAGGGAGGGATGGGCATGAGGCAGCTAGCGATCCCATCCCGTAAAAGTAAAACGCCGCTGCCACTGAAACTTCAAGCCTCTAGCTTGAAGCCCCCTTTGTTCCTTCGACTGGGAATGTAAACGAATAAAAAATAAACACCTGACAAGCACTCTTTTTCATTCCCATGCTTTCCGACTGGAACGTAGAGTTTCAAGCTCAACCCTTCCGTCATTTCCCGGCTTACTATCAACTAATGGAGGTTTAAAAGTGCATCGACATGGAATCGGACTTCAGATAGCCGACATGATGGCAATCAAGCATTCTGACTGACTGACTGGTTTCAACATTGAACTTTGCACCGATGTGCAGAAGTTCAAGTCGCAACACTCTATATAGCACACAAAGAAAAAGAAAGTAAAAATAAATGTAAAATAGAGACAGTAAACAGAGATATGAGGCAAAAAGAATAGTAATATCACAAGGAGTGGATGCATCTGCATCATCATCGAGAACGGTTTTGAGCCATATCACCGACTGTATCCAGCCACCGTCATTGATTTTTACCGTCCCGAGGACCCGAACCAGGAAGTATACACCTGCCTACGTGACTGGCTTAAACTAACTGTTATGGATTTCATTGACTGGTGAAGACATTTTTTCGTTTGACCACCAGGTGCTAGGTCCTTTCCAGTCTGATCCTATGTCAGCTAACATTGCTCGTTGTTGAGGAAGGCGATTGCTAGGCTAGGCATGCGCAGTAACTCATGTCCTAACCATCTCAGTCAGTGTTGCTTCACAGCCTCGTCGATTGATTTTCCCTCCTTACCTAGCACTCGACGCTCAACCTCAATACTGCTCACCCTGTTATACCACTTCACATAGGAGACAGAACGCAGGCACCTATGGTCAAATACAGAAAGCTAGCCTTTTCATGTCTTCCGCTCTCAATAGCTTTTTATCAGAAATCAGCCAATGGTCCAAGAAAAACGGTCTAACCTTAAATCCCTCTAAATGCCAAACAGTCAATTTCACCTTTAGGCATAAATCTGACCTAAACAAACTGGTTAGCACTCACGAGGTGTGCAACATAGATGGCACTGAAATAGAAATCAAGTCTGAAATTAAATATCTTGGCGTCATTCTATCTGTTGATCTTTCCTGGTCGTCTCATATCTTGATGATTTCTAAGAAAATATTCCGTCTTACCTTCTACATCAAAAAGTTAAGACATTCTGGAATAACCCAACCCTTACTCTTACGATTCGTTAACTCTTGCATCCTGCCTATTATTCTCTATTGTTCCCCCTTAGTTTTTCCAGGGCTACTGAAGAAGGACTATACCTTATTACGCAGGATGTTAAAGGTTGTCAGCAGGGTAAGCGACGTGCCACTTAACCAGCTCGTTACTATTCTGGTCGACAGGCACTTGGACTCATGTGAAAAATGGGCTAAATCCATTCTGTCTAACTCACAACACCTTCTTCATTCAAAACTCTCCCCTTGTATCTCATCAGGCAGAACCAGAAGCCTATATAGAAAAATATATACTCTCACTAGCTAGTACAAAAACTCAACCATACCCTCCCTACTTGGCTCATGTTCTGTGCGATAAAGAAAGCATTAGGCGTGAAACTTATAATTCATTAAATAGTCAGTATAACAACTGGATCTCGTCTTTCCAACTCATATCATTTATAGGTATAACGTTTTCTCTCTTTCTTTTCCTTTTTTTCTCTCTCTTTTTTTCTGTTGTGTGCTGCTTTGTTTCTTTCTTCCTTAAAAACTCTATTTAAAACATTCTTCTTTGTTCTTTCACACTCTGTATATCTCGACCTTTTTGTTACCACTTACGCCAGTAAATATGCTAGCATCTACTCTTCTAACACCTTCAAACACTCTGTTCAATTTTGGCTTTGCTACCGACATGCCAATATGTTGTTGTCAAAACTAACTGAGATTACCCTTAATCTATGTAGAATTTTATTTATTGTTAATGTACTAACTGGATGCAATACTGTAGTAAAAATGCTGAGAATTCCATTCTGTATCACAAGTACTATTTTGGAATAAAGCAAATTATTATTATCATGTCTCACTTGCAGCCAGCCATAAAGGAGGGCAGAACGGACTGCTGAGCAGTACACAAATCAAGCATTCTACCATTGCACCACTGAAATCCACAAAGCACACTACTTATCCCTTATTACCCCATTTGAAATACTTTACATTAAAAAGAAAAATAACCAATACGTTACAGTGGAAAAAATTTCTTTCTATTATTTCGATGTTAGAAAGGTAAGTCAATCTTTTTTTTAATTATTCAAACAAATTGTTTTAGGAATATTTATTTGATGAAACAATATTGTTTTTCTTTCTTTCTTTCTCTTCTAATGTTGTCTTATGCATTTATTTTCCATTGTACAAAACTGAAAAGAAACCATTATTCTCATTGACTATTGAAACAATTCAATTGAACATTGAACGTGATGCGTGTTACACATTTGAAATTTATGCAACAGATAAATCGATTAGGACAAAATAAGTATTAGTAATGTCTGACCTTCATATAATAAATGTTAGATAATATAAATCACTGTAGGCGTGTTGATAAAATAAGGTAATTTTGATTGACAATATGGGTTTGTTGGTTTCTTGGGTTGTTTTTTTTACAGTTTGTTTCTCCTTTTTTTCCTAAAATCTAAGTATTTTCTGAATTTTCCTCAGAAACATGATAGGATGATGTATTTGTTAACAGAGGACTGACCATCTGTGTACTGTCTGACTTCATTTGCTCAGAAATAAGTTTCGAGGAAATGTTCTCTTCTGCGTCAAACTCATTTTGACTAGCCTTCATAGCCTTTTGCCTTGTCGAAAGATCATGATTCTCGGTATCAGGAAGACCTTGATTCATCTCCTGAACTACATTCTCTGGTGATGATGCATTAGGTTCACCTGCAGTCAACTTGTTCTGAGCGCGATTACTGCCAGCAGATAAAGCAGAAGAACACCTTGAAGGCGACATCACCTCAGACCATGGCCAGAACCGTATCTCTGGTGAAACACACTTCGAATCAAATAAATCACTTGTGGGTAGTGGAGATGGAACAAAAGGTGGATATTTCTCATCATCTGTTTGACAAGAGTATTGAGAGGCAAGATTAGCGAAATGCTCTGTTGCCGCTTCAACAGCATTTGTGACCAGCATTCCTTTAGAAATTGACATACAATCCGTTGGCATAGATAATGACCATGGCCAAAGATTAGCTTGGATCTTGTAGCTGGTTGATTCCTCGCCTTCTTCTTCTTCTCCTCGTTCACCTCCTTCTTCTTCTTCTTTTAGATCGTCTTCACCAGTTGAAAACAATCTCGCCAAAGCCTCTAGTTCCGCCAGTTCTTCTGGTGTAAGCCTGTCAAACGATTTAGTCAACAGTTTGCATAACCTGCGCTTTGATTTGTAAAGCGGATTCGATGGGCTGGTAATTTTTTCATCTAAATTCTTAGGCACAACTTTCAGTAGATTAAACACCTTTCTTTGATGTGGAGAAAGTTGATCAGGTTGTGATTGAGATAAAAAATTGTGCAGTTTAACTTGAGTAGACACTTTTCCACCTCCTGCAGCTGATTGTAGCTTCTTTTTCTCGATTAGTTGGTTGAGCAACTTTCTCTCCTCGTCTGTAAGCTCTTCACTTGGCTTTGATTGCAATCGCTTCAAAGTTTCTTCTTGTGATGTAGATAGTACTTTCGACTTGTCAATAGTCTCCTCTTCATCGTGTTGCCTACGTGATTCTCTTACAAGTTTTAATTCTTCACTTAATTTACTCTTTGGTTTTGTATATCTTCTCTGTTTACTCTTTTTATGGTGTGGTGGAAGACTGCCTTTCCTGAGTTTATCAATCAGCTCTGGTTGTTCGTCTAATTTAGATAAACTTTCGTCTTTTTGTTTAGATGGTCTTTGCTGTTGTTCTTGTTGTTGCTGCTCCTGCTGCTGCAGTTGTTGTTTTGTTCTGCTCTCGTCGCGTAAAGTAATACTCTCATCTGTTGCATCCACAGTGATTTGTTGTTCATCTGAAGGTAATGTGGTATACGAGGACAATGCAGGTGTTGTTGAAAAAGCATCCAGATTTCCAGATACTTGAAGCAAGAAATCATAATCTTCTATTGTGTCAGTCGATTGTACATGGTCGTAGTGATCTTTTTTCACTTTCTCTTCTGATGAAATAACACTGGGATAAGATTTCTCCTTAGGTACCTTGTCATCTAATTGCTGAGCACTAGGTAAGGTTAGCTTTTCTGATGATTCGAGATGTTCACTTTCTGAGCGGATTTTGTGTGAATCATCAATTGATCTTTGAGGTATAATGCTTTCTGAAATCTGATCTGATAATTTTTCTTCTATAGGGGCTTGAATTTTTTCCACCTCTTTAACATCACTTGTAACTGGAATAAATTCAGTTGACAATCGTTCGGCAGCGGCGGCGGTCGTGGCCGTTGTCGAGGTGGTGGTGACGGTGGCTTGAGAATGCTGTGCATCAGATCCTGCCTTTTTCTTTGCTTGTTTCGCCTTCAACTTAATATATTTCGACGTGATAGGCAATAAATCGCCTTCTTCTTGGTCTTCTTCAGAAATGGAATCATGACTCGGCTTCTGACGTTTCATTTTGTCATCCAATTCTAGTGGTTCTTGAGTTTCATAAATTGGAACAGTTGTAGGCGTTTCTTGATCGTATAGTAATTTGTCTAATCTAGTTTCTGCCTCCATCTGTGGTCCACCTTCACTCATAGGTTCGACTTTACCAACATCCCTCGTAAATTCACCTTGTTTTATAGTATCTTCATGTGACACTGTAGAAATCTTTTCAGCGTGTGATTCAACTTCTTCCACGGTTGGCTGTTCCAATACATCTTCTTGTACTTTCTCTTTAACATCTATCATATCTTTGAGTGGAATTGATTGTTTATCATCGGTCTGGAGCTTCAATGCCTCATCATCTCCTACCAGTGTAGGCGCAGATTCATCGGTTTTTAATTCACCTGGAGTAAGTATTTGACTATCAGAGAATCCAATAGAAATGCCCTGAAGTTCTCGTTTACTGTCTACTTCTCCAGAAATTCTTTGATCCACCTTTCTACTATCAACTCTTTTTACTGAATATCTAGATAGTAATGTTGTAGATATTGATGGTTTCTGGTAGATATCATCGGGCTGTTCTTCATCTAGCGGTAAATTTTCTATTGATTTCTGACTTTCCATACTTTTAACTGATGATAGTGATATTCTGGACAATTCAGGTATCCCAACTCTTGATTGTTTCATTGAAATCTCTTGTCTGTCAGTCGCGTCTATCATAGTTGTATCTGGTTTTGTATACAAATTATCTGCTGTGTCAATTTCTTCTAGTGGATATTTTTCATCGTAAATTTGACGCCGACTTATATCATCTAATACTGCTTGTAGGTTAATTGATCTACGTGGAGATTGGCGGGTTTCTTCTTTCAGTTTATCAGAATCCCCGTGAAGAATTTGAGCAATTATTTCTTCTAAAGATGAATCAATGGTAAAAAGACTACCTGGTTTTGCATATTTTCTAGAATGATCCCTTTCCTTTAAAGTTTTCATTGCTGAAGTCTGTGAAATAGCTAATTTCAAGAGGTTAGATGTTGAGAGAGCAATAAATTCAGGGACATCTTTATTAAGCAGTTTTCCAATAGGATAATTTCGTCTGATTTCATTTTCATCAATCCATTTGCCGGCAATATCTTCAAAATTTGCCACGGTGTCTATCTGATATCGACTGACGATAGGTTTCTTACGTGGGTGTTTAGCTCTTTTGATTAGCGTGGGCGATAGTTTGCTTTTGTTGGCGGTACCAGTGGGAGTGGTGAATCGGCCATCATATAATCCTGCATAATATGGACTATATCCATCAGCGCATAAATTCTGATAACCGGTGAATTTAAAATTATCAATTTTTTCATCTTGGTCTACTAAAGAATCGTTAGATGATAGATAATTATGTGGTCTACTAGTGTGAGGCTTTTTATTATTGTTATTGATATTACTGTTATTACTTCTAAGCGTATAGGTTTGTAGTGGCTGACTCACTGAAGACTGCCTTTTATCCCCTTCACCGCCATACAGCTGATTACATAATTCCTGTGTCAGTAAGGTATTCTTCTGTTCATCAGTTGCATTTATATCATTTCGAAGATTTGTACAATATTGATTTTTTAGAGATATATTACTTGTATAACAGTAGTTATCCGTTGACTGCAGATTTGGTAAATTCCGATTTACAAAATGTGGTCCATTTACACTTTTACTATTATCACCATGGTGATTATCATGTAGAGTTTGAAAACCTCCTGATTTATTTCTTTCAAACGCGATTGGATTTAATACATCCTTGTTGTATACAGACTGATGGAGTCGTTTACATTTTCGGCGGTTTATTGGACTGCCAAATTGGGCGATGTGTTTAACGGTTCCCCTGTGAGATGAAATCAAGTCGCTACTAGCAGGTTTATGCTTTCCATTGGTAATACTGCCTTCCTCTTGATGCTTTCTAAGCCATTTATTATTCGAGCTCAGGAATTCTTTACATTCTCTATGTTGAAAGTTGTCATTCGCCTGCTTACCATTAGCATTATTATTATTGCTTACTGTGAAGAGACTAGGTGTCTGTTTTCTTTCCACATCTGATGTCGGATAGATGTAATCCTGATTGTAGGGATAATCTTTGTAATCTGAAAGTGTATCATTTATCCTTCTTCTCTGGAAATTTATCTTTAAAGATGGACGGTTAATTAACGGAGTGAATAGTTTGCTACGCATTTGTGTATATGCGATAACTGGTTCAGTCATTTTCAATTTATTGTTCAAGTCAGATTTTGATTGGTTAATAGAATTGATCGCCATCATGTTGAAATCTTCTGTGGATTCACAGCTTTGTAATCTATCTTCTACACTTGACCCATTTACATTATTGTTATTACTGTCATTCAATGAAATACATAAAGTTATATTATCCTCATTTGTATTATCCACTGGTTTGTACAAAATTAAAGAAGCATAGTTAACGGATATTGAAACATTGAATAATTGGTGTAAATTAAATATTTCAAGGTCACACTGTTCGTTATGATAACATCTATTGAAATTAACATAATCCAACAGTTTTTCAATAACTTTTAGGAAATTATTTCTGGTCACAATATGATTTGAAGATAACTGTTGATGAAGAGTATTCTTATGACTGATAGAATATGAAGATTTGGTTAATTCGGTTTTTATTTTTTCACTTAGACACGGAAAGTAAGTGTGTTCTTCAACTAAGCGATGACTTACAATTGCGTGCATTATATCATAGATTAGCTTGTCAAATTGATCATTACTGATGTGAAGGTCTGTTAGGAATTTATTCACCAATAGAAGGCATTGCATTTTATTGATTACCTAAATAGTATAAAAGACAAAGTTAAACAATAGCGTCCCAAGGGGATGCGAAAGAACAGTCACAGGCCAGCCTTTGTCTTTTGATATTCGCGTGGCTCAGTGAATCGGAAGGTACAACGGACAAATAGGCGTATTAGCATACCAGTCGAGTTCATTACCGTTATTACCAATTAGCAGGCGCAGACATAACAGTTCCTCACCACAATTGGACTGCTGGTCTACCTAAGGCAGCTGGTAAAGCCTTGATTCCAAATCTATGAGGAGTGCATGGGCTCCAGAATCCGAACACTGCAAAGTTCTACAATAGCGTCTCAAGGGATGCAAACGCACGAGTGACCTTGAGCCGACCAACCATAAAAGTAAGTGATTTTGGAACAGGGAAATGCATGAAAACACTCTAAACAGGGTATATTTCTATGAATTGACTTAAAAATACGTCCCAGGTGTAGTGAGGAGTATCAGTTTTTAAGTTAGATCAGTTGCTGTATATGTATTCACCGAGGTGAGCTTTATTTGACTGGTTTATCGCTCTTATCCCGTTTTGCAGTCTTGCCCCAAAGCCCTCGGTTGAATTACTATGGTTTCCAGTAAGAGGTTCGACGGTTACTTACTGGGAAAATGTGAATAATAAAACAAATTAAAATACTTAATAGTAACCCTAACCTTAATCCTAACCCTAATTAAAACGTATTGATGTGCATCTTCCTTGATGGTTCGGAAAAGGTCAAATAAAATCTATAAGAAGTTATATTTTAACTCATTTGATTGATGATACCGGTCACCAAGTGGACATCTATCTCGCATTCCATCGAGCCTTTCGAACGGAATTCGAACCCCTCCCATTTAATACATAGCCAAAGCTGTGTGAATTTGAGACAGCAATCCTAGTTTTTTCATACAAAAGAAGATTGTTCTAGCTTTGTCGACCTCCCTTGCTTCGCCTAGATAAATTCTATTCAAAACCCACCCACCCTTTCTTATTTTCCAGTTCCTTCGTACTTTTATGATATTTATTTGAACTCTGATTACCAGAACACTCAGACGACACACACGAAACAACATCGACTCCATTCAATCACGCGTCCCTGAGCTAGAGCGAAACGTCTACTCAAGAGCTCATGCAGTCGAAGACTTAGATCAAGAACTACGCCATTCCTTCGAAGAATATGTACAACAAGTCACTCAGAAAGAATGTAACAAGACTAAAGCAGATCTTCTCAAAAGCCTAAAGCCTACAATTAATACCGAATCTCCGTTCCCAAGCAATCCAGAAAAGTACGTATTCAATCTTTCAGACATTACACTGTCTACTACTCAACTAGAGGCACTATCTCTAGGTCCAAAATTCTGCGTAAAACCACCAAGTATTGACAAGCTACAATGCCAGGTTCAGTTCGAAAATCTAATAAACCAAACTTACGATCTCACACCTACATCAGACGAAAACCTACAACAATTCAAAGCATCAATCCTCGACTGTTGTCACAAGTTTATAAATACCAAACACAACGGAAGGTCCATCTTGACGAAGAGGCACTATAAGGAGCTGAAAGAACTTATGAAAAACGAAGAGATTATGATATTACGTCCTGATAAAGGTGGAGGAATCGTAATCATGAATCGCAAGGACTATATCAGTAAAATGCTGACTATACTATCTGATGAATGCAAATTCACAAAACCGACCAACGAGAAAAACATGACTGAACAGACCGAACAAAAGCTAACGGACACCCTTCGTAAGTTGAAGACTGAATTCTTCATGAGCAACGAAATGTTCGAATCCCTTAGACCGTCTGGCTCAAATATACCACGACTTTACGGACTCCCGAAAGTACACAAGAAGGGTATCCCTCTCCGACCGATCCTCGACATGACCAATTCACCCTATCACCGCACAGCTCAATGGTTAGCAGATCTACTTGAACCAATCAGAAAACAAGTTTCCTGCCACACAGTTCGAGATTCATTCGACTTTACTGACTCAATCGAAAACATTAACGTATCCAGCAAGACAATGATTTCATTAGATGTCACATCACTATTCACAAACGTTCCACTGACTGAAACAATATGCTATATATGCGAACTTATTCACTCCAAAGGAATAAACATCGGTATACCCACCGAGCATCTTAAAGAACTCCTACTGAGGTGTACCCTGAATGTTCAATTCTCTTTCAACAACGAAATATATCGCCAAAAGGATGGTGTAGCTATGGGCTCACCACTAGGCCCTTTGCTTGCAGATTTCTTCATGGCAAAACTCGAAAACACATGCCTGAAGAAAATGATCAATACCTTCGAAATCTATAAAAGATACGTCGACGACACCTTCATTATTGTCAACAACGAAGAAAATCTAGACGACATCTTAAAGTCGTTTAACAACTGCCACCCTGCAATTCAGTTCACGATGGAGAAAGAGTCCAACTCCACAATATCTTTTCTTGACGTCCAACTAACCAGAAGAGAACAGGATGGAACACTGAGAAGATCTATCCACAGAAAATCGACGTGGAACGGACAGCTTACTAACTTTCACAGTTGGGTACCACTATACACCAAACGAAACCTGATCCGTTCACTCAGCTACAGAGTTCGCAGAATCTGCACCCCGGACACCGTAGAAGATGAACTGGACAACCTCAAGAGAATCCTCGTCGAGAATTGCTATCCAGAAAGATTTATTGCAAAATCTATGAATCCTAGACCAGAAAAGCCGCCCATACTCAGCGTCAAGAAAAAACTACTCTACATGAACCTCCAATTCAATGGAGATCTATCTGCGGAAACACTAAAAAATCGACTGTCGCGCTCACTTAAGAAGACCTTCTTCGCAGCTGAACTAGGACTAACCTTCTCCACAAAACCTATGATTCATGTGAACGTGAAGGATAAGCTACCGCTGCTAGGCTCATCAATGTGCATTTATCAATTCACCTGCTCGTGTGGAGCCAGGTATGTCGGCCGTACCCAGCGCTCGCTTTCCAAACGTATCACCGAGCACTTACCAGCATGGTTTTACAAAGGAGAAAATCGACGCCCCGCAGTTCCATCTTAGAACATCTGATAGAATCCGGACACCAAGCTACACCCCAAACAAACTTCAAAGTCGTCTACAGAGTAAGAAGTAGTCCCCTAAAGGTGTACGAATCAGACTTCTTCAAACTGCAGAAGCAATGGCGATTCACTCGCTAAGTCCTGAACTCTGCATACAGGAGAAGTTCGTTCAATCACTACACTTGCAATGGACGTAATCTATCTTATTAGCCGACATGTAAATTCTACCTAATCTTTTCTTCTGTCTCTTCATTAGTATTATTTTGTCTTCTCAATTGTAACATTTTACATTTTCAACTTTCTTGTTCTCTACCCCCACCCGATTCAATCTCTACACCCCACTACCACTGTTACTGACTTGAACAACGCTCAGTTTCTAGTCATTCATGTTACGTCATCCAACTTATTCACTCAATTTCACTTCTACTTAATCTCTACCTGTAATTACCTCTGTTGCTATCCTGACCTAAGTTGTAATATTTTAGTCAATTATATTACGTCATCTAGTTTTTTAACTCAGTCCTACTTTAGTTGCTGTCTGATTAACTTTGTCTCTTAACTAATCAATTATCTAAACTTGACAAACCTCATGTACACACACACACACAAATATTTATATATAAATGCGATTGTACAGCTATGTGAATGAATTCGCCAAAAAGAGTCTCTTTGCTGAACGTCTTCTCTTTTTCATATGACTCAATGGGGATTTTCAATCTACTCTGATTATCTGTCCACTTCACCTTTAGTATTACATAACTTTTAAGATTTGACCTAATTTATTTATTGAATTGTCTACATATACGCACATTACTATCTTTGTTATTCTTATCGCCACCTGCATAAACCTGATTATCAATATTTTGTTACCATTATAATCATCGTTATTAACTAAGTTCAAGATAATAAGCTGCTTTAATTGAAATAGAGGCAGGGCCATTATCGTTACCTGTATCTTCACGCTTAGCACTACACGCTAATTTAGTTGAATTGAATCCTGAACTCTGCATACAAAAGAAGTTTGTTCAGTCACTAAATCTACAATGGTCCTGATCTATCTCAACACCAACTACGTAATTTTGTCTTACCTCTTTCTTCTTTGTTTGTCTGTTTCTTAATTACATTAAATCTCTACCCTCATGACGACTGTTGCTGACTCCATTTTCGTTTATTTTTAAGTGAATTCTACTCAGATTATTAACTTAACTCTCATTCATTTTTCATTGAACCCTAGCAATTAGATTACGTCACCCAACCTACTTTTGTAACTTTATTTTAGTTTCTAACCGATTAACGCCTTCTAAATTACGTTATTTGTTGTCAAAAATTAACAATTGCATTAACACATCTTTGGAAATATTCCTTTTGTTGCCAAGAAAAATTTAGTTGTTAGTTTTTTTTCTATAGTTTGGTTTGTAAGGGTTAGCTTTGTTTTTACGAATTTGACCACGGAGGACTGATATCAGTTAGAGAACCATTGAAAACCAGCACTGGAGTACTGCCAGATAACTGTTTCATCCTAGTTTGGGAGTCATCGGCAGCACGCACCCACCACTACAGTTCGAACCCAGGACCTTCCAGCTACAAGGCAAGCTAGCTCGTATACCATTCAACCACTGGGACCCGATTCAGTGGCCAGTCAGTGCATGAATTCTAACTTCTACCAATTCGTGATTTAGCGTGACCACCAACCAATGTCATCTGTGGGACATCCATCCTCACACGTGACATCTGGATGGACCACACTGGTCACGACTTCTCACTTTTTTGATTACAGTGTGCTGGTGTGATACAGACAATGTCTGCTAAAGGAATATTATGCTCACATATTCTCACAGTTCAATACTGCATACAATATATCTGTTTGAACATTCAATTTGATGTTAGACAGAATACATTTCTCACGGTTATATACTGCATTATAACAAAAGAATACTATGTATAATTGAACATTCTCTTTCATGCTGTTTGATGTAAACGGAAATCACACGCTTGGTGATTGGTGGTTAACGAATATAAACTGTATAGATATATAAAGAGCGGTTTGATCAATGAAAAGTATACCCTGGCTCCCGTGTCTTGCCTTCTGTTGTTACATCTGGTGTCGCAGCCTGCCGACAAATGGAAAGCCTATGCCCTGCAGTTTTTGAAGAAGGAGACATATAAATCTTCGGGCAGGACTTCGAGGCTATTGCTTAGTTGACTGACGTTCAAGATCTGTCAGCGATGAAGCTGTTACTTGGAACGCTGCTGGGAGGTCGGACAATGGCAGCATATAATAGCGTGAGGCGAAACACCAGCGACTACGCGCCAGCCAGGGTCATGCAAACTGCTAGTCACTGTGAGACGGGGTCCCGTATATACGATCAGAAAAGCAAACAAAGAGGAGCGGGTGAACCTCAGAGAGTTGTGGAACTCGATACAGCAAGACAAGCTAACAAAGCTGCCAGCATCAAGAAGATTGAAAAGACTTCATTCGATAGTTTTCGACCCGGGGGGACGAGTGTGGTGGTGTAATACAGATAATGCGTTCTAACAGAATATTATTCTCACATATTCCCACAGTTCAATTCGGCATTAGCAACAGTACACGGTACATCTGTTTGAACATTTTATTTCACTGTTGTTTGATGTAAACCGAAATCACACGCTCGGTGATTGGTTAACGAATATAAGCTGTAGATATACATAAACAGCGGTTTGATTGATGAAAAATTTACCTTAGCTCCCGTGTCTTGCCTTCTGTTGTTACAACAGGATTTCACCATCAGCTGACATCGGTTAGAGAACCATTGGGAGCACTGGAGAACTGTTTCGTCCCAGTGTGAGACTCCTCAACACTACATACCCACCGGGTTTCGAATGGTAGGCAATATTCAAATACAGGACTTTAGATGCTAGATGCTAGACGCTAAGTATTATTGACTGTTGATGATATGGCTCAAAATTGTTCTCAGTGGAACAGCAGATGCATTTATCATTTGCAGTCTCCCAGATGGATTAAATCCTTATATTTATCTTTGTTACTTACCTTTCTCCCACACATTTCTGCTTATTATACCTCTTCCAAACTCTACTTTTGCGTGCTACATGGAGTGTAGCAACTTGAACTGTTGTACTTCTGTTTAGAGGTACACGTTGAAACGGAGTCATTCACGTCTGTACTCATCAATCTAATTGAACAAACTTAACACGAAATCTAAGTTACAACTAATACCAGTTTATTTTGGTATTACATTTACATTGCTGATGGGTAAAGTAAAGAATTTTAGGCTTGAGTGTCAGTAGGGTATACCATTACCAGAATGCGCGTGCATTTAGACTATTAATACCAGAGAAGATTGAAAATAACATCGTAGATTCTGCCGTCGATAGTCATAAACGGTAATGAAAAATCCCTAGCTAAACAAACTGGCCCAAAGAACTGTGTAAATCGAATATCTGAAGTCCATTGGGTGACTTATAATTAAAGTGTTCTCTGAGTCAATTCTAGTAATCTGATTATAACTAGCTGAACATAAGTGCTAGTATGAATGTTATTGTAGTTTATTGATAATCAACAAGAAGCACAAATACTTGCCAGCGACGACAGTGGCTAGTGCCAGTCACACCATATCGTGAATTGGCAGAAGTTGTAATTCATATACTGACTAGCCATTGAATTGGAGGATCCCAGAGGCTTAATGGTCTACGAGCTAGCTCGCCTTGTAACCGGAAGGTCGTGGGTCTGAACGCTGAGAGGTGCTTACTGATGAAGAGTCCGAGACTAGACTGACGAAACATCTCTCCAGTACTGCAGTGTTGGTTTTCCAATGGTTCTGTAAACATTATCAGCCCATAATGAAATCCTGTAGATGAATACAGTGTTTTATCAAATATCATCTATTTTGGTACCATCTTAATCATTGATATTGTTAGCTAAACAGCTATTCACATCAAGCAATGCGTTTTGAAGTTCAAAAGTCAGTAAACCATGAGACATGAGATAAATAAAGTTTGCAGTAAAGAGGAGTAGTTTCCTATGATGACTGATAGTGACATGACTAAATTAACAACTGCCTGGAACTCATAACTTTGACTTTCAGACATTTCACCTTATGTTAACACGTTGTTCCTGAGGTATAAAATGTGAATCAGAGTACAGTAAACGCGATGTTCATCGCTTTTGTGAACATGCTTTTTCACCAAGTGGCTGTAAGTAGATCAGGTATTTATTTTACTTTCAAGCATAACCTGAAGTCTGTATCCAAATTTAATCCTTTTAAAGAGACGAATTTCAGGTAATCCATCGGTTCAGATAAAGTATAGGTATGTAGTGATATACTTAGCATTTTCCGAGTGACGACATCTTCCTAACAATCCACCAAACCTAGCCTAGTTGACGGCAAACTCAGCTAAGCCTTTGAAGTGAATCCAGAAGTAAGACAATGATGGCTGCCTATTATCACCAACGATACTGTTAATTGTGATAGACTGGATTATACGTCAGACTGTGCTTTGGGAGTGAGAAGATAGGAATACGTTGGACTGACCAATAAGAAGACTCTAGAAGATCTGGATTTCTCAGATGATTTATGTCTAATGTCACACGAAGTCGAATACTTGCAGGTGAAAAAAAAGCAAAAACTGACTGAATAAGGAGCGAAGACGAGACTCTGGGTGAACATAGAGAAGGCGAAGGTAGTGAAGATAACCAGCCAACAGTAACCAGCACTAATCACCATCAATGGGAAAGATTTGACAGAGGTTACCTCCATTCACTCATCTAGGAAGCATGGTTTCAACAACAGGCGGACGGCACGGATGTGGATATCAAAACCAGAAACGGAAGGGCAAGGCACTCCTTCACCAATCCGAAATCAGTTTGGAAATCTTCTGTACTCAGCATAAAGAACAAGATTCGGATTTTCAACACAAATGTGAAATCGCTTCTCCTTTATGGGTTAGAGACTTGGCGTGACACGAAAAGAATCTGCAACAGGTTGCAGAATTGCATGAACAGCTGCCTTCGCTGGTTCCATATTGAAGATCACATCACTGGCTTGCGATAAAGAATTAGCAACAAGAAACTAAAGGAACTAACTAGACAAGAACCTATCGTTCAACAAAAATGTGGGAGACAATGGAAATGGATCGGGCATACGTTAAGGAGACCGTCAAATGACATCGCTCGCCAGGCCAACTCTCGAATGGGAACTAAATAGGAAACGACGTAGTGGGGCACGTTTACGATGGTAAAATGGAGGAGATCGTGTGGCGAGGAGTCTGTCTGTTTCCGACATAAAACTTTGCATCGATGTGTAGAAGTTCAAGTCGCCACACTCCATGTAGCACACAGAGCAAGAGAAGAAAGTAGAAAAAATGCATAATAGAGACAGTAGACAGAGATATGAGACAAAGGGAATAGTTTCATTTGAAATTATAAGTCATAAGGAATGGATGCATCTGCGCCATCATCGAGAACGATTTTGAGCCATTTCACCAACTGTCTCCAGCCATTGGTGTTTACCGTCCCGAGGACCCCAACCAGGAAGTATACACCTTCCTACGTGGCTTAAACTGACTGTTGCGGATTTCATTGACTGATTCTATGTTTTGGTTGGAATGCCGCTAGCTCTTTTCCAACATGACCCTTTGTTGGCAGCTAACATTGCTAGTTGTTGAGGAAGGCGATCGATGGCCAGGCCTACGTAACACATGTCCTAACCATCTCAGTCGATTTAGCCTCACATCCTCGTCGACTGATTTCTCCTCCAACTCACCTAGCACTCGACCGACGCCTAACCTCAGTATTACTCGCCATATTATACCACTTGACACGGGAGACAGAACGTAGGCACCTATGATCAATGACGGCTAGTCAGGCTTTTCATGTCTTCCACTCTCAATGGCCATGTCTCACTCACAGCCATAAAGGAGGACGGAGCGGACTGCTGAGCAGTACACCCATCCTTCGGTCGATAGCCGGATGTCAAGTCTACGCCGGAATTGGTGTACGCGAGAAGGAGGCTAGAGATTATGAGCAATCATAAAGCCAGCTAAGGGAGACGTCAAAGAATACGACAAAGTGCAGACGTGCTCTTGAAGCCCCATTTTCCACTCGGAACCCAAGAGAACAATAATAATATTATAATAACAATACACCTTATCTTACTGCATATATGTGAGAATGATTTACTGGAAATCATACTCCAAAATCCTATTAGTATGCAGCTTTATAGCACCACATTTATCTATAGTGTACATTTTTAGTTTCAATAATATATGACATGTATTAATCCAGAGTACATTTCCACATAATAAGACAGGCAGAAAAGACGAGGAAAGTAATGTCCACCAGGGCTTTCTTATCAAACAATAACAGTATTCCCATCGTGGCATATTTCTAGGGATTATATGATTACGATTGAGTGTTGAAAATGAAACCAATTTCACTCACCCCAATACATTAGAACACTTCATATCTCTACAATATATTATATTGTGCTTTTCTTAACAGTTAAATGTACAATTAATTTTAAAAACACCGGTCGATAAATTTTTGTCAATTCTATGTGTTAAAAGTTAATGAATGAGAGAGACATTAACATTCCAAAAAAAATGTTACAGAAGATTTGATAAAAAATAATTTACACTACTATTAAGTGTATTATAGTAGTTAAAGTATAATTATATTTCAATAGTTTAAACACAATGATAAGTTTTGTTATTGGTAATATTTCGAGCAAAATTACTGCCCGTGTTCACACCACTGTTGGAATTGTTTGATTCACACATTCATTTTTCTAAAGTTTGGTTTGTAAGGGTTTGCTATGTTTTTACGAGTTGATCACGGACTGATATCAGTTAGAGAACCATTGAAAACCAGCCAGGGAGTACTGGAGAGCTGTTTCATCCTAGTTTGGGAATCATCGGCAGTACGCACCCACTGGGATTCGAACCCAGGACCTTCCGGTTACAAGGCAAGCTCGTAAACCATTTATGATTTGTATTCATATATATAGTTCATTATTTTTGCTGATTCATGTTGTTTTTTTGTTTTTTTTGTATTTGAGTTGTATTCCACGTCCATTCATGTGTTTGTATTCAGAATTATATTACAAGTTTTTGATAGTTGTACTGAGTCACCCTTGTTACATGTATCCGGTGTGACTTTAATGAATATCGATTCTGTTATAAGTCTTTCTTTCCATTTGTTCATGTTAGTTTTTAGAATACACACATTGTCCCAATCGATATTGTGGTTTTTGTCCCATGCATGTGCAGTAGTTAAATGCTTTCCTTGAAGATATTTTCTAACTTCATTAATACAATATCAAATGGACTGAACTCGATTATCGATAAAGAACACCGCACATTAATGCCACACTTTTGAGGGAATATTCAAAAAAGTTAAACGAAGAATTCTAAACAAACTAAAATGAACAAGGATACATGCTGGAGATAAAATAATTAGATGAAGTATAATGAGGATTTTCATAATCGGAAATGGCGTAAACATCTCCAGATGTTTGGTTCTTAACTTCTCGAGGATTCTAGCAAGGCAGTCTACCCTATCTTGTATAAATCTGATCAATAATCATGAATTTCATGTTTAATCAATCTAACGTATCTCTAACCCAATCCTATGTCAGCTTACATTGCCTGTATTTTAAGCTAATGACTTGGTATGTTTGACATCTGCCATGACCATCTCAATCAGTGCAGCTGTACAGCGTCATCGATTGATTTTCTAACCACATATTCTACTGCCTAACATGAGCAACTGATCACAAATGTCTATGGTCAGAGACGTCTAATCATTTCTTATTCCTTACTTTCAGTGACTATATTTGACGGCCTTACAGAAGGATGCAGCAAACTGCTACACAGCACATATATCCCTTGATGGATAGTCAGCTATCAAGTGCCAAACTAATCTTCCATATCCGTGGTGAGATTTCGTCAGCAATCAATTCAACAGGACTGATACATTCCCCAAAATAAGTGCAGTGGTCAACACACTCGACCACTTAACCCTCTTTAAACTAGATGCTGGTGAAAACCAACCCCGTAGCATCATCTTAAATTTATCAAGGGCTAATCGGATGACAAATATACTACGGTTTTCGCTTATTGTGCTCAGAAGACTGTATTTTGTCACCTTTTTGCCTGAAAGTATTTTGCCATACCCCAGATTGCCTAGACCTCACCGTGGTTAACAGTTCAACCCCTCTGAAGTCAAAGTCGATAGGGTAATATGGATTGATAAAGAAGCTCAGTGAACTTGACATAAATGCGAGTGTAGAAATCCTTCTTTCAACACACCACTTTGGTTGATCGGGTGAGAACATAACACACTGTAATTTAGATGATGCACCGTTAGTGCATGCAAATTGCTTTGCAAGTTTTGGTTTGCGGGAATTTGATTGATTACAGGATTTCATCATGAGCTGAAATCGTTTAGAGAACCATTGAAAACACCCACTCGAGTACTGCAAGACAGCTGTCTCGTCAGTCCTGTTTGGATATCTTCAGCAGTACAAGTACTCCCCACTGGTGTTCGAACCCACGAGCTTCCGGTTACAAGGCGGGTTAGCTCGTAGACCATTAAGCCACAGGACCTGTAACCAGTCATGTCAAATCCCGACAAACCAACACTTGAATATCAATCAGATGCTCACTAGTGACTAGCACTATTCAGGAAGGTAGTTACCATGGTTCTAGTGAGAATCTGTCACCAACCTGTGGGGTACAGCAGGTCGGGTGTGAAGACAAGTACTCACCACCGATGCCATTGGCTAATGCCAGTCGCGGTACATCGTGTGTGAATAGGCAGAAGTTGGAATTCATGCACTGACTGGCCATTGACGAGTCGGAACCGAGTGACTGAATGGTCTACGAGCTAGCTCACCTTGTAACTGGAAGATCCTGGTTTCGAACCCCGGGCTGAGAGTGGATGCGTACTACTGAAGAGTCCCAAACTAGGCTGACGAAACGTCTAACTGGCATTATTCCCAGCTGGTTTTCCAATGGTTATCCAACCGATATCAGCTCATGATAAATTGTTTTTATTGATTTTGTGCCATATTATATGAAATTCCCAATCAGCCAAATTAACCATATCCTATAAATGCCTAATGCCCTGGATGAAAAACTTCGACCGGAACAGGCTGGATTCAGGAGAAACAAGTCATGCATTGATCAGATCGCCACATTACGGATCATCATTGAACAAAGCTTGGAGTGGCAGTCACCTTTCTATCTCAACTTCATCGACTTTGAAAAGGCCTTCAGTAGACAGCGTCGATCGAGAGGTGATTTGGAAACTACTTCGCCACTACGGGGTGCCAACGACAATAATACATCTCATCCAACAACTATACGACAATGCTGCATGTCAAGTAATCCACAATGGGAAACTTACGGAATCCTTCGAAGTGAACACGGGAGTAAGACAAGCTGGCTGCCTACTGTCACCAATGATTTTCTTGATTGCAGTAGACTGGATAATGCGACAAACAGTGGGCAATGAGGAAACAGGCATAAAATGGACACACAAAAAACTTGGAGGATCTGGACTTCACCGATGATATATGTCTGATTTCCCACAAACTGGAAGATATGCAAGCGAAAAGCAACAAGTTGGCAGAAGAAGCATCCAGAGAAGATAGGACTTCAGGTGAACATAGATAAAACATAGGTGATGAAAATTCCTGGGCAACACCACCAACAGCAACAACAACAACTGACAACAATCAGCATAAATGGGAGGAACCTGAAAGAAACAACCTCCTTTACCTACCTTGGAAGCATCGTTTCAACTACAGGCTGATGGGACTGACGAGGATATTAAAGCAAGAATCGGAAAAGCAAGACAAGCTTTCACTACTCTCAAGTCTTTGTGGAGGTCAACAACACTCAGCATCAAAAATAAGATCCGAATTTTCAACTCCAATGTGAAGTCAGTGCTACTATACGGATCAGAGACTTGGCGCGTCATAAAGACCATCTCAAACAAACTACAGACCTCCATTAACAGTTGTCTTCGCTCAACACTGCACTCAAGATCAGATGGCCAGGAAAGATCAACAACAGGGATCTTTGGGAACAAACCAACCAGGAACCGATTGTGAAACAAATAGGCAGGAAGAAATGGAGATGGATTGGCCATACTCTTAGGAAACCATCAAGTGACATCACTAGACAAGCCATTGCTCGAGTGGAACCCGAAAGGGAAGTGGCGATTTGGTCGTCCAAAGGTGACTTGGAGGAGGTCATGTGAAGAGGAGATGAAAACGTGTGGGCAGACCTGGAGCCAGGTGAAGACCCTAGCAGAGAACAGAACGCAATGGAGACGCACGGCTGAAGCCCTATGTTCCTGTAGGAATTAAAGGATACAATAATAATAATAATAATAATAATAATAATAATAATAATATAAATGCCTAACAAGAAGCACGATTCAGATTAGTAGATATGTGTTATTTCGGTCATCGATTACTTCACCTTTGGGCTAATTCAACTCACACTAATGTAACATTTTGCAGTGAAATGTTAGTTGGTAACCGTAGAGTGTAAAACTCTCTCAGGATTCAGATTATTGATTTCGCAAAGGATATGGATTAATTCCGAAGTAGATTACTTCATGAATCACGAATCATTGAAAACAATTGCTTTGCTCCATTTTGTGATTCGTTATCAGTACACACCCATGGTCCCACAAGAGATCAAACCTCAGTCCACTAGTACTATGGGGGATTCTTGGTGGCAATTCAGCCACTAGAGCGGAATTCAGTGAATTTCAACCTCTGGCAATTCATGATATAGCGCTAGTATCAACCCAGTTTCATCGAATGTCATCCCTTACACCCCGAAATGGTGGAGGCCATCGGCGACGAGTTTTCATTAGACTTTCAGGATATCTGCAGTTAACTATTAGGTAGTGTTAAAGTAAGTGTCAGAATCCACTGATTCTACACAGTTTGTACGTGTGTGTGTGTGTGTGTTAATTTACAATAAAGTCTACCTTGAATTACTGAGTATTCAATACTAATTTTAATTGGTATAATAAAATTTAAGAGGTAAATTTTTTTTATTCCTATGCATTCCCAGTGGAACATATGGCTTCAAGCTTTTAGCTTTAAAGTTTCAGGAGAAATGTTTTTTTCTTTTTTACGAGGTGGGGTCGTTAGCACCACTATGGACTGACTTTTACTCCTGCAAAGAAGAGTTGTCTGACAGCTTACTATCCGAACTTTAGCACTATAACCGGACTAAATACAGCTAACTAATGTCTTTCAAACTGGAAAGTCAAACAAAATCCAAAGCATTATTCACAGCTTTATTGTTTTATTATACCGCATCAGGTCGCGGACTTTTATCAACAGATGCCCCCTTCTCCTGCTCCATATTGAAGATCAAATGACTGGCCAGAAAGAACAAGTAACAAGAAACTATGGGAACAAACTAACCGAGAACCTATCGTTCAACGCATATGTGGGAGAAAATGGAGGTGGACCGGGCATACATTGAGGAGACCGCCGAATGACATCACGCGCCAGGAAGCGACGAGAGGGTTGTCCGAGGGTGACATGGAGGAGATCGTGTGAGCAGGAGATGAGAGATTATGGGCAATCGTGGGTCAAGCTAATTAAGACAGCAGAAAATAGAACACCAAGTGGAGATGTGTTGTTGAAGCCAGCCCTATGTTCCACTCGGAACCCAAGGGAACAATAATGATAATAATAATAATTACCACATAATAATAAAAATATCACTCCAACTTAAATATATATTTATATTTTTGATTACAGCTTGATTCCACACCGTATTTTTTGATACAGGTATGGAATTTTCAGTATGTGATATCGGTAGCCCAAATTTTGCAGGCAGACCATAAATATTGGGTGTGCGTCGGCAGGGGATCGAACCCCGGACCATATGCATGGTCGACGAGAGTCCTAACCGCTGTGCCACCGACGCACATATAACATATTGACCAAAAGACGCAACGACGGCAGAAGTCAAAGTCAACATTGTCTGCAAGATAAATTTTATCAACTGTGAATAACGCCATATTAGTCAAAATGGGTGTCGATTTCGTCTATTCCTCCATGAACATAAACCAACTGTCACAAATCGACGTCACATTCAATACATCATAATCAATGCACGAAGGCGATCAGAGACATCAATTCGACTAACAGAATGTGCACAAAATTTAGATAAAGGAAGCATTCAGAATACCAAGACGAATTCACGATCAACTGACGTAGATCATATATATTTATCAAGCAATAAAAAGGAGTTAAAAAGGGACAAAATAACAGCGAAAAAATCAATATTTGTCAGTACATAAATGGATAAGAGAGTGAGAAAATCTCTGGAAACGGCCAATCACGTTCAGTGTCATCAGGAAAGATTACTGCTAAACTCATAAAGAATTCTGAAAGCTCACTTCATATTGAGGTCTGTGCTAAAGATATTATCCAAGAAGACGATGAAAGCCTCTCAATTAAACTGTCTACCTCAAACAACACAACTACACCTGTTCCATGAAATCCCAGATGTTTTATTTTGGTTGGGACCCAGAAGTTGGAAATATGTACATCTGGTTGTTAGAACTTTTAGTTTTGTGATCTCGACAAAAATTAACTCATAAGTCAACAGTAGGACTCAAAAGAAGCTCACTAAAAACTCGTGTGTTCCATGTAATATTAAACGATTACTATCACATTATGTATACCTATTAAAAATCCTTATTTGCTCTAGCTTTTATTAAATTAAAAAACAAGAGGTGAGCCCGCGTACTATTATTGCATTGGTTTAGCATATGCAGATTTGATTGCACTATCACTGACGTCAATTTAGCCGACTCACAGAGAAAATAAGTGTATTCGACTAGTCTAGCATTTTACACTTTCTTGCACAATTCCCATTTATGGAATCTCTAAAGTAGAGGATCTGCACGTCAAAATCCCTACGATCCCCTACATGACAGTCTCCTCTGGCTTCAACCCCCCTTCCACAAGCATAGTTCCGTGGTAGGATGCTCACCAACAATACAAGCAGCCCGGGTTCGATTCCAGGCCAACGGACGCATTCGAAAACCTCTCCTAGTTTACTCTAGACGATAGTTAGCATGAAAAAGACGGTAGACTAAAAGTGAGGCTAACAAGCCTATCCCACAAAAACAGCACGGCACCACTGCTACTGAAACTTCAAACTGACTGCTCTCAACGTAGGACTTTGCATAGATCTGCACCAATTCAAGTTGCCACTCTCCCTCCATGTAGCAAAAGGAGAGAGTGAAAAGAGATTCAAAACAATGATAGTAAACGGAGATATGAGGCAAAAAGAATAGTAATATGTAAGGACAATAAAGTCTCATTGGATTTGATAAATCACAAAGAGTGGATGCATCTGCGCCATCGTCGAGAACGACTTCGAGCCAGATCACCAATTGTCTCTAGCCTTCATTGGTTCTAAACATCCAGACGACCCAAACCAGAAAGTCTACATCTCCCGACGTGGATGGCTGGCTGGCTTAAACTAACTGCTGTGGATTTCATTGACTGATGAAACCATGTTTTAATTTGACCACTCCTAGCTCTTTTCCAAACTAACCCTTTGTTAGCAGCTAACATTGCTCGTTGTCGAGGAAGGAGATGACTAGGCTAGGCATGCGTAACACGCGTCTTAACCATCTCTCTCAATCCATGTAACTTCACTACACAACCTCGTCGGTTGATTTCCCTTCCTTACCTAGAGCTAGCACTCGACCGAAGCCTAGCCTCAGTATTGCTCACGTGATTATACCAATTAGCACACATAGAGGATAGAACAAAGGCACCTATGATCAGAGGCAGACAACTAGCCAGGTTTTTCATGTCTTCCACTTTCAATGGCCACGTCTCACTCACAACCAGCCATAAAGGAGGATGAAGCGAACTGCTGAGCAGTACACACGTCCCTTGGTCGACCGCCGGATATCGCGTCTACACCAGAGATGGAGTAAGTTGGCAGGTATACATTAAACGAGCCCTCTGTATCCGTGCTGAGATTTCGTCATCGCCCAACCCACTGACGTTGGAGCTGATGCAACTTCCCAAATAAGTGAAGTAAGTGGTCAACACGTTCAGATATCACTTCACTACCCATCTAAACTTGAAGCTCTGAGTTCTACTCAGCATTCAAAGGAATGAAAAGAAACCTACGGGATCATTGAATAAGCTCCTGGAGAGAAGCGTGAATACTAATTCCCTATTTATATGATATCAAACCCCTCGAACTGATCAACTCTCGCTTATGAGAATAACACCTTTTAAACACATACACCAACCCGTTATATAACACGAAAAAGTCAATAAATTTACAACATTCAATATTAGTTTAGAAGAAGATAACAAAAGTAGGTCAAGTGACAAAAATAATAATAATAATAATGATTAAAACCCATATCACGCTTTAGGAGAGATTATACTCGTCGTTAAACTTTCACCAGTAGGTGTTTTTGCTTCATCAATCAGGCTAGTAAATGTTGAACAATAACCAGAACTAGCATGCGTAGCTAAAAGTGTTGAGATACGTTGATCGAATCGACGTGCAGCTGGCAGTTTCTCCGGTTGAATCGGTGTACCTGATTTATAGAATGGTGAACATACCAAATCGATATATGCTGTATGCAATCGTTGAAACATATCACGAATATTTACATCACGTAGATGAGTATGCTGATGACTTGGTAGGCTTGACTGAGTCGACTGTGACGGAGACAGATTCTGTGACTCAAAGATCATAATAAACTGAGAAAGAAAACAAAACAGAAAATAATTGAAATTAAATACTTTACAAGAGCAAAACTCATAAACATAGAATGATTAACAACATAATCGGATGAGTAATGGCTACTGTGAATACTTATTGATAATTAGGACTCAATAATTTATCAAACAGGTGACGATATAACAATACTAAAGTCAAATTTTGGCGCCAGTGATTCGGCAGTAGAATGCTAACCAGCCACTACTTCCTTTCTGCAGCCACACTGAATGGTGTTCTTTGATCCTTTTTGACAGGGTGCACATCGAACGAACTGTTATGTACACATAGAAGTGGTCAGGTGCGAATTCTTGCCCTTTGGGCTTCTACAGATCATCGGGCGACTGGAGAACACTACTCTCAGTGTTGCCACAAAGAAAGTCCTTCTTAAAGAAATGGAGATTCTCCCCCTTTAGAATATCACTGAGTAGGTCACCTTTGAAGTCGAGATTCATATAAAATATTTTTTTCGGCACTGATGATGTTTTTGTCTATGAATCTTGGTGGATATCCGTTTTGTATGAAGATTTCTTTCAGGAAGTGTAGTTCTTTTTCCAGGGTATCAGAGCTGCAGATGCGTTGGACGCGAGTAGCGAGAGGTCTAATTAGGTTTCTTTTTCGACTGATT
Organism: Trichobilharzia szidati; assembly: GCA_944472155.2. Taxonomy (NCBI): domain Eukaryota; kingdom Metazoa; phylum Platyhelminthes; class Trematoda; order Strigeidida; family Schistosomatidae; genus Trichobilharzia; species Trichobilharzia szidati. The sequence goes on along the minus strand of OX235276.1, from coordinate 14,510,960 downwards.
GGTACTCAGCTGTAGAAGCCTGTTAGCTGGTCGCTACAAGTGGGTTTCCTATAGATGGACCTTCTTAAAGTTCCGTCAGCTCTTCTTGTTCAACATCAAGAAAAGGAATTTTAGATCCGTTTTCTATTTCAAGAGTAAACTTTGTAGCTGAATGGCAGTTGTTGAATACTTGTAGTAATTGATTAAGATCTTGACCATCATCACAGATGATAATAAAGATATCGTCCACACATCTAGCATACAATTGGAAATTATCAATAGTTGATTTGAGTGGGCCATTCTCGAGGTTTGGCCATGAATTTTTATTTATTTGTGTTACCTTAAAACTCTTACGCTATTGCGTACTTTATTTTGTTTCCATGTTCATCCTGAGCACAACTCTTTCATCAAACTATTCATGTTATTGTGTAACTCTCCTTTAATAATCGTTTGTGACAACTCATCACTTTTGTTACTATCCTCTTACATCAACATATATTACGTAACTTCATCAAAAACTTACTATTTTTGTTTGACAAATTTAATGTATGCATACATACAAAATAACCCATACATATATTTGCGATTGTACAGCTACGAAAATGAATTTACCGAAAAGAGACTCTTCACTGGACTACTGGTGGTCTCTCTATTAATGTTCGAATAGGGATTTTTTTATGAACTAAAATTATGTAAGAGGAGTTCTAAATAGTACAAGTGTAATAAGGAGTTAGAAAAAAACAAGTACACAAATATCAAGCCAGTAGTATTCAACACGGTTGTTGCCATGACAGTAGAAGTGGTTGACTGACTTTCTTTTGTTATATATAACCGTGATTTTCCCAAGTGAATGGCTAAGACTTCAGTAATGTGCAAAGGAGACGAAAGAGTATCATCTCCCTGTAGATTACTTTGAAGGAGGCGTTTGTTGAGATGGAATGGTTAGTATTGGAAAGGTGCTCGATTATCGCACTCTTACATAGTCCTATAAAGGCTAGTCAAAACTCATTCATGAAATTGTTCATCTTATTACGTAACCAAAGTGCACTTATTCAACTTCTCTTATGCATTGATTAACATTAACAACTATGTGTTTTTTTGACAACACATCACCACTAGCCTCTTACTATTCTTCACCACCCCCTCTAGTTTTCTTTTTATTCCTTCACATTCCCAGTGGAACATAGGGCTTCAAGCTAGAAGCTTGAAGTTTCAGTAGCAGTGTTTATTTTTACAGGATGGGGTTGCTGGCCAGCCTCATGCCCAACCTTTCCTCTTTACCAGCTTTAATTCTGGCGTAGCGAGGTAAAGGAGTGCGTCGGTGGCCGAGGATCGAACCCCGGACCATATGCATGGTCAGCGAGCGATCTAAGCGCTGTGCCACCGACGCGCACACCCTCTAGTTACAATTTGATTATTCATCTTGTTTTTTTTTCAAACATTCTGATGACGTACATAACAATTCTAACTAATTTTTTCTCTTGTCTGGCAAAGCTAATGTGTACACACATAGAAAAAAAAAATTATACATATAATTGAGATTGTACAGCCAGGTGAGTGAATTCGCCGTCGAAAAGCGACTCTTCGCTGAACTACGTGTTTGTTTTCATTAATATCTGGATGGGGATTATTCATGGATTAAAGTAATTGTCACCAGTATGTACGACAAAATGGAAGGAATTAAATTTTAAGCAAAGAAATACAAGAGACATCACAATAAACAAGGCAGCAAAACTTGAATTCAGCTGCTTGCTTGCGTGCTTGCTTGTTTACGAAGGTTACTCATCATTAGAAAACATGACAAACAGAAATATATATATTTGCGTTAAACATCTCTATACCTTAACTTTTGTATTGGTTACATAACCATAAATCCTATGATCTTCCATTGGGTATAAAAGACCAAGATACTGTTCCAGTTGATCAGGACTACCACTAGTTGTACGTTTAGATAACTTGTCCTCTATAACATCTAAAGCTGAATGTGCTTTGAAATGGTAAAATAAGGGATCAGGACATTCAGCGGTTCGAAGGTAGAGTAGCTGATTAGTATCTGAGATAACTACTACGCAGGCAGCCATTTTTAAAAAGCACTAATCATAGTTTGGAATAAATCTGAAGGAAAAATAAAATATATAAACAAATCAATAATAATAAAAATTCAAACTATTCAACCTAAACTATGCATTCAAAAGAAGTTCGTACACAACCATTATCTCTCCCTTGTTTGTCTATTAAGACATAACCAACTGATGACTTCTAAACCACCCTTTACTTATATTTTCAACCCTTCTCCTAACATTCTGTAATGTTACCACATTTTCATTAAAACGTATCTTATATACTTCCCTTACAATCTAACATTGCGTAAATGATTCATTTGTTTTTCTTAGCTTTCATCAACTACTACTTCTACCTGAACATTTGCTTGTTTAATCATGCTGTTTTTCGTTATTCTTGTTATCACAGATCGCCTCACTATTTCATCCTCATTATTGATAGAAACATTATTATTATGACTAATTGCACAATTTATATTGTGCATTGAACGTGTTTACTGCTCAGCAATCCGCTCCGTTCTCCTTTATGGCTGTGAGACCTGGCCATTGAGAGCGGAAGACATGAAAAGATTAGCTGTCTTCGATCATAGGTGTCTGCGTTCTGTCTCCCGCGTGAAGTGGTATGATAAGGTGAGCAATATTAAGGTTAGGCGTCAAGTGCTAGGTAAGGAGGGGAAATCAATAAATGAGGCTGTGAAGCTACATCGACTGAGATGGTTAGGACATGTGCTACGTATGCCTAGTCATCACCTTCCTCGATGGGCAATGTTAGCTGATATAGTGTCAAGCTGAAAAAGAGCTAGCGGCGGTGAAACAAAAACATGGCACCAGTCAAAGAAATCCACAACAGTTAGTCTAAGCCACGTAGGAAGGTGTAGACTTCCTGGTTGGGGTCCTCGGGACGGTAAAAACCAATCAAGGCTGGAGACAATTGGTGGTATGGCTCAAAATCGTTCTTAATGGCTAACGCAGACGCATCCACTCCTTGTGACTTATGATTTCCAATGAAACTTTTGTTCTTCGTTATTACTACTCCTTTGTCTCACACCTCTGTTTACTGTCTCTTATATGCATTTCTTCTACTCTCTTCTCTTGCTTTGGTGCTACATGGAGTGTGGCGAATTGAACTGCCGCACATATGTGCAAAGTTCTATGTCGAAAACCGACCGACCGACCGCACAATTTATATACACAATCTTATTATCCTATAGACAAACCACCATGATTGGTTTATATTGGAATTTTTATTTATAAATTTATGTATACTAGAGTTAAGCCTGATGAGATCCAATTGAAAGCATAATATTGTTCGTTAAATGTGCTGTTTTAAATTTTACCATAGGAATACTTAATATTTTGAAGTAAATAATAAACAATAAATGCGTACATGTTAAGATGTCTGTTTTCCTGCGATAAATCTGATAAAAAGTAGTAATAAAATTGCCTAGGAATAATACGTTCTTCGTTGTATTATGCGATGAACAGTCAGGTTAATATGAGCACAATACCTTTAATTACTTAGCAATACATAGTGGTTCACATTTCCATACAATCGTTATATTTCTTGACCTAAAGGTGGTATTCGATTCCGTTGACCGAGAGGTACTATGGCGATGTTTGGCTGTGAAGGGAATGACGTGAAAGTACATCATCCACTGATCAAGGCACTCTAATCAAACTCATGCAGCCAGGTGAGAGCTTACGGCGAGTTTTCATCTGAAGTGGTGACAACCAGCGGTGTCCGTCAGGGATGCCAACTATCCCCATTTCTATTCAGTTTCATCATAGATGTATGTGCTAATGAACTTAACTCTAACTGGCTTCAGCGTTTCAGGGAATAATCTCGTTGACTTAGAATATGCAGTTGATATAGTCCTTCTAGGTGAGAACGCTGATATAATGCAGCGTCTTCTGAACACCTTGAGCTGCAATCTGAGAATGTTTGGCATGCGACTGGCTCCCGCCAAATGTATGATAAAGCTATAAGACTGGACTACATTGATTCCTAGCTTAAAAATAGGGAGTGAAGTGGTGTCTGAGCGTGTTGACTACTTCACATATCTGCGAAGTCGCATCAGCCCAAAGGGTTGATCGCTGACGAAATCTCAGCTCGGATACAGAAGGCTAGTTTTGCATATGCCAGTTTACGCCTTCTCTGGCGTGGACATGATATTCGGCGGGCTGCTTGTCGACAAAAAGGCGTGTGTACTGTTCAGCAATCCGCTCCGTCCTCCTTTATGGCTGTGAGACGTAGCCACTGAATGTGGAAGACATGGAAAACCCAACTAGCTATTATTGATATAAGTATAAAACTTGGGCACTGTGGTAGAGTGTAACTCCATTATAGATAAGATTTTATTTTGATAAGTCACATTGTTACACAGTAATATTAACTGATGACTTTTCGAGCACAAACTACTGCAACTCATAATCATATCAAGTCACTCACACATCTCTGATATACGAATACCAGAGATATGGAAGATATTATTACCAGTCAAATCAGAGGAGGATAATAGATAATCTTAAAATTCTATTTCAATTCACATACATCACAACATTCTAACCAGTTACTTATTTTGACTATAAAAACATCTTATTTCCCATCTTATTGTATTTGATTAATAACACTCATATTATTATTTTTGAATGTACATTATCTTAAATAGTTTTTTATTCAAAAGTCTGATCAATTTCACTCATATATATAAATGAAATAAAAAGTTGTGTCAGTGACCTGATATGATTATGAGCAATAGTTTGTGCTCGAAATGTCATCAGTTAATACTACTGTAAAACCCGAGTAGGTGTCTTTGACCATAGGTACCTGCGTTCTATCTCCCGTGTGAAGTGACATAATAATTTAAGGAAAATTGAGGTTAGGCGCCCAGTGAGTGCTAGGTAAGTTGGAGGGGAAATCAATTGACGAGGCTGTAAAGTTACATTGATTGAGATAGTTTGGACATGTGTTACGCATGCCTAGCCAACGATCGCCTTCCTCGACAACGGGCAATGTTAGCTGCCAACAAAGGATCAGGTTGGAAAAGAGCTAGTGGTGGTCAAACCAAAACATGGCTTCATCAGTCAATGAAATCCACAACAGTTAGTTTAAGCCAGTCACGTAGGTAGATGTAGACTTCCTGGTTGGGTTCTCGGGACGGTAAAAACCAATCAAGGCTGGAGACAATTGGTGGTATGGCTCAAAATCGTTCTTAATGGCTAACGCAGACGCATCCACTCCTTGTGACTTATGATTTCCAATGAAACTTTTGTTCTTCGTTATTACTACTCCTTTGTCTCACACCTCTGTTTACTGTCTCTTATATGCATTTCTTCTACTCTCTTCTCTTGCTTTGGTGCTACATGGAGTGTGGCGAATTGAACTGCCGCACATATGTGCAAAGTTCTATGTCGAAAACCGACCGACCGACCGCACAATTTATATACACAATCTTATTATCCTATAGACAAACCACCATGATTGGTTTATATTGGAATTTTTATTTATAAATTTATGTATACTAGAGTTAAGCCTGATGAGATCCAATTGAAAGCATAATATTGTTCGTTAAATGTGCTGTTTTAAATTTTACCATAGGAATACTTAATATTTTGAAGTAAATAATAAACAATAAATGCGTACATGTTAAGATGTCTGTTTTCCTGCGATAAATCTGATAAAAAGTAGTAATAAAATTGCCTAGGAATAATACGTTCTTCGTTGTATTATGCGATGAACAGTCAGGTTAATATGAGCACAATACCTTTAATTACTTAGCAATACATAGTGGTTCACATTTCCATACAATCGTTATATTTCTTGACCTAAAGGTGGCATTCGATTCCGTTGACCGAGAGGTACTATGGCGATGTTTGGCTGTGAAGGGAATGACGTGAAAGTACATCATCCACTGATCAAGGCACTCTAATCAAACTCATGCAGCCAGGTGAGAGCTTACGGCGAGTTTTCATCTGAAGTGGTGACAACCAGCGGTGTCCGTCAGGGATGCCAACTATCCCCATTTCTATTCAGTTTCATCATAGATGTATGTGCTAATGAACTTAACTCTAACTGGCTTCAGCGTTTCAGGGAATAATCTCGTTGACTTAGAATATGCAGTTGATATAGTCCTTCTAGGTGAGAACGCTGATATAATGCAGCGTCTTCTGAACACCTTGAGCTGCAATCTGAGAATGTTTGGCATGCGACTGGCTCCCGCCAAATGTATGATAAAGCTATAAGACTGGACTACATTGATTCCTAGCTTAAAAATAGGGAGTGAAGTGGTGTCTGAGCGTGTTGACTACTTCACATATCTGCGAAGTCGCATCAGCCCAAAGGGTTGATCGCTGACGAAATCTCAGCTCGGATACAGAAGGCTAGTTTTGCATATGCCAGTTTACGCCTTCTCTGGCGTGGACATGATATTCGGCGGGCTGCTTGTCGACAAAAAGGCGTGTGTACTGTTCAGCAATCCGCTCCGTCCTCCTTTATGGCTGTGAGACGTAGCCACTGAATGTGGAAGACATGGAAAACCCAACTAGCTATTATTGATATAAGTATAAAACTTGGGCACTGTGGTAGAGTGTAACTCCATTATAGATAAGATTTTATTTTGATAAGTCACATTGTTACACAGTAATATTAACTGATGACTTTTCGAGCACAAACTACTGCAACTCATAATCATATCAAGTCACTCACACATCTCTGATATACGAATACCAGAGATATGGAAGATATTATTACCAGTCAAATCAGAGGAGGATAATAGATAATCTTAAAATTCTATTTCAATTCACATACATCACAACATTCTAACCAGTTACTTATTTTGACTATAAAAACATCTTATTTCCCATCTTATTGTATTTGATTAATAACACTCATATTATTATTTTTGAATGTACATTATCTTAAATAGTTTTTTATTCAAAAGTCTGATCAATTTCACTCATATATATAAATGAAATAAAAAGTTGTGTCAGTGACCTGATATGATTATGAGCAATAGTTTGTGCTCGAAATGTCATCAGTTAATACTACTGTAAAACCCGAGTAGGTGTCTTTGACCATAGGTACCTGCGTTCTATCTCCCGTGTGAAGTGACATAATAATTTAAGGAAAATTGAGGTTAGGCGCCCAGTGAGTGCTAGGTAAGTTGGAGGGGAAATCAATTGACGAGGCTGTAAAGTTACATTGATTGAGATAGTTTGGACATGTGTTACGCATGCCTAGCCAACGATCGCCTTCCTCGACAACGGGCAATGTTAGCTGCCAACAAAGGATCAGGTTGGAAAAGAGCTAGTGGTGGTCAAACCAAAACATGGCTTCATCAGTCAATGAAATCCACAACAGTTAGTTTAAGCCAGTCACGTAGGTAGATGTAGACTTCCTGGTTGGGTTCTCGGGACGGTAAAAACCAATCAAGGCTGGAGACAATTGGTGGTATGGCTCAAAATCGTTCTTAATGGCTAACGCAGACGCATCCACTCCTTGTGACTTATGATTTCCAATGAAACTTTTGTTCTTCGTTATTACTACTCCTTTGTCTCACACCTCTGTTTACTGTCTCTTATATGCATTTCTTCTACTCTCTTCTCTTGCTTTGGTGCTACATGGAGTGTGGCGAATTGAACTGCCGCACATATGTGCAAAGTTCTATGTCGAAAACCGACCGACCGACCGCACAATTTATATACACAATCTTATTATCCTATAGACAAACCACCATGATTGGTTTATATTGGAATTTTTATTTATAAATTTATGTATACTAGAGTTAAGCCTGATGAGATCCAATTGAAAGCATAATATTGTTCGTTAAATGTGCTGTTTTAAATTTTACCATAGGAATACTTAATATTTTGAAGTAAATAATAAACAATAAATGCGTACATGTTAAGATGTCTGTTTTCCTGCGATAAATCTGATAAAAAGTAGTAATAAAATTGCCTAGGAATAATACGTTCTTCGTTGTATTATGCGATGAACAGTCAGGTTAATATGAGCACAATACCTTTAATTACTTAGCAATACATAGTGGTTCACATTTCCATACAATCGTTATATTTCTTGACCTAAAGGTGGCATTCGATTCCGTTGACCGAGAGGTACTATGGCGATGTTTGGCTGTGAAGGGAATGACGTGAAAGTACATCATCCACTGATCAAGGCACTCTAATCAAACTCATGCAGCCAGGTGAGAGCTTACGGCGAGTTTTCATCTGAAGTGGTGACAACCAGCGGTGTCCGTCAGGGATGCCAACTATCCCCATTTCTATTCAGTTTCATCATAGATGTATGTGCTAATGAACTTAACTCTAACTGGCTTCAGCGTTTCAGGGAATAATCTCGTTGACTTAGAATATGCAGTTGATATAGTCCTTCTAGGTGAGAACGCTGATATAATGCAGCGTCTTCTGAACACCTTGAGCTGCAATCTGAGAATGTTTGGCATGCGACTGGCTCCCGCCAAATGTATGATAAAGCTATAAGACTGGACTACATTGATTCCTAGCTTAAAAATAGGGAGTGAAGTGGTGTCTGAGCGTGTTGACTACTTCACATATCTGCGAAGTCGCATCAGCCCAAAGGGTTGATCGCTGACGAAATCTCAGCTCGGATACAGAAGGCTAGTTTTGCATATGCCAGTTTACGCCTTCTCTGGCGTGGACATGATATTCGGCGGGCTGCTTGTCGACAAAAAGGCGTGTGTACTGTTCAGCAATCCGCTCCGTCCTCCTTTATGGCTGTGAGACGTAGCCACTGAATGTGGAAGACATGGAAAACCCAACTAGCTATTATTGATATAAGTATAAAACTTGGGCACTGTGGTAGAGTGTAACTCCATTATAGATAAGATTTTATTTTGATAAGTCACATTGTTACACAGTAATATTAACTGATGACTTTTCGAGCACAAACTACTGCAACTCATAATCATATCAAGTCACTCACACATCTCTGATATACGAATACCAGAGATATGGAAGATATTATTACCAGTCAAATCAGAGGAGGATAATAGATAATCTTAAAATTCTATTTCAATTCACATACATCACAACATTCTAACCAGTTACTTATTTTGACTATAAAAACATCTTATTTCCCATCTTATTGTATTTGATTAATAACACTCATATTATTATTTTTGAATGTACATTATCTTAAATAGTTTTTTATTCAAAAGTCTGATCAATTTCACTCATATATATAAATGAAATAAAAAGTTGTGTCAGTGACCTGATATGATTATGAGCAATAGTTTGTGCTCGAAATGTCATCAGTTAATACTACTGTAAAACCCGAGTAGGTGTCTTTGACCATAGGTACCTGCGTTCTATCTCCCGTGTGAAGTGACATAATAATTTAAGGAAAATTGAGGTTAGGCGCCCAGTGAGTGCTAGGTAAGTTGGAGGGGAAATCAATTGACGAGGCTGTAAAGTTACATTGATTGAGATAGTTTGGACATGTGTTACGCATGCCTAGCCAACGATCGCCTTCCTCGACAACGGGCAATGTTAGCTGCCAACAAAGGATCAGGTTGGAAAAGAGCTAGTGGTGGTCAAACCAAAACATGGCTTCATCAGTCAATGAAATCCACAACAGTTAGTTTAAGCCAGTCACGTAGGTAGATGTAGACTTCCTGGTTGGGTTCTCGGGACGGTAAAAACCAATCAAGGCTGGAGACAATTGGTGATATGGCTGGCTCAAAATCGTTCTCGATGGCTAACGCAGATGCATCCACACTTTGCGACCTATAATATTCAATAAAACTATATTGTTCTTCCATATTATTATCTCTGTTTTGAATCTGTTTTTACTGTCTCCTCTTGCTACATGGAAGGAGAGTGGCAAGTTGAACTGGTGCACATCGGTGCAAAGTTCTACGTTGAAACCAGTCAGTCAACAGTACCACACAACCTACAACCCCGTAGCAGATAGAAATTAGTAGAAATGGAAGTGCTGCGATAAAAAAACAGTAGTCAGAGTAAACATCTGAGAATGCTTCATTTAGAAGGCTTTGCGAAATCTTAGCTCAAATATCGTATACCGACTGACTTTACACAAAAGTGCAGCAGATCAAGTCGCCACACTCCATTTAGCATACAGAGTTAGAGGACGGAGAGTAATAAGAATTTCAAAAGAATGATAAGGAGTGGGAAGAAGAGTAACAGGATTCAGATCTACAGCCTGAAACACTATACACTGGTATCTCTTTCGGCAACAGTTAGAGAATAGATGCCCCAGTAAAATGACCTAAAACCAGCCAACCATGTGCTCTTAGTTAAATGTAACATCCACAGTAAAAAAATGTTGAGTGGATGCATTTATAACAAAAAGGGTATATGTCTCTAATATACTGCAAACAGATGTCTCAGTTTTCCATATGAGAGGCTACTGTAAAAAAAAAATCCGCATGAGTACCAGTTATAGGGTCCAATAATTTTGATGAATGATTGACTATACGGTGAATATAACCCGATCATGATAATCACGCTGCTGCCTACAATCTTCGTTGCAAGTTCCACCCTAACCTTATCCACATGTGGCTGCAGCCCTATCATAATCCTACACTAATACTAACTTTTAATAAGATGAAACTTGCAACGGAGATTATGAAAAGCACTCATTTGTACTGTTGAGCGATCAGATTGGTATCTATTCTTTACTCTTGGAGTATTTTCAAACGGAATTTAAATCAAACACGTTCTGCAATACATGTGTTGAATCTCAGTTCCGATTCAAAAACTAAATTTTAATTGAATAACAACTGTTTGCTCTGTGAACACTGATGCTGTACGTACGAACATAACTAAATATCTGAATAACAACGGAAAAGTTACTAAAAACTTGCGTAACGCAACTATTCAAATAAGGACATATACAATATCCAAAATGAACCTTCAAAAGTTAGTATGTATCCAACTAGTGGTAAAGAGAGGTCCTTGAGTTTATGTGAATTTTGAAACATAAAATCCGTCGAGACAATCATCCTAGCTCTGGTAAATCTTGCTAATAGGGGGAAGGAGGTCTCCTTTGATGGGAACTGTGCGTTATTTTTTCTCATACCCAGTATTCCTTTGCCAAACCAGCATGACATAAATTTGTTTATTTACATCGGGTCCGGCAACTCTGATCCATGGTGACCCAAAACGAAACTACCCAATAAACGGATGTAATGACCTTGCCTGACCAGCCAGATGAGTTCTTAGTAAGTAGGCGGAAATATATATACAGTGCACGAAATACGTTTTAAAATCCACAAGAATGTAGCGCTTCGGTGTTGTCAGGATAATAGGCTTGTAGGAAGCTTGAAGATGTGGTGGAGTGATGTCTCAACAGAGGTGTACATTCGCTGTTGATGGATGTGTGCAGCTGTCCAGAATATTGTTCTGGAAAATCTCTCAGAGAATATATGTCATCCTTTTTTTATGTTCACGGGTGCTGTAGAGCAAAGAGTGAGTCACTAAAAAATATGACACACAGTTATCTAGATGCATTTATGCACAGCGATAGGTTTGGACTACCACTGAAGACTCCAGGAAGGAATTCGTAGGTTTTCTTAGGACACACGAGAAAGACACCTCGTATAACTATTTTTCTGCACTTTGTTTTGTTTCCATAAAATAGTTTTTCAAGTTACGCGCATTTACTACGGGTCCATGGGGCTGCTTAATCAAAGCCATTACGTCCGTTTATTAGGTAGTTTCTTTTGGTTCACCATAGTTTAGAGTCAGCTACTAGTGGTAGTGGTGATGGTGGTGGTCTGCTTCCTGGGGATAACGTGGTAGGCACGCAAGCCCGCCTTAAGATCACCTTTGCTTATTTTTAATTGGAGAGAAAAGAATGAGAATTTCAGCGAGGATATTTTTCGGCAATTTCATCCTCAAATGGTGTACAATCGCATTTATAGAGATATACCTGCATAGATATATATACGATGGCTGGGTAGTGTTCTCTAACACGTTCTGAAAGGACCCACATAGAACGAGCTATGTGCGGAACTCCGAATGAGCGAGTGAACTGATATATGCACATTAGAGTGGTCATAAGCGGGAGGTTGTCCTCCACGCTGCTTATAAGCAGTGGGCGGCTAGAGAATATTACTCCTAGAGTTGCCACAGGAAAGGTTTTCTTTAGGGAACTAGAGATTCTCTATAGTTTGGTTTGTAAGGGTTAGTTTTGTTTTGTGGTTTGATCACGGATTGATATCAGCTAGAGAACCATTGAAAACCAGGGAGTACTGGACAGCTGTTTCATCCTAGTTTGGGAATCATCGGCAGTACGCGGTGACAGAAGTCAGAATTCATGAGCTGTTGAGATCTGTCCTAAAGACCGAGTGGTTTATATGTTTACACAATAACCAGTAAGTCCTTATTCCATATTTATATCATCATTAGCACTTCCATATAAAGAAGGGAACTCAGAAGCCTTACGGAAAATTCTTAGCAACACAGGAGTAAAAGTGGTGTTCAAGCTACCCAAAAACTTAATCAGAAACAAGCTCTGTCGGTTAGAAGGTGCTGCTGGGCCAATTAAACAAAACAATTTAGTTTATCTAATGCCCTACCGGAATGATCGCAAAGTCAAATACAAAGTGAAAGCGGGAGAACAAGGTCAGTCAGATTAGAGGAGCACAAAACCTAGCGAAATATATATTAGTTGACCACGATAAGATAAATAGTCTGGAGAATAGTTATTTAGGCTATAGCACTCAGTACATGAAGTTACACACAACAATACAATAAAATGATGGGATAAGGTGGCAGTTTTAAAATTTGATGTAACAGGCTGGAGGGGCAGACTGATAACTGCGGGAGCTTTATTTGTCGAATCAACTGAACACACGTGCAACAGAAATGGTTCATCACCTGTCCACCCAAACATCTGAAAACTTCTGGTGCCTCTTCCACGAATAGATGGGAATAAAGAAAACTATAAAATATAAGTTCTGTGGTTAAAATCAATGCTATGATTATGAACAATGAATAAGCTGCGTTCGAAACTTTGTCATTCAGTAAATAATAATGTTTCACCGTGTGATATATCTAGTAAACAAACAATGTGAAATAACCTACTTCTACAGTGCCCAAGTTTTACATATATATGAAGTAGTTGCCGGGTGATAGGTTGAGAATCCGTGTTGTATTGTTGCAGCAGGTATGACGAACTCGCGAATTCCAGTGTCGTGGTAACAGCTGCAACAGAAAATTAGACCATATCCAACCAACCTTCAAAGATCGTTTTCTTTTTATGTGCAGATTGAAACACGTGTTGTGCAATCGGGTTTCCGAGGGAAGAGTTTGGCGGCTTTTTGTTGTATAACAGTGTTCCTCTACTCATTCAAATCATGATCAATCAACACACCTCGGAGCGTGACTAACTGTTATGTTCCCACCCCGCTAGCTAGGGCGGTGGTAAGAACAGCCTGGCCACCAGGTTAGGTGTGCCAGACTAAAGAGTAAACAGGCAGTGTTACCAGAGCTCAGGTCTAATTGTACAGATAACCACACACCAGTAGTGGGCACTACTTCTAGTTGAAACCGACTGGGAATGAGTTCGAAATCGATCAAGCAGCCCAACTAACTGGTTTCCCAGAAAAGAAATGAATTATACTATACTGCGTTACATATTGATACGGAGCAGTCGAAACTTAAATTAACATTCATAGTCAGTGGACTCAGAGATAGGAGTGTCTTCGCTTAAAATATGGACACAGTTTACGTTTTGGGCATGGAATAACCTCACTGGACTACTTATTTAACCTTTGGCCAACTACCACACAAACAGAAGAATTTGCTCTTCTTTGACCCAGCCGAACTTTATAGGGGCTAAGAATTTGTAAATACCATGTTTTTCTCTTATAGGGGCCTATTACGAGGTCCGTTATTCTATGCTCTTACTGTAGATGCTCTCGCCAAACGTATTCAACCCATATTTATAGTGAATTCAGTCACTCATTGTCAAATGTTATGTTTTTTCTGACCAGTAACGTTTCATCGTCATTTACCACTAAAGCAGTCTCGAAGATGACTCACGTATGATCGCTAAATATCAGACAGTCACAAGAGGCGAACTAATAAGTGAACCGGGGAAATACTGACAACTTCGTTTCACACCTGGCTATTATGGTAAACCGAATTCGCTTTCAGCGGAGGGAAGTAGTCATGGACATCTGCTGATTGTGGTGGTGTTCATTGAATGAATTAAGGTACATTACGGGGTGTAATATAAAAACTAGTTGCAGGAGCTTGCAGGCTCTGGCGTAATCATTAACATGTATGGTAGAAGGTGTCAAGGAACTTAGCCCGAAGTTCCTATTGTAACGAAGACGCTTTGATCCGATAAAGACTATGTATTTGTCCCAACTTTAAATCCAAAACACCAGTATTCTTTGAACGAATTTATATTGTTCGGCAACTAAAGCGAAGACAACTACAAAGTCTACAAACAAATGTTTAGTACAAATGAAGTTATAAAGTACTTTTATTCGTGTTCTTTCTTCACGCAGTAACATTCCATTTAGGAGAGATAGGTTGAAGATCGTGTTCGATGGGCCGGCTATGTTAGCTGATAGCGCTTTGAGAAGCCTTGGATGAAGATTATCAGGACCCATTGATCTCCCTGCATCTAGTTTCCTTAAGTAATTGAGCACGGTGTCTTGGTCGACCTCAACAGGATCTATCCCGTGTTCCCTTAATACAGCCAGGGCTGGGCCGATGGGGAGTGATGACTCCTGTGTAAAGACTTTGGAGAAGTAGTCTGACTTTGCTCCTGCTTTCTTCTCTATCTTCTTCGCCTGTGTCATTGTCAACAGTCAGGTTAGGGACACCATTGGATGTTTTATTCCTGAAGTTCATGTACAAGAAAATTATTTTTAGGTTTGCCATTGCAATTTAACCAGATGTGTTTCGAACTTCATACTTGATTGGCGAGTTTCCACAATAGCTTTGTTCCTAGCAGTGTTGTATAATTTCCTGGTCTCAGGAGTCTCAACCGTGGTAAACAGGTTCCGAAATTTTTGTTTACGCCTGAGTTTCTTATAAATCTCTCGGTTTATCCAAGGGGGCAATGTTTCCGACCCTTTGGGACAGACCAAGGGATAAAAGGTTCAGTTACTTGGGCGTAAAGTTGTTTAAACTGGTTCCATGCGGCTTCTATTTGGGACCCAGGGTTGATGTACCAGTTCACTGAGTTGGCTGCTGAGACAGTCGCATTTATATCAGCTTTCCAAACGTTTGTATGAGATCCACATCTTCACTAATGGACAACACTAGGTCCAAAGTTGATGAGGATTGCTGTGAGTCATAGCGTGTGGGCTTCATGAAATATTGGACTAGGGCCAGAGAAATACTAGATTTCAGCAATTTATGGTCAAAGGAGTTGTCTGAAGATATCACTGTGAGACTTATGCAGTCAACTATTGGGGCGTTGAAGTCGCCGAGACTTTGACATTTCGATGACCTGGAGCCTAGCTTCTCTGTTGGGAAGTCATCTGCATTGCAGTCAGGACTGCGGTATATAGCAATAAAGTCAATATCTTGGCCTGTTCATTGAAGTCTGCTGCGTTGAAGTTCAATTTCCTGAGCGAGTGCTTCGATGCTACGCATGGTTGAGCATTTCTTGAGGTAGATGACGCCACATCCTTTGCGGCTTAGTCGGTCCACCCTACGCAATTCAAAGTTTGGCAGGCTAACTTCGTTATAAGTAACATCGGGTGTGAGCCATATCTCTGTGATGATAATTAGAGCCAGATCTCCGGTGGTACAGTGGCACAGTGGTTAGGACTCTCGCCGACCATGCACATGGTCCGGGGTTCGATCCCCTGCCGGCGCACACCCGATATCTATGGTCGGCCTGAATTTGGGCTACCGATATCCATGCTGAAAATTCCACACTTGTACTGAAAATACGGTGTGGAATCAAGCTGTAAATCAAAAAATATATATATTACCCAGGTCAGTCTGTTCAACAGGCTGCAGGCATTTGTGTGGCAAACTGTCAATTCAGTTCGGTTCTTCCGCGGCCTGCCCACAGAGGTTTTGGGATCATCAAACTTCGAACTGCGACAACCCGAAAACCCTTAATCTTAAGGATTTTTCGCCGCAGACTGTCTTTTGACGCAGTCCGCTAGGCATAAATCGGTAAGCAGCTCACTACCAGATTTATGGAGATGAGCTTCAGCAGTCATTGCCTTCAAAGAAGACTAATCGTTGCTAAGGGAGAGGATCAAAGGAAGTTAGCTGGCTTACTATGTTACATATCCTGAATATGAAGTATCAACCCTTGAACTAACTGATGTCCTACAGGTTGTTAACAAAATACGCGCCATGGTTGAATCTCCCGCAACTGTAGCTTCTGCAACACAAAGATTAGTCCCTAGAAGGCAGACTATCGAAGATGCCTACTCACCACCGGCAAATTTTTTGGAGATAGATGTGTGCCGACCACTTACCCATGGAGATGGAAAGAATCGTTTCACGGATTATGAAGTTAATTTGAGGGTGGGTTCATTGACGACTCATCGTAATCGCATTGCTTAGACTAACCTACCAATATTTGCACATAAAGAGTCCTCTGTTCGTCGTCGATACAGTGACTTCCAATGGCTTCGTGATGAGTTAGATCGTGAAAGCAAGGTAGGTATTTTTGTGAAATTTGACTTTTACACAACTGTATAGTAATGTGTCTATTGAAGTACTTTTTACTTCATGTATAAAGTGATTGTGTTACACATTACCATAACTATGTTTAGCAAGTAAAGGTTGTGTTTATCTCTTAGTGACGAGTCACTAAACGGAATATACGTACTATTTTTCTCACCTGATGTTATCAATGTTCAGTTTAAATTGCAATCTCCAACATAAAAATAATTATTCGCTTATTAAGCCCCGTGAGTAGTCTGTTTCCTACGGCAGGGAAAGCCCAGTTTTCGTGCCTTTCGGCGCCTTCTTGTTGTGGCTTCATAGATAGAGTTATAAATTCTCTCCTTTTTAAGTCATGCAAGATTCAGACATTGTTCATAACTTTGCACTTTATCTCACTGGTGCCAAGTAGCTCTCAAAAGTATAATCAATCAACTGATAAAATTTGGTTCGGGTGGGCTATATGTTGACACGAAAACTTGTTAGTTTTCGTAATACTGGTCGACGTTTTTCTGGAGTATCGAATTTTTAGCGCTATGCAAATTCATGGCTGTTTCAAGGATGTTAACGGTGGTAAATTTTGAGAGAAAGTAAAATATTAAATAGCTGAAGGCTAGTTAAATGAATCTCCAGTGCTCTAGGAGCGTGGATCTGACATCTTTCCATTTTTGTAGATATTTCAAACAAAAGATTGACATTCTGGGTTTTAAAATACATGGAGATCGTAGGTATGTAGTCAAAGAATTGTGTCACAGCAACCTACACAGACTGAGTATTTCATGACACAAAACATGTCAGGAAAATAGGAATACATCTGATACCTAGTTCTGAATAGTGGTCTGGTATTAAAGCTAAGGGGAAGATGTGGCGTATTGGCTTAGACCCTCGATCTGCATTTAGTATGTCATGCTTCAGTCATTACAGCTGTTTGCATTTAAAGGTATGTAAGCTGTTTGCTGACCTGCGAATTCTCTAACCATTGAGAATAACCATATTGGCTTTGGCTATAAATATTTATTTAATTTCTTGAGCGAAATAGAATTACGCAATAAGTGTTGTTAAGATTAGACAGCGTTAAATGAAGACTCGTCGTCCTGTGTGTTAATTCTCAATAACTATTCTGGTCGAGGTTCCAGTTTATCCTTATCTTTAAGGAGCTATGTTATCTCAAGTATGTCTAGGTGAGAAGTAGCCGACCGATTTAAAATTTCGACCCAACTTATTGAGTTAATAATTATCGATCTGAGAGTAGATTGTTTGCCTGGGGTTCTCTGGATACTGAAACTCATTGAAGTCAATTACCTCACTTTTTTTACTGTTGAAATTCTAAACATCTTTACTAGTCTTATTCTCGTATCCTCTGCTTATTCACTGGAGTATTGCAGTGTTCTGTCTTTGTATTTTGAGGTTTTACAGATTGAACTAATACACCGCAGAGTTTTATGTTAGTCTATTTGGGTCTGTGTGTTCTAATTTCTTATCGTCAGTCCTCGAAATGATTTGATTTTCTGATGCCGTGTCTAAAACAATGTATTACTGAGGCAGAGACAGATAACATTAACATTTTTGCTTACTGTTCCAAGTCACTGCCGCATATCCAATAGAGAGTAGAATTAACAACAGGAAAATTGGAAAATTATGATCCAAGGTTGTGAGCCATAAGGAGAAAGGATACAAAGAATAAACAAGGAGGCTGTCATAAATAAATGTAGGACAAGTGCTTGTTGTATCGAAGCCAGTGCGCTCGATTCTGAGCCCTATCACTTAGAGTCTAGTCATTAGTTCCTGTGGTCATATGGTCGCCAGCCAATCTGTACTCTCCTGCAAAGTGTCAACTAACAGAGAGTAATTTCATAAGTCAGTGTCATGTTTTAGTGTGATAACCCTTTGCGTTTTCCACACTAATTCCCATTCAGCTTATGTAGTATGTTAGGATACGTGGTAAATAAATATTCTCAACTTGTCTTACAGTCATCTCAAGTGATTAAGCATTTGCAGTAGCATAGTATGTACTGTTGTTGGATATGAGTAATTGGGAACCGCTCACATCGAACAATTCTGCTCGCTAGTCGTACCGAAATGGTGTGAACACTAGGCAACCGCTTTACTTGTTCCCGACTGACCTTATCAGCAGTCTTCCCGGTTAGATCCAGCTGCATGCATTAGTTTGAAGCTGTCTAGTGTAGATCTAACCCAGCACGCTACTGACGATCTCTCTCCAAAAGGGACGAAGTGGTCATGATTACTTAGTTTTGTCTGATTATTTCTGGTTTTCCAAGGAAATCGTGGTAAATTTCTGCCTCAAACGATGCAATTCACAGATGACATTTAATTCAATTATGATTTTTTCTTCATCGACCCTTACAATTCGTCTTACCTTGGACTCTACAATTAAGTTCTAAATTGACCACTAGATGTTCAAGCAAAACAAAACTAGTAATGGTCCAGAAGTTGAAATATCTTTGAGTCTACTACATTTAATTACCATTTTGCATAATCCTGGCGTGAACAGAGTGTACTGCTTCTTTTCCGTGATATTAGGTGTTACAATGCTTGTTCCCTTAGCTGTCTGATTTTGAATGACCTACACGCATAATTATTTCTCTAGTCCATTCTAAGGTCTTAAGGGTGCGAAGTCCTCGTTATTTTGTCAGGCTTTACTATGGACCACAGTCATAAGGTTTCTTACTTAACTGACAGGTGGGTGTAAATGCAATCGGCAGCTCACATATTACTCATATGGAGTCACTGTCTTCGTCAATAAAGAATGTTAGGTGAAGTAGAATTAGATTAGAGAAGAGTTAGAGATAGCCCTGACCGATAGCTGCTACCTTGACGTGGTGATCGGGCTTGCATATCGCAATGACCCAAGAAGCTACACTGGCTGGAACTATTGTTCCTGCAGGTCCTACAATACCGGAAAGATTGTTAGGATAGCGACTAGACTAAAAGCAGTTACTGGTGTGGTGTAAGAATTTTTCTTACACTATGCTGGGGAACAGGGATGTAACAGCAGTAAGGTGTTCCCCTCAGACGACTAGCATGCCAGCTATGCTGTCTCTCCACTTTGTTGGAGACAGGGGGTTAGAAAAGGTCGACCCCAAAAGTTGTACATCCCGACTTACCTACGGTGGTCCGTAACCGGCCGTAAGTTTACTAATACGGAACCAATCCAAGAAACTAGTTCATACAGGCCGTGTGTGACCGGCCTCAAGCAGTTGTCCCCTGAGCTCTGCGGTCACGCAACACTAACTCTCTCACTGTTTTAGGTACCCAAAGAATCAACCAACTTCCACTGTGTGAGCAGCCGGGAAGTAACAACCTCCCACACACTTCCAAAGCACAGAAGCCTCCTGAGCATCATTCTTTATCCACATCACCCTCATTATCTTGCTTCCCTACTGCAGTCAATACTATTCTGCGGGATAGTGAGTCGTCTTCATTCTGTGACCAGAAACAACGGTGAGAGCCATAGAAACACCCCCGATAGCCCGTTAAAGCCACGTGGCCAAAGTCAAAGATAGACAATGTATAAAGATTACTGAACGTTGGTTCGAATGACGTGGAGGGGTCATACGGTCTGATCAGGTTCCTCAACAACACAAGTATTTCACTTACTGGGTGATATTCTTAGCGTTTTTAAAATCAGCAATATTATTTTACTAAATTACATTGAAATCGCTTTACTGCTTTATTTATTTATTTATTAGATTGTTGTTCCTCGGCTACCAAGCAAGGCATGGAAACGCCAGTTACCTTTCCGGGCGGATGAGGGTATATTTGATGAGGATTTCATTGAAGAACGAAGGAAAGGACTGGAAGAATTTATAAACAGGTATGTTTTTGTATTTGTTGTTGTTCTTGTTGAAATGTGTTTACACTTATGAAAGGCTGAACTCAAGATCAATGCTATGCTGCTAAAATTGACTAAAATTCTTCATATTGATGCTTTTTTTCTTAAAACGTTAATCACTACTTATTAATATCTCAGATCACAATTAAAAATAGTTTATACTTTGCAGATTTGGCAGAAATGTAGTGAGAGAGTACAATGAATATTGAATGATTGGTATTAGATGGTTGTAGGCAATCGACAAGAAGCCATACCTGATCTAGGTGTGTCTTTGATAATCCCTAAAAAGCAACTTGACTGTGAAATTTCAGATGTAACACTTTGAGAATAATTAGTTACTTCAATTTAAATTTTCCCCGTCAATTGATTGGATCGAAGTGCTCGGTCTCAAGTTGACATATTGGCTCCTCCTTGTGTAAATGCTTCGACGATGTCTGGTTATGTAACTTGAAGTCAATTGGTGGATGGTGACTAGCAGTGGAATTCAGGATAAAAGCGCATTTCGTCCTATTTGGGGCTCATCATCACCATGACTCACTGGGGAATGCTAGTACATCCAGATGACGAGTCCCACATAGGACGAAATGCGCGTTATTCTGGATTCCACTACTGCTAGTCACCATCCACCAATTGACTACAAGTTCAAATAGTTCACTAATTTCTGATTCCGTAATTTACCACTTACAGCCTAAACTAATTGACGATTGTATTATAGCCCAGCATTGATGGCTTCCTACCTAAAATTCAAAATCCATTGTATATGATGGCTTTATAGTGTGAATGTTGCTGCTGTTGTGCTTAAATAATTTTACATTTTCATGTTTCAAATGCACTGACAAGTTCATGTTTTTCATTTCTTATTCTAACTTTAACACTGTGTTGCTGAAGTGTATAAACTGTGTCAATGAGTGAGTTATATTTTTATCTCATTAGATTTGTCAACTGTAGTTAAGATAATGAGAACAGCAGACTTTGATTACACAATTGACTCTCTCTCTCTCTCTCTCTATATATATATATATACTTGCAGTACATCGCTTTGTGCCTGTCACGGAAATAAGGTTGGCAGTTTTTGAAAACTTTTGTCAGTATATACCCTCCTGTTCTAACTTGTATATATTTTTTTGATTTTCCTGTCCAACTGCTTTTTTTTCAAAACTTCTGTGTAGTTAGCTTATTTAAATTATGAAAATTTGAGTAATAATACTATCGGCTGAAAAATATGCCTATGAACGTCGTTACTCATCAGCCAACAGCGATTCCATGCAGTTGACAATGAGCTACACTTATTGTATGAGAGCTACCTGGTTGCCGAAACTTTGGTAAGTAAATCGGGGTTCGTAGCCGTGGCCCACTGGTCGGAAGTTGAACACCTAAGGCCAACGAATTGCAGCTCCACTGAAATAGATGGGATAGGATTCAAATCTGGTACTCATAATAATAAAATGAAAGTCGGCTGCTCAAGCCACATGTGAGACATATCGTCACAAAGACTGACAATTTTATTCAAATATTTGAATCCTAATTTTTGGGGACGGAGTTTATACTTATTGTGCGTTGGTGGTTTGGCGGTAGAATGCTTGCCAACCATGCATGTGATCTGGGGTTCGATTTCCGGGTGGCGCGCACCTTTTTCTCCCTGCCCTAGCCGGTTGTAAGCTCTACAAAGAGAGGAGTTGAAGCTTGTGAAGCCCTATGTTCCACTCGGAACGCAAAGGAATCAGATAAATAATAATAAATGAATAAATAAATAAGTAATATTCAAGAATTAGTTTCTAGGGATTCCATCTGTTTAAGATTAGACCACGGATTGATATCAGTTAGAGAGAGAACCATTGAAAACCAGTCAGGGAGTACTGGACGGAGACAGCTGTTTCATCCTAGTTTGGTTGCGCTAAATCACGAATTGGTAGAATTTAGAATTCACTGCCTGGCCATTGGGGAGTTGAGTCCCAGTGAGTGGCTGAATGGTATACGATCTAGCTTGCCTTGTAACCGGAAGCTCTTGAGTTCGAACTCCCTCTGGTGTGCTTACTGCCGATGAGTCAGAAACTAGGCTGATGAAATAGCTCACTGTTCAGTAATCCTTGTTAGTTTTCAATGGTCCTCTAACTGATATCACTTCTTCGTCAAACTTGAAAAAAACAATTAATGAAGACATAATTTGTCTGTAACGTGTAATGTATTTTTACAATACGCCTCGGACATTCTGATGGCACACACACACGTACTTGTCATACATATGTAGTGCGATTTCCAATGTTTTTTCCAGCGTTTTAAATGTTTCAATGTGTAAACTTGTGGACTGGCTCCAACGCCATTTTGCGCCTTTCCTTTGTACCGTCAAAGCGCACATTCGTTGAGTTTGCAATACAGCCATATCCGTTAGATAAGCTCTAGATCTTTTTCCCTGGATAGTCTTGAGCTTTTTATTTTACTCAAATATACGGCGTACCAAAGCATGTTCCCTTAATATTCAAGAATTAGCTTGTAGGGATTCTGTCTGTTTTAGGTGAGACCACGTATTGATATCAGTTAGAGAAGCATTGGAAACCAGCCAGGGAGTACTGCACAGTTACTTTACCAGCCTAGTTTTGGATTCATCATCCCTACGCACCCACCCCATTGTCATTGTTCGAACCCAGGACCTTCCGGTTACAAGGCAAGCTAGCTCTCTAGACCATTCAGCCACTGGGACCCGCTTCCTCAATGACCGCCAGCCCATGAATTCTAAAGCCTACCACTTTTTAGCGTGACTGCAAACCAGTCAGTGTATACTGCCGATTAAAATCCCATAGTAGGCTGATGAAACAGCTGTGTCCGTCCAGTACTCCCTGACTGGTTTTCAATCGTTCTCTAACTGATATCAATCAGTTTGACCCTTCAATATTTCAAGTTAATAATAGTTTTTTTTTGGTGCCAATTTGTTGTTATTGTATAACCAAAACTGTTTACTTCGTATTTATGAAGAAACAAAAAGAATAAAGATTAGCAAATTATCGACTCGTTGACCCTTGCTTTCTTTTTAAAAATTTGTAATAAACACAAACAGTGCTAGCATGATTCACTGTAACCAGAATAAAGTTGCTAATTGATTTCGGGTCACGTGTTGTGCTTTGTAGGTTTTTATCGAGACTAATTTATTATTCTCAGTTATTATTATTATTATTGCACGTTTCACTGTTTCATACTAAGCAAAGTGTGTGTGTGTGTGTTGTGTAGACAGTTATTCTGTTTTACATTAAAACTAACCCAGAAAACTATTCATCATGTAATCTAACCAACTTTGAGTTGGTTACTAATATATAAGCTTCTGTTGTGTAACTTCAAAATTCTACCAACTTGACAAATATTAAAATGGTAATCTGGTTTAAGAATAAAACTGGTGCACTGTGGTAGAGTGTAATTCCATTATGGGTAAATTTTGTTTTAATAAAGTCTCACAGTGTTATACAGTAATGTTTACTGATATATAGACAAACTGAAGGTGTAGCAATGGGATCACCAATATCCCCTATCGTAGCAGATAAATTTATAGATAGCTGGGAAAATATTGCTCTTTATACGTTTAATCCTACTCCAAAAATATGGTGGAGATATGTGGTTGACACTTTCACTTACAGTGTTACAAACAGAACGTATCTCTAGCTTCTTGACACACATAAACTCACTAGTGGAGGGAATAAAATTAACATTTGAAGCGGAAAATGAACGAGGAGAATTAGCTAGCTGTGTTAGATTGTAAAATAAAACGAATAGAAGAAGGTCAACTGCAAACTAGCGTTTATATAAAGCCAATGCATTCTGCTAATAGATATTTGGACTTTAATTCACGTCATCCGTTGTCTGTAAAGGTAGGCTTAGTTAAGTGTCTAACAAACCTAGCCATAGCACTAAGTAGTACAACAAAAAGCTAAACGATGAAATGAAACAGATAAAAGTGGTGTTAGTGTTAAATAGATAACTATCCTTTGAAATTCATTAGGAAGATTGAAAAAGGCCAAAAGAAAAAGAATTGTGAAACTAGTAATAATAACATAAATAAGAGAGAATATAAGTCATCTACAGGTATACCATATAAAGAGGGGACATCTGAGACCCCACGTAGGATTCTTAATAAAGCAGGAATTAGGGTGGCATTTAAACCTACAAACTCACACAAGGCCAAGCTCTGTAGGTTAAGGGACCCAGTTGACCCAATTAAACAAAATAATATAATTAACAAAATACTCTGCAATGATTGTGAGTGAGGTCAACTACATAGATCAAACTAGTAGGTCGGGGATAGTCAGATTGTCGAAACATAAGAATTTAGCTAAGGTAAGAATGGTTGACCCCGAGAAGATTTGTAATTTTGAAAAAAGCTCAGCGACTGCACTGCATGCATTAACACACAATCACACAATAGGTTGGTGGGAGAGGGTTAAAATTCTAAGAAGTAGTATAAGTAGGTGGAGACAGAGGTTGATAACTGAATCCTTGTTCATCGAGTCTACATCCAACACGCGCAATAGGAATGACTCATCACTCATACCACCGGAAATGTGGAAAATACTACTACCAATCAAATCAAGCGATGGAAAATAATGGAATTATATAAACGAAGTTAGAAAGTTGTGTCAGTACCTTGATATGATTATGAGCAATAAATTGTGCTCGAAACGTCATCAGTAAACATTACTGTATAACACTGTGAGACTTTATCAAAACAAAATTTACCCATAAATGAGGTAATCCGGTTTCATTGGTAGATATTTCTGCAATACCGACTTGATTTTGACATATTGGAACTTCTCAAAAATGTATTATCAGACGGAAAAACTAGTAAAAGTTCAATATTTATTGAAGTAAATAGTTTTTTTGATAGAATCAATGGATTCCAAGGTGGTTGTAATCTTGTCAAGTGTTGATCGGCTACTGGAAATCATTGGTAAACCACCACCACCTGAGTACTGGATAGCCAGCTGTCTCGTCATCAGTACGCACCGACCCCTCTGCTAGGGTTCGAACCACACTCGACCTTCCGGTTACAAAGCGAGCTAGCTCATAGACCATTAAGCCACTCACTGGGACCTGCCAATCCAATGGTCAGTCATTGCGTGAATTCCAACTTCTGGCAGTTCGCGCACGATATAGCGCGACTGGCACTAGCCAATGTCATCGATGGCGAGTATTTGTCCTCACACCCGACCTGATGTACCCACTCCACTAGTCACGAATTCCCACTAAAAACCAGGTGGTAACTACCTACGTGAAGAGGACCAGTCGCTAGTGTAGTTAGCGGTTTCTGTGCTATCCCGGATATCTGACCGTTAGGCTTGTTTTTGTGTAAGATTGTAGGTGCACAACTATGGAGAGTTTAAATTAAAGGCGAAGCGGAAGCGGATGGTAATTCTCGTCATTTTTTTGTATTTTGATGTTGGCCATGTTATGCTATTCAGCCTAAAGTCTATTACGCGTGCTACTATTTTCTTTTTACTTGCATTAGGCGCTTAGCATAATAATAATAAAACAGGAAATCAGTTCACATACTGAAGTTACTTTAATTCCATTGTCACTTATTCTTTACTATATGTATATATGATTCTCTCTTTCTCATAAACACTTTTGCAGTGTATTGGTAAGTCGTTCTTCTCACAAAGACTTTTCGTCAATCAAAAGACAAGACCATTTGACAAGCTCGGTATAATTAAACCGGTTATTATTAATACTATTGTTCCCTTGGGTCGCGAGTCGAATATATAGCTTCAACAGTACGTCTCTACTTTATCCTGTTCTCTGCTGTCCTCTTTTGCTGGCCCTACGACTAGTCAAAGTTTCTTATCTCCTCCATGTCACCCTTGGACACAAGCTCCACTCGAGAGCGTGCGCGCAATGTCACCCAACAGTCAACTCAGTGTGTACCCTATTCATCTTCATTTTCTCCTACATATTTATTGAGTGATAGGTTCTTGTTTAGTTTGTTCGCAGAGTTTCTTGTTGCTAATTCTTTCCGACCAGCTATCTGATCTTCAATTTGGAGCCAGCGAAATGGGCAGCTGTTGATAAAAGTTTGCAACTGGCTGTTGGAAATGCTTTTTGTGTCTCATACGCAGTGCAAGTTCCTGATCCATATAGAAGAAGTGACTGACTGACTGACTTAACATTTGTGTTGAAAATCCGAATTTTGTTCTTTATGCTGAGTTCAGAAGATTTCCAAACTGATATCCGAGTGATGAAGGACTGTGTTGCCTTTCCGATCCTGGTTTCAGCATCCTCATCGGTGCTGTCCACCTGTGGTTGAAACGATGATGCCTAGAAAAGTGGAGGAAGTGATATCTTTCAAATTTTTTTTTCCGTTGATAGTGATTGGTGCTCTATGTGGTTGTTGTTGGTTGGTTGTCTTCATCACTCCCATCTTCTCTATGTTCACTTGAACATTAAACCAATGGGTGACAATCTATTAGTGGTTTACAAATGCCCAATAATTTACATCAGTTAAATAAGTGGTGCTTACGTCTACTAGTGTTGTATGTTATATATATATTAGCATAGTAGATGAGGTTTCGAAAGCTTGGTATGTAGAAAACGCACAAATTGTCTTCTTAGTGCAAATCCTTTTGAAGTAAATATGTTAATCAATATATTGCACCTCCATCTTTTCGATTGGCTTAACAAAACCCTAATCTGAGGCAATCTTCAGAAATCTCTGAAGCTTGTCTTCTACCTTATTGCCACTTGTCAGCAAGGCTTATCTGCAACCTCGAAAGAACTGAAGTCCTTTCGGAAATTCGAACCCTCATCGATCAGTGGTGCAGTTAGAGACATAACCATTGGGCTATTGACCTCCTGTAGGTGTACAATGAATACACTGGTTGGTCACTGGTATGTAACCAATCCCATGTATATGTGGTACTTATTGTCTTTACCAACTGAATTCAGGTGAGCCCGAATAACTCAGTGGTAACGGCTGTGTATGCACCACTGGGTGAGGCGAGTTCGAACCTCTCAGGGGCATCAGTTCCTTCGAGGTTGCAGATATGCCTTGATTTAGGGCTTCCTGCCGATTGCTTCCGACTGCCACGACGGCGGGGCACCTAGTTTGGTGGTCACATAGCATAACTGTCTGATAGAACTTAGTCAGCACTAAGATTAAGGACTCGACACGTGAAATGGGCCGCACCCTAGCTCAACCAATCAATAGAACTCATAATTGCTAAATAAGTGCATGATATTGATGTGTAATCCGGCTACAAATGGATATGACCAAGTCTAAAGCAACATGAAATTCACTGTTCAGTCCTGAATGTTTGTTGGTCATACCAAATGCTTTCATTAGCACCATACAGTAGAGGTTAGTTCTTTGTGGGGGGGGGACATAATAGTTATCTGACTGTAAGGCAACTGATTGTCATTTTCATTTATATCTTTGCGATGTTAAACTTAGATTGAATAGGTTACAGGATTTCATCATGAGCTGACATCGGTCAGACAACCTTTGGAAATCCTGGGATACTGGACAGCCAGCTGTTTCTCAGCCTAGTTTGGGACCCTTCAGCTGTGATGCTAACGACTGTCCCTTTTCAGGTAGGTAGTTACCACCTGGCTTTTAGTGGGAAGTTGTGACTAGTGGAGTGGGTACAAAAGGTCGGGTGTGAGGACAAATACTCGCCAGAGATGA
Source organism: Trichobilharzia szidati (assembly GCA_944472155.2). Taxonomy (NCBI): domain Eukaryota; kingdom Metazoa; phylum Platyhelminthes; class Trematoda; order Strigeidida; family Schistosomatidae; genus Trichobilharzia; species Trichobilharzia szidati. The sequence goes on along the minus strand of OX235276.1, from coordinate 14,482,753 downwards.
CATTGGCTAGTGCCAGTCGCGCAATATCGTGCGTGAATTGGCAGAAGTTGGAATTCATGCACTGACTGGCCATTGGATTGGCGGGTCCCAGTGAATGGCTTAATGGTCTACGAGCTAGCTCGCCTTGTAACCGGAAGGTCGTGCGTGGTTCCAACCCTGACAGAGGGGTGAGTGCGTACTGATGAAGAGTTTCAAACTAGGCTGACGAAACAGCTAGCTGTTGGTGCTGGTTTTCCAATGGTTCTCTAACTGATGTCAACTCATGATGAAATCCTGTAACCAGTCTGTGCCCGATAGGAAACATTTTTTCTCTTCAATATATAAGGCTATTTTTCTATTGGTTAATGGTGATTTTAATTTATCCATGCTGAGCTGTTACTTTTTGAGCAGAATCGAAATTCTATGTGTATATTACTCACACAGATATAAGCCTAATATATACCTTTTCGAAGACTGTAAATGCGTTACCCTTTTAAGAATTCCGGCTTTTGTTTTTCTTTTCATGTCGGTTCTAATTAGTGTGACTGAGGAAGACTTAACCTGGAGAGACCCACTGTTACTACCTCATTTCAGTGTGTAGTACAGCACTCAGTTGGATTTAGTGACAGAATTTGAAATATGCCTATTAAGATTGGAAATTAATTGATTGAATCATGTCACACTTCAACATTTATTTGTCCTACAAGCTTGTTTTGAGCCTCTAGGTACAACTCTTGACTACTAATCAGTCTTCTCAAGAAAATCTTCAAGCAAATGTGCCTTGGCTTGGGAACAGTAAAGAACAGACGCCACAGTCAAATGACCTTGAGCCAACCAATCAGGTCGCTCAGCATTACAAATGTGTACTTTTTGTAATCTCCGTTTCGGGTTTCATCCTGATTCAAGGTTAAGGTTAGGATGAAACTTACAACGAAGATTGTGGGAAACATGCATTTGTAATGCGGAGCGATCTGATTGGTTGTTTCAAGGTCATTTGACTGTGATGTCTATTCTCTTTACTGTTACCCTCGGGTTCTGCTGTAGCCGCTATCGAAAATCTATAAACCCACTCATCATAATCCAATTTCTTTAACAGGAAAGAGTCAACCCCCCGCCCACATATTTCAGCTTCCTGTAATAAAATATCCATCAAAACTTACATTTGATTGGACACTAGTTAGTAACTAGTGTAGTGTATCTAGTCCTTTGTCTCGTGCAGACTGAATTCTATCAGTCAAGTTCGCAATGTGATCCAAGGCTTCCTGCTGATTGCCTCCAACCATCTAATATCAACGATTCAAAGTGCACCATGATGATAAGCCACGTAGAATGATGGCCACATTGCAAACTTGATTGATAGAATTCAGTCTGCACCAAAAACAAAGGACTAGATACATTACACTAGTTAGTGACTAGTGTGAAACTAAAGTATGCGGTACAGTCAGTCCTACAGGAGGTCAATCGCAAGCCCGAATAGCTCAGTGGTAACGTCGCTGTCTGACTACAGCACTGGGTGGTGACGTCGGTTCGAATCTCAGAATGGGTATGAGTTCCTTCAAGTCGGTAGCAGATACGCCTTGCTGATTGACTGGTGAGTGCCAACTGACATGGAATCTAGGTGAGGCAGGGCTTCCTGGTGATTGCCTCCAACCATTTAAAACTTACATTTCGTGGTTTATCTTGGTTTGTGTCAAAAGGAAACAATATAAGCGGGTGTAAACAGTGGAACATTTGTAAATAATAAGTGTTTAGAAGAATTACTCTGTCCTGTCCAGCTTACTTCAAGAAGACAAATCAGTCAGTTAAGATTGGATTCCTAACGCTGTTTGAACTCATTTCCCGCGAATAGGCTTTTTTCATGTACCAACCAGACTGCATGAGGCACATATAATTGTAACGACAGAATACAAAGGCCAGGCAACAGATCGTTTATTGAGAATATCAAGAGATATTTATAGATTTTTATGTACATTATTGTCAGCGGTTGTTTTCTTATTGTTCCCTTGGGTTCCTAGTAGAACATAGGGCTTCAACTGCACGTCTCCACTTGCTTCTGTCTTCTGCATAAGAGCTTTGGCTGCTGTTGGTGACATCATGATGGCTACTCTCTCGGTGTGCTCATGATTGTCCTCTGGGTGACCGGAGTAGATTATTGTCTCTCCAGTTTGCAGTTGGCTCCTACCACATCCGTTCCATCTGCTCTCGCAGATTCCCAATACTTCTATTTTATATCTTCTCATTTCTGCGGCTACCTGGGCAGCCTTTCCAGTTTCGTACATTGTACGAATATTCCACGTCCCCATCCTTATTTTTGCTTTCATCGAAAGAAGGCACATCGGCTGACTGGCTTCCCGAAGGCTTTCACCAGCCTGCGTCATTTCACTTCCCCGATTCCAGCGAAAATTAAGGTCATTATTTGTACTTTTAGAATTTTGAATATATTTGTGCGTTGAAGTTTCTGTAGCGATTTGGTTGCTAGCACCACGCCCCAACCCTCCCTCTTTATCCGGGTTTGGGACCGGCTAGAAAACTAGTGAGCTAGTAATCTATGCGACGTTAGCAGTTGTTTTGTTGGTGAAGGTCATTCTGTACTGTTTGTGACGGTTTCTCAGAAATTTGAGCCATGTATCCGCAAATCCTATCTGCACACGTTAAGTCTGCTGTGATTGGTCGGTGAATACCTCAAGGTTAAGCTTTGTTATTGTTGTGTTTTTCTCATGACCCCGATTCGGGACGTAAACATTGACGTAAATTGCTGTCTACAATTTTCGGCTTACAGCCAGCTCTTACCACATAATGAGTGCATAAAGGACTGGTGATAACCACCAATCCCAGTTAGCCTAAACTGAAGTAAGTCTGTCGGAACTGGAACCCAACTTAAGTATAAGTTGCGTGTTTATTGCCAATCAGTCACATTTTCATAATATAACTTATTTATTTGTTTATTTTTTCTTTGTTCTCATTTCTCTCAGAGTGGCTGGACATCCATTAGCTCAAAATGAAAAGTGTTTACACATGTTTCTACAAGAGAAGACAATCGATCGGAATTGTCGACTTGGCAAGTTACGTAATATCTAGAAGAACAAGAAAGGAAAGTGGGCGGTGGTGAATAATAGATAAGAGAACACACACACACTCACACAGAAAGAGAATTATCAAACACCGTAGTAGTTGCGATCTCTGTCTCTATTTCTGTCTGTCGATCTAATGAATCCCCCTTATTCTTCTGTACATTTTGATTTTTCTGTCTTTTCTCTCTCTCTTTCATAGTTTCATTTATGTGATTATTATTTTTTTCTGCTTTAATACTCAAAGTATCAATTGCTATGCATCGTCATAAAATAATACTGCTAATAGTTATATCTCGGAATCTACTCTTGATTTAGCCGCGTTTTAATATCTGTGTTATTATGTACCTATTTATATGTCCATCTGTCTGTCTGTCTGTCCACCTGTCTATGTGTAGTGTGTCTAGTAGAGTGAGGAGTAGTCTTTAAGTGTGTACTCCCTCAATAACTTCCTTATTTGAGAATACTTACTGATCCACTTGAAGGGATAATGATAATCATAATAGTAATAATAATAATAACTATGTAACTAGTACAATTAATGAACACACTATTGTTTGATTTCATTGGATTTATATATTACTAATTATCATCACTACTACTACTACTCATCCTTTGTGTTTTGGGTTTTACTGCCCCCTCCCCTCCCCTCTGCGGACTCGCCTCCCGTCCCCCACTTCCCACGTATATCTATCCATCTCGTGTTTAGTAAACACAATAATTTGCGTTTAGTTTGTCATTCAATTTGTTTATTTTCCATTTTTTGCGTTAATATTTGTTTTTTGTGTTTTTAATCTTTGTTGATTTTGACGTCGTTATATTGTTCTTCTTCCGTGTGCGTGTGGGCGTTGTGTTTATGTTGTTTTTGTGATATCGTGTGATTCATCATTGAGCTTTCTTTTTGATTTACCAGTAATCCTCTCACGCATCAAATTCATTCGTTCATCGTTACGCAAGCGTACGTCTATGATTAGAGGGGCGCGGATTCATAATTTTTATTACTGTGAATTATCTGCCGAATTAATTGTGACTATATGAAAAAAATATGAAATTGTTGTTCAAGTATAATAAGAAGAAAAGAAATGAAAATTGTTCATACTATGACTCGTCTTTTTGTTTTTCTTTTCTCCTCAAAAATTGATTTTCTTCAGTGTAGTAAATAGGTAGGTAGGTAGGTAACTGACTACTGCAGTAGCCTTTATGAATTTGAAAAAAGCAAGAAAAACAGTGGTTTGTGCAGGATAAGAAGAGAGAGAGAACCATTGGAAAGTCAGCTGGGAGCGCTACCAAACAGCTGTTTCGTCCTAGTTAGGGACCCATCACAGTATGCATCCGTCGGACCCAGGACCTTCTGTTTACAAGGTGAGCTAGCTAGTAGACCATTTATCCACTCACTGGGACCCGATCCAATGGCCAGTCAGTGCATGAATTCTAACTTCTGTCAATTCATGACATAGCGCGACCACTTCGTAATGTCTTCTTCGATGAGTTACTGCCTCACCTTCAATCTGCTGTACCCTACTGGTCACGGCTTCCGTCTAGAACCCTAGGGTAACTGCCTGAATAGGGCTAGTTGCTAGTGAGCATCAGATTAATTTTCAAGTATTGGTTTTGTAGGTTATTTTGTTTGATTAGTTGGAGGATTTCATCATAAGCTGATATCAGTTAGAGAACCATTGGAAGAACTGGGAGCACTGACAAACAACTGTTTCGTCCCAATTTGGGACTTTTCATCAGTACGCACCCAATGGAGTTGAACTTAATTCGTTCATTTTAACAGTCTTAATAACCACTGTATGAATTATGTACTCCGGTTAACATGCTGTGTTCTTTTGATTACATTAGCGCTTATCTGTCTGTCTGCTTTCGATATAGAACTTTGCACATATGTGCAGCAGTTCAATTCACCACACTCCATTTAGCACACAAGGCAAGAGAAGAAAGTAGAAGAAATGCATATAAGAGACAGTAAACAGAGGTGTGAGACAAAGGAATAGTAATAACGGAGAACAAGACAGTTTAATTGGAAATCATAAGTCACAAGGAGTGGATGCATCTGCACCAGCCATTGAGAACGATTTTGAGCCATGTCACCGATAGTTTCCAACCATTGGTTTTTACCGTCCCGAGAACCCCAACCACATTGGTAGTCTACACCTACCTACGTGGCTTAGACTAACTGTTGTGGATCTCATTGACTGGTGTCATGTTTTCGTTTGACCGCCGCTAGCTCTTTTCCAGCCTGGCCCTATATCAGCTTATATTGCCCATTGTTGAGGAAGGCGATGACTAGGCATACGTAACACATGTCCTAAACGTCTCAGTCGATGTAATTTCACAGTCTCGTCTATTGATTTCCCCGCCTTACCTAGCACTCGGCGCCTAACCTCAATATTGTTCACCCTATTATACCACTTCACACGGGAGATAGAATGCAGACACCTATGATCAAAGACAGCTAATCTTTTCATGTCTTCGGCTCACAATGGCCAGGTCTCACAGTCATAAAGCAGGACGGAGTGGACTGTTGAGCAGTACACTCACCCTTTGGTCGATAGTCAGATATCACGTCTACGCCAGAGACGGCGTAAACTGGCATATGCAAAACTAGCTTTCTGTATTCGTGCTGAGATTTCGTCAGAGATCAACTCGTTGGGGCTGATGGTACTTCCCAAGTAAGTGAAGCGGTCAACGTGCTCTACCACTTCACTTCCTATTTCTAATCTAGGGGTCGGTGTAGTCCAATCCTGCAGCATCATCTTACATTTTACAGGGGCGAATCGCATGCCAAACATTCTTAGATTGCTGCTCAAGGTGTTCAGAAGACTCTGCATTTTGTCAGCGTCTTCGCCTAGAAGGACTATATCGTCTGCATATTCTAAGTCAACGAGATTATTCCCTGGTAGCAAGTCATTCCCTGAGTCTCTGAAGTGAGTTAGGGTTAAGTCCATTAGTACGTCTATGGTGAAACTGAATAAAAATGGGGATAATGGGCATCCTTGACGGACGCCACTAGTCGTCACCACTTCAGATGACAACTCGCCGTAAGCCGTTTATCTGTGACAAACAAGAGGACTAATAATGTGCTATTGTTTTTGCGTGCAGGCTTCATTTAGCTTATTCATTTTCAGTGTTGCTTAACTGAGGAGTATTCATTCACTAAACTTGCTAATATTCAGGTTTTGTAATAGTAACTTCCCAGATGTGGTTTTGTTATATTTGATTGAGTATTTCTTTATCCATTTATGGCCATCAACAAATCAAATAAAAGTTCATACACATTTATCTTAAAAGTAGCTTTAACATTTACTTCCAGTTTGCGGTGTTTGTATGTTGAATAGCTAAAAGACCCGTGTGTTGGTTAATCTACCAAATATTTAAAGTTAAGCGGTTAGTGGTTGTACAAGTCTAAAGTTTTCATTTTCTCTATTATTATGATTTATTCTAGTTGATCCCTCTGTCTAAGGGGATGTGACTCATTGTCTTAAGCATTTGACTTTCGTCCTGGGTTCGATTCTCACTTAGCTCACTTACTTTTTTCTGGGCAGTCGAGTGGTATCAGTAGTCATCGCACAATACAAATGTCTCGTGGCTTAGTGCTAACTGATAATATTATGGCTTGTAAATAGTCTGTCCTCTTTCAACAAAGAACTTTGGACAGATGTGCAGAAGTTCAAGTCGCCACACTTCATGTAGCACAAAGCAAGAGAAATGTAAAATAGAGACAGTAAACGGGGATATGAGATAAAAGGCGGAGTTATATCGAAGAACAATATAGTTTCATTGGAAATTATAAGTCACGAGGAGTGGATGCATCTGCGTTAGCCATTGAGAACAATTTTGAACCATATCACCAATTTTGACCAGCCATTGATTTTTACTGTCCCGAGAACCCCAACCAGGAAGTTTACACCTGCCTACGTGGCTGGCTTAAACTAACTGTTGTGGATTCCACTGAGTGATGAAGCCGTTTTGGTTTGACCACCACTGGCTCTTTTCCAATCTGACCCTATATCAGCTGACATTGCCCGTTGTCGAGGAAGGCGATCGGTGACTAGGCATAAGTAATACATGTCCTAACCATGTCAGTCGATGTAACTTCACAACCTCGTCGATTGATTTCCCCTCCAACTCACCTAGCACTCGACCGAAGCCTAACCTCAATACTGCTCACCCTATTATACCACTTAACACACACGGGAGATAGAACGCAAGCACCTATGATCAAAGACAGCTAGCCAGGCTTTTCATGTCTTCCACTCTCAATAGCCAGGTCTCACAGCCATGGCTTGTGAATAGCGCTAACGTTAACCTTAAAAGTAACCATGTCCAGCAAGGAGAAGCCCCATATGCTTACTGTCCGCATCGTTTAATAGTGATAATAATAATCACTTTATTCCAAACAACAATCATAATTATACAGAATGGAATTTTCAGCATTTTTATACATATCGCAATAATTTAGACCCTTTGAAATAAATATGTTCATACATGGAATCTAAATTAGTAATAATAATATTAATAATGAAACCATTATAAACAGAATGTTGGCCGAAACATAATGAAGTATGAATAGATAGTACATGTAATAATAATGATAATAATAATCTTTGCTTATACATTGCAGTTCAGTTACTACTGGTTTAAAAAGTTTATATGCTCTTTTCTGACATCTGACTCTCTCTTCACACAACCAACACTCGTGCTAAATATGGTGGTATGGTAGAATTTTTATATTTAGTAGCTGTACGAGCGTAAAGGCTTCTTATGAAGTTTCTTCTGGTTTCATCCCCCGGAAGAGATACAAGGAAAAAGTTGAGAATAAAGAGGAGGTTCAAGTGCTTGCAAGAATTGAAGTGCCTAATCAACAATGACAATGTCAGTTAGCTGAGTTAAAGACACATAAACCATTAACCCTGCCTACTTACCGCCTTCAGTGTTCTATGTAATATGACAAAGTCTTTTTTGAGAAGTCCAGGAAAGAATAATGGGGGCAAACAATAAAAGAGATTGGGTAGAATACATGAATTAACAAACTGTAAGAGAGACGAGGGGGTGAAGCTGAGTTATGCCAACAGGAAGTCTCGACTTCTGTATGCAATAATTCAAACGAAAAAGTTCCTTAGAAATCAATTGGATATGAGACGACGACTAACAGAGATGTGAAGAGAAACTGATGCCGAGATAAGAAATATTCCGTTTACGCCCTATGACAGTGACGTCAGTATAACAGGAATCAAGGGACTGAATCAATCCATGCAAGTCTTGTTCGCATCTGACACTAAAATCAACAGTATGACACCTGGATGGATTTAGTTTAAGGATTTAACGGCAAGTGATGAAAGCAGCTACCAGAGACAGGTAGACAGTGTGTGTGTGTGCACATTCCTAGTATACACTCTGTTACTGTGGTGCTTAACCTTTTCCTAGACTTCTGATCGAATAACTTGAGGCAAGTGCCTAAAATACTGTTTAAGGTCATGTAACTAACTTCTTCTTTTTATCATTGCTAGTAATTTAACAGTTGACATAACTACTTCTAACTTCTTCCATTTGCCTTGAATGTGATGCAAAATCTGTCCAGAGTTTCTAAAATCTCAACACAGTGGGCAAAGTGGATTTCCAAGAGTCAACTAGGTCTAATTTCGAAAATACAGAAGGGTTGTGAAAGAGTTCTTAATTTAATAGGTACACATTATTGGTAATTCTGACTGAGAAGAGAAAGACGTTTCTTGATTTCAAGCCCGTTAGCACATAGGATCTATGTGTATCTTCAACTTGGAGAGGATAATGTCACAACTTTGTACATGTCTGGCTCATCAGGTGCTAATACACTGATTTGTTTTGATTGCGGCTAATTTCTAGGATCCCATCGAAGACGAAAGCGACCTTCTAATGTATACAATCTGAAATTCGAAAAACAAATACAAGTGGGTGTTTTTATGTTTTCTAAGCTGAATGGTTTATTTACGAAGCTTTTATTTTTTTCTCCCACCAACGTCTGCAGCGCTAGACATAGTATTGAAGTTAGACCTGAAAATTGTGTTCAAAAGAACGGTGGGAAGTTTGGAGTCGGTGGTTCACGGGTAGAATGCTCACGGACAATACTCGTGCTGTGGAGCTCGATTCACGGCCACCTTACTCGTAAACCTCACCTAGTTTAGCCCCCAGAAACGACATGGTACGGCCGAGAATAGGTAGGCTTCGGTAATCCTCTCATGTTCATAGCTTCTGACAGGTAAGCTGTATTCACTGCCTTCAGGCGACGAGGGTGTTCCCCACAAAAGTGAAAGGGTAAATGCAGACGTCTGTCGCTTACAACTGAACCGATAGACATGCAGGTCTACCTAGGGAAGCTGGAAAACCCTGATTCCAAATCTATGGTATACGTGGGCTTCAGAATTCGAATGGTTAATGGACCTGTTCCGGTCACCGGAAATCAACCATCCACCTCACAAGTTATGGGATTTTGTGTGGCGCATTTCCTGGTGCTCATAATGTCTCTTGTTTGTGCTTTATTAAATAAGATAAATAAATCCAGCTTCAAGAAAACAATAACATTCATCTGAGCTATAAATCTTCCCCATTAAAGAAGAATACTACTGACTATGGAAATATTTTTGAATCCCTAAAATAACTGACATTTAAGGTCTTATTAATAATAATAATAATCTAGTTTATTCAAGCTAAAAGTCGATAAGGCATTATTATAGATTTCAGTGAAATACTTTTTTTCTCTTCTAACTTATTCACATTGTTCTTCTTTCTCAAATAACAATCAGGGTAACGTTAAAGAATAGACACCACAGTCAACTGACCTTGAATCAACCAATCAGATTCCTCTGAGTGAAAAGAGGCATTTATTGTATAAAAAAGTGCATTTATAAGATATCTATATGTAATAAAAATGAATTATACACGGTGTATATGCATCGGTGGCATAGCGGTTATGACGCTCGCCGACCATGCACATGGTCCGGGGTTCGATCCCCGGCCGACGCACTCCTTTACCTCGCTAAGCCAGTAATAAGACTGGTAAAGAGGGAAGGTTGGGCATGAGGCTAGCAACCCCATCCTTTAAAATAAACACTGCTACAGAATCTTTAAGCCACTAGCTTGAAGCCCTATGTTCCACTGGGGAACGTGAAGGAAAAAAAATACAGGGTGTATATCTCTAATATGGTGCAAAAATTGATTCCAATTTTTCATATGAGCGTCTATAGATATATCAAACCAATGTCGATGCGAAAATTCATTGAAATGGCTATGAGAAGTTCATTAATAAATACTCTAAAGAAAGTAGCCCCTGCAAAACAATCCAAACAGTTCCGAATAAACCTGTCCATATCAGTTTGCCGTTCAAAGGAGATGATATACAGGAAATAGTCAAACGAAGACTCGACAAAGCCATCAAGAGAACTTGTGGTGAGAGCTGGTTGCAAGCCAAAGTTGGTAGATAGTTATTGACGTCAATGTTTGTCCCCAATATTGGTGGTGAGAAAATGAGAACAAAGGCTTTGCGTAGGCGAATACAGTTAGCATATGGATGATCTGACACAGTCACAAAGAGATGCAAGGTTAACTTTCTGAGAGAAACAACCAATCAAAAGACTGTATTTTCTACTAACAATAATCTACAATAATGTACATTTAAATCTATAAATATGTGTTGATTTTCCTTAATAAACGATCTGTTGCCTGGCCCTTTTCTTCTGTTTTTACAAACTTATTATGCTGCAAGACTTGTTTTCCTTAACACCACTAAGCGAGTGCTTCAACAATCTGGGAAAGACCAGTCGCCAATCCTCGACACTTCAAACTTCAATTTGAGTGTGTTTGTGGAAGCGAATACACAGGTCGTACGGAAAGGTGATTGTCTACTCGCATGCTGGAGCATTTGCCAAAATGGTTGAAAACAGCTGAGTGCAAAGTGCCAAAATTCTCAATAACAAAGCATCTTGTGGATTACGGACATGATATCGACGCGGTCAAATCATTCACTATTGTCAGCAGACGAAGAAACAAGAAGATGCTTGCAATCGTGGAGGTGGCTTGTGCAATTCGAGTTTATAAACCAGGTCTCTGTGTACAAAAGCAGATGGTCGTCACTCAGAATCTACCATTGTAATATGTTTCACTTATTATTCTACCTCTTATTATTATTCTTGATTCGTTTAAAACTATCCTTTATCAGTAGGATTATCTTAACTCCCTTCAACACTATTATTATTATTGTTATTATAACTATTACTAATGATATTACTGTGTTTGCAATTCTTGTTATATTCTCTAATGTCTAATTGTTTATCTAAGTGATGTAATTGAAGTGTAATGCATTTTATCTTAATTTTAATCTCTCATACTCTCTCTTTCCCCTTAACTATTTGAACATGACCTGGAAAAACATTCGCACCTGTCTTTCTGCATGACTAATTCAATGTAGTTTGTTTACTTATCATTCAGTCTTATATATTCTAATGTAATTTCAAAAGTATATATGTATCTGTGTATGTGGAGTATTCAGCTGACGAGTTCTACCGAAATATGATGAATTCATTAAATCCTGCTTTATTAACCGCTTTGTTGCTTGTTTTAAATGGCTATATGTCCTATGAAATTGGGAACCATTTACCATTCTAATACGTTTTCTTGGATGGGCCCAGAATCCCTCAGTAGAATTTGTGTGAGTTCCACTTATAGGATCCGCTAATTCAGAAGAATGATTGACTTTATGATGAATATAGCCTAATGATGATTGTTGCTAATTACCTTTTCACTCTTCCGTGTGAATGGTAGTGCCTGGGAGGACCAGTCATTGTATTATTGGTATTAAAACATCAACACATCTGTTTGGGATGTGTTCTAATTACTCTTTTCGAAGATTTGCATCGTATTGTCCCAGCAGCTAAATATGGTGTGCTCTTCTCCTATAGCGGCGATTCATTTTTCGTTTAGTAAGTACTGTTTCGTCAAATATGAACGACGATACCAATCCCTCCAAGTACAGAAGTAATTCCACTGACCTTGTGTGATGTAATATTCCGACAGTGCTGATACAACTGCACTGTTGACATTTTAGTATTTTCTGTCACCACAGCTGTAGAGTAGGTGGCACAGCGGTTAGGATGCTCGCCGACCATGCACATGGTCCAGGGTTCGATCCCCGGCCGACGCACTCCTTTACCTCGCTAAACCAGAAATAAAGCTGGTAAAGAGAGAAGGTTGGGCATGAGGCTGGCTAGCGACCCCATCCTGTAAAAATAAACACTGCTACAGAAACTTCAAGCCTCCAGCTTGAAGCCCTATGTTCCACTGGGAACGTGAAGGAATAAAAAAACTGTAGCAATTGTGGCAGAGATAGCATGTCAAAAAATCACCATAATGTACAGCTTACCAACTCTTACAGACTTCTTGCTATGACAGCGGTCGCATCTGAATGCACAACCATCAATAGTCTGACACTACTTCTGAAGACTCATTTTCCCTCCACATATGGATGTCCCAGTCCTCCCTACCCATTCCATTTTCCATGCAGAAGGTCATAAACCAAATCTGGATGAAAATTGCAACGAAGATTATAAATAGCAGCCATTTATAATGCTGAGAGATCTGATTGGTCGGTTCAAGGTCATTTGACTTTTGTGTCTATTCTTTACTGTTGCCACAATTAGAAAAAGGATATAGACAGTATTGCATATATGTTTTTAACAATTGTCACAACTACTGGGTGTTTGGTTTGTAAGGTCAAATAACTTTTTTTTAAAAACCAATACAAACAATTAGCTTATTGTTATTGCTTTTGTTCTCTTCCTCTAGCTAATGTCCAACCTATCCATTGTCCTCTTTATTTTACCTTCTTTATAACGAATATAAAGGGAATTGTGTGAAAATAAAGAAGGATTGTTAAGTGGAAACTGCTTCTTTTGAATTCTAACAAAACAATTAATTTTCAAGAGTTGGTTTGTAAGGACTAGATTGGTTCTTTCGAGTTTGATATCAGTCAGAGAACCATAGAAAGCCACGAGGGAGTACTGGACAGCTGTTTCATCTTAGTTTGCTCATGCTAAATCATGAATTGGTAGAAGTTAGAATTCATGGGCTGGCAGCCATTGAGGAATAGGGTCCCAGTGGGTGGTTGAATGGTATACGAACTTGCCTTGTAACCGGTAGGTCCTAAGTTCGAACTCCAGTGAATGCGTACAACCGATTATTCCCAGACTAGAATGAAACAGCTGCCCGCCCAGTATTCCCTGGTTTTCAATGGTTATCTAACTGATATCAATCCGTAGTCAAACTCAAAAAAAAAAATTAATGAAGACATAATTTGTCTGATACGTGTAGTGTATTTCTACAACACGCCTCGGACACTCTGATGACACACACACGTACTTATCATATATGTGTAGTTTGATTTCCAATGTTTGAATACTTTGCTATAATGTGTACACTTGTGGACTGGCTCCAACGCCATTTTGCGCCTTTCCGTTGTGCTGTCAAAGCGCACATTCGTTGAGTTTGCAATACAGCCATATCCATTAGATAAGTTCTAAATCTTTTTCCCTGGATAGTCTTGACCTTTTATTTTACTCAAATATACGGCGCATCAGAGCACGTTTCCTTAATATTCAAGAATTGGTTTGTAGGGATTCTATCTGTTTCAGGTTAGACCACGGATCGATATCAGTTAGAGAACCATTAAAAACCACCAGGGAGTACTGCACAGCTACATTGACAGCCTAGTTTTGGACTCATCAGCCGCATGCACCCCCACTGCCAGGGTTTGAACCCAGGACCTTTCGGTTACAAGGCAAGCTAGTTCGTATATCATTTAGCCACTGGGACCCGATTCAATGGGCAAATCTTTTTAATTAGCGTTTGATCTTCAGGACTCACAGGTTAGGTAGAGTACTGAACTGTTGGGTGTATGGGAATATTATGTTGAGTAAGGGCTGGTAAAGTGTGGCTTATCACCAGCACCGTAAACAGACACTTATATGAAGTATCAAACTTGCGTCAAGATAGGTCAAAATGTTTGAGTATCGAGTTAGTACAAGAATATTAAAATTGGAGTACCACGCAGTAGGCTCAAACTGATAACAAATAATTTTTCAATACCTAAAACAGGTTTAAGCCATTTTATTGGATAGGGCTTCGATGGATTTAAGTATATGAGGCAAACCTGTTTTATAATATGTGACTTTAAAGACACTATTGAAATCAGCTGTATGACCAGACTCTATGATGTGCATTGCGATAGGTGACTTTAGACATCTATTTCAAGGAGTAATTTAATGGATGGTGATTAGCAGTGGAATCCAGCCAGGGTGCTCATTTCGTCTTATTTGGGACTCGTCAACTGGATATACCTGTATTGTTCATTGAGTGATGGTGTCCGCACTGAGGCTCGAACCCAGTACTCGTGGTTTCAAACGTCAAAGCGCTATCAACTGGACCACTTGGGCCACGAGAGCCACCTCTTTTGATTGACTGGGTGGGAATACTCGGCTTATGTTTGAAACCATAGGAACGGGGTTTGAGCTTCGCTGGGAGCACACACTATCAAAGGTTGGCGAATGCAGGTATATCAAACTGATGAGTCCCAAATAGGATGAAATGCGCCTTATCCTGGATTCCACTGCTAGTCGCCAACCACCAGATTGCTTCAACAGCCAACATGTCAGCAGAGGTCGAGGACTTAGGTGTAATCAATCAACGGGAAAGTCCAAACAGAATTAAATCGATTTGCAGATTCAGTTGAATCAGGTGGTTTCATTTGTTCTAGCAGCTGATTAAGAGTGTACTCCATTGCTTTAACCTGAAGTGATCAATAGGTCCTTTGTATGTACGTATTAGCATGCAGACATGTAAACTGGAAAACACAGTGGGTTGTGGCACTATCGTTCGGATGCTGTGAGATTTTTACAGGACAACATAAATTTCATTTCTCTATGAAAATCAATTTATCCACATGGTATATTCTGTTGATTGCCGCTCTGAGTCTTTGTTTAGTGATCAGACTTTGAAGATCTTCCTTGAACTCTTAAGATATATAAACATTTTTTGTTTTTGGGAGCTCATTAGACTGGTGGACCTCTTTATTTGACGCTTCGGTAGCGTCTAGCATATATATATATATGTATATATGGTAGAAGTTAGAATTCATGGGCTGGCAATTGGGGAATTGGGTCCCAGTGAGTGGCTGAATGGTATACAATCTAGCTTGCCTTGTAACCGGAAGGTCCTGAGTTCGAACTCCAGTGGGTGCGTACTGACGATGATTCCTAGACAAGGATGAAACACCTGTCCGTCCAGTACTCCCTGATTACTTTCCAATGGTTCTCTATCTGATATCAATCCGTGGTCTAACCTGATATATATATACATATAATAAAGAGTAAAGAGATGAGATAATAGACTTAGATCAAGTTAAAAGGACATAGTGAAGGTCAAAATAACAACGAAGTTCACCAATCCCTAGAAGGGAGGTAGCAGTACATCTTCCCTGGTATCAAAACAGTGTGTACCGAGAAAGGTTTATTGTGATGATGAATTGTTACTTTGAAAGCATAAAGGTGGTTTAAACTTCCTAATTGCCAGCTAGGGCTTCCACAAACTTTACAATGTGCCCTACCCCAAAAACGTTTTATAGATAGGTTTAAAACACGTGTAAACATCGATTTTATGTCCTTTTTGAATAATAAGTTTCGCAATAGAGCAGCTAGGTTGTCGTCTGTTCTCACTATTAATGGGTTCTGGAGATTCCATTTGCTTCCGAAACCTTTGCAGAGATCGGTGAGTCCTTCCTATGTTTGTGTGTCTACACGTACATTTAAATTGGTAAATACATTAGGACTTAGATGGATATACAGGTGTCACATTCTCAATTATTCTGCTCTTAGTTGCATTAAAAGTCTTTTTAACCGGAACTTTCAATTTGTGTCGAGTTACCAAGCTACTGTGATCACCCATGCGTAGGGTAGCTTGATATAAACATTCTTCTAAGTGGTGAGTTGGAGAATGGGTCTTAGTGTTCCACTGACCACTTTACATTTCCTTATGCACAACTGTCTGGATGATTATTATCAATCAGAGTTTGTGTCAGTTTTCTTTCTTCCTCATCAACTATGTCTCCGATGCATATTCGTTGGATTCTACCGAGGATTTACAATGAAAATAGAATGAGACAGAGAGAGAGAGAGCGCGCGCGATTATTATTGTTCCCTTGAGTTCCTAGTGGAACATAGGGCTTCAACTGCACGCCTCCACTTGCTTCTCTCTTCTGCTGTACTCTTCACTTGCATCCATGTCAGTCCATACTGTTTCAACTCTTCTTCACACGATCTCCTCCATCTCACCCTTGGACGTCCCGCTCGTCGATTCCCTTTCGGGTTCCACTCGAGCACTGGTCTGACACGTGATGTCACCCAACGGCCTCCTCAGCGATTGCCCAATCCATCTCCACTTTCTCCTGCATATTTGTTGGGCGATTCGTTCTTGTTTTGTTTGTTCCCATAGTTTCTTCTTGGTGATTCTGTCCGGCCATCTGATCTTCAGTATAGAACGAAGACAGTTGTTGTTGATAAAGGTCTGCAACAGGCTGTTGGAAATATTCTTGGTGACCCGCCGCCAAGTTTCTGATCCATATAGAAGAACTGACTGACTTGACGTTTGTATTGAAAATCCGAATCACTTTGTTGTTGATGCAGGCTGAGTGACGAAGATTTCCAGATTGGTTTCAGGTTGATGAATGTGTTTCTCGCCTTTCCGATTCTCGATTTGATATCCTCTTCCGTTCCTCCTGTAGTTGAGACAATGCTCCCTAGATAAGTGAATGAAATAACCTCTTTCAAATCCCTCCCGTTGATGGTGATTGGCGCTGGATGTTGCTGTTGTTGTTGTTGTTGGTTGGTTATTTTCATAACCTCCGTCTTGTCTATGTTTACCTGGATTCCTGTCTTCTCTATCTGCTTCTTCGACCAGTTTGTCGGTTTTCGCTTGTAATTCTTCGATTTTGTGTGACATCAAACATAAATCATCCACGCGCGAAATCCAGGTCTTCTAGGTTCTTCACGTCGCTCCAGGATATCCCTGTCTTCTCGTTTCCCACTGTCTGACGCATGATCCAGTCCACCACAATTAAGAATATCATTGGTGATAATAAGCACCCTTGTCTGACTCCTGTGCTTACTCCAAACTCCTCCCTGAGTTTTCCTTTGTGGATCACTTGACATGTGCCGTTGTCGTACAGCTGTTGAATAAGGTTACTTTTAATGCCTATTTGCCTATGATTTGACTAGTTAACACTTTTATTGTCTACAGACACATCTGTCTGTGAAAAACACTTATATAACATACTTAAATCTTGTATCAATACAAGTTATGACTTGTTTATTATTACTATTGATCAATAATCGTCGTATTTCGTATTCATTATTTTTCAAATTATTTTGTATTGACTGGTTAAATGTTCAACATTTGTTTGACTAAATGAAGGTTAAGCTGATAGAGCGAGCGAGTGAGCGGGCGCACGCGAGAGAGAGAGATGGATATGGCTGGATACATTTCAATGTGTAACAATCACAGTTTCTATGTCAATGTTATTCTAAATAAAACTACAAATTCTTAAACACACACACACACAAGCACACGCACAAATTACCATAATTTCGACATAATAACGTCTAATATTCAACTCTGCTAATTGATTGTTTAATTATTTTTTTCTTAGATAATGGCTATCAGGGTAATTGTTTTGATATAATGATTGTATATAAACAATATCAAGTCAGTATGGCGATTAGATCAATCATACAATAGTGTTCAAATGTAGTTATAAGCGTTTTGTTCATGCCTGGAGTTGATTTTCATGCTTCATTTGATTATCATTCAGTGATTCGGTGTTTAGCACAGAATAAATCGATAAGTGGTATTTATTCGAGTGTAAAATTAATGTTAGATAATCGGACATACCATCAACGGGAGGGATTTGAAAGAGGTTATTTCATTCACTTATCTAGGGAGCATTGTCTCAACTACAGGAGGAACGGAAGAGGATATCAAATCGAGAATCGGAAAGGCGAGAAACACATTCATCAACCTGAAACCAATCTGGAAATCTTCGTCACTCAGCCTGCATCAACAACAAATGATTCGGATTTTCAATACAAACGTCAAGTCAGTCAGTTCTTCTATATGGATCAGAAACTTGGCGGCGGGTCACCAAGAATATTTCCAACAGCCTGTTGCAGACCTTTATCAACAACAACTGTCTTCGTTCTATACTGAAGATCAGATGGCCTGAAAGAACAAGAACCAACAAGAAACTATGGGAACAAACAAAACAAGAACGAATCGCCCAACAAATATGCAGGAGAAAGTGGAGATGGATTGGGCAATCGCTGAGGAGGCCGCTGGGTGACATCGCGCGTCAGGCCAGTGCTCGAGTGGAACCCGAAAGGGAAGTGGCGAGTGGGACGTCCAAGGGTGAGATGGAGGAGATCGTGTGAAGAAGAGTTGAAACAGTATGGACTAACATGGATGCAAGTGAAGAGTACAGCAGAAGAGAGAAGCAAGTGGAGGCGTGCAGTTGAAGCCCTATGTTCCACTAGGAACCCAAGGGAATAATAATAATAATAATCGGACACAATAGATAAGCAGCCCAAGGAAGTCATCTGCAAGGCGTATCTTGAAAGTCTTGAAAGAACTGAATGAACTCTCTGGACTGTAATAGACACATACACTGAGTTATTACCAACTGCATATGTCTAGTTTTGGCGCTGATTGAATTTTTTTAGTCAGCGATAACGTCTGTGATTACAGCAGTAAACGACACGTGTTTGAATCACCTGAGGGAGCACCGGTTTCACCGAGGTTGCTGGTGAATCTCAGTAAGTACGAGACCTATATCTGGAGTTTTCTACCGACTGTCTTCAATTATCTAATATCAATTCAAGGTGGATCGCAATGGTGTGATCATATTACAAGCTTGACTGAGCGAGTTCACTAGGCACAAGTATATTGTTCACTTCTGGTGACTGAGGAACGTGTACAGTTCAGAATTCCTTCTCACAACAGACTGCCATACTTACAAAATACGGATATTATGGCATAGTGCATTGATTTTGCAAGAGTTGATTTGTAGGGATCTCGTTTATTTTTGAAGTTTGACTACGGATCGATATCAGTTAGAGAGCCATTGAAAACCAGCTGGGAGAACTGGAGAGTTGTTTCATCTTATTTCGGGAATCACTGGCAGTATGCACCCACTAGGGTTGGAACCAAGGACCTTCCAGTTACAAGGATGGATTTCCCGCCAATGACATGGGTTGGTGCCAGTCGCGCTAAAATCACGAGTTGGTAGAAGTTAGAATCCATGGCGTGGCCATTGAGGAGTCGGGTCCCAGTTGAGTAAATGAATGGTATACGAGCTAGCTTGTCGCGTAACCGAAAGTTCCTGGGTTTGAACCCTGGCAGTGGGTGGTTGCACCCTGCCGATGAGCCCGAAGCTAGGCTGACGAAACAACTGCCCAGTACTCCAGTGGTGGTTTTCAATGGTTCTCTAACTGATATCGATCTGTGGTCAAACTTGCAAAGCTATTCGATCAGGACGTGGGTACACATAATCCAACGGTCATCATTTTCTAAATTCCGTCACCTATACTGCGTAGCAATCACAAGAGATAATTCACGGGCTAAATACGAAAATCTTAGCCCTATTATTCACTTTGGTCCACTTCCTACTTGGATGGTGAGATCAAACCAAACTAATGACTGTTCAACTGGGTCCCAAACAAACGAAACCGCTATCCGGTGTTTAGACCATTTCGATCTGGTTGGGCAGCACTACTGTTTGACGTCACCTGTTTTCGCATGAATTATTGATTAGCATTTATAGTATCAACCAGGTCACATAATATCATCCGAACCTTCTTACGTTTCCAGGGAAACCTTGGTGAATTCCCACCTGGAGCTGTGTGATTTACAAATGACGAATTTAATTTTTTGAATACACCATGATGGAAGTTTCTCCAAGCCAAAATTTTCACAACTTTCAGATTTGGTTGAAAAAGAAAATCAACTGTTCCGCCAAATACATGGTGGTATATACTTTACAGGTATTTGGTTCAATTTTCAGAAGTCATATGACCCTAATGAAGAAAACTAGCTGTTGGTATTTGAGAGAATTTTGATCAGTAACAATCTTACTTCGCGAAAATTTCAGTTTTTCGTAAATTTTATGTCCCTATAATCTGTTTCGTGTTACTATTGATTTTTCCGTCACATCAAGCTTCGTAATTTAAGGACTAATTCTATTTCGTATATGTGCGAAAATTAGGCACTCTACTAGTATGTAATTCTATATTAATAGTTTATTGAATATATCAGACAGTGTGAAACAGTATTATTTACTGGCAGTCGGTAGGAAGAATTTGACCTAGGTTCAAGGGTTGCTTGTTGACACTTACCAGTCAGCAAGGTTTATCTGCAGCCCCTTTGAAGGAACTCATGTCCCTTCTGAGATTCAAGCCGACGTTACCCAGTGACGTCATAGAGGTAGCAAACTTTTCCGGATATCTGGGTAGACACGTGTTGAGTCATTCCTGTTACACGTATTCTTGGTTGATGCTGCTTCACCTGAGATTGATGCTTATAATGCTTATAGTGAAAGTTACAAGAATTTAAATTTCAGAGTATAATAACGTGACTGATACGATTTTGTCCAGGTAGATGATTGCGACATATTTTAGAAAGCGGAAAAGGACTACTCACTCTCTGTAAACAAGAAGCCTTTATATATACGACTACAATTCAAGGGCGATATACCAAGCGAGATAATTACGAAGAAATTAAGAAACTCAGTTCAAAGAACTTCTAATGCTGGCGAACTACACGCATTATCCTTTACACGACCGATGGTGCTACCTCGAGTGAAAGATGAAGTACCTAGACTAGCCACTTCAAATTGTATCTATCAATTCAACTGCGCTTGTGGAGTGTTATATTGGCCGTTGCTCTAGGAACTTGATTTTTCGTGCTGGAGAACATATCCCACTATGGCTAAGTAAAGGTGTAGTTAAAACTATTAACAGCTCGATATTAGACCATCTGGTGCAAACTGGTCACAAAGCCAGCGTAGAAGAATCCTTCTCTATAATCTACCGAGTGCCTAACAAACTACCAAAATTGTCGAAGCACCGCATGCTCCAAACATCAGAGGCTATTGCAATTCGCCCCAAACAACCAGTGCTCTGTGTGCAGAAGAAGCAAGTCAAGCCCCTACTACTGTTCTGGCCCTCAGTAGGGACTATAAATTCATGAATTTGTACTATTATCTTTCGTAGTTTTTCTGACATTCAGTTTATTGTTATGTTGGTGCTACCGAACTGTAATCTATTAATATTATTATTGATTCGATGTTATTTAAACAACATTAATGCTGTTCATAACACTAATTCATTCACTATAATGTATATATATAACTGTAGAGCCTGATGATGAAGTTATCGAAAAGAGAACTCTTTGTTCAATATCCATTCTTTCGAAAATCTTAATGGGCATTTTCAATCAGTTTAGAATAAATGTTTAGCCTACTCATGAGTAGTCAAATTAGGCATTCAAAATTTTGTTGGAATGACACAAGTTTGTATTTATTATTAAGTTGTACAATAGTATATAGATGGCTTTTGAGAAATTATATCCAGTGAGGGAGTTGAATCATAGGTGAGAATGCGTAAAATAATAATAGTATGAAATTAATTTAAAATTAAAATGTTTGTGATTATAATCATAGTTAACTGTGAAGTGGCAAAACAATCAATGTCATGTAAAGACCAATTCGTAAGATGTATGGAGCTTGGAAGGGGCATGAAATTATGGAATTACTAGGCGAATAGAATAAAAATAAAGACTTTGAGTAACCTTGTGTGAAATTTGATAACGCAAAATTTAACTTTGTGGACCAAAATTGATTTAGAATGACAAGTGGAACGAGTTAAATAATGCCGGGGACAATTCAGAGTGAGTATAGTGATTGTTGCAAATGACCTAATAAAGAAAGAGTACACAAACTGAATTAACAAAACGAAAGATGAGTATATCCAAAATATGAAATGGGGATTATCATACTTTATTATAGAGGGATCAAGGTCACGAAAGTTGTAGGGCTTGAACGAACTTTTTCTAGATACAGAGATCTGGCTTCTCTATTTTGATGTCCAGAGCTTCAGCAATACAGATGAGTCGGATACGTAATGATTTGGGCAAATCACTTTTTGCCTTGTAGAGTTTGTAGAGATAGGATGATCATTATCGACCAGATATTCAAAGATCGCGCTTCTTATTTTTCCACTTCTACCTCTTCTTAACCATGCTGGAGAGTGTTCTGGCATTAAACAACGACTATAACCACAAAAATTTTAATTGCATTTCATACTACTACTATTATTATTTTATGCATTCGCATCTATGATTCAATTCCCTCAATTGATATAATTTCTTAAGAAAAAACCATATATATGTAGATATTTGTACAGCCTGATAATAAATTCTTTGGAAAGAGTATCTTCGCTGAATCACTTAACTCTTCCATTTCTGCGCGCATATTTATGGCGTATGAAACTGACAAGATTTATCAGTAGTATATAGTTGCAGATTGATAGGAAGTAGCCAAAATTGAAAGCAATGGCTACAGAAGTAGAAGCGTTTTTTTCTCAAATCTGGATTCAGTTTACGTTGTGGTCAGGAAATAATCTGCCTATGGTAGAAACAATGCTTCCTAGATAAGTGAAGGCAGTAAGTAACCTCTGTCAAATCTCTCCCGTTGATAGTAATTAGTGCTGGCTTTTCATTTTGCTGTTGCTGTTGTTCCTTGGTTATCTTCATCACCTCCGTCTTTTCTATTTTCATGGAGGGTTTCATAATGAGCTGACATCAGTTAGAGAACCACTGGAAAACCAGCTGGGAGTACTGGACAGCTGTTTTGTCCTAGTTTGGGACTCTTCATCAGTACGTACCCACCGGGATTCGAACTCAGGACCTTCTGGTTACAAGGCGAGCTAGCTAGTAGACCATTGAGCCACTGGAACCAAATCCAATGGTCTTTGAATTCTAACTTCTGCCGATTCACGACATAGCGCGACCATTTCGCAATGTCTTCTTCGATGAGTTACTGCCTCATCTTCAACCTGCTGTACTCGAGTGGTCCATTCTAGGACCACTGGATTGGGTCTCAGTGGCTCAACGGTCTACGAGCTCGCCTTGTAACCAGAAGGTCCTGGGTTCGAGCCCCGGCAGTGGGTGCGTACTGATCAAGAGTCCCAAACTAGGATGAAACAGCTGTCAAGTACTCCCAGGTTTTCCAGTGGTTCTCTAACTGATGTCAGCTCATGATGAAATCCTCCATGCAATCAAACAAAATCCCTACAAAACCAATACTTGAATATTTTCTATTTTCACCTGGCGTCCTACCTTCTCTGGCTGCTTCTTCAGCCAGTTATTTTGGTTTTAGCCTTCAAGTGTCCCAGTTTGTGTGACATTAAACTTGAATCATTGGCCAAATCCAAATCTTCTAGAGTGGTGGTCCAGCGTATTCGTGTCTTCTCACTCCCAACGCACAGCCTGACATATAATCCAGTCCACGACAATTAGACAGCCTTGTCTTACTCTTGTATCCACTTCAAAAGCTTCGCTGAGTCTGCCGTTGTGGATCCCCTGATACGTGGCACTGTCATATAGGCAGCTGTTGAATGAGGTTGGAGTAGCTTCCAAATTACTTCTCGGTCAACGTTGTTGAAGGCCTTCTCAAAGTCAATGAAGTTAAGATACAGGTTTGACTGCCATTCTATTTCTTGTTCTGTGATGATGAGGCGTAGATTTGCAATTTGATCAGCATATGATTTGCCTTTCCTGAATCCAAATTGTTTTGGTTGGGAGAGTACTGCATCCATTCCATCCTTTATTCTCTCCAGGAATTTAGTCATGAATTGGTTAATAATCTTATAATTCCATCAAACGTAAATGTTATCAAAAGGAACTCTACTATTATACTTCAAAGTAATATTAACTAACTGTTTATCCTATATGTTCATTCCTTCGGGTTCCAAATGGAATGTAGATCTTCAGACTTTGAAATTTCAGTTACTGTGGTGATATCAATATATGTGTAAAACTTGGGCACTGTGGTAGTAAGTAATTCCATGTTAGTTTGTTTATTAGATATATCACACATTCACTGTACTTAGAACACAAGACATAGGTAGATTTTTCGAACACATCAACTCGAAGGTTGAAGCAATTCAATTCACTTATGAACTGGAAAATCAGGAAGGGGAGCTCCCAATGTTAGATTGCAACGTAAAAAGGAAAGAAGATGGGAAGTTAGAACACACTAGTGCTTGCAGGAAACCCACACATCCAGACAGATATTTGGACTTCCGATCATTCCATCCTGTGTCAGTAAAAATAGGATTGATGAATTGTTTAAATGACAGAGCACAAAAACTAAGTAGTACCAAGGAAAATCTAAGACAGGAACTGATACACATAAAGGAAGCCTTGAAACTTAATAATTACCCGGATAAATTAATCAGGAAATATGTAAGGAAATGTAAAAATAAAATAAATAATGATAGTAGCGATAGTGATAACAACAATAATAATGACAATAATAATAGTGATAATAATAATAATATTAATGACGACACCAAAAGTAAGGAATCTAAATCATCAGTAGTAATTCCATACAAGGAAGAAACTTCGGAAAACAGCTTATGCAAAATTCTTAACAAGGCAGGAATAAAAGTGGCATTCAAGGTGCCCATAAATTCAACTAGAAACAAGCTTTGTCGGTTAAAGGGTCTTGTGGAGCCTTTAAAACAAAACACTTTAGTTTATCTAATACCCTGCTTGAATGATTGTCAAGTCAAATACATAGGTCAAAGTAGTAGAATAGGGGCAGTCGGACTAGCCGAGCATAAAAAGCTTTCAGCAAAATGTAGATTAGTTGACCCCAGTAATAAGATAAGAAATCTAGAGAATAGTTCAGCTATAGCACTCACTACATGCAATTACACACAACCAACCATACAATAGGATGGGTGCGATAAGATGACAGTTTTAAAATCTAATGTCACAGAGTTGGGGGGAGAGATTGATAACGGAAGTTTTGTTTATCGAATCAACTGCATATACGTGTAATAGGAATGATTCAACACCTGTCCCAGATATCTGGAAAATTCTACTACATCAGTGACGACAAATAGGAGAGAAAGAAGAAAACTATAAGACTCAAGTTTCGAAGTCGTGTGATTACAATTGATATGATTATGAACAATAAAATTTTGTTCGAAACGTCATCCAGTAAATACTAATACTGTTTCACTGTGTGATATATCTAATAAACAAACTAACATGGATGTGGTGATATCATTTTTACAACGAAGTGAGATTGCCAAGCTCCCACTCAACCTTCATTTTTTTCCAACTTTCCTTACCAATCAATAAACCAGGCAAAGTTTAGTGGAATGTATCGACCTTGAATCGAACCCGGATCTCCTCCCGAAATTAAAAAGAGCCAACTACTTGACCGAGAATCAAACTTGGGCAGGTGGAGATACACACCACTATGCAGTCGAGTAGCACAGTTTATTCTATGATTCATTTTACACAGTAAATTTCATTTCATTTCGTCATAGGTTACAAATGCCTTCATGAGGGCTAGCTAAATGGCTCAGGGTGAGGGAAATATCAACACACAATAACCATCTTTTCTCATATACTTTTCTAAAACGTATAATCTTTATAATATTTCGCAGTATTTTTAACATTATATAAGTTGAAGGGTTACTTTGCAATGTCTAATGCGTACCGTATGAAAATCGGTCATGAAAATTTAGCATAACTAGCTCTGTTAACCGGCTGTTTTCTTCAGGATCATTATAAATAATTTTATCACTAATTGTTCCACTACACTTTTTACTCTGCTAAATAGACTACAACTTAGTTGCTGTAATACTAGCTACTTCTATACTTGATACTTCTTAAACGCAATTTCCTAGGCGTTTGTTACAAATACTTGTATACATGTATGCAAGTATAAAGGTGATACTGCTAAGAATATCCTCAGGTATCGATGTATCTGGTGACCTAATGGGAAGCGCTTGTCATGAAAGCTATTAATGTGCAGCATACTGTATGACTGGGACGGGCTTAAAGCAATGCAATACTGCAACTACAGTTTGCAAAAAAAAAATTCTCAGAGCTTAACAACAAAAAAGGAGGGAGGGTGGCGCATGCTGATCAGCAGATATGGTAGTGGTCACAAATGTGAATCGCTCCAATCTGTAGGACAGCAACATGCATTTTTTGACAGCTCGAGAATTAAACATTAGTCTGGACCCTCAACAACAACAAAATAATAATAAGGGTTGTACAGATCTAATTATAAATAAAAAAGTGCTTTGCCTCCTACTATCTACAAGCCTGTTCAGCTTCTTGTCAAGATGCTACCCGTTGGGCCCTACAGAAATTCGTGAGGCATCTTACAGGTCAGCTTGTTCTACGGCTTCTAATTTTCCAGATCTTTGAATTCACTCCTCACTTAAATATCACTTACCTACCTCACAATAATCTTTTTATTTACGCACTATTATACTCTATCTGATCTTAACTACCTAGGCCTTTATTGAAGCTGAAACTTGCTCTTTATTCATATTTGTTGCTTGCTTTAAGTCTGGTTGCTTTGATTAAAAACACAACAACACCAATGTTTGAACAAAGCTATATTTTCATCGGAAACGTGATAGTTTCCATGCTTAGACCAATATGGTTAGCATTAAACATTGCAAATGTAAACTATCATTTCAAGTACTATATAGCTTCTTCTCCTTGTATTTATCTTGTAAATATACTTCCAATAATGTATTATTCATAATCGCATTTTATACCATTTTGCAGCTGCGCAGAATTTTCTCCTCTTCCTGAAATAGCGTTCAATCACGTGGCGGCATAGCACTCACCCAGATATACGCTGTTCACTGGTTGACCATAACGATCAGCAGGAAACGGAACGAAGTTTGGGTTGTCGCTCAACTTTGATGGTGACCTTAGTAAACGGTTTACAATTTAACATTTATAAGAACCTGTTCTGATTGCTTGTACAATAATTGAACAATTGAAACTTTTGAAAAAGTATTAATTTATGATACTTCAGGATTGTAATTTATAACATTACTGATCGTGCCTGTAAAAATGGCATGCATTTCTTGTAAACTTACCCGTTTATACGAAATATAAATTATTATTATTATTATTACTTCTTAAAGTCCCCTTCTTAAAAATTGAATTATATATTTTCAAGATACCAGCATAGAAACATGCAGTCGTCATGTCTACTTCCTCAGTGAGACAATAACAAGAACACGCGTATACACTGAATGTCACATCTAATCCCCTGCCCTGTAATAAAATCCTGATAATAAATAAATGTGATTATCTTTTCACACATGTCTGTTAAACACACACAATAAAGTTGATTATTTGTTTTAATTTTGTTTTGATGAGTTAAATCTAAGCTGTCATATAATTTAAGTGTGTGTGTGAACTGTTCTCCTCTTGTTTCAACTATTGAGCCCGCGATTTCTTCCCTTCCTAAATGTGATTCGATTTTCTGCTCACCTTAACCACACTTCTACCTACCCATATTCCTTAATTCATTCAATCAAAATTCTTAATTTAATCTCAATTTATTTATTTAATCATAATTTGACAACAGAAATGAATAGGGACACTGAGATGAAGCCGTCAGAGACGACAATGATAGTGTCAAAATTATTTCGACAAATTTACAAATTCTTTTTATTTATTAAAACACCACAAGTTAATCCCATCATCTGTTTGTGTTATTCACTACTATTATCATATTATTAGTAGTATTATTATTACTGTGTTCATTCCCGATACATATAAACAAATGTAAACACACCGATCTGGCGTAGATCATCTTTGTTACATGGGGATAGACAAGTGAACATGACATAGTCTCTCTCTATCTCGTTTTCCCGCCATTTCCGATAACTAATTCTATCCACTCCTAATTATTTACTCCTTTAAACAAACAGTGTTAAATTCTAAATTGAGGTATATTCAAATTTAATGTGCGTGTGTGCGTGTGTTCTCTCTCTCTCTCTCTCTCTCTCTTCGTGTAATAACCAAATTAGGTGAGACATATATTCCCCTCTACTCATGTGATAGCCACTATTGATCGGAGAATAGACACAGAGCATTTATGTTTTGTCAAACGAGTGAGCAAGCGAAACAGGAGAAGAGAAGAAGACAAGAGAAGCAGAAATCAAATTAACGATATCCATGTGTTAACATTATGTATGAGGATCTCATTTTGTTTAACATTGATTTCATTGTAATCACTATGGTAACTGAAACAATCCACTGAAAGCGGATAGAATGAATAAATTGTGACTGAGACGAATAAATATTTAAATAAATATATTTATATATATAAAAGAAAATATCCTTCTTTGCTTATGTTAATCCGTATGAAATTAGACAAAAGTGTATTTTCAAGTATTGGTTTTGTAGGGATTTTGTTTGAGTGGATGGAGGATTCCATCATGAGCCGACATCAGTTAGAGAACCATTGGAAAACCAGTCAGGGAGTACTGGACAGCTGTTTCGTCCCAGTCTGGGACTCTTCAACAGTACGCACCCACTGGGTTTCGAACCCAGAACGTTTTGGTGACAAGGTGAGTTAGCTCGTATACCATTCAGTCAATGGGACCCGATTCCTCAATGGCTTCCAGTTCATGAATTCCAACTTCTACAAATTCGTGATTTAACGCGACTGGCACCAACTAATGTCATCGGTGGGAAATCCATCTTCACACTCTACTGGATGGACCTCACTGGTCACGACTTCTCAGTGGAACTCCGGGAAACTCTGTCCTGTAGCAAGTTATTAGCGAGCATCAGATTAATTTCCAAGAGTTTGATTTGTAAGGATTAGATTTTTTTATACGAGTTTGACCACGGATGGATATCATTTAGATAGATTCCGTCATAAATCTATGTTATTGAGAGACTTCAGACTCTTCGGCACTATGCGCTCACTAAAAACTTTCAAGGAGTTTTCACGAAACTGATCAGAATCCTTACAAACCCAAACTTTCAATAGTTATACCTTCTGTTCATGAATACATTGAAGATGAATGTCTTCAAGTTGTGATATCTTGGATCTATCACTTTTGGTATGACGACGGATACTCTCAGATGGCATTGAGTAGTGGTGGAGCCATAGCAAGAATTGACAGACTGTTGGGTTCCAGCTAGGTAGATAAATGGTCAAAGCGGTGGAATGGCAATTTTGAAAGTTTTGAGTTCCATTCTTGATGGAGTTGTTGATGGACACTGATGAAGACTCCTAAAGAGGGATGAAACAGCTCTCCAGAGCTCTTTGTCTTTCAACGGCTTTCTAACTTATGTCTCTTCATAATGGAATCTATAGTGGTAATAAAATCACATCAGTTAGACAACCATTGGAAAACCAGGGAGTACTGCCTATAGGTTAGCTGTTCCATTCTTCGGTAGTACAAACCAACCAGAATTCGAACTCAGGGAGCTTAGGATTACATAGCGAGCTTGTAGATCATTCGGCCAAGTGGCCCATTGACTTCAAATTCATAAATGCGAAGACTTTCCGTTACTTTACTTTCCGTTATCGTTACATTTGTGATCTACGTAGCATGAAGTAAAGCGGGTAAATTGGTGATTTCTGGATAATACTGATGTCAGAACATCCCACAATTAGAATATTCTTTCATACCCACTTTCTGTTTGGCTAAAATAATATTGAATAATAATAATCACTTTATTCAAAACAATAATTTTTATGTTTCCATATTAGTTAACTTTATTTTAAATATCAAGGAATAAAACAATCAGAACAACACCAGCACAGGATAATAATTCACAACAAGAAGGGTAACTAGCGACAACAACCATAATAGTATCACAGTTAAGTACAGTTAACCAAAATCATAGACTCACTGACTTGAGCCAACTTGAACATGTAAATCCATCAATTTATACAGTTGTCGATATTAGTTAGTGTTAAACAAGCACAGAGTGGCAAATAGATAATTATAGGTATTATCTATCAAAAGTATTATATCCAAGATTCAGTGTTTCAAAGGCAAATAATTGCAATAGCTTTTTGCAACTTTTTAGCAAGATATTCCACAAAAATAAGAGTTTCAGGTAACTATGTAAATGTAACGTATTGAAAAGCAACAAGTTGGCAGAAGAAGCATCAAAGATAGGACTTCAGGTGAACATAGAGAAAACAGAGGTGATGAGGATTCCTGGACAACAACAACAACAGACAACAATCAACATAAATGGAAGGAACCTGAAAGAAACAACCTCCTTTACCTACCTACCTGGCTGGGAAGCATCGTTTCAACTACAGGCGAATGGAACTGACGAGGATATCAAAGCAAGAATCGGAAAAGCAAGACAAGCTTTCACTACTATCAAGTTTGTGTGGAGGTCAACAGCACTCAGCATCAAAATAAGATCCGGATTTTCAACTCCAATGTGAAGTCAGTCAGTACTACTTACTGTACGGATCAGAGACTTGGCCAGCGCGTCATAAAGAGCATCTCAAACAAACTACAGACCTTCATTAACAGTTGTCTTCGCTCAATATACTACTCAAGATCAGATGGCCAGAAAAGATCGGCAACAGAGATCTCTGGCAATGAGCGAACCAACTAGGAACCGATTGTGAAACAAATAGGCAGGAAGAAATGGAGATGGATTGGTCATACTCTGAGGAAATCATCAAGTGACATCACTAGACAAGCCATTGCTCGAGTAGAACCCGAAACGGAAGCGGAAAGTTGGTCTTCAATGCAAGGGTGACTTGGAGGAGGTCATGTGAAGAGGAGATGAAAACGTGTGGGCAGACTTGGAGCCAGGTGAAGACTATAGCAGGGAACCGAACGCAATGGAGGAAACAATAATAATAATAATTTTAAATATCACATAAAGTGATGATGCAGTATTAACAGCTGGATGACAAGATTTCGAGTATAAATGATTGCTCACTCATAATCATATCAGTTTAGTCACACGGTTTCACAGTTCGTCTTATATATATTTTCTCTCTTTCTGTCTTTCCAACTTCCGTTTGTTTTTTGTTACCACTTTCCATATCTCTGGTATAGGCATTTCGTTGCGTCATTCCGATTACACGATTGTGCTGTTGGATCGATAAACAAGAGCTTCAGTGATTAACTTTTCTCTCTCTCCCTCTCCAACTAACAGTGTTACTTTTTAATGCCTTCACCTTACGTAGGCTTTTCAATGAGGCTAAAATTAGACTGGCATTTAAACCAACCAGCCAACTCTCTCAGTGATAAACTTCGTCCGCTTAAACACCCACCCGATAGATCCAATTAATAAAAAGATGGTTGCAGCGAAGAAGAGAATTCTCTTTTCGGCGAAGTCATCAACTAGGAGGCTGTACATTCGTGTGTTTATACTAAATTTGCGGGAAAGTTCCAGAATTATTTCCGGTCAAAGGTTAAATTAATAAAATTGCAATGCGTAATAATCAGAAAGATTGGGTAGGAAAGACCTAATAAGATTATAATTACTGGAAAACTCGATAGTTTGTATCATTACGAATTAAGGACGTCGCATTATCAAAATAGGTAAGAAGTTCGGACATTTGAAAATAAAAATAGCAATCAAACCCAGTAATACAGATAGGAATTCAGGAAAACGTAAAAATAACGGAAATAAACGGGAAGGTTGGACAAGAAAGGTACTTGGATAATCATTATTAATGGGGCTGACTTTTCATAATGGCCACTGTAGAGACAATGGTTGGATGTATTTCTTTTGAGCACAGCTTCGGCTTGAGCTTTTGGATCAGCAGTGCCTCAGCTACTGCCAGATGCCTTGATTTCACTCCCTTTGAGAGAGAGATTTGATCGGATCTTGTATGTGACTTTGAAGGACTTTTCATCGAATGGAGCTGAATTCTCTAGATGTTCTGTCACCGAAATGTTTACATCCTTGCATTCTCTCTTTGCTAAATATGCTGGATAATTCTCCCGCTCGCGTTTTAAAAGCGGACGCATGGTACGGCCAGCTCCACACGAGCAAGTGAAATTGTATATGCACGTTGAAGTGGCCCAATGCGACAGCTTGTCTTTCACGTGGTGGTTCAATAGTTTCTTACAGGAGAATGTTACTCGTAGGCTGGTGACGAAGTATGTTTTAATGAGAGACTTCGAAATCTGTCTATGGAGAAGTTCTACTTCTATATAACTTTTAAACTCGAGGTTCAATATCAGGAATTTTTGGAGGCGACTTGAACCTTTTCATGCGTTTTCCTTGGTTTTAGATTCTTGTCTATGAATCTGGGTTGGAAACCATTTTCTATCAAGGTCTCTCGGGGACTTCGCAGTTCTTCGTCAATTGTCTCCTCAGTGCAAATTTTCCGAATGCTCGCGGAAAGTGAGTATATTAGGTTTCTCTTTCTG
Organism: Trichobilharzia szidati; assembly: GCA_944472155.2. NCBI lineage: Eukaryota > Metazoa > Platyhelminthes > Trematoda > Strigeidida > Schistosomatidae > Trichobilharzia > Trichobilharzia szidati. Next base: position 14,450,142 of record OX235276.1, on the reverse strand, counting down.
CTTAGAGGCGTACAACTTTGGAAGCTGATAGGCTGTCCGTTGTATGCGGGCTTTTCGTAGATGAATATTCTCAGTGAGTGGTCAGCATTCCTTCGCGATGATATTGGACGGCTGGAGGCAATCGGCAGGAAGCCTTGGACAAAGGTTTCGTGCTAGTTGGCACTCGAATAGCTCAGTGGTAACGTCTCTGACTGCAGCACTGGGTGACGCGGGTTTGAATCTCAGAAGGGACATGAGTTCCTTCAAGGTTGCAGATACGCCTTGCTGACGAGTGCCAACTAGCACGAAACCTAGGTCCAAGGCTTCCAGCCGATTGCCTCCAACCATCCAATATCATCACAAACAATGTACACTGTGATGGCGAGCTACCTAGAATGGTGGCCATTTTGCAAAACCTGATTGATAGAATTCAGTCTGCACCAAAGAGAGGACTAGACGCATCACACTAGTTACTAGTGTCAAATCAAAAAAGCATTCCTTCCCACTTAGACGTTGGAGAAATGAAACATTCAATCAGAGTCAGCTTCCAGAATTAAGTCGATGTTCAGGTGGACGTTAATAAAGGTTCTAATTAGGTTTTCTAGATCGCAATTCTCATCACAAACAATGACTGTATCATCGATGTATCTATTGTGGAGATGGAGGTCGTCTGTAGTTGATGATAAGGAGTTGTTTTCTAGGCTAACCAAAAAAGCAGTCGAACAAGAGGACTCCTAGAGGAGAACCCATTGCTACTGCATCTTCTTGACTGAATATTTTGTTGTTGAAACCAGAGTAGACGTTGAAGGTGCATAACAGTAACAATTCCCTTAGATGATGGATTGAATCTAGTCACAAATGGAACATATGGTTTCTGCCAATGGAACGTTGGTGAAGGGAGAGAGACGATATCCATGGAGGCCATTTTCTTATCTACCAGGTTGACATTCTTAATCGAATCAACAAAATCAAATATGTCACGAAGGTTATGTCTTGACAGCTTTTCTTTCACCGACCCGAGAATCTCCACCAGCCATTTAGCGACTAAATGATTTGAGGAATCTATTATATCTAGTATTGAGTCGAGTGGGACGTCTTCTTTGTGTACTTTAGTTAGGCTTTACATGCGCGGCGTTGTAGAACCAGGTGGATGCAGTTGTTCTCTAGTTTTGAACTGATAATGGATTCGTCTTCCCATTTCTTCAATATCTTTGTCAACTGGAGCTTTATCTGTTTGGTGAAATCTTTCTGTGGAGACAGTTTCTGAAACCTTTTACCATCAAATAGTACCACCGACAGTTTACTTAAATAGTTTGATTTGTTCATCAGAACGATTCAGGAACCTTTATCTGGCTGTGTCATGACCAAGTTTTTATTCTTCTTCAATTCTTTCATTTGCTTTCAATGTTCTTTGGAAAGTGTATTACAAAAGCTGGATTTCTTGTTGATGTCATCGAGATAGCAATTCAGAATGGTTGATTTGAAATGGTCTGCGATGTCATATGAGGTTTAGATCAGATCCTTCGTCTGGTTGATTAAATTCTCGAAATGAACTTCCATGTTCAGCTCACTGACCTTTGAAAAATGAAATATAATAGAATTTACTAAATATCATGTAATAATTGTTAGGTCAATTGCATAAGTCAAACTAGTAGATTGGGGTCAACTAGATTATTGCAACATAAAAGTTTAGCTTGACCTAGAATGACTGACCCTGTTAAGTTAAATAACCTAGAGTTCAGCCATCGCATTGCATTCGTTTGCATGTAATCACACACACAATTGGGAATGAGAGGGTGCGAGTAATAAAAAGTAACACAGTTATGTGGAGAGAGAGAGAGAAAGGCTAATCACTGAATGTGTGTTTATTGGTTGAACACCGCACACGTGCAAGAGAAATGATGCAACACCTATACCAGAGATATGAAAAGTAGCAACAAACAACAAGGGGGAGCTGCAGAGAGAATATATAAATATAAGACCATGTAACTAAATTGATATCATAATGAGTGGCAATAATTTATACTCGAAACCTTGTCATCCGTTTGTTAATAATACTGCATCATAACTATGTGATATTTAAAAAGATATTTTAAAAGAACTACTACTGAGATGTACAGTTCACATTCAACGATGTTATTTACAGACAACAAGATGGGATCGCAATGGGATCTCCACTGGGCCCATTGCTAGCAAACTGCTTCATGGTAAACCTCGAGAATGGCCCACTCAAATCAACTATTGTATGCTAGATATATGGACGACATCTTTATTATCACCTGTGATGATGGTCAGGATCTTAATCAATTACTACAAGTATTCAACAACTGCCATTCAGCTACAAAGTTTACTCTTCAACTAGAAAATGGGTCTAAAATTCCCTTTCTTGATGTTGAACTTACGAGAAGAGGTAATGGAACTTTAAGAAGGTCCATCTACCGAAAACTCAGGTGGAACGGCCAACTGACAAGCGTCTACAGCTGGGTACCAATTAGTCGTTAAAGAAACCTAATTAGATCTCTTGCTACTCGCATCCCACGCATCTGCAGGTCTGATACCCTGGAAAATGAATTACATTTCCTGAAAGAAATCTTCATACAAAACGGATATCCACCAAGATTCATCATCCGTGCCGAAAAAAGATACTTTATATGAATCTCGACTTCAAAGGTGACCTACTCAGTGATATTCTTAAGAGGAGAATTTCCATTTCTTTAAGAAGAACTTTCTTTGCGGCAACACTGAGAGTAGTGTTCTCCAGTCGCCCGCTGATCTGCAGAAGCCCAAAGAACAAGATCTCTCACCTGACCACTTCTATGTGTACATATCAGTTCGTTCGATGCGCATCCTGTCAAAAGTGTCAAGGAACACCATCCGGCGTGGCTGCAGAAAGGAAGTAGTGGCTGCATAAGGAGTGCAATAATCAAACATCTTGTCACCATTGGTCATTCCATCTCAGCAAATGCCTCCTTCAAAGTAATCTACAAATTGAAGAACAACCTGCCAAAGACAATACGTTTCCGTCTTCTTTGCATTGAAGAAGCCTAGCCATTCAGTTAGAAGAACCAAAACTATGAATACAAAAGCAAATTATTCAACCACTACTACTATCATGTAACAACTCTGTTGATTTGACCTAACTTTTGCTTGTTTGCTTGATTTTTCTAACTACTTGCAACTATTTTGTTTCCATGTGCATCCTGAGTACAACTGTTTCATCAAACCATTCATGTTATTACGTAAGTTTTTCTCAACAATCGTTTGTGACAACTCATCACTTTTGTTGCTACCCTCTTATATCAACACCCCATTCATTTGAACTTACTGATTGTATTTTCGTTTGACAAATTTAATGTACAAAACAACCATATATATTTGCGATTATACAGCTATGAAAATGACTTCGCCAAAAAGAGACTCTTCGCTGAACTACTGGTCTTCTGTCTAAAAATAAAGTTATCTAATATGGAATCACATTCTACTATAATGCCGAATTTCTACACTTACATTAACAACTTTTAAATATGATGGACTTTTCAGCACTGTGAATATTGTAACACTTTATCTGCTTTTATAAATAAATAAAATAGTTTTCAACAGTTGGTTTGTAAGAATTAGATTTCTTTTTACGAGTTTGACCATGGATTGAGGCTGGCTAGTGACTGCTAGTGACAGGACAGAGTTTCCTGGAGTTCTAGTAAGAAATCGTGACCAGTGAGGTCCATCCAGTCAAGTGTGAGGATGGATGTCTCACTGATTATATTGGTTGGTGGTCACGCTAAATCACGAATTGGCAGAAGTTAAAATTCATGGGCCACTGAATCAAGTCCCGGTGTCTGAATGGTCTACGAGCTAGCTTGCCTTGTAATCGAAATGTCCTGGGTTCGAAATGGGGCAGTGGGATGGCTGCGTACTGCCGACGATTCCCAAAGTAGGATGAAACAGTACTCTCTGAGTGGTTTTCATTGCTTCTCTAGCTGATATCAATCCGTGGTCAACTCGTAAAAATAAATAAATAAATAAATAATATAGTAGATGTGATTATGAGCAATAGTTTGTGCTCGAAACGTCATCAGTTAATAATACTGTACAACACTGTGTGATTTATCAAAATAAAATCTTATCCATAATGGAGTTATACTCTACCACAGTGCCCAAGTTTCATACTTATATCTCAAATAGTAGAAATAACTGAATTACATAACTTGGAGTTAATAGAATAATATCTTACTTAATCATAATGCTCGTTATAATTTGATATTTATTTACAGATTATACAAGCTAATAAACTCTTACACTCATCTCTTCACACACAACCCGTACTAAATAGGGTATAGCTGAATTTCCATATTTAACTATAGGAGCATACATCTTTATGAAATTTCTTCTGGCTTTACTCATAAAGATAAGAGAAGAAAGTGATGAATAAAGAGGATGTTCACTATCGAACAAGATGATATTTAGTCAATTACTTACAAAAATTAAAGAGCCTGTCAACGACAGGTCAGTTAGTTTGGTCAAAAGCATACCATTAACACTGCTTATACAACCTTCAGAGTCCTGAGTAATGTAAAATGGTCTCTTTTGAGAAGCATGGGGAAGAATAAGGTGGTCGAGAGTGGGGGTGAAGAGGAGACAATAAAGAAGAATGTGTAGAATTCATGATTCAATAAATTGTATACGAAGAGGTTGAGTTATCCCAGGAGGTCTCAACATCCTCATATATAGTTATTCAAACGAAATTTCCCTTTGGAAATCAACAAAACCTGAGAAAATAGCTGATACCAGGATAGATAGTATTATTTGTTTTATTGCCTTCAACACCCCCGTTGATGTTACCAGGAATCATGAGACTAAATCAGTCGACGCAAGTTTTATTTTTCAAGTATTGTTTTTTAGGAATTTTGTTTGATTAGTTGGAGGATTTCATCATGAGCTGACATCAGTTAGAGAACCATTGGAAAACCAGCTTGGAGTACTGGACAACAGTTTCGTCAGCCTAGTTCGGGACTCTTCATCAGTGGTGAGAAGCTATGACCAGTAGGGTACAGCAGGTTGAAAGTGAGGCAGTAACTCATAGAAGAAGACATTGCTAAGTGTTCGCGCTATATCGTGCGTGAACTGGTAGAAGTCAGAATTCATGGGCCGCCCATTGGATCGGGTTCCAGTGAGTAGCTTAATCGTCTAAGAGCTAGCTCGCTTTGTAACCAGAAGATCCTGGGTTCAAACCCCGGTGGGTAAGTTTTATTCACACTTGAAACTGAAATCATTAATTTGACATTTAGATTGATTCAATTTAAAACCGTTTTATGAACAAGACCATCGGTTAACCTCAGATATGAAACTGTTCAGAAAGAAATCGTCTTTCAAAAGATATGAAAAGTCATTCAACAAGAAAGATATAAGGACATCTTGAGGTATAACCATTTGTACTAAGCAATGTTACACCCCTCAAAAACAGTATTTTGTATCTTACCCAGAAAACAGGATTGAATGAGAGCAGAAATTAGACAATTGTAATGAACATCAGATTAATTTTCAAGTATTGGTTTTACAGGGATTTAGTTTGATTGGATGGAGGATTTCATCATGAGCTGATATCAGTTAGAGAACCACTCGAAAACCTGGGAGTACTGCACAACTGTTTCGTCCTTGTTTGGGACTCTTCATCAGTACATACCCACCGGGATTCGAACCCAGGACCTTCTGGTTACAAGGCGAACTAGCTCGTAGACCATTAAGCCACTCACTGGGACCCACCCGATTCAACGGCCAGCCCATGAATTCTAACTTCTGCCAATTCACGCGCCACATAGCGCGACCACTTCGCAATGTCTTCTTCGATGAGTTACTGCCTCATCTTCAACCTGCTGTACCCTACTGGTCATGGCTTCCTACTAGAACCCCAGGTCACTGCCTGAATAGGGCCAGTCGCTAGTGAGCACCAGATTAATTTTCAAGTATTGGTTTTGTAGGGATTGTTGTTTGACTGGATGGAGGATTTCATCATGAGCTGACATCAGTGGCTCAATGGTCTACGAGCTAGCTCACATTGTAATCAGAAGGTCCTGGGTTTGAACCCCGGTTGGTGTGTACCGATGAAGAGTCCCAAACTGGGCTGACGAAACAGCTGTCCAGTACTCCCTGTTGGTTTTCCAGTTGTTCTCTAATTGATGTCAGCTCATGATGAAATCCTCCACCTAATCGAACAAAATCCCTGTAAAACCAATACTTGAAAACTGTAATGAAGTCGCCTGATGAACAATTAGCTCTCCAGGGGACAGATATTTCTTAAATTTATACATACATATACATAAAATAGTCAAAGGAAATAGATCCTAGCAGAGAGAAAAGGGACATTTCCATCTGATGTGTTGTGTGTACATGTATGCGTACGTACCTGCACCTGCGTGACTGCCTGTATGTATCCCCCTATACCCAGTCATGCTTATTATTAATAATATTTCCTTCCCTCTTCCTACTCTCTGGTAACGCTGGAACAATATTCAGTAGGGAAAGGGGGGAGAATACATATATATATATACTAAATCTATATATGAAGGTATTTACAACAGAATTTAAGAACCAATTAAATCTAATTAAATATTTTTGTCCGTATTTCATTGTGTGTCCATTCTCCATTTTGTTCCGAAATATTATTTTTCAACTTATTCATAACAAGGCTGACTAGATTATTTATTCTTCTCCTTGTACATTGAACACTTCTCCACAAGTTAATCAGACGTTCACATTTTGCCTGCATAGACGTAAAATCTACAAAAACTAATCGTCATTACAATCATATAATATAATTTGTCTTCTTCAACAGAAGGCAGTAAGAATACAATTTAAATTAAGTACCTCATTAGTTATCACGTTTGAAGGGGATGATATTTACTGCGATTCTGATAATCAGATTGAAGCACGGATTATGTAAGCAATAATTCTAAAATTTCATTTTTTTGACGTATGACGTGTTCTGTTATTTTTCTGGTTGTGTGTGTGCGTGTATGTGTGTAGGAAAAACGGTAAGTTTTTGTTTGGTGGATGGTGACTAGCAGTGGAATCTAGGATAATGCGCATTTCGTCCTATTTGGGACTCGTCAGCCAACTGGATGTATCGTACCTGCATTCCTCAGTGAGTGATGGTGTTCCATTTTCAAACACCAAAGTGCTATCCACTAGACCACTTGAGCCACGACAGCCACACTAAAGAGCCGAAATATCAGTCTGTCACCGAGCACTTCGGTCCAATCAATCGACGGCAGAATCTAAAATTGAATTAAATAATTAATAAGACCCGTTGCACAATAAGTCGGGACTCTCGTGGCCCAAATGGTTTAGTGGGTAACGTTTTGGCGTTTGAGGCTATAGGCACTTGGTTCGAGCCTCAATACGGAAACACAATCAGGCAACTCTAAACAATAGGAACCCTAACCGAAACGACCCACGAACGCACAAACGATCTTGTCAAGGATAACTTCGACCAATCAGAGGGCTCAACAAAAACGGCACATAATTGTAAAGTCGTTTATATAAAAGTAAAGCAATGTTAAAAAATAGTTACAAAGGGTAACGTTCTTGTATATGTTGCAAAAAAGCTCCCAGTTTCTCATAAGAGTCTTTATACTCATGTTAAACCAACTTCTGTAAATAAACTCATCCGGAAAACTGTATATCATTGGATTTCTTGATCCGTTCACGAATCTAATCCTTTTTTTCAGGTGACTCCAGAAACTTTCGATTTTCCACGACGATACGTCTCTGCAGTACTGGTACCATTGCACTGCAGATACTTCCAAATTTTCTGTCTCATAAGCTAGCAACAGCAACAGCTGTTGCTGTAACTGGTCTGTTGATTATCCAGAAATTGCAGATCATTAAAATTTTTGTTAATGGTAATTTAGACTTGGAGAAAAAAGTGCCTAAGGAATCTGTAAACTAAAAAAGAACGACATACCCTCTCGAACTGATTTTCTTTTTCGGCACTCACTTCACATGTACGCAAACCTATCAATGGACTTTGTGTATTTCTGTATATGCATATGACCTCAGCAATGACAAATTTTAGACCTTGCAATCAGTCCCTTATCCAAACAGTAATCAAAAACATGCTCCGGAGCGAATTTACAATGGAAAAGGTGTAGAGCATCCACAATTACTTCTAGCAACAACAGAGTCACCTGATTGCTCTCTCAAGGTCGTTTGTGCGTTCGTAGGTCGTTTCGGTTTGGGTTCCTATTGTTTAGAGTTGCCCACAATCACTCACTGGGGAATGCAGGTACTGTACATCCAGATGACGTGCCAGTCCCAAACAGTAGAGTAAAATTCACGTTATCCTGGATTCCACTGCTAGTCACCATCCGCCAGTTTACTTCACGTTAAATAATCAGACATAGTCAAAGCGTCCGGGAAGCGACGAGTGGGTCGTCCTAGGGTGACATGGAGGATTTCATTTGGGGAGGAAGAGATGAGAGAATTTGGTCAATTGTGGACGCAGATGAAGAGGACGACAGAAAACAGAACAAAGTGGAGATGTGTTGTTGAAGCCAGCCCTATGTTCCACTCGGAACGCAAGGGAATAATAAATAATGCAATAAGTCGAAGCATCTGTTCAAGGAGGAGTAGATATATCAACCTGAGGCAAAGGCCCCAGTCAATCCATGGGAGAATCTAAACTGAATTAAATTATTTTAGAGATATTTAAGATGATAATTTGTACAAATCAGATGTATGTAGATGTTTGTGAAGTGTTCAGGTTTCCGGTGTATGTGTGGGGGGAGGTCTGCTTGCCATAATTGTAGACTTCATTACAAATTGACTCTATCAGCAGAACTGTTATGAACCGAAAGCTGCTCACAAATGCATAAAACTCTATACAACTCATAGAATGAGATGATTAGTCGTTTACCACTCACACTAACTAGTAGCACCTGCTAAAGTCAGAAATGTGGTGGTTTGAACTGATTCAGCTATGTGAGCTGAGTCGAACCGAGTACACCGCTGGTGATGCTGACCCCAAACAAGTGGCAAGGCCGCCCGGTGTTTAGATGACTTCAATCTGGCCAGCAGGTGCTACTGGTTAATATGTGAGTGGCATATAGTTACTCAATTCAGGCAATCAGTAGTATATATAGTTTCATGCAAATGTGCTTGCTTACTTGATTTCTATTTGTGGTATCAAGCAGATCACGTATTCTGATCTGAACAGTTTCGGTTTCTAGGGGAAACTGTGGTGAAATTTCAGTCCCCCCCAACCCAATGAACTGTGTAACTTGCAAGTTAATTTACAAATCAGGTTTATCAAAAGCCGCTCAACTGGCGTTTTCTTGTGGCTTTTAACAGTTAGATAGATACCTGTCGATACTTTTGGCACTATATGGCATAATGACAGAAGGTGGAATTCATAAGCTGTTGAGTTCTATCCCAAACACCGAGTGGTATATATGCTTACTCAATAACCTGTAAGGCTTTATTTCATATTAATTTGTTGATTAGATGGATATATCATAAATTCAGCGAAACAGTATTATTATTATTTACTGGATGATAAACTTTCAAACACAGTTTAGTTATTGTTCATAATCATATCGTCAGTTATAACCACACAACTTCGAAATTTTCGTTTTATAGTTTTCTTTATTCACACCTATTCTTTGTAAGGGTAGTAGAATTTTCCAGATGTTAGGGTGGACAGGTATTGAATAAACCCTCCGTTATCAATCTCTCCCTCCACCCTGTTAAATCGGATTTTAAAACTGTCATCTTATCCCATCCCATCCTATTGTATGGTTGGTTGTGTGTAATTGCATGTAGTGAGTGCTGTAGCTGAACTAACTATTCTCCAGATTTTTTATATTATTCGGGTCAACTAATCTAGATTTTGCTGCTGGGGTTTTGTGCTCCAGTAGTCTGACTGACTGACCCTATCCTACTACTTCGACCCGACAACCATTTCAGCAGGGTATTAGATAAACTAAATTGTTTTGTTCACTTTGCTCCATAGGATTGATCCTCTAATCGATAAAGCTTGTTTCTAATTGAGTTTGTGGGGGGGGGGGTGAATGTCAGCTACTTTTATTCCTGCCTGTATTGTTAAGAATTCTCCGTAAGGTTTCCGAGGTTTCTTCATTGTATGGAAGTGCTACTGATGATGATTTAAATTCCCTATTGTTGATGTTGTCATTATTCTGCGCATATTTGACATGCCTGTCGTCATTAATATTAGTATTATCAGTATCAGTACCATTATTGCTATTAATTTTATTTTTACATTTTCCTGCATACTTTCTGACTAAATCATCAAGGTAATTATTAAGTTTCAAAGCTTCTCTTATATGCCTCACTTCCTGTCTTGGATTTTCCTTGGTACTACTTAGTTATTGTGCCCTATTATCACTTAAACATATCACCATTCCTGTTTTTACTGACAGGATGGGATGATCGGGAATTTAAATATCGGTTTGAATGTGTGGGTTTCCTGTAAACACTAGTGTGTTTTAACTTCCCATTAGGAATAGGAATGACTCAACACCTATCCACCCAAACATCTGGAAATTTCGACTACCTCTACGACGAACAATAGGAAAGAATAAAGAAAACTATAAAACTCAAGTTTAGAAGTCGTGTGATTGCAATTGATATGATTATGAACAATAAATAAATTGTGTTCGAAATGTCATCCAGTAAATAATACTGTTTCACTGACTGTAAGATATATCTAATAAACAAATTTATATGGAATTACTTATTACCACAATGCCCAAGTTTTACACTTATATCTGTAAGTCCTTTACATGAATTCTGACTGGGTCTTCGGTACACACTGTTGAGTAGTCCAAAATTAAATAGGAGAACATCTCTTTTATCTCCTCTGTATTCAATGATTCTCTTTATTTGATTAAAAATGCCCATTAAAATTTTCAAAAGAATAGACACTGAACAAAGAGAACTCTTTTCGATAAATTCATCATTAGGTTCTACAATTATATATACATTATAATGAATGAATGAATTAGTCTTATGAACGAAATTAATGTTTAAATAACATCAAATCAATAATATTGATAGATTACAGCTGAACAGCATCAACATCAATTAAACTGAATGTCAGGAGAATTAGGAAAGGTAATAATACAAATTCATGAGTTTATAGTCTCTACTGAGGGCCAGGGCAGTAGTAGGGGCTGGACTTGTTTCTTTTGGACACACAGCACTGGTTGTTTGAGGCGAATTGCAATAGCCTCTGCTGTTTGGAGTAAGCGGTGCTTCGAGGATTTTGGTAGTTTGTTGGGCACCCGATATATTATGGAGAAGGATTCGTCTACGCTGGCTCTTTATGTTGTCGGTTTGTGACAAAACCTACATTAAGATTTGCAGGGAATCAATTTAATTGAAAGTGGATTTTATCAGGTATAGATATTAGCTAAAGCCACCGAGAACACTGAACTAGCGGACCGTAGTTTTCTTTGGTTTCGGACTCTTCAAAGTTGCTTAGCCAGCTGTGTATGACATTGAACTCTGTACCACAATCACGAAACCGATGGACTAAATTCTGTTGATATGTAAGCTGTTTATGTCAGTGTTTTCCTGCAGCGAAATTCCAGAGATTGTTATGTTTATGTCAATTTATTTACCATAATATTTGTCATTAGTGGATTCAGGAATTCCATTTTGTTGTAACTAAAACTATTTAATCAAATGTGCTTGTAGTTGTAATGGTTATCTTAGTATCTTATCTACTTTGAAACAGGAGTTCAGCAGGCATATCCTCAGACGCATAGGTGAGCAGCTGAGTTATCCTGACGTTGAAAAGCCTTTCTGGTAAATAAACCTTTACAGTCCAATGAAAATCGAAACATTCTGACTTCTTGAAACTAAACGTAATTTATGTATCATTCACTGAAGTGAACGAATTATACTGATACTGAGTCATAAGAAAAAGACAACATAAACAGCGAAGAAAACTTTATTTTCGATGATTCATTTTCATAAGCAACTGTATAGTCGTAATTAAATTTGAGAAAGTCCTCGAAAAACGTATTACGTAATGTAAGGTGTAACCTAGACGGAATGACTAATTGGAAGTTAAAAGAGTTAGTCCCTTTGATAAATTTGAATAAGGCATTTAGAAGACAAATTTCGCGAAATGATATCGTCATTTCATAGTTTTTTACAACCGCTTTACAACTAACATGGTTAACAATAATAAAATAAGGATCCTGACAATTACTCAGTTATATAAAAAACAAAAGTACAAACTAATGACCAATCATATTTAGATAAGTCATGTAGTCCATGGTAGGCGAAGGTTGAAGTCTACTGTTTTTGTACACACAGTTTAGGCTGTATGTGATTAATCCAAAGGGCTTCCATCACCTTCAATAACCTTGAATTAGAGTTATGTGATGAGATAATTGTGAAACAGTCATTAATATTGATTTTGTGACCTGACATTAATAAGTGCTCTGCAATGGATGACGCTGGATTTCTATTCAGACTGATTGCATTTGGATTTTCTGTGTTTTAGTAACCATTTTGGAATATGTTCTTTTCGACAACATTGGAACATTCTATTGGTTCTGCCTACATAAGTGTCACCGCAGCTGCAAGTGAACTTGTATATCCAGCTTGAAGTAGACTCTACAGAATTTCGTCCTTTAATCGTGTAGGTACAGGGATCAAAAATGTTCGATATGTGAGGGGAAGAGATGCGGCGTGAAATGTGCTTTTGATGGCTGACCGAAGTCTTTGACCTAGCTGTCAACTGCATAATCTGGTCACCCTTGAATAATGGTAGGTTAATAAAGATAAATAGCTTTCTTTGGTACAGAAGCTGTCTTTTCTAGATGTGGTCTATCCTTACTACTGTGACAAGTGATGAGGTTCTCTAGATAACCATTAGCTAATAAGACTGAATGTAAATGTCGAGGCTCATCCATCAATGTGTTACTCGTGAATGTTTTTCGGGCCCTTGAGTTGAAAAGAGGCGGAAGTTAGCATGAAGCACTAAGTGTGAGATAATGACTAATCAGTAAGTTCGTGTAGAATGGACAGGAACTAGTGGCAAGGCGATGGAGTGTTTTTATATAAAATCTGTATGAAAATGCAATGTTATTAATAAACAGTAATAGAGGGATAATAAAATATGGATGGTGAGAACAATAGTGACAGTAAAATAATAATAGCAATAATAGTAGTAAACTTACATAATAAAAAGAAGCAAAATTATTGTAAGAACGCTACTCTGGCCACGGTAGGGTGAGGGAATGCATGTAGCGCTTTTGAATGCAGAGGTCCGGTTGCAGATCTCGATTCTTCGCTGTTTGCGTCTTTTTCTTATGACTCACTGATTTCGTAAACAAGGCGGCATTACGCTAGAGAATAGAAGTTTAGACCCTTTCCAATTTATATTTGCAATTTTTTCCCATTGAACCAAAATCTTTAGTCTGTGTTGACATGTCAGCTTCTAATACGGGGGCTTTGATTGTGTCTGATGACTGACATTACTTTATTTGGTGACTTGGAGTTGAATTCAGGGTGCACATTTCGTCCCACCTGGGACTAGTAGCCTCACTGGCCTAATGGATAACGCCATGAAGCTAGTTTGAGTTTCAGTCAGAACACTATCCCTCGTTGGAGATTGCAGGTATGCCTATCTGATGAGCCGCAATTGGGACGAAATGCATATACACCAAGTAACTGTGGAGTTTAGGTTTATTGACTTCATATCTTAAACAAGTGGGATTCAATTAACGACCCGAGTAAATAGCCAGAGGTTATTATCGGACAAGGCTGGAGAGGTGACTCCAAAAAGACTAAAAGTCAGGTTACATCCTAAACTAAATTGACTGCCCACTGAGAGAGCGATAACAGTTACAATGTTCAGTGTGACTGGTCTAAACTTTTAAATTTAGTTTCAGTTGATCTAAGACGCCGAATACAAATTTTAAAAGACTGATTAGTGAATTAAGAATATGCCATTTGATAACTTGTTTATATCAGGTTCTACGGTCATGTGTATCCGCAATATACATCAAGTGTGATAGCATCGTTTTCCCAGTAACATTAATATCCTTGACACAATTAACAAATTCAAAAGTGTCATACAAAGAATAGGTACAAACTTGCCTTCTTAGTGGTTCCAAAAGTTCTGCTATCCATTTGGCAACATAATGGTACAGGGAACTTGTCATGTCTAAAGTGGGATGCATTAGTCGGTAAGCCAGATTTATGGATTTTCGGCTGGTCGTAGAGACGAAGAATGATCAGTCCAGAAGGTCTTAACCTCTACATAGCTTTGTATAGTACTTCTGAACTTGTTAATTGCGTTAATGATATTAAGGTTACTGGGAAAATCATGTTTTCAATTGATGTATGTTCACCTTTTTTTTTGGTTACAGCCTGATGCCACACCGTATTTTTAGTACAAGTATGGAATTTTCAGCTTTGATATCGGTAGCCCAAATTTTGCAGGCCGACCATAGATATCGGGTGTGCGTCGGCAGGGGATCGAACCTCGGACCATGTGCATGGTCGGCGAGAGTCCTAACCACTGTGCCACCGACGTTATGTGAGACTGCATACTTCGTTTGTAATTATATATCCATAATATTCGAGTATTGGTTTTGTAGGGATCTTGTTTGATTGGATGGAGGATTTAATCATGAGCTGACATCAGTTGGAGAACCATTGGAAAACCAACGCTGGAGTACTGGATAGCTGTTTCGTCTTAGCTTGGGACTCTTTAGCAGCACGCACCACCAGGGTTCGAACCCAGGACTTTCTGGCCGTATTCAGGCAGTTAACCTGGGGTTCTAGCGGGAAGCCGTGACCAGTAGGGCATAGCAGGTCGAAGGTGAAGAAAGTCACTCATCGAAGAAGACACTATTAATTGGTTGCTCTATATCGTGAATTGGCAGAAGTTAAAATTCATGGGCTATTGGATTGACTGGTCCCAGTGGCTTAGTGGTCGTTCTCCAATGTGAAATGGATCTCAGGATGGTGGCTTATGAAAAAGTTCAAGATGTCCTCCAAATTCTCCTCATTATTGGAGATAATGAAAGTATCGTCCACGTATCTCTTGTAAAACCCGGAAGCTATGTCTTTTCTAGTTTTGACACAAAAAAATCTACAAGCAATGAGTCCAGTGCTGAACTCATAGCTATACCATTTTTTTGTTATTGAAAGAGAACTGGATATTTAGAGTGCATCTCAACGGGAGTTCCTTAAAAATAGTCAGTGCGTATACCATGCTAAGAAAATTTACTATATATATATATATATATATATGCGATAGTACAGCCTGAGAATGATATTGCCGAAAAGAGTAACTCTTCACTGAATACCTTTTCTTTTATATAACTCAATGGGGATTTCTTGTATCTCAGTTAGCATTAAAGTGTCAGACGTACATAATAACACGATGGTTTCACACTGAATTTCTTGCCATACGGCTTATGTTCACGCTTTTTCGAGATAGTCTGTGTTTCTAAATTCATACGATCGAAGACAGTCTCATCTCTGTTTCTGTATGAGCTTGAGGTGTTTGTAACTGAAGGCTGGTGGATAAACTTCTGTCTTTTGTGGTTAACTATTAAGTGACCAGTTCATAAAAGAAAACGAAAATTCTCTTCAGTAGTACGCACTCACCCCTCTGCCAGGGTTCGAACTCACAACCTTCCAGTTACAAGGCAAGATAGCTCGTAGACCATTCAGCCACTCACTAGGAACCACCAATCCACTGGCCAGTCAGTGCATGAATTCCAACTCATGCCAGTTCACGATATAGCGCCACTAGGACTTGCGAATGTCATCTCTGGCGAGTATTTGTCCTCACATCCGATCCGCTGTGCTCCACTGGTTACGGCTTCTTACTACCAGGTTTTCCGATGGTTCTTTAGCTGATGTCAATTCATGATGATATCTTGTAACCAATCAAATTCATGCAAACCAACAATAGAAAGTGAATAACTGAGACCTACAAAGTGTTACTTGTCTCCTGCATCTAAGAAAACGCTCTGCATGAATCTTGAATTTAACGATTACCTAGCTGCTAATATCTTTCGAAAAAGAGTATCAAAATCCCCGAAAAGGACACTTTCCAGCATCTCTGAAAGTGGTGCTCTTCGGTTGACCATTACTTCCCAACAAATTGAAGAATAAGATGCCACGCTTGGAGGATTGCATGCGCCACTAAAAGCATTTCCAAGAGGTTATTGCTAACTTTAACGAACTTCTGCTTTTGACGACTCCAAACTGATGATCAAATGACACGCTAGAAAGAACTAGCAACAAGAAACTATGGGAAAACACCAACCAAAAACCAATCGTTCGACAAATATTTGGGGGAAAGGGAGTTGGATAGGGCTCGTCGAGTGACATCGCTCGCCAGGCCGTGCCTTGAGTTAAATCCAAAGTGGAAATGACGAGTTGTGCATTGATTCGAGGGTGACATGTAGGAGATCGTTTGGCGAGAAGGAGATGGGTAATCATGGGCCCAGCTAAAGAGGATCACAGAGAATAGTACGAAGTGGAAATGTATTGTTGAAGTTTTGTGTTCCACTCGTGACCAGTGGAGTACAGCAGGTCGGGTGTGAGGATAAATATTCACCAGAGATGATGTTGGCTGGTGCCAGTCGTTCTACATCGTGCGTGAATTGGCAGAAGTTTGTATTCATGAACTGACTGGTCATTGGATTGTTGGGTCCCAGTGAGTGGCTGAATGGTCTACGAGTTAGCTCACCTTGTAACCGGGAGGTCGTGCGCGGTTCGGACCCTGTCAATTGGATAGGTGAGTACTGATGAAGAGTCCCAAACTAGGTTGACGAAGCTGGTGGCTGTCCAGTACTCGAGCACTGGTTTTCTAGTGGTTCTCTAACCTACATCAGCTCACGACGAAATCCTGAAAATAATAATAATGTGTAATTACCAGTTCATCTGCTGCTATGGAGTTATGTTTTATAATCCTCAGAGGCTGGTTTTGTCCAAAAGGATGTAATAATACTCAGCTGAGTGGTTGCAAAGAGGTGAAAGGGCAATAAGCGGAATAACTGCACATCAGGTCAACATTTTACATTATACATTTCTATAATGTCTTCTTTCGAAGCTACTCATTTGTAAGGCGATACATAACCTAACGAAATTGTTAAGTAGCTGCCTCCTCTTTTTGTGCTGGATATAGTCATTGAAGTATAGAAGCCATTATACCTCCATTATTTATTTAGGCTAACACTCACTAATCTAAACATGTCTACATTTATCCTACCAGTTAGTATGCATTTTAAGTGCAAAGTTATTACAAAAATCTATAAAAAAGCCTGTATTCAAATTTTCCAATATGACCAAGGATGGATATCAGTTAGAGAACCACTGTATGCCACCAGGAAGTGCTGAGCAGCTGTTTCGTCAGCCTAAATTCTCGTTAACTCTTCAATAATACGCACCCACCGGCTTTTAAACCTCAGGCCTTCCAGTTACAAGGCGAGCTCATATACCTTTCAGACAGTGGAACCCAACTAAATGGCCAGCCCATGAATTCTAGCTTCTACTAATTCGTGGTTTTAGTGCGACTGGCACCAGTCAGTGTCATCGTTGGCGAGTATTCATCCTCTCTCCCGACCTAATTTACCTCACTGGTTATGAGTTCTCAACAGAACTCCAGGAAACTCCATCCTGTAGGCAGTTACTAGCGAGCATTAGATTAATTTTCAAGAGTTGGGAAAATACTCGCCGATGACATTGTCTGGCGCCAGTCATGCTAAAAACATGGATTAGTGGAATTTAGAATTTATGATCTGGAGATTGATCAGTCGAGTCCCAGTGGCTGAATGGTTTACGAGTTAGCTTATCTTGTTTCCCTCTCTTTCAGAGATAATAATGATAGTAAATATTTTTAAACAACCCGAAGAAGACCATGAATAAAAAAGCTGATTACAACGGTAGGTTTCACTCTCCTCATTATGGGGTAACAAATCCTTACTGACACGAACTTAGACACTTATTCCCATCCAACTTTAGAAGACCTTATAGTTGACTGAATCGTGTTTTCGATGTCCACTTCAAATTTTAATATTTACTGTAATTTTTCTCATGATTTTATTAAAGTGTAATCTTACTTCATTTAAACTTCCCTCGCTTGTTATATTCACCGCATTAAAACAACGAGAAAAAATAAAACATTGAAAAGAATTACTTCTAACAAACAAAATGAAGAAGAAAAGAAAAATACTAATATCACGCTGTTTATGTAGACATGCCGAAAAGAAAAACAAGTTTTTTGAAGGAAGACTCACTTTTTATTGATTTATACGAATCTATAACTGAAAACAATAACCACCAGAGTATATTGTGTGCGTAAGATTTTTTGTTTCTTCCAACTCCAGATGTTTCTCTTCTCATCATTTGCGGAAGTTGGTGTTTTTGAGAATGATAACTATATATATATATATTTCAGAGATTTTGTATTCATGGTATTATTATTAGTAGTATATGTATTTGTACTCAAAGATATAGAAAAAAAAATAGTTTATCGTTGGTATTTTTTACTGAAGAAAAATTGACTTTCAGCTGTGTTGAAAATCACAGCTGATGTCTGTACACAACACACTGCTGACTATCTGTTGTGTATTGGTTATGTTCTATAAGTGTTTGTTCGCGCCTCTTTCTTCTTTTGTTTGGTGAGGTAGAGTAGATTGTTTGTTACTCATGGTTGGTTAGTAGAGTTAATTTAGTCGAGTGGGAATATTTTAAGTGAATTTCTCATCTTTTAAACTAATTGGGTGGCTAAATATTTTCAGAATACAATACATATTGTTTGTTATGCATAATGAAAAGAGTTTCCTCCACCCCAACCCACATCCTCTGCTCACCTTTTCCTAATCACGTAATTTCATGTTGCTTACTTGCTGTCTCATCTCAGCTCTTTAAGTTAAGATTATGTTTAGTGTTAGATGTTTGGAGGTTATCAGAGAAGAAAGCCTTAGACCCTATGTTTCAAGTTTTTTGTTGGTACTGATTAGTAAGGTCTGATGTCCCGTCACCCAGTTTTGAAGTCAGACACTTTACCACTGATATTTTTGACTGCACACTAGTCAGTAACTAGTGTAATGCGTCTAGTCCTATCTTCGGTGCAGACTGAATTCTATCAGTCATGTTTGCAATGTGGCCACCATGCTAGGTGGCTCGCCATTACGGTGCACTGTGAATTGTTGGTATTAGATGGTTGGAGGCAATCGGCAGGAAGCCTTGGACCTAGGTTTCGTGCTAGTTGGCACTCATCAGCAAGGCGTATCTGCAACCTTGGGGGAACTGATGTCCCTTCTGAGATTCGAACCCGCGTCACCCAGTGCTGCAGTCAGAGACGTTACCACTGAGCTATTCAGGCTCGCGACTGACCTCCTGTGGGACTGTATTGGATATTTTTGATTGGACACTAGTTATTGACTAGTGTAATGTGAGTGCCTACTACTTTGTTTGGTGTAGACTAATTTATACCACGCGCATACAACGACCTGTGTACCTAGGTCCGCACAATCAAGTGAACCAGTATATGCACATTGATCCGAAAACAACTCTCATCATCGCACTAACCCATCGCATTAGAAAAATCTGCGGTAGTGATTACTTGGAAGAGGAGCTCCTGTTCCTAAAAAATATCCTGGCTCAAAATAGTTACCTGACACGTTTTGTCGACGAGAACATGAAACCTAAACCAGAAAGAGAAGGATGCGATTCAGCGCCGAATTTCAAGGGAGATTTGGCAGCTGATATCCTAAAGAAGAGAATATCCAGCTCTTTAAAGAAGACCTTCCCTGCAGCAACACTAAGAGTGATTTATATCAGTCCAGTTTGCAATGTGGTCACCATGGTGATGGGTGACTCGCCGTCATGTTGCACTTTAAATTGTTGATATAAGATGGCTGGAGGCAATCGGCCACAGGAAGCCCTACCTCACCTAGGTTTCATGCTAGTTGGTACTCACCAATCAGCAAAGCGTATCTGCAATCTTGAGGGCACTCATGTTCCTTGTGAGATTCCAGCCCCTGTCACCCAGTGTTGCACTTAGAGGCGTTACCATTGAGTAATTCAGGTTTATGAGTAAGTTCATTTAAAAGTGTTAGGTGCTCGTAATTTACTTCGTAGCAATGTTTGCCTCTTCAGTAGCTTTATATATTTGATTAACATATCTGCTACTTTGTTGAACTGTCAACAGATTACACGGCCAATGATTCACGAGATTTAGAAGCATCCAAGATTGACCCTGATATGGTTGATTTAATGATTCATTTATTATTATTATTGTTCCCTTGGGTTCCTAGTGGAACAAAGGGCTTCAACTGCACGTCTCCACTTGCTTCTGTCTTCTGCTGTACTTTTCACCTGCATCCATGTTAGTCCATACTGTTTCGACTCCTCTTCACACGATCTCCTCCATGTCACCCTTGTACTGACGTCCCACTCGCCGCTTCCCTTTCAGGTTCCACTCGAGCATTGGCCTGACGCGCGATGTCACCCAACGGCCTCCTCAGCGAGTGTCCAATCCATCTCCACTTTCTCCTGCATATTTGTTGGGCGATTGGTTCTTGTTTTGTTTGTTCCCATAGTTTCTTGTTGGTGATTCTTTCCGGCCATCTGATCTTCGGTATAGAGCGAAGACAGTTGTTGTTGATAAAGGTCTGCAACAGGCTGTTGGGAATATTCTTTGTGACCCGCCAAGTTTCTGATCCGTATAGAAGAACTGACTGACTTGACGTTTGTATTGAAAATCCGAATTTTGTTGTTGATGCTGAGTGAGTGACGAAGGTTTCCAGATTGGTTTCAGGTTGATGAATGTGTTTCTCGCCTTCCCGATTCTCGATTTGACATCGTCGTCCGTTCCTCCTGTAGTTGAGACAATGCTCCCTAGATAAGTGAATGAAGTAACCTCTTTCAAATCCCTCCCGTTGATGGTGATTGGCGCTGGATGTTGCTGCTGTTGTTGTCGTTATTGGTTGGTTATTTTCATGACTTCCGTCTTGTCTATGTTCACCTGGAGTCCTGTCTTTGCTGCTTCTTCGACCAGTTTGTCGGTTTTCGCTTGTAAGTCTTCGATTTTGTGTGACATCAAACATAAATCATCCGCGAAATCCAGGTCTTCTAGATTCTTCACGTCGGTCCAGGATGATTCATTTACGCTGGTAGAATAGTGGCAAGTCACGTAAAACGTGGAAGTATGACGCCCGGACAACGCACTCCAAAACCTCTCCTAGTTTACACAGAAAAGAGAGAAGTTTTGGATGTGTGAAGCTAACAACCTCACTCCGTGAGGACAGAAACAGCGCCGTTACTGAAACTTTTGATAGAATGGACGCATCCTGTGCTTTAAATCACGTATAACCTTCAAACATGTAAATTCTGATACCGTATATAATTCAATATTTCTTTCTAATTTTAGGCAACTGAAACTTTTTCACACACACACACACGGTTTATCAAATCTAACTAACATTGTGAATGGATTATTCAAATCTGAAAGGCAATCGATTGAATGACAGTTTCAGCGGTAAAAATGAATTAAACGATGATCAATCTACTACACTGCTTAAAACTGATGCTAATCAAATGAATTTCAGCTCCCTTATCAATCAACAAGCTGTGAAATCATGGCTACCGTTACCACATCCATGTATATTTGCATCGAATTGGTCATCCGCCTTTCAATTTAATTTATTTAAACAATATCCATTCTTTTGTCTCAATTCAAATGCTACGCCTCCAATGAATGTAATGGATTCAGACGTAAGAACTCATCATTTTGGATCTGTAACAAAAGAGGCAAAGTCGAGTAATAGTCATTTTGTAGATGATAGTGAAGATAACGAAGTGATTTCAAATAATGTAAGTTGGAAATTTGTTGCTCGTGATTGATTTTCCCTCAGTATTCCTTTGTTTTTAGAACAAGACATTAAAGGTGAACAAAAATATTGTTGTTTTCAATTAGATCTTCTTCAGGCTTTACTCTAATTTACATAGATTTATATATAAAAATTGTAGCCAGTGACGGCGAGTTTGTGGATCAAATAATAATAATAACCGAAGGTATGGGAATTAATTTGAGAGAAGAATCCTGGTATCTTTGCTTACAACAAAAGAAGTTTGTCCTACCTTTGTCGACCTCCCTTGCTTTGCGTGGGTAAAGTCTAATTTTGTGCAGTTGGTTTTTAAGGATTAGTTTTGTTTCTACGAGTCAATCACACAGCAATATCAGTTAGAGAACCATTGAAAACCAACAGGCAGTACTGGACGGCTGTTTCATCAGCCTAGTTTGGGAATCATTGGCAGTACGCAACCACGGCTATAGTTTGAACCCGCAACCTTCCGGTTACAAGGCAAGCTAGCTCGTAGACCATTCAGCCACTGGGACCCGATTCTTTAATGGACATCACATGAATTCTGACTTCGACCAATTCCTGATTTAGCGCGATCCCAACCAATGTCGTCGGTGGGACATCCATTCTCATACACTTGACTGGATGGACCTCATTGGTCCCGACTTCTCACTAGAACTCCAGGAAACTCCATCCTATAGCAAGTCACTAGTGGCTGCGTGGTATACGAGCTTGCCTCGTAACCGGGAGGTCCTGGGTTCGAACCCCAGTGAGTGCGTGCTGCCGATGATTCCCAAAGTAGGATGAAACAGCTGTCCAGTATTCTAGTGCTGGTTTTCAATGGTTCTCTAACTGATATCAGTCGAAGATCAACTCGTAAAGTCTAATTAAAACCCTCTTACGCTTTCTTATTTTCCGTTTCCTTCGAAGTTTTATGATATTTATCTGTTTAAACTCTGATTATCTGCCCACTTCCCCTTTAGTATTACGTAACTTTTAAGATTTGACCTAATTTATTTATTTACTGAATTGTCTGCAAATGCACACATAACTACCTACGTTATTCTTCTCATCTCATTATCATAATTTTTGTTATTATTATGATCATCGTTATTACTGACTTTGAAAACACTCAACACATTATTATTATCTGATCCGCAAAATCACTGTCATTGGTTAAAATTTTTCTATAAAAATCTATGTAAATTAGAGTAAAGCCTGAAGACCTAATTGAAAACAATATTCAAGTATTGGTTTGTAGGGATTTTGTTTGATTGGTTGGAAGATTTCATCATGAGCTGACATTGGTTAGAGAACCGTAGGAAAACCAGCGCTGGAGCACTGGACAGCCAGCTGTTTCGTACTAGTTTGGGACTCTTCATCGGTACGCGACCACCGCAGTTCGAGCCCAGGACCTTCTGATTACAAGGCGAGCTAGCTCGTAGACCATTAAGCCACTAGGACCCGATCCAATGGCCATCCCATGAATTCTAACTTTAGCCAATACTTGAAAATTGGTCTGCTGCTCAGTAATGACTGGCTCTATTCAAGCAGTTACTTGGCGTTCTAGTGGGAAGCCGTGACCAGCAGGGCGCATCAGGTTCAAGGTGAGGCAGTAACTCATCGAAGAAGACATTGCGAAGCGGTCGCGCTATATCGTGCGTGAAGTTAGAATTCGTTGGTCGGTCATTGGGTCCGGTCCCAGTGACTTAATGGTCTACGAGCTAGCTCACATTGCATCCAGAAAGTCCTAGGTTTGAACTATGGTGATGGCTGAGTACTACTGAAGAATCCCAAACTACGACAAAACATGTGCCCAGTACTCCCTAGTTTTCCGAACGTTCTCTAACCGATGTCAGCTCATTGTTCACTTGTACGTCTTGTTTTAATATTAATAATGGAAATATTCAAAGATCCCCTTTTTATTTGAGTGCAAATATCTCAATAATCTGATACTTTTTTTCATAGTGGATGAGTGTAAGAACAAAGGCTCTTTCTACGACTTCAAAGCTGTCCACTCTGTTATCTGTCTCCATAAAATTTTCTCAAATTATAACTTTAAAAACTTCAAATGTTACAATCGACCTTGAAGTATTGATGAATAACAGCAGTGACAATATTTGTATTAGGAATTACTTTGAGAAATCCTGTTAACGTGGATTTATTGTTCAGACCTCCACATTGAGTCTTATCATCTTAAATATTATTAAAGATATTTAGTTTGATGTTTAGGCTTATCTTTACACAAATTGATTGAAAACTGACACAGATGTTGCAGTTCTTAGTGTTGTTGTGTTGAATTACGAAGCCTTCATTATCCTTCTAGACATTATCCTCAGTGGTGAGTTTAATAAAATTCCTCACCCTGTTGAGTTTAGCACTGGAAATGTTGTCTAAATGGGTTATACCACCCAGCTTTGGAAATACCATAACACCGAGAAGATTCCCCTGCACGCACAAACATTCTCCATCATGATTGTATTGAAAAGTAAAGAAGAGCCATTCAAATCCTAAGCTTGTTTAAAGTAAATCAATATGTTCTCCATCTTGTTTTTTTCTATATCGACCAGAGAAGCTGACTATGATAAGATGTTTTCTAGAAGTGTTTCTCATTTATGATCTCATGTAAGATTGATTGGAAGATTGTTAGGTCTTGTGGATAGATCAGAAGTTGAAAGAGATAAATGTCTGATGAAAGGAGATAAAGTAATTCTAGTTTATCCCGTTTTGTGTAACTTCAGTAAATATAACACCTAGACTAACGCTGACACCAGGAGAAGTACAAAAATTTCAGTGTAAAAGTTGGTATTACTCACAACGTCCCCTAAATAAAATTTAGAAATGTTTGTTTGGTATCAAAGATGATTTTTCGCCCATCGTCTGTGACAAATTTTAGCCGACACCTCTTACCATTTATATATATCAGTGATATTGCAAAAGAGCAGAGTGCATTGAAGATGTGCCACCGAAGCCCTATCTCCCCACTAGGAACGCTTCTCATCAGCTGCTTACAGCCCAAAGACACTATTAAGTATATCTACAGAAACAATTTAAACATACTTTCACAGAGTTCATTTTTAAACAAAAATCAGTTAATAAATATATGCATAGAGTAATAATATATAATAATTGAGAATTGAACACTTTTGTCTATTGAGTGTACCATGGATTTGAGTTCAAAATTATCAATAGGCAAAAGAGTTCAGTTCTCTTCAAGTTTGACAAAGCCATCTCCATCAAGCGCCTGAAACCTGATTTATGCGTCCAGAAAGGAACGGTTATTAGTCTTTCTTTGCCCTGGCAACTGGATATTTTCATCTCTCTTTCATCTGATTGCGTAATGTCGAAAGTTTCCATTGTGTATCATCATTATTGTTCGGAATAATGTTTATCATATACATATATATATTACTGTATGCATATACTGATTAATTGATTTTTGATTGCATGGAGGATTTCATTATGAGCTGGCATCAGTTAGAGAACCAGTGGAAAACCTGGGAGTACTGGACAGCTGTTTCGACAGCCAAGTTTGGGACTCTTCATCAGTGCGCACCCACCGGGGTTTGAACCCAGGACCTTCTGGTTACAAGGCAAGGTCGTAGATCACTGAGCCACTGGGACCCGACCCAATGGTCCTTGAGGGTACTGGGTTTGAACCCCGGTGGGTGTGTACTGGCGAAGAGTCACAAACTAGGATGAAACAGCTGTCCAGTACTCCAAGCTGGTTTTCCAGTGGTTCTCTAATTGATATCAGCTCATGATGAAATCCTCCATGCAATCAAACAAAATCCCTAAAAAACCAAGACTTGATTGATTTTTGTATAAAAATGAACTCTATGTGGGCAAGTATGTTAAATTGTTTCTGCACATATACTTAATAATGACTTTGGGCTGTAAGCAGCTGATGGGAAGCCAACGAAATAAATGATGATACTATTTTACTCTGCAAAAGCTGTTGTTTGTGCTTTATTCAAATACTGTCAATCTGCAGTTTATTTGTATGCGAAAAAGAAAATCATCGACGAACTTTCCGATCACTCTGAAATGGTGATCTGAAAGTCCTAAATTCGGATCATGAGTTTGTATGCGTGAAGAGTCCGAAACAGGACGAAACATGTGTCTAGTGCTTCGTGGTTTTCAATGACTTTCTATTCTTGATGATATTAATAGTATATCTAGAAATTTTGTCCTGTTCATACGAATTCCATGAGTGATAGATTCGTACATCATCTCATAGCTTAATTTGCAGCTATGTCAAATAAATTATAGCTATTTTAATTTAAATGATGCCACTCTTAGCTTTGGAATTAGGTAATCTCTGAGTATGAATTACTCAGGTGAAATTTTGAAGGTATTTGGAAGCAAGTTGATGTCACTCGATAAAGCAATTTACCTTCAAAAACTTCAAAATCCTTCAATTTCATTCTCACACTTGACAGAAGAAGAGGCTACAGGATTTTATCATGAGCTGACATCGGTTAGAGAACCATTGGAAAACCACCACTCGAGTACTGGACAGCCAGTTGCTTCGTCAGCCTAGTTTCGGACTCTTCACTAGTACGCATGTATCACACTGACAGGGTTCGAACCCAAGGCAAGATAGCTCATGGACCATT
This sequence comes from Trichobilharzia szidati, assembly GCA_944472155.2. Taxonomy (NCBI): domain Eukaryota; kingdom Metazoa; phylum Platyhelminthes; class Trematoda; order Strigeidida; family Schistosomatidae; genus Trichobilharzia; species Trichobilharzia szidati. The sequence continues at coordinate 14,423,678 of OX235276.1, read as the reverse complement.
CAACCACTGGGACCCGTCAATCCAGTTGCCAGTCAGCGCATGAATTCCAACTTCTGCCGTTTCACTCACAATATAGCGTGACTGGCACTAGCCAATATTATTACTGGTAAGTATTTGTGCCCACGACCGACCTGCTGTACTCTACTGGTCACAACTCCCTACCTGAAGAAGAGCTGTTGAAATAAAAACCGCCATTATTGTGCTCATTATTATTGTTATCGTAAGGAGTTGTGGCACTCATTAAAAATAATCCCTTCTGCTTTCTTTTAATAGAGTGAACTTACTGCCAAAGATGGGGATAAATCAATCACAGAAAATGAACCTGAGGATCAGGATACACAGTAAGTAATACAGGCTATCATATAACTATTATTATTATTATTCAGACGATCTGAATCTTTTTGGCTGTCTGAACTAGTAAGATCTTCTACAAGCGGACAAAAAGGCCTGTTAAGTATTTTGATTGGACACTTGTAACTAGTGTGATGCGTCTAGTCCTCTCTTTGATGCAGACTGAATTCTGTCAGTCAAGTTTACAATGTGGCCACCATTCTATGTAGCTCACCATCACGATGCACATTGATTTGATGATATTAGATGGTTGGAGGCAATCGGCACGAAGCCTTACCTGACCTGGGTTTCGTGCTAGTTGGCACTCACCGGCAAGGCGTATCTACAACCTTGAAGGAACTCATATCCCTTCTGAGATTCGAACCCGCATCACCCAGTGCCTCAGTCAGAGACGTTACCACTGAGCTATTCGGGCTCGCGCGTTCGAATCTCAGAAGGGATATGAGTTCCTTCAAGGTTGCAGATACGCCCTGCTGACGAGTGCCAACTAGCACGAAACCTAGATCCAAGGCTTCCTGCCAATTGCCTTTAACCATCAAATAGGCCTGTTCAGTATTTAGATGACTTCGATCTGCTTAGGAGACACTAGTGTTTGATGTAAGCATTTTTCTACTACTCATATAGACAAGTAATATATTCGATCACGTGATTTTCAATCATGCTATGAAGCAAATCTTATATTGCGATCTAAATATTTTGAATTTGCAAAGGAAATGCCAGTAGATTCTCATCTCTGTTCCCTTTCTTCTAGGTTCTTTGTTTCACATAAACAATACCCATTGATAACAGTCAATGCTTCGTTATGTTGTGTGACCAATTAATTGGGGTGGAGGAGGGGTGGGAGAGTGGGAGAGCGTCAGCTAATTGACGTAAACTCATCCAGAATTAGATCAAAAACTTGATTATCCCTGATCTTATCCTTTAAAAAGATCACTGGTGTACAACATTCTTAAATGTTGTTACATAATAAGTAGGGGGAATTTTTTGTTTATTATTTCCATTGAAGAACTTTAATAAAGCAGGAACAAGAAGTTGAACAGAATAACATCTCGACATTTTATTTGATGATTGCGTTTTATCAACTCCATACAACTTAAGTATTAACATACAAAGTGTTCACATACTTTGGTTAATGATAAGGGGTTGTTTTCTAAGCTAGCCATAAAGCAGTTGGCTAGGAGGGGTTCATCTGCTTGCCTGTATATTTCCTTGTTGAAACTAAAGTATACGTTGAAGGTGCATCGTAGTAACAGTTCTTTCAGGTAATGCATCGGTATACCGACATCGATGCTATTGGATTGAATGTAGTCACAAAGGAAACATACGGTTTCTGTCAATGGGACGTTGGTGAAGAGAAAGAGAGACGACATCCAAGAAAACCATTTTCTTTTCTGCCACGCTGACATTCTTAATTGAATCAGCAAAGTCAAATGTGTCTTGACAGCTTCTCTTTCACCGGCCCGAGAATCTCCACCAGCCATTTCGCGATTGTATGATATGGGGAATTTATCATATCTAGTATTGGGCGGAGTCGGACGTCTTGTTTGTGCACTTTAGGTAAGCATGAAGCCATCGAAGGTAGCTGTTGATGAAAGTCTACAACAGGCTGTTGGAAATCCTTTTCGTGACACGCAGTGCAAGTTTATGACCCGTATAGAAGGGCCAATTTGACATTCTTGTTGAACAGAATCCGAATCTTGTTCTCCATGCTGAGGCGGAGTGCAGTGAAGATTTCCAAACTGGTTTCAGGTTGATGAAGGCGTGCGTATCTTGCGTTTCCGATTCTGTCTGACTGGCTGGCTTAGACACGTTCATCCTTGCCATTCGCCTGTAGTTGAAACGATGCTGGCTGCCTAGATAAGTGAAGGAGGTAACCTCTGTTAAATCTCTCGTCATGGCATAAAGCCTTATGTACCTCCCGCAAAGCAATTATTCCTTATCTAAGTCAGTATGCTGCTGTCACTGATCCATGTTATATATTTTATAATTTTGTATTTTCAACTATCCTTTTCATCTCACACATACAATCAATCTCTGCTTCATTTTCAGGTTGTTAACCAACAGTAATCATAAAGAAGGCAACAATTTCCTCCCGAAAAAGTTTACAACTCGTGAAACCACCAATTTTTTAAAATCCTGGTTAAATGAGCATAGACACAATCCGTATCCTACAAAAAATGAAAAAGTTATGCTCGCTTTGACCACCAAAATGAGTCTGACTCAAATCTCTACATGGTTTGCTAATGCAAGAAGACGATTGAAAAAAGAGAATCAAATGACTTGGGCACCGAAAATCCGACACCACAGAATATCTATACATTCCTCGGTGAATGGCAGTAATACGCATGGTGGTGGTGGTGGTGGTCGCAATAACCGTAGATATGACTATCACAGTTCCCAAAGATTCAGCCACAGTAATAATAATAATAGTCTGCCCAGATTCAGGTCTACACCACAGACAGATTTTTTGACGAATCAAATTAACTCCAGTAGCATATATCAATCACATGAAGACAATACATCTCTGTTAAGAAGGCAATTAATTTTGGATCAGTTATTACGCAACAATAGAGAACAACAACAACAACAACGACCACAAGAGCCGTATTCATCACAGTTTAACGATAATTTAAAAAGAACTTCCAACATTTTATCTATTAATTCCAATTTTACTGAGATCATCCCTTTATTAGGTCATGTATCTGTTAAAGGAACATCGAACAACCACAATGTCGATAGTCCAGCTGATGAGGCTGATGATGACGAAACTCGAATTCAGGTCAGTGATGAAATAAGGGATAATGATGAGCATATTTTGTTGGATGATAAGAGTAACAGCCAAGATACTCCACAAATTCCTGCCAACAGACCAAATGACGATGATGATGATGATGGCGCTATTCCTTGTTCCACAGCCTCTTCATTGTCTTCTTCGCCTACATCAGCTAAAAATACTTCAGGTGGAAATCTTCAAATGAACATCTCGAAAATCTGGTCAGTTGCAGATGTGATTGATTGATAGATGGGGGGGGGGGGTGAAAAAAAGTGATCAAAGGTGAACAGGTGATATCATGATGAAATAATGTAAAAAAAATGGTTCTAGAGACATGGAATATCCTACTACAAAACGTTGGATAACGCACATAATATATACAGACAACGTGTAATGTGATAATAAAGACATTCGTTTTTTTATTTGCTTGTTTTGTTTTATTGAGGTTACTTTCAGAATGCTTTTTGTAACCTTCATTAATGCGGCATTGTTTATGTCGTTAGAAAGTTCGTTAAATGCTATGAAACATTATGACACTCGCCTGTGATATGTGGGGATTAGGGGAGATTCTTCATAAGGAGGTAATATATATATGCTTGATGACACAGCGGTAGAATGCTCAGCGATCACACCTAAAGTGGTCCAGGGTTCGATCCCTGGCCACTGGACGCACTCCTTTATCTCGCTAAGCCAGGAATAAGACTGGTAAATAGGGAAGGTTGGGCATGAGGCTGGCTAGGAACCCCATCCCGTGAAAATAAACACCACTGTTACGGGAACTTCAGAGCTGTGGCTTGAAGCCCCCTACGGTCCACTGGGAACGTAAAAGAATACAAAAAATTATGTCTAGTTTGGTAGACAAAGTTATGTTATTGAGCTGGTTGATTTAATTGAGGAAATTTCGTCGTCCCCCTCTCCCTCTTCTAGACAACATCTACAGCGCAGGTTTTAGTATGAAATGAACTCGTTGAAATTCTCCATGAATGACGATGAAATTGTATCTCCCTGCTGACGAACATTGTCGTGACTCGCTGTTTGTTAATTTACGTCTCTATTGATGAGTTTTGTTCACTCGGAATTCGAACTTTCTTGTTATATGATTTACGCTTTATTAGTTGGTAAATTTGGTCTATAGTCAGTAGTGTGTTTGTTAATTGCTAAATTCACCACGAGAGAAGAAGAATTAGAGGACGAAATTCCAATCTTAGATTAATATGCGAAATTTAGAAACACAAGTATATAGAAAATCAACTCACACGGACCAAATACTCAACTATAACAGCAATAACCCAATGACCCACCAGAGGAACTGTGTGCAGACATTGTTTCAAACAGTCTAAACACAACTCTGTAGCACTCCAGTGTTGAAGAGAATGGAAGAGAAATACCTGTTAGGTCTCTTCAAAAAGAATGTGTATCTCCCTCATAATTTCATCAAAAGGGGCTTAAACTCGAGTCATAACACCAACAACAATCTAACATCAAAGATCACAAGAAAATACACTTTACCATATATGAAGGATATCTCTGAAATAACAACTAGAATATTAGGACCGTTTGAAATAGATATGGCACACATGCTAGCCAGCCAACACAATCACTTCATTCGATATTGTGCAAAGCGAAATATCCAACAGAAAAAGAAGATAAGATTAACACCATTTTAATAATAATAATAATAATAATTTGCTTTATTCCAGAAACAGTACTAGTGGTACAGTGTGGAATTTTCAGCACATATCTAGAATATTTGCATCTAATTTTATCGAACATTTAAAAGGAGTATTTCGAAAAAAATAAATATAAAGACACCCACAGCAAAAACAAAACAACAGGAAAAACAAAATAATTTTTAAAAAATGAGAAAAAATATCAAGAAGTAGAAAGGAAAACAAACATCATATAAAAATAACTCAGTGTTGGGTAGTGGAAGCTATGATATGATTATGCATGGTGACAGTAAAGCTATAGTCATACAAGAAGTTATGAAGTGATATTTAAGAAAGTTTATCGCCAAGTTGATCAGTTAATTTGCTTGAAACTACTCTAAACAATCATAAAATAACATTTCAGGGTTGTTTTTTATCAGGTCTAATGCAGTGTTTGTAGTAGTAGTGTGAGTAATCCTGCATAATACAAAATTTTTTAAGGTGGTGACAATGGCGTTCACAACCAATGGTTGTCAGTTACTATTACCGGAAAAACAAAAAATAGGAAAAAACAACCACAAGACTAATAATTACATGATGGTTAATGACAGGAAAATTTTGTACTACTCATAGTGCTAATATAGTCGGAACCAGTCGATACACAAAAGAAGGAATACAGTAAAGTACAAAAAAGTAAGCCAATGTTAATAATTTAGTTAGCTAAGTATGTTTAAGAAGGTGTTCACTATAGAATACAAAATAAGAGAGAAATAAGAGAGCCTAAAATTATGATTATTAACAACAAAGCAAGTCATAGGTTTCGCGCTTAACATTGTCTCTGTCGCTTAGAACCCGGGCCAAGTATGGTATCGTTGAGTTCCTGTACTTGGTTGTACGAGCATATATTACTTTATACTGATTTCTGGTTTTACTTGATGAGATACAAGGCGAGAGTTGGGAGTAGAGGGGGTGTTGGTGAGGGTCGGAGAGTATGGTTTTAGACCATAAAATAAATTGTATGCATGAACTGCAATACACATTACATCGGTCAAAGTGGGCATCCCCTTCGAATCTTAATCCAAGAACACAAATTGACCGTAGAAAGACGTGATATATATATTCTTTCGTATCAATGCATATGGATAATTGTGGACACCAATTTGACTGTGAGAATGTATACATTTTCAGTAGAGGAAACACCAGAAATGCTGTCAGGGAATTTCTAGAAGTCAGCCAGCCACTAGGAGAGCCACCTCCAGTCACTTATCAGTTATTTAAATTACTCTGAAAGTTGATCAGTTAAATGCTACATTCGGTCATAAGTTATGCTTTCTCCTTCCTTAATCACTTGTCGAAATCACTGTTTAGTGTCATTATGAAAATATAATATATATATATGTAAAGATATATATTTATATGTATATATGTGAAATAAATTCAACCGGAAACAGATTCTCATTCATGCTTCAAAGCATTATTTAAAATATTACAGGAAATGAATTAAAACAAAAAAAAGATTTTCATTTTCGTAGACAAAATAAACAGTTAATGTCTCTTTGTTTCAGTGGAACAAACAGTAGTACAGATTTTCTTTTTCCATTTATGCTTTCATTACATGCAAGCGAAAAAGAAAACAGTGTGGGGATAATCTATCGTCAACTGGTATTTCTCCTATCAACATGCATTAATCAGATGTGCTTTTCTCTATGTGTGTTGATTTTTGCCATGTTCTGTTATTTTTCATTTCATTTCGTTCATCTACTCTACCTTTCTTCAGTCGAGTCGAGTCGAGTTGGATCTCCCTCCCTATCAACTCTCCCCCCGCTTACAGCTTAACTCGACCGTTTCTTTTTTTGTAAGGGAAGTCATGTCAAATGTAGTTGAAATTGCTGCTAGCGGGTGGAGAGGGGATAACAATTATTTAGTAACAGCATTTATTCGATTATATGAATCAAAGAGTGAGTTTTTAAGTTTGTCTTTTTACCGATGGTGACTGTTGCTTGTTTGCTAACTTGTTTGTTTGTTCGTACGTTTGTTTGTAAAGGAAGAAATTAATTGCATTTGTAAAATTGACTATCGAATGTAAATATACACATGTATATCTGAGTGATTAATTAGTAATGAATGAATTAGTGCGTAAAATTTTAAAAATACATATATTATAAACTAGATTTTACTGATATTTTGAAGTTGGATCAGTTATTATGGCGGTGGGAAACATGTGAATACTATCTGGACAGCTGCAGACATCCATAACCCTACAGCTAAGCATAGAGCACATGACCTACAGGTCTCGAGGGAAGACTGCTGACGATTCAGTCAATGGGAAGGGATTAAATGTCTCTTACATTCTGATTTCTTAAAGGATTTCATCATGAGCTGACATCGGAGAACCAGATAAGGGCACTGGTGGACAGCTGTTTGGATTGGACACTAGTAACTAGTGTGACGTGTCTAGTCCTTTGTTTGGTGCAGACTGAATTCTATCAGTCAGGTATTTGCAATGTGGCCACCATTTTAGGTAGCTCGCCATCACGGTGCACATTGATTTGATGATATTTGATAGTTGGAGGCAATCGTCGAGAAGCCTTGGATCTAGTTTTCGTGCAAGTTGGCGATAACCAGTCAGCGAAGGAACTCATGTCCCTTCTGAGATTCGAACCCGCGTCACCCAGTGCTGCAGTCAGAGACGTTACCACTGAGCTATTCGGGCTCGCAATTGACCTCCTGTAGGACTGTAGTGAATTCAGTCTTCACCAAAGAAAGTACTAGACACGTCACGCTAGTTACTAGTGTCCAATCAAAATACCCACTACAGTCCTACAGGAGATCAATTGCGAGCCCGAATAGCTCAGTGGTAACGTCTCTGACTGCAGCACTGGGTGACGCGGATTCGAATCTCAGAAGGGACATGAGTTCCTTCGCTGACTGGTTATCGCCAACTTGCACGAAACCTAGATCCAAGGCTTCCCGACGATTGCTTCCAACTATCAAATATCATCAAATCAATGTGGAGAGCTGTTTCGTCAGCCTGGTTTCAGATTCTTCATCAGTACTCTCCAACCCTCCACCAATATTCGAACTCAGGACCCCTTGGTTACAAGGTGAGTTATCTCTAACACCATTAAGCCACTGGGACCCGCCAATCCAATGGGCAGTCAGTACATGAATTCCAGGTTCTGTCAATTCATGATATGGCTTGACTGGCACCAGCCAGTGTCGTCACTGGCGAGCATTTATCCCCACACCCAACCTACTGTACCTTACTGGTCTCAAGTTCTCACTAGAGTCTCAAATTAGGCTGACGAAACAGCTGGTTGTCCGGCACTGTCAGATGGTTTTTCAATGGTTCTCTGACCGATGTCAGTTCATGAAGAAATCCTGTAACTAATCAAATCCCAAATGCCAATTTCAGCAAATGTCACTGACGATTATAAATGTTCACATTCGAATTGATCGACCCCACTGGTCAAGACTTCTCGGCTGAGCAGAGCATACATCGTGTTATCGTCAGTAACGAGTGAGCATTCTGTTAATTTCCAAACATTGTTTTCATTGATTTCGAATCAGATCAAGAAGTGAATTTAGTTAGAGTAATGGCGAAGTTGGCACTCAACATCCCTACGCAACAATTACTCAGCTGGGGTGAAGAAAATGTGCAATAATTCGTTCTTTTCCGATGGTTTTATAAGTAAAGTCATTTTGTGATCTAAATTAGAATCAATCAAATCCCTGCAAACTGACACTTGGAAATCAATATTCATGTAGTTAAATATTTTTTAAATGATCCCCAAAAAAACATTTGATTTTGTCATACTACTTGCAAGTAGTTAATTTAGTTACGCGAAAATTTGACATCACTGTTAGTTTGTTTATCAGATGTATCACGGAGTCAGTGAGACAGTATTATTTACTGGATGACGTTTCGAACAAAAGTATTGTTCATAATCATATCATCAATTATAATCACACGACTTCGAAACTTCAGAGTCGTGTGATTATAATTGATGATATGATTATGAACAATAAATTTTGTTCGAAACGTTATCCAGTAAATAATACTGTTTCAGTAACTGTGTGATACATTTAATAAACGAACTAATATGGAATTACTTGCTTCCACAGTGCCAAAGTTTTAGACATATATTAATTTGACATCACTGCTTGAAAATTACATACATCTTACACCGTATTGAATTCATTTTCATATTTCTTATTACCTAGCGTATTAATAAAAGATTGCATTAATTTTGGAAAAACAATATAGTTTTACAGGATATTACTGGCAAAACACAAAGAGTGAATACATCTGCGCTGTGATTGACAGCGAGGATTTTAAGCCATATCACCAGTTGTTTCCATCTGTCATTGCTTCTTGCCGTCTTCTTGTGGATCATAATCAGACTGGAAGTCTACACCTTCCAAAGTGTCTGGCTTAAACTGTTGTAGATTTTATTGACTGAAGCCATGTTTTGGTTCGACCACCATTAGTTCAGCCTTATCCAGCCTGATCCTTCCTGTGTGAACTAACACTTCCCAACGAGGAAATTGGTAGCTAGGCATGTGTAACACATGTCCTAACCATTTTAATCGGTGTAACTTCACGAAATAGTCGACTGATTTTTCCTCTAACCTCAATATTACTCACCCTATTATGCCACCACCTAACACACACACACACAGGAGGTAGAATACAGACAAACACCTACGATTCAGGACAGCTAAGTAGCCAGGTTTTTCATATCTTCCAATGTCAACGGCTGTGTCTAACTGACAGCCATAAACGATGATGGAGCGAAGTGACTGCCGAGCCGGAGACACGTCCTTTAGTCGACAGCCAGCCAGCCGGATATCACGTCTACTAAGCCAGAGATGGCGTAACACTCGATCTAAAGAAGTACAAAAATTTCATTTTCTACCATTGGCTTTGAGAATTCATCTAGACAAATTCTAAGGGATATTAATTACAAACGCCTAAAGGATTTTTGGCCAGATATTGATAAAAGGTATGTAGATGACACCTCTATAATTTGTAATAGTGATTGTAACTTGAATAATATATTAGATGTATTTAATAGTTGCCATCCGGCGATAAAATTCACACTCGAAATGGAGAACGAGTCTAGCATGCATTTCCTCTATGTGAACTTATCAAGGAGGACCGATGGAACTCTGAAGAGATCGATTTATCGTAAGCTGTCGTGGAATGGTCAACTGACAAATTTCTACAGCTGGGCACCCATTGGTCGAAAAAGAAACCTGATCCGGTCGCTTACCACTCGTATTCGGCGCATATGTAGCCCTGATACTGTGGAAGATGAGCTATACATCTTGAGGAAAATCCTAATTGAAAATGGATTTCCATCACGTTTTATAGATAAGAATATATGTTCAAATCCTAAAAAACGTCACTTATCAACCGTACCCAAGAAAATACTTTACATGAGCTTGGAATTCAAAGGGGACTTAGCTTCCGATATCATAAAACGAAGGATATCACAGTCCCTGAAAAGAACATTCCCTGCTGCATCTCTGAGAATAGCCTTTACTAGTTGACCATTATTGTTCAATAACCTGAAGGACAAGATCCCGCTGTTGACCAACTCTATGTGTGTTTATCAATTCACCTGCTCGTGTGGAGCTAGGTATATCGGTCGTTCGACACGAGTTTTGTCCAAGAGGGTGCAAGAACACTATCCTGCATGGTTACGAAAAGGTGGAAGTGGAGCAATAAGAAGCGCGATCATTGAACTTCTGGTCGATAATGATCACCCTATTTCTATAGCCTCCGCCTTTAAAGTCATCTACAAGGCAAAGAGTAATTTACCCGAATCCCTACGTACTCGACTCATCTGTATTGCTGAAGCCATCTTTGGCTATCGAAACAGAAAAGCCAGATCTCTGTTTACAGAAAAAGTTCGTTCAACCCCTCCAACTTTCATGGTCTTAATCCCTCCTCTATGCTAAAGTATGGTAATCCCCAATCATATTTTAGCTCTACTAATTTTTCATTTTTTTCATTTTTGTCTATTCAATTTGTATTCTCTTCCTTATTACGTCAATTGTTACTATTACTACTCTCACATTGAACTGTCCCCGGTATTATTTCACTTGTTCCACTTGTCATTCTAAATCAATTCCTTTTTACAACATTAAATTCTATGCTATCGAATTTCACACAATATTACGTAACGTTTTTATTTTATTCGATTTGTCTACTAATCTTATAATTGCACACCCTTTTTCAAGTTCTATCCATTCTATGAATTATTCTACATATGACATTAATTTGCTTTGCCACTTGACATTTTCCTACGATTATAATCACAAACATTTTAGTTTTAATTGAATTTCATATTATTATTATTATTTTATGCATTCATACCTATGATTCCATTCCCTAACCGGATAAAACTTCTTAAAAACCATATATATACGATTGTACAGCTTGATGATAAATTCGTTGAAAAGAATCTCTTCGCTGAATCACCACTTGTTTTGATTTTCTAGATATTGATGTAACTAGATGCTTTAAAAATTCGAGTGATTAATGAATCAAAGTAACGTTGCCTTTATAGGAAGTGTGTCTTTGATCCTAATGAATTGACACTCTCTCACTCAGTGTCTTTGTTATAAAAATGAGGAAATAAACAAAAATTGAAGAATCTAAAAAGCTTCTCAATCTTCGACGTGTTCTTGAACTGATCACATTCTCGCCTGACCAGACCAACATATTCTGTCCTATTACTATTATGTTGCCTATTACTACTATTAATATCGCTGCTACTGATTTATTCCTGTACGTCCCAAGGGAAAAGTAGGGCTTCAAACTTGATATTTGATATTTCTGTAGCAGGGGTTTTATTTGTTTATCACATGGTGGGGTTGTTAGCCTCACTCACAGCCTTTCTTCTTTACCGGCCTTACTACTAGCTAAAAGAGGTTTAGAAGTGCATCTGATTGGCACTGAACCTTGGACGACGTCCGTGGTTGGTGACCATTCTATCAAAGGACCACCAACGCCCGATTTTTTCTTAGAATCTTGAATTCTTCACACTTTCATGTCACTGGTATATGACATTGTATTATTATTATTGTTTCCCTTAATTCCTAGAGGAACATAGGGCTTCAGCCGTGCGTCTCCATTGTGTTCGGTTCTCTGCTAGAGTCTTCAACTGGCTCCAAGTCTGCCCACACGTTTTCATCTCCTCTTCACATGACCTCCTCCAAGTCATCCTTGCACTGACGACCAACTCGCCACTTCCCTTTCGGGTTCCACTCGAGCAATGGCTTGTCTAGTGATGTCACTTGATGGTTTCCTCAGAGTATGGCCAATCCATCTCCATTTCTTCCTGCCTATTTGTTTCACAATCGGTTCTTGGTTGGTTCGCTCCCAAAGATCCCTGTTGCTGATCTTTTCTGGCCGGCCATCTGATCTTGAGTATTGAGCGAAGACAACTGTTAATGAAGGTGTGTAGTTTGTTTGAGATGCTCTTTATGACGCGCAGTGCAAGTCTCTGATCCGTATAGTAGCACTCACTGACTTCACATTGGAGTTGAAAATCCGGATCTTATTTTCGATGCTGAATGCTGTTGATCTCCACACAGACTTGAGAGTAGTGAAAGCTTGTCTTGCTTTTCCGATTCTTGCTTTGATATCCTCGTCAGTTCCTGTCGCCTTTAGTTGAAACGATGCTTTTCAGGTAGGTAGGTAGAAGAGGTTGTTTCTTTCAGTTTCCTCCCATTTATGCTGATTGTTGTCTGTTGTTGTTGCTGTTGGTGGTGTTGCCCAGGAATCTTCATCACCTCTGTTTTCTCTATGTTCACCTGAAGTCCTTCCTATCTTTGATGCTTCTACTGCCAACTTGTAGCTTTTCGCTTGCATATCTTCCAGTTTGTGGGAAATCAGACATATATCATCGGCGAAACCCCTATCCAGATCCTCCAATTTGTTTTTGTGTGAGTCCATTTTATGTCTGTTTCCTCATTGCCCGCTGTTTGTCGCATTATCCAATCTACTGCAATCAGGAAAATCATTGGCGTTAGGGTATATGACATTGAGTTATGAAAATTATTAGTGGAATATTTAGCAAAGTTAAACCTTAAACACCATTAACTACTACCAATCAGCGAATGACCTTGAACGCTCCAATCACATGAAGGAGGCACTTTTGGGTATAGAATATATATATATTTATGAAATAATGCATAAAACTGTATAAAAGTGTTACAGAGGATACCTTTTTCTCTTATGCGGTAAAAACACTTCCCAGTTTATCATAGGGGTATCAGTGGAAAAGTTACACCACATCCTATACATAAATATTCATCTAAATGACTATAAATGACATCGCTTTGTGATTCGTAAATGGCTCTAATCCTGTTTTTTAATCTTCCACAAAAGCCTTCCATGGAATTGGTGTGGGTCCCTGTAATGGGATCCACAAAATCATTAGAATGGCTGACTCTATGGTAAATATATGTAAGGGATGACAAGGAGTTATAACATTTCCACTCATCTGTGTGTATTATAGATCCTTGTTTCACACCAGCTGAGTAATAATAGGTATCTGATATCCTCTCGACGAATCCTTTCCGTAGAGAGGTGTCATACAAACTAATTACCAAAACATTATTTGCTCGTCCTCGACCACCGTTGTATTTTTTCTCAAATAAAACAGTTTCATCTACGTGTACGACGACACCTTCTCCATGGAATAAGGAAGTGAGCCTCTCCATTTTTTCTAGGATGCGATATACCTGTAGTGCTGGTATCACGACACTGCTTTCAGTTTTAGCAGCTACAGCTCTCACAGACTGTTTTAAAACCCAGAAATTACAAATATACACAATATGGGTTAATGACAGATGGGATCTAGCCGAAAAAATGTTTCTCCGAAATATTAGAATCATCAGCTTACCTTTCCTGACACTAACTCGCCTGTAACAAATTATCGAGTATTGGTTTTTGTAGGGATTTTTGTTTGACTGAATGGAGGATTTCATCATGAGGTGACATCAGTTAGAGAACCAGTGGAAAACCTGGAAGTACTGGACAGCTGTTTCGTCCTAGTTTGGGACTCTTCATCAGTAAGCATCCACAGGGGTTCGAACCCAGGACCTTCGGGTTACAAGGCGAGCTCGTAGACCATTGAGCCACTGGGACTCGATTCAATGGTCCTTGAATTCTAACTTCTGCCAATTCATGACATAGCGCGACCATTTCGAAATGTTTTCTTGGGTGAGTTACTGCCTCATCTTCAACCTGCTGTACCCTACTGGTCACGGCTCCACACTAGAACCCCAGGTTAACTGCCTGAATAGGGCCAGTCACTAGTGAACATCAGATTAATTTTCAAGTATTGGTTTTGTAGGGATTTTTGTTTGATTGCATCATGAACTGACATCAGTTAGAGAACTACTGGAGTACCTTGTAACCAGAAGGTCCTGGGTTCGAACCCCACAGTGTGGGTGCGTATTGATGAAGAGTCCCAAACTGGGATGAAACAGCTGTCTAGTACTCCAAGTTGGTTTTCCGGCGGTTCCCTAACATGTCAGCTCATGATGAAATCCTCCATCCAATCAAACAAATTCCACAAAGATACACACATCCATCAACTCACCATTCAGCAACTAAGTCCCTATCCAATGCTCCTTGAATTTCAACATCTGTCCATTCATGATATATATTTAGCGCAACCGCCAGTGAATGTCGCCGACGAGTAACTCTCCTTCTGCCTGACTTGGCGAACCGCGCTGGTTACGACTTCTTATTAGAACTCCAGATAACTTCTGGTATTGAGTTAGTCGGTAGTGAACCTAAAATTCATGACATAGGAGATTTATTAACAGAAAACGGTAAAGCGAGTTTAGAAAGTATTGTGCAAATCGCTTTAGGACAAGTCTGACTAGAATTTAGACAGAGACATGAGGTCAACTGACTGTTTGCTTCTTCCGCTTACCGTGCAGAAGTTGATTCCATCAACTTTGAGACTGAACGATTCATAAGGACACGTTGAAGTTTCAGTCCAACGTTCTAATGGTTCAACAGCTAGAAAATAAAGACCGTTTCATGAATGTTCTATGTATTCAGGATGACCTTGATAGTAAACCAGTAAAACTACTAGCTCAAAGCACAACACTGTTCTTGCGGCACATTGTGCTAATTGCATCTGTAAGTAGAATATTGTGGATCGACTTCTGTAAAACTCCTGGATAGTAGAGCAGCGGTTGAAGTAGTGAACAAATGAAGCAGAGAAAATCGTCACCTAGACTATACAAAGCATGAAATGAAGGAAATACAAACAGGACACAAATAGCGTGTTCAAATCGGAGTTTCACTGCCCAGGAACAACTCAGCATTAGAAACATTTGTGCTATCCACTGAGGTTTTGCAAAGTATGCTACTTGTAGACTTTTGTCAGCTGTACGCGGCGCTCGAAATTTGATTCCTGAGTTCTTGTTATAGATATTAAAGCACAAATTGAAATTAACACCCCGATTTATATCTTTCCAGATGTTTAGAAAACAGAAAGATTGAGCGAAGAAATATTTACTTTTCAATTAGATCCTCATATCTGGCTCTACTTTAATATATATTGCATTTTTATCACAATACACAACAGTTTACCAATCAAGTGGCGACATGTTTGTTAACAATAATTAGTCAGTGTCAACATGTCAAATGGGGGTGATATTTAACGAAGAAAATTAATACACACAATTAAAAGGTAGAAATGGTTAAAACATGTGGATTGCATAATGCATAATTTTAGAGAAAATGAAGAGTAATAAGGGATAAGCGTGTGCACAGGTTGATTACATAACAGACTATTAAAGAAAATAAAACGATTTGGACAATCATAATTTGCAACTAAGGATGAAGTGGTCATAAGAATACAAATAATTTTACAAGGATAACACGTAATAAAGATGAAGTGGTCTGAAAAATGATAAAATAATTTGGACAATTATAATTTTTATAATTTTTAAAGGTTTAGGGGGACGGGGGCGAAGTGGTCCGGTTTACACATTCATGTAATGATGACCAAGGTAAATAAAGTGGCTGTAGAAATTTTTTCTGAACACACAGGTTTAGCTTCTTCAAGTGGATTCCTATTGCTTCATCTGTACGCAGGAGACGAACTCGTAAAGCAAAATTAAGGTTAGTAGGAATGCAGAGCGGTTAGGACGCTCGCGGACCATGCATATGGTTCGGGGTTCGATCCCCGGCCAGAGCACTCCTTTTCCTCACCAAGCCAGAAGTAATGCTGGTGAAGAGGAAAGGTTGAGCATGAGGCTAGCAACCCCATCCTGTAAAATAAACACTGCTACAGAAACTTTAAGCCACTAGCTTGAAGCCCTATGTTCCAATGGGGAACGTGAAGGAAAAAAAGGAATGCGATAAATAATTTTAAATACAGTATTAACATCAACCTTATGCTCAGTATCAACAAGGTGTGCTAAAATAGAGCTACGAAAAGATCTTGTTTGTCCCTTGCTTAACCATGCTGGATAATGTTTAAAAATTTGCTGGTGAACCCGCTTAATTGTACGCTCGATTTAGCTGGCTCCGCAGTTGCAGTCAAACTGGTAGATACACATAGAAGAGGCGAATTTAGTTAGTTTATCCTTATTTCTCGAACGTAGAATAGGGGTGGTTGTGAAGAGACAACGTACTTCTGCTGCATAATAAGCTCTTTTAACTGCATTCTTCGGGTGCTGTGTTATTATTTCGCTGATGTTGTCACCGAGGAACTACAGTTTTATGAACAGTGGCTTTTTCGGAACTGTTGCTATACTGACTCTCCTAGGTGCTGAATTCATATTTTTTTCAATGAACTTGTATGGATAACCATTTTTTCTAAGTAATTCTCTAATAATCTTAAGCTCCTCATTGAGACAGTAACAATGTAACGAAATAAATCTATTCGAAATTATATTTAACTGACTATTTGTTGAATTCCACTGAATTTCTTTATGCCATTTTTAAGAAGGTGAATTCACGTTTGGTAGAGTAAGCAGCCTTCCTTACAAAAATTGCATTGGAACATTGAAAAGCTTTTAGTTACAAGTTATGCTTGAAGAATACAAAGTTTTCCAATATATTTCTGTTTATGTGCGCAATTGCGTGCACCCAACTATATTAATTTTTCGGTGATTTCACTGTGGTCTGCGATTTTGTAGGCGGTCCATTCATGTTAGCTATCTTTTTTTTCAAAATTCACTGACAGCTAAAATGTTTTCCAGGGAGCAAAAATCTTTTCATTACATCACTTGAAAACGTATTTCAATTCGTTTTGTTTTAATTATCTGTTCAAATATCACCTGTTTCAAGTATGTAGGTAAATTGATTTATTGCTAATAGATAGATAGATAGATAGATAGATAGATAGATAGATAGATAGATAGATAGATAGATAGATAGATAGATAGATAGATAGATAGATAGATAGATAGATAGATAGATAGATAGATAGATAGATAGATAGATAGATAGATAGATAGATAGATAGATAGATAGATAGATAGATAGATAGATAGATAGATAGATAGATAGATAGATAGATAGATAGATAGATAGATAGATAGATAGATAGATAGATAGATAGATAGATAGATAGATAGATAGATAGATAGATAGATAGATAGATAGATAGATAGATAGATAGATAGATAGATAGACAAATTCATTAACATGCTCAATAATGAGTAACTTTTTGAAGAGTTACCCAGCTTCTGATTTTCGTTTACTAAATTATCCTGGAACATAAAATATATTTGAGGGAAAATGGAGGCATCAGTAAGCAAAAGAGAAAAAGAGATTTCAAAAGACTGATTACCACTGAATAAAGAATAATTTTTAGATATCCTGTTCTTCATCACCAGGTTGCACAGTTATATATCCATCCATCCATACTAATAATGAAAGAATTAGGGTGATTAACAACAACATTAATGTTTGAATGACATTGAGTCAATCAATAATATGAATAGATTACAGTTCAATATCATCTGCAATTGTGATAATATGCATCAACTCAACACTACACACTGAATGTCACACAAGATAGGGAAATCATAACACAGATTTTATGAATTGATAAACTCAACAGAGGGTCAGGGCAAAAGTAGTCGCTGGACTTAGCCCTTCTTCACACAAAGCACCGTCTATTTTAGACGAATCGCAGTAGCCTCTGATGTTTGAAGTATTCGGTACCTGGATGCTTTTGGCAATGTATTCGGTACCCGGTAGATGGTGATGGATAAAGATTCTTCAATGCCAGCTTTGTGGCCGGTTGCTTTGGATCACTTGGTCTAATACTGAGCTAGTGATGATGGTTTTCATTTCACCTTTGTTTAGTCACACCACCATGGTAGGTGTTCCCGAATGAGCACGAAAAATCAATTTCTTAGAGCAACGGTAACTATAACTCACTCCACCACAAACACAATTGAATTGGTAGATACAATTGGAGGGGCTACCTAGTCTGGGTACTTCATCTTTCATTTGAGGAATCACAACCAGTCGTGTAGAAAATATGACTTGTAGTCTGCCAGCATTAAAGGTTCTTTAATGAATAGATTTTCTCAACTTGTTATTAATTATTTAACTCAGTACGTTACCCTTGATGAAATGAAGCCGTATACATAAAGGTTTCTTATTTATAAATATAGAATAGTCATTTTCAACCTTCTTGGTCATGTGTTTCATGATCAACTTTTCTGGATAGCTATTTTCAGTTGAGGTGTCATACAGGATCAATTCTAAGTTCATCTTCAATTACATCTTCTGAGTACATAGCTGTGACCCTGTAGATGCAGATGAGTTTTCTTAACAAATTGATTTTGTACTGGAGAGGAACAAAGCTATAAAATTGTGGATACTGTCTTGTGCAAGTGCTTTTCCTATGTAAATTTCTCTTTTTACTACCATCCTGTTTTCTTGTAAGAATGACATCTAGGAAGGTAATTCTATTTTGGGATTCTTCTTGACATATGAAGTTGATAGCAGAATGAACTTCATTGGTGTGTATTACCACACTTACAGATGATTTTGAACTGTAATCTATGCATATTATTGATTGATTTGATGTTTTTTAAACATTAATGTTATTAATAACCCTAATTCCTTCATTATTGTGGACGGATGTATACAACTGTGGAACCTGATGATGTAGAGCAGGTTATCGAAAGGAATATTCTCTGATCACTAGTAATCAGTATTTTGAAATTTCTAATGGTCATTTTCACCAGTTGAAAAAGAGATCAACGCAACGAGTAGTAATCATTTCTGACGTATAGGCCAGAACAGATCGGTGGTAGCACCTGTGACTGAAGCACTGAATGAGTTCTGTTCGAATCCCAGAGGAGGTACCAGTTCTTTCAAGGATACATATACTCCTTCTGATAAGTGTCAACAGTGAGGAAGCTTAGATACAGAGTTTCTGTTGATTGCCTCTAAAATCTACTATAAATTCAAAGTGGTCTGGTGTATATGAAATATGAATCAGCCTATCCTGTGGAGTCACAGTCGGTTTACGAAAAGCAGACTGACAGTCATACTAGCAATTTAAACTTCCTTAACTCATTTCTGACTTAATCTTAGTATACCTAAAATCGTGTGTAGGGGGAAACATAACAATTTAGTCAGTTCATATAGGAAGGTATACTTTGCACAAGTGTGTTGGAAAGCGGTCAACTGAATGATAGACTAACTCAAGCCAAATGCATCAGTAATATGATAGACTGTTGTCGCTCACTGGGAGCAGAAATTCAGCGGCAAATCTTTTGATAATCATTTTTTGATTTGCTGCCTAATGAACTTTTTTATTTACCTTTGTGGTCAATGAATTGTTACCTGTTAAATATGCTATACCTAAATAATCTGAGTCATACCTTTGTAAATAAGTGAAAATTATGTGACGACTGTGGGATTCATGATGCATGTATTGGTGATTAGTTGTTGTGTACTTTGATGTCAGTTCATTAGGGAGTTGTGTGAATAATACAGGTTCTCTGTGATTGGACACTAGTAACTAGTGTGATGTGTCTAGTCCTTTGTTTTGTGAAGACTGAATTCTATCAGTCAGGCTCGCAGTGTGGCCACCATTCTAGTTAGCTTACCACCACGGTGCACATTGATTTGATGATATTAGATAGTTGGAGGCAATCGGCCACAAGAAGCCACACCTGACCTAGGTGTCGTGCTAACTGGCACTCGTCAGCAATGAGTATCTGCAGGAACTCATGTCCCTTCTGAGGTTCGAGAAGCGCATCACCCAGTGCTGCATTCAGCGAAGTTACAGTGACAGATATTTAAACTGTATAGTCAATAAATTAATTCTTGTCATTCCTGTTCATCCTCACTGGTCAAGTGATCAGACAGTTGTATCCCATTGTATCTCAGTAATGCAAGCAATCTGACAGTTACAATGCAGTGGATTTCATCTTCCAGAGTAATATATTTAAGTACGCATAACTACCTCAGTTTACTACACAAGATTGTTTTCTGCCTTGTGTAATGAGGACGACTATTTCACAACCGATGTAACTCAGAAATTCGTTCGTGTATGAGAACTTTCCAGTGACCAAAGCACAGAATAAATTATTACAAACTGACTTGAAAACAATACGACCGAGTTGATAACTTGGTTTACTATTATTCCCTTGGTTTCTGAGTGGAACATAAGGCCTCAACAACTCATCTCCACTTTCTTCTGTTTTCTGCTATCCTCTTCATTTGAGTCCACAACTGCCCAAACTCTCTCGTCTGTTCCTCACACGATCTCCTACATCTCAACCTCTCACTGACGACCCACTCTTCGCTTCCCATGGGGATTACACTAGAGGAATAGCCTTCATTGCACGCGATGTCACTCGGCAGCCTCCTGAATACATTCCCGATTCATCTCCACTTTCTCCTATATATTTGTTGAGCGTTCGGCTCTTGGTTAGTTTGTTCCTATAGTTTCTTGCTGCCTATTCTCTCTGGCCATTTGATCTTCGGTATGGAGTCAGCCAGCGGAGGCATCTGTTGATGAAAGTTTGTAGTAGCCTGTTGGAAATCCTTTTCATGACAGGCAGTGCAAGTTTCTGACCCGTATAGAAGAACCGACTTCATATTGGTGTTGGAAATGCTAATCTCGTTCCTTATGCTGACTGTAGAAGATTTCCAAACTGGTTTCAGATTGATGAAGGCGTATCTTGCCTCTCCGATTCTGGCCTGCTGGCTGGCTGGCTGGCTCTGACATCTTCATCCTTGCCATCCGCCTGTAGTAGAAACGGTGTTGGCTACCTAGATAAGTGACGGAGGTAACCTCAGTTAAATCTCTCCCTTTGATGGTGACTGATGGTTTTTGTTGTTGTTGCGGTTCGTTGGTTATCTTCATCAACTCCGTCTTCTCTATGTTCATCTGTAGTCCTGTCTTCACTGCCTATTCAGGCAGTTTGTTGGTTTTTGCCTTCCTGCAAGTCTTTGAGTTTGTGTGACATTAGACATATATCGTCCACGTGCGAAATCCAGATCTTCTAGAGTCTCCTTATCGATCGACCAGCGTATTCCTGACTCCTCGCTCCCAACGCACAGTCTGACGCATAATCCAGTCCACCACAATTGAGGATATCATCGGTGATAATAGGCAGCCAGCTTGTCTTACTCCTGAGTTTTTCGTTGTAGATCACTTGACACGTAGCACTGTTCGTGTGTTGAAGTTTCTCTAGCGGTTTGAAAGATTTATTGGTGTGGACCTAGTGAATTAAATTGCACAGAATTATCCATCGCCTTTAGGCAAATTGTTGGATGATGGCCAGAACGCACATTTCATCCTATTCGGGATTACTCGTCATCTGAATGTGCCTGCATTCCGCAGTGAGTGATGGTGGTCCCACACTGAGGCTCGAATCCAGCACCCATAGTTCCAAACATCAAAGCACTATCCACTAGACCATTTGGGCCACAACAGCCTTTGGTTCTTGAAACTATGGGTACTGGGTTCGAACCTCAGTGGAAACACCATCATTCCTGAGGACTGCAGGTACATCCAGATGATGAGAAGTCTATAACAGAACGAAAGCGCTTTATTCTGGATTCCACTGCTTGCCACCACCCATCAATCTACTTCAAGTCAAGTAATTAGACGTCATCGAAGCATCTGCACAAGGAGCCGACAAGTTAACCTGAAGCCGAGTACTTCGGTCCGATCAATCATCGAGAGGGTCCAAATGGAATTAAATAATCACCCATCACCTCTAATGGTCATGATTGTTGTGACTTTTTTTGTCTGTTCAGGTCATCATTTGATGTCGGGTTAAAACACACCATTTTTGCATGCATGGGTATCAATAGTAATAACAATAAAACAAAAAAAAATAATAAGGGCATACATAAAATAAACTATGCGAAAGTGAGGAATATAATTCAAATATATGACTGAATGAGTTGGTTCACAAACGAAAAAGATATAAAAGGAAGGACATTAGACTAAGATTGATGATTACTGATTTTATTGCAATTCTGTAATCAAGCTATGCATAGATCGATAAAGAGTAGAGGCGTCTATTTTAAAATTTAGTAGCTCTGCGATACCCGATTATGATGTGAACTCAAGAAACCAATCTCTACTTTCTACTGCACAGTCGAAATAAACCGCGTTGAGACAAGCGCTATCACGAAACTTTCCAAAGGCAGGGAAAACACGATTATTCATCAACATTTCAGTGGTTCTACCAAAAAATAATGACATCAAAACTCAAAGCTACTGCCGTGAGGCAGCTGATATACAGGCAAGGTATGTTTCTAAATACAACAAGTACTGTAAGACAAAATTAGTTAAGCAAAATTCAATCGCAAAAAGTACCTTAGAATCAAGGAGGAGAACATTCTCACCGAAAGAGGTGGGATCAATAGCTCTATCCACAAGAGGCTTCAAGTTTCGTTAGCAGTGTTGTTTATTTTTACGGCATGGCGTTGCTAGCCTCATGTCCAACCTTCTCTCCTTATCAGTCTTATTGCTAACTTAGCTGAGCAAAGGAGTGCGTCCAGTGGCCGAGGATCGAACCCCGGACCATCTGCGTGGTCGGTGAGCATTCTACCTCTGTGCCACCAACGCATAAAGTCTAACATGCATGATGTCAATGTAAATGGGAAGCGAATGCTATGCTTAGATGTCGCATCACTGTTCATCAATGTACCACTTATGGAGACTGTGGAATTCATATGCCAACAGATACTAGAATAGAAGTTTGATATCAGAATTCCAGTTAGTAAACTCAGAGAGCTGCTTCTAAGATACACTATGAGCGTACACTTAACATTCAACGGCCTTAATTACAGACAAATCGACGATATTGCCATGGGTTCTCCATCGAGTTGAGTTTTGGCAGATTTATTTCTTGCCAAGCTTAAAAATGGTCCATTGAAACAAGTAATAGATAAAATGGATTCCTATTTTCGCTATTTTTATGATACTTTTACTATTCTTGATAAGAAAGCTGACAAGAATGAAATGATGCACATCCATCGCTCATCTTCATTTGTGAAGAGGAGTCTGATGGCAGACTACACTTCCTTGATATCCGAATGGGCCGATGAGGGGATGGTTCACTCAAGAGAGATGTTTATAGAAAACCTACGTCTGTAGAACAATATAAACATTTCTTCAGTTTTGTACCAATCCGATACAAAATCAATTTGGTTAGATGCCTCTCAAATAGAGCAAAAAGGATCTGTACAGATGACCCTCTAGAAAATCAATTAGAATATATCTAAAATACGCTAGTCCAAGTAGGTAATCCTAGTAGATTTACAAGGAGACACATAAGCACAGGTATATAGGTCAAACAACTAGATAGCTCAACAAACGTATTACTGAGAATCTCCCTTCGTAACTCTGATGATGTCAAGTAAAATCAATAAAAAGTTCTATTTCGTCTCATTTGATTGATGACAGCGGTCACCGACTGAACAGAAGAAGTGCTTTCAAGGTTATCTATCACATTCCATCGAACCTTTTGAGCGGAATTCGAACCGGCTCTTTACACATAGCCGAAGATATGGGAATTAATTCGAGAGGACAATCCTAGTGCCCTTGCATACAAAAGAAGTTTGTTCTACCTTTGTCTCTCCCTTAGCCAAGGTGAATTCTAATCAGAACCCTACCACCCTTTCTAATTTTCCATTTACTTCGTACTTTTATGATATTTATTTAAACTTTGATTATCTGTCCACTTCACCTTTGGTATTACGTAGCTTTTAAGATTTGACCTAATTTATTTATTGAATTGTCTACATATACACAAGACATATTACTACCTTTGTTATCTCCACTTTATTATCCCTATTTTTTTGTCATTATAATCATCATCGTTATATCTGACGTTCAAAACACTTAACACACTATTGAAATTTGATCTACAAACACCGTCATTGGTTACATTTTTCATACATTAAGTTATGTAGAGCAACTCCAATTTGAAGCCACTGCTACTTTATGGATAAGAGACTTTGCGCCGTGTCACGAAGGGCACTTCAAACAAACTACAGACCTTCGTCAACAGCTCTCTTCGCTCAATACTACTCAAGATCAGATGGCCGACCAGAAAATGTCAGCAACAGGGACCTCTGGGAGCGGACCAACTCAGCAGGAAGCGATTGTGCAACAAATCTGCAGGAAGAAATGGGGGTGGACTGGCCATACTCTGAAAAAAAAACCATCATCTAGTGACATCACATACCAGGCTATCGCCCGAGTGGAACCCGAATGGGAAGCGACGAGCTGGTCGTCAGTGCAAGGGTGACATGGCGGAGGAGGTCATGTGAAGAGGAGATGAAAGCATGTGTGCAGACGTGGAGCCAGACGGTGAAAACGTTGGCAGAGAACTGAACGCAATGGAGACGTGCGGCTGAAGCCTAATGTTCCTCTAGGAACTAAAGGAAACAATAATAATATAATAATAAAGCTATACAGATTAGAGTAAAGCCTTAAGAATCCCGTCATAATTATCAGGTGATATGCAAATGTCAAATTAATGATACACAGTGCTGTGGGAAAAAGCGTTTAATAATCACAAAGCTAGTTGAAATGTCTCAATAACTATAAATGAGATAAATACATCGTCCATGAGGGATTTCCCAATCAATTTGTCCACTACATTTTTGTTTTAATAGAAAACTTTCGCCAGTAATAATGAGTGCATATTTAATTCCTCCAGCCACCAATACACAACCCAACACACCTTCGGTGCATACATTTCTGTTGTTTTAGAAGTATGTCGCGCAGAAAAACTGTAGACTTCTCGAAGTACTATAATTTGCTTTCAACAGTGAACGGTTCTTTGTCACTCTAGACAACATTTTCAACTTTCGGGATTCTCCATGAATAAATTAACCATCCTTCCTGATGACTGTGAACGTGATTGGTTGTGTGAAGGAGATTTCTGATGATTTTGTTCGCCCGTATGGAAATTGGTGGTTTTATAGGCTGGATATGTTACCTGTTGAATATGTAACCGATTCTTCGTCGTTAAGTGCAAATAGATGCAAGTGTTAAACTTCTGGGAACTCTTCGGAGTTATTTGTGTTGCCTATATTTAAGATTCGCATATTTTCTTGATTGAGTGGAATAAATACAGGTATCAGTTCAGTAAGGAGATAATCTTACTGAGCTGTGCTGATTTATTAGCTCTACAGCCTGCAGATGACCACTTTCTGAAGACATTTCAACGGCAATTATTTGTTTTGAACACTTTGTGGAGATAGTAAAGTGTGTGAACAGTAATGACCCTCGCCTCTCGAAAAGAATGTCTGAAAACAAGATTACTCATGAGGTGTCAGACAATGACAACTCCACATTTCAATTAATTTATAAGGGAAATCTCAGTGAAGAGTTTGAAGTGAAGGTAGAATTAAGATAAGGCTACCTGCTATCACCGATGACATTCCTAATTACGGTGGAATAGATTATGCAGCATACCATGGAAAGTGAGAAGACTGAAATGCTTTCAGCTGACGTCAAGATTAGAAGATCTTAACTTTGTGGATAATTTTTTGTCTAACATTGCACAAACTAGAAGATTCACAGGCGAAAACAAACAAGTTGGCAGAAGAGGCGGTGAAGATAGAACTTTCGTTGAAGTCTGAAGGAGGTAACCTCTTTCACCCATCCAGTCTACATCATTTTCACTACAGGCACCGGTGATGAGGATTTCAAGGTCAGGAAACATAAGCAGTACTGTGAAATCAGTGTAGTGGTCTAAAGCATTTATTACAACAGACAAGATTTAAATTTTGACACGAGTGCTAAGTCGGTGTTTCTGTACGGCTTAGAGACTTGGTGCATCTTTGAAAGCAGTTCCGGCAGGCTACAGACTTTCATCAGCACTTTTCTTCCATCAATGCCGAAGACTGGACAACCGGCCATGAAGGACAAGCAACAAGCATCCCTGGCAGTCAGTGGATCCCCTAACAGTTTACTGCTCGACAAATATGGCAAGGGAAATGGAGCTAGATTCGACATACGCGGAGGATATTGCACATCAGGCTCTGGGGAGAAACTCGATGGACGGCAAAGAGTGAAGCGTGGGACTGGGATTGATACAGAGGAGGTCATGTGAATAGAAAATTAAAGCCTGTAAGTAGTCTCATAGCCAGCTGAAACTAATGGCGAAGGAGAGACGGCAATGAAAACATGCTCCTGAAGCACCATGCTCTTCTCGGAACGTAAGGAATGAATGGTAGTAGTAACTGATATAACGGTAAACTCAGTGGTGACAAGAGTTTCTAGAAAACTGGTGTACAAACGAAACTTCAGTCGAAAGACAAGTGAATATAGTATCAATTTTTCAAGTATTGGTTTTTGTAGGAACTTTGTTTGATTGGTTGGAGCATTTAATCATGAGCTGACATCAATTAGAGAACCATTGAAAAACCCGTAGACCATCAAGCCTTGTAAACAGAAGGTCTCGTGTTCGAGTTTCGGTTGGTGCATACTGATGAGGAGTCCCAAGAATAGGACGAAACTGCTGTCCAGTACTGCCAGGTTTTCCAGTAGTTCTCTAACCGATGTCAGCTCATGATGAAATCCTTCAACCGATATAGTGTCAATCTACAGCTTACTCGGGGAGGAAAACTAAGGAGAAAATTTAATCACGTAGATCATTGATGAGTTATGTCATGAGAGATGGATGAACTACCAAGACTCGGCGTAATAAATTTCAAGATCAGGTGGTAACAAAGTAAGAAAATCCCTCCCAGCATATAAAGTCGAATAATATTGAGAATTCTATTTGGAAATACGTTTCCCTTCCTAATGAAGCTAGAGTTGAAAATGTCAACAGGATTGGCGACGAAACGTCCACGATCAAATACTGAAGCTTAGAGACAGTCAGACCGTTTACAGAACGCCAATATTTGATTGAGAAGTGTCCACATCGAAGTAGAATTTCATAGCAGTCCCTGGTGGTAACAGAAAGTATTAAGGTCACAGTATATATGATATGTGCGTTGGTGGTTCAGTGGTGGAACTCTCGTCAACCACACGTGTCGCCCGTGATTCAGTTTCCGGTCAACGCACTCCTAAACCTCTCCTAGACGGTGGTAAACCCGGTGAAGAGAGAAGGTTGGGTTGGTTGAGGCTAGTAACCTCATCCCGTAACAGAAACTTCAAAGCTCAAACCTGAACCCCTCTGCCCTACTGCAAACCTAAGGTAACTAAATAAACAAATAACAATAATATATGACCTATTCAAGTATTGGTTTGTAGAGATTTGATTGATTGGTTACATGATTTCATCATGAGCTGACGTCGGTTAGAGAACCATTGGAAAACCTGGCAGTACTGGTTCTCTAACCGACGTCAGCTCATGATGAAATCATGTAACCAATATATGACCTACGTGGTAACATAAACGGTACCACGAAAACGAACGAAAATGAAACACACAATTCACTTTGTAGTGTCTTATAGCTACTCATCCTAATCAGTTCTATATATCGTCTTGCACTTTCGATAGCTTTCTTGATGCCACTAATAATATCAGACAGGTTATATATATTATGGTGTGATTATTTTAAGCCCTCCAAAAACATCGTGATGAACTTTCACAATAGGCCATGTACTTTACAAGCAGATAAATATATTCTCAGAGTTCGGGATATGATAGCTAGCTCGGTCGAGTTTGGTTATTAGGACAAACAGTTCAGCGAAGAGTCCCCTTTCGATGGCAAACTCATTCACTCAGCTGTAAAATAGCAATTATATATAACTATTATTTTGTGTGTGTGTGTGGGTACATTAGGTTTGGCAGACAACAATAAAACTCAGTTAGGGTTATTGTTTATGTCATCAAAATGTTTCAAAAAATGTGACGAATAATCAAATTATAACTAGGTGAGTGGTGGGTGAAGATTAGTAAGTACTGACAGGGGTTACGTGATATGAAAGACCTCCAGAAATGCAGCATGTTAGTGGAAGAGCATGGAGACAAGTGTCCAAAACAAATTATGTAATAGGTAATGTTAATGAAATTAGTGCAGTAACAAAGGTGATGAGTTGTCACAAACAGTTGTTAGAAAGAAGATATCTGGTAATATGAATAGTTTGATGATTGAGTTTTACTCAGGATACACATAGGAACAAAGTAGAGAATACGAAATTACGTAGGAGTTCTAAATAAACAGAAGAATTATAAGCAATTAAAGAACAGGCAAACAAACAAAATTAAGTCATCAAAATCAACAAAGTTGTTACCATGACAGTAGAAATGGTTGAGTGATTCTCTTTTGTATGCACAGCTCCGGTTAGACAATGTGAATGGCCATAGCTTCAGCGACACAAAGAAGACAAAACCGTATTGCCTTTGGTAGGTTATTCGTGACTCTGTAGATTACTTTGAAGCAGGTGGCGTTTGTTGAAATGGAATGATCAGTGTCAACCAGGTGTTCAATTATCGCACTCCTTTTTGCACCTCTATTGGCCTTACGCAACCATGCTGGATGGTGTTCTTGAATCCTCTTGGACAAGGTGCGCGTCTGACTGATTTTGTATTACGTAACTCCAATTACCAATCTTCACCCGTTTAGTTAAAATAACCCTAATCAATTGTATTTTTGTTTGACAAACTTAATGTACACATACACACAAAATAACACACATATATATATATATTTGCGATTTTACAGCTAAGAAAATGAATTCGCTGCCGAAAAAAGACTCTTCGCTGAACACTACGTGTTTTGAGTTCATGATTAGTTCAGCCTCTTAAGTAGGCTCAGTAGCTGTTCAGTTCATAAACAGTTCATAAACTCTTGCATCCTACCTATTCTTCTTTATTGTTCACCATTATTCTTTCCTGGTTTGGTTAAAAAGGACTTTGTCACAATTCGTAGAATGCTGAAGACTGTCAGTAGAGTGAGTGGTGTCCCAGTGGACTACATAGTTAACGTCGTTGTCGATAGGCATTTGACTTCGTGCAGTAAATTTGCTAAAGGGATTTTGTCTGACTTGGAGCATCCACTTCACCCTCAGCTTTCACCTTGCATCTCCTCAGGTAGAACAAGAAGTAACTTCAGAAAACTGTATGCTCGCACGTCTAAGTATAAAAATTCTATGATACCATACTTGGCACGTATTCTATGTGATGAAAATAGCGTCAGGCAAGAATTGACTAACCTTTTTTCATCTAGTAAATAAACAATCTCCTCCATCCATCTTTATATACCTTCAAGTTTTACTTTTATTATTTCTATTATATTTATGGTCCTGTTGCTTCTTGTTCTCAATTTCATAACTGCAAACACCAACTTATCTCTATGACTGCTGTAATTTTTGTTTTTCCCCTCACCATATCATGTAAAGAGAACATCATATTCAATATTTTTAATCATGCAAGGATTTGTATACCGCATCGACAATACTGTGTGAAACAAGCCCACGGCAATTTCCACTTGTAATATTATCATTACCTTAGCTGCTATCATTATTATTATTTCCATTTTATATGCTGCATGTTTTTTATTTTTTTTATATTACCCCTATTGTAAATGTGGAAAAATTTTCTGTGTGATTAATTTTATTTATAATTTGAGGAAATTAGATGCAATATTGTGATTAATGCTGAAAATTCCATTCTGTATCACAAGTACTGTTTTTGGAATAAAGTAAATTATTATTATTATTATTATTAATATTCCATTCACTACTGCTGTACTGGTAACCATCACGACTGATTCACGTGAGTGGTTTTTCAGAAGTTTATATTAGTCACCTGGATGATTAGTGTTGAGTTTTACACAGGTATTCCTAACAACTCTACGTCAGCTGACAATAATTTAACACTTTGGTGAATTCCAGCCTGTCTGAATTGGTTCAATGACAACATAGAGACACAAGTCACATGAGAAATTTTTGCTTTTATTTATTTACTTATTCATCTAGTTACACACTTTCCATATGAAAAAAACACACTTTTTCATTTAAACAAATACTTCTCTTGATAGTTAACAGTGGAATACATGTGATACATTTCGTCCTATCTGGGACTCGTCAATTGAATGTACCAATGAGTGGTCGTGTTCCCACTGAAACTATCAACTCATCAGGCGTCGTTGTAAACGTCAAAGCATTCCCGCTTCTGTGGAAACTCTATCACTCGCTAGAATAACAGCTACATTCAGATGAAGAGTCGCAAGCAGGATAAAACATGCAAATTAGATTCCACAGCTAGTTATCGTCGTCCGAATATTGCCAAACTTGAGAGATAATCACAGCTTTCATATTTAGGCGCTGTGTTGTCAACAAAGACTGATCAACCGGAAATTCAAAATAATTTTAGTAGATGTAACACTGGGGACCAAGTTAAACTTTAAGTACCAGTAACTGCCAATGGAGTGAGTCTACACCGATGACCTTGTATAGACGAATGAGTTTCTACGTGTGAGTTCAAGCATTAATTCCGTCTGAAATTCGGAGAAGACCAAGTTTTCCAGCATTGCTTAGATTTAGGCTTGATTAGAAAAGAAAGAATTTGTTCATTTGGAAGTATCATGAGTGGATATGTGCATTGTTGTGGAATTTGTTTGAGACGAGTTAATGTGAGGCAAGGTAAGCCCATGATTATACTATGTTTTAGGAACACTTTTTGCTAGAACCCATCTATCATTAACCCAGATTTCGCATATTTATGATTGCTGAGTTTTAAAACAGCCTGTGAGAGCTGCAGCTACTGGAACAGAAAATAGCCTCGTTTCGGCAGTTCGTTGGTACCGATACTACAGAGAAATCATATCTTGGAAAATGGAGAGAATTACTTCTGTACTGCGAGGATAAGCTATCATTGTACATGTAAATGAAACAGTCTTATTAAAGAGAAAATACGACAGTCGTCGTGAACGAGTAAATTAGATTGTACGATACCTCTCTATGGAAAAGATTCATCGAGAGAATATCAGATAGAAAGTCAAGTATTTTAACACCCATTATCACTCGACTGGTAAAATGAGGATCTACAGTACAAACAGATGAGTGGAAAGGATATAGCCTCTTTCATGTGATTGGTGCGTTCAAGGTCTGGGAGTTAATGGTTCTTAAAGTTTAACTTTGCTACACAAGGTCTATAAACAGAAAGTAGAGGTAGACCATAAGTATTCCGTAAGGTAAAATAACTACAACAGTGCTGATAAAATTTACTTTGAATTGCTTGAAATTCGGGAGGACAGATAGTCTGCTGGGTGAATAGGGACTGTCATGGGGGTGGTTTTCCACTTATTTTTCTTTGAATCCTGTTATTTCTCATGTTCTTGGTATTCTGGATGAACTGACGTATATTGACACCTAGTCCAGATTACTATTTAAGTCGATTGAGTGGTAAGACCAAAACAGTGATCACAGCTCAAGTAATTGACTGTTAGCCTTTCCTAAGTTATCTGAAGTCGATGGTCAACGACATATCTATTCATTAATCAATAATATCATTATGTTACAGTTTCCTGGTGTGGCCACTTTCTTCTAGTCATTGGAGGTTGTACTGATACATATTCTTATGTGTCTCTATCGCGTTTATCATCCTCGTTAGTTTTTATGTGTGTTCGTTGTGACTATTCGCCCCTTTACCCGCTGTTGTGAACGCTGAATTCCGAGGTTTGTTTAACTGTCTGTCCAGTTGCCCGCCTATTTTGAGTAAGCGAATCGTGTGCAACTAGACAGGACTGATTGGTATTATTTTGTGACTGTTAGTCAGTTTCCGCCGGCAACTGTTATTACAAAAATGATCTTAACTCAGAAGTTATTTTTGCGCTTCTTGAAATGGTTAGTGAACTGTTTAGTCTGATTCAGTTTTGTGGATTTAGAGTGCCAGACAACGTTGAGTGAGTGTATTTTGTTTACAAGAAGTAATTGCCATTCATTCTCATATTTTTGTAAACTAGAGTTGTCTTTGCAAAGAAGACAGGACACCAGGTGCTGAAGATACTCACCGACTGACAACCAACCGGTAGAAGACAAGAAGGAGACTAGGTAACACACACATATTGGGAAATTATATGTACACTTTATACGAAAATCGTCATTCGCAAAGATCCTCCGTGTTGTACTACTTCTACCCTTCCTTCGTATTGTGTTTCTTTGTCCTGTATTCACGTCTCCTATGTTTTGCGACAATGCACTGGTTGATTCGTTCTTTTTGACGTCAAAACTATGTCTCTACTATTTAATATTTTTGTTCCAATGAAAATCTCTTAACATACTACTGATAGATCTTGTCAGTAGCACAAGGCACAGTATAAATTTAGAACCTCATTCAAGAAGTTGTCGAAGGAATATTCTTCGCTGAATCGTTTTGTCCTATATAAGTCCTTGTCAACCACTTTACTATTCTAAAATTTTGTAAAACACACTTACTTGAAAAATGTTTTCAGCATTCTAGAGAAGTAAGCGGGAAACGTTTTAAGCCGGTTGCTAAGTGATTTTATAGAATTTGTTAGTTGTACTTGAGAGTTAGATAGTGTGTCGTACCACTAGAGTGGTTTAATAATCACAAGAAGGATCTGGAGAGAAGGATAAGAATACTTGAAAGTGGACAAGTCATCTTATTCAAGTGAAGCGGGATAGGTTCATCTATTCATCGGGAGTCATTTCAATCAATAGCGTATTTTTAACCCCAGCAATAAACGGATAATAATCGTATTGCATGCACTTGAGTAGTTTCTTTGAAGGCATTTGTGAGTAAATAGGTGAACCTTTCTGTGTCTTGTAATTTCATAAGTGATATTTCACACTCGTAGGTTGGGATCGATCTCACTGGTGTGTAGTACAATGGGTTTTTAATGGAAATCCCAAAGTATGTGATGTTATGAAAGCCTAAAAACCCGTTCGGTAGTAATGGTACCGTATTGTCAACCATCACTCCTTGAGAGCTGAGTAGATTAGAAAACCAACTCGAAGATTTTAATTCGCGAAATATACCCATTAAGACATTGAAATAAGAACAAATTAGTTCAGCGAAGAGTCTCTTTTCGGCGAATTCATTCACTTAGCTGTACAGTCGCAAATATATATACAATTATTTTGTGTGTGTGTGTGTACATTAGGTTTGTCAAAATCAAAATAACAGTTAGTGTGGGTTGTTAATTATATCATCAAAATAATAAAGAGAATAAAATGTGTGATTAATAATCAACGTTGTAACTAAGTGGGGTGAAGATTGGTAAGATGTGAGTAGGGTTACGCAATATAGACATGTTTAGAAAGATTAGATGCTAGTGAAGGAGTTTGGAGACAATTATGAAAATAAACTAGATAATAGGTGAAAAGATTGAATGGGTTAGTTACTAAAAATTGTTATACGAAAAATTGCAAAAAATTTGATAACAAAATGTTGATGACAAATAAACTTGAAATTAAACCCACAGAAGAAACTTCTCCACCACCTCCTACTACCGTGGGTTTAATTTCAAGTTTATTTGTCATCAACATTTTGTTATCAAATTTTTTGCAATTTTTCGTATAACAATTTTTAGTAACTAACCCATTCAATCTTTTCACCTATTATCTAGTTTATTTTCATAATTGTCTCCAAACTCCTTCACTAGCATCTAATCTTTCTAAACATGTCTATATTGCGTAACCCTACTCACATCTTACCAATCTTCACCCCACTTAGTTACAACGTTGATTATTAATCACACATTTTATTCTCTTTATTATTTTGATGATATAATTAACAACCCACACTAACTGTTATTTTGATTTTGACAAACCTAATGTACACACACACACACAAAATAATTGTATATATATTTGCGACTGTACAGCTAAGTGAATGAATTCGCCGAAAAGAGACTCTTCGCTGAACTAATTTGTTCTTATTTCGAAGATTTTAATCCCTAGTGACATGAAAGTTGTACATGCAGAACTCCTTCGCATTCAGGTACTAATGAGCTGTAGATTCATTTTTAAGTGTTTCGTCTGTAATGAAAAGTCATGATAAATGGTGTCTACCAAGTCGGGTGTAAGCATGGATACTCGCTGATGTTAATCGACGGCGGAAGTTACAACTTGCCATTCACTGAATGTCAACTCTGGTGGTTGAATGTTAACAAACAGGTTCACTGTGTAACCTGAAGTTGCTGGATTCGAGATTTCTGGTTGGGTTGTGAGTGAGCACCAATGTCATCACTCTTTTCATTTGTCTTTGATGAATAAACTTGTTTGACAAAATTTGCGAATATGTTTAGCTAGGAAAAGCTGGAATTTCCAGGAAAATACTTTGGTCTAAAAGATCCTTCAAATGAAGGGAATAACGGTACTAAACTAGCAAAGATTTAAAAGAAAACACAAAAACTGTTGCTTAGATACCTGGTAATATTATCATTCAAACGGCGAGAGGCTTGGTACTTGTAACTCGATATCTCCGTATGGAGAAATTATGAACACATTGGATGGAAATCGTCATTTGCATCGATCCTCCATGTTGTTCCAATTCTTTGTCTTCTTTTCGTGTCTCCCATATTTTGCAACAATTATTATTATTGTTTCCTTTAATTCCTAGAGGAACATAGGGCTTCAGCCATGCGTCTCCATTGCGTTCGGTTCTCTGCTAGAGTTTTCACCTGGCTCCAGGTCTAACCACACGCTTTCATCTCCTCTTCACATGACCTCCTCCAAGTCACCCTTGCACTGACGACCAACTCGCCGCTTCCCTTTCGGGTTCCACTCGAGCGATGGCTTGTCTAGTGATGTCACTTGATGGTTTCCTCAGAGTATGGCCAATCCGCCAACTGCATTTCTTCCTGCCTATTTGTTTCACAATCGGTTCCTGGTTGCAATGCAACAATGCACTGGTTCAATTTCTCTCTTTGACGTCAAATCTCTCTCTCTCTCTTTGCTATTTGATAGTTTTGTGTTACTGAACATTTCTTTATATACTACTGATAGAACTTGTCAGTAGCACACGCTATATATTTATTAATAAATCGTATTATAAGTAATTACATCTGCAAATAGGAATAGAATTTGTTTATTCGATAGTAAGGAATAGAAAATTCCATCCTTACTCCCTACTGGATGGATTTCCCGTCAATGACATTCGCCCTAAAATCACGAACTGATGGGCTCGCCATTTAGTCGCGTCCTAATGGCTGCATGGCATACGAGCTAGCTTGCTTTGTCATCTGAAGGTTCTGGGTTCGAACCCTGGCGGGGGGTGCACACTGCCGATGAGTCCTAAAA
Source organism: Trichobilharzia szidati (assembly GCA_944472155.2). Classification (NCBI taxonomy): domain Eukaryota; kingdom Metazoa; phylum Platyhelminthes; class Trematoda; order Strigeidida; family Schistosomatidae; genus Trichobilharzia; species Trichobilharzia szidati. The sequence continues at coordinate 14,388,183 of OX235276.1, read as the reverse complement.
TAGGCTGACTAAATACCTGACTGGCCAGTACTCCAGTAGTGGGTTTCAATGGTCCTCTAACTGAATCCCTACAAACCATTTCTCAGATGTAGACATTGGATCACATGAGTTAGTTTGACAGTGTGTGCATCTGTTTGTGCGTGTGTATGTGTGTGTGCCGTTACAGTCAGATCAATGAAAAAGTACAATGAAAGTACATTGACTCACTTATCTGTTTTCAAACTTTAAACGACAATCATGAAAATAATTCATTTGATTAATTATGAAAATATTTTGTTGAAATCTTGTAGAGAATTGAAAAAAACAACAACAATAATTTAAGTAATTTTAATTACTCACGTAGGTCAGTTTCTCTTAAATTAATATTTATGATTCTGCTTATAATGGTATTTATTTACTTGTCATGTGATTAAAAAAGTTACCTAGTTTTGAAATGAGATAGCATTGCATTGAATATTAATTCTGTCTGATCCGATCAATAGGAGAAATAAGCTAATGCCTGGAGAAAGAATTGCATTCTAAGGAGGCATAAATATCTCTTTAGTACAGGGCGCTGAATATGACCCTTGAGAGATTCAGGTTTTATTCTTAGATGGGGAAATCCCTTTCGTCGACGCTGAATAGACGTTTTACTTTAGCAGTAGAAGGCAAGACACGGAAGCGAAGGTATATTTTCAAGTGATCAAACCGCTATTTACATATATACAGTCAGACGATTACTGGGCATGTGATTTTGTTTTACATTAAATGACATGAAATAGAATGTTCAAATTATATTTCGTTGGAACACATTCATTGGCTGTATCCCACTACCATACTCGTCCCCTCGGCAAATACTTTTGACTGAAGTCGGTTCGATCTTCTTGGTGTTGGCATCTTTGTTTGTTTGTCTTGCTGTATCCAGTTCCAAAGCTCACGGACGTTCACTCGTTTCTCTTTGTTTACATTTGTTACCGTATCTATGTAACCCCGTCTCACAGTGACCATGAGTGGTCCTTCCCACTTTGGAAGCTGTTTGCTTGACCCTGGCGCGCATTCTTCGTTGTTTCGCCTCACACTGTCATATGTTGCCTTCGTCCAACCTCCCAGCAGCGTTCTGAGGAACAGCCTCATTGATGACGGATCTTGGACGCCACTCAGCTGCGCAACAGCCTCAAAGTCCTGTCAGAAGATCCATATGTCTCCTTCGTCAAAAATTGCAGTCCATGGGTTTTCCACTTGTTGGCAGGCAGTGACACCAAATGTAACAGCAGAAGACAAGACACGGAAGCAAAGGTATCTTTTCTATTGATCAAACCGCTATTTATATATACAGTTTTATATTCTTTGACCAATCGCTGAGCGTGTGATTTTGGTTCACACTAAACGACGTGAAATAGAATGTTCAAATATACATAGTATTCTGTTGCTGATGCCGTATTGAACTGTGGGGATATGTGAGAATATTATTCCGTTGGAACACGCTGTCTGTGTAACACCATCACATTACTAAAGTGCTGCAATAATAAACATGAAACTTGTGTTGAGAGATTCCCGTCGACTGCATGCAATCACATAACATCAATTCAAAGTGTACCAAGAAGTGTGACGCACCTAACTTGGTAACCTGGTGACAATCTTGACTGATGGAGTGTAGTCAGCACTAATACGAAGGAGAAGACTTGTGACACTAATTGATTCCTAGTGACAAATTAATGTTTATCAGCAAACATGTAAAGACAGCAACCGAACATTTGTGTCTCTAATTCTAAAAATAGTTCTGAGTGTGTAGTTCAAGAAACAGTTCTCTATACTACAAAAATATATGTAAAGCAAATATGCACACAACATATTCACTTCACAAAAATCGGAATGTACTCATACCTTCTTTAAACATATATAAGGTTTGAGTTCATAAATGGATAAGAGAAAGAGTTAGGTTAAACTGTAAAATGAAACGAGGTGAAAATTGAAGAGAATTCCATTATGGACAAAATCTTATTTTGATAAATTCTCACAGAGTGTTATACAGTAATATTTACTGATGGCAACGTTTTGAGAACAATTTATTATTGCTCATAATCATATCAAGGCACTACTCACACAACTTTCTGAATTCGTTTGCATAATTTCATTATTTCTCATCTATTGATCTGTTTGGTAGTAGTATTTTCTATAACTCTGGTATTGGTGATAAGTCATTCCTCTTGCATGCGTTGGGTGTAGATTCGATGAACAAAGATTCAGTAATCAACCTGTCTCGTTATCCATCTACCTATATTACGTTTTAGAATTTCAACTACGTCCCACTCTATTGCGTGTTCGTGTGTTACGACATGCAGTGCTATTGCTGAGCTTTTTTCCTGAATTAATTATCTTTACAGGGTCAATCATTCTACGCTTGGATAAATTCTTATGTTCTGACAATCTGACTATACCCAATCTACTAGTTTGACCTATATAGTTAACCTCACAGTCATTGCAGGGTATTTTGTAAATTATATTATTTTGTTTAATTGGGTCCACCGAGTCTTTTAGCCTACAGAACTTGTCTCTGAGTGAGGTTGTAGGTTTGAATGCCACCACCCTAATTCCTGCTTTATTAACAATCCTACGTAGGGCCTCAGATGTCCCCTAATTATATGGTATAACAGTAGATGCCTTATATTCTCTCCTATTTATGTTATCATTATTAGTTTCACCAATTCTGATCTTCCTGATGAATTTTATAGGAAAGTTAGTAATTTAACATCAATGCTTCTCCTTCTTCTTCTATCTGTTTAATTTCATCGTTTAGGTTTTTAGTTGTACTACTTAGTGCTACAGCTCGGTTTGTTAGACACTCAGCTAAGCCTGCCTTCACAGACAGATAATAGATGAGATGAATTAAAGTCTAAATATCTACTAGAATGCATTAGTTTTTTTTTATAAACGCTAGTGTATAGTTTACCTTCATCGATTCGTTTTATTTTACAATCTAACACCATAGCTAATTCTCCTTGTTCATTCGCCGGTTCAAATGTGAATTTTATTCGCTTTACCTGTGAGTTTATATGCGTCGAGAAGGTAGAGATATATCCTATTTCTTACACTGTGAAAGTGTCATCCACATATCTCCACCATGTGTTTGGAGTAGGATTAAACGTATTAAGAGCAATATTTTCCCAGCTATCCATAAATATATCTACTATGATAGGGGATATTGGTGATCCCATTGCTACACCTTCTGTTTGTCTATATATTTTGCCTTGGAATTTATAGATAGTAGATGTGAGGCATAACTGAATTCTTAAAATAATTTCCTCAACTGCGCAGCTTCGTCCTATGAATAAGTTCAGGATCTGCAGTTAATTCTGTTCCAACTGCTTCTAAGGCTTCCATATTGATTGGTATATTAGTATAGTGACTAGTTTTGTCAAAACTAACGATTTTTTCATTATTCTCTAATTAAACGTCATTTAGTCTCCTTTTCATCTCATATGAATTAGTTAGTCTAGAGTTTGAACGATTTTCAATGGGACATAATATTAGAACTAAGTGTTTTGATAAATCATAAGTAGGGGTATTTCTGAAACCAACTACTGGTGATATGGAGTAATCTGGTATACGTATTTTTATAGTACCATATATTCTACTAGAGTTATTTGTTTAGACATCAAAATTAAACCATCTGGAGAAGCAGGATTTCTGTGTCACTTACGATTTTCAGTCATCTCACTAGATGATAAACGGTCTAGGGGAATAATACCCAACTAGTTGAACTAAAGGTTTAACGAATACGTCGACAAACTTAACTGTAGGGATGAAAGACAAATTGATACTACAGGGGAATAATCGATACTGACCCACATTGGTGATATATATATATATGTATATATATATATATATATATATATATATATATATATATATATATAGTGAAAATATTCATTCAGACACTATAAAAAATTGAGCAGAGAATATACTTTTCGATAATTTCCTCTCCTGGCTGTACAATTCTATGTATGTTTATATACATAGAATATTCTAGATTAGTAGTCAATAACAATATTAGTGTTTTTTAAATAATATCGATTTGTTAAGTAAGACCACAATATAATTACAGTTCATTAAAAATGCTTAAATTATAATAATAATAAAGTTATAGTAGCAAATAGAATATCAAATAAAATTAGGAAAATTTCCACAAAAATTGAGGACCATTCGAATCTAGATGGCCAAAGTAAGGACAATATCTGAGCTAGCTTCTTTTGAACGCATAAATTAGGCTTCCTAATGTGGATCCCAACAGCCAGCCTCAGCAATATGTGTAGTAGACGAACTCTTAAGGCGAAGTTAAGATGTTTTGGTATGCGGTAAGTGACTTTGAAAGCTGCCTCGTTGACATCAATCTTGTGCTTTGTATCCACAGGATGAGGTGGAATAGAACTATGAATGGATTTTGTTTGTCCTTTACTTAACCACTATGCAGGATGGTGTTCGGAAATTTGACGAGAAACACGCCTAATTGTACGGCTTATGTAACTGACTCTACAGGAGGGGAATATTCTGTGTATATAAACATATATATATAGTTGTAGAGCCCTAAAATTAATTTATCGAAAAGGATATATATTAGAGGTAATAACAATGTTTTCTCGGTATGTTAAAGTTTGACAGTGAGTAAATATACGAAAGTGCCATGATAATATTGGTGTATAGGATTACGACTCACAATTGAATTGGTTAGATATATGATTATTATTATTGTTTCCTTCAATTCCTAGAGGAACATAGGGCTTCAGCCAAGCGTCTCCATCGCGTTCGGTTCTCTGCTACAGTCTTCACCTGCCTCCAAGTCTGCCCACACGCTTTCATCTCCTCTTCACATGACCTCCTCCAAGTCACCTCACCCTTGCACTGACGACCAACTCGCCGCTTCCCTTTCGGGTTCCACACGAGCAATGGCCTGTCTAGTGATGTCACTTGATGGTTTCCTCAGAGTATGGCCAGCCAATCCATCTCCATTTCTTCCTGCCTATTTGTTTCACAATTGGTTTCTGGTGCGTTCGCTCAGTGCCAGAGATCCTGTTGCTGATCTTTTATGGCTGGCCATCTGATCTTGAGTATTGAGCGAAGACAGCTAGCTGTTAATGAAGGTCTGTAGTTTGTTTGAGATGCTCTTTATGACGCGCTGGCCAAGTCTCTGATCCGTATAGTAGCACTGACTTCACATTGGAGTTGAAAATCCGGATATTATATTCATTTTCATGCTGAGTGTTGTTGACCTCCACACAGACTTGACGTGAGTAGTGAAAGCTTGTCTTGCTTTTCCGATTCTTGCTTTGATATCCTCGTCAGTTTCGCCTGTAGTTGAAACGATGCTTCCCAGGTACGTAAAGGAGGTTGTTTCTTTCAGGTTCCTTCCATTTATGTTGATTGTTGTCTGTTGTTGTTGTTTTTGCCCAGGAATCTTCATCACCTCTGTTTTCTCTATGTTCACCTGAAAGAAGTCCTATCTTTGATGCTTCTTCTGCCAACTTGTTGCTTTTCGCTTGCATATCTTCCAGTTTGTGGGAAATCAGACATATATCATCGGTGAAGTCCAGACCTTCGGCGATATATGAATGAATGAATAACTAAATAAATGAATATGGAGGTCAACCTAGAGTTCAATAGACGACATGTGTGAAATAGATGGTCGCGGAAAATAAAGTAAATTCGAAAAATTTGAATACGTGAGAATATAATATGATGAAAACGACATAGGATGAGTTTAATGTTGTCAAAATAGTAGACTAGACAAAAAATGTTAGAACTATGCGATAACATAAAGTGAAGTGAAATAAAACAAAAGTGGAACAGGGAATAAAGAAAGATAACAAAGATTTTATGTGAATTATTTGGTAAAATCAAGACCATGAGAACGAAAGAGGTCGTACAAATTGTTTTTGTACATAACCTTCTGTTTTTATATTATTTACTGCCAAAGTTTCTGTTATACAAAGCGAATGCAGTCTTGCCCCTTTCGGCAAACTTTGTCGGACTAACTTTGTAGACTATATTAAATAATCTGTCGGATGCTGCATGGTCAGTCAGTAACTACAATATGTTGCAATATCGATGAATTAACACCTCTACTTTCTCCTTTGCTTAGCCAAACTGGGAGGTGCTCTCGAACGTGGCAGCGGGATGTGTTCCTCGACGAACGTTCTATGTACCTAGCTCCGTAATAGCAGGTGAACATATCAATACACATAGAATTACACAATCGAGGTAACACCTCCTTAACATTAAGAAAGGGGATCCACTACGCTTCGTCGAGGCCAGTAGCAAATTACGTGGAAGAAATAAGGAGAGAGAGACAAGGTAGCTAGAAAATGTTGAAATTAAACTTAGAATTTAGGGGTAACACTGAGAGTGAAATACTTAAAAATCGTTTGACAAGATCATTGAGAAATACCTTATTTGCTACTGCTTACCGGTGAGGATCACAGATAGGAAGTTGGAAGCTGAGGAACGATTAAGGGTGAAAATTTCGTTAGTTTATTTGTTCACCCGTACTATCACACCTTAGTATTTCCACTCACTGTCAAATTTTAACACACAGACACAAGAAAACTGATTGTTATTGTCTGTTGTAATATTAATCTGACATAATCACTCATTGGGGGCCTGCTTCAACCCATGAGTTGCCTGAATTTCCATCCGAGACACTGCATCTTTACCAGTTTTGATTGTACGTGTGGACACACACATGTACAAAGAAAGGGAGAACTCATCGATCTCTGCAAGTGAGGACTGGCTTCACAGCATATTCCTAAGTGCCTTCAGAAGTAAATAGAGTCCCCAGAACCCATTAATGGTGAAAACATACAACAACCTAGCTGCTCTATTGCGAAACATATTATATGCACGTCTTTTAAACCTATCTATAGGACGTGTTTGAGGTGTATCCTAAAGTTTATGGAAACCCTAGCTGGCAGTTAGGAAGCTTAAACCACCTTTATACGATCAAAGCAACAATTCGTCATCACACTGAACTAACTTCGTTTTGATACCAGCCAGGGTAAATGTACCGTTACCTCCTTTCTTTGGTTCAGTGATCTTCATTGTTATTTTGGCCTTCAGTATTTCCTTTTAACTTGATCAGACTTGTCTATTTTCTCACCTCTTAACTCTTTATTGATTTCTGATATATGTACTCCTATGTCAAATCCGTGTGCGATCAGATTGTTCGAAATGTGTTGTGTGCACAAGTACATAATACACGATTCAGGCAAATTACGTCTTCTTATTGCTTTATCTTAATTTTTGTCGTCATAATCATTCAATTATGTCCCTGGGTGTACATTTTTAATCGGCTTGAAATCTTATTATTTTAATATTATTATTATTCCCTTGTGTTCCGAGTGGAACATAGGGCTTCAACAACACATCTCCACTTTGTTCTCTTTTCTGCCATCCTCCTCATCTGGGTCCACGACTGACCATAATCTCTCATCACTTCCTCACACGATCTCCTCGATATCACCCTCTCACTGACGACCCACTCTTCGCTTCCCACTGGGATTCCACTCGAGCACTGGTCCAGATGGCATGCGATGTCATTCGGCGGTCTCCTCAACATATTCCCTACCCATCTCCATTTTCTCCTAAATATTTGTTGGTCGATCGGTTCCTGGTTGGTTTGTTGCTAGAGTTTCTTGTTACTATTTCTTTCTGGCAATTTGATCTTCAGTATGGAGCCAGAGAATGAGGCAGCTGTTGATGAAAGTCTGCAATCTGTTAGAAATCCTTTTCGTTACACGCTGGCCAAGTTTTTGACCCGTATAGAAATACCGATTTCAAATTGGTGTTGAAAATGCGAACTTTGTTCCTTATGCTGAGTGTAGAAGATTTCCAAACTTGTTTCAGATTGATGAAGGCGTATCTTGCCTTTCCTATTCTGACTTTAACATCTTCGTTGATGGTGATTGGTGCTGGTTTTTGTTGCCGTTCGTTGGTTATCTTCATCACCTCCGTCTTATCTGTGTTCACCACCTGTAGTCCTGTCTTCGCTGCCTCTTCAGCCAGTTTGTTGGTTTTCGCCTGACCGCAAGTCTTCGAGGTTGTACGACGTTAGACATAGTCTGGCAACCTAACATTGTTCATTTCTGGTGGACCAAAAGAAAAATACCTAAAAGGATGACTTTATTCTTTAGATAGAACAACACTGCGTCTGTCAATGGACGTGATCATTGAACGTTTGTTTATTGGAACTGGCAGCCATTGGTGGGCAACTCGAAGGCGCGAATGGTTCGATCGCGTGCAAGTTGGATGACGGTGGAAAGGAACACGAATAAAAGTACTTTATAACTTCATTTGTACTAAACATCTGTTTGTAGACTCTGTATTTTGGGAAGAATAAGAAGTTCAGCAAAGATATCTTTTCGGCGATTTCATTTTCAAAAGCTGTACAATCGCATTTAAATACATAATTTTACATGGAGACAATTGTTGTTTGATTCTACATAATTATGACGGCGAATAAAAGGTGATAATTATTTCCAACTAGATATGGTTTTTTTACGAGAGGCTTAGAAACAAAATTGCGCAGGATTAGATCGGATATCAAGTGTGTAAAAATGAGCATGGAAACAAAATTGAAGTAATGATTTTCAACTTGAGATGGGAGTTAGGAGGTGTGAATATAGATTTGTCTCGCTTTAATTGCCAAACAATAAAAATTCGTTCAAGGAATACTGGTGTTTTTGATTTAAAGTTGAAACGAAATACTTAGTCATTATCGGTTCAAATCGCCTACGTTACAATAGGAACTTAGGGCTAAGTTCCTTGACAGCGTCATATGATGACCTAGAGATGCCTGTTTCACTTAAAACTCCCGGGTGAAGGCTAAATATTCTGCAAATAAACTCTACACTGAATACTATACATACTGTATAAACTTATTGTGTGTGTGTGTGTGCGTGTGTGTGCACTATTCATCAACTCCAATCGAAAGAAGAAAACACGGATCAATAAAAACAGTCAATATAGTAGTGAAAAAAAACAATCAAAGACAATCAAATTCTTCATTGTGACACTTCATTTTTTTGTGATAATATTTTACGATAGTTAAAACAAAAAATAATAACAATAACAATAACAACAATAGCAATACTACTAATATCAATACAGTTATTATTGTTGGGTGTTTATTTACACAATCTAACAAATTTCTATTGTTCCACACAAACGGTGTCTATTGTTCTCTTGATATAGGTATAGAAATACGGCTAGCCTTGTCAAGACGAAAGAAACTGTATGTTTTTTAAAATTCTATATGAGATACACACTATATGCTGAGACACGTTAGTCATATAGTGTGATTTAGCTACTCAATCTTTGTGTAATGGGTGGGTGTTTGTGTTTGTGTGTGTGTTTGTATCTGTGTTGGTGTCTACTCACCATCAGCTGATGTCATAAACACACATATTTATTGTTCTCCTCTCCCCCCCCCTCTCACGCTGTCTCACTCCGTGTGTGGTGTGTTTTCTGCTGTCTAAATACACCCAAGAAAACAATAAAAATGATGGCGGGTGGAAATATTTTCTTTTCTGTATATATCTAAACTTTTTTTGGTTTTTTTTTACAAAGTATTACTTCAGAAATGCAAGTTATTTGTTGTTGTTGTTGTTGTTGTTGGGGTGGATGTCTGTGGTTATGACAGGTGAGGAGATGGTGGAGAGAGCTGTTGTCTAGGCCAATAGGAAGACATTGAAATAAAAGTTCAAATGTATCCTGCATTCATCCATCCATCCATCCATCCATCTAGTCACGGATTCACGTCAAACACAATAAGTGTATCAGTGTGTGCGTGTGTGTCTGTGTGTGTGTGCATGCGTGCGTGGGTGTGTATGTACGTACTCAGATCATCTTTCATCTGATGTTATTATTGCTGATTTCTCAAATACCATTTTTTTCAGTTTTACAGTAGTTCTCTGCCTACCACCATCATTCTATAGTCACTGATGTACGATGATGACGTGTGTGGTGTAAAATATTTAAGTTTGTGTTTGTGTGTGTGTGCGTGTGTGTGCGTCTGTGTGTGGGCGTGTGTGTGTGTGTGGTTGTGTCTCCTCTCCTCCTAATGTCTGCATGTTTTCTGGCTATTATACAACATTTTGATATACACATTTTTATATACAATTTAATAATTCTTGTCTAGTTCAATGTCTTTTCATCATCACTCTATTATTTTTTATGTTGTTGAGTAGTCAGTCAGCAAGTCTACGAATTCAATTTTTTGTCTTCGTTTGATTACACATTATCACAAATATTAACTTTTCTTATAATTATTATTTATAAAGAATAATTACTTGATCACTCTGTTCAATGTACATGGATTCCAGTTCTGATGGTGAGTTAGTTTGGTTAGTTAAAATTTCTGTTTTCCCTCTTTTGGTTACTTTAAATTTTTATTTAAAGCAATAAGAATCGTGTAATGTTGTATTTGCACAACACATTTCGAACAATCTGATCGCATACACGGACTTGTCATAGGAATATGTATATATCAGAAATTAATAAAGAGTTAAGGAGTGATAAAATAGACAAGTTAGGTCAAGTTAAAAGGATATATTCACGGTCAAAATAACAATGAAGACCACTAAACCAAATAGCAGAGGTAATAGTACATCTTCCCTGACTGGTATCAAAACGAAATTTACCAAGGAAGGTGGTTTAATGTGATTTCGAACTGTTTTTGAACGCATAGAGGTGGTTTAAACTTTCTAATTGCTAGGGATTGCACAAACTTTAGGATACTTCCCAAACACGTATTATAGATAGGTTTAAAAGATCTGTTAACGTCAGTTTTATGTTCTGTCTCTATAATATGTTTCGCAATAGAGGAGCTAGGTGAACTGTACCCACCACTAATGGGTCCTGGATATTCTGTTTGCTCCTAAAGCCATTTAGGAATATGCTCTGAAGCCAGCCCTTACTTGCAGAGATCGATGAGTCCTCCCTACGTATGTGTGTCCATACGTACATTCAAATTGGTAAATACAGTGGGATGTGATGTCATTTTTCCCATGTTCGAAGGGCTTAGATAGATATATTGGCTTCACATTCTCAGTTATTATGATATTAGCTGCATAGAAAGTTTTTTTAACAGCAGCGTTCAGTCTTTGTCTAGTTATCATATAGGGTAGCTTGATGTACACGTCTTTCTTAGGGGCGAGTTGGAGAGTGAGTGGGTCTTGGTGTTCTGACTACTTTATATCTCCTGATGAACTTATCTGGATAATTGTTATCAACCAGAGTTTGTGTCAACTTTCTTTCTTCTTCATTAAGTGTGTCTTCAGTACATATTCGTTGGGTTCTACTGAAGAGGTACCTTACTAAGACTCTTTTGTACCGAACAGGGCAGAAACTGTGGTAATTAAGATACTGTCCTGTCCAGGTGGGTTTTCTATAAATAGATCTTTTTATTGACCCATCAAGCCGTCGACTAAGCAATATATCTAGGAAACATAAACAGTTATCTTCCTCTTCTACAGATGTAAGTGATATGCTATTCTGAAGTTCATTCATTCGATTTAAAATTGAAGTGACAGAACAAGACTTATCACTGATGATTACAATATCATCTACATACCTTTTATAAAGTGGCACATTTTATTTTTTTATTACTCCTTTGGGGCTTCAAAACACATCTTCACTTCGTTCTTTTTTCTGCTGTCCTCTTCGGCTGATTGGGTCCACAATTGCCTATAATCTCTTATCTGCTCCATGTCACCCTCACACTGACGACCTGCTCGTCTGTTCCCACTGGGATTCTACTCGAATGATGGCATGCATTGAGCGTGATGTCATTCGACGGCCTCTTACGGTGGAGTGTATGGCCGATCCACCCCCATTTTCGCCTACATATATGTGTTGAGCAATCGGCTCTTGGTTGGTTTGTTCATCGTCAGAGTTTCTTGTTGCTAATTCTTTCTGACCAGCCAGCAATTCGATCTTCAGTATGGAGCTAGCGAAGGCGAAAGCTGTTGATAAAAGTCTGTAACTTGTTGGAAATCCTTTTCGTGACCAACAGATTGAAACTAGCTAGGGAATCATTAAGAACTAGGTTAAAATGGGTTGGCTGTTTCATCCCCATCTCCGATGGGGATCGAACCCTGTGGCTGAAAACTATAAATGTATGTTTAATGTGAATATTACCGGGCAATATACATGTTTAAGTATAGGTTACCGTCTGGAAATTGCTTCCTATGCCTTTTTTCATTCCGCGTGGAATATAGGTAGCTCTTCAAGTTCCAGCTTTAGAGTTCCAGATATGATACCGCTGTTTTAAAGGGTGGGGATGTGGAGGGGGGTTGCTAGCCTCGCTCCCAACTATCTTATTTTTCAAGTCTACTTTCAGCCAGTTGAGGATTATGAATGCTGTGGCCTGGAATCGAACCCTAACCAATATGTATGCTTGGCGAGCATTCTATCACTGGACCACTTGCGCATGTCCTACTATAGATAGAATTCGGGTGGTCTCTGAACTTATTCGGTTCTACGAAATAAATCAACTTGTCCCCACTTCGATTTGACCAGCAAGTACTACTAGTTTATGTGAGTGGTGTTCACTTTACTCATATCAATCAATCTGTGGTATATACATATTGTCATGCTTAAACCCGTTTTTAGTAGAGGCACCAGTAGACCTTCTTGAATAGCTTAGTAGCAAGCAAGTTTTGATAAGTGTCAGATAGCACAACATCTATGTCAGTCAATACTTTCTGCTGTTCGGCTTACTGGTTAACAGTTTTGCAACATTTAACCTTTTAACATTACTATTTTATAGTGTGACAGGTTTTAGTGAATGTTTTGGTAGGTTGGTCAGATGATAGGACAGTGTTTAACTCTTACATATGATAGTTTCTGCTACTAAAATGCTTACGTGATAACCATTAGAGGAGAAAAAGCTGCCTGTCACAGTTTATGCAAGACCTCCAAGCTGGATATGTGTGCATCACAAGGGCGTTATCTTCATTAATTGAAGGACGTCGCATCCTAACCAACAAGTATTGAATCGAATCCATCACTTACTCTTGGAATATGAACTTCTTGAAGGAATGACTTAAAATGCTTCCAAAAATCCCAATTTAATGTTCGTTATTTTTGTTGAGTATAATAGTTGGAAAAAGGTGTGGCATTTGTATCTGTTTGTGCTTTCTGTACGCATCCATGTTGGTCATATTCAGTGATTTCAAAGGTGAAGTTGTCTTTCTAAGATTTTGGCATGACCTTACAGTATGCAGAACTTGTAAGCACAGGTTGTCGAAAGACTGTTTATCTCTTGTGTTATTCAACACTGAGGTTGTAGGTCATTTAGCTAGACAGGTCGAGATCAATCCTTTTTGTGATCTGATCAGACGAGCTACCAGATAATAGAATTAAACTTAGTATAGTGTTGAAGTTCTGAGTGTTGACTATCAATCATCACAGCGCAAACTTCAAAGGTTTCTATGGATTAGCTGGAGATATCTTGTTGTCAGTGAGCTGTTTGACCATATTGTATTTTCATATCCATAAGCCCTTGGGATTCGATAGCAGAAGTAATTGCCGCTCAGTGAGCAGTTAGCATACATTTGAAGATTTATTGACAGAATAATTTGCCAATAATTACTTTGTTTAGTGTTAGACAGTTGAAGGCAGTTGACAGGAAGCTCTGAAAATGGGTTTTCTGATTACTGGCATTCGTCAGTAAGGTGTAGGTAGCTGTGATCTTGGAAGAAATGTTGTCTCTGCTGAGATTCGAACCCTTAGTGTCCAGTGCTACAGCTACAGACTCCCATCTGACCTCCTGTATGACTGTAATGGTCTGCCTAACCAGTGACTATTGTTGTAATGCTAAATTTTGCATTAAGTCAGCTTCGTGTTAATTATAGATTCATTGTTCTTCGTGTTCTTGTCAGTTTAAACTTTGTTCATTTTATAGTGGTATATGTTACTGTTCAGTTTGAGTCGTCAAAAGGTATTGATGTCAATCAGTAGTAATTGCCAGACACATCGAGGTCATCTAATCACAAGATGATTGTATTGCTTGTCTCGAATGGGGGGAAGGTTGCTTGTGGTGTACTTGGGTTGTATATTACAAAACCATAGTTAGCAGGGGTTACTCGGTTCATTTTATGGAAATCGATTGGGTCAGTTCGATGAACTTACCAGGCTGAAGCATGAGTAATTCCCGCTAAATGGTGTTTCTCGATTTCAGTTATACTTCCGTATTATTTTTTTTTAACGGTATGCTATGAAACCTAGAAGGGCACTTTCCTCTGTTGACAAGCGGTTGAATGGCCTTACGTAGATTTCTCAAAGTTGAAAAACTAATCACCCTTCTTAATATATGTGTAAGACTTGGGCACTGTGGTAGTATGTAATTCCATATTAATTTGTTAATTGGATATATCGCACAGTGAAACAGTATTATTCATCACTGGATGACGTTTCGAACACAATTTACTTATTGTTCATAATGATATCGCCAATTATAACCACACAACATCGAAACTTGAGTTTTATGGTCCTCTTTGTTCTCTCCTATTTGTCGTCGTTGGGGTAGTAGAATTTTCCAGATATCTCAGACAGGTGTTGAATCATTCCTATTAAGCGTATTTGCAGTTGATTCGATAAACAAAGCTTCCGTTATCAATCTCTCCCTCCATTCACCCTGTTTCATTAGATTTTAGAACTGTCATCTTATCCCATCCCATACAATTGTATGGTTGTCTGTAATTGCATGTAATGAGTGTTATAGCTGAACTATTCTCTAGATTTTTTATCTTATTCGGGTCAACCAATGTAGATTTTGCTAGGTTTTTGTGCTCAGCTAGTCTGACTGCGCCTGTTCTACTACTTTGACCTATGTATTTGACCTGACAATCATTCAAGCAGGGTATTAGAAGAACTAAATTGTTTTGTTTTAAAGGCTCTACAGGATTGATCCTTTAACCGACAAAGCTTGTTTCTAATTGAGTTTGTGGGCAGTTTGAATGCCAGCCACTTTTATTCTTGCCTGCATTGTTAAGAATTCTCCGTAAGGTTCCCGAGGTTCCTTCTTTGTATGGGATTACTACTGATGATTTAGATCCCTTATTCTTGGTGTTGTCTTGCGCATGTTTGACATGCATGTCGTCATTACTATTACTATTATTATTATCATTATTATTCCTGCTATCACTATCACTACCATCATTATCTATTTCATTTTTACACTTACCTAAATACTTTCTAACTAATTTATCAGGCTAATTATTAGGTTTCAGAGATTCTCTTATATGCCTCACTTCCAGTCTTAGATTTTCTTTGGTAATACCCAGTTTTTGTGCCCTACTAATTCAACATTTCACCAATCCTCCTTTCGCTGACATAGAATGGGCTGATTGGAAGTCCAAATATCTATTTGAATGTGTGGGTTTCCGGTAAACACACTAGTGTCTAACTTCCCATCTTCTTTCCTTTTTACTCTACAATATAACATTGGAAGCTCCACTTCCTGACTTTCCAGTTCATAAGTGAATTGAATTGCCTCCACCTTTGAGTTAATGTGTTCGAAAAATCTATCTATATTTTGTGTTCTAAGTACAGTGAATGGGTCATATACATACCTCCACCATACTTTTGGGGTGGGGCTGAACGTTTTAATCGCAATATTTTCCTACCTGTCCATGAATATATCTGCCACAACCGGGAATATTGGTGATCCCATGGCAGCTCTCTCAGTTTGTTTGTATATTTTCCTTCAGCCATAGCTGCACTCCCGGCATTATGTTCTCTAGTGACACTTTTGTTCTAAGTTCGAGTTCTTGGTCAGAAATGAGTTCGTTTCTGACTCCCTTCATAGCCATATTTATTGGTATACGTGTATAGTGGTGGCACAGTGGTTAGGACTCCCGCCGACCATGCACATGGTCCGGGGTTCGATCCCCTGCCGGCGCACACTCGATATCTATGGTCGGCCTGAATTCGGGCTACCGATATCCATGCTGAAAATTCCATACTTGTACTGAAAAAAATACGGTGTGGAATCAAGCTGTAAATCAAAAAATATATATATAAACTAACAATGTCAAAACTAACCATTTTTTCTTCATTATCTAATTTTAAATTATCTAATCCATGTTTTAGTTCATAAGAATTTGGTAGTCTAGATTTCGAATGGCTTTTAAGGGGATTTAATACCATGGCTAAATATTTAGATGATTCATAAGTAGGCGAATTTCTAAAATCAACTAGAGGTGAAATAGGGTATCCTCACTTATGAACTTTAACAACACCACACCTGATACAGCTTAATTTCTCTTTTCTCATTTATTTGACGTCTGAGAGCAGTATATAGCTTCGGGCTTCAAAGTTACAGTAGCAGTGGTGTTGTTCTAAAGGAACAGAGTTGATAATCTTACTCCATCCCTCTCCTCTTTTCCGGGCGTACTACGGGCTAGGCAAGGTTAGGGGTGAGTTGGCTAAGAATTGAACCCTGACCCCCCCACTTGTCTGGCACACCTTTTACCAATGAACCACCTAACACCAACGAACTTTCTAGAGACTGATATCCTAAGAAGACTAATCTTCCCCTCAAAATTATGTTTATTATTTCTCTCTTCGCTTGCTTTGTGTGGTACGTGCAGGGAGACTGACAACTCGAACTGTTGCACATGTGTGCAAAGTTCAATGTTGAAACCAGTCAGTATTTTTTGTGTCTCTTTATGGTCTTCTATAATCTTGTAGTCATGATTTTGACTCTTAATGTAGATCCCACTCTGTGACTTTTCTCAAATGAACTTACGGGAAATCGGTCGATCAAAATTTTACAGATGTCAGTACCATTCTTTTAGGTGAAACCTCAGTGTTTCTCACTTTTGAACGATTTATATAAAGGTCGAATATAAGAGAATCGGTAACAGACCTTTCTATTAAAGCGAAACGCATCATATTTATACATTTTTTGCCACATTAAAAGTCAGCTAGGTCAGTGGACAATAAACTGTTCTGATTGGCTGTCGGCCGACTCGAGGCTAAACAAAGGGACGAGAAGTTGTCCAATGAAATTATTTCAAGACCACAACGTAAACTAAATCCAGATTTGAAGAATAAACACTTCTATCCCTGAAGCCATTGACTTATAATGTTGATTTTCATCTTTAGTCGCTTTCTATCAATCTGGATCTATTATATAGCACATGCCATAAATGGAAATAGTCTTCCACTGGCGTTAGAATATTAGGGAGAAACAAATTATCTTCTCAGGTGGTATTCATATTCATTAGATTACAGTCTGATTGTTCTGTAAAGTTTAAGATCGTTGTTCTATCCTTTAGTGTGAATCACCATTTTTCGGATAGTAAAACTAGGTCCATGGCAGATACATGAAGTGAACAAACTGCTTAAATACAAGTAATATCTGGCTTTCCCCATGCATATAGGGAGGTCTTTTGCGGTACAGAGCAGTCGGGAGCATACTGCAGATTTTCTTTTACTCTGTAAATGACTATAAGTGAAGAGTCCGTTGAAGAGTTGTGATAGATGTTGACATGATGTTTAAATATAGACCTTCAGTTAAAACCTCTACCACATCTTTGAAGCCATTGCTGAACTTCATGTTTCCTCTCGAATGTTTGCCGGTATTTTTGGTAGAATTAATAGTGAATAACTCGAATTTTCTACAGTTGGTTTGTAAGGATTAGATTTGCTTTTACGAGTTGGTCACGGATTGATATCAGTTAGAGAACCAGTGAAAACCAGAGAGTACTGGACAGCTCCTAGAAGTTAGAATTCATGAGCCATTGAATTGGGTCCCAGTGGCTGAATGATATACGAGCTAGCTTGCCTTGTAACCAGAAGGTCCTGTGTTCGAACGATGCCAGTGGGTGCGTACTGCCGATGATTCCCAAACTAGGGTGAAACAGCTGGCTGTCCACTACTCCAATGCTGGTTTTCAATGCTTCTCTAACTGATGTCCATCCGTGATCAACTCGTAATAACTGGAATGTTTGATAGCTTTTAGATAAAAGACCGTTTTGTCACTGACTAATGCAAAATTAAACTTTTGAGTAGACTTAATATTCCCTACGACTACGAGTGCTGCTGATGGCTAACCTTAACGCATTACAACTTTGAAGGTGTTTTTGAATTAACTGTGTTCTCTAAACTGGTTGTTTTAATTGAGGAGCTTCTGTTGCCCTTCTAGACAGCATGGCTTCCGCGCACGTTTGCAGTATAAAATGAACTGATTTCAATTCTCCATGAACTATGGCATAACTGTGTATCTATCTACCTACTGACAACCACTATCGTGATTCATTGTTTGTTAATCTACGTCGTCTTTATTGATCATTTTTGTTGACTTGGAATTTGAATTTTCTTGTCATGTGATTTATTTTGTTTATTAGTTGGTAAATTTAGTCTATAATAGTGATGTGTTTGTCAGTCTCTGATTGATTCAGTCAGTCTCTGTCTGATACATTTGAGTACCAGCCTGATAGTAGTTCCCTGGTATTACTATCTGGTGTTTTCTCTATTTCAAATTTCTACATTATCCCGATGGAAAAGTTGCTCTTACTTAATCTTCAACCTTCACTTAAAGCCTTTAACGATCCCAAACAATTCGCCTACAAACACAGCAGAAGTACTTTAGATGCAGCTGCAGTCTTGTATCATAACATTGTCTCCAGCTTAGACAAGAGGGCTAAATTTTTTCGCTGCACCTTTTTAGATTATACATCTGCTTTCGGCTCAGTACCTAGGGACATTTTACTAAACAAGCTTGCTGAAACTCAAACTGACTGTTGGGTTGTCAAATGGCTCCATTCTTATTTCTCAGGAAGAAAGCAGTACACTGTATGTCAGGGAAAGTCATCCACTTCATTGCTTACTGTGGCTGGTGTCCCTCAAGGCGCTGTCCTTTCTTCATTTCTGTTTTCTTCCTTCTTGCATGACTTGCCTCACTCTGATGAAATGAACTTTGTTAAGTATGCCGATGATCTAATTATTTCAATGTCTGTTAACTCTCAGCTTGACTGCACTAAAATAAACAACTTTCTATCAGGAATTAGCAAATGGTCTTCGTCTAACGGCCTTAAACTTAATCCTTCCAAATGTCAGACTGTTAATTTCAGTTTCCGATGTAAACGAAAGTTAAATGAAGCCGTTGGTTCCTATGACCCTTGCAAAATCGATGATACTGATATAGAAACCAAGTCTGAAGTTAAGTATCTTGGATTAATTCTCTCTTCTGACCTATCCTGGTCCTCCCATGTCTTAGCGATTTCTAAAAGAATATTTCATCTGACTTTTTACATTAAGAAGTTAAGGCACTCAAGCATAACTCAACCCCTCCTCCTCTTACAGTTTGTCAACTCGTGCATCTTACCTATTCTTCTTTACTGTTCACCCTTATTCTTTCCTGGATTGCTTAGAAAAGACTATGTCATACTTCGTAGAACTCTGAAGACTGTCAGTAGGACGAGTGGTATCCCATTGGGCCATATCGTTGACATTGTCACTGATAGGCACTTGATGTCATGCAACAAATTCGCTAAAAGAATTTTGTCAGACTCTGAGCACCCACTCGACCCACAGCTCCAACCTTGTGTCTCCTGAGGTAAAACAAGAAGTCTTTTCAGAAGACTTTATGCACGTACGTCTAAGTATAAAAATTCCACTATACCATATTTAGCACGTACTTTATGTGATGAAAATAGTGTCAGGCATGAACTAACTAACCTTCTTAGCACCACTAAATAAACCATTTCCTTCACCCTTAAAGCATCAAACTTTATTGTTATTGTATTTCTTATATTTATAATCCTCTCAATTTTTCGTTTTGTTTATTTTATTTTTCATAAGTGTGGACATAATTTTAAGCTGTATTATGACTGTTAACTTTGTATTTCACCTCACTATACCATATCAACAGAACATTAGATCCAATAATCTATAATATGCTAAAGTTTCCAAACTGAATCGACAATACCGTTTGAAACAAACTCACTGTTATTATTATTATTATTATATATTTAATAATCTCAATTCGTACTTCGAATATTTTTGACTTTATGTCGTAAATGTGGACAAATTTTTCCGATTAATTTTGTTTTAATTTTATTTATATTTTGAGTAAATCAGATGCAATATTGTGACAAATACTGAGAATTCCATTCTGTATTATAAGTACTGTTTTTGGAATAAAGTAGATTATTATTATTATTATTATTATCAAATTCGTGTCCGTAATTATCCACATGCATCGACATGAATGAATATATATCGTGCATAATATCAAATGAAGTAATTGTGCTAGCTGGCTGGCTTGTGTGCTACATCTATTTCAAACGGTTTTAATATTCTATCTGTTATTTTAGAGATATACTTTGTAATTGGTAAAGTGAACTTTTTTGTGGTCTTTGATGTTGGCTTGTTGTTGTTGGTATTATGACTCGAGTTTAAGCACCTTTCGATGAAATTATGAGGGAGATATCCATTCTTTTTGAAGACACCTAGCAGGTATTTCTCTTCCATTCTCTTCAACACCAGAGTGTGTTTAGGCTCTTTTAAACAAAGTCTGCACACAGTTTCTTTTGTGGGTCATTGAGTTATTGCTATTCTAGTTGAGTATTTGGTCTGTGTTAGTTCTCATGATTAAGCCACCTCAGAATGGAATTCTGTTGTTTAATTCTTCTCCCCCCCCCACTCGTAAAGAATTTGTCACTAGCACACTTAGCTAGTCACTGTTGCTGAATCTCTTCACAGACAGATATATATGAGTAAGATACAACTGCTTTGAATTGAAGAGGCTCTTCGTCCACCATCTTCAAGTAAAGTTGTAATCGATGGCAGTATATCACAGACGCAGTCTTATTCCTTCTCAAGCAAAAATCAATCCCTTATGATATTTTCCTCTCATCTTCATAAAAAAATAATTGCGTTACAACATTTTGCAGTGAAAGGATATAACTGAATGGATAGAACGATAAGAAATCGGGAAAATTTGATGTATTTTGTGTTGGATGGAATTTCGAGGTAGCGCAGCATATCCTTCTAAGCTATGAAGCGACAGAAGGGCTATACTTTTTCAAGTGAAAGTGGGCATAATTTCAACCAAAAATTAGAATTTGTAAGATCTAAGGCTAGTGTTCATCAATTCTAGAAATGGTTTACTTGGTTGATATGACTATATATCATACTATTATTGTTTCCTTTAGTTTCTAGAGGTACATAGGGCTTCAGCCTCACATCTACATGGCGTTCGGTTCTCTGCCAACGTTTTCACCTGTCTCTATGTCTGCCCACTTGATTTTATCTCCTCTTCGCATGACCTCCTCCTCCATGTCAGCCTTGCACTGACGACCAACTAACTCGCCAATTCCCATTCGGGTTCCACTCGAGCGACGGCCTGGAGTATGATGTCACTCACTTGATGGTTTGTTTTCTCAGAGTAAAGCCAAACAACCTCCATTTCTTCCTGCACATTTGTTGCACAGTTAGTTCCTGCTGGGTTGATTCGTTCCCAGAGATCCCCGTGTTGCTGATCTTTTCCGATCTTGAGTAGTATTGAGTGAAGACATCTGTTGATGGAAGTCTGTAGTTTGTTCGATGTGCTTTTCACTTGTATATCTTCCAGTTTGTGGGAAATCAGACATATATTTATCACTGACTTGGGTCAACTTGGGCATGTAAATCCAACAATATATACAATTATAGATATTAGTTAGTGTTAAACAGTCACAAAATGCGAAACAGTTAGTTATAGGTATCAACAGTCAACAAGATTATATCCACAGATTCAGTGTTTTAAGGTAAACGAATTACAATAAATTCCACAACTTCCTAGCCGGAAACACCAGAGAAATGAGAATTTTATGTAATTAAGCAAATGTATATAGCACTGATCCAAAAGCCCGCTAACAGTGAGTGTTACAAGTTATTATTCATCTCAATTTGAAGTTTCCTGCTGACTGATTGAACCGAAGTGCTTGGTCTCTGTCGTCAACCGCACTTTGACCCAAACAGTCAACGAGAAATTTCACAACAGGTAATGGCTCTAGTGGCTTGAGTGGTCTAGTGGATGACGCTTTGACGTTTGAAACGATGCCTACTGGTGGGAACATTATCACTCACTGGGAATGCAGGTACATCCACTAGATGACGAGCCATTCGCAAACAGGACGAAGTGGGCGTTATCTTGGATTCCACTGGTATTTACCATCCACTAATAAACATTAGTATGTCAAAGGTGGTCTTTCAATGAATGATCTATCTACATAATCTAAATCTCCAAATTTTTCTCAGAATAGACATAGAACAGTCAGATTTTATTGTAAAATTGGCTTCTATTTTACTAAACAGTTCATTCAATGAGTCATCTAATAGCCATTAAAGTCTCATTCGAAATGAATGACTGGTTTTGATTAAAACACTTTGACTACTTGTTATTGTCAAGTAGTATAACAAGTTGTCGCTAAAATAGTTGAGTAAGAAAATACTTGCAGAAAATGAATGTTGGTAAATCAATAACAACATTCGTAATGACTTTATTCCAAACAGTATTTTTTGGTACAGATATGGAATTTTCAGCACATTGTAGTACAGTGTTGCATCGAACTTTCTCATTACAGGTGCAGTAATTAAAACAGGACAATTACATCGACAATATTGTTCAAAAAGAATAGGAATATAAAATTAAATTGGGTGAATATAACTATAAAAAAATGAAATTAGGGCCGTTTACTTAGAGTTCCGCAGTACGTTGGCAGTTTCGTGTCTTACACTTTTCTCACCACATAAAATGATTCCCGGCCAAATGATGTATTGTAGAGTGTTTGTACGTAGTCGTCCAAGAATATATAGTCTTCTAAAGCTTCTTCTAGTTCTACGCGATGAGATGCGAGGAGGGAGTTGTGGGTAGAGAGGATGCTGAGAGTCTGAAGAGATAATATTTGCTAATTTATTGCAGGAGTCCATGTGTTCACTGTCTACAGCAGTGTTAACGAGCTGGTGTAGTGACATCCAACCCACCATACTGACGACTTTTAGTGCCCTTCACAGTATAACATATTCTTTCTGAAGTAGCCCAGGAAAGACTAAGGGGGGAGCAGTACATAAGAATAGACAAAATACGAGAATTAACAAACTGTAACATTAGAGATGGAATGATACCAGGTCGTCTTAACTTCCTCAGGTAGAACATGAAACAAAATATCTTTCTAGAAATTAACATGATGTGGGAAAACCAGGAAAGATTAGAGAAAATAGACATTCTAAGGTATTTAACATTCGACAAAGTTCCAGCTTCTGTACCATCTATGATAATGGAATCATGTGAAGTAATCAGTTCATGTAAGTCACTTTTTCTTGTGAAAGTTAAATTAACCACCTGATATTTGGAGGGACTAAGCTTAAGACCATTTGACTAGGACCACCGAGTAATTTCTGATAAAAAGTTATTCATTTTGGAACAGGTATAGAAATTGTCAGGTCATCTGCGTACCTGTGATTCCCAACAATTTGACCACTTTTCCTTTTTACTTCCAATTCACTAGTACTGAAGGCTTTCAATGAATTATTCTTTACAACCTAATACATATAGAATTCTATACATTCACATTGTTTCAAATGTCTGCGTCTAATATTTAATTACGTAATTGTAAAGCCTGAAGAGAACTTATCGAAAAGATGTATTCACTTGCTTAAATCGTGTTTTATAATTCAGCATTGGGTTGTATCGACCAATAACTTTTAAAAGTACACTGCTGCCGGTTATGAGACGAATGTCTACAATATTTGAGGTTTCAGAGAGATCTTGTTCCAAACTCATATTAGCACGCAGCCTGAATCCTTTTAATGAGAAACATCAAGGGTCATATGGATTCAAAGGATCTAATACAGTTAGTCCCACAGGAGATCAGTCGCTAGCCCGAATAACTCAATGGCTGCAGCACTGGGTGGTAACATGGATTTGAATCTCAGAAGGGACATAAGTTCCTCGGAGACTGCTGACTGGTGAGTGCCAACAAGCACAAAACCTAGGTCCAAGGCTTTCTGCTGATTGCCTCCAATCATTTAGTATTAGGAATTCTCAGTGCACTGAACCGTGATGGAGAGCCACCTGGTGACATGTTAGTCACATTACCAACTTGACTGGTGGAATTCTGACTGCATGAAAGATAGGAGGACCAGACACATTACACTGGTTACTAAGTCGTGTCCAGTCAAAAATGCCTTCACTAAGAGAGCCACTGAAAACCAGGCAGTATTGAATTGCAGTCTCACCCAATTCCGGGACTCTTCATCAGTGCCCACCTACGACTTCATCAGGGATCGAACTCAGGACCTTCAGGTTACTGATGTTTTTCAGCAGAGAATGAAAAAGATGAAAACCTATGACAAAGCAAATATAACTAGATGTCTGTTAGATAAAGAGACTTCTTTTGTATAATTAACTTAGACTATTCCATGTATATAATGAGAATTCTTGCAGTGCAGATAAGATGGTGGCATACTCTCTTAGCAGATTTCTTTTTGCTTTGTGAATGGCTTTAAATGATAGGCTAGTTAAGATGTTGTGAGTGGCTTTAGCGAAATGCTCAATTACAGCACTTTCGACTGAACTAATGCCTTCATTCCGTAGTTGTGATGAGTGATGTCTTCTAACTGGTTTCAAAACGGCACGCATAGAATTCCTCAAATAACTAGATCCACAAGGGAAGGTGAACTGATATACACACACTGAAGTGATCAAATGTCGGAACTCGTCCCTCAAGTCGCCTAAAAGCAGTGGGCAGCTGGAGAATATCACTTTCGGAGGAGCGTTTGTACCCACCAGCAACTGGCATGGTATCTAAGTTAACCAGAATCTATAATGCGTCATTATACTGGAATCTATATCCAAAAAACGAATACTTACACGGGTCAAGTTGGTTTACGTCGCTGCCAGTTTGTCTGAATCTTTTGATCCAGTCAGTTTTTCATTGGCAAGGAGTCAGCATGGGCAAAGGATATCGGAAACACTTAACGTCTTAAATTTTAGGAGTGAATTCACGGCTTACAATGGTAAATTGCTTAAATAAGCCACACAGTGGTGTATTGTTTGGCCCCCAAACTACCTAATTGCAGTTAATATAAACTATGGGCACTGGGTTCGAGCCTCCGTGGGAACATCACCACTCACTGCAGAATGCAAGTACATCCAGTTGACGAGTCCCAAATAGGACGAAATACGCATCCTAGATTTAACTGCTAGTCACCATCCACCAATTAACTTCTACTATAAAGTGTGTTAAATAAATCTGTCAATCAGTGGAACTCACTAACACAACAGGCATTTTTAAGGACAGCTTAAGTCATATTCACCTGACTCAGTAACGTGAGTTAAAACTGTTCAATGAAGGTCATCTCATGAACCTTAGATAATTATCTAAGATTATTGTTTTTTTACTTTTTACTAAGAAAAATAAGAAAAGTGAAACTTCTAATCAAATAATATTAATAGTAATAATAGTAATAATAATAATTCATTGAGACAAAAAAATGTATTGACATACATAGAAGTGTATTGACAACACACTGGTTGAGGTGATACAACCCAATCTGATTGGTTGATACAATGACCTTGGCAGTTTAACAAATTTTTTTAAATAATAGAAATCATAAAAATCATCAGTAATAGTTTATTTTTTAAATTATCATAATTATTTTCATGATAATAATAACTAAGCTATCGCGAATGCGAGGAATAAGTGATATGTAATTGGTGTTGTTTTTATAGGTAAGTTGAACAGATACATTTAATCATCACTGGTTAGTTTTGTTTTAATTGTTGTTGGTTATTGACTGGCGGTTGTTTAAATTTGTAACTAATTTTATGTTTGCATACATATAAAAGCTTATGATAGAGAACTTCACTGTACTGTAACTCACTTAATTTATCTCGAATTCAGTTCGGTCTCAAATCTAATCTTCAAGATATGTAGGCGACGGTAGGACTGTTTGATTTGCGTCTCAGATCTTTCTGTGATGAGGAGTAATTTAGGAAGTTTGTAGCTCAGTTAGATGTGTTTTGGTGTGGTGTTGTGTTCCCTGAGCTAGATGTTTCAAGTGCGAGGCTTATATTGCCCTTCTGAAGAACAGATCTTTAAAGATAACTTGATTGGAAAATGAGTTTTCCCGAATTCCTTCTGATAGCCTTGACTGCGACTGATTGTTTCAGAAGTTTTCTAATTCTCTCTGTCGCCTATTCAGTTATCTCTTGAGAATTTGAACTCTTTGCCCAAGAATTTTCCAAACGTATGTTTACCACTTTATGATAAGCTGTTATTACCACGTATGTACTAGTTGGGCGTCAGTGGCACGGTGGTGAAATGCTCGTCATCCACGCCACATCTTCTTTCGAAAGAGTTGGAATATTAGCAGTTGGCAGAGTAGTTTGAACCATCACTGAGTGATTCCATATTAGTTTGTTTATTAGATGTATCACACAGTGAAACAGTACCATTTACTGCATGACATTTCGAACAAAATTTATTGTTCATAATCATTCCATCAATTATAATCACACGACTTCGAAACTTCAGTTTTATAGTCTTCTTCGTTCTCTCCTTTTTGTCGTCGCTGAGGTAGTAGAATTTTCCAGATATCGGGGACAGGTGATGAATCATTCCTATTACACACGTTTGCAGTTGATTCAATAAACAAAGCTTCCGTTATAAATCTCTCCTTCCACCCTGTGACATTCGATTTTAAAACTGTCATCTTATCCAATCCCATCCAATTGTATGGTTCTGTGTAATTGGATGTAGTGAGTGCCATAGATGAACTATTCTCTAGATTTCTTATCTTATCACGATCAACTAATCTAGATTTCGCCAGGTTTTTATGCTCAGCTAGTCTGACTACTACTTTGACCTATGCATTTAACCTAACAATCATTCCAGCAGGGTTTTGATAAAGTCTTACAATGTTATACAGTTATATTTACTGATGACCACGTTTCGAGTACAATTTACTGCCACTCATATTCATATCAAGACACTACTCACACAACTTTCTAACTTCGATTATATAATTCCATTATTTTCCATCGCTTCCGGTGTGAGTGATGAGTCATTCCTATTGCACCTGTTGGATGTTGACTCGATGAACAAGGATTTAGGAATCAATCTCTCTCTCTCCACCTGCCTACATTATTTCTTAGAATTTTGACTCTATCCCACGCTATTGTGTGGTTGTGTGTTAATACATGCAGTGCACTTGCTGAGCCTTTTTCTGAGTCGCTTATCTTCTCTGGGTAAACCATTCTAACCATAGCTAAATTTTTGTGTTTTGACAATCTGACTAACGATGATCTACTAGTCTGACCTATGTTTTTGACTAAACTGACAGTCACTGAAAGGTATTTTGTAAGTCATATTATTTTGCCTAATTGGGTCAGCAGGAGCAGTTAACCTGCAGAGCTTGTCTCTGAGTGAGTTTGTAGGTTTGAATGCCACCTTAATTCCTGTTTTATAAAGAATCCTACGTAGGGTCTCAGATATTCCTTCTTTATATGGTAAAACTGCAGGTAGATGCCTCATATTCTCTCTTATTTATGTTATCATAATTAGTTTCACCATTTCTGATCTTCTTAATGAATTTTATAGGATAGTTAGTAATTTAACACCAATGCTCCTTCTTCTTCTCTCTGTTTTATTCCATCAGTTAAGTCTTTTGTCGTACTACTTAGTGCTACTGCTCGGTTTGTTAGACACTTAATTAAGCCTGCCTTCACAGACAGATAACGGATGAGATGAATTAAGGTCTAAATATCTATTAGCAGAATGTGCTGGCTTTTTACAAACGCTAGTGTACAGTTTACCTTCTTCCGTTCGTTTAATTTTACAATCTAACATATCTAATTCTCCTTGTTCATTTTTTGATTGAGAGTCAAGTATATTCCTTCTACTAGTGAGTTTGTATGTGCGAAGGAACTAGAGATACGTTCTGTTTTTAACACTGTGAATGAAGGTGTAATCCACACATCTGCACCATATTTTTGGAGTAGGATTAAATGCTGTGTTAGGAGCAATATTTTCCCGGCTGTGCATAAAGATACCTGCTACGATTGAGGATATGGGTGATCCATCCCATTGCTACACCATCTGTTTGTCTATATATATTTTGCCTTGAAAATTAACGATAGTATATGTGAGGCATAACTGAATTCCTAAAATAATTTCCTCAACTGAGCAGCTTCGTCCTATGAATAAGTTCAGGATTAGCAGTTAATTCTTTTTCAACTGCTTCTAAGGCCATAGTGATTGGTATATTAGTATAAAGACTAGTTTTGTCAAAAGTAACCACTTTTTCATTATTCTCAAATTGAATGCTATTTAGTTTCCCTTTCATTTCATATGAATTAGTTAGTCTAGAAAATGAACGATTTCTAATGGGACATAATATTAGAGCTAAGTGTTTGATAATTCATAAGTAGGCGTATTTCTGAAATCATCTATTGGTCATATGGGGTAACCTGATTTATATATTTTTTGTATAAGCATATATTCTCCAAGCATTATTAGTTTTAAGCATTAAATTAAGCCATTCAGACCCACCCAAAATGGAATTACCTTTTGTTGTTCCTTTAATTTTTACATTTCAACATAAACGATTCTCCTTGTTCATTTTCTGACTCAAATGTAAATTTTATTCCTTCTACTGTTGGGCTTATATTTGTATGAAGAAGTTAAGGGTGGTGTGTTCGGCATTTAACACCATGAAAGTGTCATCCACAAATCTCCATTCTATTTTCCCAACTATCCAAAAAATTATCGGATATGATTAGAGATACCGATGATCTCATCACAACCGTTTGTGTTAATTTATTTACCTTAAAATTCGAAGACGATTTCTTATGGGAAATAATATTAATGTTAAGCGTTTAGATAAGTTATATGTAGGAGTATTTCTAAAATCTACAATTGGTCTTATAGGCTAACATGGTTTATGTATCTTAATAGCATCACATAGTCTATTGGCACTGTTAGTTTTAGGCGTTAAACTAGACCACTAATATTCACTCAGCGACAGCATCATTCGAGGTAACTCGTCACAGGCATTTGACACATTCGGTAGTAAGTGATCGCATTAAAATTGCAAAGTCTTGTGGGATAACGCTGCCGATTTCAGTTAGTGCACCTTGTTGAAAGATAAACATCGACGAGAAACTTATCCCTACCACCCCCCACATTGAGGACCTCATAGTTGACCGACGATACTTTAAGGAATTTCTAAGGTGTCGACCGAATCTAAAGTAATCTCTTGTTTTTAGAATGTTATCAGATTACTTAAGAAAGTGATGAAATTCGTGGATGAGTAAAATTCATTGAAATGGCAATATGAACAAGCTACATTACTATTATGTATTATGTACTTCACACTATTAATTCTCCTTACATTAAATTTTGTGCAAAGCATAAACAATAAACAATTTGGGGATTGACTGAATTCAGTTTCATTTTATGCGCAGACCATTTCATTTTATGCAGACCAAATCCTGAATTACAACAGGAACAATCCAATAGCACACAAGAGGAATTACATACAAACACTATTCAAGACGGCTAGGACTCATTGCAGCACTCCCACCTCAAGGAAAATTGAAGAAAAATATCTCATGGACGTCTTCCAAAAGAATGGATATCCACGGAATTTCATCAAAAGACATATACCCCCAAGCCAACTTATCAAACCAAAAGCCCCCAAGGAAAGCACAAAGAAAATTGCCCTACCACATATATTAAGGACATCTCAGAAATCACTGAAAGACTCTTCAAACCTTTAAGAATTGACGTCGTACACAAACCAACAAAGTCACTTCACTCAATTCTATGTCAACCAAAAGACTCAACAGCGAAGGAAGATAAAACCAACATCATCTACAAAATAGATTGTATCAACTGCGAAAAATACTACTTTGTCCAAAGTGGACGTCCCCTTCGTCTTCGTATCCACGAACATAAGCTAGGCGTCGAAAGATATGATATCCACTCCCTCATATCACTACATACAGAAAACCACGGACATCAATTCGACTGGGACAACGTTCAAATATTAGACAGAGGAAACAACAAGAATGCTAGAGAATTTTTAGAAGCTTGGCATTCCAGTGAATCATCAATCAATAGACACATCGAGATAGACAAATATATCAACCGATAAGGAAGAAACCTCACACACAAAGGGTCAAAGTTCAAATCAAAGAAACAATGAATTACAATACAAATAACCTAGAAGGTGTGAAAACACACAAAAACAACCAATTAAGTCCAAGTTCACCAGGAGAGATGATTAATAAACTCGTGGAGGAATCTAAAAGCTCACTTCAAATTGAAGTATGCGCTGAAGATGTCACCTAGTAGGGCGATGAAAGCTTCGCAAATTAACTATCCAGCTCAGAGAACATAACCATTTCAAAATCATCTACCTGAGCTACAAATCTTCTCTGTCATATCTAAATCTTACATAAACGCAATAAGTTGAAAATCTGCGTACAGTTTAAGTAATTTAAAATATCATAGTGAAATGCACATACATATATATGTATAATTAATATTCCTGTCCCCTTAGTTTTCGAGTGGAACATAGGATTCAGAAGCACGTTTCCACTGTGTTCTATTTGCTGCTGTACAATTAAGCTGGCCCCACAACTGTCCTCCGCCCGAAACGATCTCCTTCATGTCACTCTTGTACTACCATGCTCTCATCATTTACCATTCACCTTCCACTCGAGAGATGGCCTGATGCGTGAAGTCACCCAACAGTCTCCCCAGTGGCGTTTGTTCAAACCATCTTCATTTTCCTCTGCATATTTGTTGACCAATAGGTTCTCGGGTGGTTTGATAAACGCCAGAGTTTCTTGTTGCTAATTCTTTCTGGTGGGCCGGCTGGCCATCTGAACTTCAATATGGAGCCGGAGAAGGCAGCTATTGATAAAAGTTTGAAGTGACCTGTTGGAAATGGTTTTCGTAACTCATGACCCATATAGAAGAAGCGACTGACTGACTTCACATTTGTGTTGAAAATCCGAATTTTGTTCTTTATGCTGGCTGAGTGAATCAGAAGATTCGTAAACCATTTTCATATTGATGAAGGCGTATATTGCCTTTCTGATTCTGGCTGGCTGGCTGGCTCTGATATCTTAATCCGTTTCGCCCAGCTGCAGTTGAAACCGGGCTTCATAGATGAGTGAACGAAGTAGCCTCTCTCAAATCTCTCCTGTTGATGGTGATTTGTGCTGGTTGTTCTCGCTGTTGTTCACCACCTGGAGTCCTGTCTTCTCTTCGCTGCTTCTTCAGCCGGTTTGTTGGTTTTCGCTTGTAGGTCTTCGAGTTTGTGTGAAATTAAACATAAATCATTAGCGAAATCCAGATCTTCTATAGTCTTCTTATCGGATGGTGCAGCGTATTCTTGTCTTCTCACTCCTAACAGTCTTCATGCCATACTAGATTATACCATTCCTATTCTTTTTCACTTACTGAACTTCACTCCATTATTATACTATTTCCCTTTCAGCTTTTGTGATTTACACTAAGCTTATTATGGTCCTGTTATTTGATTACAATTCACGAATTAACCACCTAATTTTATGATTACACTTGTAACCTGTCAGCTCCTGAACTTACTGAGTGTGCTCCGTTTGTTTGTTTATTTATTTTTTGTTGTATTCATATTTCTTTCGTACCATTGAGTACAATTCAAACACGCACTCCACCCCAACCAATGGAACTTATGTTTCTGTTGACTGTAAATACATTGGTGTATGCCACTAACAGACTATCATTCCGTCTTATACATGTACCCCAATACAATTTGTAATATTTCATTTCACTTGCCTTTACTGGTGCTATTTGTATTCTAGTATTCATGGGTGTATAACTATAAAGCCTGAAGAGGCTATTATTGAAAACTGGTGTTCACTGAGAGAAAATTGGCTTTTTCTGATTATACTAAGGGAATATTCAAATTACTAATGCTTTTTGGCAACTGGTGACAAGCCATGGATTCCAGGATGAGCATTTCACCCTCCATTTTCGCCTCGTTAGTTGGATGTACCTGCATTTCCAGTGAATGGTGTCCCATAATGTCCCCACCTATTGTGGGGACATTATCACTCATTGGGTAATGTATGTACATCCAGTTGACGAGCCAGTCCCAAAGATGACGAAGTATGCGTTATCCTGGATTCCACTGTGAGACACCATCCACCTATATTCTTCAAGTATGAGTGTATATTTCTCGAAGTCACTTGATAAATTCAAGTGTAAAATCCAAATTTAAGAAATTAGACCCTGCTTCTGTCTGAAATCGCATGCTGATAAATATTATGATATTTTAACTGGCCAGTTGGATAGTTCATCGTCGGACATTTTTATGAGTCACTTATATAAACAGTTAGGATAGTTGAAGGCAAGCATCAGGATACCTTGGACCGTGGTCTCATGACTATTTGCATTTACATTCGCGTATCCACACCAGACAGTTCTGAAGCTGCAGTTATCATCACTGAGTTATTGAAGCTCATAAATGACTGCCCTTTGGACTAAGATGGTTACACAGTGATTGGTCACTGGGGTGTAACCTAAGTCATTTCATGTATCTGCTTGTGACCGTTTCTTAGAAAGTTAAGCCATATATCTGCGAATTGTATTTACACACGTTAAGTCTTCTGTGATTGGTTGGTGAGTTCCTCAAGGTTAAGCTTTGTTATCGTTTTCTCTCGTGACCCAGAATCGTGACTTAAATATTGACGTAAATTACTGTCTACAATTCCGGCTTGCAGACAGCTCTCACCACATGTGTAGTTTATGAGAAGTAATAAACATTTCAGTTCATTTGAAACGACTCTTGAAAGGAAGGAGAGGTTTTCAAAGGCATCTGCAGTGTTCATACCTGATTGTCATACTGACCACATATGTAGATTTCTTTCACTGGTGAACACAAGAAAAAACAGACACTGCTTCAAAATCCTTTTTAACCCTTGCCTAGAATTAAGAGGTATTCTTTTTGAAGAGTGACGGTAACAAGAGTGTTTGAAAGCATGCTATCATTATTATTATTCCCTTGGGTTCCAAGTGGAACATAGGGCTTCAACAACACATCTGCACTTTGTTCTGCTTTCTGCCATCCTCTTCAGCTGTCTGCGTCCACGAATGCCTATAATCTCTCATCTCTTTCCCATCACACGATCTTCTCCTTTTCACCCTCGCACTGACGACCCACTCGTCGCTTCTCATTAGGATTCCATTCGAGGTATTGCCTGGCGCACAATTTCATTCGATGGCCTCCTCAGTGTGTACCCGATCCATCGCTATTTTCTTCTGCATATTTGTTGAGTGATTGGCTCTTGGTTGGTTTATTCCCACAGTTTCTTGTCACCAAATCTTTATGGCTATTTGATCTTGAGAAAGAAAGCATATACATGCAATGAAAGCATGCACCAGAGTTTTTTCAGTGATCAGGCATGTCACCCTGTAACAATAGAAGACAAGGGCCAGGCAACAGATCGTTTATTAAGGAAAATCAAAACACATTTATAGATTTTAATGTACATTATTGTAGATTATTGTTAGTAGAAAATACAGTCTTTTGATTGGTTGTTTCTCACAGAAAGTTAACCTTGCATCTCTTTGTGGCTGTGTCAGATCATCAATATGCTAACTGTATTCGCCTACGCAAAGCCTTTGTTCTCATTTTCTCACCACCAATATTGGGGACATAAACATTGACGTCAATTACTGTCTACCAACTTTCGCTAGCAGCCAGCTCCCACCACAACCCTACATGAACCACTAATGAGCTTCTTAATCCAATAGGCACTTTGTTAGTGAAGGGACATAAGTGTTTATTTTGTCATTGATAAGTCTTGAGCTTTTGATTTTCCTATAGCTTATTGCACCATTCCTAAGATTAATTATGAATGCAGTTGTTTTATTCAGTCTTGATGGTGTTTTAGAGACTCCTAATTACTTTGTTCCCGATGAGATTGTCAAGAAGGCATTCGCACAGGCATGCTAGTTTATCTGGTACTTGGTACCTTGTGAAAACCTAGAGAAGTACACTGAAATGTTCGAGATTTCATTTACGAGTTGCTTGGTTGTCATCAAATCCTGATTGTATCTTTGGTAGCGATGATTAGAACTCGGGTGTTTCACCGACTCGCCTCTGCATAACAGTGGACCGACATTCTCTTCCACTTTAGCAGGCACGGAATAAAAACAAGTGATAATAAATACCGCTTTCAAGCGCCTGCAAACACACTATAAACCACTAAGATTTAGGCATATCCAGATAATGCGTTCTTAGTTTTCTAGAATGGACCTCTTAAACTTCAGTGTTAAAAACTGGCATTTATAATGCGTAAAGATCTTTTATTTCTCAAGATGTCTCTTGTTCCCAAACCCTTCCTTTTTCTTCTGTGTGATCTCCATCGTCAGCGCCTTTTTCTCCTTGTCCTAGGTCTTCTTTAGTTTCTTTTTTCTATTCCCCTGCTTCTCCCTCTTTCCCTTTCACTCCTCCTCCCCCTTCATCTTTTGTACATGTTCCCTCTCCCCTCCTTTTTTAGATTCCACATCAAGTTCATTTTCAGGGCCTAAAACAATAATAACTTAGGAGGGTGTTATTAGAAGACGGAAATTACCTGAGAAATCAGTGATGTATTTAAGCGATACATTTCAGACAACAGTCTGATCATAAAAATTTTGATGTGGTTGTGTCCTCTGAGCTGAATAGTTAATTTGCGAAGCTTTCATTGCCCTACTAGGCAACATCTTCCTTCAGCACATACTTCAATTTGAAGTGAGCTTTCAGATTTCTCCACGAGTTTATTAGTCATCTTTCCGCTGGATAATCTTGAACGTGATTGGTTGTTTTTGTGTGTTTTCACACCCTCTAGGCTGCTTGATTTGGTACTGATTGTTTCCTAGACCTGAAGTTTGACTCTTTGTGTATGATGTTTCTTTCTGATCGATTTGTAAATTTTGTCTGTCTCGATGTGTCTACTGATTGACGATTCACTGGAATACAAGACTTCTAAAAATCCACTAGCATTCTTGTTGTTTTCTCTGTATAATATTTGAACGTTGGTTGTCCCAGTAGAATTGATGTCCATGGTTGTCTGTCTGTATGCAGTGAGGTGATATGAGGAAGTGGATGTCATGTCTTTTGATGGCTTGTGTTTGTGTTCATGGATACGAAGACTAAGAGGAGGGATGTCCACTTTGGCTAATGTAGTGTTTTTCGCAGTTGTTACAATTTATTTTGTAGATGATGTTGGTTTTATCTTCTTTCGTTGTTGAGTCTTTTGATTGACATAGAGCCAGTTGAGTGAAGTGATTTTGTTGGTTTGTTTGTGACTAAAGGTTTGAAGAGTCTTGCAGTGATTACTAAGATGTCTTTCATTTTCTAATAACACTATCCACCTTATCCAGGATCATCTCCAGCTCCGTTTTCCAATTTTCTTCCTCTTATTCCTCCTCCTCTTCTTCTCTGTCATCCTTATTCTTCTTCTCCTCCCCCTGCTTCACCACCCCCGGCCCCCTTTCTGCTCGTATTTCTCCTGCAGAGAATTGGATTCCACCGCTATTCAGCATCCTGTGACTTACTGCGTTGAAGCATCTGCACCAGGAGCCGACATGTCAACCTGAGGCCGAGCACCTCGGCCCAAACCGAATAAAGTAACTACCGATACCGGTTATACAAGACATGATGACTCTCGTGGACCAAGTCGTCTCGTGAATGACGTTTTTGAAGTTTGAAAAGATGGGAACTGGGTTAGAGTCCCAGTAGAAACACCATCCCTCAATGAGGGATGCAGGTATGGTATATCCAGCTGACGAGTCTCAAATAGAAGGAAGGAATACACGTTATCCTGGATTCCACTGCTAATCACCATTCAGATGATGCAGATGCCTAATATCTACAATTATTCCCCCCCCCTCCCCGCCCAATCTGAAATCAATAATTACTACCTACTAGTAATCTGGTAGTTTGACTAAGAGTTCTATTTAGGCGCATAATCACTGATTCATGTATATTCATGTACATATATTTGAATAACTAGGATAAGAGAGCAATAGTATAGTAAAAGTATACCAACTGAGAATAGTAAGGGTTGCTTTTTTCTTCTCTTCAACTCACTTATTGTACTCAAGTTTAATGATCATATCTTTCAGCCTACAAGTCACTGTAATGCCTGAAACTGAGCTATATCTGTTCTCCAGATTAGTGCATTATGTATATTTATTGTTAAATATGACAGGGGTTACACTTAGCATTTTCTGAAAACCAAGTTTTATTGCTGTAGGTATAATAATAATAATAATAATAATAATAATAATAATAATGGTAATAATAAGAACAAGAGTAACATGGCTTTGTATGTTAGAGTCATTTTTTGTCTCTCATGCTGTTATTTTTACTGGTATTCTATTGATTTCAATTATGAAAGCAAAAAAAAATCAATAGTTAATAAAAAATAATAATTAAAATCTTATAGTGTAATGCCAGAACACAATGGTATTAGACAACATGACTGCATTTATTTATCAAAATAATGTACAGTGATGAAAAAATTTAGAGAAAAAGCTTCATTGAAATTCCTAGTTTTGCTTCTTTTCACTTCACATCAAAAGATTTTTGCATTTCTCTTCTTCTCAACTTAATCCTTATTGCTTGGCTAATCAATTTTCTTGAAGAAGGTATCATAGAGACCATATACTACTTAAAAAGTCCACCGTGTCAAAATGTCTTGCTCGCAGTCCGCCGCTATCTTCTTGGTACCGACCGTTGGTTGGCATCAGCATTTTTCTGTTTGTTTCCGCTTCTTATGGCATATAAACAGGATCATGCCTTTCGGCTGATATTGTATAATGCTTCTAGCTTTGGAAGGCGTTTTCGTGAATCTGAACTGTCTTCAACGGTGTGATTTCTTTCTTAACACTTTAAGTGGTCTCCAGATTAAAACGTTAGGCACTTCTTGTGTTCTATTTTCTCGAGTTTCACAGCCTCAATCTTCTTTTGCACCTTGTGATTTTGGCCGCTTCTTTACGTTTCGTCTCCCATCTCTTTATACTCATTGGTTGGTGGTGTGACTAAGTCCTTGTTCTTCCCTGTATTGAGGCTTGATGTGCAGGTAGTGCCAATAGTGAGTAATTCTACCAGTTGCCTCCTTTTATTGCTACAATAGATATAGTGTCGTTCTTATTCTCCTAATATCCCCTGTCTTCAACCGATGACCCACAACAGTAAGTCTACATACTACTGCCTCAGTGCATTGGTGTGAAACTGCTCCTGCAGGTACTCAACGCATGGAGTGCTCCATCATCACTAACAGGTATTGACTGACACTAGATGTTGGACAGAAACGACCCATTGTAGCGTTCATTGACCACAAACCACCAACTGGAATCGAGTTCAGTTGTGGCCGCTAATGAAACATGAGAGCAAGCCCTTATTTTATGCGCATGACTCGGTATTATTATTAGTTCACACTAGGCGATTCGCGCATCTTAACTAGAACCGGAATCTATTCGTCCGTCGTTCAGTGAAAAAGGGTTCTGTAGCCACACAGGTGGTCGATGATCCGGTCGACGCAACACTCCCAAACCTAACCTAGTTCATTCACTAACCGATTGTAAGGCCGGTTAAGAAGGAAGGTTAGGCAAGATGCTAGCAGCCCTAATCAGTGAAAACCCTATGCTTCACTCGGAACGCAAAGCGATGAAAAACAGAAATGAAGTCTAGAACGCATCCATCAAACGCAGATGATTCTATTCTAGAATAATAATCCGTGGCTATTAATTGTCAGTGTGTCTGAAATTTTTCACGAGTAATTCTTAGGAAAGCATTTAAGACTGACTGATGGTGCTGAACTATTAAAATGGCTCAGGATTATGAGAGGTAAGGTAGAATTTCAAGATATTCCGTCTAGTGTACTCATCTAATCTATCTGCATATATTTTAAACTAAAGAATACTTATACATAATTACCTTCAGGTTAACAAAGAACAGTGGTTAGGACTCTCGCCGACCATGCACATGGTCCGGGGTTCGATCCCCTGCCGGCGCACACCCGATATCTACGGTCGGCCTGAATTTGGGCTACCGGTATCCATGCTGGAAATTCCATACTTGTACTGAAAATACGGTGTGGAATCAAGCTGTAAATCAAAATAAAAAAAATAAAATAAATAAATATCCATCAACCGGTAGCTAGGGAGCAACCATTGTCATGTTTCTAGTGTCTTGTGCTCGTACTGACTGCATTCTATCAGTCAAGTTTGCAATAGATTATTGCATTCTAGTCAACTTCATTTGGATGATCAAGCCAGTACAGACATCCATTTACTTGGTTACAGGATTTCATCATGAGCTGACATAGATTAGAGAGCCACTGAAAACCAGAACTGGAGTACTGGACAGCCAGCTGTTGAGTCAGCCTTGTTTCGGACTCTTCAGTAGTACGCACCCACCCCATTGCCAGGGTTCGAACTACCCATGACCTTTCGGTTACAAGGCGAGCTAGCTCGTAGACCATTAAGTCACTAAGACCCAACTCAGCGTCCAGTGTATGAATTCCAACTTCTGACAGTTCACTGACGATATAGCACGACTAGCTGTAGCCAATATCCTCACACCCGACCTGATCATAATGAAATCCTGCAGCTAGTTAAATCCCTGCAAACCAGCAACTCGATAACCATTTACTTGCTTAGCTTTGCTTTTAAGTCCTCACACACATTGAATGGGAGTAATATAACAACTATATTATCCGGTGACCGAGGTAACTCTAAGCACTTACTGAATTTCAAGTGCGTTAAATCTTTCTAAATAATGACCGAAAATGTGCCTTAAAAATTTAGAAAGTGTCAATGATTAGGCTATGGTCAACATTCTTACTAATCACCAGCTTACAACTATGATTAAGCAACGAATTAGATTCGTCATTTACCAGTTACTACAATTAGAAGTGAATATTGATGACAGTATGAAGATCTGGATTTCGCCGATGATTTATGTTTAATGTCACACAAACTCAAAGACTTGCAGGCAGGCAAAAACCAACAAACTGGCTGAAGAAGCAGTGCTGCGAAAACAGGATTCCAGGTGGTGAAGACATAGAAGATGGAAGTGATAAAAATAACCAATCGACAGTAACAACAACCAGCACCAATCACCACCAGCGGGAGAGATTTAACAGAGGTTGCCTCCATCACTTATCTAGGAAGCCAGCATCGTTTCAACTACAGGCGGGTGGCACGGATGAAGGTGTCAAAGCCAGCCAGTCAGAATCAAAAAAGCAAGATACACCTTTATCAACCTGAAACCAGTTTGGATATCTTCCACACTCAGCATAAGAACAAGACTTGTATTTTGAACACTAATGTGAAGTCGGTTCTTCTATATGGTTCAGAAACTTAGCTAGTGCGTCATTAAGAGGATTTCCAACAGGTTGCAGACTTTCATCAACAGCTGCCTTCGCTGGCTACATACAGAAGATCAAATGGCCAGGAAGAGTAAGTAACAAGAAACTCTGGAAGTGAACAAACCAACTAAGCAAGAGTCGATCGCTCAACAAATATGTAGGAGGAAGTGGGGGTGGATCGGGAATACATTAAGGTGGCCACCGAATGAAATCGCATGCCAGCCAAGCCATTGCTCGAGTAGAATCCCAATGGGAAGCGACGAGTGGGTCGTCAGTGCGACGGTGAGGTGGAGGAGATCGTGTGATGGGGAGGAGATGAGAGATTACGGTCAATCGTCGACCCAGACGAAGAGGGCAGCAAAAAACAGACCAAAGTGGAGATGTTTGTTGAAGCCCTATGTTCCACTCGGAACCCAAGGTAGCGATAATAATAATAATTTATGACAGGTTACTATGGAAACGCAAACTGTTTAACGTTCAGCTGACTAGTTTTATTCCATCTACCATCAGTGCATCAATGACTCAGCTTCTCAGGCCGAGTCCAACTAGACCACTGCTCATGATAAGTTAAGCCTAGAAAAAAACAAAACGGTCATCTGGTTTTTAAATTATTATTTAGATTTGATTAGAAAATACCACTTTTTAATGTGAATGGTTACATACTACTCAAAGAAATCAGTAGAATAGACTGTTTTACGCTATCCTTTGAGTGTAATTGTTAATACTAAATAATATATGAATAGATTTCGGTCAGTACTTAGGATCAAAAGTTATTATTGCATAAGAAATTGGCATAGACGTTAGGTAGTAGGACACATGCCGCTGAATAAAGCTATTCTGTACTTAGTAAAGAATGCATTGAATGCGGTACATTGCCATTTCTCCGTGCTAACAAATATTAGAACATAATAAGCTTTTTGTCTACTTACATCTTATCATTTTTGACGCCATCGTGGAGTTGGAAGTTGAAGTATACTTCCGAATGAAAATACAGTCATTGAATGTATATCACATGAGACTATATTTCAGGGAGTGTGTGTGTGTGTGCGTATATGTTGATATAAGTATAAAACTTGAACACTGTGGTGGTAGAACATAACTCCATTATGGATAAGATTTTATTTTGATAAGTCACACAGTGTTACACAGCAATATTAACTGATGACATTTCGAGCACAAATTATTGCTCATAATCGTATCAAGTTACTCACACAACTTTTTTCTTTCCTAGACGAGTGCATTTTAGTCATAATAACCAACTTGTTGGAATGTTGTGATGTGCTTGAATTGAAATAGAATTTTGAGATTATTTATTTTCCTCTTCTGATTTGACTGGCGGTAATAATATCTTCCATATTTCTGGTATTTGTATTGAGTCACTTCTATTGCATGTGTTGTGTGGGTGTAGACTCGATGAACCGGGCAGGATTCAGTAATCAATCTCTCTCTCCACCTACCTATATTACTTCTTAGAATTTTAATCCTCTCCCATCCTATTGTGTGATTGTGTGTTAATGCATGCAGTGCAGTTGCTGAGCTGTTTTCTAAATT
Source organism: Trichobilharzia szidati (assembly GCA_944472155.2). NCBI lineage: Eukaryota > Metazoa > Platyhelminthes > Trematoda > Strigeidida > Schistosomatidae > Trichobilharzia > Trichobilharzia szidati. Next base: position 14,347,184 of record OX235276.1, on the reverse strand, counting down.
ACTCATCAGTCTTCTTGGGGTCAATCATTCTTATCTTAGCTAAATTCTTATGTTCTGATAATCTGACTATCCCTGACCTACTAGTTTGACCTATATAGTTGACCTCGCAGTCATTGCAGGGTATTTTGTAAATTATATTATTTTGCCTAATTGGGTCAACTGGGTCCTTTAACCTACAGAGCTTGTCCCTGAGTGAGTTTGTAGGTTTGAATGCCACCCTAACTCCTGCTTTATTAAGAATCCTATAGGTGGAGGGTCTCAGATGTCCCCTCCTTATATGGTATACCAGTGGATGACTTTTATTCTCTCTCTAACTTATGTTATCATTACTAGTTTCACAATCATTTTTCTTTTTCTTTTGGCCTTTTTCAATCTTCCTAATGAATTTGATAGGATAGTTATTTAACACCAATGCCTCTTCTATCTGTTTTATTTCACCATTTAGGTCTTTTGTTGTACTTCTTAGTGCTATTGCTCGGTTTATTAAACACTTAACTAAGCCTGCCTCAACAGTTAACGGATGAGATAAATTAAAGTCTCAGTATCTATTAGCACAATGCGTTGGTTTTTTATAAACGCTAGTGTGCAGTTTACCTTCTTCTATTCTTTTTATCTTACAACCTAACATAGCTAATTCTCCTTGTTCATTTTCTGATTCAAATGTCAATTTTATTCCCTTTACTGGTGAGTTTAAATGTGTCAAGAAGCTAGAGATATGTTCTGTTTTTAACACTGTGAGTGAAAGTGTCATCCACACATCTCCACCATATTTTTGGAGTAGGATTAAATGTATTAAGAGTAATATTTTCCCATGTGTGCATAAATATATCTGCTACGATAGGGGATACTGGTGATCGATCCCGTTGCTACAGCTTCTGTTTTTTTAAATATATTACCTTGAAAGTTGTGAGTAACTTGATATGATTATGAGCAGTAATAAATTGTGCTTTAAACGCGATCATCAGTTAATATTACTGTGTAACACTGTGTGACTTATCAAAACAAAACAATCTTGTCCACAATGGAGTTTTGCGTATATGTGTTTCGTCTCCTTCAGCATTCGTCAGCACTCCCTTTGTAGCATTCCTAAGCTACCTCTTTTCTACAAATTTACGGTGTTAAATATATTATATATGTTTGCCTAGTTTCTGGCTATATCATCTTGTTTTAATTGTTGATTTTCAAGGGGTTTGATTGATCCCTATTTAGATCACGAACTGAAATCAGGGAGTACTTAACAGCCTCTGTTTCGTCTTAGTTTGAGACTCTTTGCTGCCTTAATTCACGGCTTCTCTAAGAGGCTCAAACTCAAGAGCTCTGTATTTTGAGGTGAGATGACTGACCATTGGAACAGAATCTAACAGTCCCTCAGTTCTAACTTCTGACAGTTCGCTATATTTTTTCTCTTTAACCTGAATACTCCCACAATTTATTCAGAACAAAATTAGTTCGAGTGAACAATTGTGGTTTCAATAGAGTTACTTTTCTTCAGGCTCTACGATCATTTAAATCCATTAATTTAAGCATACAATAGCCAGCCAGCCAGTAAAGGCAAATTAGAATCATATCAGAAAGTGTATTGTGGAACAAGTATAAGATGGAATGGAACAATAATCAGTTAGTTTTGAATATGCATGGTCATTGAGAACATGAGATAAAATGAGATGAAATAATTTAATGATGTGTGTGTATATGCATAGCCATAGTGGTGTATGAGAAAATATGAATACTACAAAGAAATAAACCGACAAATGAGGTAGAGTAGACATAAGCTCAAGTGTGACAAATAACAATAATAATGATTGTGAAATAATAACGATGATGTGGTGTAAACTTATGAGTACTATTCGTGAACAATTATCAAATAATAATAACAATAATCAGCTTCGTGAATTGAAATGAACAGGATTGTGTAGACATTTAATTCTATTCGGACCTTCGCGTTAAGTGATTGCACCGAGGTGCTCAGCCTCAGGTTGACATGTAGGCTCCTTGTGCCCGATACCTGTCAACGATATCTGATTACTATTGAACTTTAAGTAAACTGGTGGATGGTGACTTGCAACAGAATCCAGGATAATGCGAATTTTGTCTTATTTGGGACTCATCAGCTAGCTGCATTCCCTAGAGAGGCTCGAACCCAGTATCCATAGTTTCAAACTCCAAAGCGTTATCCATTGTGTAAATATAATAACAAGTTAGAGAAGCATGAAGTCGTAAACTGTCAGAAATGAACGTTTGTCTATGTGCGTCGGTGACACAGTGGTTAGGACTCTCGCCAACCATGCACATGGTACGGGGTTCGATCCCCTGCCGGCGCACATCCGATATCTATGGTCGGCCTGTAAATTTGGGCTACCGATATCCATGCTGAAAATTCCATACTTGTACTGAAAATACGGTGTGGAATCAAGCTGTAATCAAAATAAAAAATCAACATAAAAAAAAGAAAAATAGTGCCAATGTTTATAGAGAATTTGTTAACTTTATTGTAGGCCAAGGTAAACACACGGATTGGACATACTTCTTGTGTATACCAAACCCAGTCTTCTGGTATCGATTGCTACCGCTTCAGGTACTGACAGGAGACGTAGTCTAACTCTTCTAGGATAGATTACCAGGAATGCAATAGATAACTGAGTACTCCTGCCCTGAGTACCCAGTAGGCTAAGGCTGGACCATTTACATTTCTGATATTGATTCTAATTTGTCTTTACTGGCTGGCTGGCTGGGTATTGTTGGTTAAAAATTAATGGATTTATAATTTAGAACAACACATTTAAGCGAATAATATTGTGGTTTCAATCAGCTCTCATCAGGCTTAACTGTAATATACCCACATAACTTTACAAATAAAAATTCAAATATAAACCAATCACGGTGTTTTGTCTATAGGATAATAATATGGTGAATATAAATTGTGCAATTAGTCATAATAGTAGTAACGATAATAATAATGGTTTCATCCATAATAAGGATGAAAAAGTGAGGCAATCTATGATAACAAGAATAATGAAAAACAGCATGATTCAACAAACAAATATGTTCAGATAGACATAGTAGCCGATAAAGGCTAAGCAAAACAAATGAACCGATTAAGTAATGCTAGATTGTAAGGCAAGTAAATGAAACACGTTTTTAATGAAAATGTGATCAGATTAAGGGATGATGACAAGAGAGGGGTTGAAAATATAAACAAGGGATGGTGTAGAAGTCATTAGTTGGTTATGTCTTAATAGGCCAACAAGGGAAGGATAATGGTTGTGCGAACTTCTTTTGAATGCATAGTTTAGGTTAAATAGTTCAAGTGCCTATCGCCTGCCTCAGCTGTGTGCAGTAGACGAATATGAAGTCTATTGGAAAGATTCGGTGGGATACGATGAATTACATGACCACTATCAATTAGGTGTGACAAAATTGAGCTATGCATTGTTTTTGTCTGTCATTTGCCAAACCACCACGATGGGAGATGTTCACTAACACGTTAGTGAAGCTGGCTAGTAGTAGTGTGCCCGACATAACTGTCACCGCAGGTGCAGTTGAATTAATAAATGCACACAGTGGTGGTAAAACTATCAAGCTTATCCTTCGTTCGAGTCCCAATCATTTGTCGGCTAGAGAATGACAAACATAGGTATGCTGCGTAAAATTACTTCATCTCATTTTATCTCATGTTCTCAGTGACCATGCATATTCAAAAACCAGCTGACTATTGTTCCATCCCATTTTATACTTGTTCCACAATACACGTTTCTGATATGATTCTAATTTTCTTTTACTAGTTGGCTACTGTGTGTTAATTATTATTATTGTTTCCTTTAATTCCTAGAGGAACATAGGGCCTCAGCCGTGCGTCTCCATTGCGTTCGGTTCTCTGCTAGAGTTTTCACCTGTCTCCAAGTCTGCCCACACGTTTTCATCTCCTCTTCACATGACCTCCTCCAAGTCACCTTTGCACTGACAACCAACTCGCCGCTTCCCTTTCGGGTTCCACTCGAGCAATGGCTTGTCTAGTGATGTCACTTGATGGTTTCCTCGGAGTATGGCCAATCCATCTCCATTTCTTCCTGCCTATTTGTTTTACAATCGGTTCCTGCTGCGTTGGTTCACTCCCAGGGATCCCTCCTAGTTGCTGATCTTTTCTGGCCAGCCATCTGATCTTGAGTATTGAGCGAAGACAACTGTTAATGAAGGTCTGTAGTTTGTTTGAGATGCTCTTTATGACGCGTCAAGTCTCTGATCCGTATAGTAAGTAGCACTGACTTAAAATTGGGGTTGAAAATCCGGATCTTCTTTTCATTTGCATGCTGAGTGCTGTTGACCTCCACACAGACTTCAGAGTAGTGAAAGCTTGTCTTGCTTTTCCGATTCTCGCAGCTTTGATATCCTCATCAGTTCCGCCAGGTAGGCAAAAGAGGTTGTTTCTTTCAGGTTCCTCCCATTTATGCTGATTGTTGTCTGTTGTTGTTGTTGTTGCTGGTGGTGGTATTGCCCAGGAATCTTCATCACCTCTGTTTTCTCAATGTTCACCTGAATTGCTATCTTTGATGCTCCTTCTGCCAACTTGTTGCTTTTCGCTTGCATATCTTCCAGTTTGTGGGAAATCAGACATATATCATCGGCGAAGTCCAGATCCTCCAAGGTTTTATGTCAGTCCATTTTATGCCTGTTTCCTCACTGCCCGCTGTTTGTCCCATTATCCAATCTACTGCAATCAGGAAATTAATCATTGGCGATAGTAGGCAGCCAGCTTGTCTTACTCCTGTCCTCACTTCGAAGGGTTCCGTAAGTTTCCCGTTGTGGATTACTTGGCATGCAGTAGCATTGTCGTAAAGCTGTTGGATAAGATGTATAATTGTCGGTGGCACCCCTTGGTAGTAGCGAAGTAGTTGCCAAATCACCTCTCGATCGACGCTGTCGATGAAGTTGAGATAGAAAGGTGGATTTATAATTGTACAGTCTGAAGGAGAATAGTTCGTTCTAACGGATTTAATTTTTCCTTGAATAAGAAATCTATTTTACCAACAATGATGAATGAACAATTTATATAATGTGTGCGTCGGTAGCACAGCAGTTAGGACTCTCACCGACCATGCACATGGTCCGGGGTTTGATCGTCCGCGGCAATGGTCGGCCTGCAAAATTTGGGCTACCGATATCACAGGCTGAAAATTCCATACTTGTACCGAAAATATGGTGTGGAATCAAGCTATAATCAGAATAAATAAATAAATATCTATATATACCCTTTAACTTCTCAAGAAAACTTTTTAAATTATCAAGTTCTTCAATTAGGTGTATATATAAAAATATATATATATATTGCATATATGTAAATATATACTACACCCTATATTACCACGAATATAATTATGTCATTTACAGAATAATAAACTCCAAGGAATGTCACACAGCACATACTAGAATGGTAACAAATGCATATTTTGTCTTGAAAATGTACGTACATACCTACATGTTGCTAATTGAGATGTCGAAAAATGTGATCACTAATTAGACAGTTATGTATATAGGCCACAGAATGAGGGTACTCATCCACAAACACACACACGCACATACAGATAAACTCACTTTCAAATGCATGCAGTGAGTCAATACTGTAATAGTAACAAAAGTAGTAATATTAATAGTAATAATAATAATAGTATAATAATAAATATTGTAGAATCTAAATTGTTAGCTCGGATTTTAGATCTGGGTCGAAAATACTTCATTTATGTTACTTTATTGAAAAAATATATATAAATATCTGAGATGGACTGTTCGAAGGCATACATGTAACACATTACTATTACTATTGTTATTATTATTACTAGACCTAGTAGCAGAAAGAAGCACATAGGTAGGTGGTAGAATAAATAAATAAATAAATCTGAGAAATATAACACGTATTATGTAACAAATAGACAGTTTAATAAGTAAAATATTAATAATAATAATAATAATAATAATTTAAACAAGGATTGAGAAGGCATATTCACACTTTACTTAGACAGACATTATCGCCTGTTGTGTGTGTGTGTAAGATTGAAAAGTAATGAATGACTTTTAAAAATGTACACTATTTCGTGTAGTCAAATTTTTTTAAGAGCTGAATTAATTCATGAGATGACGGACATTCTGGTGTCAGAATGGATATCTTAGTTAGTAAAGCAGAATAGACTTATATTGTTATATATGTCCAAACCAAGTTCACTTTTAACGGTTTGAAAAAATTCGGGCATTGGGTATATGATATTCATTATAATAAAGGTTTTTGTATTTCCCAATGAATGAAAAACAAAACGATATTGTTTTTACTGACGTTTCGCTATTTAATGCTGTTGCTAATAGCTTTATCAAAGTATTATTAAAACCGGAATTTACAAAATATACTCAGCTTATATATAACAAAGAGTTAAGAGGTGAGAAAATAGACAAGTTAGGTCAAGTTAAAGGGACATATTGAAAGTAAAATTAGCGATGAAGATGACTAAACCAAATAACAAAGGTAAGAGTATGTCTGTTATGATATCAAAATAAAGTTTACTAACTTGATCATCGTTCGTCTGTCTGGGGGCATTTTTTAGTTGTCAAGTTGGTGAATTGGTAAAGATAACAAAACCATCATGTGTAGATTGTTGGATTTGATAAGTGTATAAGATTATTAAAGCAGCGTGTGTTTACATAATGAAAGTGCTTATCACATTCGTGTTCGTTTTGTCACTTGATGGGGGGAGGGAGGTGTTGTAACCAGGTCAGATTCTGTTTTAGTCCGTCATTCCTATTCAGGCAATTTTGATTCCACTTATCAAATCCAACAATCTACACATGATGGTTTTGTTATCTTTACCAATTCACTAACTTGACAACTAAGAAATGCCCCCAGACAGACGAACGATGATCAAGTTAGTAAACTTTATTTTGATATCATAACAGACATACTCTTACCTTTGTTATTTGGTTTAGTCATCTTCATCGCTAATTTTACTTTCAATATGTCCCTTTAACTTGACCTAACTTGTCTATTTTCTCACCTCTTAACTCTTTGTTATATATAAGCTGAGTATATTTTGTAAATTCCGGTTTTAATAATACTTTGATAAAGCTATTAGCAACAGCATTAAATAGCGAAACGTCAGTAAAAACAATATCGTTTTGTTTTCCATTCATTGGGAAATACAAAAACCTTTATTATAATGTAGACTTATATTGATTGAATATTTCATCATGATTTGGAAAGTCAACTGGGAATACTGGACAGCTGTTTCGTCAGCCTAGTTGAGGTTTGAACCCACGACCTCCTGGACACAAGATGAGTTCGTAGACTGGAAGGTCCTGGGTTCGGACCTAGTTGAGTGAGTACTTTTGAAGAGTCCCAGACTAGTCTGATGAAACAGCTGTCCAGTACTCGAGTGCTGGTTTTCCAGTGGTTCTCTAACCGATGTCAGCTCATGATGAAATCTTTCCATGAAACAAAATCCTTACAAATCAATACTTGAAAATTTTTTATACATCAGTTGCAAAGCTGTGATACTTGTGTGTTTATTGTTTGAAAGTGTGCAAGAGACAAACACATACAGAGAGATAGATAGACAGACAGACAAAAACAGAGAGAGTAAGTAAAGATCCATAAGGGCTAGCAATGGGGTCCAAGTCTCAAGTTCAGTTACAATGTACCTGCTCCCAGCTGATTGAGATGGTGTCCTCACTGAGACTAGAATCATGCATTCATAATTTCAAACGGCAAAGCATTATTCTATGGACTTCGACTTCATGGATTCAAATTCCAGCCATCACCAAACGAGTAACTTCAAACTAGTAATTACAGCAGTATCAAGTCGTCCGTTCACATGCAGACCATATGCTGAAGTGAGGCTGATCACTCCTATCAAGAAATATCAATGTAAAATTCGAAAATTATGATAAACATGTCCTCTAAATAAGTTGAATTGTGTTTTGAGTGTCGGAAAATAGTAAGTATGGTGGGAGAGGGGAAGATTAAAAGGATTTACATGTTCAGCTTTCGTATACGAAACAAAAGAAACGAGAAAATATGACATATGTATCTGCAGATGTGCATTTCACCGCTTGACTGATTCGAAATCTTTCAGAAGATCGACTAGACACCGAAGTCTATCTCCTATGTTAAGTGGTATAACTGGGTGAGTAATATCCAGGTTAGGCATCGAGTATTAGATAAGGAGGAAATGTCAATCGATAAGACTGTAAAGCTACATCGATTGAGATGGTTAAGACGCATGCTTAGCCATTGCGGGTAATATTAACTTACTTAGGATCATGTTGGAGAAGAGCTAGTGGTGGCCAAACCAAAACATGGCTTCATCAGTTCATAGAATCTCTGAAATTTAGTTTAAGACAAGTAGGGTGGTGTACATCTCCGTACTTGGGTTCCTCAAAATGCTAAGAACCCATAGTTGCTTGCAGACTATTGGAGCGATGGCTCAAAATCGTTCTCAGTGACAGCGCAGATGCATTTGTGATCTGACATATTCAATATTGTTCTTCCATGTCATTATCCTCTTTCTTCTGAATCTCTTCTTTTCTCTCCTTTATCTTCTTCTGCATGCTACATGGAGTATGGCAACTCAAACTGTTGCATTTCTGTACAGAGTCCTTTGATGAAACCAATCAGTCATTCAGGAAACGAAGAATGTATTGACATCCTCAGGTGTCACTACCACTTGGAGTACTGTTTCATAAATCATAAGGTAGTGAAACTTTCATTACCGGTGTGATTATCTAAAATCACCTTAAACTGACAGATTGATACTGACGTAATAAGTGGTGACTAAGTGATGAAACTGAAGTCTGGATGAACAATTGTATTCAAACTATCGGTTGGAGCCTACTCACACCAGTGTGGTCTGTTAAAAGATCTTTGATCTATATGGTTGACCCATTCGTCGCAGATGTTTTTCGTAGTATTAGATTGGATACGAGCTGGTGTTCAGAAGCTCCATTCACCTGATTTACCTGATTATTTAACTCTTTCTTTACTTCAGTGGAAAACATTGGTGGGTTTCAATGAGATGTGCGCTTTATTCATGGTTTATTTGTGGGAATTTTTCCTTCATGTATGTATTTGTGAGTGTATGTGTAATTTTGTCCATTCAGAGGTCTTATTTAAAGCGTCCATACTTCTGAAATTTACAAGAAAAGGTTAGTAGATTTTTGATGTACTTGTGTTTTCCGAACTAGTTGGTTTAATTGAGAAACTTTCCTTGTCCACCTTCTAGACGGCATCTTCAGAGCAGGTTTTAGTATACAATGGACGCAATGGAAGTTCTTCATGATTAATGTAATTGTGTCTCCTAGCAACCATCGCGTCGGGACTGGATGTTAATTTACGTCTCTATTGATCATATTTTTATTGACTTGGAATTTGAATTTTCTTGTCATGTGATGACTTACGTTTTATTAGCTAGTAAATTTGCTCTATAGAGGTAATGTGTTTGTTAATGCATCGCTGGCTAATTCACTTGAGTACCAGGCTGATAGAAATTCCCTGACTGCATTACTGTCTGGTGTTTCCTCTATTTGAAATTTCTACATTAACCCAATCATCTAATTGGTGTCCGTAATTATCTACATGCATTGATAGGAATGACTATGTATCGTGCCTTTTCTCCGGTTGATTTATGTTTTTGGATTCGGACACGAAGGAGACGCACACTTTCACTGATGCAACGTTTATCTCAGTTCATGTAATTTATATTTTAAATGGTGTTAATTTTATTTTCTTTTCCTGTTGAATCTTTTGGTCTGCACAATGTCGAATGAAGTGATTGTATGGCTGGCTGGCTGGCTTGTGTGCTACAGCTGTTTCAAAAGGTCTTAATATTCTAGCTATTATTTCAGAGATATCCTTTATATATGGTAAAGTGAACATTTTTGTGGTCTTTGATGTTGGCTTGTTGTTGGTATTATGACTCGACTTTCAGCACCTTTCGATGAAATTATGAGGGAGATATCCATTCCTTTTGAAGACACCTAGCAGTTATTTGTCTTCCATTCTCTTCAAAACCAGAGTGTAACAGAGTTGTGTTTAGGCTCTTTTAAACAAAGTCTGCAGACAGTTTCTTTTGTAGGTCATTGAGATAATGCTATTATAGTTGAGTGTTTAGTCTGTGTGTTAGAATGTTGTCTAATTCTTCTCCTCCCTCTCGTAAAGAATTTGTCACTATCACACTTAGCTAGTCAGTGTTGCTGAATCTCTTCAGAGAAAGATGTGTTAATAAGATACAGCTGCTTTGCATTTAAGGGGAATATTAAACTTCTTTTATAGGATAACTAATCTGGACTTTCTATGCAGTCGGCTAACCGATAATCAAAAGTCAATCTGAACGAAGAATATTCTTTTCAATAATTTCTCTTCAGGTTCTTACAATTATAAAATATAATATTTACTGTCGTTACAACAATGGCTAGTAATGCGGCGGTACATTTTTATCGTAGAATAACAGATTAGATATGGGGTGTCAAAATAAATAGTCATATTTATGTGACAAACATCTTGCTAGGCTGAAATCGATTACAAAATATTTCGGTGAAATGGGAGAGAATGGTGGTGATTAGTCATAATAGATTTGTAGAGTGTGGGGTAGGAAGATTGACAAGTCAGATCAAGGTTATAAAAGGTGTCAGGTGAGTGAGTAGATAGTCCAAAGCGGTATGTATTAAAGAGGTGGAAATAATAAGACTGCAGTAAGAAGGTCATCACGAAATGACCAATGTGTGAAATGAAACAAGTGGAGGGATATATTGAGAAAGGAGATAATACCACTAATAATAAGTCCGGATAGTATAAATGAGAAATTCGATAGTATTGAGAGAATGTTTGCATGAAGGGCATAAATTATGACTAATAATAATAATTGTAATAAAAAGCAAAGAAAAAAGAAAGCCAAGAGGGTTAAGGGGAAGAAGCACTCTTGGTGATAAGAAGAACCATCAATCCAAGTTTGGCCACGGTAGGAACAGCGTCTGGAGGTGTTCTTTTTTGAATACAAAGTTCCAGTTTAGTCGATCTTATTGCAACAGCTTCAGCTACGTGTAGGAGACGTAAGCGAGCTGTACGTGATAACGACTTCGAAATTCGGTTTATTAACCCTGAAATCTGTGTTGACATCGATGCAATGTCCAGTATCGACCAAGTGTGACAGGATCGAGCTTTTTATGCACTTAATTTCCCCCCTGTTGAACCAAGCTGGTAAATGTTCTCGAACCCATAGGCGAACCTGCCTAATCGTGCGCCCTATATCACAAGAACCACAGGAACAGCTGGAATGGTATATGGTATTCAAATCTATTATGACTAATCACCACCATTCTCTCCCATTTCACCGAAATATTTTGTAATCGATTTCAGCCTAGCAAGATGTTTGTCACATAAATATGACTATTTATTTTGACACCCCATATCTAATCTGTTATTCTACGATAAAAATGTACCGCCGCATTACTAGCCATTGTTGTAACGACAGTAAATATTATATTTTATAATTGTAAGAACCTGAAGAGAAATTATTGAAAAGAATATTCTTCGTTCAGATTGACTTTAAATTCATGATATGGGAATATTTCACATTATTAAATCTTATAACCGATTATCAGTCTTGAAAGGAAAACTAGCCAGTGTATTTCTTCTACAGACCAAGGAGATTATCATTGTGAGCAATAATTCAAAAAAGTGTAACAAGGTCAAGTTGTGTTTACCTCTTTTGGTGATAAAATTCTATCAGTAATAATTTTGAATACCTTTAAATGACTAATTAGTACAAATTATATTATTCTTTGTGCTTATAGAAAAGTGTGTCTTCAAAAATTTTTGACATCTGAACGTCAGTTAACAAGGCAGCTTTCTCTAAAGACCACTTAAACCTTAGATGTGTTGTTACTTCCTCGGTAACTGGCTCTTGGCACCCTTCAGTATGTGTCACTGGCGCAGTGGCAGAATTGTCAAGCATTGATTTCAGAATTTCATTATGAGCTGACATCGGTTAGAGAATCATTGGAAATTCAGAACTGAAGTACTGGACAGCCTAGTTTGGGACTCTTCAGCAGTACTCACCCACCTCATTGTCAGAGTTCGAACCCATGAACTTCCAGTTGCAAGGCGAGATAGCTCGTAGAACATTTAGCTGCTAGTAACCGATCCGATTGTCAGTTCACTAATTCCCATTTCTGCCAATTCACGCATGATATATCGTGACTAGCATTAGCCAATGTCATCGCCGGTGAGCATTTATCCACACACCCAACCTGATATACCTCCCGGTGGGGTACAGCTGTCCAGTGCTCCAGTGCTGATTTTCCAATGGTTCTCTAACCGATGTCGGCTCACGATGAAATACTGTAACCTGTCGAGTTCCTACTTACTATGCAGTAGTAAGCCCAAAAGACAGAGGTAACGTTGGGTGTAAAGCTATTCCGCCCCCCCCCCCCCACACCTCGTAAGATCAACATTAATCACTACTGAAGAAGCTATAATATCATGAAGCCCTTTATTTCAACAGAAGTGTAAGGAAAAATATACATAAAGTAGAGTATTAATAACCATTCAGTAAAACCATATCAAAACTGGTGGATCGATCGCCGACTAAATGACCAATCGATTAGGTATTCTTATTTTGGTGTTTTTTCTGTTCTTTCTATCAATCAGTTCATCCGAAATAAATAAATAAATTACTGAATAAACAAAACAAAGTTTTATAATAATAATAATTGTCATCTTTCACCTTCTTAACTGTCAGTTAATCATAGTGACAGAAAGAGAGTAACACATAAGAACAACTTTTATGATACCAATCAATCTAGTCAATATAAATGTCGATAATTGTTCAAGTTGTTTTTTTTATTGATCGATTGAAAAGCAGAAGAAAAAAAGGAGATAATTAAGAGGACTAAAATTAGCTGGATTTTTTTTTTGAAATTTGTACTTTAAGCAGAAGAACTTGAAGACCTACTGTGAATATCTATCATTCATATACTCTCTCCCTTTTTCGCTCTCTCTCTCTCACCGCTGATTTCAACTATGAGTTGATTCTCAGGGACTTGACTGATTGGAAGATTGATTATGCACTGAATCCAGTTAAAGAAGTTGGAGTGGGAAGTTGCGACTAGATGGGGGGGTCCATCAAGTTGGATCTGAGGGACAATACTCTCTGATGACATTGGTTAGCAGTCGCGCTACATTTATTTATAGCGAATTGACAGAATTTAGAGCTGAAGGGTCATTGGATACCGTTCCAGTGGCTCAAATGCACACAAGCTTGCCTTGTATTCTGTGAAGCTTTTAGTTTCGATTCCTGGTAAGGTGATGATGGGTGTGTGGACTGCTGAAGAGTGATAAACAGGGGCGAAGTATCTGTTTAGTGCTACCTGGTTTTCAAGATGTTTCTCTTACTGAATTCAATTCGTTCGGAACGTGAAGACGGTTGGTATTCACTGAGTGACATGAAGGATTTAAAATCGATATGATGTGTGAGTTGATTTTAGAAGTTAAGTAGAGTAGTGAAAAGGCGGGAGACATATTTAAGCAAATATTTAGTTGCTCAAAAATTGGATGACGTTGAAGTTGAGGATGTTCAGTTGTTCACAAGGGTAATGAACTGTACTACTGTAAGATGTCTGACTACCTTCAATACACGTCATGGAACTATTTGTATGAACTAGTCTTTCTCTGTCTTTCAGAAATAAGATTAGACATGTATTTTGAACAAGAAAAACAGGTATTTTCGTAAACTTTATTGACTGAAGGGAAAGCAAGACAAGCTTTTATTACACTCAAGTCTGTGTGGAGGTCACCAGCACACTCAGCATGAAAATGAAAATAAGATCTGGACTTTCAACTCCAATGTTAAGTCAGTGCTACTTACTATACGAATCAGAGACTTGGCGTGTCACGAAGAGCAATTCAAACAAACTACAGACCTTCATCAGTGGTTGTCTTCGCTCATTACTACTCAAGATCAGATAGCCGGCTAGAAAAGATCAGCAACAGGACTGTCTAGAAGCGAACCAACCCAGCAGGAACCGATTGTGCAATAAATATGCAGGTAGAGATGGAGGGGGTTGGATATACTCTGAGGAAACCATCAAGTGACATCACACTCCAGGCCATTGTTCGAGTGGAAGCCGAATGGGATGTGGCAAGTCGGTACTCAGTGCCAGGGTGACTTGGGGGAGGTGATGCGAAGAGGAGATGAAAGCATGTGGGCAGACGTGCAGCCAGGTGATGAAAACGTTGGCAGAGAACCGAACGCAGTAGAGACATGCAGCTGAAGCCCTATGTTCCTCTAGGAACTAAAGGAAATAATAATAATTACTATTATTAACTGAAAGTACAGACTTTATGTAGATGTGCGTTAGAATCACTTACATCGAACTAGAAATATACTTTAACTAAACATGATAGTCACTGATCCTCAGACTGGTTATTCAAAAGGTAATGTAGGGGTGTAAGATTTGAAATAGGGACAGAGAATCGAAACAAACCGACCTAGAATCAAATTCATGAGGAAATATTACCGCGGTTTCCTTTCACTTCATTGTTCTGTGTAGCCCAGAGTAACTTAGGGCTTCTGAAATTGTTTTTTTTGGGGGGCGGGAGATGGGTTGTTAGCCTCACGCCCAATCTTCTCTCTTATCTGGGCTTACTAGCGGCTATTAAACAAGGATGAGGCTGAGGTGACCACAATATGTGGTCTGCTAGATATCATAAATGGCGACGGTACTTTCCATATGATGTCGAATCTTGAAGAAATGTACACTGAAGTGAATAGATATCCGTTCAACGTGCATAATCTGCAAGTCAGTCTTCTGCTCATCACTAGGCTGGAAATTTATGTTCTGTAGTCCTAATGAGAAGTTGTGGGTTCCACCATATCAAGTGGACTGGATAGATATACGTTCATGTCACAAACTGGCGGAGTTTAAAGTAGACAGGCTAATGAATTTCAAATCACTATCGCCTCTTATTCCGAAGGTCCTGGTGCTTACCACTGAAGAGTTCCAAACCAAGGCGAAACAACAGATGTTAAGTGGTCTCTGGTTTGAAAGTCCCTTTAAATTATTCCAGTTCATGATGTAACATTCAATAAGACCATCTTTTTTCTCCTTATAGACATTTCATTGTTTTAATAGTCTGTGAGGAATTTAAATGGTTTTTCAAATTTGTTGCAGTGATACTGCCTCAGAGATTCTTAGAAGGTAAAACCAGCTGTGTAATATAAAAGAAACAGTTGAGGTTAAATTTAGAACTCGAGTAACATGTAAATAAAAAACATTTGAAATCTTCGATGAAGGTACAGCTGACAGCAGTTAGTTGTAGAAACCTCTATGGGCTACGAAAAAGAAGATTGAGGAGTAATTGGCCTCTGAAGGCATTGTCAATCAAAGGCGCCGAATCACTTTAACACATAGCAGAGATCAGAACTCTTGCCTGGTTACATAATCACAAAGTAAGAATTTCTCCCATCTATATTTTACAAAAAGTTACTCTTCGGTTAGAGTATTAATTTTTGAAACTGAATTCGGACTTTCCTGTTGACTGATTGCACCGAAGTGCTCGACCTCAGGTTGACATGTCGGCTCCTTGTGCAGCTGTTTCGATGTTTTCTGATTATTTAAATTGAAGTAAATCGGTAGATATTAAATAGAAGTAGAGTCTAGGATGCGCATTTCACCCTCCTATTTTGGACTCGTCATTTCTGGATGTCCCTGGATTCCCCAGTGAGTTAGTGACGGTGTCTCCACCGAGGCTCGAACCCAATACCCACAGTTTCAAAGGCCAAAGCGTTATCCCCTAGACCACTTGGGCCACGATAGCCACCTCTTTTGAAACGGGTATCAGTAATAATTTAATTCAATTTCTACTTCGGCCCAATCAATCGACGGAAAGGTCCAAATGGAATTAAATAATTACTAACACCAATTGCCAGGAGAAACGGCTATCACGGCTCAATTGGTATAGTGGATAGCGCTTTGGCGTTTGAAACAATGGGTAATTGGTTCGGACTTCATTGAGGAAACGGGGACATCATTCACTGGGGAATGCAGGTACATCCAGTTGGCAAGCCAGTCTCAAATTGGTAGGGTGAAATTTGCGTTATCCTGGATTCCACTGTTAGTCACCATCCACCAGTTTACTTCAAGAGTACTAATTAAACAGACTGAAATTCATGAGTTTAATTAGTCATAAAGTTGGTGGTGAGCACTATTGAGCTTATGTAAGTGCCTCATTATTACTAGTATTTTTCATTCCCCGTGTTCTGAGTAGAATACTGCGATTCAGCAGCAAATCTCCATTCCATTTTGTTTGCATTATCAATTTCAGCTAGCTCCACAAGTACCCACAAGTTCACATTTCTTCCTCACATTATGTTCCCCATGTCACTGTCGGAACCACACGCAACTTGTTTTCGTGCTTCATTGAGGTTCCATTCAAGGGCCTGTGGTATGTTATCACTTGAATCTCTCCTAAGCTTAAGTCCAATACACATCAGGTTACTTCTGCATATTTGTCTGTCAACTGGTTCTTCACTGTTCCTCTCAGCCGGAGTTCCTCATCAGTTATCTTTTATGGTCATCTGTTCTTCAATATCGAATGAAGGCAGGTACCGATGAAAGTCCCCAGCCTTTAAAATGCTCTTAATAACGCATAAAGTTTACAAATCATTTAGTATCACTGACTGGATTGACATCACTGCTAAAAATTCGAATCCTGTACCACATATTTTGGAACAGTAATTCACAACCTATGAATAACCCACAAAATGATAAGATTCTCTATGAGAAGTGAGATGTTTTAATATGTGAGTAATGTCCATATCACACGAACTGATTGATTTCTTTCATTAACAGTGCTTCTCAGATGAACTTCATGCCTGATTGAAGACCTATCTTATTCATTTGTACTTGTTAAAACTACAGTATCTATTATTACTATTAGCCCAATATAGTAACTCATTTCTGTAGTTAATATGGTGAGATATATGAGAATTCACCGAAATGAACCTGTCAGTAAGCCAGTGTAATAGATTAAATTGGTTTAATACGTATGATACCACGAAAACTGACAATCAAATGTGTTGAACGATTATTCACTGCTTAAATTATTTAGCTGACTACTTGTATGTTATTAAGTAGTATACTATTGTGACAATAAAATAATCAGGCGAATGTTTTATGAACTTCATTCGCATTGACACAGAATAGTGATAATAATTAAACTTAAATTTGATATTCAAGGAAAATACCCATCCAGACATGAATATAAAAACAAAAGAGTTCAGCGATGAGTCCCATTTTGGAGACGAATTCATTCACTTAGTTGTACAATCGCATTTGTATACAATTATTTTGTGTGTATGTGTTCATTAGGTTTGTCGGACAAGAATAAAAATTAGTTCGGGTTATTGTTTATGTCATCAAAATATTTCAAAAGATGTGATGAATAATCGAACTGTAAGTGGGTGGGGGGTTGAAGATTGGTAAGTATTGACACGGGTTGCGTAATAGGAAAGACACCCATAAAAATAGGATGTTAATGAAAGAGCATAGAGACACATATCCAAAGTATATTATGTAATAGGTAGAAAGAGTAAATAAAGGGTTATTTAAGAAAAAATATTACTAAGAAGTCATACGAAAATTCAAAAAAGTCAAAAAATTATTAAATGGTTGGAAGCAATCCGCTCCAGGAAAACCCTACCTCATCTAGGTTTCGTGATAGTTGGCACTCACCGGCCAGCAAGGCGTATCTGCAACCTATAAAGGAACTCATGTCCCTTCTGAGATTCGAACCCACGTTATCCAGAGCTGCAGTCAGAGACGTTACCACTGAGCCTTGATATGATTATGACCAATAAATTGTGCTTGAAACGTCGTCATCAGTAAATATTACTGTTTTACACTGTGAGACTTTATCAAAATAAATTTTACCCATAATGGAATTATGCCATACCACAGTGCACACATTCTATTCTCAAGCCAAAAAAGGCTTCATTACCACGTTGTAGAATTTGGAACTATATCCAGTGTAGAAGGAAGGGATGGATAAGTTTCTTCTGTGTACATAAATCAGGTCTTTCTATCCAGATCGCTAATGCCTCCTCGGCAATGCAAAGTATGCGGAAGCTTATCTTTTCAGGAGGCTTCTTTTGACTCTCTAGATGAATCTGAATGAATTCCGCTTACCTACTAACTGACCAGTGTTGAATATATGCTCAATTATAGCACTTCTTATTGATCCACTGTTACCTTTTCGTAGCTTTTTTATTCCCTTACGTTCTCAGTGAAACATTGGGTTTCAAGCTAGAGGCTTTGAGTTTCTGTAGAAAAAGGGGATTATTTTTACAGGATGCAGTTGCTGGCCGCCTCATGCCCAACCTTCCCTTATTTAGCGAGGTAAAGAAGTGCGTCCAGTGGCCGGGGATCGAATCCCGGACCACCTATGGCGTGGTCAAGGGGGGCACTCTACCTCTGTGCCACCGACGCACCTTTTTGATTAGCTAAACGTGATAATCTTCTCTGACTATTTTGATATTGTTTCAGGTTCAACAATTGGCGAATCAACAATCACCTCAGGCACATCAACTCTCCCAGTTAACAATAAAACACTTACAAGTTGACAGACGTACACCATCTCTTTCTAAATTTGAACATACTATTATTTATACGCCAAATAGACAGTTTAAAAGAATTGATCCCACTGAACAGTATCGTTCATATTCAGCGCCAAAAATCTATCTAGACGATAATTCAAATATGGCGAATATTGATCCATTAGTGAAATACCATGATGATGATGATTGTGATGATGCAGATCATTCACGAATACGAAACACATCAAAATCTTATCATCATCAGCATCATCGTCGACACCACCAGGAGTCTCATAGACCATCTGATGGGAATTTCAGTGTTCGATCAAGTTATGAAATTGAGTTAAACAAATACAGACATCATAACAATAACAATATTGCAGATAATCGAATGCCGCATTCACGGTACAATACCCTGTCAAATACATTCAGTCGTAGAATTGATAATAATGATGCTTTAAAACCTTATTCATCTGTACGATGTCATTCAAGCCCATTCAGAGGAGGAGGAGACTATGATCATCAGAATGCCTTGCATAGTTATGATTCACACATTAACAGCGGATTAATTACATCGCAGCCTAGACGTCCACCGCTACTTCGCAATTTACACAATCATTTGAATTTATCACCATGGAAACATGAGTCGTCAATATTTCATTCTATAGATAATCATGAAAAGAATTCCTTATCAACACGTTCCCTATGCCCCGGAATACCATCACAGAAATGTGTTGAACAGACTGCAGAGATTGGTTTATACAAGACAGCCATGTTTGTTATCCCATCACCGAATTCAGCATCTTTGCCTAATGTTCAAAATATCAAAGGTACACTGGAAGAAGAAACAGACTATAATCGTTCTCTGCGTCATAAACGTCATCGTCAAGGTCATGGTCATGGTAACGGTCACCGGCATCATCATTCGCATAGTCATCATAATCATAGAGAATGCTGTGATGCTGGGAATACAATGATTAGCAAGTCGTGTAATAGTAAATTACGTACTTATGTTTGTAGTGGTTGTGGTCGTACAACAACAAAACGCAAAAAGGTGAAATATTTACCGTCATCGTCTCATTCATGCATTTCTTTGGATAAGTGTTCAACACCACATTTCATCAGTTCAGCATTTAACACCAGCAACATTAATAATAACAATAACACTAATAATAATAATAATACTGCCAATTCTCGGCTGGACATAGACGATGGATTCGACCCTACTGTTTTTCATTCGTCTAGACAACTCACAGACGACAATCGATATTATGCCTCACCAGTTAGAAAGTCACTCAGTTATAATAAACGTGAAGATATACAAACTACCGGCGACTATGTCAGTAACCATAGTAACAGTAATACAAGTCTAGATAAGATAAAATCTTATGACTATTTACCGAAATGCTCGAAACCGTTGAATGCCATCTCACGACCAGATTGTAATAAGATTGTTGTTGACATTAAACCGAGGCAAATGAATGAAGCCGATAAACAACAGCATATTACTCAGTGGATACAGATTGGAACGCTGGGGGATGCTGCAAGTTCACCGACTAGATTACCTCTTCAGTCGAATGAATATCATGAAAGCGATATGGCTGTACTACAGCAGTCTGACAATTCTGATTATGATGTTTCGATACCTGTTGATCACTCAAATGAAGTCAACACTGGCTGGAGAAATTCTTCAACTGTGCATAGTCAACAAGACAATCGGCATTTGATGGAGAAATTTGTTAGTCAACAGAAAAACTCACCACTATCACCACCACTATCGCCATCACCTCCACCGGCACCCGTACCGCCACGAAAACAACAATTACAACAAGATAATCATAAGAAAGACATGAAATCTAAGGTGGAGATAATAAAACATATAGCCAACAGCCACGTAAATGGCGTACAAAGTCAAAACATAGGTGAAGATGATGTGGCACGAAGTCGTACGAAATCCAATTGTACAAATTCTCCTATTAATGAAATTAAACTAGAGTTTGTGAACAACGCAAATCACATTGGCAATAACAGTGATGAAGGTGGTTACATAAATAACAATAATAATAATTATGAGAGAAGTAGTCGGATGAATGCACAACCAACACAACTGATTCATATGGAGAGAGATCTTGTGAATGGCAGCAATAAGCATCAGAATAACAACAATACTGAGAAGTCGACATCTTCTGAGACACTTGACTCAAACATATCTCAATCAAATCCAGCCGGTGGTGCTGCTAACATTGATATTGAACGGGTTATCACAATTCAGAGTTCTAAAGTACGCAGTAATAACAATAATAATAATAATAATGAGAATAACTTGACACATTTTAAAACATCCCAAGAAACAGTCTCTTTAACTTTTAGTCACAATAATAATAGTAATAATAATAATAGTAATTACTCTGATGAACCAGACAGATCAATATCATCACCACCAATTTTAGCGCCTAAACCAAAAGCATGCAGTACTGAAAGGATATTCCTGAAAGACAAGAAATCAAAGAAAGCCTCCACACTGACAACATCAGAAATACGCTATATGAATAGTAAGATATCCAGTAATTTATCAAGTGTTAAAGACATAACTAGTTTATTTTCAGCGGGAAATTCAAATAAAATTGAACAATTGAATGATTCAACTGAGGTTGCCACGGAATTATTCCCGAATTTAATTCGAAATCGTGATACACCAATACCAAATGTAAAGAATTTAGTTAGCTACTTTTCAGAATTAATAAAACTGCATACAGATGAAGAGAAACACTGTTCACCGTCGATGTCGAATAGTGTTAATAATCTTAGCCGACTAAAGGGATTCGACAGTGAAATGACATTGAATCATCGACATGTCTTACGTGAAGAGGTTGAGGAAGGTGAGGAGATGGGCGAGGAGGAGGAGAATGGGGAGGAGGATTATGACTTAGATATACCAGCTAGTGTATCACCATTTCTACTTCATCATGAAACACCGACTGCACGTGAACGTCGGTTACAAGCTGTAGAATCATTGAGACGTCGTTCAACACTCCATATGAAATATGATTTATACAGAGTATTCCCACCAGGATGCAGTACAGCGTCATCATCATTTCTAGAGAGATTAGGTCATCGAGTAGTGGCTGAGAATATGAGTGATTGTTCAAATAACAATAATAATCATAATAATGATAATAACAATAATAATAACAACAGTAATGGGAATATTTGTAGAGGTCTTGATAACGATCCTATTCGTCGACCACTTTCTGCACCGAAATTCCAAGTACGCATGCAAGCAAATCTACAGAAAGACTCAACAGCTATTGCAGCTCAATAAAGTTCTATCAACCCCAACGCAAAAAAAATGATTCTGAAGTGCACATTCATTAAATGACTACATGAAGTTATGATTTGCTTCGGGGATAAAGGCTATCTCAATCAGTGATTTTGTCAATTCCCTTTCTCTCTCTCTGTCTCTTCTGTCTGTCTGTCTTGTGTTTGTTATCCTTCCTTATTTTATGCCCCTTTTTATGCAAATCAACCAATCAGTTAATTCTATTAACGTAAACATCCTTCTCTTTTCGTTTCGTTTTGTTTTAATACTTGATTTTTTCGCGCTATGTTTGAATAAAACAGTACAGAAATGTGCTTTATTTTCAAAAAGGTGTCTTCAACCTTTCTATTGATTATTTCGTATTTTAAGTGGAATATATGGCTTCAAACTTTCGGAGTTTTAGTATGCATTGTATTGCTTTTCACAATCCAGCCTCTCCTCTTTTTCTGACCTTAACTGGCCAGTAAATGAGATGTGGTCTAGCGAGTGGATCATCTGTAAATCGAATTCCGACACTGCCTGCCGTTTTTGACCGAAGAGCATTCTATCACTGAACTTCGGATGGAAATATTACTGGGAAGGGGTGCATGACTGTAGCATACAACTCTTTTCAGAACTTGTACACAATCGTAAGGTCGCGCACTATCTCGTCACCCTTGGAAGATCTGCCAACATAAAGTCATGACAACACTTTCAGAGCATCTGACAGGTTGAGTATCCCTTACAGGTCTTATATTAAGCTAACATGTCTTTGGTTAGAAAGAGATATAACGATAAGTATATATATAGGAATAAAAAATTTTGCACATTTCAGCCTTCTTTACAAGAAGTTGGTTGTAGATTACCCCTCAGAAATCCAGACTGCGGATAAAATTTAAAAAACAGGATTTTTCCTAGATACATAGATACTATACGAATGGATACCAGTAATAATTAACAAGTTAGCGATTTCAAATCGTAAGGCGTTTGGGTTAGTTGCTATTTTAAAGCCGTTTCGACAGCGTACATCAATAAGATGAACAGCGAAGATTAACTTGAAGAACACCTGTGTAAACAAAGGAAGTTAAAGATTAGAATAAACCCGTTTCAAAAGATAGTGGAATATAAATCAAAACATGCAGAGAAAGTACACTTTATTACGATTACTGTGGACAAAATAGAATGCTGTCGCACTGAATGTGACTTACAACGTATTAAAAGGTTTATATCCATAGTACTTATTAAAAATAAGTAGTATGCAGTATTTCCCTTAATTCCATGCGTTCTGAGTGCAATATAAGGCTTCAATGTTTCGAAGTTTCGTGACAGCGATGGTGTTGTTGGAGTTGTTAAACTTCCCTCGTTTCTGGGTTTATTAACAGTTAGTAGTCTAGGCGTGATTTAGGATTGTTCATGGATAATCCCCATCCAGGCATTAATGAAAACAAAACACGTAGTGTTCAGCGAAGAGTCCCTTTACAGCGGCGAATTCATTTCCCCCCTTAGCTGTACAATCGCAAATATATATGTGTTATTTTGTATGTATGTGTACATTAAGTTTGTCAAACAAAAATACAATTGGTTATGGTTATTTTAACTAAACACGGTGAAGATTGGTAACTGGAGTTACGTAATACAAAATCAGTCAAGAAAATTGAGTGTTAGTGAAATTAGGGTAGTAACAAAGGTGATGAGTTGTCACAAACAGTTGTTAAAAGAAGTTATGTAATAATATGAATAGTTTGATGACTGAGTTTTACTCAGGATGCACATAGGAACAAAGTAGATAATATGAAATTACGTAAGAGTTCTAAATGAATACAAGAATTGTAAAGATTTATAAGCAATTAAAGAACAGGCAAACAAACAAAATTAAGTCATTAAAAGTAAAAAAAAGTTGTTACAATGACAGTAGAAGCGGTTGAGTAATCTTCTTCTGTGTCAATATATCAGTTCACCTGCTGCTGTAGAGCCAGCCAGGTACACTGGTCGTTCGACCCGAATCCTATCCAAGAGGATTCAAGAACATTATCCAGCCAGTATGGTTGCGAAAAGGCAATAGTGGTGCAATAAGGAGTGCGATAATTGAACACCTGGTTAACACTGATCATTCCATCTCAACAAACGCCTCCTGCTTCAAAGTAATCTACAGAGTCAAGAACAACCTATCAAAGGTAATACGGTTTCGCCTTCTTTGCATCGCTGAAGCTATGACCATTCACATAGAAAAACCGGAGCTGTGCATACAAAAGAGAATTACTCAACCACTTCTACTGTCATGGTAACAACTTTTTTGATTTTTAATGACTTAATTTTGTTTCTTTGCCTGTTTCTTTAATTGCTTATAATTCTTGTATTCATTTAGAACTCTTACGTAATTTCGTATTATCTACTTTGTTCCTATGTGTATCCTGAGTAAAACTCACTCATCAAACTATTTATAATATTACATAACTTCTTTTAACAACTGTTTGTGACAACTCATCACCTTTGTTACTACCCTAATTTCATTAACACCTAATTTTCTTGACTGATTTTGTATTACGTAACTCCAGTTACCAATCTTCACCTGTTTAGTTAAAATAACTATAACCAATTTTATTTTTGTTTGACAAACTTAATGTACACATACATACAAAATAACCCAATATATATATTTGCGATTGTACAGCTTAGAAAATGAATTCGCCGTTGAAAAGAGACTCTTCGCTGAACTACGTGTTTTGTTTTCATTAACTTAGGATTGTATCTGGCGTGAATCAATACGAACTTCCCTCATAGTTAGCGGGAACTACCGATACACAGTATAAATTAGAACAAAGAAATCATTGTCAATAGATTAATACAGTTTATTAAGAGAAAGAATTAACTTCAGTGACTATCTAAAATAGAGTCGGCTGTGTTATACTGTAGAGTTAATTAGTTGAATAGGATACATGCATCCTAAGGATTCCAGTTACTGTTCACACAACAAGTTGGTAAAAAGTGAATTGACATTTTAGTGAGAAGCTTTTGTTGTCCTCCTGGAAAACATCTTCATCAGTGATATTTTCACTGTGAAGAAGGCTTTCAGGATTATCCTTGGCGAAAATATCCATCTCTCCTGGTAACCTTGTCTATGATCGTTTATCTCCGGAGATTTCCTGGTGACTGTGTTGACTTGTATTTATTATTACATCATTATTATTATTACTCCATTGGATTCCGAGTGGAATATGGGGCCTCTACGATACATTTTCACTCTTCAGCTGGCCCCATGATTGCCCACAATCTCGCATCTCCTCTTCGAACGATCTTCTCTATGCCTACTTCAAAGTGATGCCCAATTTTTATTTTTAACTCGAATGATGGCCTGGCGCGTGATGTCATTCGATGGTCTCCTCAGTGGGGTGCGCACATTCCATCTCCAATTTCTCCTACAAATTTGTTGAGCAATAGGTTCTTGGTTGGTTTGTTCCACTTCAGAGTTTCTTGTTGCTAATCTGGTCTTCAGTATGAAGCCAGTGAAGGCAGCTATTGATAAAAGCCTACACTGGTCTGTTGGAAATGATTTCCATGACTCACGAGCAGTGCAAGTTTCTGACCCATATAGAAGCAGTGTGTTGAAAATCCGAATCTTGTTGTTTTTGCTGAGTGAGTGAAGCTGAAGATTTGTAAACTGATTTCAGATTGATGAAGGTGTGTACCTTGCCTTTCCCACTCTGGCTCTGACATCTTTATCCGTGCCTCCACGTGTGGTTGAAACGATGCTGGCTGCCTAGATAAGTTCAGGAAATAACCCGTTTCAAATTTCTTCCATTGATAATGACTGGTCCCCGGCTGTTGTTGCTTTTGGTGGTGGTTGGTTTTCTTCATCACCTCCGTTTTCTCTATGTTCACCACCGGGAGTCCTGTCTTCTCTGGCTGCGGCTTCAGCCAGTTTTTATTGGCTTTCGACTGCAAGTCTTCGAGCCTGTTGGATATCAGATATAAGTGATCTGCAAAATCCAGATCTTCTAGAGTCTTCTTAATCGTCCAACGTATTCCTTTCTTCTCACTCCTCAGAGTCCACTACAATTCTGAGTAGTATTAGTGATAGTAGGCAAACATTTCTTACTTCTGTCTTCGCTTCAATAGCTTGGCTGAATTCTCCGTTGTGGATCACCTGAAATATGGTAGGCACTGTCATACAGCCACCTCTTGAATGAGGTTGATGAAGATTTGGGGCACGCCATAGTGTTAAAGTGGTTTCCAAATTACTTTTCGGTCAAAGCTATCGAAGGCCTTGTTCATTTCATTGACCTGACATCTAGCCTTTGGATCATGTGACTTATTGTTTATTGGCTGATAAATTTGAAATGTATTTACGGGTCCGTTAATTACAGATTGATCTAAGCACCGAAATTCCAGAGTTTCTCCGGCATTACGTGTTTCCTCTATCAAAGTTGTTCACATTTTTCCGGTTGAACTAAGACATTTAGTAGATTCACATGGTTCTTCAAAATGGTATCCCAATTCTTAGTGAAAACTGAAGTCATTTAACTAGATGAGTAAATCACATGAATGATTACAGGCATAAGTTGAAATGCAAAGGTTTCAAGCAGATGAAATCACAAGAATAGCGGAGAATTCCTAGAAGTCTGATACCCATTTCAGTGTGCATTTAGTAAATGTATGTATAAAATAGACAAAATGCATCAGGTGTTGGTTTGCAGGGATTTGATTGGTTACAAGATTTCACCATGAGCTGACATCGGTTAGATAACCATTGGAAAACCACTTCTGGAGAACTTGACAACTGTTTATCAGTCAATAAAGAGCAAACAATAATACTGAGAGGCCAAGAAATAACATCAACGAGACAGTCAACATCGATGCACTTGAATACAATCATATTGAAACCTTCGAACACACAACCAATCATGGATTTTAAATGGGTAATCATATCCTACATGAAAATGTATCCACTGCACATCTGGCTGTCATGATAATTTTCACAAGGATTTCATTCTAGAACTGTAAGAACGTGGCGAGAATTTACTGAAAAGGAATATTCCTTCTTCAGGATGGCTTTTCATTCTGTGGTTCAAAGTGTTTAGGGAGATCGGAATTATCCTAATTTCATAGTATTAACGTGATGCAGGTGATGCTCTGTAGAGTTAGATTTCTTCACAAACTTCCCAATTGGTTCCTATTGTCTTTATCTGATCTGATACTCAGTGCGTCAGTGGCACGACGGTAGAATGCTCTCCAGCTACGCCTAACGTAGTCCGAAGTTCAGTCTCCGGCCACTGGACGTACTTCTTTACCTCGCTAGGCCAGTAATACGACTGGTATAAAGAGGGAAGGTTGTGCATGAGGCTAGCAACTTCATCCAGTAAAAATAAACACCACTGCTACCGAAACTTCAAGCCTCTAGCTTGAAGCCACCCTATGTTCCACTGGGTAATTTAAAGGAATAAAAAGAATCTGATACCCAATAATTGCTGGCTACAGGGCAAAGTTTCCTGGAGTTCTAGTGAGAAGTTGTGACCAGTAGAGTCCAGCATGTTGGGTCTGAGGATGAATACTGGCTACCGATGAAATTGGCCGAAATCATGAATTGGTTGAAATTGGCATTCATAGACAAGGGGGAAGAGTCTCAATGGCCTAGCGGTCTGCGAGCTTAACTTAAATCAGGAAGGTCTTGCATTTGAACCCCGGTGAATATGCTCCCTAATGAATAGTTTCAAGCTAGGCCAGAACAAGTGTTTATTTATCGTCCACTGGTGTTTCATGATATCTAATAGACTGCAAATAAATTAAAAAAATGACATCCCTTCAAATGAATTAAACAGGTATGAGTCGTCAATTGAATATTGTATAAACGCTATTACTTATACCAAATCAGATGGTCAGCGCAAATACAAATGCTTTGATTGGATACTAACTGGTAAATTGTGAGGTAAATCCTAGTGCCTTGTTTGGTGTAGACTGAATTCTACCGGTTACGTTTGCCATGTAACCACTACGCTAGGTGGACCACCATCACGGTGTACTGTGAATTTTTGATATTAGATGGTTGTAGCCAACTGACAGGAAGCCTAGTACCTAGATTTCTTACTTGGTGGCACTCGTCAATAAGGCATATCTGCAATCTTGAAGGAACTCATTTCCCTTCTGAGATCCAAAACAGTGCTACAGGAGATCGATCGCAGCTAAAGTCGCTAGATGGTAACGTCTCTAACTGCAGTACTGGGTAACATACGTTCGAGTCTCAGCAGAGTGCAGATACACTGTGCTGATTAGTGCCAACTAGCACGAAACGTGGGTTCAAAGCTACCTGGCAATTGCCGCCAACCATCTTAAATGAACAAGTACGAATAACATGGCTGTATCGACAGAAGACAAGGGCCAGGCAGCAGATCGTTTATTGGGAAAATCAAGAGATATCTATAGACTTTTATGTATATTATTATTTGCGTCATTATTAGCAGAGAAACAGCTTCTTCTGATTGGTTGTTTTCTCACTGAAAGTTAATCTGTCATCCCTTTGTGGCCGTTTCTTTGAAGGTCAGACCGTATGTCTGCTGATCGCATCCGCCCACGCTAAGTCTGTTGTGATTGGTTGTTGAGTTCATCAAAGTTAAGCTCTGTTCTTGTTTTCTTCTCATGACCAAGATTTGGGACGTAAACATTGACGTAAATTGCTGTCTAGCAACTTCGGCTAGCAGACATCTCCCGGCACAGGCTATGGTCAGAGCAATCAATTGTGAAATTCACTAAGTGACTGATAATTTGTCAACATTGTCAAGAAATGATAACATTATTAGTGGTTAGCTTCAAGACAGATTACCTGAAGATTTCCTTCAATGGAAAGTCATGGTTTTTGGCGTCCACTAATTTTAGTATGAGATAGATGCTTATCGATGTGACTGGATGACGGTGACACACATTTGACAAATGGCAGAATTCAGAATTCATCGGCTGTTAGATTCCGATTTCTGTGACTGAACTGTAAACTGCTTGACTGGTAACCAACAGATCCTAGGTGCGCACTGCTGAAAAGTCAGTCCTATAGGAGAACTTAGAGATTGTCTATCACTTCCTTGTTCTTTATTGATTCATTACATGATGTTATTTCATGATGAAATGTTAGAATGTTTAAAAGTGAAAACAAGACTGCCATGAAAGTTCCTCAGTGTAAGCTACAGTTTTTTCAACGAAATTACTCCGTATTACTCAAGTTTAAAACACAAGGTCAGGTGTAGTGTATCAAATAAATAAAGTTTTGCAGAGATTAGCTCGTTGGTGGATCTTTCTATGTACTACTGAATAAACGTTTTTTAGCATAAAAAAAGAATGTTTTCGAATATGTGTCATCGGAATTGTAAGTTTTAGATTATAATTGTGACATACAGGAAGGACTAATCGGGCAGAAACTGAAAATTAAATAAGTAAATCGAGCGGCGTAATATAACTGATGCCATTGAGTACAGCTCAGTTAAAACTGGACGATAGTCAAGTTAAGAACAGTCGTGATGAGCAGAAATGTAATAGACGGGGAGAGAAAAATAATACAATCAAGAAAAACCAAAAAAAATAATTGTATATATGGTTTTAAAACAGATCACGTACATTGACTGAAGAAGTTTGACGTGAACTCCTTTAAGCAAGACTACCGCGTATTCTGTAGATGATTTTGAAGGTGACTTGAGGGTTTGCACTGTTGTCCAAAATAGATTTACGAGGGATCTTTTTTTCATAAAACCATGATCGTAAATATTCGATGAAATGCTTAGATAGCAACTGCTGAGTACGGCCAGCATGCCTAGCTCCTCGACAGCAGATGAACTGATAGATGCGCACAGATGAGGCTAGCATTGGTAGCCTATCCTTTAATTTCCTGCGATTTATTTGTTTTGTGGTGAAAGCTAGCTGAAGTTCAGCAGCGAAGAAGGTTTTCTTCAGCGAGCGGGGCATGCAGTTCCTCAGTATTTCTGCCGATAAATCTCCACTAAATTTTAGATTCGAACAGAGAACTGTTTTAGAGATAGGATGTGTAGGCAGTTTTAATGGTGTAGGCTTCAGGGATTCTGTGATAAATCGTTCGGAGTGGTCATTTTCAATGAGAATCCTTTGCAGAGTGTTCAGCTCTTCTTTCATTGTGTCAAGGCTACAGATGTTAAGGATTTTGTGGCTCAGTGGACGGATCCAGTTTCGTTCTGTGTATAGACGCTTTCTGTATTGTTTAATTGTCATATAAAATTTACGATTCCAATGACACATATTTAGAAACTTTCGTTTTGTTGCTAAGATCATTTACTATATGTATTGGATTGTACAGCATGAAAATGATATAGCCGGAAAGAGTACCTCTTCTATGAACAACAATTCTTTTATATAACTCAAGGGGTTTATTCAAGGAGAATAAAGTTTTACTATTCATAATAACTACGACTTTGAAAAGTGACTGATATTTTACAAATTCGGCTTTAATTTCAGCTTTTGTTGCGTTCACGGTAATAACAGAAGACAAGGATAAGGTAACAGACCGTTCGTTTATTGAGAAAATCAACAGATATTTATAGATTTTTATGTACATCATTATTAGCGTTATTGTTAGCAGGGAAGCAACGTCTTCTGATTGGCTGTTTTCCTGCTGAAGGTTACTCTGTCATCTTTTTGTTGCTGGTCCTTAGACAGTCCGGTGATATATCTGCGAATCGTATCTGCCCACGTTAAGTCTGTTGTGAATGGTTGGTGAGTTCATCAAGGTTAAGCTTTGTTCTTGTTTCTTCTCATGATCCCTACTTGGGACGGAAATTGTTGTCTACAATTTTGGCTTGCAGACAGCTCTCACAACAAATCACTGCAGGAGCTTGAGAGTTGACTTGAGCCATTCTGGTTAAACTTTGATTTTTATGAAAGTTTTCGAGGTACTTCTTTTTGTAAGACTATTTCCTATGCAATTTGTTGGTTGTGTACATTCACTCTAACTTTTACTTACGCGTATTACTTTTCCGTCTCTGTTAACAATCTTGTACATCTGATTCAATGAAAACTCACCATTTTACGCATCTCCCGTCTTTATTAAGTAACTCCTTTACCATTGTGTGCACACATTTATTTTGCTTAAACTGAAACTTCCTGTGTAAAAACTGTACAATAGTAATTTTCTGAGCACTATTCACTTAGTCCGGAACCTCCTGTCAGCTGACATCATTTGCAAGTAAGTTGAAACTTTTCTGTGCATAAACTTAATAGTTTATTTAAACTATGAGCAGCTGACGAGATAACGAAATAAATTATTATTGTTTCCTTTAGTTCCAAGAGGAACATAGGGTTTCAGCCCGGTTCTCCGTCAACTTTTCATCTAGCTCCACCTCTGCCCACATGCTTTCATCTCCTCTTCACATGACCTCTTCCTCCATGTCACCCTGGCACTGACGACCAACTCGCCGCTTCCCGTTCAGCCGGGTTCCACTCGAGGGATGGTCTGGCATTTTATTATTTTTATTTATTTTCTTTATTTTGATTACAGCTTGATTCCACACCGTATTTTCAATACAAGTATGAAATTTTCAGCGTGGATATCGGTAGCGCAAATTCACAGGCCGACCATAGATATCGGGTGTGTGCCGGCAGGGGATCGAACCCCGGACCATGTGCATGGTCGGCGAGAGTCCTAACCACTGTGCCACCGACGCACACATGTGTTGTCACTTGATAGTTTGTTTTCCCAGAGTATGGCCTACAATCCTCATCCATTTCTTCCTGCATATTTGTTGCACAACTGGTTCCTGCTGGGTTGGCTCGTTCATTGCCAGAGATCCCCGTGTTGCTGATCTCTTCTGGGTGGCCATCTGATCTTGAGTAGTGTTGAGCGAAGACATATGTTGATGAGAGTCATTCGTTTGTTCGAATTGCCTTTCGTGACGCGCCAAGTCTTTGATCCATACAGTAGTACTGGCTTCGCATTGGAGTTTAAAATCCGGATCTTATTTTTCATGCTGAGTGCTGCTGATCTCCACACAGACTTGCCTTGCTTTCTAGATCCTCGCCTTGACATCCTCATCAGTTCCGTCGGCCTATAGTTGAAACGATGCTTCGCAGGTAGTTGGGTAAGTAAAGAAGGTTGCTTCTTTCAGATTTCTCCCATTTATGCTGACTGTTGTCTGTTGTTGCTACTGTTACTGCTGGCCAGGAATCTTCATCACCTCTGTTTTCCCTATGGTTACCTGAAGTCCTATCTGCATATTATTCTGCAAAATCTGTTGTTCTTATTCTATTCAAAATCAATAAACACAATTATTTTGTCATGTCTTGGGAATTATATTTTTTTCATTTCACTTAAATCTTCCTGATATTGGTTTGCAGGGATTTGATTGGTCACAGGATTTTATCATGAGCTGACATCAGAGCAGGGAACCATTGGAAAACCACAACTAGATTACTGGACAGTCAGCTGTTTCGTTAGCCTAGTTTTGAACTAACTCTCCAGAAGTACCAACCCACCTCACTCCCAGGGTTCGAACCACCCCCAAAGTCGTAGATCATTCAGTCACTCACTGAGACGCTCCAATTCAATTGGCAGTCCATAAGTTCCAGATTTCGCCACTTCACTCACTATATAGCGTGAGAGGCACTAGCCAATGTCATCGCTGACGAGCATTTGTCCTCAAATTTAACCTGCTATACTACAGTGGTCGCGAATTTCCACTAAAACCTAATCAGGTAAATGCTTATCTGAATAGGGACAGTCTCCATTGAGCATCAGATTGATAATAAAGTGTTGGTTTACGGGGATTTGATCGGTTACAGGATTCTACTTTAATTTTTTATCTCTAAGGCGGGAGTACTCTTCAAGTACAGGTTAGTTAACACAAAAAATAAGGTATATACTCTTTGGTTTGATTTGTAAAGTTACTTTTGGAAACTGAATGGTCACGTTCAACACTTCGTTTGACAGAATTAAGGATATTACGTTTAATCGAATAAACTATGATCGGAAATCTAAATATTTTCTAATGCATACCATGTAGGATGAAACTGAATCTGTTTCTTTTAAATGGAATAACAAAATTCGCCATAATATCATAGATGACCTTGACAATACACCACTGCAAGACAAGTGTAACGATAGAAGACAAGGGACTTGGTAACGCAATGTTTATTTGGAATTAGGTATCTCAATATACTGAAATTGTGCGCAACATATCTTCGACGCACCGTTTGCATCGATTTTCTGTGTTGCACTACTTCTTCCCTTCCTTCGTATTGTTTTTCTTTATCTTCTATTCATAGCTCCCGTGTTTTCCCGCAAAGCTGAATCATATGCTTTCCTTCACACCAAATCGAATTCCCTGCTATTTGATATTTTTACATGATGGAGAAGATTTGTAGCTCAGGTGTATGATTTTGATGTGTTTGTGTTCTCTGAGATGGATAGTTAATTTGCGAAGCTTTCATTGGTCCAGCACTTGGCAACATCTTCAGCGCATACTTTAATTTGATGAATTGGGCATTCAGATTTCTCCACGAGTTTATTAGTCGTCTCTCCTGGTGACCTTGGACATGATTTGTTGTTTTTGTGTTTTCACACTCTCTGGGCTATTGGTATTGGAACTGATTGTTTCCTTGACTTAAACGTTGACCATTTGTGTGTGAGATTTTCTTTTGATCGCTTGGTAAATTTTGTCTATCTCGATGTGTCTATTGATTGACGATTCACTGGAATACCAGGTAGCCTTCTAAAAATTCTCTAGCATTCTTGGTGTTTCCTCTGTCTAATATTTGAACGTTGTCCCAGTCGAATTGATGTCCATGGTTGTCTGTATGCAGTGATATGAGGGTGTGTGGATATCATGTCTTTTGACGGCTAGTGCTTTTCGCAGTTGTTACAATTTATTTTGTAGATTATTTTGTTTTTATCTTCTTTTGCTGTTGAGTCTTTTGGTTGACATAGAGCCAGCTAAGTGAAGTGATTTTGTTGGTTTGTGTGTGACGTCAATTCCTAAAGGTTTGAAGAGTCTTGTATTGATTTCTGAGATGTCCTTTATATATGGTAGGGTGATTTTCTTTGTGTTTTTCTTTGGGGGATTTTGGTTTTATAGGTTGGCTTGGAGTTTGCTTGGCTTCACAAATTAACTATCCAGGTCAGAGAACACAACCACATCAAAAAAGATATTTTTATGCCGATGAACGTCTCTTCACATATACTACTGATAAATCTTATCAGTATGCATGCGCATACGCCACACAAGCATTACAGAAAGCAATTATTCAATCATTAACTGACCTAGTTGTATCAGTTATAATTTTGCTAGCAATCTTCAAACTATAAAAAAGCCATATTAGTAGATTCATGAAAAATTAAGTTTGTCACGTGTATTTATAAAATGTACCCTTAAAACAGTACAAGTTACACAATGTATGTAAATATATATAAGTACTGAGTTATTAGTAACTGAAACTACTCAATTATTTTAACTGTTTTACAATTTAACAGCCTAACTACACACGTATATCTTTTCTGAATCATGACAGAGCATGAAGACGAATCCAGTGCCCTTGTAATTGACAATGGATCAGGAATGTGTAAAGCAGGTTTTGCTGGTGATGATGCGCCCAGGGCTGTATTCCCCTCGATTGTTGGTCGTCCAAGACATCAAGGTGTTATGGTTGGTATGGGACAGAAAGACACCTATGTTGGCGATGAAGCCCAATCGAAAAGAGGCATCTTAACCCTGAGATATCCTATTGAACATGGAATTGTTACTAATTGGGATGATATGGAGAAGATATGGCATCACACCTTCTATAATGAATTACGTGTAGCCCCAGAAGAACATCCTGTCCTACTGACTGAAGCACCATTGAATCCGAAGGCGAATCGTGAGAAAATGACACAGATTATGTTTGAAACATTCAATAGTCCAGCTATGTATGTTGCAATTCAAGCTGTCCTGTCGTTATATGCATCTGGTCGGACAACTGGTATTGTACTGGATTCCGGAGATGGTGTAAGTCATACTGTACCGATTTATGAAGGTTATGCACTACCACACGCGATTCTTCGTCTTGATTTAGCTGGTCGTGATTTAACTGATTACTTGATGAAAATATTCACTGAACGTGGGCATTCATTTACCACGACTGCTGAACGTGAAATTGTACGTGATATTAAAGAGAAACTGTGCTATGTAGCTTTAGATTTTGATCAAGAAATGTCTACTGCTGCGCATAGTTCATCACTGGAAAAAAGTTATGAATTACCTGATGGTCAAGTGATTACAATTGGTAATGAACGTTTCCGGTGTCCTGAAGCAATGTTTCGACCAAGTTTTCTTGGCTTAGAATGTACAGGTATTCATGAGACTACATTCAATGCTATCATGAAATGTGATGTTGATATCCGTAAAGATTTGTATGCAAATATAGTTTTGTCAGGTGGATCAACAATGTTCCCGGGGATATCAGATCGTGTACAAAAAGAGATATCTCATCTTGCACCGACAACAATGAAAATTAAAATTGTAGCCCCACCAGAACGTAAATATTCTGTATGGATTGGTGGTTCTATTTTGGCGTCATTGTCAACATTCAATCAAATGTGGATAACAAAAAACGAATATGATGAAGCCGGTCCTGGTATTGTACATCGTAAATGCTTCTGAGATAGGTAGATAGTCGACTGATGACATATGGTCTTACTTTAGTTTAAATTTATTGATTGTTGAGTTTCTGTAAACATTCATTCTACTCTGTCAGTGTAACTTGTTCAAATATTTTTTATTATTTGCAATAGAAAACATTTTAGAAGGATGTTTTTGATGATAATTTTTTAAACCTTCCTCACTACTTATAGATTACTGCACCTTCAGATTTCAGATTTATTGGTTGGGGATAGAAAGAAGGCTTGGAGCCTATGTTAATGTTGTCTAAACCCTTCTTGAATGAATCAGTTGAGGTGGCAGACACCAATTCTTCTAGAAGTCGGTTCCAATACCAACTACCAGTACTCCACAGCAATATGACTTCTTCTCGTTGGCTTTTGAACTCTGCTGCTATATCCTCTAAGGTGTTCTGACCTGGTGGGTACGGAAAAAGGGAATAGGTCAGGTCTGTAGTCATTATTTAAAATCTTAAACATTGCGATTAAATCTCCGCTCTGACTACGGTATGATAGGGATGCCCTTTCTAGAATATGTGAGTCCCCTTTAAGACAAGGACTGGCTGCCTGGATACAGTTCTCCAGTCTTGACCTCACCAGAGATGTATGTAAGGAGGTGAACATATCTCTGGTGATTTTTAGTAAAGGCTTTGCGAATTGCCCATAAAGATCTGGGACTATGTGCAGCCACCGTGCGACAGTGTGCTGTAGTTTTTAAATCGTGGCTTACTATGACACCTAAATTCAAATGAGTCTGAACTGATGGGAGTGTTATTCCCTCTAGTTCGTAGGAGCTGATGCTTGCGTTTCCAATGCGCATGGTTGCACATTTTGCTACACTGATCGGGATCATGCATTCTCTGGACCACTCTGACAATTTGTTGAGATCCTTTTGCAGCGTGAGTGTATCACTGTTGCCATTCACCTCTCTCCGAATTGTTTAAGTCATCTGCGTTTAGGACCATAGGGGAATCGGTGAGTAGAGATAACTCATTGATATACAAAATAAATAGGAGAGTTCATAGTACCGTGCCTTGTAGCACTCCGCTACGCACTGCTGTCCAAGAGGAGAGTTTCGAGTTGATCCTAACCCTGTTGTAGATATCTGGTTAATGAAATTACTTTATGATAAAACACAATTTGAAAAAGGGATGTAGACTGCTAGGCTCATTATATTGTAATTATAACTACTGTTATTCATTCCGTCTATTCCGAGTGAGACATAGGGCATCAGCCGTACATCTCTATTCCGTTTGGTTTTCAGGCAACAGTTACAATTAGCTTGCCGTCATCTTCATATTACACTTGGACGTCCAACCTGTAACTTGTCATTAAGACTCCACTGGACAGACTAGTGTTTATTGTCACTTAAATACCTCCACAGTGTATAGCCAATACATTTTTATGTCCTTTAGCAGATTGTTGGCTGGTTCTCTGACGGCCAGAGTACTTTGTTGCTTATCATTCCCAGAAGGTCATCTCTATCTTCAGTACTGAGTGGAACGCAGTAGGTTTTGATGAAAGTCTACAGCCTCTTGGACGTCTTTTCCGTCAGATACATGCCAAGCCTCTGAACTACTGACTGACTAACACTAATCTGCTATCACCTTACTTTCTTCTCAGTGATATGTAATTAAATTTTGTTGTTGTCGCTGGACAGTAAGACTTACTCAGCATTGTCTAAGAGATGAAGGCGCGCTACATACTGATGAGTAGTCCTAAAACAAGTGGAAACAGCTGTTCAGTGCTCTGTGGTTTTCGATTATCGAAATCCTCAAAGAGCCAAACGTTGTGAATAATTTGAATATAGCAGGAACAACAACTTTTGCAGAATAAAATGGTACCATCATTGATTATTTCGTTGGCTTCTCATCAGCTGCTTACAGGCCAAAGGCATTATTAAGTCCATCTATACAGAAACAATTTTAACATACTTGCACAGAGTTCATTTTAAACAAAAATCAATCAACCAGTATATGCATAGAGTAATAATGTATATAATAATATTAAACACTATTCCGAACGATAATGATCATACACAATGGAAACTTTCAACATTACATAATCAAATGAAAGAGAGGTGAAAATATTCAGTTACCAGGCGCACAAAGAAAGACTGATAACCACTTCTTTCTGAACACATAAATCAAGTCTCAGGTGCTTGATAGAGATCACTCTGCCAGACTTGAAGAAAATTGAACTCTTTTGCCAATTGATAATTTTTTAACGATCTTGCAACGTCCACCTCATGACCCGTGTCAAGGAGATGCCTGGCGATGGCACTGTTTAAAGCATTTGTTCCCTTTAGGCATAGGCGTTTTGGTACATATTCAGAAAATCTACCTTCTGTTCTTCCATTGTAACTGCTCCCACAGATACATGTAAATTTGTATATAGAGTTGGAATTTTGATCGCACCTAAGGGCAAGTTGTTCAACGGACGGGAATGAGCTTAGCTGCAGGATAGGCTGTCGCTAGTGACGTCCTCAGTCTTTTGTTGACAATCACTGTAATATTTTTACCTATATAACCAAGTTGAATGTAGATGGGCTTTTTCAGCACTATGATTCGCTTGACATTTGAGACTTCAGATCTTCCGTACTTGTTAATGAACCTTTGAGGGCAATGGTTGTTTTTCAATATCTTTTCAAGAAACCAAAATTCTTTCGCTAAGTTCTCGATAGAACATAATCTCCTAGCGCTATAGTATAGAGTCTGACTAGTCCACGTTTAAAGCTATTTCGACAGAAACTATTAAAATGTAGGTATTAACCTTTCTGTTTAGGCTTTCGGCTTTCTGAAGACTACCATCTTCTAGGCGTTGCATGGCAATGTCGAAGAAGTGGAACTTTCCATCATTTTCATGTTCCATAGTAAATTCAATATTGAATAATGTACGATTTGTAGGAGTCTCAACTTAATTAGGAATTTTCGTTCAAACCAATTAGTCTAGAACAAGCCTAGAACTCAAACCCATGTTTAACATAAATGAAGCCTATTTAGATGAGAATTTAATTTGTTAAATGGAGCACCACTTAAATACTCAGATCTACTTTGTAAGCCTATCACTATTTCATTTTATGTACATTCATGTATGACATCTGATAGCTCATCATACAATCTACCGGATGCGCTTGGGTTTCCGTGTTTATCAGCACTACTCACCAATCAGACGTATTTGAAAACTCAGTGTAACCTATGCCGTCTTAGAGACTCGATCCAGCCTTACAAAGAACTACAGTAAGAGATATAATCATGGAGCAATTTGATCTGCAAGTGAACTCCTGTAGGACTGAGTTGTATATGCTGATTAATCTCTCAAGGTTAGGAAGTTGAGTGCTGTCTAATCCTTACTCCTGACCCAACTTTACCAGTCAGATTCTCAGTGAGATTTCATTTGTCAGATACCGATAAATATTTGTCAGTTAGTTCTCAGTATGTGTGTGCTACAGGCTTATCAATACCTACTAGCTAAGGGTAATATCTAAAACTTTGGAAAGTCTGTTACTATAGAAATGTTAAGGTTTCCCTAAGGAGGATAAATTTAGCAGATAATGCCGTATTATTATTATTGTATCCTTTAATTCCTACAGGAACATAGGGCTTCAGCTGTACGTCTCGATTGAGTTCGGTTCTCTGCTAGAGTCTTCACCTGGCTCCATGTATGCCCACACGTTTTCATCTCCTCTTCACATGACCTCCTCCAAGTCACCCTGCTATTGACGACCAACTCGCCGCTTTCCTTTCGGGTTCCACTCGAGCACTGGCTTGTCTAGTGATGTCACTTGATGGTTTCCTCAGAGTATGGCCAGCCAATCCATCTCCATTTCTTCTCCCCTATTTGTTTCACAATCGGTTCCTGGTTGGTTCGCTCCCAAAGATCTCTGTTGCTGATCTTTCCTGGCCTGCCATCTGATCTTGAGTACTGAGCGAAGAAAACTGTTAATGAAGGTGTGTAGTTTGTTTGAGATGCTCTTTATGACGCGCTGGCCAAGTCTCTGATCCATATAGTAAGTAGCACTGACTTCACATTGGAGTTGAAAATCCGGATCTTATTTTTGGTGCTGAGTGCTGTGGACCTCCACACAGACTTGAGAGTAGTGAAAGCTTGTCTTGCTTTTCCGATTCTTGCTTTGATATCCTCGTCAGTTCCATCCGCCTGTAGTTGAAACGATGCTTCCCATGTCGGTAGGTGAAGGGGGTTGTTTCTTTCAGGTTCCTTCCATTTATGCTAATTGTTGTCTGTTGTTGTTGTTGTTGCTGTTGGTGGTGTTGCCCAGGAATCTTCATCACCTCTATTTTCTCTATATTCACGTGAATTCCTATCTTCTCTGGATGCTTCTTCTGCCAACTTGTTGCTTTTCGCTTGCATGTCTTCCAGTTTATGGGAAATCAGACATATATCATCGGCGAAGTCCAGATCCTCCAAGATTTTTTGTGTGAGTCCATTTTATGCCTGTTTCCTCATTGCCCGCTGTTTGTCGCATTATCCAGTCTACTGCCATGTGTAACTAAAATCCTACTTAGAAATCATCCCAATTCCAAGAAATTCAATAATATGAAAAGTGATCTCCTGTGTCCTATGGAGTCCGAATTCAAGGTTGCGGTTGATGAGGTCTACCAAGTTGGCCTGAGGCATTAATACATACAGATAACACTGAATGACAGTGGTGCTATATGTTGGCTTTAAAGAAGTCGAAATTCATTGCTCATTAGATTCCTCTGCATCTGCTGAGGTATACATAGCATGCTTACCTCAGTATATGAAGGCAGTGGGTTCCACCTGCCTCCATGCATGCTCACTCCTTAACACTTAGTCCTAGATTAGTACAAAGCAGCTCTTTAGTGCTTGGTGACGTCATCTAACTTGAAATTGATGAAAGTCGCCACAAATTCAACGCTTAAAGATCCGTTTTCCTTGATTTTAGTAGGCTGGACTTCAAAATAATTACAACTAAAAGAATAGTAACTTGTTCAGTGTTATTGATTTTCTTGAGCTAATATTTTCTATTCGTGACAATAATCAGTGTTCATTCAACTTCGATGGATAATTTACTACCGAATGTTGCTAGTTACCACTGGATACCATTTAAAGTTCTTTAAACAGTATCAGCTCATGATGAAATACTGTTTTTTTATTCATTTACGTTCTCAGTGGAACATAGGACGGCTTCAAGCTACAGCCTTGAAGTTTCTGTAGCAGCGGTGTTTATTTTTAAAGGGATGGGGTCGCTAGCCAACCTCATGCCCAAACTTACCTCTTTACCAGTCTTATTACAGGCTTAGCAAGCGAGGTAAAGGAGTGCGTCCAGTGGCCGGGGATCGAACCTCGGACCACCTGCATGGCTGGCAAGCATTCTACCGCTGTGTCACCGACGCACGATGAAACACTATAACTAACCAAATGCCTGAAAACCAACAATTCATTATCAATTTGATGCTCACTAGCGACTGACCCCACTCAGCTAGGTAGTTACTTAGGTTCTAGCGGGAATTTGTGACCACTAGGGTAGAGTAGGTCGAGTACGAGAACAAATACCCTCTGATGATACCGTGAATTGGTAGAAGTTGGAATTCGTGTGCTGGCCATTGGATAGCGCCCCAGTGACGTAATGGTGTACGAACACACATGAATTCACATCCTGGCAGTGGGGTGGGAGCGTACTGATGAAGAGTTAGTCCGAAACTAGGCTGACAAAACAGCCGTCTTTCCAATACTCCAATGGGGGTTATCCAATTGTTCTCTGACTGAAATCAGCTCATGATGAAATCCTGTAACCAGTCAAATCCAATCCCTGCAAACCAACACCTAGTTGGTTGACTAGTTGAGTTGGCTAATCTCCTGTCTTACTGTGCATCTCATATACACGGTCTCATAATCTAGCAGAAAATAACCATTTCGAGAAAAGCACTTTTTAAAGGAGTACTCAAGCGAAACATTAAATCATTATTCATTGATATCTCTAAATCTAAAATTTATGCCATTCGTATGCTATTTCAATGTATAGTTATGATCCGTTAGCTTCATATGGGGTGCTATTTATTATGTGCGTCTTTGTGTGTGTGCATGTGTGCGTTTGTGTGTGCAGTACAAGAACAACTATACCAAGATTCATTATATTACATAAAACATGTTACTTAGAGACTCAAACATTCACACACACAAAACTATAGATAAACTAGAATTTGGATATATTCATCCTAATGTATTTTAAAAAACCCCAAGAAAAATGCTGTAGGTCATAATTCTATATATATTTTATTTAAACAAGCTATGATAAGCAAAACTGTCACGTGGATCGTCCTTTTTAAACTTTACTTATCTTCTCTCTTGTAATAAATATATTTTAGATTACAGAGTTTTTATATATTTCATGTGGTTCTTGTTTTTTGAAATTATTTTTGGCATTTTAAATGAGATCAGAGTTTATTATTTTATTGTTTTCTGTTTTCGAGGAACGATTCAGTGATTTGAATTCACTTTGCTTTGATAAAATGGTCATCTATGAATGGTGCTCATGCAAGATTGTAAGTATCGATCGAAGATATTACTCAGACATGCTTAGTTATCTCATTATTTTCAAGTATTGGGATTTTGTTTGATTGGTTGGAGGATTTCATCATGACCTGGCATCAGTTAGAGAACCATTGGAACACTTAACAAGGATTACCGAACAAATGTTTCGTTGGCCTAGTTTGGGACTCTTCAGCAGTACTCACCCACCGGGGTTCAAACCCTGCAAATCCCTACAAAACGAATACTTGAAAATCGATCTGATGCTCACTAGCGACTGGCCCTATTTAGACACGAGGGAAGCCTGAACCAGAAGGGTTCAGCAGGTTGAAGGTAAGGCAGTAACTCATCTAAGAAGACATGACGAATTGGTCGCCCTATATCGTGCGTGAATTGGTAGAAGTTAGAATTCATGGGGCGGCTAATGGATCGGGTTCCAGTGGCTTGATGGTCTACGGGATAGCTCATCTTGTAACCAGAAGATCCTGGGTTCGAACTCTGTTGGTGGGATAGGTGCATACTATTGAAGAGTCCCAAACTAGGTCGGAACATCTGTCCAGTACTTTCAGGTCTTACAATGATTCTCTCACTTATCTCATTATTATTTATTCCTTGCCTTAGGAATGACACAAACAGCATCAGCATACACCTGTTTGCCATCTATTCTTATTCATATGATATCTTCCACATCAACATCACACCCCCTCTTTGTTGATTTCCACTCAGGTTCCATGCGATAGCCTTGTGTGTTATGCAATCTAAATGTCTCATCAGTGTATTTCCTATCCAACTTCATTCCCTTCTGCATTTTTTGTTATTCAATAGGTTATTGGCTTTTTCTCTGCCTAAAAGAGTTTTCTGCTGCTGATCCTTTCTGACCGGTGACCAGTGTTACAAATGCTTTTGATGACGTTTGTGTAAAATCTATAAATCGTACAGAAGCACAGGTCAGCTTGACATAAGTGTTTAATATAAGGATGTTGCCTTTTGAGCTATGTGCTGTGAATTCCCAGGTGGATTTCAGAGTAGCGAGCAGCTGTCTTGCTTTCCTAATCTGACTCTGGCCTTGATATCCTCATATACGCAGCCTGAAGTTGAGCCAGTGTTGTCCGAGCAAGTGATACAGACGATTTTTATTCAGATTTATTCCTTTGATGACACTAGGCATAAATCAGAGGAGAAGTTCAGATCTTCTAGGGTCTTCTAGTCAGTCAAATTATCCACATCTCCTCACTATGCAATATACTCTGACTCACTACAGTGAGGTATAACTTCAGTAATAGTAGGTGGCGTTGTCTTACTCATGTCTTCACTTCAAAGGCTTCTCTGCACTACCACTTGTGAATACTTTTTGTCATGTAGCATCAGATAGCTCGTGAGTGGGTTTTACAAATGCTTACAGAGCTCTGTAGTGTCGAAGCATTTGACAAATTACTTAACGATCAGAGTTACCAAAGCCCTTTATGGAGTCGATAAAGCTGAGGTAAGGATTTGACTCTCATTCAGCACATGACTTGTTTTTCCTGAATCCAGCGAGTTTGCATCAGAGTTCCGCATCTTTTAGTCTCTCCAAGATGATACAGTTTATTATTCCCTTGAGGTGAATGGCAGCGTGATTCTGTGTCTCTTCTCCCAAAGGCTGATGTAGGTATTCTTTAGAAGTTTGACTAGGTACCTCGGTATTTACCTGTCCTTCCTTCCTTCCAAACCTCCTGTAGTAGTCGCATGAGTATATCGACTGAGGTTTCAGAGTCAGTTTTCAGTTCTTATGCGCTGGGGTGTTTTCTACTGGCTCTGCTGCATTCCTGTCTTTCAGTAACTTCATAGCATTCAAGACTTCTGCCTTCTTCAGAGGACTGGTATTCATTGATGGTTCTGCATCTGATGGTGTTATTTTTGAAAGAGTTGTAGGTGGCGGTCGATTTAAGAGTGCCTTCATGTTGTCACTAAGCATCTTTCACTGGTTTCAGATACACACACATTTGACAGTGTGTCGTAAAGTTCTCTTTTATCTTTCCTAGGATTCGTTACTTCTTTAATTCAGTGATTTGTACTAACCAAGAGCGATATGGAATTTTTGAACACTGTGTTAAGTTTATTTTCTATGGATTGTCATATCAAAATCAATATCATCTGAAGCAGTCTATGTATCGACGTGTATTCGACC
Source organism: Trichobilharzia szidati (assembly GCA_944472155.2). Taxonomy (NCBI): domain Eukaryota; kingdom Metazoa; phylum Platyhelminthes; class Trematoda; order Strigeidida; family Schistosomatidae; genus Trichobilharzia; species Trichobilharzia szidati. Next base: position 14,302,947 of record OX235276.1, on the reverse strand, counting down.
CAATCAACTTGATTGAGTAATTCACAATGCTGAAGTATTACTGCATTACGCTGTCGGTGATTTCCTGGCTTTGCTTATGAATTTAACCCTTAGAATTGCATACGGACGTGAAATGTATTCACCCACATACTCCTTTCAACCATGCGCATTAGTCCATTCGGAAAGTATTTGAAATATCTTGGGTAATTTGAGGTGAGGTGACCTATGCTTTCGAGAATTTTACTATGGAATGATAGGCCTTCTGAATCTCGAACTCAGCTTAAATGTTAGAAAAGCATTTACATTCTCTCAGACGATCGCCAGCTGTTACCTACAAGACTATTTAGAGACAACAGTGACGAAACACGATGACTGTTAAGCAGAACTTGCATACACATTTTCGTTTGAAACTGACATAATCAATCACTGAACACACTTAGAGTGACTTACATTTATGAAGCATAAAATGATCGCTTCATTTGCGTGGGTGTATACATCGCAACAGTCACTGTATTCCCATGGACACCAGAGGAAGTATGTATCATAAAGTATTGAAACATCAATCCCCGGCCGACGCACTCCTTTACCTCGCTAAGCCGCTAATAAGACCAGTAAAGAAGGAAGGTTAGGCATGAGGTTATCAACCCTATCCCGTAAAAATAAACATTACTGCTACTGAAACTTCAAGCCTCTAGCATGAAGCCCTATGTTCCACTGGAAACGTAAAGGAATAAAAAAAATGCTCGTAAGTACTACGATGTAGACGGCTATATGCTCCGTGTCTGATGCAGATGCTGTTTTCCTCTAATACAAGTAGGATCGAAAAGTATGCAACAACTGTGCATGACACTAAATAATCAATATATCGTTCACCAAGTGGCTGTAGCTTACTGGTGTGGGCACTAGACTTCCAATCAAGAGAAACACAGGTTTCACCCCATTCCACCTACTGAGGCTTGAGCAGCCAAGTAACATAAGTAGCAATCACACAAAAGGTGTAGCCCACCACCAACCACATAGAATCACGAAAGATTGTTGAGTAACACTTCTCCTTTTTCTGTCGACCAGTCGTCGGATTCTCTGACATGTTGTTAACCAAACGCTGTCATACAACAAGTGGGTAACCTCTACCAGCAAATGTCGTATAGAATGTGGAGTATTACAAGTTAGTCTGTGTTTTATCTCCTGTTACTCTGAAGAACAGTGTTGCTGAACAACCCAGCATAGTAACACAAGCTGCTCTTCATCCAGTCCATGATGCGTGGGTTGGATATCATAATATCGATAGTGATAATGGGTGTAATTCCAAAACAGCACTTATGATACACTGTGGAATTCTTAGCATTTGGTACAACATTACCGCATTTAATTTACTCGACAATAGTGTCACCATAGATTACAAATAGGAGAGAATGAAAGAACCAATTATTTTGCTAATAATATCGTAATGAGTATGTTTCGCGTTCAGCGCACTATGTGTATGACATCAGACGTGGATGGGCCGAATAGCTTATCGTTGAGTTTCTAAGCCTGGTTGTAAGGGCACATAATCTTTTCTAATGACTTCTAGTCCTTCCTGATAAGATGGAAGTCAGGAAGAGTTGTGAACACATAGGATGTCGAGAGTCGGGCAATATGCCTTTGGAACATTTCTCATCTCAATTTAAGTGTCTATCAACTAGAATAGTAACCAGCTAACTTAGTGGCACACCACCCACCTGTCTGCCTGCCCTACTGACAACATTAAACACCCTACACAATATGACATAGTCCCTTCTGAGTAGGCGAGGAAAGACAAAGAGAAGGCAATCAAGCACCACAGATAAGATATACACTCATACAAAGACAGTTAGCCAACATATTCAAATATCCTAATTTTCTTATTTTAAAGCAAATGCTCAAGTCCCCTCCCAACTAAAAGTATAAAGAAAAACTCTCGCCGACTGCTTTGTTATTATTTATTGTTATTGTTCTCTTGGGTTCCTAGTGGAACACAGGGCTTCAACTACACATCTCCACTTGCTTCTGTCTTCTGCTGTACTTTTCACTTGCATCCATGCTAGTCCATACTGTTTCAGCTCCTCTTCACACGATCTCCTCCATGTCAACCTCGGACATCTCACTCGCCGCTTCCCTTTCGGCTTCCACTCGAGGGCCTGAAGTGCGATGTCACCCAACGGCCTCCTGAGAGGGTGTCCAATCCATCTCCACTTTCTCCTGCATATTTGTTGAGCGATTGGTTCTTGTTTTGTTTCTTCCTATAGTTTCTTGTTGGTGATTCTTTCCGGCGGCCATCTGATCTTCAGTATAGAGCGAAGACAGTTGTTGTTGATAAAGGTCTGCAACAGGCTGTTGGAAATATTCTTTGTGACCCGACAAGTTTCTGATCCGTATAGAAGAAGTGACTGACGTTTGTCTTGAAAATCCGAATTTTGTTGTTGATGTTGAGTGACGAAGATTTCCAGATTGGTTTCAGGTTGATGAATGTGTTTCTCGCCTTCCCGATTCTCGATTTGACATCCTCGTCCGTTCCTCTTGTAGTTGAGATAATGCTCCCTAGATAAGTGAATGAAGTAACCTCTTTCAAATCCCTCCCGTTGATGGTGATTGGCGGTGGATGTTGGTGCTGTTGTTGTTGTTGGTTGGTTGGTTATTTTCATAACCTCCGTCTTGTCTATGTTCACCTGCAGTCCTGTCTTTGCTGCTTCTACGACCAGTTTGTCGGTTTTCGCTTGTAAGTCTTCGATTTTGTGTGACATCAAACATAAATCATCTGCGAAATCCAGGTCTTCTAGGTTCTTCGCGTCGGTCCAGGATATCCCTGTCTTCTCGTTTCCCACTGTCTGACGCATAATCCAGTCCACCACAATTAGGAATATCATTGGTGATAATAGGCACCCTTGTCTGACTCCTGTGTTTACTCCAAACGCTTCGCTGAGTTTTCCGTTGTCGATCACTTAACATGTGCTGTTGTCGCACAGCTGTTGAATAAGGTTGATGAATATTTCGAGTACGCCGTAGTACTCGAGTAGTTTCCAAATTACTTCGCGGTCAACGCTGTCGAAGGCCTTCTCAAAGTCTATGAAGTTGAGGTAGAGGTTTGATTGCCATTCCATGCTTTGTTTGATGATAATGCGTAGAAATGCAATTTGGTCAGAACATGATTTGCCTTTCCTGAATCCAGCTTGTTCTGGTCGGAATTCTGCATCAAGTTCGTCCTTTATTCTCTCCAGGATGATTCGACTCAGAATTTTACTTGGCGTCGACAGGAGCATGATTCCTCGCCAGTTCTTGCAGAGTCCCAGGTCGCCCTTCTTTGGTAGTTTCACGAGGTAACCTTTCCTCCAGTCAGTAGGCACCTTTCCCTCTTTCCAGACCTTTTGCAATAATGGAGTCAGCATATCTGCTGTCGTCTCTGGGTTCGCTTTCAGTGCTTCCGGGGGTATTCCATCTGGTCCAGCTGCTTTTCCAGCTTTCAGAAGCTTGATTGCATTCAAGACTTCAGTTTTCGTTGGAGGATTGGTGTCGACTTGCTTTCCTTAACTAAAAATGAAGCTGAAGGTGAGGCAAAATGGTGACAAAGAATGTCAATAGAGGATGGCGAAGAAAGATAATATTCATGATGCCAGATTATTCACATTATCTGAGAACGGTTTACTACCAAGAGAGAGAAAATAAGACCCAGACAACATTCAACTAAACTGGTCATCATGAATATGAAAGGTATTGATAACTGTGAATTATTTCAAACAACACAGCCACAACATAACAGATATCGATTGATTCAAGCAGTATAACGGATACTGAATAAAGTTTGTCTAGACAACTATGAACAAGTATATGTGTAGGTTGAGGTGATAAGTGCGTGAGTGGTGTTTCCGACGAGATGGAAGTATTCATAAGAGAAGCAGTGAGTGTATTTTTATAAAAGATTGTATTGTTAAATAAAAGAAAAGTATAAACTGACTGACCTAGTTTGTCTGAAACTCACTCAGGATAGATAACAAAAGAATAGTGAGGAATGTGTGTGTTTGTGTGGCATTAATTAATCAGTGTACTGGTGTACGTGGCAAAACTCTGACAAGAATGTGTGACCCAGACAAAACGCGAAAATACACAATACACCTTGTTCGATATTTATTAACTTCAAAAGAGTGTATATGAGATTAGCTAATACAAAGTCTGAGTTATTCTCCTCCTATGTTGAAGTTGTGCACAGAATTATAATGCTGATACTTTTGAGATAACAGTAAAGTCCAGGATCTTTGGTTCTTGACGCCTTCTTAGATGATGTCTTATCTATCTTAACAGCGAATATCTTGAACATGAGTTGCACCAAGTTTGGCGATAAGTTGTATCAGAAACTGTTAGCAAGTGCCCATCTGACTTTGTTGAGTATCTAAGTGGTCAGAAGTGTCTTATGGTTTGATCTTATCACCTTGACGCACACCTGATTCACACATTTTGTCAGGTCTGTATGCAGACGTGAGTGGCAGTAGCCGGCTGACAGCTAACCAGAATAGAGAATACAGAGGATAGAAGTGAGAAATTTATATTCCAGAGAAGAATTAAAAAAAAACCACAAGACATACTAGACAAGCCTCGAGTGGAACCCGAAAGGGAAGCGGCGAGTTGGTCGTCCAAGGGTGACCTGGAGGAGATCATGTGAAGAGGAGATGAAAGCATGTGACTCAGACTACTCTATGTTCTCTAGGAATAAGAATAAAAGAGAAGAATTATGATCATCAGAATTACTGGGAGACAAATGACGATGATAGATATTTTAACACAGCACATCAGTGCAGACAGTTGTTTACCATACCCACTGCCCCTCGAATTTCGATTGGATGCTTTGCCAGACTGTCGCATCTTCTCATTCGTTCTGTATTGTTATTGTCACCGACATCAATTGGCATGCATTTCTATTCAGTCTACAAAATGAGAATTATTATGGAGATTATCGAATATATCATTCAAGTCACATAATTGATTAGTTCTGAGCAGAGTGAGGTGTAGTGTGGGAAAGGAATGATCTTCTGGGTGCAGAACCATCATCACTGGATTCCCCAATCTACAGGAGAACTCCTATGGCCGTCACAGAATCAATTCCTCTATGACAACGTACATCAGATGAAGTCGTAATGACTAAAGGTTTTTGAAGAATTTGAAATTTGAAGACGTCTAAGAGTATCTGAGTGCTCCGCCTTGCGACACTGGAACGGTTTCTCGTGGCTTGTAGGATTCACCAGTTCTATGGCCTGTCCTGCCTATCTTCAGTGACTGGAGATTACATTAGTCTGTGTGAAGATAACGGTGAGCGATATCTTACAGCCAATCGTTTCAATTCTTCTCAGTGAAGTGAAGTGATTGGTATTATTGGTGATTCAGGCAGACAAGCAGGTACGAGTTCATTCTCCACTGGAAGTCGTTTTCACGACTGTTTGACTAAATTTTCCGCTAGTATAGCCAACAGATATCATTAATGGCTATCTGAAAGAGGAATTCACAATCGCTGGAGTATAACGTGACCAGTCCGCATGAACGAATATGCAGCTGTGTTTGACAAGAGGCAGTCTATCAATTTCACAGTCACATAACAGTCATAACATACTTTATTCAGAAGAATGTAGGAACCCATCGATCTTCGCATACTAGCTACCAACAACACTGCCCCACGATGTTAGGCGTAATAGTGATTTTATCCGTTTAGCCTCAAGGTGAACAGAAATGAGATTATCTACAAGAGACATAATAACAATAATATGAATGGCTTAATTCCGAACAGTACTTTTGTGATTTTCAGCATGTAGTACATTATTGCATCTAACTATCTCATTACAGGTTTAGTAATTAAAAGAGGCCATTTACATCGACAGTGTTGTTCAATTAGAATAGGAATATAAAATTAAATTAAGTGAATATATTAACAACAATATAACAATGAAAAATGGAAATAGCGCCGTTTAATTAGAGTTCCGCAGTACGTTGGCAGTGTCCTCCCTTAAACTTTTCTTACCACATAAACCCTCTCACGGCCAAATAGGTTATTGTCGAGTTTTAGTACATAGTCGTTTTATACTTTCTTCTAGTTCCACGTGATGAGATGCATGGAGTCAGTTCTGTATAGAGTGGATGCTCAGAGTCTGACGAGATATTAAACGCTTGTTACTTGAAGGAGACCATTTGTCCTTTGTCTACAACAGTACTGATGGGCCAATTTAGCAACACTCAAGTCGCACTACTGATGGCTTTTATTGCCCTTCGCGGTATAACAAAGTCTTTCTTAATTAACCCAGGAACGATGAAGCAGTCAGGTAGCAGTACAGAAGGATAGACAGAATACAAACTGCAGCAACAGAGACGGAATGATACTAGATCCTCTTCACTGCATTACGTAGAACGTGAAACGAAATATCTTTCTGGAAACTAACATGATGTGGGAAGACCAGGAAAGGTGATCAGAGGAAATACACACTTCAGTGCACTTACCATTCGATTTGGTTTCAACTTCTCGATAGCACCAAAGATAACTGTTAGTGCCTCTAGCTGGAAGCATGTGTAGTAATGGCAGGCTTGTATTATGTTGAAGAAACTTCGAGAAATCTTAAATAATTAGAAATGTTGGAGTTCGCCGTGAGATATTGTCACACCATTATTTCCACACAAATTGTTAGCCGGAGATGCTCTCACAAAATGAAGATAACAAATGAATGAAATAAGGAATAAATCTGGAGTACAATTGCAGTCTAGTAAACCATGATCTCAACGACGAAATATTCACTGGTGAAGGTTATTCAACTTGGGCTACCCAACTACCAAGAACCCCCTATGAAACAAGCAGAATCTAGATTTAATTTGGAAAGATATATTTGAAACCACGTAGTTCGTGGGAAATATTTTTAGCTTCTTGCATAGTACAACTGAGCTGTAGTAGGCGACTCTTAACCATGCGACAGTAGTCACTGCGGTATTTCGGCGCCTTCCATCTATCTGCCTTGAGTGACGTGAGAACAAAAGTCACACAATTCGAAGAATCAAACGGCATACGTTTCCCGGATCATCCCACAGTGTGAGGCTTACACATTCAGCTTCCATGCTTCCTATACACTGTGAACGGAGTAAAATTCCATCCCTTTTCAAAGACTCGTTGAAAGAATTGATCCACATGAATACTTCGAAATCTGATCATTCGAGAGCTGTCAGTCACAATGCAAATGGAGCATATTCACTGATGCGTACAGAAATATTTAAAATGGCTATGGTTATCAGACCTCAGAATATTGTCGACTGCATAATTAAGAGTGTTAATTCATGACCATTTTTACCTCTAGTTGAATCAGTGACCGGCTCCAACTACTCCAAATGACAAAGCAACAGTAAATCCTACTCCAACAAAAATAAAATCGTTACTTCCTGTAACTATAAGGCATGTGAGAGATTTACTACATTTTGAGAAAAAAAATCGTACACATTAAATGACAAACGAGGTGACGAATAATTTGTCAATGATAAGCCAAGATTTCAGAAACATAGTTCAAACCATCAGCGGCTTTTCACTTAACTTCATAACGAATATCTGTTCGCAGACGACAAGTACCAGTATTCTCCCTGCTCATTTGAAATCAGCCTACATGAAGCTACTTCTCACAGTGTGTGACACGTATATGGCTAACCACTCGAAGAAATCCCGCTAAATCCTACCAATTGAAATTTGTCTTGATGCAGGAGATATATCCAATAATCAAATGATGAGAGGGTTTTAATGTTTGCGTGCACCAACACAAGTCTTCTGACCCCACATGCATTCACCACATCACTACATCAAAAACTAAACAAAACAAATCAACAGGGATCGAATGAACTGATGCTGTGCTCAAAAACCACGAATAACAAACAATCAATATGAGACGGGATAAATCATCACAGAGATGAGAAATATCGTGAGGACAAGTAAATCAATAAATGAATAAAGTGTCTTGTATTTTGTGAAGAACACTCAGTTATGGAAACTCACATTGTACAACATCGAATCCACTACTGACTTTCAGTAATACGAGATAGGCGGTTGTTGATGAGCAAATACATTTAGAATATTTCTCTACAAGTTACGACTTCACTATAGTTTAGCTTGACCTTGACTGTCACTACTCTTACCATCAATATCCTTCACCAATACGGAGACATAAACTGCGTTTTTCACCTACCTATCAGAAAGTGAACAATCATGTCTGTCCAATTGTCTGAGGAAATAATGACCAACGAGCATTGTTCACACACCGCCCACAATGTTTCGCATTTGCTAGCTGTTCACTTTGGAATGGTATAAAAAGCCACAACTATGAAAGTGGAGCTCACACTGCAACATGAAGTTCGTTTACTTGATCTGCTTCGTATGCTTGGTTATCTCTGGTGGACGTGCTGGTGAGTTATGATAAATTTTATACTTGCATTTCCTGTACTCAGTGTTTGCCAATCTTGTCACTTTGATATTTCACAAAACTTCTTAGTGTATTGTTGAACACGAAGCACTGAGAAGTATCATGAGGTGTAACACTCGACTGACAGATGGTGGTGACATTTTGTGTTTGATACAACACACACTGACATTGTCGTCCTTCGAATTCACCAATCTGGTTGACGATCATTCACATAAAATTGGTTTGAGGAAATAAGGAATGAGAAGCTTATCACGTTTTGTTCCATGTGATGTTGACCGATGTGAACAGCGAGACTTGATGGGAGAGTGAAGTCATCCAGTTGAGATGTATGGATGACCACCCTCAGGAGAAGGCGATATTGAATTTTTCTCAAAAGAGGATATCCTTTGATGGATATAGGAAGGCGGAAACAGAACTGCAATCAACACATTGCAATAAACAACTTTACACTTCAAACTGTGTTAGAGTGCATCTCCTTCCAACATAAATTCGCAGTGATTTATGTGAAAATTATGTGGTGTATGCTTCACTTGACGTAATTTGTGTTTATTTTGTGCCCTGTAAGCGAATAAAACAGAGGAGACGCAAGGTAAGTTATGCTTTCAGCACTCACATATCATGAGTTTAATTCTACGAAAGCAAGTTCAATGCATCTTCGGTTATACATATTGTAAACTGTCTCGCATATCTAAGAGCATACATGTAACTAACAGTCCTATATTTGCGTGCATTCTGATATTTTGAAATGGGCAGAAGTAGTGAGTGTGTGGATTATCATATGTAGGAGAAGACGGAATTTCCAGAGTTGTCATATCCTCCAGTATTCCATCAACTGTTATCTGGGATTAAATGAAGTGGGTGTTCCTACTGCTTACCAGTGACACTTCTGTTGATAAATGAGTTAACAGTCAGTGAGTCAACATTTCAAGCACAAGTATTCAGTTGATCCTGCTACTTACTATTGAACATCGCGTCGAGGCAGGTTACACTGGGGCATTAGACGTTACTTATTGGTCAACTGATCATCGCCAAATACACATATTTTCATTGAAATACGCTATCATCCATTCCTCATGTTTCCGCTTGAAAAACAATATTCGTTTTTAGATGAATATTTCAATTTATTGGTCGATGTAGTCTGTAAGTTGAAGGATTTTATTCGTGTTGTAATGAGGTAGTTTTGTAACAACAGAAGACAAGGGTCAGGCAACAGATCGCTTATTAAGGAAAATCAACACATATTTATAGATTTTAATGTACATTATTGTAGATTATTGTTAGTAGAAAATACAGTCTTTTGATTGGTTGTTTCTCACAGAAAGTTAACCTTGCATCTCTTTGTGGCTGGCTGTGTCAGATCATCCATATGCTAACTGTATCCGCCTACGCAAAGCCTTTGTTCTCATTTTCTCACCACCAATATTGGGGACATAAACATTGACGTCAATTACTGTCTACCAACTTTGGCTAGCAGCCGGCTCTCACAACAGTTTAACAGTGAATCGGGCAAATGTTGAATGTTGAATGAGTAGACTAATTGACACTGGACATGTGAGACAATAGAAAGATAAATAATAATGTTTATTCTACGAGAAGCATAAGTGTTGATGACGAAGTGTCGGCTACTGAAACCGATTTCATGCAGCAGCGACACGTATGAGAAGAGAGAATGAATGTGATGCGAAACACTGCTTTCGTCAGTCGAGCATCAAAGTTGACTCCTTCACATGGAAATCCAAGTGAATAATAATGACGACTGCTGAGTGAATGACAAGTAGACGCATGCTACACTGCACGCCAACTGCTTATTGACAGTTCGAATATTGAGGTTGAAATAGAATCTGATTCCAGTGACATTCACATTGAGTGTGGTCACATGTTGTGCTAGAACACCGGAACACTGGATTCATGATTAATTGCCCAACGTATTCCACAATTGCTCAATTTTTTTGAACTGTTCATTATCACAAATCCAATCATCTTCTGTTGTGATGCACAGCCGCAGCTATCCAGAAAAGTATACTCGAACCAGGTCAGTGGAATTTTGCTTACTGATTTAAAAATGACACACAACCTGATCAACGTTCAGTATTTTGTTGGATGCAGAGAACACCCTATTTATTCATCAAGTCAACATACTACTAGTTAAGTGATATGAGTAGGTAGATAACACTCACATCACATCAATGAGTAAATAAGCAAATGAAAAATTTCCATAGGCCATCGGCCAATGAAAGTAGACACACAGAGACGAGGATAGCTCTGAAACGGTGGGATTAGAAGTGTCGAACGATCCACAATTGACTGACACTTCTGACCACTTGTAGGTGAGACGATGTGGACAACAATCAATGTTGGGATTTCCATTCCAGAGAAGTTCTGTCCTAAATGTTGGAGAAGTGGAAATAGTCTACCTTCATTGGTGTTGAGTAGAGAATGCATTTTCATCTCACTAATTAAGTTAGGTGATAAATCACCGTATATTCCCACCACATATAATTCACACGATTTCACAATCTTAGCAACACTTACTTATTCTGTGATACAATAGTTTTGCATACAGCCAGCCATACACATATTTGAAAAGGGGGGAATCTGAGTGAGTAAGCAACTGGAGATATGTTCAGAATATACCTGTGAAGCTTCAAATTGAAAGCACACTCGACAAGTGTTTCATATACCTGGAAGTCACTTCTCCTTTAACCAATCCATTTCATTTTCAGCATACACGGCATTGAAAGATGTGATTCTAATGAGTGAGCCTTCTTCCTGCTGATGTTCTTTACAATCTATCACTTTAATATTTGCACACTGATGAGGCCAACAGCGGTAGCTTATCCTTCACGTTCACATGAATCATAGGTTTTGTGGAGAAGGTTAGTCGTAGTTCAGCTGCGAAGAAGGTCTTCTTAAGTGAGCGCGACAGTCGATTTTTTAGTGTTTCCGCAGATAGATCTCCATTGAATTGGAGGTTCATGTAGAGTAGTTTTTTCTTGACGCTAAGTATGGGCGGCTTTTCTGGTCTAGGATTCATAGATTTTGCAATAAATCTTTCTGGATAGCAATTCTCGACGAGGATTCTCTTGAGGTTGTCCAGTTCATCTTCTATGGTGTCCGGGGTGCAATCGTTCAATCACTACACTTGCAATGGACGTATTCTATCTTATTAGCCGACATGTAAATTCTACCTAATCTTTTCTTCTGTCTCTTCATTAGTATTATTTTGCCTTCTCAATTGTAACATTTTACACTTTCAACTTTCTTGTTCTCTACCCCCACCCGATTCAATCTCTACACCCCACTACCACTATTACTGACTTGAACAACGCTCAGTTTCTAGTCATTCATGTTACGTCATCCAACTTATTCACTCAATTTCACTTCTACTTAATCTCTACCTGTAATTACCTCTGTTGCTATCCTGACCTAAGTTGTAATATTTTAGTCAATTATATTACGTCATCTAGTTTTTTAACTCAGTCCTACTTTAGTTGCTGTCTGATTAACTTTTTCTCTATACTACATCATTCTTGTATTAACTAATCAATTATCTAAAACTTGACAAACCTCATGTACACACACATAAATATTTATATATAAATGCGATTGTACAGCTATGTGAATGAATTCGCCGAAAAGAGTCTCTTCGCTGAATGTCTTCTCTTTTTCATATGACTCAATGGGGATTTTCAATCTACTTTAATATTTGTTTCCTCAATCACTGATATTGACTTTTGCAAGTGCGCGTTATCTTATCGTGCTATTTCATCGGATTTAATTAATCCACACCGAGTGGATTCTATGACACTCTGACTAAATCTGACTAACATTTGAGTGTAATATCACTCCACTGTGGATACGAATCAATCGTCGATTTGAAGTCAGGTATCTCAATGATAAAATAAATTATATGCAGCATATTTAACTTCGATGTGTTACACATATCCCACTTACATCGAATGACATCAGATGACATCAGCATGGATGCGGTAAAGAGTTGAGACACATTGACAGATTTCTTTGAGTGTGAAGTAGGTAACTCTTGAAAACACATTTATATGTATGTATATATGAATTCAGAGTGAACAAGATATTCCATTATGAATAATGTCTTGTGTGGATTTGCTTTCAGATGAAAATGAGACGCAAACCACAGTGGGGATGTAAGGTAGATGATTTGCATGAGATTTATTAATTTTCTCCCCACCCCCCAAACCACCGCGTTGTGTTCTCCTCCATTAACCAGATGAGAGATGGTCTGCACAGATTTGACGTCTCAAGTGATTTGACGCTTATGTCGTCAGGTATATGCAAGTAGAAATCGTAATTAATCATCCAGAATTAGTGAGCTGATGTGATGAATAGGCAGACTTCGACAGAATCTCTCATCTTCATTACTTTGAAGAGTGTTCAACTCTGTGAATTATCGAGAGAGTGTGTGTGTGTTATTCTCTGAATTTCTAGTTATACTTATGCTACATCTCCCAAATGATGTGTAGTATTCAAAGGAAGACGAGAATTCATATCCTGTTGAAATATCTGCCAGTGCAACAACATCACGCGAATTCTTCACAAAGAAGCTTCTCTGATGGCCATGATTCTTGTTATATACTTATTGATTTCAAGACAATTCATCTCACTGCATTAGAAGGGAACCGCTTGGTACCCTTTCACAATTATCACACGTAATCCCAAATATTCACTCACTTGAAAGGCAGAATTCTTCTCATGAAATTCATTCAAATATATATCTGTACTGTTGAAAATGCGATTGAAGCGATTTTGAAGTGACATATTTCACCTACATTTTCGGTTCTGGTTACAGAGGCAATATGAGCGAAGATGGATGGTAAGCGAACATTCACTTGTGTGGCTTCGTAATTTCTGCCTTAACGTTTCCGAAACACTGAGCAGTATCAAATGAAACTATTCTGTAACTCAAGGATCCACGTGATTCCACTCACGTCGATCACTCACTGCCTAATTTCCACTATTCATACTCAAATTACCTGAATTGCGAAGGGAACCGCCACTTCAACGTATTCATGAGCTTTGAATCACATATCACACTAATCAAATGCTGAAGACAATTCGTAATGACTGAGGAAATCGCAGTTTCGTTTCATCATTTGTGTGTATGATGTTGAAAATACGAATAGTGTATGTGGAATATGACAGGATCAATCGACTATGTAGTCGCGACTAGCAGTCGTGTTGCAGTTGAAACTGTCATCCTTTCACCAAATAATAATTGATATACATACAACGAGACAATTCCAAATATGGTGTGTGGAATGTGGATTTATAATGCGTTCTCATCAGGAGTCGAATTGTTGACAGCATCATCTAGTGTGGGAAAAACATCTCTGTGTGAATGTCTCCAACATCATCACATAACACGTTTCTACACCTTCTCCAACTAAATCAGTATTTATCTAATCTATCATTCTCACATGCACTACACTACACACCACATACACTACACTACACTACACTTCACATAATCTACTACGTCTTGTTATGTCTCATACTTTCACTTTGTTCTCTTGCCTTACAGGTCACAATCCCGTTCATATAGATCAGTTGGAGTACACAGACAATGTCAATTTTAATTTTAACGAAACCCTCAGTCATGCACATTATTCATTGCTTTGAAATAAACACTTTTCTCTCATAAATATAGAAATAACAACCGTAGCTTACCAAACTAACTCTTCATTATGATTTTGCGATTTGAGAAGTATTTGAGAAGTGATGATAGTCGATGATAGACGACATGAACGCTTTGAACGCTTACGTGTGAGTTGTTGGTGATATATGAAGACAAGTATTTCCGCCGTCAACCACAGAATTGGTCATATGACAGAGTGTTGAAGAATCAGCGATGAGAGACAGAAGGTGTAGGGCTTGAAACGAACAGTCTATCTCATGTTCACCTGATTCGAATCAATTTCACTCAGCTGGAAGATTCTCCTTGAGATCATTTGAACCTACAAGATCATTGGCAGTTCTATTTGAAGAGAAGCTGAGAGTAATTCCTGAGTTGACAGAATGTGGAAAGATGAATAATGCGTTGAACAGTGAGCTGAGGATTGTTGTTGTCGCATGAGACTGATTGCACAATAACTGACAAACATATTTAGAACACTTATAAATAGAGATGAGGAGATGGAAGTGGAAACAATTGTAGAGTAATAAGCAAGATGACATTTCGCTGTGAATATTCCTCGTGTTTTTGTCTGCGCTATGTTTCAACAGTTATCATTGACGAAATTCATGATTAGTAGATGGTGGTAGTTCGAGTGCTATCATGCTCTCATGCACTGACAATATAATCACTCTAACAGGTGTCAGCTCGTGATCAGTTTCGTGACCAATCAAATGCCTTCAAACCAACACTCGATAACTGATCTGATATTCACTGACGACTGGCATTATACAGGCAGTCCCTGAGGTTCTAGTGAGAAGTTGCAACCAGCGGAGTCAACCTAGACAGGTGAGAGGACAGTTACTCGCCTGTGACATTGGTTTGTGTTTGCACTCAATTTATATCACGAATTGTCAGAAGTTAGAATTCATGGACTGACTGGTCATTGGATGGCGCGTCCGAGAGAGTGGTTTAATAGTCTACAAGGAAGCTAGCTCGGGCCGTAGGTGGAAGTTGTTGGGTTCGAACGCTGGCGGTGCGGTGGATGCGTATTTCGGGATGGTCACAAAGTATTCAGGCGAAACAGCTGGCCGCCCAGTAATCCACTGATGGTTTTCGAATGATTCATTGCGTAACAGGTGTCATCTCGTGGTCGATCCTGAAACTAGTTAAATCCATGCAAACCAACTCTTCAAAATTAAACATTCAATTTACTGATCAATGACAGATCCCTAATCAACCCGGATGACAATTCGTCTAGAGAAAATAAAGACAAGTGATTCAGCGGAGTGACTCTTTTCAAAGCATTTATTATCAAGCTGTACAATCGTATATGTATGGTGTTTTAGAAACTATATCCGGTGAGGGAAATGAATCATAGGTATGAAATGCAGTTAAAATTAAAACGCTTGTGATTGTGATCATAGTTAAATGTGAAGTGACAAAACAATAAATGTGATATATAAAACAATTCGTAGGATGTATAGAACCTGGAAGGGGTGTGAAGTTATGGGATTAGTAGGCAAATAGATTAAAAATAAGAGTGTTACACACCATTTTGTGAAATTTGATAACATAGAATTCAACTTTGCAAAATGAAATTGATTTGGAATGACAAGTGGAACGAGGGAAATAATCCCGGGAACAATTCAGAGTGAGAATAATAATAGTAACAATTGATGTGACAAAGGAAGAGTATGCAGACTGAATAAGCAAGCAAAGCGGAAAATGAGTAGATCCAAAATATGAAATGGGGATTATCATACTTTATCATGGAGGGATTAGACTATGAAAGCTGGAGTGGTTGAACTAAGTTTTTCTGTATACAGATATCTGGCTGGCATTTCTATTTCGATGGCCAAAGATGTCTTCAGCAATATAGATGAGTTGGATACTTAGCGATTTTGGTGAATTATATTTCACCTTGTGGATGACTTTGAAGTATAGTATGTTAGTGGATTTGAAGAGAATGAGACAATAGTAATAATTGCAGTTGTAATCATTGTGGAAATAAAGCTGATTATCTGAAAGAGGCGTAGCTGTCAGAGCTGTAGGCAGGCGAAGAGTGGCAAACACTCGTTGAAAACTAGTGTGATGTTTCCGTCAATATGTTTTCAACTAGGTTTTCTATTAGTACTGACACCATTTGGAGTGGCGTCATAGATGCGTAGCAAACATAAGTGAGCTGAGTGTAGAAACGCGTGATTTAGGTGAAGTGTGTGGAAGGGGAGGGACAGGAGATAGGTTTTCTGGTCGGTGTTTGAAAACATACGACAGAATTGCTTCACACCGCAGTGGTTCAGCAGTTAAACTAGCACCATTCTGAGCACCATTCATGTGGAATGAACGTGTGGTGATTCTGTTTAATGTCTCAGTAGGTCAGATATCTTTCTCACGAATTTTTACTTCGTTTACGAATGTTGCTCATGAACACCACCTGGTTAGTTAGTTAATCTGACAGAAAAACTGCACATCTCTCATTCCGAAATGTATTCTCTATTTCGGACGATTAAGACATTTACTCTTCTTTGACTTTCTAACAGTTCTCAATTCATACAGCACAAATAAATTAGGAGTTGGGAGATGCATACGAGCTGTATCATATGATTGTATCCTGTGTACTCGTCGATATTCTCTGTCTCTGAAGTATTAGTGAGCAATGATTGTACAGTCTTCACGAATAGTGAGAATACAAAATGTGGTTATTTGATTATTCGATAAACTTTGGAGTATATCATCACAGGTTCCACTCACATTTCAACATGAACAGCATCCTCTGTATTGAGTTATTTCGAACAGGTAAGTTTTGTCCATAATCGATTTGATGATATGACCTCTCACGTGATTCATTCATGTATATCGAAGAGAACGGAAATGGGTGAGGAATGGTGAAAATTATGGATGAAATTGGTTAGATGTTTGTGAAAATTTGCAAAAATGTTAAACTATCGGTAGAAACAATTTTACCAACATTAGCACAACTACTCTTTCAGAGAGAGTAGTTGAAATGTTTTGTCAAAACAGAAGTGAATTGGAAAATGTGAGCATACTTTTAAGAAATATCTTGATACCTCATTTTACAGATTACAGTGAGTAACATTATATATATATCGTGCAGTTGGATTATTATTCCTTTTGTCTCTGTCTGGAATATACGGCATCCAACAGAACATTCCCACTTACTCCTGTTCTCTGCACACCTCTTCACATGCCCTCATGATTCCCCATAGTGTCTCATCGCCTCCCAAACACACGATCTCCTCCATATCACCCTCCAACCCACAACCAACTCGTCGTTACCCCTTTTGGTTCCAGTCCAGCGATGTTACTTGACACTGCTCTCAGTGACGTGTATTCCATCCATCTGCATTTTCTTCGTGATATTTCATATTTGAATTTCAAAAGGACTTCGACAGACAGCGTTGACCAAGAAGTAATTTGAAAACTACTTCATCACTACTGCGTACCTCAAGACTATATCAACCTCATTCGACAGCTGGCTATATGGCGATGCCACGTGTCAGGTGATCCACAATGAGAAACTCAGTGAGGCGTTCGAAGTGCATACAGTAGTAAGACAAGACTCGCTGTCTATTATCACCGATGAAATTATTAATTGTGCACTTATAAACTGGTAGGTCAACAAAATCCTAATGTGGTGAAAGATGGTCGCTAGCCAAATTGGTTTACAGTAATTGAGGTCAAAGGTCAAGGTGGACAGGCGAATACAGTGAACATATAGTTGAACTGACACAGTCACAAGATATGCAAGGTTAACTTTGTGTGAGAAGCAACCAATCAACAGACTGTATTTTCCACTAACATTGACCTACAATAATGTACATAAAAATCTATAAATACGTGTTGATTTTCCATAATAAACGATCTGTTGCCTGGCCCTTGTCTTCTGTTGTTACATTTGGTGTCGCTGCCTACCGACAAATGGAAAGCCTATGCCCTGCAGTTTTTGATGGAGACATATGGATCTTCGGGCAGGACTTCGAGGCTTCTTCGCAGTTGAGTGGCGTTCAAGATCTGTCAGCGATGAGGCTGCTACTTGGGACGCTGCTGGGAGGTCGGGAGAAAGCAGCATATGGAAGTGTGAGGCGAAATACCTACGAATGTGCGACAGGGTCAGGCAAACAGTTTCCACAGTGGGAAGGACCATATATGGTCACGTTGAGATGGGGTTATGCAGACACAATCGCAATGGCAAACACAGAGAAGCAAGTGAACATCCGCAAGCGCCGAGATTTCAGACAGCAAGACAAAAGAGAAAAGCCCCAAGAACCAAGAAGACCGAACCAACTTCAGTCCAAACTATTTGACGGGGGGACGAGTGTGGTGAAAGATGGTCGCTAGCCAAATTGGTTTACAGTAATTGAGGTCAAAGGTCAAGGTGGACAGGCGAATACAGTGAACATATAGTTGAACTGACACAGCCACAAGATATGCAAGGTTAACTTTGTGTGAGAAGCAACCAATCAACAGACTGTATTTTCCACTAACATTGACCTACAATAATGTACATAAAAATCTATAAATACGTGTTGATTTTCCATAATAAACGTTCTGTTGCCTGGCCCTTGTCTTCTGTTGTTACACTAATTGCCATAGACGCCTATTTCTACTCCCGACGATATTTGCAGTTGTGGAAATAATGTAGGACAGTCAGATCAGGGAACACCTGAGTAAAAATATTATCCTGCATAATGTTCAACATGATTTGTTGAGGGCTCAGTTCTAGTCCATCAAGTTGCTTGGTACAGCTTGAAGTAAGCGAACCAGAATGCATGACATTCTCAACATTCTGTTACTCCTGATTTTCACAAACCATCTGCAAGATATGTGAGGCTGTCCTCGATTGATTTATGGTGATAATGTATAGGACAGGGATTCATGAGGACCGTCTTCTGAAGTTGCATGGCGACGAACAATTGTGGTTTCAATAAAGTTACTCTTCTTCACGCTCTACAATTATAAATCCATTAATTTAAACATACAATAGCCAGCCAGCCAGTCAAGGCCAATTGGAATCATATCAGACAGTGTATTGTGGAACAAGTATAAATTACTTTTATCACTATTTGACAATCATTCAACAATAGTACTTTTATGTCTAGCATATCCTTGTGTTTCCACGCTTGGTTGTGCGAGCGTAGAGAATCTTTTCCAATGACATCTTGTCCTACCTGATGAGATGTAAGTCAGGGAGAATTGTGAACACAGAGGATGTTGAGAGTCAGACAATATGACTCTGGAATATTTCTCATGTGAGTTCAAGTTTCTATCGAATACAATTGTAATGAGCTGATTTAGTGGCACACCACTTGCCAAGCCTACTGACAACATTTGACACCCTACACAATATGATACATTCCCTTCTGAGTATGCGACGAAAGACAAAGAGAAGGCAATGAAGCACCATAGATGAGATATAAACTGACACAAAACAGTCGTCCAAAAGATTCAAAACATTCCGCCCTTTCCTTTGGTATTTCACCATTGAGTGTACTCAGTGCAATGCAGCTTCAATAATTAATGACAGTGGATCCCTCGAGGGAGGGAACAAGATTTTTGTTCATTTGCATAGACAAGGCATCATCTAAGAAGGCGTCAAGAACCAAATATCCTGGTCTTTAGCATTATCTAAGAAGTGCCAAATTTAGAATTCAGTGCAAAATTTCACATAGGAGGAGAGCAGCTAAAAGTTTGTCTCAACTAATATCCATACTTTCTTTTGCAGTTAATTGATATTGACCACTTTTATTCCCCGTCCATCAGTACACTGATTAATGAGTGACACACGAACACACAAATTCCTCACTATTCTTTTGTTACCTATCCTGAGTAAGTTTCCGAAAAAATAAGACAGTAAGTTTGCTTATCATATATACTGTAACAACAGAAGACAAGGGCCAGGCAACAGATCAGTTTTATTACAAAAACCAACAGGTATTTATATGTATTTTACGTACATTAATAAGGCTCTGCCCGGAGAAAGAAGGCGGTCTTCTGACTGGTTGTTTGCAAACAAAGGCAGTCTTCTTCTGCTTTCTCGTTTTCGATATTTCTCGGAAATGCGAGCCACTTGTCTGCGAATCATATTTGTCCACGTCTGGGTCAGCTGTGATCGGTTGTTAAATCAGCCTGGATTAATTTCCACCAATCAGCGTAGATCAATGTCTACCAATTGGCTAGCAGCTTGCTCTCACCACACTCGTCCCCCCGTCAAATAGCTTGGACTGAATTCGGCTCGGTCTTCTCGGTTCTTGGGGCTTTGCTCTGTTGTCTAGCTGTCTGGAACCTCGGCGCTTGCGGATACCCACTTGTTTAACGGTGTTTACCATTGCGATTGCGTCTGCGTAACCCCATCTCAACGTGACCATATATGGTCCTTCCCACTGTGGAAACTGTTTGCCTGACCCTGTCGCACATTCGTAGGTATTTCGCCTCACACTTCCATATGCTGCTTTCTCCCGACCTCCCAGCAGCGTCCCAAGTAGCAGCCTTATCGCTGACAGATCTTGAACGCCACTCAACTGCGAATAAGCCTCAAAGTCCTGCCCGAAGATCCATATGTCTTCATCAAAAACTGCAGGGCATAGGCTTTCCATTTGTCGGTAGGCAGCGACACCAAATGTAACAACAGAAGACAAGGGCCAGGCAACAGATCAGTTTTATTACAAAAACCAACAGGTATTTATATGTATTTTACGTACATTAATAAGGCTCTGCCCGGAGAAAGAAGGCGGTCTTCTGATTGGTTGTTTGCAAACAAAGGCAGTCTTCTTCTGCTTTCTCGTTTTCGATATTTCTCGGAAATGCGAGCCACTTGTCTGCGAATCATATTTGTCCACGTCTGGGTCAGCTGTGATCGGTTGTTAAATCAGCCTGGATTAATTTCCACTAATCAGCGTAGATCAATGTCTACCAATTGGCTAGCAGCTTGCTCTCACCACAATACAACAATAAAAACATTTATCAAAATGAATGCACAAGAGTGCACTACTGAACATTGCCATAACAAGGATACACACTATGTGGATTCACTCCAAAGCTACTCATCGTTTGTGAGTTCCACCAATGTAAGTAGCTGCTAGTTGGTCCAACCATTGCGCTTGGATAAACTTCTGCCTGCAGAATACACTCACAAAGACGACACCATAACGAAGTCAACGAAAGGAGGTAGGAATATTCACTGTCAGCTGACAGTTCCTGAGTGATCTAGGCGAAGCGATGCGATTTCTGTACATCCTAAATATTCTCATGTCTGATTCATAGAATTCTTACTCCACTGACAAATAAAGTTTCATGTAGATAATCTCATTTGTATTCACCTGAAGGCTGAACCGCTAAAATCAACGGTATGTTAAATGTCGTGTGAGAGTGTTGTTAATAGGTACTATGCGAAGATGGAAGAGCTCCTACATTCTTCTGAAAAAAATCTGTTACGACCCCTATGTGACAGGAAAATTGATCGACTACCTATTCTCAAACACAGCGCCACATTCATCCATGTTGACTCGTCACGTCATGCACCGGCTATTGTGAATTCCTCTTCCAGGTAGCCAATAGTGATATTAGTTGGCAGTACTGTCTAAAAATTTAGTCAGTCAGTCGTGGAAAGGATTTCCAGTGAAGAATGAATTCCTGCATGCCTGCCAGCCTACCTGAGTTACCGATAATACAAATCACTTCACTTCACTCCACTGAGAAGATTTGAAACGATTGGCTGTGATGTATTGCTCACCCTTATCTTCACACAGACTAATGTCATCTCCAGTCACTGAGTTGGCAGGACAGGTCATAGAACTGTTGAATTCTACACGCCACGAGAAATCGCTCCATAATCGTAAGGCGAGGCAAACAAACACCCATTGAAGTCTTGGCTTGAAAGTTTTGAAATTCGAAATTCTTCAAAAACCTCTAGTCATTACGACTTCATCTGATGTGCATTGCCATACAGGAAGTTATTCTCCGACGTCCATGAGAGTTCCTCTGTAGAATGGCCGTTCAAGTGATGACAGTTCTGAACCTGGAGGATGATTGCGTTCCCACACTACACCTCACTCTGCTCAGAACTAATCAATTATGTGACTTGAATGATATTTTCAATAATCTCCAAAATAATTATCATTTTTGTAGACTGAATCAAAATACATGCCAATTGATGTCAGTGACAATAACAATACAGAACGAATGAGAAGTTGTGACAGTCTGGTGAAGCAACCGAAGGGAATTTGAGGTGCAGTGGATGTGGTTAACAACTGTCTCCATCCACATACTATATAGAAATATCTATCATCATCATTTGTTTACCAGTAATTCAAGTGATCATATTTCTGTGGAATATAAATTTCTCCCTTCCATCCTCTGTCTAATCTATTCTGATTAGCTGTCAGCCGGCTACTGCCACTCACGTCTGCATACAAACATGACAAAATGTGCGAATCAGGTATGTGCCAAGGTTATAAGATCAAACTATACGACACTGGTGACCGATCGTTTAGATACTAAACAAAGTCACGTAGGCACTTGCTTACACTTTCTGAAGCAGAGTATCGTCAAATTCGAAGCAGCTGATTTTTCAATTCCTATTTCACCTATGTGTATGTACTCAGTACACCGCACACCTAAATGCCAGTGGAACTGGTTCCGCCGAGAAAACGAACAAGATATTCGTCATCTCAGAAATGTCAACATTAAAATTCTGTACAAAACTTTCACATCGGAGTAGAGAGAACAGGTCACAGTTTGTCTCAAATAATCTCATATAATTTCTTTTCATTTAAAAAAATACTAATCAAGGTGTACTGCGTATTTTCGTGTTTTGGCTGGCTCACACATTCTTGTCACTGTTATTCCACGTCCATCAGTACACTGATTAATGAATGAGTGACACACAAACACACACACATTCCTCACTATTCCTTTGTTATCTATCACGAGTAAGTTTCCGACAAACTAGGTCAGTCAGTCAGTCAGTTTATTTATCTTTTATTCAACAATACACAAACTTGTATCAAAATACTCTCACTGCTTCTGTTATGAGTACTTCCATCTCGTGGGAAATTCCACTCACGCACTCATGACCTCAGCCTACGCATATAGTTGTTCATAGTTGTCTAAACAAACTTTATTCAGTGTTAGAAACAATTAGTCCCTTTGATAAATTTTATTATGGCATTTAGAGGACAAATTTCACGAGATGATATCAGCATTTCTGAGTAATTACCATGCATTTAATCTTAATATTGTGAACCATGTGAGCTGTTAAGCGGTTGTAAACAAACTATGAAATGCTGATATCATCTCGTGAAATTTGTCCGCTAAATGCCATAATAAAATTTATCAAAGGGACTAATTGTTTTAATACTGAATAAAGTTTGTTTACACAACTATGAACAACTATTATGTGTAGGCTGAGGTCATGAGTGCGTGAGTGGAATTTCCCACGAGATGGAAGTACTCATAACAGAAGCAGTGAGAGTATTTTGATACAAGTTTGTGTATTGTTGAATAAAAGATAAATAAACTGACTGACCTAGTTTGTCGGAAACTTACTCGTGATAGATAACAAAAGAATAGTGAGGAATGTGTGTATGTTTGTGTATCACTGATTACTCAGTGTACTGATGGAGGTGGAATAACAGTGACAAGAATGTGTGAGCCAGCCAAAACACGAAAATACGCAATACACCTTGGTCTATGTTTATTTGCTTCAAAAGAAATTATATGAGATTAGTTAAGAAAACTGTGAGCTGTTCTCCGATGTGAATGTTTTGTACAGAATTCTAAAGCTGACATTTCTGAGATAATGGTAAAGACCAGGATATTTGGTTCTTGATGCCTTCTTAGATGATGTCTTGTCTATGCAACTCAACGAAATTCTTGTTTCTTCCTTCGGTGGGACCGTAGCTACTGACTTATAGATCTGCAGTGCACTGAGTACACAAAATGGTGAAATAGGACTTGAGGATCAGCTGCTTCGATTTTGTCGATACTCTGCTTCAGAAATCGTTAGCAGGTGCCCAAGTGACTGTGATGAGTATCTCAGCGGTCGTATAGTTTGATTTTATCACCTTGCCGTACACCTGATTCACACATTTTGTCAGGTCTGTATGCAGACGTGAGTGACAGTAACCGGCTGACAGCTAACCAGAATAGAGTACACAGAAGATAGAAGTGAGAAATTTATATTCCACAGAATTATGATCACTAGAATTACTGGGAGACAAATGACGATGACAGATATTTCTACATAGTATGTCAATGCAAACAGTTGTTCACCACATTCACTGCACCTCAAATTCCCTTCGGTTGCTTCACCAGACTGTCTCATCTTCTCATTTGTTCTGTCGTGTTATTTTCACCAACATCACTTGGCATGTATTTTGATTCAGTCTACAAAATGAGAATTATTATGGAGATTATTGAAAATATCATTCAAGTCACATAACTGATTAGTTGTGAGCAGAGTGAGGTGTAGTGTGGGAACGCAATGATCCTCTAGGTCCAGAACTGTCAACACTGAAATCGCCATTCTTCAGCGGAACTCTTATGGACGTTGGAGAATAACTTCCTGTATGACCATGCACATCAGATGAAGTCGTAATGACTAGAGGTTTTTGAAGAATTTCGAATTTCAAAACTTTCAAGATAGGACTTCAATGGGTGATTGTTTGCTTCGCCTTACGATTCTGGAGCGATTTCTCGTGGCTTGTAGGATTCACCAGTTCTATGGCCTGTCCTGACTGTCCTCAGTGACTGGAGACGACATTAGTGTGTGTGAAGATAACGGTGACCAATACCTCACAGCCAGTCGTTTCACTTCTTCTCAGTGGAGCCAAGTGAAGTGATTGGTATTATCGGTAATTCAGGCATGCAGGCAGGAATTCATTCTTGGTACTAGATGGTTGGAGGCAATCGGCAGCAAGCCTTAGACCTGGGTTTCGTGCTAGTTGGCACTCATCAGCAAGGCATATCTGCAACCTTGAAGGAACTGATGTCCCTTCTGAGTTTCGAACCCGCATCACCCAGTGCTGCAGTCAGAGACGTTACCACTGAGCTATTCGGGCTCGCGACTGACCTCCTGTAGGACTGTATTGCATATTTTTTGATTGAACAATAGTCAGTAACTAGTGTAATGTGCCTAGTCCTATCTTCGGTGCAGACTGAATTCTATCAGTCATGTTGTAATGTGGCCACCATGCTAGGTGGCTCGCCATTACGGTGCACTGTGAATTGTTGGTACTAGATGGTTGGAGGCAATCGGCAGGAAGCCTTGGACCTAGGTTTCATTCATTCTCCACTGGAAATCGTTTCCACTACTGTTTCACTAAATTTTCTGCTAGTACAGCCAACAGATATTGCCAGTAGCTGTCTAGAAGAGCAATTCACAATAGCTGGAGCATGATGTGACTTGTCAGCATGGATGAATCCCCCAATATGTTCGACAAGAGGTAGTCGATCAATTTCACAGTCACATAGCGGTTGTAACACATTTTATTCAGAGGAATGTAGGAGCTCTTCCATCTCCGCGTACTACCTGCCAACAACACTCTTCCACGACATTTAGCATACCGTTGATTTTATCCGTTCAGCTTCCAGGTGAACAGACATGACATTATCCATAAGAGACTTTATTATCGGTGGAGTAATAATTCTATGAATCAGACATGAGAATGATTAGGAAGTACGTTTGTCGCATCTCTTCACCTATAGCAATCAGGAACTATCAACTGACAGTGAATAATCCAACCTCTTTTCGTTTCCGTCGTTATGGTGTCGTCTTTTCTGAGTGTATTCTGCAGGCAGAACTCTATCCACAACCAATGGTTGAACTAACGAACAGTCAATATCACTGGCGGAACTCACAAATGATGAGTAGCTCTGTGATGAATCCACATAGTGTGTATCCTTGTTATGCCCATGTTCAGCAGTGCACTTTCGTGCATTCATTTCGAAATACCCGTTCATGTTTCATAGTGGCAGATGATCTATTCAGAGACTTTATGGATGTTGAATAAATTTCATAACTTGACGATCAGTGGTCGCGTGAATCTTCACAGAGGAAAGGGACTTTCGCAAAGGTCTTAATAATACCACTACTACTACTACAGTAATGATAATAATATCAATAAGAATAACGGTTTTATACCAAACACTACTTTTGGAATTTTCAGCATGTAGTACAGCACTTCATCTAAAATTATCACTACTGGTGGAGTAATTAGAAGAGAGGTCATTTACATCGAAGGTATTGTTCAATGGGAAAAGGAATATAAAATTAAATTAAGTGTATATATTAAGAAGAATATAACAATTAAAAATGGAGATAGACCCATTAACTTGGAGTACGCAGTACGTTGGCATTATCGTGTCTGTCACTTTTCTCACCACAGAAAGTGTGTCCTGGCCAAATAATATGTATTGTTCACTTTTACACCATAGTCATTCTATAGATTCGTCTAGTTTGGTTTTCGCGTGCACGACCACCATCATTCCAACCCTACATTCAATCACCACATCACTACATCAAAAACAAAACTAAACTAAACGACAGTGGTCGAATGAACTGATGCTGTGCTCAACAACCACGAATAACTAAAGCATCAATTTGAGATGGGATAAATCGTCACACTGATCAAAAATATCGTGAGTACAGATAAATAAACAAATAAATGAATAAAGTGTCTTGGGTTTTGTGAAGAACACTCAGTTATGTGAACTTACATTGCGCATCATTTAATCCACTACTGACTTGCAGTAATACGAGATAGGCGGTTGTTGATTAAGAAAAAACAATTAGAATACTTCTCTACAAATTGCGACTTGACTATAAATTAGCTTGACCTTGACCTGCACCATCAGCCTACGTACACAATGTGAACAATCATCTCTGTGAAGTTGTGTGAGAAAATAATGAACTAAAAGTCGTTGTCACTCACTACCCACAATGTTTCTCATTTGCTGGCTGTTCACTTCTGAATAGTATAAAAAGACGTAACCGTGAACGTGAAACTCACACTGCAACATGAAGTTCGTTTACTTGATCTGCTTCCTTATCTGCTTCGTTATCTCTGTTGGAAGTGCTAGTGAGTTATGATAAATTTTATGCTTGTCTTTCCTCTAATCAATGTTTGTTTGCCAATCAATCGTGTCACTTTGATATTTCACAAAACTTCTAAATATATTGTTGAACACGAAGCACTGAGAAGTATCATAAGGTGAAACACTTGACTGACAGATGGTGGTGACATTTTGTGTTTGATACAACACACATTGACATTGTCGTCCTTCGAATTCACCAATCTGGTTGACGATCATTCACATAAAATGGGTTTGAGGAAATAAGGAATGAATAACTTACCACGTGTGTTGACCGATGTGAACAGCGAGACTTGATGGGAGAGTGAAGTCATCCAACTGGCATGTATGGATGACCACTCTCAGGAGAAGGCGATATTGAACTTTTCTCAGCAAGGAGTATCCTTTGATGGATATAGGAAGGCGGAAGCAGAACTGCAATGCACACATAAATTCTCAGTGATGTATGTGAAAATTATGTGGTGTATGCTTCACTTGACGTAATTTGTGTTTATTTTGTGAAGCCCCATCAGCGAATCGAATAGAAGACACGGAAGGTGAGTTATGCACTCAGCATTCACATTTCATGAATTGACTCCCACGAAAGCAAGTTCAATGCATCTTCGGTTATACATGTTGTCAACTGTCTCGCATATCTAATAGCATACAGTCATATATTCGCATGCATTCTGAGTATGCAACTGTAATATGCACTGCGTATAATTCTGTATTTTATAGGTGATCAGGCAATCGGTGATGAAGAATTCGATAATGGTAAGTCATAGTCGTGTTGCTTATATATTTTCGCCATCACTCGAAGAATATTCATCCCGAAAAATATCATCATGTGGAATATTATCCCAAATTGTCCAGAACTTATTTGGTTGGCTCTAGATTTAGTTAGCATTTTCAAGTCGGAAGAAGTAGTGAGTGTAGGAGAACAGGGAATTCGCAGAGTTGTAATATCCTCCAGTATTCCATCAACTGTTATTTGAGATTTTCTGCAGTTAGTGTTCCTACTGCTTACCAGTGACACTTCTGTTGATAAATGAGTTACAATCAGTCAGTCATGAGTCTGATCACAATATTGTCAGAGTGAAATCAGTTGTATCCTCATTGGCAGTAATCATAGCAACGTGCACTTCCGGTGGACAGTTGAAGACAAATCAATCACTTGACTAGAAGCTGTCGAAGTGAGAATTACATTTGAGTGGAGTTTATGCAAGCATGTTAACAGATGAACAAGCCATGTGTACACGTCTCATGAACTCCATCTCATCATCGATTGTATTCAAAATAACTTGAATTAGGCAATGTGCAATCACAAGTGGAACACATGCAGCAAAGAATTCAATTCACAACACACAGACTTCAAGTGGATTCAGACTTGTCAGTAGTCCTCATTCCGAACACCAATATTCGATTGATTGTGGTACTTCTGGACACTGGTTGGAGGCAGGTTACATTTAGTCATTCGACTTTCCTTATTCTATTCTATGATTACTGCAATAATCGCACGAATTGCTCATTGTCAAATACACATATATTCACTGGAATACGCTATCACATCCATCCACTCCTGAAGTTTCCGCTTGAAATACAAATTTGTTTTCTTTAGATACAGATTTCTACACATACGCAGATGAAGTCTGTGAGTTGATGGATTTTATTGTTGTTGCAATGATGTAGTTCAACAGTGAATCGGGGAAATGTTGAATGTTGAATGAGTAGACTAATTGACACTGGACATGTGAGACAATAGAAAGATAAATAATAATGTTTATTCTACGAGAAGCATAAGTGTTGATGACGAAGTGTCGGCTACTGAAACCGATTTCATGCAGCAGCGACACCTATGAGAAGAGAGAATGAATGTGATGCAGAACACTGCCTCCGTCAGTCGAGCATCAAAGTTAACTCCTACACATGGAAATCTAGGCGAATAATAATGACGACTGTTGAGTGAATGACAAGTAGACGCATGCTACACTGCACTCCAACTGCTTATAGATAGTTCGAATATTGAGGTTGAAATAGAATCTGATTCCAGTGACATTCACATGAGAGTGGTCACATGGTGTGCTGGAACACGGGAACACTGGATTCATGATTAATTTCCCAAAGTATTTCAACGAAACTGAGCAAGAAGAGTGGGATTCTGTTGATGTTTGAGGTAAATTACCTCAATTTCATCATGATATGATGTCTTGTGTGTCGAAGAATTCACGCATTGCAAATATTCCATGGTCATCGACTTGAAGAACTCAGATGAACGAAGTGTGTGTGTGTGTTTCATTTAATGCGTGCATGTATATCTGTTATTTGACAAGTGCTCAATTTGTTGAACTGTTCATTATCACAAATCCAATCATCTTCTGTTACAATGTACAGCTAAAGTTATCAATAGACTTTTATTCGGACCAGGTCAGTGATATTTTGCTTACTGATTAACATGTGAGTAACACAGCGTAATCAACGTTCAGTATTTTGTTGGATGCAGAGAATAGCCTATTTATTGATCAAGTCAACATACTACTAGTTAAGTGATATGAGTAGGTAGATAACACTCACATCACATCAATGAGTAAATAAGCAGATGAAAGATTTACATAGGCCATCCCCGAATGAAAGTAGACACACAGAGATGAGGATAGTTCTGAAACAGTTGGATCAGAAGTATCGAACGATCCACAATTGACTGACACTTCTGACCACGTGTAGGTGAGACGATGTGGACAACAATCAATGTTGGGATTTCCAGTCCACCTTGATACACACATAAACAGAACAGGTCTGCCTTAAATATTGGAGAAGTGGGAATAGTTTATGTTCATTGATGTTGAACACACGATTCATGAGTAGAGAATGCATTTTCATCTCTTTAATTGAGTGAGCAATTCAAAATAGAATATACCTGTGGAGCTTTAAATTGAAAGCACACTCGACAAGTGTTTCATATGCCTGGGAGTCAATGCTCCCTCCTCTAACCAATCCATTTCATTTTCAGCATACATTGAATTTCACGATAAGATTCAATTGAGTGAGCCCTATTTCTACTGATGTTTTATACAATCTATTACATTAATATTTGTTTCTTCTATCACTGATATTGACTTCTGTAAGTGTGGTTGTGAGGATTTCATGAAAGTAGGCGGGTTATTTCATCGTGCTATTTCATCGGATTGAATTAATCCACACCGAGTGGATTCTATGACACTCTGACTATATCTGACTAACATTTGAGTGGAAAGTCACCCCACTGTGGATACGAATGAATCGTCGATTTGAAGTCAGATATCTCAATGATAAAATATATTATATGCAGCATATTTTGACTTCGATGTGTTACACATATCCCACTTACATCGAATGACATCGGATGACATCAGCATGGATGCGGTGAAGAGTTGAAACTCATCGACAAATTAAATTGAGTGTTACGTAGATGACTCTTGAAAACACATTTATATGTATGTATGTATATATTCAAAGTCGATAAGTTATTCCATTATGAATAATGTCTTGTGTGGATCTGTTTTTTCAGATCAAAATGATACGGATATCCCAGTAGTGCTTGAAGGTAGGTGATTTGCATGAGATTTATTAATTTTCTCCCCAACCCCTCTCCCACCGCGTTGTGTTCTCCTCCACTAACCAGATGAGAGATGATCTGCACAGATTTGACGTCTCAAGTGATTTGACGCTTATGTCGTCAGGTATATGCAAGTAGAAATCGTAATTAATCATCCAGAATTAGTGAGCTGATGTGATGAATAGTCAGACTTCGACAGAATCTCTCATCTTCATTACTTTGAAGAGTGTTCAACTCTGTGAATTATCGATAGTGTGTGTGTTATTCTCAGTGTCTAGTTATACTTATGCTACAACTTCCAGCTGATGTGTAGTATTCAAAGGAAGACGAGAATTCAATATCTTGTTGAAATATCTGCCAGTGCAACAACATCACGCGAATTCTTCACAAAGACGCTTCTCTGATGGCCATGATTGTTGATATATACTTATTGATTTCAAGACAATTCATCTCACTGCATTAGAAGGGAACCGCTTGGTACCCTTTCACAATTATCACACGTAATCTCAAATATTCACTCACTTGAAAGGCAGAATTCTTCTCATGAAATTCAATCAAATATATATATATATTGTTGAAAATGCGATTGAAGCGACTTTGAAGTGACATATTTCACCTACATTTTCGGTTCTGGTTACAGAGGCAATATGAGCGAAGATGGACGGTAAGCGAACATCCACATGTGTGGCTTCGTAATTTCCGCTTTAACGTTTCCAAAACACTGCGTTTTAACAAATGAAACGATTCTGTAACTCAAGGATCCACGTGATTCCACTCACGTCGATCACTCACTGCCTAATTTCCACTATGCATACTCAAATTACCTGAATTGCGAAGGGAACAGCCACTTCAACGTATTCATGAGCTTTGAATCACACATCACACTAATCAAATCCTGAAGACAATTCGTAATGACTGAGGAAATCGCAGTTTCGTTTCATCATTACTGTGTGTATGATGTTGAAAATACGAATGGTGTATGTGGAATATGACAGGATCAATCGACTATGTAGTCGCGACTAGCAGTCGTGTTGCAGTTGAAACTGTCATCCTTTCACCAAATAATAATTGATATGCATACAACGAGACAATTCCAAATATGGTGTACCGAATGTGGATTTATAATGAGTTCTCATCTGGTTTCGAATTGTTGACAGCATCATCTAGTTCGGGGAACACATCTCTGTGTGAATGTCTCCAAAATGATAACATGTGTCTACACTCATCACATAACACGTTTCTACACCTTCTCCAACTAAATCAATATGTCTCATATCAATCATTCTCACATGCACTACACTACACATAATCTACTACGTCTTGTTATGTCTCATACTTTCACTTTGTTCTCTTGCCTTACAGGTCACAATCCCGTTCATATAGATCAGTTGAAGTACACAGACAATTTTAATTTTGATTTTAATGAAACCCTCAGTCATGTACATTATTCATTTGCTTTGAAATAAACACTTTTCTCTCATAAATATAGAAATAATAACCGTAGCTTACCAAACTAACTCTTCATTATGATTTTGCGATTTGAGAAGTATTTGAGAAGTGATGATAGTCGATGATAGACGACATGAACGCTTTTTACGTGTCAGTTGTTGGTGATATGTGAAGACAAGTATTTCCGCCGTCAACCACAGAATTGGTCATATGACTGAGTGTTGAAGAATCAGCGATGAGAGACAGAAGGTGTAGGGCTTGAGACGAACAGTCTATCTCATGTTCACCTGATTCGAATCAATTTCACTCAGCTGGAAGATTCTCCTTGAGATCATTTGAACCTACAAGATCATTGGCAGTTCTATTTCAAGAGAAGCTGAGAGTGTATCATGAGTTAACAGAATGTGAAAAGATGACTAGTGCATCAGCTGATGTTTAAGAATGTTTTATTGAACTGTGAGATGCGGAAAGTTGTCGCATGACACTGATTGCATAATAACTGAGAGAAGTGAAATTACTTTGAGTAATCATATTTTGTACACTTTTAAGTAGATATGAGCAGACGGAAGGGAAACAATTCTAGAGTAATAAGCAAGACAACATTTCGCTGTGAATATTCTGCGTGTTGCTCACTGCGCAGTGTTTCAGCAGTTATCACTGAAGAAGGGAAGGTGAAATTCATGATTAGTAATAAGTGTTAGTTTGAGTGCTGTAATACAAAGACAAAGTAATCAGTGTAACACATGCCAGCTCATGATCAGTCCTGTAAACAGTTAACCCCCTGCTCACTAGCAACTGGTCCTATTCAGGCAGTCCCTGAGGTTCTAGTGAGAATTTGTAACTAGCGGAGTCTGCCAAGTCAAGCAAGAGTACGGTCACTCGCCAGTGACATCGGTTGGCGGTTGCACTCAATTTATATCACTACTTGTCAGAAGTCAGAATTTATGGAATGACTAGCCATTGAATTGACGCGTCTCAGTGAGTGGCTTGAGAATCTGCAAGCAAGGTGGCTCGGCTCGTACCCGGAATGTGGTGGGTTCGAACGCTGGCGGTGTTGTGGATGCGTATTGTGTGATGGTCACAAACTATGGGGGCGAATCACATAGCCAACCAGTATTCCACTGGTGGTTTTCCAATGATTCTCTAGCAGGTGTCATCCCGTGGTCGATCCTGCAACCAGTTAAATCCATGCAAACCAACTCTCCAAAATTAATCACTCCATTTACTAGTCACTGATAGATCTACTCGACCCAGATGACAATTCTTCTAGAGAAAATGAGGACAAGTGATTCAGCGGAGACATTCTTTTCAAAGCATTTATTATCAAGCTGTGCGATCCTATACATGTAATTATAGATGTTTTAAGGAATTTATATCCGAGTGGAATGCTTTTAAATTTAGAATGTCTGTGATTGTGATCATAGTTCAATGTGAATTGGTAAATCAACTGATGTTATATTTGGAACAATTCGTAGGATGTATAGAACTTGGAAGGGGGATAAAATTGTGGAATTAGTAGGCAAGTAGAACAAAAACAGAAACTTAGTGACATTGTGTGGAAATTGATAGCATAGTATTCAACCTTTTTAATAAGAATAATCATAATTATAATAATGATTTACTTCATTCCAAAAACGGTACTTGTGATACAGAATGGAATTTTTAGCATTAATCACAATATTGCATCTAATTTCCTCAAATTATAAATAAAATTAATCACATAGAAAATTTTTCCACATTAACAATAGGGGTAATGTCAAAAAAACATGCAGCATATAAAATGGAAATAATAATAATGATAGCAGCTAAGATAATGATAATAATACAAGTGGAAATTGCCGTGGGCTTGTTTCACACAGTATTGTCGATGAGGTATAGAAATCCTAGCATGTTTAAAAATATTGAATAAAATGTTCTCTTTACATGATATGGTAAGGGAAAAAACAAAGATTACAGCAGTCATAGAGATAAGTTGGTGTTTGCAGTTATGAAAGTAAAAACAAAGAAGCAACAGGACCATAAATATAATAGAAATAATAAAAGTAAAACTTGAAGGTATATAAGGATGGATGGAGGAGATTGTTTATTTACTAGATGAAAAAAGGTTAGTCAATTCTTGCCTGACGCTATTTTCATCACATGAAATACGTGCCAAGTATGGTATCATAGAATTTTTATATTTAGACGTGCGAGCATACAGTTTTCTGAAGTTACTTCTTGTTCTACCTGAGGAGATGCAAGAGGAAAGCTGAGGGTGAAGTGGGTGCTCCATGTCAGACAAAATCCCTTTAGCAAATTTACTGCACGAAGTCAAGTGCCTATCGACAACGACGTTAACTATGTAGTCCACTGGGACATCACTCATCCTACTGACAGTCCTTTTAAACAAACCAGGAAAGAATAAAGGAGAACAGTAAAGAATAGGTAGGATGCAAGAGTTTATGAACTGTAACAGGAGGGGTTGAGTTATACCCGAGTGCCTTAACTTCCTAATGTAAAATGTCAGGCGGAATATTTTACTGGAGATCGCTGAGACATGGGAAGACCAGGAGAGATCAGAAGAGAGAATAAGTCCAAGATACTTAATTTCTGATTTAATTCCTATATCATTGTCATCAATCCTACAACTGTCATGAGAATCGACGGCTTCTTTTAACTGACATTTACATCTTAAGCTGAAATTAACAGTTTGACATTTAGAAGGATTCAGTTTAAGACTGTTAGACTCAGACCATTTACTGACTCCCGGCAGAAAGCTATTTATTTTGGTACAATCTAGCTGGGAGTAAACAGCCATTGAAACAGTTAAATCATCAGCGTACTTCACAAAGTTTATTTCATCAGACTGAGGTAAGTCATGTAAGAAGAAATAAAAAAGAAAAGGAGAAAGGACAGTGCCTTGAGGGACACCAGCTTCAGTAGACAATGAAGTGGAAGACTTCCCTTTATACACGGTGTACTGCTTTCTCTCTGAGAAATAGGAATGTAACCAGTTAACAGCCCAACATTCTGTTTGACTTGCAGCAAGTTTATTTAATAAGATGTCCCTAGGGACCGAATGAAAAGCAGACGTATAGTCTAGGAAGGCACAACGAACAAATTTAGCCCCCTTGTCTAGACTGGAAGCAATGTTATGATATAAGACGGCGGCTGCATCTAAAGTGCTTCTACTGTGCTTATAGGCAAATTGTTTTGGGTCATTAGAGGACTTAAGCCAAGGTACAATACTAAGTAAAAGTAGTTTCTCCGTAGTTTCCAAAAAAAGGAGAGGTAATAGCAATGGGTCTAAATTTGACACATGCTCCAGTAGACGATTTAAGCATGGTTACAACTTCAATGTCTTTCCAAACGCCAGGCACAATATTACTGGAAAAAGATTTGTTAAACAGATCAGTGAGAGGGTGACACAGAATATCAGAACATTTTAAAACAATAATACTAGGTACATGATCTGGACCTGAGCTCTGGGAAGGGTTCAGAGACTTGAGGCAATTTTGAACATCATTTGTGTTAAAAACTGGAAAGGGGCTATTATTAACACTAGCGATACTGGGAAGCATGGCATTCGAGGGAGAACAAATAAAAGATTTATTAAGAGTACATACATCAGAAGAATACGGAATATTGTTTATCTGCTTACCACCAGTGATTTCCTTAGATAGTTTCCACATATTAGAAGCATTTTTGCAGGACATGAATTTCTGGTCATATATTATATTCAAACTCTGAATTTCAGACTTGATAAGGAAGTTAGTTCTTTTTACACCACTTTTATCTTTCATTTTATATTGCAATATGAAATTGATTTGGAATGACAAGTGGAATGAGTAAAATAACACTGGGGACAATTCAGAGTGAGAATAATAATAATTGTAACAATTGACGTAATAAAGTAAGAGCATACAAACTGAATAAGCAAAATGAAAGATGAGTAGGTCCAAAACATGAAATGGGGATTATCACAGCTTAGCATAGAGCGATTAGACTATGGAAGTTGGAGTGGTTGAACTAACTTATTCTGTATACAGATATCTGGCTGGCATTTCTATTTCGATGGCCAAAGATGTTTTCAGCAATACAGATGAGTCAAATACGTGGTAATGTGGGCAAATAACTTCTCACTCCCTAGATGACTTTAAAGTGTGGTATATCGGTGGACTTGAAGAGCATGAGATAGTTTTAATCACTTGGGGAATTAAAGCTGGTTATCTGAAAGAGGCGTAGCTATCACGGCTGTGGGCAGGCGATGAGTGGTAAACTCTAGTTGTAAACTAGTGTGACGTTTCTGTCATTATGTTTTCAACTAGGTTTCCTATTAGTATTGATGCCGTTTGGAGTGGCGTCAAAGGTGTGTAGCACACGCCAGTCGGCTGAGTGCGGAAACGCGTGATGTAGGTGAAGTAGGGCTGGGAAGGGTATGG
Organism: Trichobilharzia szidati; assembly: GCA_944472155.2. Lineage (NCBI taxonomy): Eukaryota > Metazoa > Platyhelminthes > Trematoda > Strigeidida > Schistosomatidae > Trichobilharzia > Trichobilharzia szidati. The sequence goes on along the minus strand of OX235276.1, from coordinate 14,266,329 downwards.
GCGGAACTCAGGTCTTTCGAGAGATGTTTCAAAACAGATGACAGAATTAGTTCACATTCCATCGTTTTATCAGTTTAACTAGCACCATTCTGAGTTTCATGTAGAATGGACGATTGATGATTCTGTGTAGTGTCTCAGTAGATCAGATATCTTTCTGAATAAGGTTTACTTCAATATTCGTTTCCGAATGCTGTTCGTGTATGCTGTCTCAATAGTTCATCTGACAGCAAGACTGCACACTTCTCATTTTGAAATGAATTCTCTATTTCGGACGATCAAGCAGTTCTTCTGGTTTAACTTTCCAGCAGTTCTCAATTCATACAGCACAAATGAAATAGGAGTTGGGAGATGCATACGAGCTGTATCATATGATTGTATCCTGTGTACTCGTCGAGATTCTCTGTCTCTGAAGTATTAGTGAGCAATGATTGTACAGTCTTCACAAATAATGAGCATACAAAATGTGGTTATTTGATTATTCGATAAACTTTGGAGTACATCATCACAGGTTCCACTCACATTTCAACATGAACAGCATCCTCTGTATTGAGTTATTTCGAACAGGTAAGTTTTGTCCATAATCGATTTGATGATATGACCTCTCATGTGATTCATTCATGTATATCGAAGAGAACGGAAATGGATGAGGAGTGGGAAAATAATGGATGAAATTGGTTAGATGTTTGTGAAAATTTGCAAAAATGTTAAACTATCGGTAGAAACAATTTTACCAACATTAGCAAAACTACTCTTTGAGAGACAGTAGTTGAAAGGTTTCGTCAAAACAGAAGTGAAGTGGAGAAGGTGAGCATAATTTTCAGAAATATCTTGAAAGCTTATATTACTCATTACAGTGAGTAATATAAGATGTATATGTATATATATCCTCGATTCTGAGTGGAACATACGACATTCAACAGAACATCTCCACTTCGTCCTGTTCTCCGCGTTCCTCTTTACAAGCCCCCACGATTCCCCATAGTGACCCATCTCCTCCATATCACCCTTCAAGCCACACCCGACTCGTTGTTTCCAAATCAGGTTCCATTCGAGGGATGACCTAACGAGCAATGTCTTTCACGGTTTCCTCAGCGATTTGTATTCCATCCATCTGCATTTTCTTCGACATATTTTTTAGTGATGATTTTCGGTTGATTGGTCCACGAATTTTGTCCTTTCTCGGCTAGTTTCGGAAGATTTCTGAACTGATTACGAGGTGATGAGGACAGTGTCGCCTTTCGGATGCTGCCTGATTTTGACATTTTCAGCCATGCTTTAGCATGAAGTTGAAACAATATGCATTCATACTTTTCTTTTTTGACTCTTCTTCTTTGACTTCGAGAAACGTTACATTTATCTTTACAGTACGGTGCTGTTTGAATTCCCCACAATTTTTGAACCTGAAAATTAATTGGTCGTCGACTTTTCTAGCTTATCAATGAAATTAGTGACTCCCAAGTTCATTCAAAGCACATTTATATACGCCGTTGCTGTCAACCCTTTCCGCTGATGATTCGAGAAAGTAGAAGTTCTCTACGTCAGTTGTCTGTCCCTCTTTCTTTCGCGTCACGCGCCCGGTGGCATCGCATCCTGGTATTCTTGTTATTGCTATTAATGAGAAGTACAGTAGGCTCGCGAATCAACTGACTAGGTAGGAGGTTGGTTAGCGCAAACTACCCAGTGTACTAGTGGTCACAACACAGACTGCTCATGATCATCAGCTCACTAACTTCATCATTGTGAATACCATTTTGATGTACATAAACATGGTCAGAAATATGCACTAAAATGTAAAAGTATGGACATATGTGATAGCATAATAAACCTTTTCAATTTCACTAGACTTTGTGTGTGTGAAGAACCTAGAAGACCTGGATTTCGCGCGTGGATGACTTATGTTTAATGTCACACAAAATCGAAGACTAACAAGCGAAAACCGACAAACTGCTCGAAGAAGCAGCAAAGACAGGACTCCAGGTGAACATAGACAAGACGGAGATTATGAAAATAACCAACCAGCAGCGATAACAACAACGGCAGCAACATTCAGCGCCAGTCACCATCAACGGAAGGGATTTGAAAGAGGTTACTTCATTAACTTATCTAGGGAGCATTGTCTCAACTACAGGAGGAACGGACGACCATGTCAAATCGAGAATCAGGAAAGCGAGAAACACATTCATCAACCTGAAACCAATCTGGAAATCTTTGTCACTCAGCCTGCATTAACAACAAAATGATTCGGATTTTCAATACAAACGTCAAGTCAGTTCTTCTATGCGGATCAGAAACTTGACGGCGGGTCACAAAGAGTATTTCCAACAGCCTGTTGCAGACCTTTATCAACAACTGTCTTCGCTGGCTCTATACTGAAGATAAGATGGCCACCGGAAAGAATCACCAACAAGGAACTATGGGAACAAACAAAACAAGAACCAATCGCCCAACAAATATGCAGGAGAAAGTGGAGATGGATTGGACACTCGCTGAGGAGGCCGCTGCGGGGTGACATCGCACGTCAGGCCAGTGCTCTAGTGGAACCCGAAGGGGAAGCGGCGAGTGGGACGTCCAAGGGTGACATGGAGGAGATTGTTTGAAGAGGAATTGAAACAGAATGGATTAACATGGATGCAGATGAAAAGTACAGCAGAATACAGAAGCAAGTGGAGGCGTGCAGTTGAAGCCCTATGTTCCACTAGGAACCCAAGGGAACAATAATTATAATGTGTACAACTAGTAGAACGGGTAAGCTTCTTTGTTAGCCATGTGTACAGCCCTTCGAAGAAGATAAGTCATTATACCTTTTTTCGGAACTATCTTGACTTCTTTTTTATATCCAAATACACTTCTGGAAAGAGCACATTACTATTTATCAGGCTTTTAATTTGCGTCTCATCAACAGTACTTATAATATAGGTAGAGCACTGATTTACTGAAAACCGGCAAATTTGATTTAGTAGAGTTGGCATCGTTGAGCTTATCTACAGCATTGCTAGCACTCTACATGCTCACCTGCCTCTTGGTATCCTTGCAGCATCAAAAAGTAGTGAAGACGCTAGTCAAAGAAACAAATATTTCCACCATTCCCTGAAGAGTACTTCACCGGCCATGCAGAAAATAAAATGACGACACGTATAGTGGTAAAATATCAAGGTATATCTGCAGCTAATTTTCTCATGAATTCGATCTTCCAGCGAAATCATGTGGTCTCAAAAAGAGAAAGTAAAAGCAGGCGAAAGGCTTTGTTTACGATATCAGGCTGACAGAAACGAAGACACTTCCTCCCCCAGGCCTTAATAATTAAGTTTATAAGAGAGCACTTATGTTGAATTCCTTTGCGCATGGACGCTATAAATTTAACTGTACAACTGGATCTTGACCAGTCCTGCAAATCCGCGCAGAGTGAATGGGGTTATGGTGTGAGGGTTGACGGAACGTGCAATCTCTAAATAACATGGATAAAACTGTTTAAGGTATGTGAGTTTGTCTTTAATTAGGTATGACTATGATTACACATTTCAGTCCCTGCTAACTATTTGTCGGCCGACTCCAATTAATGACTCTCTGGATGATCATATGAGCACTGGTCGATGGCGAATGTACGACTTTGGTGTATGTATGGAAGAAATTGTGAACGCAGTAGTAATAATTAGGGCATCAGAGATTAATACGGATGATTCGAATGTTACAGTTGTCCTTCGTTATTATTAGAATAGTAGTAACATCATAATTCATGTTCATAAAGACAGTAGTTTATAAGACATCTGCTGGCAATAAACCGTAGTGAAGTAGTACTATAACTGGAAGAGTTATGCACTTAAGACAGTTGGTTAGAGTTCAAAGCTAGAGGTAGTTGTTGAACCTACCTCCCACTACCTGTTAGCTGTCAGGGGTCTTAAAGAACAGTTCATGGGACGAGCCGATAAGTGAATACATCCCACCATTTCGATAGATTTACACAATATCATCAATGAGACCTGATATGTTTATGCTTTACGTTTAGTTTAAACTTCTTCTCTATCAAATTCCTAAAATCTTTTTGCTTTGGGCTTATTCATCTAACCATTACATAAGTAATCAATCCGTTTAAAGCTTCATTGTTTAACAGCTTAGACAATTTCGAACCTATGTTACTGAAATTTGTTGTGGATTACTTCATATAATCACGTGAAATATGCGTTCCAGTAGCTTGCGCATTTCACATTTTTGTGTTGTTTGGGCCGTAGCTCACCGAAAATAAACCATAAAATAATGAACAGTGGGTCACTATTATCCTACATCACAATCGTGAGGGGCATTTCTACTTAAATACAACCGAAAATGATCTTGAAGTCGTTCAGGCAGCATAAATGACTGGCCCTCACATTGGTGCATTTGTCGTACCCAAATTGTTTCAGATTTTCCCTACCTCTGAACAAAGTGTACTATTTCATTAGTTGACGTATTATTTGTGGAGACATTTTCATCTCTCTTTTGTGTGAATATGAATTTTTATCTGTTCGAAACAGGCTTTTACTTTTGTATTTGGTGATATACAAACTAAGGCAGTGGTCATGGTGGCAATGAAAGTTCACGCTATTTCTTTTCAGGCATTTATTCAGGGAAATATGAAGGATATAATCAAAACGGAAATGAAAATCAAACAACCACATTACAAACCGGATTTCAGGTATTTCATTTTGTGGTCTGATATCTTTGGCAGAACCACTTCTAAGTTACTCATGGCACGATCCAGGTGACTCTAACAAAACTTTATTCATTAAAATCCTCTGATGACGCTGGTGCACTGACTTCTTCAGCACTTAACCAGACATTTGCTGCAAAAATCATAAGATATCCAGAATCTTTGGAAGAGCTGAAAGGGTGCTTAATACCCTTTATCTTAATACGTAGGACTGCCAAAAGCATAAGTGTTACATGCCAGTATTGCTACCATAGATGATGTTGGAGAAGATGGAAGATCACATTAAGCATCTTATGTTCGATACGGAATTCACTCTGTCACGCAACTGTTTCACTAAAATCGTGGAAAATACCCATTAGGACATTAGAAAGAACGGAACACGAGATTGAGCAAAGATATCTTTTCACTAAAATGCTAGAGAACTACCCTAGGTATAATGTATCATGTGGATCCACAATTGAAGCATCCTAATCCGAGAGACCTGATTGTCCTGTGATAATGTCAGCACTACGCTTCCTTCTTTCGTTTCCCTTTACCCCCTACCACGTTTAATATTACACCTGTAAACACTAAAGTTATACTGTGTAGACCGTTTTGCATTCTGTGTTAATTAAACCGTTTTTGCTTCATTGGACTGTCGTACACTTTCTATTTGCATGAACACTTTTGTTAATTGTGAGTGATTTTGTGTTCAGACACTGTGTTCTTGGTGTCTAGACTCCGAATAACCCCTATTCGAGGGTGTGTACCATGTTTGTCTGACACATTTTGTGTAACAGAAAAATAATCATGCAGTTCTTCAGTGGTCTTTTATCAATATAATTCAATTTGGAACCATTTGGTTGTGTTTTGGATTTGGTCAAGTCTATCTGGATCAATCTGGTTTTGTTCCAGCGTGGAAATGCGAGTCCGTCTCTTGAAAAGATTATTCACGTAGTGGCTTTAACAACCTCCTGAATTTCCTATGTCTCTTAAGTATGCTTACTTCATTCGTCCCTATGCTTTTTACTTCCTCCCCCTCATTCTTTCCCTTATTATTCGCTACCTTTCTTGTTTTCGTTTGGTCAAGAAAACTATTTTGTAAAAAGTATTTATCGTACATCAGTATATGCACCACCGTGGAACGGCAAAGAAAATTAATCAGAACTTGTCTTCACTATATTCGGCAAGCTATAGTGAGTCAGAATAAAGGTCTACTATTCCAGCATACAACACGTGTCTGAACCGCTCCAAATCTTATATCAACACTTATTACACTAAAAAATTTTAGCGTCATTTGAGTAGCTAAGCTCTTTCATAATATAGTGATGTAAAGGCTGAGAGAGGTACAGAAAATTTCTGGGTATGTCAGACTGAGCAAAGTTCACTGGGGTAACTTTCAACCTAGAAAAGTGAGAGCAAAGCAATTAAGTGAAATTATACCGCGAAGTGGGACTTACCAAATTCTCTAATAACAGACACGCCACGTAATAAGCCAATCAACAAACAGATGAAACTATTTTGATCCCATCAGTGCCATGCCCCTAGTGCATACGACAAACTATCCTCATAGGGTAAGTAACACAGGCTCATGTTCTTTGTTTGAGGGTGAAAGCTTGAGGCCCATGTTAATCCTTTTCTAGTAAATTTCTGTGCTTGTCCAAACCCTTATTGAATGAGTCGGTTGACACCAACTCTTCTGGGAGTCAGTTCCGGGAGTTTATGACTCAGCGTGAGAACCAGCACTCGACAGCAATATTGTTTCCCCTTGTCTTTTGAAATCTTCTGCTATGTTCTCTAACGTATTCCGACCTGGTGCAAAAGAAAAGACAGAATAGAACAGGTCCGTTATCAGTATTTAAAAGTGTAAACATTGTAATGAGATCTCTGCCTACGACATGGTAGGGAGGAGAGATTTAAACTGCTTCGTCTTTCCTCGTGTGATAAATTAGTCACGCCAGGAATAATAAGTGTTGTCTTCCTTTGAACCCTTTCTAGAATATGTGAATCCCCTTTGAGACAAGGACTGGCTGCCGGGATACAGTCCTCCAGTCTTGACCTCACCAGAGGTGCAGAAAAGGAGGTGAACTCAACTCTGGTGTTACTAGTAGAGGCTCTGCAAACTGCCCATAGGGATCTGAAACTATGTGCCGCTACCACGCGACAATGTGTTTAAGTATTCAAGTCGTGACTTACTATAACACCTAAATCCGAATGAGTCTGAAACGATGGGAGTGTTATTCCCCCTCGTTCGTAGGAGCTGATGATCGCGTGTACAGTGCGTATGGTTGCACATTTCTCTATGTTGATCGGGGCATGCATTCCTTGGACCACTCTAACAATTTTTCGAGGTCCTCTTACGACGTGAGCGCATCATTGCCACCTTTCGGCTGCATCCAAATCTTAAAATCATCTGCATGCAAAACCATTCGAAAATACGTGAGCGCAGATAACCAATTGATATACAAAACAAATAAGCCAGGACCGTATAATGTGCCTTGTAACGTAGTCCAGGGGAAGGGTTTCAAGTTGATCCTGAACCTCGACCTCCTACCTATGAGGAATCCCCTGATCCTGTTTATTAAGCCGCCTTCGATTCCAAGACTTTCCAACTTCATGAGCAGTGTTTTGTGAGAAACTTTATCGAAGTCTTTGTTCAAGTCTATGAAGACGACGTCGACGGATCTTCTGTTGTTCTTCGACTTGAACCAGATTTCTCTTGCCATAAGGAGGTTTACCAGACGCAGGCTTTTTCTTGGAGGCCATGCTGTGCTCTGGACAACAAGTTGTTGTTTTCCAGATATGTCATGATAGCTTTCCTGATGATTCTCTCCAGTGTCTTGATTAAGATGTTGCTGAGACTCATAGGCCTGTAGTTTAAAGAACATTGTTTTGATCCTCCTTTGTGAATGAGGGTTACAATAGCGTCTTTCCAGTCATGCGGTAACACTCCATTTAGGAGAGATAGCTTGAAGTTTAAAGTCAGCGGGCTGATTGTATAAGCTGATAACTCCATAAAAAGCCTTCTGTGAAGGATTTCAGGTTCCATTGATTCCCTTGCATCTAGTTTCCGTAGAGAATTGAATACGATATCTTGGACGATATCGACGGAGTCTGTCATGTATTCCTCCGATGCGGCCATAACTGATGCTATGAAGAGTGATGACTCCTGTGCAAACACTTTGGAAAAGTAGTTTGCCGTTGTTTCTGCATTTTCTCGTTCTTTTCGATTATATCAATGACATTAGTCAGGTTCGGGACATATCTTATTCCTGAAGTTCACGTACGAGGAAAATTTCTCAGGTTGCGCCGTTGCACTTTGAGTGAGATGCGTTTCGAACTTATTCCTCGATTGAATAATTTCTGCAATAGTGACGATTTATAACTTTCTGATCTTAGAAAGATTCAGGTGTGATGAATAGGTTCCAGCATATATGTTTATATCTGAGTAGTTTGCGAATCTTTCGATTCATGCGTGGCGGGTAATGTTTCCCACCCTTTGGGACAGACCAGGGGATGAAAGGTTCAGTTAACCGAGGCTATATTTGTTTAAACTGGTTTCATTCAGCTTCTACTTGGGACTTTGGGTCTATGTACCAGTTCAGTCAGTTGTCTGCTGAGACGACAGCATTCATATCAGCTTCCAAACTCTTGGTCTAGCCGGGTTTTGGCCCACATTGTGCTCACTTCTTCAAATGGGAGAAAGATGTTGTATGAGGTCCATATCCTCACCACAGGAGAACACCAGGCCCAGGGTTGAGGAGGAGCGCTGTGAGCCATTGCAAGTGGGTCCGTGAAGTTTTGGACTAGGACTAATAAATTACTAGATTCCAACAGTTTATAGTCAATGGAGTTGTCGGAAGATGGCGTTATAAGGCCACCCAGTCAACTGTTGGGGCGTCGAAGTCACTGACTACGAGACTTTGACATTTTGGTATCCAGGAGCCTAGTTTCTCCACTAGGAAGTTGTCTGTATTGCAGTCAGGACAGTGGTATATGGTAGTGGGATCAATATCTTCACCTATGCATTTACATCTGCAGCATAGAAGTTCGCAAATTCCAATTTCGTGTGCGAAAAATTCAATGCTACGCACGGTTAGGCATTTCTTGAAGTAAATGACTGCGCTACCTGTTTTATAGTCTAGCTAGTCCGTCCTATGCACTGTGAAGTTTGACAGGTTAACTTCGTTAACAGTGATATCGGATGTGAACCATATCTCTGTGGTGATAATTATATCCGGGTTTTCGAAGTCTGTCGTATCGTCCAGCTCAGTCTCATTGTTCAAAAGGCCACGAGCATTTGCGTAACAAACTATTAACTCAGTTTGGTGCTTCCATGCTCCATCCACAGAGGTTTCTGTATCGCTAGACTTCGAACTTTGGTAACTCGATAACCCTTAATCATAAGGCTTTTCTCGCCGTTTCGGAGCCATTCGTCTCTTGACGTCTTCTGATAGGTAGAAGTCAGCACGGATGTATATGTCTGATCCTTCAAGAGTTTGGAAATTAGATTGAAAATCCCCACTGAGTCATATGAAAAAGAGAAGACATTCAGCGAAGAGACTCTTTTCGGCGAATTCATTCACATAGCTATACAGTCGCATTTATATATAAATATTTGGAAATTGCTTTTGAGTTTATTACGACTTCGAGGTGTACTGACTGATTTACTGTAGAGTCAGCATTTTGGCCAATTCTGTACAAGTTTGTATAGTTAACCTGATACTGTTGTTAGCAGTAACTTATCCAGGAGAGGCTTCACTAGGTTAAGGTAATGTTCAAACCAGGCCTTGGGATTCGAAGCCAGTAATCTGTCAGCCCTCACTTGTCTTCCTAGAGCTAAGGCAGGTGATTGGTGCATTGTAACACATAAAAATAATCAAATATCAGAAATATTTACGACCAAGTTTGGGAATAGCGATTCAGGTGTGCGAACATATGATGACTTTGAACACATACATTGACACACTGTCTCTCGGACTATGCGACCTAATTTTTCAGCACCACTACGAATGTTGTGGACTGGTTGAGAAGCAAATTTTGTCTCTATCCGGATTTGAAATATTACCTAGGTAATGGCTTGATAATTTGTATTCACAGATGTCACCCTAAGAAAACAAACCATAGGAAGAATATTATGTAGGTCAAATGAAGCGCATCATTTCAAGACATGCGTTACAATCACAAGTCTGGTGGTGTCCGTAAGAGTGGTTACTTTTTCCCCAATACATCATATTTATATTACTCGGAATTCTGTGACGCTAAGTACTGTTATATTATAACACAATATTCATGCCTGAAAAAGTCAGCTTATTTCCGTTTGGAAACAAGACCGACTAAAACTGTTCTTGTATGCCAGAATTTTCAAAACTAGGGTTAGCATCGGGCGAAGTGACAGGTCGTCTGGGTGTTGGCATAGTCGTGTTTATAATCAAAACGTGATACATCAGGCCAAGCTTACAGTAATTCTAAAATTATTCTGAACTAAGCGATCGCGACGCGATAATCCGGGCCAATGCTAGATGAATATTTCGTGTGCTTAAGAAACCTCGTATGTACTGAAATAATGCTTGTAATGCTTAAAATGTGAACTGGACGCATAACTAATTTAACAGGTGCCAAGATAATGCCCGTCAGTACTGAATCGGGACTGAGAGCACTTTAATAATGTTAAGAATAATTTCACCAGGCTATGGAATGTTGCGGGTAATGTTAATAAAGGACAAAGAGTGCCAAATCAGTGCAAGTAACGTGGACAAACAGCACAGGGGTCTTTTTTGTCCGTAATTCCAAGTCATTTCAGAATTTATCATAGAAAAGAAGCGTTAGTTCAGAATTTGCAGTATTATTCAGATTATTGTAAGCTTGCAATAGGTCCAACTAACCAGATTCTGAGTTTGTAAGCTACTACAACGAGGAAAGACTTACTGTAGAAGATATCAGGCAAAAGCACTGCAACGCTTATTCCAGTTGCTTAAAGCCTGGTATCTCCTGGAGTAGGGATTCACAGGGAGTGACTAAGTGAAACAACATTATCGCGTCAAATTGTGGGAATGCTGAGAGTCATAAAACTGTTGATTGAAATTCTTATTATCGAACAAGAAAATAATACGTGTTCACAAGGTAGCTATGTCTTGGTTGTTTTTGAAAACTTCTTGATTCCTTTTCAGTGTATTCACATTCAGCCCCTTAATATATACCTATGAAGGTGACTATATTTCATTCTACTTTGTAGAGCGTTCTTTGGGTAACCTTCAAAACCAACCGAAATCTTAAGTCAACCTAGTAACTATAATAATTAGTTACTGTTTATATACCCGTATTATAGTCATTTGATACAAACCACCCACTGGCCTGTATGCTTGTACAATAGGAACTCTTTTGGCATAATTTTTATTTGGTATTCTTTATAGAAAGCCATTTCTAATTGTAGTATTGTGCAGTCTAGCAACCCACATTTCGTTTAATCTCTCTTGTCATCTGTTGTATTTCCATCTGAATATATATTGACAGAATAATTGAGTACGTGAGTACGCTTTGTCGAATAACCGATACTGGTAGCTTACAGTACGTATACCACGTACAGATGCCTCTTTCTTTTCTTCAGCATCGTCATGAATGGTTACTTTTCCATCGAGCGTGATTTAATCCTCCTATATAATTCTTTGTCAGCTCAAGACTGGAAAGAATGTGAGTGAAATTGTGAAGGTAGTTACTGGACAGCGTTTATGGTTGATAACATGAATTGACACTATGCAAGGTGCCATATTAGTCATTGTTAGTTTTTACGTATGACCGCCATTGATCTTCATCAAATTAGCTTTTACTGGTTTTAGTATTTCATGTAAATTGTAGTTTTCTTCATGTTCACTTTTGCATTTGTTTCGCTAGTTGATTAAACTTCACTCCAGTTTGTCTACGTGCTCGTACCATTTGTCTGAATTCAGATTACGGTTAGCATCAACAATTTATAGGGATGACGGAATGACACTGCAGTCTTACTTTATCTGCACCAGCTGACATCATCTCTGTGGCGTTTAAAGAAGATTCACGAAATCGACTTGTCAGTTAGACACTAATCTTCTCGATGCCTAGCTTATACCATGCAAAATATATTAGGCTATGTCAGTTTGCGATTTGATGAATGCATTTTTGTATCTTTTGGTGAAGTATTAATGAATTAAAATGAATCTGTTTTATCCTATTCCAATGTCTTGTTCATATAGCTCTGTCTAAACTCAGACTAGGCAGAACTGGGGAGGAACAAACGAGGGGAAATCAAGCAGACTTTAGACCAGCTAGAGAGTGCATAGATCATATCTTCACTCTCCGACAGATCCTAGAACATAGACACTTTTCGGCGTCCAACAATTGCCATATTTCTTGACTTGAAGGCGGCCTTCGACTCCGTGGATCGAAAGGTATTGTGGCAATGTTTGACTGTGAAGGGAGTGCCAAGAAAGTACATTGCACTAATCAAGGCACTCTACTCAAACTCACGTAAGGGCTTATGGGGAATTGTCATCTGAATTGATAACAACCAGTGGTGTCCGTCAGGGATGTCTACTTTCCCCATTTCTGTTTAACTTCGTTATAGATATGCTAATGGAAGTATCCTTAACTGAACTTAACGACTTAGGAATCGACTTGTTACCAGGGAATAGTCTTAAGGATTTAGAATATGCAGATGAATTATTCCTGTTAAGGGAGGATGCTGACAAAATGCAGAGTCTTCTGAACACCTTGAGCAGCAATCTTCGTATGTTTGGCATGAGATTCGCCCCTGTAATATGTAAGATGCTGCTACAGGACTGGACTACGTCTACTCCTACCTTAGTGATAGGGAGTGAGCTGATAGAACATGTTGACCACTTCACCTATTTGAGAAGTTGTGTCAGCACCAACGGACTGATTGGTGACGAAATCTCAGCACGGATCCAAAAAGCTCGAGCTGCTTTCGCAAACTTACGCCATCTCTGGCGTAGGCGTGACATCCGGCTATCAACCAAGGGACGTGTGTACTACTCAGCAGTTCGCTCCGTCCTTCTCTATGGCTCTGAAACATGGCCAATACGAGTTGAAAACATGAAAAGGTTGACTGTTTTTGACCAAAGATATCTACGATCTCTTTCTCACGTTAGGTGGTATAATAAGGTAAGTAACGTTGACGTTAGGCGTAGAGTGCTGGGCAAAGAGGAAAAATCAATCGAAGAGGCTATACAGTTGCATAGATTGAGATGGCTAGGTCACGTGCTGTGTATGCCTAACCATCGCCTCCCACTCTCGACGGGCATTACTAGCTGATATAGATGCAGGTTGGAAAAGAGTAAGTGGTGCCAAACAAAAACATGGCATCAATCCATGAAATGCTTGACAGTTAAACTGAGTCAGGTAGGGAGATGCAGACTTCCGGGTTGGGGCCCTCGGGACTCTAAGAATCAATGGCTGGAGACAATAGGTGACATGGCTCAAAATCGTTGTCGATGGCTTACGTAGATGTATTCAGTCTCTGTAATCTTTCATATTCCTTTCTACCATTACTCATTCTGTTTCACTCTTATACTTGTCAAAACTCCATTGATTCTCTTCACTCATTTTCTTGTCTACCTTTGTGTGCTATTTGGAACGTGGCAACTCGAACTGCTGCACTTCGGTGCCAAGTTCTATGTTGAATCCAGACAGAATCGTTATGTCACCCTACTTTGCAAAAGTCATTGCTTTAAGTATAGGGGTATGTGATAAAGATAATACGACGAGAAGGTAAACAGTTCCAAGTCCACTTCCATATCATGCAGTCACACTCCTTATTGGATGAATGGATTAGGGAGGTCGTTAGGTTATCATATTTAGTCTCTCTCATAGTTCGACCACCTTCCTCAAAGCACTAGACAACTTCAGTCCTAAATTTCATTGGAAATTAAAACACAAAATGAATCACACAAAGATTCGCACTGTTTCTCCCGGCAAATTGTCAAAGTTTCTTCTGGAAAAAGTAAGGATAACTCTACTGCTGGATGACAAGTTGATTACTTGCTTAGACCAGATTGACTAATCGAAATCATCCTACATGTTTTATAGTCAAATTTTGATGAATGCAAAGTGAAAATCAAACTGGTATTACCTAATAATAAAAAGGTGTTTGTTATTTGTTTTAGAATTACTGTTCTAAAGGCAAACCATTAGTAGTAGTTCTTTATTCCTACAACTAATAAAGATATTAAAAACATGACTGGCGAATCCGACTTTGAACGACTATGGTTTGATCTTAAAGGTCATTTGGCCAAGAAACCATCAGAACATTGTCCTGCAGCTACGCAGGATGAATACTTCATTAAAACTCAAAGTAAATTCATACAGCTGATAACCGGCTATCCGGTTCATGCGGTTGAACACAAGCTAGAATTGGAAATGTGGAATGTTCTGTATAAAACACGGATTGACACTTTACAGTCAAAGGTAAGTTGTGCGAAATGCCTACTGCTATTACATATATATATGCATTTACTTCATATATTTCGTTATTGTCTAAAGAATGGTGCGCATTGTTAATGGTAGTTTTATTGATGATATCGGCGCAGTTTGTTAATAAAAAACAGCCGTAGTGTTGTGACTCATCTAGAGTCTGTAGTAGCTGTTTTTTTCATTTACCTACGAAAAGTAGTTAAAACCAAATAAAGTATAATTATATTTCAATGGTTCACACACAATGATAAGTTTTGTTATTGGTAATATGTCGAGCAAAATTACTGCCCATGTTCACACCACTGTTGGAATTGTTGTTTTTTAATAATAACACGGGCAGTAATTTTGCTCAAAATATTACCAATAACAAAACTTATTGAAAACATTTATTTCCCGGTACGAGTTTAAAACAAGCAACAAAGGTTAATAAAGCAGAATTTCATGAATTCACCAAATTTCGGTAGAGCTCGTTCCTCTCCCCTTATCTATATGAACATGACCTGGAAAACATTTGCACCTGTCTTTCTGCATGACTAATTCAATGTAGTTTATTTGCTTACCAGTCTTATATCTCCCAGTGTAATTTCAAAAGTATGTATATATCCGTGTATGTAGAGTATTCAGCTGACGAGTTCTACCGAAATTTGGTGAATTCATTAAATCCTGCTTTATTTACCTTTGTTGCTTGTTTTAAACAAAACTTATCATTGTGTGTAAACTATTGAAATATATAATTATACTTTATTTGATATATTCCACAATGCTCAAACTTTTTACTGACATTAGTTAAAACCACTTCACTAGTACATTTGGCCAAGTTAAAGTATCCTAGCCAAAGTCAAGGTCTTTCAAAAGTTGTTGACCTTCTAGAACCAATCAGATACAGGGAATGCTATGAAAAGTTATTCCAAATCCTATTATACCCGCCTTTTTGCGCTTGGAGAGGGTAGATACAGTATTCTACTTATTTACTGCGTACACTTTCTCTCTAAATCTATACTGTCAGGTAGGATTATGGCTTTTAACATTAAGTTTTAGGGTTAAAGCTAAGATTAGGAGTTAGGATTATGATTAGAGTTAGAAGTAGGTTAAAGAAGAGTGTCAGAAAAATCAATTGATCTCAAAGTACCATGACGTACAGTCACCTGGATGAATGCATCTATCGTGCATGGTATGATTTCTTTATAGATCATCAGTGTAGTGACTTGAAGACATTCTTACAACACGTAAGGGGCAACTATGTAGAGTAATATCATGTTTTCAGTGGTTTTCAGTGCAGGTTTCAACGATTATGCTAGCAAGTGAATTCTGATTGGTTGTTCAAGGTCACTGTGGTTTCAGCTACGATAGTTTAACTTTGCCATACATTTCTAGTAAGGATTACCAGAAACGTGTAGAATACTAATATTACTACCTTTGTGGACGTGTATTTAGTATAGATCACTGGGATAGCTTTCTTACGTAAGTGATGCTTGATGCTGTTGAATATTGTGTCGTCGATTCATCGGACTACTACAGAGCTTAAAAAGGTATTAGTTTGAGTTGTAATGGCATAAAAATTTAAGTTATTCCCGAACTAAATTTATTTTAAAAACTTGATAAGACTTCCTCATCTTCATAATTTTAGCGATTCTAAGTTATCTGAATAAATTAGGCCTGCTATATAGGCAGACATCATCTTGCTGGCAGTAGCTACTTAAACTAGTTATAACATGGCACTAGTGGTTATTCAATTGAAGTTTCCTGATGAGTGTAATTTGTGCGAATGTGTTCAGAAGTAGTTTCGACTAGCTTAGGCAAGGAATTAAAAGGAATCTATTTACTGGTTTCAGGGGCGAAGTTTACTGTTGTAGCCGAAACCACAGTGACTTTGAACAACCAATGAGAATTCAAATGCAAAAAAGTCGCATAATCATTAAAGAGTACACTAAAAACCACTGCAAACATGATATTACACTACATAGTTGTAGCTTATCTGTTGTAAGAATGTCTCCGAATCACTACACAGATAATCCGTTAGAGAAATCATACCGCGCGCGATAGATACATTCATCCAGGTGACTATAGGTCCATGGTGCTTTGAGAACCATTGATATTTCTGGCACTAGTATTCAACCTACTCCTTTGCTAGCATTCCTTGTATCTGATTGATCCTAGGAGGTCAAAAACTTTTGAAAGACCTTGACTTTGGCCAGGACACTTTAACTTAGCCGTTACAGCTTTATGTATGCTAGGCTATA
Source organism: Trichobilharzia szidati (assembly GCA_944472155.2). Lineage (NCBI taxonomy): Eukaryota > Metazoa > Platyhelminthes > Trematoda > Strigeidida > Schistosomatidae > Trichobilharzia > Trichobilharzia szidati. Next base: position 14,249,964 of record OX235276.1, on the reverse strand, counting down.
TATATATATATATATATATATATATATATATATATATATATATATATAGTCAGCATCAACGAGAGAAATATGACAGAAGTTAGTTCCTTCACTTATCTAGGAAGCATTGTTTCAACCACAGGCGGAATGGATGAGGATGTCGAAGCCGGAATCGGAAGGGCAAGATACACCTTCATCAACCTGAAACCATTTTGCAAATCTTCTGCACTCCGCTTCGGTACATGCAACAACATTCGGATTTTCAACGCAAGTGTGAAGTCAGCTCTTCTGTACGGTTCAGAAACCTGCACTGAGTGTCACGAAAAGGGTTTCCAACAACTTACGAACTTTTATTAACAACTGTCTTATCTGGCTCCATACTGAAGACAAAATGGCCAGGAAGAATTAACAACAAGAAACTCTGGCAGCCAATCAATCAAGGACTGATTGCTCAACAAATATGTAGGGGAAATGGAGATGGATGGGGCATACGCCACTGAGGAGGCCGTCGAATGACATCGCGTGCAATGCAGGCCATAGCTCGAATGGAATACCAATGGGAAGCGACGATTTGGTCGTCGGTGCGACAGTGACGTGGAGGACATGAGATAATATGGGCAGTCGTTGGCCCAGATGAATAGGATAGCAGAAAATGAAACAAAATGGATGTGTTGTTAAAGCCCTATGTTCCACTCGGAACCCATAGGAATAATAATAATATGTGTATATATGTCGGTGGCACAGCAACAGGATGCTCTCCAACCACGAATGTGGTTCGGGGTTCGATCCTCGGCTAAGGCACTCCTTTACCTCAGTAAGCCGGTAATAAATGCGGTAAAGAGGAAAGGTTTTACGTGAGGCTAGCAACCCCACCCCGTAAAAATAAACACCACTGCTACTGAAACTTCAAGCCTCTAGCTTGAAGCCCTATTTTCCACTGAGAACGTAAAGGAATAAAATTAATAATTAATATATATATATACATATATCTATGTCTTGTGTTCAATAATCCCTAGTGGGGGTCTTGTGATTGCCCATTCCTTCAGAGTAGTACTCAACTAGGGCGAAACAACTCTCCACTGTTCTTTTGTTTCCAGTAGTTGTCTAACATGTCATTTCATGACAAAAACTTCGTTGTAATCAAAGCATTTTCTTCCCACTGTCTTTTTTTAGTTATCTCAATCATTTTCTGTTATGGATAATGGTGGACTACTCAAATGTTCACCTTTAGAACTTAAACTTCGTCTAGTCTTACTATTCGATCGTGCTTCAGGAGTTTATTTCAATCTTATTTATCAATTACTTCAACCATTGTCAGAATCAGCATGGCCTAAATTGGTAAGTTTTGTTGTTGTTGTTTTGTTGTTGTTGTTGTAGATAATCTGATTTCATAACAAATTATGCTGAATGGTATGCTGACATGTCAGTGTAGTTTTTTTCATTCTCAAGCTATACAGCCGCATATTTATATATTTTTTATTCCTTTATGTTCCCAGTGGAACATAGGGCGGCTTCAAGCTAGAGGCTTGAAGTTTCGGTAGCAGTGGTGTTTATTTTCATGGGATGGGGTTGCTAGCCAGCCTCATGCCCAACCTTCCTTCTTTATACCAGTCTTATTACTGGCTTAGCGAGCGAGGTAAAGGAGTGCGTCGTCCAGTGGCCGGGGATCGAACCCAGAACCACCTGTGGCGTGGTTGGCGAGCATTCTACCGCTGTGCTACCGACGCATTTTTCCAAAAATATCATTAAATGTCTTAAGGTGAACTCTGTAAGGGTGAGCGTATTGTTCAGCAGTTCACTTACTCCTCCTTTATGGCTGTAAGACCTGACCATTGAAAGTGGAAGACGGTGAAAAGGCTAGCTGTCTCTGATCATAGGTGTCTGCGTTCTATCTCCGATGTGAAGTGGTATAATAGGGTGAGCAATACTGAGGTTAGGCCAGCTAAATAAGGAAAGGAAATCAGTCGACAAGGCTGTGAGAAGTCACATCGATTGAGATGGTTAAGACACATGTTACGTATGCCCAGCCATCAGTCACCTTCCTCGACAATGGGCAATGTTAGCTGACATGGGATCAGGCTGGAAAAGAGCCAGTGGTGGTGAAAACAAAACATGGCTTCATCACCAGTCAATGAAATCCACGACAGCTAGTTTAAGCCACATCCGGAAGTGTAAACTTCGTGGCTGGTTGGGGTCCTGGGGATGGTAAAAACCAATGGCGTCTGGAGACAATTGGTGATATGGCTGAAAATGATTGTCAATGGCTGGCGCAGATGCATTCACTCTTTGCAATTTATAATATCCAATAAAACTCTATTGATCTTCCATATTACTATACTTTTTGCCTCATATCTCCGTTTTGCATCTCTCTTCTCTTGCTTTGTGTGCTACGTGAAGTGTGGCAACTCTAACTGCTGCACATTGGTGCAAAGTTCTATGTTGAAACCAGTCAGTCAGTTAGTCAGTCAGATGAGCTCTATTCATTCCTGTCAATTACGTTAAGTCACTCAGTGGTTACCACGAAATACATACAAACAAATACCAAAAAGAGATGGGGAACACTGAATGTCAGTTCAAGCAACGGCTGACAGATATCAAGTGTAGTGATAAAATAAAGAGGTTGGATTGTGAACTGTAATAAAATACTAGAGACACGATAGGCTTTTATTAGATGGTTGGAGACAATCGGCCACAGGAAGCCCTACCTGACCTAGGTTTCGTGCTAGTTGGCACTCATCAGTCAGTCAGCAAGGTAGGCGTATCTGCAACCAACATGAAGGAACTCATGTCCCTTCTGAGATTCAAACCGGCGTCATCCAATGCTGCAGTCAGAGAGAGTAGAGAGGCGTTACCACTGAGCTATTCGGGTTCGCGATCGACCTCCTGTAGGACTGACTGTATTGGATACGTTGATTACCTCCAGCCATCTAATGTTAACAATTCAAAAGGCACTCTGATGGCGAACCATCTAGAATGATGGCCATATGGCAAGCCCCACTACTGATAGAATTCACTAGTTACTGACTAGTGTCCATTCAAACGTGATAAGCATAGTATAAATTACAAAAGGTTGACACATAATAAAGGTAATAGTGGAGTGAAGTAAATTAGTTGAAAAGGCATAAGAAAGGCATCACATGACATGGACAGTTTCCGGTATAATTTTCACATGCCTTTAATGACTTGCTATTTATATTATAATATTCGTGGATTTTATAACTGTGTAGAGCAGTGAGGAAGAATTTATCGAAAGCACTATTGATCTCTCAGAATAATCTTGTTCTAATTATACTTGTGTGTCCACTTAGACATGTTTAATCCATGCCTAGCCATCACCTGCCTTCCTCGACAACTAGCAATGTGATTAGTTTCAACATCGAATGTTGCACTGATTTGCTGCAGTTCCAGTTGCTACTCTTCCTCCATGTAGCACAAAAAGCAAGAGAAGAGAGCTAAGACAGATAATAAACAGAAGTGTAAGGGAGAACAATAGAATGAATGCATATGTGCCGTCACTGTAAGCGAGGATCTTGAGTCATATCACCAATTGTCTCCAGCCGCCATCCCTAGGATCCACCCCAAGTACACTGACGGTCTACACCTCCCTCCCTATGTGGTAGGCTCGCTGGCTTAAACTAACTGTTATGCATTTCATTGACTGATGAAGCCATGTTCTGGTTTGACCACCACGTGCTAGCTCTTTCCCAACCTGATTCATCCTATATCAGCCGCTGACATTGCCTATTGTCGAGGAAGGAAGGCGATGGCTAGGCATGCGCCAAACATGTCCTAACTATCTCTCTCAATCAATGTAACCTCACAACCTCGTTGATTAATTTCCCCTCCAACTTACCTAGCACTCTACCGAAACCTAATCTCCTCAATATTACTCCCCCTATTATGCCACGTAACAGGGGAGATAGAACACAGGCAAACACCTATGATCAACGACAGCTGGCTGGCCAGGCTTTTCATGTCGTCCACTTTCAATGGGGTCCATATCTCACTCACAGCCAGCCAGCCATAAAGGAGGACGGGGCGAACTGTTGCTGTTGCTGCTGAGCAGTACACACGTCCTTTGGTTGACAGCCAGTCGGCCGGATATCACGTCTACTAAATGAGAGATGACGTTAGTTTGCAGGATCTTTTGTATCCGTTCTGAGATTTCATCAGCGAGCAACCCCTTAGTGCCGGCTGATGCAACTTCGCAAAATAAGTGAAGCGGATAGTAAATAACCTACACCAGCCTTACAGGATTGTCTATGCTTCCTAGACGTTGCCTAATACCTTAGTTAACCCAGACAGTAAATTGACTCCACCGTGCTTAAACACACCTCTGGAGTCATTCTGCCAGGTTCCGCTGATTTGCCTCGTTTCAGACTGAAGACAAATTGTGTAACGGAGGATCGGTGTTTATATCCCATCCAGGGAGGCTTTGGATGTTCGGTGAGTTGAGCGTGGCTCCTTAAAATGTTCCTCCCAACGTCCCAATCGTCTATCGTGAGAGCTAATTAAGGCGCCATTTATCTCGGAGATTGTCTCACTTATTTACTTTTTGCTACCTATTCCCCTGATAAGTCTAAATAGTTGTCGGATGTTACCTGGTGTTCAGCTTGCAATGACTAGATCACTGGTCCTAATGCTGCTCCACCTACTCCACCTACCGAGGTATGGAGAGCCGGCTGCCATCATTAGCCTTCACAAAATAGATGTATCTCACCGTGTCAACTGCATGTGAATGCAAGTGGACTACTGAATGATATCATTCTTTTCGTTTATTAAAAGCATATACTGAACATGTAACTGTACGTCGGTGGCGTAGAGATAGAATGCTGGCCAGCCGCTCCCTCGGTCCATGGTTCGATCCTCGGCCGATGTACTTATAAACCTTGCTTCACTGGTGGTAATAAGCCCGGTGTTAAAGAGGGAAGTTCTATTTTGCGTAAGATTTATTTTGATAAATTCCCACAGTGTTATACAATAATATTTACTAATGGTGACATTTCGAGCACAATTTACTACTGCTCATAATCATATCAAGTCACTCACACAACTTTCTAACTTTGTTTATATAATTCCATTATCTTTTATCGCTTGACTTGATTGGTAGTAGTATTTTCCATATTTCCGTTATGAGTGATGAGTCATTCCTATTGCATGTATTGGGTGTAGACTCGATGAACCAGGATCCATTAATCAATCTCTCTCTCTGCCTACCTGTATTACTTAATAGAATTTTAACCTCTCACCCTATTGTGTGGTTGTGTGTTAATGCATGCAGTGCAATGCAGTACTGAGCTTTTTTCTAAATTACTTATCTTCTCGGGGTCAACCATTCCTACCTTAGCTTAATTCTTATGTTCTGACAATCTGACTACTCCTGACCTACTAGTTTGACCTATGTAGTTGACCTCAGTCATTGCATGGTATTTTGTAAATTATACTATTTTGTCTAATTGGGTCAACCTATGTGATCCTTTAACCTACAGAGCTTGTAGGTCTAAATGCCACTCTAATTACTGCTTTGTTGAGAATCCTACGTAGGGTCTCAAATGTCCCCTCCTCATATGGTATAACAGTAGATGCCGTATATTCTCTCTTATGAATGTCATCATTACTGGTTTTACAATTATTTTTATTTTGCTTTTGACCTTTTCCGATCTTCCTGATGAATTTTATAGGATAGTTATTTGTTACCAACGCTTCTTCTATCTGTTTTATTTTGTCATTTACGCCTTTTGTTGTACTAATTAGTACTACTGCTTGCTTTGTTAGACACACTTAACTAAGTCTGCCTTAACAACCTTAACGGAAGGAAATGTGGAAAATACTACTACAAATCCAATCAAGAGATGAAACATAGTGGAATTGTATAAACAAAGTTAGAAAGTTGTGTCAGTAATTTGATATGAGCTATGAGCGGCAATAAATAGTGCTCGAAACGTGGTCATTAGCCAATATTACTGTACAACACCACTGTGTGATTTATCAAAATAAATTTTACCCACAATAGAATTATACTCTACCACTGTACAGCATAACTTCTGTTCCTTATATCAGTAAAGAAGGAAGGTGGTACATGAGACTAGCGCAACCCCCTACCCTCCCACACACATCCGATAAAAATAGAACCCCTGTTACAAGGGAAAATTCAAAACTCTAGCTAACTTGACGCCGTATGTTCCACTCAGAATAAACATTACTGAGTTGATTTTTTTTTTAAATTCCTTTACGTTTCGAGTGGAACATTGGGCTTCAAGCTCGAAGCTTGAAGTTTCGGTAGCAGTGGTGTTTATTTTCACGGGATGAGGTTTATTTATTTATTTAAACGCATTAAAACTTGGTACAATATGGCACCAAGAAGTATGCGCCACACAATAATAATAAAACAACATAGATGAAAAAAAAGGAAGGAAGGCAGGAAAAGAAAAAATATATATAAGTAGAGAACGAATAAAGAACTTCATCTGGAAGGAAAACACTCATTCTTAACAGGTTCAAACAGTGTTCGTTAACTATCATCGGGAATAGAAGAAAGAAGGAAATCGCAACACATTCGCCATTGATTACGATTCTTGGCCATATCCGATAACGTTTCGAGCCATCGATTTGAGCTATCTCTCAGACCCCAACCAGGGAGTCGTGACACACCAACCGATGCTAATCTAGCACAGAAATCCTTCATCCCACGACGCCACGTCATGGGCTGACCACCTCTCCGCCTTTTCCATCCCGTCCCAGGGCTAGCGAACAGAGGCCTGTACGGAAGCCTCTGGGATGACATTCGCAGCACATGTCCAAGCCCCCGAAGTTGGTGTTTCCAGATGACGACATTCAATGAATGGTGATCTCCACTGTGTTCAAACACACGCCGCCGAACCTCAGAATTACTCACGCGATGATGCCATCGAACGCAAGCAATGATGTTGCTAGCCAGCCTCATGCCCAACCTTCCCTCTTTATACCAGTCTTATTACTGGCTTAGGGAGCGAGGTAAAGGAGTGTGTCCAGTGGCGGGGGATCGAACCCCGAACCACCTTGACGTGGTTGGCGAGCATTCTACCGCTGTACCACCGATGCACCACCGAGTTGATTAGTTCCGTTTTATATGAGTACTCATGTTTTTTTTTTTACAAATATTTTCTTCCCTTTTCATCATAGATGCTTATAAATGCCAAAGATCAGTTTAGTGTAATCAATAGAAATAAAGTGAAACATGTATGCGACTACATTGATTTGGATCTGGCAGCTTTTTGTGCTAATAAAACCTTCAGTAAACGCAGTAAATACTCCGATGGTATTAAACAATGTTCAACAAGTACAACTGAGGACAATACAAATACTATCACTCCACGTATACTTTCTCGAGGTGATCGTCTTCCTACAGATATTATTATGCCAGCCACTTCAAAACTCGAAGACGACAAAAAAATGATGAATGATTCAAATGTACAGAAAACATCTCACAAACTAATAGAAGGTGTGGAAGGTGACAATAAGATCGATGGTGATGATAATCTACAACTTGACTCTCTACATCATTTGGATAATGAAACAGCTGTCATCTATTTAGTGCATCACTGTTTAATTCATTTGGGAGATATTGCTCGGTCAGTGTGTGTCTGTTGTGTGTGCGTGTGGCTTTTAATTTGATTCTTTTCTATTGATTTATTATTATTTGTTTTATTATTATATATTATTGTTCCCTTGGGTTCCTAGTGGAACATAGGGCTTCAACTGCACGCCTCCACTTGCTTCTGTCTTCTGCTGTACTTTTCACTTGCATCCATGTTAGTCCATACTGTTTCAACTCTTCTTCACACGACCTCCTCCATGTCACCCTTGGACGTCCCACTCGCCGCTTCCCTTTCGGGTTCCACTCGAGCGCCTGACGCGCGATGTCACCCAGCGGCCTCCTCAGCGAGTGTCCAATCCATCTCCACTTTCTCCTGCATATTTGTTGGGCGATTGGTTCTTGTTTCGTTTGTTCCCATAGTTCCTTGTTGGTGATTCTTTCTGGCCATCTGATCTTCAGTATAGAGCGAAGACAGTTGTTGATAAAGGTCTGCAACAGGCTGTTGGAAATATTCTTTGTGACCCGCCAAGTTTCTGATCCGTATAGAAGAACTGGCTGACTTGACGTTTGTATTGAAAATCCGAATTTTGTTGTTGATGCTGGGTGACGAAGATTTCCAGATTGGTTTCAGGTTGATGAATATGTTTCTCGCCTTCCCGATTCTCGATTTGACATCCTCGTCCGTTCCTCCTGTAGTTGAGACAATGCTCCCTAGATAAGTGAATGAAGTAACCTCTTTCAAATCCCTCCCGTTGATGGTGATTGGCGCTGGATGTTGCTGTTGTTGTTGTCTATGTTCACCTGGAGTCCTGTCTTTGCTGCTTCTTCGACCAGTTTGTCAGTTTTCGCTTGTAAGTCTTCGATTTTGTGTGACATCAAACATAAGTCATCCGCGAAATCCAGGTCTTCTAGATTCTTCACGTCGGTCCAGGATATCCCTGTCTTCTCGTTTCCCACTGTCTGACGCATAATCCAGTCCACCACAATTAAAAATATCATTGGTGATAATAAGCACCCTTGTCTGACTCCTGTGTTTACTCCAAAAGCCTCGCTGAGAATATTTATTAAGTTATATAAGGGGTGTATAGGGTTCAAAATACTTAGAGGTTTAGGCTATCTCCTGCTAATCTACTTTCTTCGTTGGACCAGTGAAGTTAAAACACCCTAGCCAAAGTCAAGGTCTTGTCGGTATTAGATGGTTGGAGGCAATCGGCCACAGGAAGCCTTGGACCTAGGTTTCGTGCTAGTTGGCACTCATCAGCAAGGCGTATCTGCAACCTTGAAGGAACTCATGTCCCTTCTGAGATTCGAACCCGCGTCACTCAGTGCTGCAGTCAGAGACGTTACCACTGAGTCAAGGTCTCCCAAAAGTTCTTGATCTTCAAGAACCGATCAGAGTGACTCTAAACTATAGCCGCCCAAACCGAAACTACCTAGTGAACGGATAAATGACCTTGAGCAACCAATCAGATGACTCCGTATTATCCAGACTTACTTATGGATGCTGTAGTACACCTTTTACGTTGGAAATTCGCTCCAGATCTTGTTTTTGATTACTGTTTGGAGAACGGACTGATAGGAAGGTGGAAAAATTGTCAATTGTGGAGGTGTCATGCATATACAAAGATACACTAGGTGCATTGATGGGTTTGTTTATAGGTGCAATGAGTGCCGAACCAGAAAATCAGTTCGAAAAGGTATCTCCTTCTTACTTGGTTATGCAGTAACTTGTTGCTAACGCCTAAGAATCAACTTATCTTGAATTCCGTAATTAATTCTCACCTCTCTTTTAAAAAAACTTAGATATCTTCTTACTAACATCTATTAGTTATTTTCAAGTATTGGTTTTTGTAGGGATTTTTGTTGGATTGGTTGGAGGATGTCATCATGAGCTGACATCAGTTAGAGAACCATTGGAAAACCAGCTAGGAGTACTGGACAACTGTTCCGTTGGCCTAGTTTGGGACTGTTCAGTAGTACACAACCACCCACTCACCCCCACTGTCAGGGTTCGAACGCAGGACCTTCCGGTTACAAGGCGAGCTAGCTCATAGACCATTCAGCCACTCACTGGAACCCAATCCAATGACCAGTCCATGACTTCCAGCTTCTGCCAAATCACACACGGTATAGTGCGACTAGCACTAGCCAATGTCATCATCGCTGGCGAGCATTTGTCCTCACACTCGACCTACTGTACTTCACTAGTATCCTAGTGACTTAGTGGTCTACGAGCTAGCTCGCCTTGTAACCAGGAAGTCCTGTGTTCGAACCCTGGAAGTGGGGGTGGATGCATGGGTGTGTACTGATCAAGAGTTAGTCCCAAACTAGGCTGTCCATTCCTCTCGACTGGTTTTCCAGTTGTCCGCTAACCGACGTCAGCTCATGCTGAAATCCTGTAACCAATCAAATCAAATGGCTGCAAATGAACACTTGAATAATCTAACTTGTTGGTAGAATGTTTTGCATACACTTCGTTGAAATTCATTTATTTTAGTGTATTTTTTTGTTTATAGATATCGTCAACAACGAAATGTTGCTGCTGGTTATTACCTTTGGGCATGGGCTGTACATCCTGATTCTGGTCATTCATTTAATCAACTGGCTATTTTGGAGGCGACAAAAGTTGGTAGATTTTTACACTTTTTTTATTTATTTATTCCTTCACGTTCCCAGTGGTGGGACATAGGGCGGCTTCAAGCTAGAGTCAAGCTTGCGGTTTCTGTAGCAGTAGTGTTTACTTTTACGGGGTGTGGGTTTGCTAGCCAGCCTCATGCCTAGCCAACCTTCCCTCTTTATACCAGTCTTATTACTGGCTTAGCGAGCGAGGTAAAGGAGTGCGTCCAGTGGCTGGGGATCGAACCCCGAACCACCTGTGGCGTGGTTGGCGAGCATCCTAACGCTGTACCACCGACGCATTTTATTTTTATTTGAACATTGAATCGTAATGATACATAAGGCATATCATATTTGAAATGGTTTCACTCTTTGGATATGATTCGATGTTAAATAATGTAAGGCACTCTGCTCGTATTCATGCAACTAGGTAAGGGCCTACAGAGAGTTGTCACCTGACAGCTGTGAAGAAAACCAGTGGTGTCCCTCAGGGGGATGCCCACTGTCCCCATTTCTGTTCAATTTCATCATAGATGTTTGTGCTAATGGACGGACTTAAGCTTAACTGACTTCAGCGACTCAGGGATTGACTTATTACCGCCAGGGAATAGTAGTCCTATTGACTTAGAATATGTGCATGATATAATCGTTCTAGGTGAAGACGTTGACAAAATAGAGCAGTCTTCTGAAAACCTTGAGGAGCAGCAATCTTCGAATGTTTGGCATGCGATTCGCTCCTACTGCCGTGTGTAAGATGATGCCATAGGACTGGACTGGACCACATTGACCCACTCCTAGACTAAAGATAGGGAGGCAGTGAATTGGTAGAGAGTGTTGACCACTTGACTTATTTGGGAAGTTGCATCAGCCGGCGCCAAGGGGCTGATCTCAGAACGGATAGAGAAGGCTCTTCTGGCATTTGTGAACATACGGTATTTCTGGCTTAGTAGACGTGATATCCGGCTGACTGGCTGTCGACCAAAGGACGTATGTACTGCTCAGTAGTAGCAGCAGCAGTCACTTCGCTCCGTCCTCCTCTATGGCTGGCTGGCTGACTGGCTGTGAGTAAGACATGGCCGCCATTCTATGTCTAGCTAAATTTTTGTGTTCCAAATAATCTAGTTGACCCTTCATCTACTAGTTTGACTGGCCTATGTAATTGACCTCACTCACGGTCATTACATGCTAATTGGTTTTATTTTTCATAATTGTATTTATTGGATCAAATAAATTATAATTATATAATACCGGGGACAATTCAATAAAGGAAGGGTATACAAATTGAATAAGCAAAACGAAAAATGAGTAGATCCAAAATATGAAATGGGGATTATCATGCTTTGACAAAGAGGGATTAATTCAAGTATTGGTTTGTAGGAATTTGATTGATTGGTTACAGGATTTCATCATGAGCTGATATTGGTTAGGGAACCATTGGAAAACCAGCTGGGAGTACTGGACAGCTGTTTCGTCCTAGCTTGGTACTGTTCAGCAGTACACACCCACCGCCATGGTTCGAACCCAGGACCTTCTGGTTACAAGGCTAGCGAGCTAGTAAACCATTCAGCCAGCGCCATTGGGACCCGATTCAATGGCTAGCCCATGAATTCCAACTTCTGCCAATTCACGACATAGCGCGACCACTAGCCAATGTCTTCGGCGAGTATTTGTCCTCACACCCGACCTGCTGCACCCTACTGGTCACGACTTCCCACCAGAACCCAGGTAACTACCTACCTACCTGAAGGGATTAAGACTATGAAAGTTGGAGGAGTTGAACGAACTTTCTCTGTATACAGAGATCCGGCTTTTTCTGCTTCGATGACCAAAGATGGCTTCAGCAATACAGATGGGTTGGATACGTAGTAATTTGGGCAAATTACTTTTCGCCTTGTAGATGACTTTAAAGGCGGAGACTGTAGAGAGAGATAGGGTGATCATTATCGACCAGATGTTCAATAATCGCGCTTATTATAGCTCCACTTCTACCTCTTCGTAACCACCATACAGGATAGTATTCTAGCCCCCCTCTTGGACAAAACTCAAGTCGAACGACTGATATACCTAGCTCCACATGAGCAGGTGAATGGATAAATGCACATAGAGTTGATCTACTAATCTAGAGCGTTATTCAATTAACCTTTCTTCTGATCGCCTGCAGTAATTATATTTATGGACTACCCTGTGAAATAACTAACCACCGTTGTTATTAGTAACTGACTAACTAATTAACTATTGATTAATTGATTGATTATTGATTTTATTTTTAATTTCCATTTTTAGCCTTTATCCAAACGATATATAGATGCATTATTTTATTATTATATTCGTGGAATTTCATGTGAACATGCTTTTCCAGCAGCAATGAATAATCTAACTAGTATACTATCAACTTGTTTACAATCATCATCCAGCAGTCAACTGAATACTACGAAAAAAACATCTAAAGAGTCGATGAAATTTGAAAAATTAAATAAAAAATCATGGCCAATATATGATAATTTACAAATTCAAGTATTTATAGAATTTTATGCTGAGCTTCAACTAAAGAAAGGTATCTATTTATGTTGATGTAACGTTTTTGTTACTGTTTATTCTGGTTCTGTGTGACAACTATATTTTATATATTTTAGGAAGAGAAGAGAATAATTCTGGTGAATGGTGACTGGCAGTGGATGGAATCCAGAATAACATGCATTTCGTCCCATTTGGAACTCGTCATCTCGATGTGCCTACATTCTCCTGTAAGCGAGTGATGGTGTTCCCCTCACTGACGCTTGAACCAAGTACTCATAGTTTCAAAGCGGCAACATCATCACTCACCCACTCATTCACGACCAAAGGGCGTATGTACAACTCAGCAGTCCGCTCCGTCCTCCTTTATGGCTGTGAGACTTGAACATTGAGAGCGGAAGACATGAAAAGATTAGCTGTCTTCGATTATAGATGTCTGCGTTCTATCTCCCACGTGAAGTGGTTTAATAAGGTGAGCAATATGGAGGTTAGCCATCGGTCGAGTGCTAGGTAAGGAGGGGAAATCAGTAGACGAGACTGTGAAGTTACTTCGACTGAGATGGTTAGGACATGTGCTACGTATGCCTAGTCATCGCCTTCCTCGACGGGCAATGTTAGCTGATATAGGGTCAGGCTGGAAAAGAGCTAGCGGCGGTCAAACGAAAACATGGCACCAGTCAATGAAATCTACTACAGTTAGTCTAAGCCACGTAGGTAGGTGTAGACTTCCTGGTTGGGGTCCTCGGGACGGTAAAAACCAATGGTTGGAAACAATTGGTGACATGGCTCAAAATCGTTCTCAGTGGCTGGTGCAGATGCATCCACTCCTTGTGACTTATGATTTCCAATGAAACTGTTTCGTTCTCCGTTATTACTATTCCTTTGTGTCACACCTCTGTTTACTGTCTATATTATGGATTTCTCCTACTTTCTTCTCTTGCTTTGTGTGCTACATGGAGTGTGGTGACTTGAACTGGCACACATATGTGCAAAGTTCTATGTCGAAAACCGACCGACCACTCATTCACTGGAGAATGTCGGTACATTCCAGAAGTCGAGCCAGCCAGTCCCAAATTTTTTATGTTCTTTCGCCTTCCTAATGAAACATAGGGCTTCAAGCTAGAGCTTTGAAGTTCCAGTGGCAGTGATGTTTCTCTCCGGGGTGAGGTTGCTAGCTTCACACCCAACCTTCTATCTTTGTCGGAATCGCTACCGACTAAGTGAGGTAAAGGTATGCGCCGGTTGGGACTCGAACCCCGGACCACGTGCATGGTGGTTGGCCAGCACTCTACCGCTGAACCATTCGAAGCCATTTGCAAATAGGGAAGGTGAAATGCGCGTTATCCTGGATTCCATCCATTGATAATCACCATTTACCAAATTACTTCACATGAAATTGTCAGACATCGTCGGGGCGTCCGCACAAGGAGCCGATATGTCAATTTAAGGCCGGGCACTTCGAGGTCCAGTAAATCAACGGGAAGGTGCAAATTGGATTAAATAATTTTTTCTATTTGTTGTTTCAAACAAGGAGCAAATGTTTTCGGCAAAGCAGCATCAAACTTTTCAGTCAAATACTCTAAATAATACAATGTTATATGTGATTTTATGAAAAATGCATAAAGAGATGTGTGACTAATAAATAAACTACAATGAATCATGTGTATCTCTTATTGACTGACTGAGTGACTAGTTTCAACATAGAACTTTGCACACATATGCAGCAGTCCCAGTTATCATTCTTCCTCCATGTACCACACAAAGTAAGAGAGGATAGTAAACAGATATTCAAAAGTGTGAGAGAGAGATACTCAACAGAAGTGTGTGAGTCAGGGAAAAGCAATAGTAAGTAATAATGAAGAATAGAGTTTTATTGGATATGACTGACAAATCACACAAAGAATGAATGCATCTGCGTTGTCACTGATAACGAGGATTTTGAGCCATGCCACCAATTATCTCCCGCCTCCGTCATTGATTATTTCCTACCATCTCATCAGTACATATTACTGTATGACACTGTGAGACTTTATCGAAATAAATTTCACCCATATTGGAAGTAACACAAATATCCTTCATCCCACGACGCCACTTCATGGGCTGACCACCTCTCCACCTTTTCTATCCCGTCCGAAAGCTGGCGAACAGAGACCTGTACGGAAGCCTCTGGGATCACATTTGCAGCACATGTCCAAGTCACCGAAACCGGTGTTTCCAGATGACGACACTCAACGAATGGTGATCTCCACTGTCTCCAAACACATACCGCCGAACCTCAGGATTACTCACGCGATAATGCCATCGAACGCAAGCAATCCTGTGGAGACGGCGATGATGGAATACGCAGAGCCGCCCCTCATCGTCAGCTCAGAGAGGCCAGGTTTCACAGGCGCAGAGCAAGAAAGCCCTCACCGAAGCATTGTATACCCGACCTTTGACAGTCAAGCTAACATCGTGATGGAGCAAGAGGTGGCTCAAATTAACGTATGCCACCCTAGCTTTCATGATACAGTTGGAAATCTCATCCGTCACCCCTCCGCCAGCACTCACAACTACCCAGGTACACAAACTTATCGACAACTTCAAGCGGTTTACCTGCAAGAGTGAGTGCAGGTATAGGCTCCTGCCAATCCTGTAACAGTACTTTGCACTTAGACGGCGCAAAGCATATATCATACTTACAGACACTGATCGCCAACTGATTAACTGCGATTCGGGCAGCCTACATGCTATCGCTAGACACGCTTAACACATGTCCTAACCATCTCTGGCAATCCATGTTACTTCACAACAGCGTATGTAGAGAGTATTTTGCTGATGAAGAGTTCTACAGAAATTTGATGAATTCATTAAATCCTGCTATTATTAACAACATTTGTTACCTGCTTCAAATTCACATCGGAAAATAAATGTTTACAATGTCTATTGGTTGTTGTTTACTTACAATGATGGTACGGTCCAATGAATTGCAGGCATTCGTCTTTCAACCAGCAAGTTATAAGTTCTTACTCTAGCGCTTCACCTGTTGAAATCTGTACAACTATAACTGGTAACGTCAACCCTGACAACAACAGTAATAATAATAACAGCTCTATTCTGAATAGTATTTATAAAATGTACAGAATTTTCAGCGAAGTTTATTGCTTGGTATTTTCTCTTCGTCCACGATCTTCAAATAGGAGATTTGCTTGACAGTGAATCGTTTAACAACAGGTCTATCTCACCTGAATCACAAACCAATCCGGCAAAGTTAAACTTTCAGCACCACTAACAACCAATCAGCAAACGACCTTGAACGGACCAATCACATGAAAGAGGCATTTATGATAAAGGGAAACGTATATTTATAGAAAAAAGCATAAAAGAAAGCATAAAACTGTTACATAGGGTATCTTTCTCTAACATGTGAGAGAAACATCTCCCAGTTAAGCATCGGACTGTCAATAGAAAAGTTACACCACATTCTGTACATATATTCATCCAAATGACTATAAATGAGATCCTTTTGAGATCCATTTATAGCCCTTATCCTATTTTTCAACCTGCCCCAAAATCCTTCAATAGAATTTGTATGTGTCCTCGTAATGGGATCGACAAAATCACTTGAATGGTTGACTCTATGATGAATATATCCCAGAGATGACAGAGAATTGTAACCTTTCCATTCGTCCGTATGTATTATAGATCCCCGTTTTACAAGTCTTGTAATAATAGGTATAAGAGTAGTTGCTTTTCTATCTTCTATCCTTTCCACGAATCCCTTTCGGAGGGAGGTAAAATGGCTCGCTGCCGACCACGGTTGTATTTCTTCTTCACCAACACAGTTTCGTCGACGTGCACAACAATGTCTTCTCCACTTAACAAAGAAGTAATTTTCTCCATTTCTCACGATGCAATGTCTCTGCAATGCTGATACCACTGAACTGTTGAGACGAGGCTATTCTCCGTTTCAGCAGCTGCGGCTCTCACCGGCTGTTTCAAGACCCAGTAGTTGCAAATATACAAAATTTGCGTTAAGGAGAGATGTGACCGTGCAAAAAAAAGTTCCTACGAAATATTAAAATTATCAGTTGACCTGCTAAAGCTTTTTAAAGTCATCACACCACCACACGAACAAATTCTCTCCTTCCGAAGCAACCTTAAATCCAGGCAATACTAGAAAACACTATCCTCCTCGAATTGCAACCGTAACTTCATTAGGGCACACATTTGAAATGAATCAAGCGCTATACAACATTGAATTCACGTTCGTGAATCTCATTGGATAATTCGACGTCGTTCGCTGATTGGTAGTTGGTGGTGCTTAAAGTTTAACTTAGCCACCAATCCATTATGATGATATCTCTTCTTTTTCTCCTTCGAGAAAGACACGACAACATTTTGTTGAATGTCAATTATAAAAAGTTCAGGAGTACATTTTTTATAAACCAAGGACACCATTCGGGAAGGGTCATGTCATTTACTAGGGTGAGCTGCCATCAAGAATAATACTTTTTCTCATGTTTGTTTTAGAATGTTTTAAAAACTCGCCAGAGTAAACAGTACTAGTTTACGAGATTTAGACAAACTAAATAAAAGAAATTATGTTCAATATATACTGATGGATGTTTTCGGTGGCTCAAGTTTTAAGCAGGCCATCCTTGAAGAGGTGTAACTTATTAGCCACTTACGTTAAGATAGTTGCACACTGTGTCGGATAAAACTGACTATAATACAATCCATTGGAATTTCGCCTATTATTCTGTCTACCTCATACAGAATATATGTGAACTCTTGACCTGAATAAGGTCAGAATTCTGTGGGGAAATAAATAATGATGAACAGTGTTCACAAAATGTTTGACTTCCTAGAAGAGACTGAAGGACAGTTCAATCATTGTGAAAGAAGCACACAAAAGGTGTGCTTTAACAAAAATAATGATCTAGTTTACAGGATTTTATCATGAGCTGACATCGGCTAGAGAACCATTGGAAAACATGGGAGGAAAAACACTCGCCGATGACATTGTCGCGCTACATCGTGTGTGATTTCGCAGAAACTGGAATTCAGTGACTGGTCATTGGATCGGGTCCCATTGGCTGAGTGAACGGTCTGCGAGCTAGCTTATCTTATAATCGGAAGGTCCTGGGTTCGAACCCTAGCAGTGGAGTGGGTGTGTACTTCTGAGGAGTGCCAAACTAGGCTGACGAAACAACTGGCTGTCCAGTACTCCAGTAGTGATTTTCCAATAGTTCTCTAACTGATTTCAAGTCATAATGAAATCCCGTAACTAATCAAATCCTCAAACAAACTACAGACCTTCATTGACAGTTGTCTTCGCTCAATACTCAAGATCAGATGGCCAGAAAATATCAGCAACAGGGATCTTTGGGGACGAACGAACCAGGAACCGATTGTGAAACAAATAGGCAGGAAGAAATGGAGATGGATTGGCCATACTCTTAGGAAACCATCAAGTGACATCACAAGACAGGCCATCGCTCTAGTGGAACCCGAAAGGGAAGCGGCGAGTTGGTTGTCAGTGCAAGGGTGATTTAGAGGAGGTCATGTGAAGAGGAGATGAAAACGTGTGGGCAAACTTGGAGCCAGGTGAAGACTCTAGCAGAGAACCGAACGCAATGGAGACGTTGTGGCTGAAGCCCTATGTTCCTCTAGGAATTAAAGGATACAATAATAATAATAATAATCAAATCCTTGCAAACCAACGCATGAATGTCAATCTGATGCACACTAGCAACTGGCCCTATTCAAATCTTTGGCTTCCTGGAAAAAGATTCAAAGACACTTTAATCCTTGTGAAAGAAATATACAAAAGGTGTGTTTGAAAAAAAGATAATGATCTGGTTTACAGGATTTCATCATAAGCTGACATATGTTAGAGAACCATTGAAAAACCACCACTGCAGTACTGGACAACCGGCTGCTTTATCAGCATAATTTAGAACTAACTCTTCAGCAGTACGCCCCCACCCCACTGCCTGGGGTCGTACCCAGGGTCCTGTGGTTACAAGGCGAGCTAGCTTGTTGGTCATTTAGTCAGCCATTGGCCAGCCCATGCATTTCAACTACTCTCAGGTTTTCCAATGGTTCTCAAACTGATTTCAACTCATCATCATGAAATCCTGTAACCAATCAAATCAAATCAAATCGCTGCAGACCAATACTCGGATAATCTAGTTTCATCAATTTCAGGCTCTCATCAGGGTTTGTTAGTTGAGACAGTGTTTTTTCATGTGTTGTGTGTTGTTATCCCTTGTTGATTCATATCTTTTCTTTTTTTTTCTAATTTAGATTTATGTACAATAATTCAAAGGGCAAATAATCTTTTTGAAATTATGCAAACATGGAATAGCATAGAAATGAACAGAAGTCAGCTGATACATATATTGACTATTCACTTTTATCTGGCTCATGAGTACTTGTCAGTAAGTAAATTATTAACTGTTATTTAATGAACTTCATTATTATTATTATTGTTATTATTATTGTGATTGATTACTAGTTTCTTACTATTATTGTAGGGAGACGAATTGTTTGGAAAATTCCATATTATAGAAAATCAAAACAAGTGGTGATTCAGCGAAGAGACTCTTTTCAACAACAAATTTATTTGAAAATTCCCATTCAGTCATAGAAAAGAAAAGGCGTTTAGCAAAGAGTTACTCTTTTCGGCGATATCATTCTCAAGCTGTACAAACCGCAAATTTATAGTAATTTTTCTTGGCAACAAAAGGAATATTTCCAAAGATGTGTTAATGCAATTGTCAATTTTTTTGACAACAAATTACGTAATTTAGAAGGCGGTAATCGGTTAGAAGCTAAAATAAAGTTACAAAAGTAGGTTGGGTGACGTAATCTAATTGCTAGGGTTCAATGAAAAATGAATGAGAGTCAAGTTAATAAGCTGAGTAGAATTCACTTAAAAATAAACGAAAATGGAGTTAGCAACAGTCGTCATGAGGGTATAGATTTAATAGAGGGTGGGGGTAGAAAATAATGCAGTTAAGAAACAGACAAACAAAGAAGAAAGAGGTAAGACAAAATTACGTATTTGGTGTTAAGATAGATCAGGACCATTGTAGATTTAGTGACTGAACAAACTTCTTTTGTATGCAGAGTTCAGGATTCAATATGTGAATTGCCATTGCTTTTGCAGTTTGAAGAAGTTTAATTCGTACTCTTTTGGCAAGATTCCCATGTATTGTGTAGATAACTGAGAAGTTGTTTTGTGGGTTTGCTTGGTGTCCGGATTCGACCAAATGTTCTAGGATAGAGCTGTGGCGGGGGGATCTTCTTTCTCTTTTATAAAACCATGAAGGTAAGTGTTCGCTGATTCGTTTGGATAGCAAACGCTGGGTACGGCCGACATAGCTAGCTCCACATGAGCAGGTGAATTGGTAGATGCACATTAATGAGGCCCCCAGTGGAATTTATTTTCAATTTTTTAATTTATTATCAAGCTATACAATCGTATATACATATGGTTTTTAAGAAGTTATATCCGATGAGGGAATTGAATCATAGGTGTGAATGCATAAAATAATAATAGTAATAGTATGAAATGCAATTAAAACTAAAATGTTTGTGATTACAATCATAGTTAAATGTCAAGTGGCAAAATAATCAGTTGCTGCTGCTACTGGATTCAACATAGAACTTGGCACCGAAGTGCAGCAGTTCGATTTGCCACGTTCCAAAATAATCAGTGTCAAATATAGAATAATTCATAGGATGTATAGAACTTGGAAGGGGTGTGCAATTATCAATGTGCGTTTATCCATTCACCTGCTCCTCTGGAGCTAGGTATATGAGTCGTTTGACTCAAGTCTTGTCCAAGAGGGGGGGGGGGGCTAGAATACTATCCTGCATGGTGGTTATAAAGAGTTGGAAGTGGAGCTGTAACAAGCGCGATCATTGAATTTCTGGTCGATTATGATCACCCTATCTCTCTCTACAGTCTCCGCCTTTAAAGTCATCTACAAGGCGAAAAGTAATTTGCCCGCATCACCACGTATCCGACTCATCTGTATTGCTGAAGCCATCTTTGGCAGTCGAAATAGAAAAGTCGGATCTCTGTGTACAGAAAAAAAGTTCGTTCAACCCCTCCAACTTTTATGGTCTTAATCCCTCTATGCTAAAGTATGGTAATCCCTAATCATATTTTAGATCTACCAATTCTATCCTTTTGTCTACTCAATTTGTATACTTTTCCTTTATAACGTCAATTGTTACTATTACTATTCTCACTTTAAACTGTCCGCGGTATTATTTCACTTGTTCCACTTGTCATTCTAAATCAATTCTTTTTTACAACGTTAAATTATGTTACAAAATTCACAATATTGGGTAACGTTTTAATTTTATTCAATTAGCCTACTAATCACATAATTGCACACCCTTTCCAAGTTCTATCCATCCTATGAATTATTCTATATATGACACTGATTGTTTTGCCACTTGACATTTAACTATGATTATAATCACAAACATTTTAATTTTAATTGCATTTCATACTACTATTGTTATTATTATTTTATGCATTCACACCTATGATTCAATTCCCTCACCGGATATAACTTCTTAATAAAAGCCATATATATACGATTGTACAGCTTGATGATAAATTCGTTGTTGAAAAGAGTCTCTTCGCTGAATCACCATTTGTTTTGATTATCTATATGTTACAATGGGAATTTTCCATGAATTCTATATGTTATAAGTTTATTTTAAATATCGCACAGTGATGATGATGCAGTATTATTAACAACTAGATGACAAGGTATCGAGCATCAATTATTCCCCACTCGTAATCATATCAATTCTAGTAACACTGTTTCACAATTTGTCTCACATATATATTTTCTCTCTATTCTGTTTCTCCAAATTCCCTTTGTTGTTTATTGCCACTTTCTATATCTCCGGTATAGGCAATGAGGTGCTCCATTCCGATTGCATGTGTGTGGTGGTGCTGAGTCGATAAACGAAGCTTCAGTAATTAACCTCTCTTTCTCCTCCTCTACCTAACTATATTACTTTCTAATAGTCTCATCCCACCCACCTTATTGTGTGTGTGATTACATGCAAGTGAATGCATTGCAATGGTTGAGCTCTGTTTTTTCTAGGTTATTTAGCTTATTAGGGTCAATCATACTACGTCTAGCTAAACTTTTATTCTCCAGTAATCTTATTGACCTCGACCTACGAGTTTAATTATATATTATATTATTTTTCTTAATTGGATTTGTTTTTACAAGTTTGACCACGGATTGGTATTAGTTAAAGAACCATTGAAAACCAGGGAGTACTGGACAGCTGTTTCATCCTAGTGTGGGAATCATCGGCAGTACGCACCCACAAAAACAAATTTAATCCTTACAAACCAGCTATTGAAAGCTAATCTGCTGCTCCCCTGTCACTTGCTACAAGACTGAGTTTCTTGGAATTCTAGTGAGAAGTCTTTATCAATGAAGTCCATCCAGTCAAGTGTGCGAGGATGGATTTCTCACTGATGACATTGGTTGGTGGTCGCGCCAAAATCACGAATTGGTAAAAGTTAGAATTCATGGACCGGCCACTAAATCAGGTCCCAGTGGCTAAATGGTATACAAGCTAGCTTGCCTTGTAACTGGAGGGTCCTGAGTTCGGACCCTGGCAGTGGGTGCGTACTGCCGATGATCCCAAAACTAGGCTGATGAAACAGCTGTTCAGTACTCCAAAACTGGTTTTCAGTGGTTCTCTAACTGATATCAATCCGTGGTCAAACTCGTAAAAATAAATTTAGTCCTTACAAACCAAGTAAACCAAGTTTCGAACCCACATAAAAGCAGTGACTGACTGGCTGACTTAATAATTGTGTTGAAAATCCTATTCTTGTTCTTTCTGCTGAGGCGTAGTGCAGAAGATTTCCAAACTGATTCCAGATTGATGAAGGTGTATCTTGCCTTCCCGATTCTGGTTTCCACATCCTTCTTTCAGTGCTATTGTCTGTAGTTGAAACGATACTTCCTAGCCACATAAGTGAAGTAGAGTAACCTCTGTCAAATTTACTCATAACATATCAAAGTGTATAAACGTTTTCTTCGGAACGCGCCTTTTCGTTGATGAGAATCAAATCTTTCTGTATATTTCTATTAGTTGGAGGATTTCATCATAAGCTGACATCAGTTAGAGAACCATTGGAAAATCAGCTGGGAGTACTGCCAGACAGCTGTTTCGTCAGCCTAGTTTGAGACTCTTCAGCGGTCTCAGGGACTTAAGGGTCTATGAGCTGGCTGGCCCTGTAACCAGAAGGTTGTGGGTTCGGACTCCGGTAGGGGGTGGGTGTGTACTGATGAAGAGTCGCAAACTAGGCTGGCAAAACAGCTGGCTGTCCACTACTCTCAGATGGTTTTCCAATGGTTCTCTAACTGATGTCAGCTCATGATGAAATCCTCCAACCAATCAAACAAAAATCCCTACAAAACTAATACTTGAAAATGTATTTCTACTAATTTAATTATTTTCCCTTATTATTATTATATTATTATTATTATCTCTAATGGAAATTCTTGTTCCTCTTCTTTTATTTAGAAGTTTAAAATGAATCTAACCTCATCGTGTATTAAAACGAAGACATTAACGACACAGAATTTAATCCATCAAGCTTCGGCTATTCTCTTGTCTCTTACAATTCATTTAATCAATTGGATTAGTTCAACTACTGAAGTGACTTCAGAAACTGCGTCATCTTCATCATCAGGTGATGTTGGTGATGATGAGTGCACTTCAAATACGTCGAATATTATAAAAAGCCCCGATGTTATTAATAACAGCAATATATAATAATAATAATGATGATAATGATAGTGATAACGAAATCAATAATCCAGTTGATATAAACAATGAAAGTATCACTGGTGTGTTGTCTTCTTCACCTTCCACTACTCCACCTTCTGAGCTTCCAATTACTCATCATCATCATACTGATGATCAACAGTCAAATATTCAATTATATTATAAAGAGGAGTCAGTGATTGCATTGAATTTATTATTTCTATGGTTACGATCAACAATTGCTAGTAGTGCTAATGCCGGTAAGTTTAATTAATCGGTGGTGGTGATTAATTGTGTAATGAGAAATTATTTTATTATTATTATTGGATTTAACTATTGGTTTGTAGGGATTTGATTGATTGGTTACAGGATTTCATCATAAGCTGACATCGGTTAGAGAACCATGCCGGTAACAACTGCTTCCAGTCTAGTCGCTATCCCAGCAATCTTTCTGGCATGGAAGGACCTGCAGAAACATTAGTTTCACCCACTTCAGCTTGTTGGGTCATTGCAGTATACAATCCCGATTACCACGTTGAGGTAGCAACTAACGATTGGCCATATCTCGTTTGGCAGTTACCAACTTACTCCACCTCTGTCTCAGTAGACGTGATATCCAGCTTGCTGGTTGTCGACAAAAGGACGTGAATACCGATTAGCAGTCACTTCGCTCCGTCCTCCTGTATGACTGGCTGGCTGTGAGCGAGACAGTGCTATTAAAAGTGGATGGCATTAAAAACCTGGTTAGCTGGCTGTCTTTGACCATAGATGTCTGCGTTCTATCTCCCATGTGTGTTAGGCGGTGGTATAATGGAGTGAGTAATATTCAAGAAGTTAGGCTTCGATTGAGTGCTGGGTGAGTTGGAAAGAAAATCAATCGATGAGGTTGTGAAGTTACATCGATTGAGAGAGATGGTTAGGGCATGTGTTATGCATTCCTAGCCTAGCCTAGCCATCGCCTTCCTCGATGGTCAATGTTAGCTGACTGATATAGGATCGATCAAGTTGTAGGAGAGCTAGTGTCGGTGAAACGAAAACATGGCTTCATCAGTCAATGGAATGCATGACAGTTAGTTTAAGCCAGCCACGTAGGGCTTCCAGCGTGCTTGGAGTGGTTGTTCGGGATGGTAAAAACCAACCAATGATGGTGGCTGGCGACAGTTGGTGGTATGGCTCAAAATCCTCGTTCTCATTGGCTGGTGCAGATGTATTCACTCTTTTTTGTGATTTGTCAGTTATGTCCAATAAAACTCTATTGTTCTTCCCTTTTGTCTATTATCTCTCTCCCTTTGAATCTGTCTTCACTCTCTTCTCTTGGTTTGTGTGGTAAATGGAGGGCGAGTGGCAGGTGGAACTACTGCACACATATGCGAAGTTCTATGTTGAAACCAGTCAGTCAGTCAATCAATCAAATTTGAAGCACACTTGGTATTGTATACTTACTTTCAAATTGTATCGGTATTTTTTTTTATTTGTTGTACAATATACAATGCGGTCATTCCGTATTCGCTCTTCTTTCTTTTCTTTCTAGGAATGGAATCATCCTTTACACTAACTGATTCAATCTTTCAATGGATAACACCTGCATTCAATAAAAAGACAATCGATTATTTAAATCATTTACTTCATGTATATAAAGATGTATTAACTTCTTATACTGTAGAAAATGTTAACAAGAACAATGAACAGTATTCAACTGAAATATCTATCTGTAATGATAACAATGAGAACAAGAACAACAACGACAACAACACCGAAGTAGCGATAATAATAATAATGATAATGTACAATCGACTGTTTCTGACGCCAATGCTGTAGACCATGATGAAGTCAATGGTGGTTTGAATATTTGTGATAACGATGATGTTGGTGGTGATGGGGATGGGGATGATGATATGATGATGATGACGTAACTGGCCTTTTTTCCAATCATCAAAAGGAGGATTATGCTTTTTCTATAAATTGGTCTCGTTTGATGAAAATTCCAGAAATTGTTATTCTACAAGTATGTGTGGTTTTACTTTCTACTGCTTAGTTTGTATACCCCATGTCCATACCTCTTGTGAGATCCTTTTATTCGCTTGATTATAGTTGTGTGTTTAAATATGACGTTAAAGAAATCATTAGGAAATTTTATTATGAGATTTACAACGGAAGAAAGTTCCATGAAGCTTTTGAATTTATCGAAAAGACGAGTATACAGTGAGTGGACTGATGAAAGCATTGAAAGATCTGGACTTTGGAAATCTATGGGGGAAAATCAACAAGATTTCATCATGAACTGACATGGGTTAGAGAAGCATTGGAAAACCAACACTCGAGTACTGCCAGACAGCTGTTTCATCAGCCCAGCTTGGGACTCTTCAACAGTACGCACCCACCCCACTGCCAGGGTTCGAACTCACCACCTTCCGGTTACAAGGTGAGCTAACTCGTAGACCATTCAGCCAGCCACTGAGACCCGCCAATCTAATGGACAGTCTGTCCATGAATTCCAACTTGTGCCAACCCACGATATAGCGCAACTGGCACTATCCAATGTCATCCCTGGAGAGTATTTTGCCCCGCCCCCTCCCACTTGGTATACCCCACTGATCACGACTTCCCACTAGAACCTGGATCGCTACCTACCTGAATAAGGTCAGTCGCTAGTGAGCATCAGATTGATATTCAAGTGTTGGTTTACAGGTCGGGTGTGAGGACAGATACTCTCCAGGGATGACATTGGCTAGTGCCAGTTGTGCGTGAATTAACAGGAGTTGGAATTTATGAACTGACTGGCCATTGGATTGGTTGATCCCATTGAATAGCTTAATGGTCTACTAGCTAGCTTGCCTTGGAACTGGAAGGTTGTAGGTTCGAACCCTAGTGGTGGGGTGGATACATGCTGCTGAAGAGTTCCAAACTGGGCTGACGAAACAGCTGGCTGTTCAGTCCTCCAAGGTTTTTGAATGGTTGTCTAATCGATGTCAGCTCATAATGAAATCTTGTAGCCAATCAAATGAAATCCCAGCAAACCAACAAGCTGGAAGAGTTAAGTGGCGGTGTCCGAGATTGATATGGATGAGGTTGTGTGTGCAGTTGATGAAAGCTTATAGACAATCATGTCGTCGTCAGCTATAAAATACTTCAGAGAACAGGGTGAAATATCGATGGTTTGTTGAAGCTCTCCATCTCATTCGGAACCCAAGGGAGTAGTAATAATACTCGAAATCACCTTAACATTTATATGAGTAAATAATTGGTATAACATACGCATACTCAGGGATTACTCCACTGTCATATGTTATCACAGTATTTCCTAATTCAAAGGTTATCGTTGTTCTCTACTTTCGAAGTTACTGTTCTTTATAATCTTAGTGTATACTCTTCATTTTGGAGTGTACTTTTATGGCGTATATTAAAACACTGTAGTGCACTAGATTTGCTTAGTAGAGATGACGACACGGAAAGTTTATTTAGAAGTTTAAATGCTCATCTCTAGTGCTACATTTTGATTCAAAGACCCTAAGCACTTGACACTTCAAACGATGGGTCTCATTAATTCTTAATTCTCACAGTGTACTTCACAGTCTGGACGTCTCATTATCATTAGATATAACTGACAGACCGAATCCTCAACTGTAACAGTAATAACCCAGTTATCCACAAAAGAAACTGTGTGCAGACTTTGTTTAAAAGAATTCAAACACATGCTATAGGACTCTGATGTTGAAGAGAATCAAAGGAAAATACCTACCACTAACTGTCTTCAAAAAGAATGGATATCCCCCTCACAATTTCACTGAAAGGTATTTAAACGTGAGTCATAACACCAACACCAAAGACAATAAGAACATTTACTTTATTATACATAAAAGATATTTCTGAAATAACAGCTAGAATATTGAAACCGTTTGAAACAGATATAGCACATAAGTTAGCCAGTACAGTCACTTCGTTCGATATTGTGCAGAGCAAAAGATCCAACAGAAAAAGGAGAAAATAAATTGCATGAACTGAGATAAATATTGCATCAGTGAAAGTAGGCGTCTCCTTCGTGTCCAAATCCAAGAATATAAATCAGCTGTGAAAAGGCACGATATGTATTCTTTCATATCAATGCATGTAGATAATTATGGACACCAATTTGATGATTGGGATAATATAGAAATTTTAAATAGGGGAAACACCGAAAATACAGTTAGGGAATTTCTAGAAGCCTGGTACTCAAGTGAATCAACGATTAACAAACACAATAATTACTTTAGACCAAATTTACCAGTTAATAAAAAGTAAATCGCCTGATAAGAAAGTTCAAATCCCAAATCAATAAAGATGACCGGTAGAGACGTAAATTAAACAACCAGTCACTCCGACAATAGCTATCAGTAGGGAGATACAATTATATTACCATTCATGGAGAATTCAAATCAGTTCATTTCATACTAAAGTCTGCACTGAAGATGTTTTCTAGATGGGGGACAACGAAAGCTTCGCAATTATATCAACCAGCTCAGAGAACACAACCACTAAATCGAAACCATCCACCTAAGCTACAAATCTTCTACATTAGTATATATATATGCGTCAGTCTTTAAGGTTGTAGAAAGATACTAAGTGCCACTGTTTAAAATGTAAGCACTAAGTTATGAATAGTTCTCATTCGTACTCCGGTAGAAAAGGTTCCTTTTCCATTCTTTTCAACATCATCTATGGTGGTGTTACTTTATCTAGTCCCTGTAAGTTGTGGTGGTGTGAAATCAATGGTTTTCAACAATTAACATACACACACACTGTGAATGACGTCCTGTATATGCGTAGGTCGATGAGTACTAAAGTAGAACTCTCTCTCCCTCTCTCTCTGTGTGCCTTTCTTTTCACCACAATATTACGCAATCCAACTGTTTTATTATTATTGTTTCCTTTAATTCCTAGAGGAACATAGGGCTTCAGCCGTGCGTTTCCATTGCGTTCGGTTCTCTGCTAGAGTCTTCACATGGCTCCAAGTCTGCCCACACGTTTTCATCTCCTCTTCACATGACCTCCTCCAAGTCACCCTTGCACTGACGACAAACTCGCCGCTTCCCTTTCGGGTTCCACTCGAGCAATGGCTTGTCTAGTGATGTCACTTGATGGTTTCCTCAGAGTATGGCTAATCCATCTCCATTTCTTCCTGCCTATTTGTTTCACAATCGGTTCCTGGTTGGTTCGCTCATTGCCAGAGATCTCTGTTGCTGATCTTTTCTGGCTGGCCATCTAATCTTGAGTATTGAGCGAAGACAACTGTTAATGAAGGTCTGTAGTTTGTTTGAGATGCTCTTTATGACGCGCCAAGTCTCTGATCCATATAGTAGTAGTACTGACTTCACATTGGAGTTGAAAATCCGGATCTTATTTTTGATGCTGAGTGCTGTTGACCTCCACACAGACTTGAGAGTAGTGAAAGCTTGTCTTGCTTTTCCGATTCTTGCTTTGATATCCTCGTCAGTTCCGCCTGTAGTTGAAACGATGCTTCCTAGGTAGGTAGGTAAAAGAGGTTGTTTCTTTCAGGTTCCTCCCATTTATGCTGATTGTTGTCTGTTGTTGTTGTTGCTGTTAGTGGTGTTGCCCAGGAATCTTCATCACCTCTGTTTTCTCTATGTTCACCTGAAGTCCTATCTTTAATGCTTCTTCTGCCAACTTGTTGCTTTTCATTTGCATATCTTCCAGTTTGTGGGAAATCAGACATATATCATCGGCGAAGTCCAGATCCTCCAAGTTTTTTTCTGTGAGTCCATTTTATGCCTGTTTCCTCATTGCCCGCTGTTTGTCGCATTATCCAGTCTACCACCATCAATCAGGAAAATCATTGGCGATAGTAGGCAGCCAGCTTGTCTTACTCCTGTCCTCACTTCGAAGGATTCCGTAAGTTTCCGGTTGTGGATTACTTGGCATGCAGCAACTGTTTTACTTTAATAATTTTACTATTTCGTCTAAAGTTTAATAAAGTCATGTTCATTATTATTCCATTTTCTAACAGGGATTTAAACCTCTTCATGTGCCAACACAACATCACCTATGCTGTTCATCAACGAATTACACTCCTGTACATTCATTTCCTTTTGATAATAATTTTTGTAATAAAAGCCTACAAGAGTTATCGACTGCTAACGCGGAGGAAATTTTGTCCAATCCACGCATCAGACAAAATAATGTGTTGTATGACAGTAAAACAGAACGTGTACTGTGTTTGTTAACATCTGTTAGGTTAGTTTTCTTTTTTTACTTGTTATTTGAAGTCTGTTTTAATTGTTATTATTATTATTATTATTGTTCCCCTGGGTGCCGAGTCGAACATACTATGCAGCCAGACTTATTTTCATACAGAAAACCAGATCTATGTTGTCCTGTGAACCCTCACAGCATCCGAACGATAGTGCCACATTCCACTGTGTTTACCAATTTACATGTATGTGTGGACGCACGTGCATAGAGAGGCCCCATTATTAGTCTTTGCAGATTACGGCTACAGAACATATCCCAAAGAAGTGACTGCAACAACAAATCAAATCACCGGATTCAGTTGTTCCCAGAAATAGATATCCAACATCATCCATAGTAACGCGCACATCATAGCTACGGATCACAAGGTTGATTTCAATAATACCTTTAAGCCATATATATATTTTTATTTTATTTTTTTATTTTGATTTACAGCTTGATTCCACACCGTATTTTCAGTACAAGTGTGGAATTTTCAGCATGGATATCGGTAGCTCAAATTCTGGCCGACCATAGATATCGGGTGTGCGCCGGCAGGGGATCGAACCCCGGACCATGTGCATGGTCGGCGAGAGTCCTAACCAGTGTGCCACCGACGCAGGTCACACACTTAAATTCGTTGAAGCTTTGGCCATAAAAAGGCCTGAACCCATCGTATGTGTCCGAAAATTATCCGTTCTTACTTTAAACCTGCCTTAGTAATCCAATTTAGAACCAAGGTTCAATTTACTTAGTGATCTTCCTTCTTTTATTTACCCTAAGCCCTTACGTCATCCTCCTACCCCTTATCTATGACCTTCGCCTGTGCATAATTTGACCTGTATTGTAATAGTTCATGCTCTCTTGCTTTCTGTATGGCTGTCTATGACAACTACGTGTCTGTGTATTTTTTGATTGGACACCAATCAGTGACTTGTGTGATGTGTCTAGTCCTATCTTTGGTGCAGACTGAATTCTATCAGTCAAGTTTGCAATGTGGCCACTATGCCACTATGTAGCTCGCCATCACGGTGTACATTGAATTGTTGATATTAGATGGTTGGAGGTAATCGGCCACAGGAAGCCTTGAACGTAGGTTTCATGCTAGATGGCACTCACCAGCAAGGCGTATATGCAATCTTGAAATAACTCATCTCCCCTCTGAGATTCGAACTGACTGATAGAATTCAGTCTGCACCAATGAAAGGACTAGATACATCACACTAGTTACTAACTAGTATCCAATCAAAAATATCCAATACAGTCCTACAGGAGGTCAATCGCGAGCCCGAATAGCTCAGTGTTGACGTCTCTGACTGCAGCACTGGCTGGTGACGCGGGTTCGAATCGTAGAAGGAGAGACATGAGTTCCTTCAAGTTGGTTGCAGATACGCCTGCCTTGCCGACTGTCTAGTGATTGCCAACTAGCACGAAACCTAGGTCAGTTGAGATTTCCTGCCGATCGCCTCCAGCCATCTAATACGTGAGGGTGTGTGTGTGATCGGAATGTCGGAAATGTGTTGCGCACATGCATTACACGTTTCAGATAAACTTCGTCTTGTTATTCTTTTATCGAGATTGCATCTTTCATTTCTTTGTATATTATTTGCTATATTGGTTGGTTGTCAATCTCCTTTTTTACTAATGCTCCTTCTACATTTCAATTATGACATGCTTTTATTTCTTGTATTCCAACTGCTTCCGGTGATCCTAGATGTATAGCTCATTACTTTCCATCTTTAATCAATTGGATTCCACATTCAAAAGATGAACCTCACAGCTCTACAGAAGTTTCATATTTCCATGGTTTATTCGATTGTAACAACCGTAATACTCCTAATCTAATGGATATTTTTGAAATACATCAAGCTGAAGACGCCACGAGTGACAATAATGACGGCAGTATTAATAGTACTAAGGACAGCTTCAATAATAAACTTGACGTCGTAGCATCACCTCATAAACACCCTGAAGATCATCTTAACATTCAGGAATCTGATTCGAAATCCATCACCGCTTCTGACAATGATGCTGCTGTATGCATTGAAACTAATCTTGGAAAATCGGATGCAGAATCTAATGAGAAGAATGATGTGGAAGGCGATGTTGCTGTTCCCCAGGTAAGTAGAATGCTGAATTGAAATCATTTAACCACTATTTATTTAAATGCAAACTTGTTACACATTATGAACACCAACCCACCCAACTCTTTTCAAAGATGGTGGTGAGACTTTAGTCAGGTAACTGACTGGATTGTTCCTCACTGAAGTATGGGAAAGTGTTGAATGAAGCCATTACCATTGTGTCCATCTTTAAAAATGGCCTACATAATACATGTGACAGTCATTTTAGGAGGGGGGGTGTTAGTTTTCTACCAGTCAGTTGCGTCTAAAATATTGGTTGTTCGTCTTGCTTTGCAGGCTGTGCAAAACACGTAAGGAACTGATTCGCGTGGGAGCAGGTGGTGGATGCATCGATCATGTGTTGTTTATCCTTCATCAGTTGCTAGAACGCTATCACTCGTATAACAGGCCAGCAGTCGTATTTCTTGATATCAGGATAGCCTTTGATTCTTTGAACGGGCAAGTTAAACTTTAAGCACCACTAGCTATCAGTGGAGTGTGGCCGCACCGATGACCTTGAAACTCTCACTGAGTAAGCTAGTGAGACCTGGCAAATAATGTTGTCTTCATCAATAAAATATGCTCATCGAAGTGTTATGCTATTAAATGGGATATCTGGCAAGTTTCACCTTAGGTTTTTTGGGAAAGATTAAGTTACGCTTTAAGCCAAGAACAAGTTAGGGTTTGGTTAACCTAATAAAGGCGACATCAGGGTCGGTTCGAGTTAGATTACAGTTAGTTTAAGCATATTTTCACGATAGGGTTAGGTTCAGGAAAGATTAAGGTTATTGTTAGGGTTAGAAGACTTAAATAGTTACATGCATAGAATGTGGTTAAATTTCTCTGTTGATATAAGAATAGAACTTGTGCATTGTTGTAGAGTATAATTCCATTGTGGGTAAAATTTATTTTGATAAAGTCTCATGGCGTAATATTTACTGATGACGTTTCGAACACACTTTATTGCTCAGTAAATATTACTATATAACAGTATGAGGCTTTATCAAAATAAATTTTACCTACAATGGAGTTATACTCTGTTGATACTCCAACCTAAAACTGAGAGCTACTTTTATCACATGTGAGGGAAAGGTATCCTCTGTAACACTTTTATCCAGTTTTTATGCATAAATATATGTGTTCCATACACAAAAATGCCTCCTTCACGTGATTGGTGCATTCGAGGCCACTGGCTGACTGGCAGCTAGTAGTGGTGCTTAAAGTTTAACTTTCCTCTTTGAACGGAACTACTCTCTAGAACTGTCTGTTAGGGAAAGGTTTCCCCAAAAGCGTTTGTTAATATCCTGAAAATTCTATACAAAAACACTTCAGATCGAGTGACAGCGTTGCCCAATCTCACCATTTCTCTTTAACTTTGCTATCTATGACATTCTGGAGACAGATTCATATATATATATATATATATTGCCCACGTGACTGACAGAATTCTATCTGCACCAAACAAAGGACTAGATACATCGCACTAGTTACTAACTAATGTCCAATCAAAGTATCCAATACGGTCCTACAGGGGTCCAAATGTGAACCCGAATAGCTCAGTGGTAACATCTCCGACTGTTGTACTGTTGGTGACGCGGGTTCAAATTTCAGAAGGAGGAACATGAGTTCCTTCAAGGTGGTAGCAGATACACCTTGTTGACTGACTCGGTGAGTGCCAACTAGCACGAAACCTAGGTCAAGTGAGGCTTCCTGTGGCCGATTACCCCCAGCTATCTAATGTCAACAATTCAAAGTTCACCGTGATGGTGAGCCACCTAGTGTGTCATGGTGGCCACATTGCCAACGTGACTGATAGAATTCAGTCTGCCCCAAACAAAGGACCAGACACAATACACTAGTTACTAGCTGGTGTCCAATCAATATATATATATATATATATATGATGGGAGAATATTTCAATGTAAACTCATTGCTGTTTACTTCTTTATATATCCAAGGCTGATCATCCTTCTGAATCTATTCCCTGTGATACTACAACAACAACAACTACTACTACTACTGCTACTACTACGACTACTGAATCATCAACAGTTCCTGTAGACCAACAAGAACCAGTGGAAATTACTACATCCGAGGAAAAAACTGAAAAACCCAGCTTACCATCAGCATCATCACCATCATCTACAGAAATGTCAGTTTCAAAGGATACTCCTGTAGCAGTGTCACAACCATCATCTTTTCCTTCTTCACTGTTTCCACATATTGGCTCATCTGCTGGACTAATTATGAATGCTGAATTGGCTAAATTTATTCAAGAGCAAGCCATTCAGGTATGTTTCCTATTGACTTATTGATTTATTTTGCTTGTTTGTCTTCCTATACATCCGTTTTATGATGTAAGAGTTTAGCCATACTATACAGCCGTGTTTTTCTTTATATATAGAATCATTTGCATTTCTCTTATGATGATTCATAATTTATGTAATAGTTATATTTTTTTACGAGCTTATCGTCGATTGATATCAGTTAGAAAACCATTAAAAACCAGGGAGTACTGGACAGCTGTTTCATACTAGTTCGGGAATCATCGGCACCCACTGGGGTTCTAGTGAGAAGTCGTGACGAGTGAGGTCCATCGAGATGTCACGTGTAAGGATGGATGCTCCACCGACGACAGTGGTTGGGGTCGCGCTGAATCACAATTTAGTAGAAGTTAGAATTCGTGAGCCATTGAATCGGGTCCTAGTGGCTGAATGGTATACGAGCTAGCTTGCCTTGTTACCGGAAGGTCCTGGGTTCAAACCTTTGAGTTGGGTGCATACTGCCGATGGTTCCCAAACTAGGGTGAAACAGCTGGCTGTCCAGTACTCCAGTGCTGGTTTTCAATGGTTCTCTAACTGATTCAATACGTAATCAACTCGTAAAAGCATAACTAACCCTTAAAAACCAAACTATAGGTAATAATTATATTCCAATGGGATTTATCGGTGTGGTTCAGTTGGTTAGAATCGTAACCAACTACTCACATGGTGCGCATCCGATTCTCAGCGCTGATGTACTCTTGCGTAACTGGTAGTTAGCCAGGTAAAACGGGATGGTGAAGAGGTTTGGTGTGTAGGGCAAGTGACTCTTTCCCCCCCCCCCCCACCTACTCTGTAAAAACAAACTCATTAACACCGCTACTAAAAGTTTGAAAACTGAAGGCTGGCAGCCGCCCACTCGGGACGTAAATGAGTGAAAACATATTCTAGATTCCAGATTTTTAGTATAAAATAATGATATCATCATTCTATTTCACAGGTTCTCATCAGCTGCTGCCTACCACTACCTGAAATTACAATGGCTATGAAAGAATGACAATAATGCACTTCAATGTTCTAATGGTAGTAGTAGAGAAAACATTATTAAATCAATGCATCCGAAATACAAGCATTACAAATGATTTAGTTTAAGTTACCATTAATTTATATGCTTCCAAAATCGAAAAAAGGGGGGTTTGCGGGTGGAGAGGAGAAGTTAGAAAAAAGAAAAACCTAATAAACAGTGTTATGTTGTAAGTTCATATAACAACTCAAGAAGGTTAAAGTTCATTAAAATACTGGAAACTTGCTCAGTAAGCTGAAATCACTAATATGGGTGACCATTGAGAACCAGTATTGGAGTACTAAACAGCTGTTCCATAAGCCTAGTTTGGGAATCATCGGCAGGGTTCGAACCCAGGAACTTCCGGTTACAAGGCAAGCTCGTATACTGTTCTGCCACTGGGACCCGATATTTAGACAATTCAATAAATAAATTAGGTCAAGTCTGAAAAAATTACGTAAAATTCAAGGTAGGTAAAGTGGACAGATAATCAGAGTTTAAATAAATGCCATAAAAGTACGAAGGAAATGGAAAATAAGAAAGAGTGGGAGGGTTTGAATTAGACTTTACCTAGGTAAGTAAAGGAGAGACAAAGGTAGTACAAACTTCTTTTGTATGCAAAGACACTAGGATTGTTCTCTCGAATTAACTCCCATAGCTTCGGCTACGTGTAAAAGGCGAATTCAAAGGTTTTGATAATCCCAGCAACCGGTTTCTAGTTGAGTTTACTCATGGACATCCTGTATAGAGAAAAACAACTATGAAAAAACCAGGTGAACCACAGTCGCTGGTACTACGACGATCGCAGATGTTACATAGATTTGTGAATTATATTCAGATGGACCCTAAACTGAGAACTTATTAAAGGGGGAAGGTGTTAGGAGAGCAACATAACATTGTTAGCTGTGAAATCATGGTTGGTGCAATCAATTAGATATTTGAAAAAAATTGAGCGAAGAATATTCGTTTCGAGAAATTCCTCTTTCGGCCCTACAATTATATATATATTATTATTAATATTGTTATTATTATTTCCTTTAATTCCTAGAGGAACATAGGGCTTCAGCCGTGCGTCTCCATTGCGTTCGGTTCTCTGCTAGAGTCTTCACTTGGCTCCAAGTCTGCCCACACGTTTTCATCTCCTCTTCACATGACCTCCTCCAAGTCACCCTTGCACTGACGACCAACTCGCCGCTTCCCTTCCGGGTTCCACTCGAGCAATGGCTTGTCTAGTGATGTCTAGTGGATAACGCTTTGGCTTTTGAAACTGGGCATTGGGTTCGAGCCCCAGTGGGAACATCATCACTCACTGCGGAATGGAGGTATATCCAGTTGACGAGCCCCACACAGGACGAAATGTGCATCCTTGATTCCACTGCTAGTCACCTTCCACCAATTAAATTCTAATTACTTGCCCAGACATCATCGAAGCATCTGCACAAGAAGCCGGCATGTCAACCTGGGACCGAGCACTTCAGTCCAATCAATCAATCGACGGGAAAATCTAAAATTGAATTAAATAATAAGGTTGTTGTTGTTGTTTTCGTAGTTGCCTCAGTTATATCTGACTTCTGTGTGTCTACCTCTCAGTGTGGGGAATACTTCCAAGTGATCAGTTGGCCATAGTGTTGTGACTCGAGGGCCAATCAACAAATCGCTAACACTCCGCTAAAACATACTTAGCGACGGGGTATTTAAGTCAGTGCCGTCACAACACTGTAGTCAACTGATCACTTACTTGGAGGTATTTCCCTCTCTGAGAGGTAGACACACCGAAGTCAGATATAACTGAGACAACTACGACAATAACAGCAACTTTATTATTACTCACAATCCAGAGCAAATTATCAATTTATACACACACACATCAACGGAAATATTTAAATCATAACTAATCAATATCTACTTGATTGCATAAACCATGATTTTCCGGCTAACAATAACAGTTAGTCCGTCCTAACAATGATTGTGGAGTCTTTAATTGCTCCGAGTTAGGTAACAATATCAGGAAATACTGTACCTACATGAAGTAGTTGATTAATTATCTGAGTCTTTCAAGTGTTAAAAATTATTGATTTAGAATCTCAGATAATCTGATTGAATATTGATTACAATGGAGTAGTTGTACTGGACGTTTACTGCTCCCCACATCGCCTGAACTATTCCCCTATTATCTCTTAATAAGAGTTTATGTATTCACGCATGTTAACTTCTGCATGCGTCGAAAGTTGATCTATATTTTCAAAAAGATTGAAAGTGCGATCTATATATGTGTTGCAAATGTCTATTGGGCAATAAATGAACTGATTGTATCACATAAGTTTCAACTACAGGCGGACGGAACTGATGAGGATATCAAAGCAGCGAGGATCGGGAAAGCAAGGCAAGCTTTCATTTCTCTCAAGTCTGTGTAGAGATCAACAGCGCTACTCAGTATGAAAATGAAAATAAGATCTGGATTTTCAACTCCAATGTGAAGTCAGTGCTACTTACTATGTGGATCAGAGACTTGGCACCAAGTCACGGAGGGCACTTCGAACAAACTACAGACCTTCATCAACAGCTGTCTTCACTCTATACTACTCAAGATCAGGTGGTCGACCAGAAAAGATGATCAGCAATAGGAATCTCTGGCAACGAACGAACCAACCTAACAGGGACCGTTTGTGCAACAAATATGCAGGAGGAAATGGGGGTGGATTGGACTCCATATTCTGAGAAAACAAACCATCAAGTGACACCACGCGCCAGGTCATCTCTCGAGTAGAACCCGAATGGGAAGCGGCGAGTTAGTCGGTCGTCAGTCCGAGGATGACATGGAGAAAGAGGAGGTCATGTGAAGAGAAGACGAAAGCATGTGGGCAGACCTGGAGCCAGGTGAACGCGTTGGCAGAGAACTGAACGCAATGGAGACGTGTGGCTGAAGCCCTATGTTCCTCTAGAAAGTAAAGGGAACAATAATAACAATAAGCACATAAGTTGTCACAAAACAATATTTGTGTACGATTGCCCCACAAGCTTAAACTTGTTTGTTATTATTGCTAACTGCCTTTTATTTTTACTTTTTGTTTATTTCGTGTTTTGTGTACTGTTCGCTTGTGGAGTCACTAGGTGTGTCTGCCTTCCATCTCCCGTGTGTGTTAGATGGTAAGTGGTGGTATAATAGGGTGAGCAATATTGAGGAGGTGAGGCTTCAGTCGAGTGCTAGCTAAATGAGAGGGAAAATCAATCGACAAGGTTGTGAAGTTACACTGATTAAGATGGTTAGGACATGTGTTACTCATGTCTAGCCTAGCTATCGCCTGCCTTCCTCGATAAAGGGCAATATCAGCTGGCTGATATGGGATCGATCACGTTGGGAAAGAGCTAGCACGTGGTGGCCAAACGAATGTATCGCTTTATGAGTAAATGAAATCCATAAGAATTAGTTTAGGCCTGCTTGCCTGCCATACACTTAGGGAGGGAGGTGTAGACTGCCAGTGTGGTTGGGGTGGGTCCTCGGGATGACAGTAAGAACAGACCAATGACGGCAGCTGTAGAGATACGGTTAATGATATCGCTGAAAATTGTTATTAATGACAGCTTAGATGCACTCACAAAACTTGGATGTCTGAAGGAATATTCATCGCTACATTGAAATCAAATTTTTGTTTCTTTTGTTTCTCTTTCTTTTTTTCAGATGGCAGCTAGAGAACAAAAATTGAATCTGTGCAACAGTTTATTGATAAACAATAATGGTGATAATAATAATAATAATAACGAACTAATCAACTCTACTCATAATCCATATTTAAAAACTGCCTTATTGGCTACTAA
This sequence comes from Trichobilharzia szidati, assembly GCA_944472155.2. NCBI lineage: Eukaryota > Metazoa > Platyhelminthes > Trematoda > Strigeidida > Schistosomatidae > Trichobilharzia > Trichobilharzia szidati. The sequence continues at coordinate 14,210,982 of OX235276.1, read as the reverse complement.
AGCATTGATCAATAATACAAATAATAATACTACTACTGCTACTACTACTACTACTAATTTATCCAAACTAAGCTTAAGTGATTCCTTTAAACGAGAACTACCGCCAAGATTTGCTAAACTTTTACAAGAGAGAAAGGAAGCTATTGAAAAACAGAAAAATCAAACACAACAACAGGTAACCCTTTGTTGTTTTTTTGTTTTGTTTTGTCATGTGTTACTTACTCCTTGTTAGGAGATTCCATCACACACACACACACTCTCCAGGCACTAACTACTAAGCAAGCTGTGAATTTAGGCGCATTATTAAGATTCAAATTGTGGCTATCAATTTGGTGGCTGAAAGTTGATTCACTCAAGATAATGAATGAATCGCACTAATTAACTTTTATCCTTTTCTGTTTTTAGTAATTTGTTAAATTATTTTCCCGTTGATCGATTGTTTGATGTGATGGAAGTGCTCAGCCTTATGTTGACTTTTCTGTGCCTTGTGCAAATGCTCCGACGATATCTGGGGGTACGTACTGGTGAAGAGTCAGTCCCAAGTTAGGCTGACGAAACAGCTTGTTGTTCAGTACTCCAGTGGTGGTGTTTTCCAATGGTTGTCTCAATTCATGATGTCAATTCATGAGGAGATCCTCCAACCAATCAAAATAAAATCCCTACAAAAACCAATACTTGAAAATTAATCTGATGCGCACTAGCGACTACTGGCCCTATTCAGGTAGATAGTTACCTTGGGTTCTGGTGGGAAGCCGTGACCAGTAGGGTAAAGCAGGTCGAACCAAGAACTGGTCGCTGAACGACCGGTTGACGACAAGTCGAACGGTTCGTCCGAGGGTGACATGGACGAAGTTGTATGATAGCAATTGATGAAAGCTTATGGACAATCGCAGTGTCGGCTATTATAAAAAAAATACTGCGAACAACGACGGGGGTGAAATGCCACTGGTTTACTGAAACCTTAAGTTCCACTCGAAACTCAAGAAAATAATAATAAAACAAATATTCGTGCTTAAATTGAAACGTTCTACAATTCACCTTATTGTTGTATTATAGAAATGCGATCAGAATTTCCTTAAAAAATGATATTAAGGTTTAGTATTTTAAAAGATAAGGATATACGCAGAACTAGAGGTTCTAAGTGAGGATTTTCGTGATCCTCTGGTGTTTCAAAATTAATCATTACTAATAGCAATAGTGATGACTTAAAACTACAAAGTTAAAGTATCATGGTCTAGGAATGCGAACGCTTCAATGACCTTGAATGCATGCTTGTCGTTGGATAACGAGATCTATTATTATTATTATTATTATTATTATTATTATTATTACAGCGCTAATATGAACCCAATTCGATGATATTGGATATTTGGAGGCAATCGGCAGGAAGCTTTGGACATCACCTAGGTTTCGTGCTAGTTGGCACTCGTCAGCAAGGCGTATCTGCAACGTTGAATGAACTCATGTCCCTTCTGAGATTCGAACCTTCGTTAGTTACTAGTGTATAATCAAAATACCCACTACAGTCCTATAAGAAGTCAGTCGCGAGCCCGATTAGCTCGGTGGTTGTTATAACTGCAATGAATTAAGGTAAAACCCCGTTGCCAATTTGTTGTAACTGTAGGGGAATTAAATGAGGACGTTGTCGCCTTATTCTATCTGCGCCTGACTAATATATCTATCTGCTTCTGGTACCTTCCGATTCAGCGAACCACGCAAATATCAAAAGACAAAGTCTGGTCTGTGACTGTGTATTGTAGTACAACAACTACGACAAACTACGATGACGACAAAGAAACTTATTTAGGAAATGGTATTTATACATTTTTACAACCAATACAGACAGCTAACAGTATTTGAAATAATTGGTCGTAATAGTCAATAACAAAATGCGTGGGAAATGATGATATACCACTTATGCGAGATTAACAGTCGTTAATATAATTGAACAATAACAAAGTGCCTGGGAAATGATAATATACCATTATGCGAGATTAACAGTCGTTAAAATAATTGAACAATAACAAAGTGTGTGGGATCCTATCAGTGGTAACGTCTCTGACTGCAGCAGTGGGTGACGCGAGTTCGAATCTCAGAAGGAACATAAGTTCCTTCAAGGTCGCAGATACGTCTTGCTGATAAATGCCAACTAGCACGAAACCTAGGTGATGTCCAAGGCTTCCTGCCGATTGCCTCCAACTATCCAATATCATCAAATCAATGTGCATCGTAATGGTGGCCACATTGCAAACCCGACTGATAGAATTTAGTCCGCACCAATGAAAGAACTAGACACGTCGTACTAGTTACTAGTGTCCAATCAAAATAAATTCTATTCACCAATTTAGCAGGGAATTTTACCCAGATCAAGTTTGTAAGTATACTATTTGGACAATGGATTGACAGTGAGTGGGTGCAAATGTTCTTGTGGTGCTTTTATGTATCTGCAATGGCGTTCAGAAGCTAGTGATAGACATGTATATTTAGATGTACGCCGTGTAGGAAACGAATAATTGTTCATACTCGTAAGTTACACACTCAAGTTCATTGTTTTCTAGGAACTTTCTCTGCTGAATCAAAACTGTCTTTGATGAATATACTGTTTATGTGCCATTACTGGAGTGAACCTAACGGCTGTGAAGAAAGAAAATACCTTGGTGTCTAATGTTCAATGTTTCCAGCATTCCAGGGAATTAGCGTCCTGGAAGTTGAATACTGTAACACAGCTGTTAGGAGGATTTGGTGTGGCTGTTCATATCGATGAAACCATTCTTATAAAGAAGAAATACAACCGCGGTCGCGCTAGAGCTAACAACATTGGGGTATTTATGACACTGAACTTTAGAAGGAGACAATGGAGGTTATTTCAGATCGTAGTGCTAGCACATTTCTACCCATTATTCAAAGAATGCTTATCTGTGGCATTACTATTCGCACTGACAAATGGGCGGGATATAACCGCTTATCAGATTTGGGATATATACATCGTTGAATTAACCATTCTGATGATTTCGTCGACTCCATAATTGACACTCATATCAATTCAATCGAAAGCTTTTGGGGTAGATTGAAATATAGGATAAGATCAATAAACGGCTCGCAAAATGAGCTTATTTCCAGTGACCTTGATGAGTGTATGTATACAAATTGGTTTCAACTTAGAAACTGACACTCCTCATTATAACTAGGACATATTTTTTCTGGTCATATCAGAGAAAAATACCCTATTTAATGAGCTTTCATGATTTTCTTGTAAATAAACGTCATTTTGTGTGTGTGTGTGTGTGTGTGTGTGTAAGAACACTTCTTTTTATGATTGGTCGACTCAAGGTCACTTGTGCGTTCGTCGCATCCCATGGATCGTGATACTTTAGCTTTGACGTATTTTTGATAAGTGTAGAGCTCTCAGTATGCTACTACTATCTGTTAGGTAGTACAGCCACTTTTGTTGGATAAATTATACAAAGGCCTTCGACAGCGTCGATCGAGAGGTGATTTGGAAACTACTTCGCTACTACGGGGTGCAGCCAACATTTGTACGATAATGCTGCATGCCAAGTAATCCACAACGGGAAACTCACTGAATCCTTCGAAGTGAAGACGGGAATCAGAAAAGCCTGGCTGCCTACTACCTCCGATGATTTTCCTGATGCAGTAGATTGGATAATGCGACAGACAGCGGCGGGTAGCGAGGAAACAGGCATAAAATGGACTCACACAAAAAACTTCGAGGATCTGGACTTCACCGATGTTATATGTCTGATTTCCCACAAACTGGAAGATATGCAAGTGAAAAACAACAAGTTGGCAAAGGAAGCATCAAGGATAGGACTTCTGGTGAACATAGAGAAAACAGAGACGATGAAGATTCCTGGCCAACAGCAACAACAACGGTCAGCATAAGTGGGAGAAATTTTGAAGAAGCAACCTCCTTCACCTGCTTACCTACCTGGGAAGCATCGTTTGAACTACAGGCGGACGGAACTGATGAGGATATCAAGGCGAGGATCAGGAAAGCAAGGCAAGCTTTCATTACTCTCAAGTCTGTGTGGAGGTTAACAGCACTACTCAGCATGAAAAAGAAGATCCGGATTTTCAACTCCAATGTGAGGTCAGTGCTACTTGCTATACGGATCAGAGACTTGGTGCCATGTCACGAAGGCCACTTCGAACAAACTACAGACTTTCATCAACAGCTGTCTTTGCTCCCTACTACTCAAGATCAGATGGCTGGCCAGACTTGATCAACAACAGGGATAGATCTCTGGCAATGAACGAGTCGACCCAGCAGGAACCAATTGTGCAACAAATATGCAGGAAGAAATGGAGATGGATTGGAGGCCATACTCTGAGAAAACAAACCATCAAGTGACATCACACGCTAGACCATTGCCCAAGTGGAAACCGAATGTGAAGCGGCGAGTTAGTTGGCAGTCATTGCGAGGGTGACATGGAGGAGGAGGTCATGTGAAGAGGAGATGAAAACATATGGGCAGACGTGGAGCCAGGTGAAAGCGTTAGCGGAGAACCGAACGCAATGGAGACGTTATGGCTGAAACCCTATGTTCCTCTAGGAACTAAAGGAAACAATAATAATAATAAACCAACTCAATTAATCAATTAGTTGTCATAATTGTTTCTAGTATATTTCTTTCACATAACTTATGCTTATTATTGATATACCATCACCATACTGATTGTTTTTAGCTAAAATCACTACTAACGTCAATTGATCAACCTGCTCCTTTGGCACGCAAAGAATCAGAAGCACTCACAGATTTATTTTCTTTATTATCTTCATCCGATGTGCGACCTCCTGTACATCCTGGATTGGAATTATCACCACAACACTTACTGCATCCATCAAATCCAATGGACCCAAGTATTCATAATCCCTCGGTAAGATTCTTTCGCGTTTACTCAACCTATTTTACTTCTCTTATTGTTACAGTCTTACAACAATCTTTCATCGTATTTATGCCGACAGATCAAGTAAGACTTTGAAATGGGATACTAGTCAGTAACTGTGACTAGTGTGATGGTAACGTCTCTAACTGCAGGACCTGTAGGTGACGCGGGTTCGTATCTCAGAAGGAAGAGACATGAGTTCCCTCAAGGTTGCATAGTAGGCCATGCTCACAGGTGGGGTTGCCAACAAGCACGAAATCTAGGTCAAACAAGGCTTCCTGCTTTGATTGCCTCCAACCATCTGATATCGAGATTAAATGAGGCTTGAGTAGTCTGTAAGTTATCGCACAGTAAGATGATATTGTCTGCATGGTTGCGACTAAAATCTATCTGATTGGTTGGGAGATTTCTTCATGAACTGACATCGGTTAGAGATCCATTGGAAACCAGCACTCGATTACTGGACAGCCAGCTGTTTCGACAGCCTAATTTGGGACTCTTCGGCAGTATGCCGAGGAACCCAGGACCTTCCGGTTACAAGGCGAGCTAGCTCGTAGACCATTAAGCCACTGGGACTCGATCCAATGGCCGGCTCATGAATTCCAACTTCTGCCAATTCATGACATAGAGTGACCACTTCGCAATGTTTTCTTCGATGAGTTACTACCTCACCTTCAACCTGCTGTACCCTACTGGTCACGGCTTCCCACTAGAACCCCAGGTAACTACCTACCTGAATAGGGCCAGTCGCTAGTGAGCATCAGATCAATTTTCAAGTATTGATTTTGTAGGGACTTTGTTTGATTGGTTGGAGGATTTCATCATGGGCAGATGTATACCAATATGCACATATTCCAGAGTCACTTTTAGAAAGTTAAAGATAAATGGTGAGATTGGGCAACCTTATCCCACCTAACTTACTGCTTGAGGATAGAAGTGATGTGTTCTTGTGTCTCCTCACTATTCATGAGATGCTTTTATGGAGGACTTAGAGGATGATGATAAACGCCTCAATATCGTTCCATATTCATGTGAGGGCAGAAATACTTCTTCATTTGTGACCTTAACGCATATAGTTGTCTCAAACGTTTACTCCCCCCCCCCCCAAACCATAGTTTTCAACCTTCAATTTGGTCCATAAAGCAGCTCAGGTACGTGCTTATATATAGTAGCGGTGACACTATTCTGCGCTTTAGGATTCTGAAGCCCATGTGTAGAAGGCTTTTGGATTTCAGGGCTCTCTGACACTCCTCTAGGTGAACCCTCCATTCCTACCAAGTCAGCAGTGTGCATGAGACATTTGCATTGTACCGCTTCAATTTTTGAAAAATCCCCCTGCCGTGTAAAGGCGGTGATTGGGACATACTTGATAGAGAATTTGAATGCTTGGTCACACTGAATTATTCTCGGGGGAGGGGGTTTGAGGGAGACCTCAATCACTTTATCTCTGGTCTTGCCATTCGCATGTTTCTATACTTGACCACTAATCAAATCTATCAAGTATGGTGCCTATACCAGTACTACCAGAATGTCAAGTTCTGTCTGGAACCGGTCATGATTGGGCTGATACACTTGTAAGGTATGAGAAAACCATACTATTCTTAAACATAACAATTTAGAACAATTAGTTCCCTTTATGAATTTAGACAAGGCAATAAGAAGACGTAATTTGTCTGAATCGTGTATTTGCGCACAACACATTTCGAACAATCTGATCACACTCCACGGACTTGTCATAGGAATGTGCATATATGAAATTAATAAAGAGTTAAGAGGTGAGGAAATACACTTAGGTCAAGTTAAAAGGACATACTGAAGGTCAAAATAACAATGAAGATCAATCACTAAACCAAATTGAGAGAGGTAATGCTACATCTAGCCTGGCTGGTATCAAAACAAAGTTTACCAAGGAAGGTTTAATGTGATGACACATTGTTTTTGAACGCACAAAGATGGTTTAAACTTCCTAATTACCAGCTAGGGCTTCCGTAAACTTTAGGATGCTCCCTACCCCCAAACACGTTCTATAGATAGGTTTAAAAGACGTGTGGAGACGTCAATTTTATGTCCTGTCTCCTCTGTAATATGTTTCGCAATAGAGGAGCTAGGTCTCCTGTTCTCACCATTAGTGGGTTCTGAAGATTCTAGTTGCTTCACCATTAATTGTAATTATAGCGGAGTTGGGGGGGGGCTTAAAAAGCAATCCGAAACATTCAACGTATATTTTATTTATTTATTTTTACTTCGATCTAATATACTGGTCTAATTGTACTGTATTCAATCACTGTTTTGCATTCAGCTAGACTATCCGTCTTCCATGGCTCAACCGATGCTAATGCCTCCTAATGTTATAAGACCTGCTGGCATACCGTATTCCTCTACTCCAGACTTCTTCTATGGACGACCGCCTGTTATTACCGGCAGTGCTCCAGGATTGGCTAATCTCCCACCACCACCAATAACACCTATGAATATGGAACCGTATTTCCCGTCAGACTACTACTCCTCCTCAATCCCGCCTACTCAACACCACCACCACCCATCATTGATGACTATGCATCCGTCTGCATATCATCATCATAGTAATCCTACAGATTCTCTAATGATGAATTGGCCTACTACAGATGTATATATGCCTTCTGAAACAGAATTCAATCATCAGCATCCTCAATTTTACCATCCATGTGTTACATCACAGCATTTATCATCTTACCCTGTAAATAGTAACATTTACCCCGCTTCAAATCATCAAGTTACCAATACTACTACTACTACTACTAGTATCAGTAATATGCCTTATCAGCCGTTAGAATTCAATGATGATTATACCTCTCCAATTGATCTTCCAATTGGGACTTTTGACAATCAGATGAGTAGTTATTCATCAAATCCCATTGATGCCGCCGACAACATCAACAACAACAACAGCGGCGACGGCGGCAGTAATAATCAGTTGCCTTCAGATGAACAACTGTATCATATACCACCAGATGAAGATGCCTCTGTACATTTTTAAACAATTTCAACTTTTTTATCTGCGCCTTAGTGTTAGTTAATTGGCTAATGTGTCATCTTCTTGCATATGGTGGTTAACTTTGCTTTTATGATGCATTTTGCTATTGAGAAGAGCAACTTGTCTTTTTGGAGTAGAGTGTGGATTGTATAATCAAAGGCATTTGTCACAAAGAATAGCCATACAAAAAAATCAATAAATCAATCAATAAGAGGCACAGTTCTCCCACTATCTCACTCATAATACTTAATTCTGTTATTTTGGTGCATGGAAGATTATGCCTTCATTGTAAGAAAATAAACCAAACAAACAAACCAACCAAAAAGTGATATCGATTGGAAATCTGAACAGTGCTCACACATTCAGTCCTATGAAGATTGCCTATTCTATACTACTATTGCATATCTGCATTAATTGGTAGCGTTGTATGTAGAGTTCGTTACATTGATTGTTTAATGACAAGTTAGATTTGTGTATTTTTTTTCTATGTGCTTGTTGAATGAAATTTTGCCTTAAAGAATTTCTTTTCTTTTATGGATAATCCCCATCTAATAAACAAACTAATATGGAATTACTTACTACCACAGTGCCCAAGTTTTACACATATAGCGTATGAACCCACCTGTATTGGCCACTGGCAACCATGGGGACGTAGCTGCCGTCGCTGCTCCACTGCCTTGCGAATTAGACATCAAATCAAAGGCTCTTGCGAGGGGTTGGGTGGGGTAGTCGCTTAAGACAACCACCACCTGCTTCGGTCTGGGTGCCCTGGCAGTAGAGTATCTCAGCCTTCACACAATCAATGAAATGAAACACCGAACTACCATTAAAATGAATCTACACAATTTGCTAATGACTGACTTTGGCTGAACAGAACAGAGGTAGGTTACTTCCAACTGTTACTGATATGCCACCACCCTTAAGGACTGCCGAGTAATTGAGTGCTATACGCGGTAAATGATAACATTTAAATACTTATGATATTACAGCAACACGACATTCGTCATTCACACGTTATTATCAAAATTTATAAATGGGACCAGCTGCCTGTTTTCAACATAGAACTTTGCACCGATGTGCAGCAGTTCAAGTCACCACACTCCATGTAGCACACAAAGCAAGAGAAGAAAGTAGAAGAAATGCGAAACAGAGATATGAGACAAAAGGAATATTAATATCGAAGAACAATATAGTTTTATTGGAAATTATAAGTCACAAGGAGTGGATGCATCTCTGCCAGCCATTGAGAACGATTTTGAGCCATATCACCAATTGTGTCCAGCCTTCATTGGTTTTTATTCGTCCCGAGGACTCCAACCAGGAAGTCTACACCTTACGTGGCTGGCTCGCTTAAACTAACTGTTGTGGATTTCATTGACTGATGAAGCCATGTTTTGGTTTGACCACCACTAGCCAAGTCTTTTCCAACCTGACCTTATGTCAGCTAACATTGCCCGTTGTCGAGGAAGGCGATGGCTAGGCATACGTAACACATGTCCTAACCGTCTCAATCGATGCAGCTGCTCCACAACCTCGTCGATTGATTTCCTCTCCTTACCTAATACTCGACGCCTTACCTCAATATTGCTCACCCTAACATGGAACGCAAGCACCTATGATCAAAGACAGCTAGCCAGCCTTTTCATGTCTTCCACTCTCAATGGCCAGGTCTCACAGCCATAAAGGAGGACGGAGCGGACTGCTAAGCAGTACACACGTCCTTTAGTCGATAGCCAGCCGGATATCACGTCTACTAAGCCAGAGACGGCGTAAACTGGTATATGTGAAACTAGCCCTCTGTGTATCCGTGCTGAGATTTCGTCAGTGATCAGGATAGGCAATAGTAATTATTATTATTATAACGGGTATTGCAGTGGGTACACGTTAGAAACAAGGCGAAAAACCAACTTCGTTAATGAAACACCAAAAGTGAAATACAAATAAAATAAAATATCTGACAGTCATGAGGATAACCAGATGATGATATAATGGAAACAAGAAAGATCAAAGGATACAAATGGAAATTAGTGTCTGTCTGCGTGTGTGTGTGTGTGTGTGTAAGCAGTCGAGGTTGAGTAGGGACGAGGAGGAGTATATAAATGGCATCATCTTATGAATACATAATTTTAACGACAATAAACTGGAAAAAAGTAAACTGCAAATTGAATAACTGCGAGAGGGACAGAGACAGAAATGGAACAGAATATTAACAAATATTACATGTTATTGCATTAGATACACATATCTACAAAGTAACGCGTGGTGTGTGTGACTCCTGTATGCCACCACCAAGTGTACAGAGAGCCCCTACGGACGTAGAAAAAAAATGTAATTGTGGGAGAAAGTGTAATAATGGACAAAACGACATTCTTTTTAAGGGGGAAGGGAACACACACTGGTCGGCACAGTTTTCTTTCATATAAACAACAGGGTGTCAGGGGAGAGAGAGAGAGCGAGAAAGAAGAAAAGAAAGGATAAACTGAAAAAATATGAAGAATTACTCATAAATATACAAAAAATGCAGATCGAAATAAGTTTTTTTCTTCTTCTTTGTTTCTGGTAAACTTGGTTATCATCAAAGCGCGCATGTGTATATAAAAAATATTTAAGAGATATTTATATATTTATATGTATATATTCACTTATCAGCCGCTCCAGTATCATCACCGTCGACACCTTCATCTTCTGATTCTGTCGGTGTATCTAATCCAAGAGGATCTTTTCCAATCATTTCATGTGGATTATACTCATAACCTTTGTCCTCTGCTTCATCATCATCTGATAAGGATGATCGATTAGATGTTACAGTCGTCGGTGTTAAATCTGGTGAACTTGTCTCCTTCTTCTGTTGTTTATTAATACTCTCAGTATCAGGAGTGTTACGATGTTGCGGTGTTAAATTCGAATCTTCATCTGTTGACGGTTGGTGTACACTAGTATTACTATTATCCTCATCATCATTGACTATTAATCGTTGTTTTTTATTTACTGAAGAATCAGGAGGTGGTCGTGGTGGAGTGCCGTCATCATCTTTTGATGAGGAGGGTTCAGAGGAGGCGGCGTTGGGTGTTTTAACACTATCAGATTCATCAGTAGTAGTAGTAGTAGTTGGATTACCACTACGATTACTCCCGCTAACTGGTGTTTTATTATTTTGACGTTTTGCACTATTACTACTACCACTACTTATAAGTAGTGGTGAATCTGGATTGAACAGTGTTGTCGCAGAGGTAGAATGTCGAAGTTGCAGAATTCCAGACGGATTATTACTACTGCGACGACGTTTATCACCTTGGCGAAGAGAGACATTCTCTTTTTGCAACTGACGTATTGTTGCCTGAAAGAAATAATAAAACAAGAAAGAAACTTTAATTGAATTTTAGATTTTCCCATCGATTGATTGGATCGAAGTGCTCGATCTCAGGTTGACATGTCAGCTTCTTTGTGCAATGCTTCGACGATGTCTGGGCAAGTAATTAGAATTTAATTGGTGGATGGTGACTAGCAGTGGAATCCAGGACAAGGCGCATTTCGTCCTATTTGGGACTCATCATCTGGATTACATATTTGTTATATGGAAAACAAAAAGTTTATCAACAACCACTTGAGATCTATCTCATGCAGTTGGCAACAAGCTACGCATATACTATGTGAGGGTTAGTGATACTAACTGGCTGTCAAATCCTCAGCAGCTGGAGCACACTTTGAAACTGTGTTCCACTTATAATTGGAAGTCCAGTGGCTAGACCAATGGAGCCACGGGATCTATGATGATAGGAATCCGCCTAAAAATAGTAATCATCTGATTTGATGATATTAGATGGTTGCAGGCAATCGGCAGGACGCCTCACCTGACCAAGGTTTCGTGCTAGTTGGCAGTCGTCGCCTCCAACCACCTAATATCATCAAATCAACGTACACCGCGTGATGGCGAGCTACCTAGAATGGTGGCCACATTGCAAACCTGACTGATAGAATTCAGTCTGCACCACACTAGTTACTAGTGTCCAATCATAGTAATCATCTCATAATTCATCTTGTGATTGGATGGCTGTAAAATTTCATCATTTTTTCTCACCTTGTTATTGGTCAGATTGCCAACCAATCAGAATAACTTTTTGTCTACCAATCAGAACAATGTATTTCCACTGCCCTAGGCCGGTTTTAATGTGCTTTTACCTAATAAAACAATCGTATCCTAACAGTCACAGGCCAGTGTCTTTGTCTTTTGATGTTTTACGTGGCTTGCTTGGTGAAGCGGAAGGTATCACCACCGCCACGGACGAAAAGGTGTATCTCTGACACATTAGTTGAGTTGTTCATTGCGTCAGTATTATTATTATTATGTCCACATTTGTACATGTATTTATCTAGAACCTTGAACAATCAGTTGTTATGTTCCAGTCAGTCTGGACTCAATTATCTCACTACTCAAATCACTAAAAAACGTTCTGTTTCTTCTTCTATTTAAGCCTGCTGGCTTCTTTGATTTTATTATTAACGGTAGAAAGCCCTTCGAGTTGCTAGTGTCATCATCGAAAAGCCTTAAAAAGTGTTTTGAAAAAGACTGCTTTTTGAAAGATGGATAGAAGTAATCTTGGGAAAGTTCGGGAAGAAATAAATACTATGAGAAAAAGAAAAATCACCATAATGAATTGCTGTGTCAATGCAACTCAGTCGATTGGTACAATTCTACTATGTTTTCTAAACTACATTTAGTGGGGTATGCAGGGGGCTTATAATAATACCACATGATTATTATTGCCAAGGTAGATGGAACATATATTTTTCAAAGCATAAACACACATTCATCACAAGAATGAGTAGTATAAAACAAATGGTTTAACAAAGAGGCCTTTTCCGTGGATTTATTTTCTCCTTTAGCTGTACAACTGTTCGTCCGTGACACAGCGGTAGAGTGCTCACCAACCACACCACACGTGGTTTGGGGTTCGATCCCCAGCCACTGGACGCACTCCTTTACTTCGCTCGCTAAGCCAGTAATAAGACTGGTATAAAGAGGGAAGGTTGGGCATGAGACTAGCAACCCTATCCCTTAAAAGTAAACACCACTGCTACTGGAACTTTAAGCGTCTAGCTTGAAGCCCCATGTTCCACTGGGAACGTAAAGGAATAAAAATAACTTTTTTCACGAAAGAGGGAAGTAACAAGAGTTGTCATATTTATAGTTATTAATATTAATCCAGACATAAGAGTTGAGTAAGTGTATTAGAGTTACGTAATAAAATGAATTTCTTCGGGCACCTGAAACAGAAAGAGAGTTAGTGTTGCGTGACCGCAGAAACCAGGGGACAACTGCCTGAGGCCAGCCGGTCACACACGGCCTGTATGATCTGGTTTCTTGGCTTGGTTCCGTATTAGTAGACTTACCGCGAGTGACGGACCACCGAAGGATAAGTCGGGATATACAATTGTTGGGGTCGACCTTGTCTAACTCCCTCTCTCCAGAATGGAGAAACAGCATAGTTGGCATGCTGGTCATCTGAGGGAAACACCTCACTGCTGTTACATCCCTGTTCCCCAGCAGTACGACCTTGCCCACAGACCCCCCAGCATAGTGTAAAAAAGTTCTTATACCATGCCGGTAACTGCTTTTAGTCCAATCGCTATCCTAACAACCTTCCTGACCATGGTAGGACCTGTAGAAACAATAGTTCCAGTCAGTGTAGCTTGCTGGTTCATTGCGATGTGCAAGCCCGACCACCACGTCAAGGTAGCAGCTATCGGTCAGGAATAAAATGAATACATTAATGGATGAGTCGTAATCAGAATGTACACAGAAACGAAGAGAAATGTGATATTACATAAGACATTGAAAGAAGCACGAGTCATAAAAGAGGGTTAAAGAATCGACAAATAAAATTAAGTTAGCAGAAAACAACTCTAAGTTGTTACCATGATAATAAAAGTGGTTGAATAATTTTCCTTTTGTGTGCAACAGCTTTGGTTTCTCTATCCGAATGACTAGAACTTCAGCAATACAAAGGAGATGGAAGAGTACTGTCTTTGGCAAGTCGCTCTTCACTTCAGAGATTACTTTGAAGCAGGAGGCGTTTGTTGTTGAGATGGAATGACCAGTGTTGACAAGGTGTTCATTTATTACTCCTTATAAAGCTACTGGCACCTTTCTGCAACCATGCGGGATAGTGTTCTTAAACTCTTTAAGACAGAATATGCGATCAATATAGCTGGCTTCATAGGAACCGGTAAACGCGAGATCTTGTGCTTCAGCTTTCTACAGACCAGTGGATGACTGGAGAACACCAGTCCTAGCGTTGCTGAGAAAAATCTCTTAAGGATATCGTAAGTTAAATCTCCGCTGAAATCAGGGTTCATGTAAAGGTTTGCTTTTTGGTCCAAATAAGATTTCGTTTCTCTGAGCTTTTGAATCTCGATGAATATTGATTTTGGATGAAAATTTCTTCCAGAAAGTCTGGGTCTTCTTCCAGAGCATCAGGGCTACAGATAAGTCGAATTTGAGTGGCAAGGTGTTTCATCAAATTTAGTTTTGGTTAAACAGGCATCCAACTATAGAAACTTGTCAGTTGACCATTCCATGTAGGTTTTCTATGAACGCACCTTCTTAAAGTTCCGTAGGGCCTTCTTGTTAGTTCCACATCCAGAAAAAGGAATCCGGATTCGTTTTCCATTTCAAAAGTGAATTTTATTGCTAGATGGCAGTTATTGAACACCTACAACTGGCTGAGGTCATAATTATTGTCACAAATGATGAAAATGTCACCCACGTACCTTGTATATCGAGTTGATGAACGCTTCTTGAGGCTTGCCATGAAACACTTTGCTCGTAATGGACCCTATTGAGATCCCTTGGCCTAGTTTACTAGTCCCTAGTGTAGCCTCGGAAAAGATGGACGCTGGAGCGTGAGGCTAGGCAACCGTACCTCGTAAAAACAACACGACTACTGAAACTTTAAGACCTGAAGTCTGACTGACTGACTGGGGTTTCAACATAGAACTTTGCACAGATGTGTAGCACACAAAGCAAGAGAAGCCAGTAAACAGAGATTCATCAAAAGAGAGATAATAAACACAAGTGTGAGTCAGGGAAAAAGAATAGTAATATGGAAGATCAATAGAGTTTTATTAGATATGATAAATCACAAGAAGTGGATGCATATGTGCCATCACTGAGAACGCTTTTGAGCCAAATCACCATCCCGAGGACCCCAACCAGGAAGTCTACACCTCCCTACTGTTGTGGATTTCATTGACTGATGAGGCTGTTTTGTTTTGACCATCGCCGGCTCTTTTACAACTTGATCCGTCGTTGCCCGTCGGTCGAAGAAGGCGATTAATGGCTAGTCATACGTGTGTAACACATGTCCTAACCATCTCAATCTGTGTACCTTCACAAACCCGTCGACTGATTTCCCAGTCCTACCTAGCACTCGACGTCTAACCTCAATATTACTCACCTTATTATACTACCTAACATGGGAGATATAACGCAGACAGGCATCTATGATCAAAGACAGCTAGCCGGCCAGGCTTTTCATATCTTCCACTTTCAATTGGGGGGCCATGTCTCATAGTCATAAAGGACCTGAAGTCCCATGTGTTCCACTGAGAATGTAGGGAATAAAAACACATATTCATCAAAGCAATTGTACACACACAGGTGGACTACACAAGAAGGGAAATTTTTTTCCTAAAGAGAAAATCCAAAACTCACCAGTAAACGATCTTGTTCAAGTTGTCCAGCTGATTTCACCTTCCGTACACGATCTTCGTGTACATTTTTCATATCAATCATTTCAGAGCGTAATTCAGCTATGGTACGATCTTTAGCTAACATATCAGCATCTTTAAGCGCTAATTGACGTTTCAGTGATTTAATTTCATCTTGTAATTGACTGATAGTAAGTAGGTGTTCATTGTATACAGAATCCAAACTAAATAATAATAATAATAATAATAAAGGATTAATGGATGAATAAATAGTTAAACAGCCAACCAACTATGATAAAATGTTTTGATTGGACACTAGTCAGCAACTAGTGTAATCTGTCTAGCCTCCAAAGCCTCAGAATGGTCGGGGGTGGGTGCCTTGCGCTGCGGGTTGGCCACCCCTCCGCACACCTCTTGAAATGCTCCCATATGACCGGGCGTCTTACATAGCCTCTCCTGAGGAAGTCCTACTCACTGCCTTCACGTGGCGGAGGTGTTTTTCACCAAAGTGAGAGGGCGAAAGCGGATGCCCGGCGCTCTTCACCGGGTTGACTGTCTATTGGATGACAGTCTAGGGGAGATGGCTAAACCCTGATTCCAAGCCTCCAACGACTGGCGTATGAAACTCACTGGAGCTTACCGGCAGACGTATGGACAAAGGGCTTGTTGGATGTCCTGGATGTCTGGCCCCATTCAAAAAGGCGTATGAACCGAACTCCGGTCACCGGCTGCCAATGGATAGTGGACTCCCTACTCCACTCCTACTGCCTTGTAGGTCACACTTGGTTGTGTAAAGGCTAGAGCTGCACTCTCAAACAAAAGGCCGAGCGATTCTGGGGACATCACTCGTACCAAATTCCCATGAAACTTCATGAACTCTCTTCGTCAGATCGCCGCGCCTGGGCAGCGATGATTCAAGATGTTCATGAAGCCGGCTCATCCTTCCGTAGGAGACAGCCAAAGTAGTGAGTGAGTGTGTGTCTAGTCTTAATTCTATCAGTCACGTTTCTAATGTGGCCACCATTCGAATCTCTAAAGCGACATGAGTTCCTTCAAGGCAGTAGCAGATACGCCTTGCTGATTCTGACTGGTAAGTGCCAACTAGCATGAAATCTAGGTCAAGTGAGGCTTCCTGTGGCCGGCCGATTGCCTCCAACCATCTAATATCAACAATGATAAAAAAAAGTATTATACAATGCTGTGATGATGTGCGTCGGTGGCACAGAGGTTAAGACTCTCGCCGACCATGCGCACATAGTCCGTGGTTCTATGCCCCAGGCCAGCTCACATCTTTACCTCCTTTAGTTGGTTGTGAGCCCAACAAAGAGGAAGGTCGGGTGTGAGGCTAGCAACTCCACCCCGTAAAATAACACCACCACTGCCACTGATGCTTTTGAAGCCTTATGTTCTACTGAAAACGCGAAGGAATAAAAAAGGAGAACCACTGAAAACCTGCAGCGATTACTAAACAGCTGTTTCATCAGCCTAGTTTAGGAACTCATCAACAGTACGTACCCACCACCAGGATTCGAACCTAGGACCTTCCAATTAAAAGGCAAGGTAGCCTGTAGACCATTCAGCCGCTGGAACCCGACTCCTCAATAGCCAGTCCATGAATTCTAACTCCTACTAACTCTTGATATTAGGGCGACTGGTACCACCCAATTTCATCGCTAGTGAGTACTTGTCCTCACTCCCGACAGGATGTAACCCATTGATCACGATTACTCACTAGAACTTCAGGAAACTTCCTCCTACAGCCAGTCACTAGTGAAAATCGGATTAATTTTCATGAATTTGTTTGTAGGGATTTGATTTGGTTTTTAAGTTCGATAACCCAATCGAAAGTGAGGACAAATAGTTACTTCTTACTTCCATAACTCTGCTTCGAAAGCTTTGCGGAGTTTTCCGTTTCATATCACTTGGCATGTTGAATGAGGTTGATAAAGGTATGTGGGTGGGGGGGAGGGGGTACCACTCTGTAGTGTTGAAGCAGTCTGTAAATTCATAATTCAACGCTGTTGAAAGCCTTTTCCAAGTCGATGAAATTGACGGCAGTTTATTTTGAACCTCTACACTGCTCATTTGGAAGTAGCGTCATATACAAGTAATGATAGATTGATTGGTTACCTAAGGTCCCCCTCCCCGAATTCTGTATTTTTAATAGCCATATTGTCAATTAGTAATTCAAAATGAGGTGGATATAATGGAGATTTGTAGCTCAGGTGGATGATTTCGATGTAGTCTTGTGTTTTCTGAACTGGATATTTTACTTGCGAAGCTTTCATTGCCCCAACACTAGGCAACATCTTCAGCGCATGTTTCAATTTGAAGTGAGCTTATAGATTTCTCCACCAGTTTATTACTCAAATACCCAATTGCAACAGCAACAATCCAATAACACACAAAAGCAGTTGTATACAAACACTATTCAAGAGGGTTAGGACTCATTGAAGCACTCCCACCTTAAGAACAATTAAAGAAAGATATCTCATGGACGCCTTCTAAAAGAATGGATATCCATGAAACTTCATCAAAGACATCTACCCCCAAGCCAACCAACCAAATCAAAGGTGCCCAAGGAAAATACAAAGAAAATCGCCCTACCATATATAAAGGACATCTCAGAAATCACTGCAAGACTCTTCAAACCTTTAGGAATTGATGTTGCACATAAACCAACAAAATCAATTCACTCGGCTGGCTCTGTGTCAACCAAAAGACAGACTCAACAACGAAAGAAGATAAAACCAACATCATCTACAAAATAAGTTGTAACAAGTGAGAAAAACACTAAATCGGTCAAAGTGGACGTCCCCTTCATCTTCATATCCATGAATATAAACTAGCCGTCAAAAGACATGACATCCACTGCCTCATTCATATCGCCTCACCGCATACAAACAGCCACGGACATCAATTCGTCTGGGACAACCAACGTTCAAATATTAGACAGAGGAAGGCACCAAGAATACTAGGGAATTTTTAGAAGGCTGCCGGATATTCCAGTGAATCATCAATCAATAGACACATCGACAAAGACAAAATTTACCATTTGATAAGAGGGAAATCTCAGTACCAATACAAGTAGCCTAGAGGGTGTAAAGCTACACAAAAATAACCAATCACATCCAAGGTCACCAGGAGGGATGACTAATAAACTCGTGGAGAAATCTAACAGCTCACTTCAATTCAAATTGAAGTATGCGCTGAAGGAAGAAGATGTTGCCTAGTGTTGGTTGGGGCAATGAAAGCTTCGCAAATAAACCACCACATCCAGCATCCAGCTAGCTCAGAGAACACAAAACTACATCAAAATGAGGTGGTTTAAGAATTTGACTGCGAATCATTAACAAATCTCTCAATCTAGTTGTGATAAATCACTCATCAAATAATTATTCAAATATTATTAACAAAGATGCAGAATTATTACAATCAACTACCTAACTGCTTGAGTAGTTGAAACCTGTTGTGAATTGACTTGTGTATCATATTTTCGTGATCCAAAATCACTACATGATCGTTTTAAAGGGCTATAAAAGTAGACAAATAAATATGTACATATATGTATATATAAATAAGCAGTGAGAATTCATATTGCGGTGTGTGTGTGCGCGCTACTGACAAGATTCATCAGTAGTATATAAAGAGACGACGTTCATCGCAGCATAAAAGTATCAAATAGCGAAGTGATAGATTTGACGTGTCAAAAAGAAGGCAAATGAACCAACTAGTGTATTGTGGTGAAACATGGGAGATACGGAATATGGAAGACAAAGAAACACACAAGATACGAAGGAAGGACAGAAGTAGAAGGAAGGACAACACGGTAGATCTGTGCAAATGACGATTTTCAGATAAGGTGTACACATAATTCCTCCCAAATATAGAGATATCAAATTCCAAAAATAGACATTCTGTTACCAAAAAATAAAGGATTTTGTATTTCCCAATGAATGAAAAACAAAACGATGTTGTTTTTACTGACGTTTCGCTATTTAATGCCACTGCTAATAGCTGCTTTATCAAAGTATTATTAAACCGAAAGTCTTGATATCATTTCCAGTCTACTAGAATCAGATACAACGCTATCACAAAGATGTCCACTGGACACCAGTGAAATAATTAACATATAGAAAATCAAAACAAATGATTCAGCGAAGAGACTCTTTTCAACGAATTTATCATCAAGCTGTACAATCGTATATATATGGTTTTTAAGAAGTTATATCCGGTGAGGGAATTGAAACATAGGTGTGAATGCAAGAAAAAAATGCATGACCTTTAACTACGATTATAATCACAAACATTTTACTTTTAATTGCACTTCATATTATTATTATTTCATGCATTCACACCTATGTTTCAATTCCCTCACCGGATATAACTTCTTAAAAACCATATATATACGATTGTACAGCTTGATGATAAATTCGTTAGGTATGGCCGAAAACGCATTCCGAAAACACGGACCTCAACAGTCGTCATTCCATATAGACCATCAGAGACATCAGATGATATCAGAAGAGTACTCAATCAGCTCGACATTAGAGTTTTCTTCAAAACATCAGACACACTACAAAACAACCTTGTCCATATAAAAGACCAAATCCCTAAAGATTCTCTATCTAATTGTGCCTATAAAATAAAATGCTTGGAATGTGATGCGATATACATCGGACAAACATCGCCAGAAAGAAATCAAAATCAGAAATGAACACCGTAGAGCCACCTCTGTTCGACCACCGAGAAATCCAGTTAGTGAACTAGGAGAGCTTGAAAAATCATCAGCCATAGCTCGTCTACACGAGTGAATATATAGTGAACTTGGTTTGGACATATATAATTCTGTTACCAAGTCTCTTGTATTCTAACGTTACAATTGGGACCCAACTCCTCAATGACCAGCCCATAAATTCTAATCTTGGTCTGGCAAAGGTCCGAATAAAGCTGTTATACGCAGCTTCAATACTAGCTCATCTCGTCCATACTGGACTGTAACAAAACTTTTGAAGTTATTTATCATATCTCACCCAACCTCTCACATGGTCTACGAGTATGACTTTTACATACAGCAGAGGCAATCGGAGTCCATCTGAACAAGCCAAATCTGTGTGTTCTAAAGAAGTTTGTACAGCCCCTAACTTAACCATGGCCAAATATATAATATATTTAAGAACGTCTTTTCCCTTCCCCTAGTAACACTATCTTTTGACTTTCTTGAACTCCGTAATTAGTTCTCACGCTTCTCTGAAAATTTAGATATGTTGATGACTTTTAAACTCTTAATTTTACCCCACCCCCGACCCCACCTCCTATACCTAAAACTGATTAACTAAAATAACCACTTAATTGATGAAACATGTTGATGTAAAAAAACTACATATTAGTATAGAGTCAATGATGAGGAACTAATAAGAAAAGGAATGCATATTTCTTCGCTCAATCTGTTGTTTTTTTTTGCTAAAATTGTTTAAACAAGGAAAAAACCTCTCTAACTGGTACAACTTACTCCATAGTAGATTTTAAACGATTTGTATCACTGATTTGTACACCATCGTGTCGACGTTTATTTGTTGTATGCGCTAAAGATCGTTCTTTAGATCGAGCCAATTTAAAGTTGTATGTACACACCCAACAAAGAATTTGTCCATCAACCTTTTGACGACTGGCCTTTAGAAATGATAATAATAATTATTATTATAATAAGCGCAAAATACATTGCTAATGATTTGACAAATAACACTAAAGTTTGAGAAAAATTAGTTTTATCTTTATGAATTTCGAAGACGTATCTCATCTAAATTGTGTACAACGTACACGTGTAACACGACATTTCAAACAAGCTGACTCACAGACGTACTCGTCACAGATATGCATATGAGAGAAAAAACAATAAAGCATTAAGGGGTGGAGAAAATACACATGCGTCAAGTTAAAAGACTATACTACTGGAAGGTAAAATAACAATGGAGGTCAATTAAAATAAAAGAGTCCCAAACTAGGCTGACGAAACAGCTGTCCAGTGCTCCCAGGTTTCTCAATGGTTTTCTTACTGATGTCAGCTCATGATGAAATCCTCCAACCAATCAAAGTCCCTACAAAACCAATACTTGAAAATTAATCTGATGCTCACTAGAGACTGCCCCTATTCAGGTAGATAGTTACCTGGGGTTCTGGTGGGAAGTTGTGACCAGTAGGGTACAGCAGGTTGAAGGTGAGGCAGTAACTCTTCGAAGAAGACATTGCGAAGTGGTCGCACTATGTCATGAATTGGAATTAGAATTTACGGGCCATTGGATCAGGTCCCAGTGGCTTAATGATCCTGAGTTCGAACCCTGACGGTGGATGCGTACTAATGAAGAGTCCCAAACTAAGCTGTCGAAACAGCTGGCTGTCCAGTACTCCCAGGTTTTCCGATGGCTCTCTAACTGATGTCAGTTCATGATGAAATCCTCCAACCAATAAAAAATCTTTTAAAAAAACAAGAAAGAGGAATACGCGAGTACATCCACTCTTGGTATCAAAAGAAAATTTACCCGAAGAAAAAGGTTTAGTGTTTTGACAGTAAGACTTGATGTATTAGTAGCATTCTCACACTTTTAGTCTGTTGGTTGATCTCCATTGTAATAAACACCTCGAGGATAAACATTGAGGTATATTTTAGACAGAGACCAGCTAGACAGTCATTACAACATAACACAGTTAGGGTTCATTAAAATTTAGCCTGAAGTCGTATAATAACAAAAAGAACTTATAAACAAGCAATACAAAATTTCAATAATATCCCGATAGCTTCGTTATTCCAAACATGCAAATTTATCGTCACTTCTTGTAATAAGCATAAAGCAAGATAAAAAGTAGCTCAGTTGACAACAATCTACACAATAGGCGTAAGCAGTACTGACTAACTGGTTTCAACATAGAACTTTGCACAGGTGTACAGCAGTTCCAGTTGCCCCTCTCCCTTCATGTACCACACAAAGCAAGAGAAGGCAGTAAACAGAGACTCATCAAAAGAGAAATAATAAACAGAAGTGTGAGTCAGGGAAAAAGAATAGTTTTGTTGGATATGACAAATGACAAAGAGTGAATGCATCTGCGCTGTCATCGACGACGAAGATTTTGAGCCATATCACCAATTATCTCCAGTCGACGTCATTGGCTTTTACTATCCCGAAGACCCCAACCAGTCAGGAAGTCTACATCTCCACACGTGACTGGGTGGCTTAAACTAACTGTTATGAATTTCATTGACTAATGAAGCCATGTTTTAGTTTGACCACTACGTACTAACTCTTTTCTAACCTGATCCTATGTCAGCTAACGTTGCCTTCTGAGGAAGGCGATAGATGGCTAGGCATGCGTAACACATGTGCTATCCATCTCAATCGGTATAAGCAGCAGTGGATAAGAGAAACGGAGTTAAAACTGTGACCGCAACAGACTAACGTTTAAGCCTAAGGTGGTAGTGGTTAGCGAAACTACCTGATTAACTTCCAACTACACTATCGTTTGTAGAAATTCATCAAGCCAAGCCTTTAAACTGTACTCTTAAATAAAGCTTTTTTTCTTTTTCACCGTGTCACGCCTAACTTTATCAGTTTTAGAAATATACTTCTTCACAAAATTGGTAGGATAACAATTTTGTAGCAGGATATTTTTAGGATTTTTAATTTCATCTTCAATACAATCCCCATTTGTTTGTATTTGTTTGTATGTATTTTGTGGTAATCATAGTTTTCTCACACCACTGAATGTAACTCAACCATCTCCCAATGAAACTTATATTCTATTGACTATGAATACGGCAAAGTTCAACAATAGCGTCCCAAGGGATGCGAATGCATGAGTACCCTTCAGTCGACCAATCATAAAAACAAGTGACTTTTGCACAAAAACCGACATACATTTACAAGAAAATGCATGAAAACACATTAAACAGGTTATCTTTTTCTGACATGGCTTAAAAATACGTCCCAGTTATAGTGAGGAGTATCAGTTGCTAAGTTAGACTAGTTTCTGTACCCGTATTCACCAAGGTGACTAAAGATGAGCTGTTTTTGCGAATCGTTTATCTCTATCCTGTTGTGCAGTGTTCTGCAAAAACCCTCGGTTGAATTACTACGGTTCCCAGTAAGAGGATCGACGACTACTTACCAGGAAAATGTGGATAAGAAAAATTAAAATCAATGACATCAACTCTAAATGTACCCCTATGTGTAAATCAACCTAAATCCTGACCCTAACCCTCATCCTAACCGTAAACCTAACCCCAATGCTAATTATAACCCTAATCCTAACCCTAACGAGCTATTAACACACTGTCCACACAGTACTTAAAAACGTAATCTGGGTGAAATTTGCTCCTTAGTTGGTGAATGGCGTTGATATTTCAGCTATGATAATGATAGGTGCCGTTAGCCAACGACTAGCATGCGTTCAAGGTTATTGGAGTGTTGCACTTTGACGGTATTTGAAATTCGCCATAAATACATTAGTATATCACACAGTTGTCTATTGACATTATGTTCTGAATAACTGTACATTTTAAATACATCTAACTGACAATATTAAATAACGGACTATCATCCTATTTTATATATGTACCCCAAACAAAACAGGTTCTGATATAATCTTCACGTGTCTTTACTGGCTATTTGTACTATAATATTCATGGATTTATAACTGTAGAACCTCAGGAAGAAGCTATCGAAAAGAATTATTCGCTCAAAATCATGTTGTGCTTGGCTGGCTGGCTGGATTCAACATAGAACTTCGCACCGAAGTGCAGCAGTTCGAGTTGCCACGTTCCAAAGAGCACACAAAGGTAGACAAGAAAATGAGTGAAGAGAATCAATAGAGTTTTGACAAGTATAAGAGTGAAACAGAATGAGTAATGGTAGAAAGGAATATGAAAGTTTACAGAGACTGAATACATCTGCGTAAGCCATTGACAACGATTTTGAGCCATGTCACCTATTGTCTCCAGCCATTGATTCTTAGAGTCCCGAGGACCCCAACCCGGAAGTCTGCATCTCCCTACCTGACTCAGTTTAACTGTCAGGGATTTCATGGATTGATGCTGTTTTTGCTTGGCCACCACTTACTCTTTTCCAACCTGCACCTACATCAGCTAGTAATGCCCGTCGTGGGAGGCGATGGCTAGGCATGCATGTTGTGCTTATTACATTATGAGGAATTTTGACTTATTAATGTATCTACTGGAGGCTTTTAAAAAGTGCAGTGTGTATACGCCCAGGCGATAGTTATGGGCGTACACAACCATTAGAAATGAAAAAAGTTTCATGTTTATCAAACTATAGAAGAGGGTTAGGTAAGAATTTAGACACATGCAGACATATTCAGTCGTGATACCATATACGACAAAAGAGATAACCGCCATATTGCAGTTGAATGAATCCGCAGAGAAACCGGTAGCGAAATGACGACAAAGAGAGTTTCACAAAAGTGCCCACCTCATTCATTGTACTACTGCCTTTGACTACAAACAGGTCACTTAAAATTAATCAAAGATGAGCGGTCCACCACTACTACATTTTCTCTTACAACCAGAATGGTCAGTTTGACCACAATAAGAGCTAACCATAAGAAAAGATGTTTTTTAAACACATACTTGTAAACTATGTAGAAAAAGTGGGAGGAGCCTTTAATGGACAGTCTGTAAGAACGACAAAAAAGATAATGTCCAAACCACAGTAATTTGCAGAGAAACACATTAATTGACAAAAGACGTGTTGTATGACTTATTTCAAAATGAGACATTTGCATACAGAAACTGAAAACTTTAATTCCTATGAAGCTTATAGATAATTTCAAACTAGAAGGGAGTAAAATCATGGATGTATCTCAGCATGATTCAGAAGTCGGAAATCTACAGCAACTATAGGAAGCCACTGTCTCCGCTTTTCATTCCACTATTACTGTATACAAAGAAGATGAAATTACCACTTACTTCGTCTTTGAAAAATGCGCACATATTTCCACATGACTGACATTGTCTTGGTTCACCAAATCTGTTTCTATAATGTAAACAACGCTGGCAAACTAATGCATTGCCGAATGCTGTCTTTAAGTTGCATATTGAACAAGGTTGAGGTTCACCATATTTACTTTTTAAAGACTGGCACTTTGGACAGATGTCACCGTAGCTGCAGAAACAACATATCATTCTGATTCTGCTAACTTACACATAGTACTTGAAGTCAGACTTGCAGTATTCACATTGCTTGAATGCTGAGTGATGAGGACTACACCCCTAAATAGCAAGCGACTAGATGGCAGAACATGAATTTAAAATACTTTGCAGGCCTGTCCCGACCTGGACATTTCGGACTGTGGGAAGTTCCGAAGACATTTTGTACAGGCAAACAAAGGTTGGTCCATCACCGTAGCAGTCAAAATGGTAAGTACCGCCACTACATTTCAATTCCAAATATCCTTTTGAGAGGGAAGCTCATGCAATAAGTGCAAGAGTAGATCATTGTGTGACCCCTGGATTCGTTAAGCAATTCAGCCTAAGACAAAGACACACTAAAGTCTCTGATACAGTCAGGTGAATTGGATAGGCTAAAAGATTGACAGCCTACATTGTAATCTACCATAGGTAAGTAACTTACCAGGCTCCATTTTAACCAAAAGTCTGGATAATATCTCACTTCTCACTGAAACAGAAGCTAATCGTGAGCTCCATCAATGGCATTAATCAACACCTATTATATAACTAGATGAAATAGCTTGACCGAATTATTTCGACAGCCTATTCATTACAAAGTGTGTGCCCAATGTAACCGAAGACTAACCATCTTTCAGGGTATACGTCGAATAATAGCTCTTCCAAAAGTTCCGATATGCAATCCAATCAAAACAACCCTTGCTTTCTCCAGAGTCATACCAACTAAGTCATTACTAATGCGCAGAAATCCATGGGATGAAAACTGTGAAAATCAAAAAAGAGAGGAAATCGGACGCTAAGGAATATGTTCATGGGTTTTTTCATTCCAAGAAGCTTTGTCCGCATTAACAAGCCTAATCCGTCGAACTACTGATATTTCAACACGCCGAATATTCGGTCGTGGATGGGTGTATGCATATGTCAAAACGTAGTTTTCAGTCCCACACTAGTCATTCATGCTGGCACCATTCCCAGACACTGGATGATATTCGAGGTCACTCACGTCCTTTTTCTTTTGCATCTGTTTTCATTAATCACTGGATGCCAATGAGTTACGATAGCACCTATGGTATGCCCTGTGTCGTTGAGACCCTACGTGAAGCTCTCCCTAGAACCCACTTCCTTAAGAGTGCTTCTGCTATCAACCTTCCTTTCAGGGCTGAATCTATGGTCTCCAGTCAAGAACATTTGTTTTCACTTGATGACTTTAGACTCGATCTCGTTTAGGTCTATTACGTTAACTGACCAGTTGTTAATTTAAAGACGCCGAACATAAGCAAAACAGTTACGCGGAACAACTTAGGATATTTTACCTGACAATTCGCGAAGAATGGCGACGCTGTCATTCATCAACCTATTTTACTGTCCGCCTTTCCTACTGAAGTTCCAATTCCAATAAAAAGTTTTGCTGCTAAGTGCTACTTGAATTTGGTTTCTCTGCCGACGAACAAGTGAAGATTCTATGGACTTCAGCTTTTAAAAAAGGAGACACCTGGAGCTTCTTTTGGGAGTACAAAGCCGCTGTTGAGTTGGTGGGTGTCCAGGATCTGATGATGGAGGTGACTGTGCTGGGAGTTCTTCAGCTAAGGTGGGCGGAAGCGTTGTACGGCAGCATGGAGCGAGCAGGGGACCTGGAAGTTATTGGTAGAATGATTGGCAGCAGAGTTCAACATCTAGACAGACAGCATGCAATACAGCAATTCCATACCACAAGGCTGGCACTAGACGGACACCCGCTGCCATAGACGATGGAGCCGGCAAATCTGCTTCGTTATGCACTTTCCACACTTGATGAGGAGTCCTAGAGGCATTTGTTGGTTTCCCAGTTAATCAAGAGTGTTCCTGGTCACATTTCTCAACAACTATAACTGAATAACGCCACAAGACTCACTGATATTGGTCAGCCGGAGAAAGTGAACAGACAGCTTTTGAGCACAACCATAGCTGCAATCGAGTCACCGAAAATGAGCCAGTGAGAGCAACAGACCACAGATTTGCTTCGAGAAGTAGTGGCACTATGAATGAGCGTTAGAAGAGATCAGTGCGTCTCATTTAGCAAACCAAAAAACTGGAGGAAATGCTACCAAGAACGATGACAACATGAAAAATTTAGGAGGTATGACGTGTGTTCTTTCAGTTCCATTAGACTAGAAACAGTAGGGGTCATCAAGATAGGAGAAATGCACTCTAAATTGCAATTAAATGGCTAAGAAGTCGTACTTATAACGGACAGGGCCAGAGGTCTCCTTAAAATGTTCGAACCAGTGTCAGAGCATTAGAATATACCCACTGAAAGTTCAAACAGTAGGTAGACAGGTACTAGAGATCGTAGGCACGTCAAACTGCGTCGTCCTCACTAAGCATCGTGAAGTAACCTTTCCATTCGCTGCTGTGATATAATTACAGCCATTAATACTTGGAGTTGAAGTAAGTACGGTTATTAACATTGGGAAAGGGCTGTGATTAGAAAATACTGACCTATGAGAACGTATGAGAAGGGTGAGATAGCAGGGGTGGAGGTGCTGAAAGTGAGCAATATAATAATGCTAGCTAGCTTATGCGATCATTTATACACTGGAGGTGGAAAAATGTGGGAGATCGAGGAAGAAGGATTCAGTGTCCCAGATCCCGGAAAAGGTGCCAGTTCAAAAAGGAGTGTCGGATGATCGGCAGCAGCCTAGCTTTTCTCCTCATGAGAACTTTATTATTCCTCTTGTGCTTCCATTATAACTGTTTTGTCCTCCATTTGTGTTCTACTCCTCATTCATGGTTTGCTGTAGTGTGCTTGATATCTTATTGTCTGTGTTGCTCACTGCATACAACAAGGGCGCTGGTGAGCATGGTAGTGTGCTTGTATATCCCTATACTCTCTTCATACCATCATTGATAAATACACTTTTGAACACCACTAGCGGAGGGGTTAAAAGCAGTCTGGTCAGAATGTTAGGTGGGCAAGGCTAAAGCGTCACTGGGTACTGTGGCTAAAGCTCATGTATAACAAGATAGATGGCTACACAACATCCGTGAACGTTATTTCTATTCGAAGCAAATCAGGAAACGACCTCAAAGACGTTCAAGCAGGGCGACTAAATGGTTTTCTAGAGACTCCTACGGTTATTGGGATAACGCGAGGCATCGAATCCCGCTGACAGACCGGAAAATGACACGTCACTGGGAACGAGAAGTTAGGTGAAAAGCTAAAGAGATTACAAAGGATGATTTTTTTGTAGAAGCTGACAGCCTATAGTGATCTGGAGTTCTTTTGGTGAGAAAAGTCAGTGGTATGTAGAGATTTTGTGTTGATTTCCAACAGCTGAATAGCATAACAAAGCTAAGACTTTGTGTCATTCTAACTACAAAGGAAACCCTCTGTCACTCACAAAACGCAAATCTGTCCACAGTTCAAGAACTCTGACTAGGATATTAGCAGATACCGATAAAACATGTGACAGGGATGTGGTGGCAAGACATGATAGAGGAACCCGAATAAGAAGTGGTAAGTTGGTCGTCATTGCGAGGGTGACATGGAAGAGGTGATTCGAAGAGTAGATGAAAGCATGTGAGCAGGCGTGTAGCCAGATGAAAACGTTGACAGAGAACCGAAGACAATGGAGACCTGTGGCTGAAGCCGTATGTTCTTCTAGGAACTAAAGGAAGCAATAATAATACATAAAGAGATGCTCATCGGCACAAAAACATCAAATAGCAGGGAGATAGATTTGATGTTGGAGAAATCAAATGATGCAGCGCTGAAGAGACACGTGAGTGACGTGAAAGGAACACGAAGAGACAAGATATGAAGGCCAGAATTAGCTTAACACTCAAGATCAGTTGTACAAATGTCGATTTTCAGATGTGTACATGATTTGTCTATATAGAAACAAAAGATTGCAAATAAACATTCCTCTACCAAGTCTTTCTCTTCTGCTGTTAAAATTGCTGCCGCTGCCTCTAGACAATGGGGATTGTATGGCCGGTTGCTCTCGAGGAAGGAGACTTCAGGAGCTTCTAGCGTGACTTTAGGGCTGTTGCTGAGGTGGTGGATGTCAGTGATCCAACGGCGAAGCTGTTCGTGCTGTGGACGCTGCTAATAGGTCTAGTAAAGGCGGTGTACAATATGTGGAACAGCTAGGTGAGGAGGAAATCTGAAGGGTATTTGTCGGACGACTGGTGGCAGAGTTCGGCAGCCAGACGGACAGGCAGCTTGCGGTGCGGCAGTTCCGTACCGCGAAACTGGGACTGGACGGAGACCCATTAGTGTTGGCGGTGAATGTGACGGATCTGCTACGTCCCCAGTTTGGATGAAGAGTCAGAGTCACAGCTATTGGCTTCCTAGTTCACCACGTGTCCCATACAACATTTCTCAGCGACTACAACTTCTCAACGCCGCACAACCCATGTACGTCGTGCGCTGGCGAAGTGACCAGACAGCTGCTGAGTGCAACAGTAGCCGCTATAAAACGAATAGGAACAGAATGCTGCGGATTTACAGCAGGAAGTAGTGGCACCACGAAAGAAACAAGGGAGTGTGAGTGTGGCAAACAACAACACTGGAGGATGCACTGCCCAGAAAGTAGGGGGAGAAAACCTTCCGACGGGACAGCGTGTGTTCTTTCTCTTTCTTCAGTAACTTTCCCATCCGTTGTTGTGACCGAGTTACAACGAATAATACTTGGGGCTGATTTTCTGCGAGGTTGGCACGGTAATTAACACGAAGGAGAAGGTAGTGGTTATGAAGTACGGACCTATTAGCTTGACTGAGACAAACGAGATGACAGGTGTTAAGGCGTGAAAGTGCGGAATATGACAGTGTTAATTAAAGAATACGGCCATCTGTTCACCAGAGATGGGTACCCCTGCGATTGTTGTAATAAGGTGAGGCATTAAATCCCACTGAACAGTCGGAAAACCGCACCATTAACAACGTGAAGAGTCGCACGTCATTTCGAATGCCAAGTCGAGAGGCAAATGAAGGTGTTACAGAGTGATATTATCGAAAATGCCGGCATTCCACACAAGAGTGAAGAGGGCGAATGGGAAGTACAGCTAAACAGCTTGACAGAGCTGACACCTTGTGCCATGCCAACTGTGGTAGAGACCTTGGATCGTCTACAAAGCGCAAATTCTTCTACAGTGTTCGATCTGCTGTCAGGATAATAACAAATACTGATGGAATAGTGCAACGGAGATAAGATGGCGTTAATCAAGGGTCAGAGACGGTATCAGCTTGAATGCATACCTTTTTGGACAGCATGTGCGCCGTTTACATCCAGACGACTGATGACGTTGTTACTTAGATACCTGGAGAATGTGGAGATGTACGGTGGTGATCTCGCCATCTACAGTCAGAACGAAAGCGACCGTGTGGACCATGTTTAAGCCGTGTTGAAACGCATTGAAGAGTTCAAACTACGCATCAACAAAACAAAATCTCAGACAGACAAAAAGAACGTTACTCTGTTGGGACATAAAGTAAGAAACCGTGAGATAAAATCCTCTACCTGAGAAAATCTTTACGACAAAGACCACTGCGCACCTAAATTTCAGGAAGGAGCTAAGGCAGATTCTGGTGACAGCAGCGTTTTATGTTCGGATGCTAGAGAACTTTAGCGAGATAGCAGCCCCCAGTGCACCGGCTATTAGGTGGCTCAAAGTTTCTTTCGTCGAAAGATTTACAGAAGATATTCGACAGCACTGGACAGCTTTTAGACCAGAAAATGACGCTAAAACTATCTGTACCCGGAAAACAGTTCACAGTGTGCACAGATGCGAGTAATCACAACACAGGCGCAGTACTTAGAGTGAAATAGTTGTCGAATATTCCACTGGTGTTCTAACATACACAGAGCAGAAGCATTCGACGATAAAGAAAGAATTTTTAGCAATAGTATGGGAAATAGACAGATGGAGACCTCATTTACTCGGTCAACGGTTCAAAATCGAGACTGATCACAAGCTGATTACGGCGAGAGATCCACGTGAGAAACTGTCGTGGTGGGTGTAGCGCCTGCAGGGGTATGAATTCACTATTTCACATGTCTCTGCAGAAAAAATTATGTGGCAAACGTTTTTATCTAGACAGGAGGACGGAGCTGAGTTACCGCAGAATACTTACGGAGTACATGCATTACAACAAGATCTATGAATACTTACCTTCAGTCAGAAATCAGACCCTGTACTGAGCACAGTTATACAGGAGGGAGGGTGGCGCATGCTGATCAGCAGATATGGTAGTTGTCTCAAATGTGAATCGCTCCGATCTGTGGGAGAGCGACATGCATTTTCTGACAGCTCGAGAATCAAACATGAGTTCAGGTCCTCAACTGTTAAAAAATTAACTTAAAGAATGAAAAAACAATAATGATTGCACATGTCTAAATTAAAAAAAATACTACTTTCGCCCCTGAAATCTACGAGCCTGCTCAGCTTCTTGTCAAGATGCAACCCGTAGGCCATACACAAATTCGCCAGACATCTTACAGGTCAGCATATCTAAAAGATTCTAATCTTTCAAGCCACTTCTCTCTGAAATGTCACTTATATACTTCATGAAAATCCTTTTATCTACTTTTAATTACACTCCGTTTTTTCTCAACTCCCTACGCCTTCAATAAAGCTGAAATATACTCTCTTCATTCACACTGTCCACTCGCATAAAGTTTGGTCGCTCTGATGGAGAAAAAAACAAAATAACAATACCCATGTTTGACAATAACTATATTTTCAGCGAAAACGTCATAGATTTTCCATGGTAAGACCAATATGTTGAGCACTGAACATTGCAAATTTATGCTATCATTTCAAGTACTCTTTAACTTCTTCTTGTAATTATCATGTAAATGTACTTCCAATGGTTTGTTATCTATAATTGTATTTGATTCCATTTGCAGCTGCCCAGGACGTTCCTCTCTTCCTGAAATAGTGTTCAACCACGTGGCGGCATAGCACTCACTGAAATATATAATAATAATTTATATTTCGTATAAAACGGGTAAGCTTAACTGAGATGCATGCCACTTTTGCAGGCACGATCAGTTATGTTATAAATTACAACACTGAAGCATCATAAATCGATACTTTCTCAGAAGTTTAAATTGTTCGGTTATTGTACAAGCAATTAGAACAGGTTCTTATAAACGTTAAAATGTAAACCATTTACTAAGGTCACCATCAAAGGTGAGCGACAACCCAAACTTCGTTCTGTTTCCTGCTGATAGTTATGGTCAATCAGTGAACAGCGTGTATTTGGGTGAGTGCTACGCCACCACGTGATTGAAAGCTAGTTCAGGAAGAGAAGAACGTCATGGGAAGGTGCATAGTGGTATCAAATGTATTTATGGATAATACATTATTGAAAGTGCACTTACAAGAAGGAGGTGGAGACCCCTTGGAATGATAGTATACATTTGCAATGTTTGATGCTAACCGCATTGGTTTAAGCATGGAAAACTATGACGTTTTCTTTGAAAATATAGCTTTGTTCAAACATTGGTGTTGTTGTGTTTTTAATCACTGCAACTAGACTTTTGGCAAGCAACAAATATGAATAAAGAGTAAGTTTTAGCTTTAATAAAGGCCTAGGTAGTTAAGATAAAGTAGAGTATAATACTGCGTAAATAAAAAGATTATCGTGAGGTAGATAAGTGGTGTTTCGTTGAGAAGTGAGGTTTTGGGGAATAAATGAAGTTACAGAATTGCGTTGCTTTGAGCCCATCCCAGTCATACAGTATACTGTACATTAGTAGCTGTCATGAAAAGCGCTTCCCACTAGGTTCCCAGATACATCGATACCTGAGGACATTCTTAGCAGTATCACCTTTATACATGCAGATATGTATATAAGTATTTGTTACAAACGACTAGGAAATTAAGTTTCCCTTAAAAATCTATAAAATATAGAAGTAGTTAGTATTACGGCAACTAAGTTATAGTCCATTTAGCAGAGTTAAATGGGTAGTGGAATAGTTAGTGATCACATTGTGTGGAATGATCCTGAAGAAAAGAGCTGGGTAGCAGAACCAGTTATGCTAAATTTTCACGACCGATTTTCGTATGGTATGCGTCAGACATTGCAAAGTAACTCTTCAACTTAAGCTGTGTTGTTTATTGGTTGGCCATAACTATAGCCAGGAAATGGAACTAAGTTGGGGTTGTCGCTCAACTTTGATGGTGACCTTAGTGAAGGGCTTACAACCTAACATTTATAAGAATCTGTTCTGATTCCTTGTACCATAATTCAACAATTTGAACTTTTGAAAAAGTGCTAATCCATGCCAATTGACAATCGTAGTTAGTAATATAATTGATCGTGCCTGCAAAAGTGGCATGCATTTCAATTAAGCTTACCCGTTTATGAGAAATATATACATATTATTACTAATGGAATGGAAGTGAACCAACCTGTGGCGAGTAAGGATTTGACCACGCTACGCAGAAAGAAAGATCGATTACGAGTGAAGCTCTACGTAACTCTAACCTAGCGAGAGAACGATGAAAGTTGGTTGGCGATAATACTTCAGTCTCTACGGCGTTAGGTGATACAACAAAGTCACCCGCTGGCCCATAGAGGAGTAGCCAGACCAACCAACCTCTTGAGACAAAGCGTGTACTGGGGCAGGAATGAGAGACGTCGCGAAATATGTACTTGGATGTCGGCAGTTGATGAAAGGGGATTGGTGCATACGACCCCCTCTGCAGTCGATTCCAGTAGTTGACTTGTGGTCCTTAGGTATGATGGGTCCGTTTCTACAGACATCTAGTGGCAATCAGTGCTTCTCCGTGATGACGGAACACTGTACACGATGGGTAGGCACAGTCGCGACCCCTGACCAGTGTGCGAGAATCTAACTGAAGCAGTGGTTCCACACATCGCTTCAGGCCACGGTTTACCAAAGGCGATATTACCAGATCAGAGCCTTTGTTTTGAAAGTGAAGAATTCCTTTTCTATTTGCAACACCTGGGAATTAAGAAGATATGAACAACACGTATCATCCAAAAACGAATGGTCTGACAGAGAAAAATAATCACCGCTGAAGCAGTAGCTGGTCTTAAAGGGAGGTAACCTTGAAACAGGGTTTCCGTTGATTCCACTAGCACATCATGAGTTCACCCAGGAAACAACAGATAAACCAACTTTTCAGTTGATGTATGGGAGGAAACCAGCAAAACCAATACGCAGCACAACCTGGCCCCTCCACAAGGAGTGGAATACGAGTGGCTGCGAACGGAATAGAAAGAAGACATCGGGCAAACAGAATGAAACCGTCACTGGGCGAGTTTACATGGCCTTATTTAGTGCCCAGAACTAAAAATGCTAGTATAATATATGGTATTACAAAAAAACATAAACCAGATTACACCATTCCACCAATAATTGACTTAGGAAATACCCGTACTTATGATGTAAGAACAAAAATTGGGCACTGTAGTGGGATGTAATTACATTATGGATAAAAATTTATTTTGATAAGGTCACACAGTGTCATACAGTGATATTTACTGATATTTACATGAGTATTTACGTAAGTATACGTGTAAATAAGGGAAGCAATAAAGTTATGTGAATACCTTGATATGACTGTGAGCAACATATTGTGCTTGAAACATCATCAGTAAATATCACTGCATGACACTGTGAGATACATCTAATAAACAAACTAATATGGAATTACTGTGTGACTATCAAAATAAAATTTTATCCATAATGGAATTACACCCCACTACAGTGCCCAATTTTTATTCTTATATCATAAGTAGGGGGTATTTATGAAGTCAACTATTGGTGGAATGGGGTAATCTGGTTCATGTTAGCATATACACAGCCGATTAATCGCCTTACTCGATATTGTGAAAAGGTTCATTTAGACGCTACCGATCCGTGAAACCGTTCGGCATTAGGACGGCTGATATTAGGTAGTTGGAGGCAGCGGCAGGAAGCCCCATCCAACCTAGGGTTCGTGCTAGTTGGCACTCGTCAGCAAGGCGTATCTGCAACCTTAAAGGAACTCATGTCCCTTCCGAGATTCGAACTCGCGTCACCCGGTGCTGCAGTCATAGACGTTACCACTGAGCTCTTCGGGCTGCTTTAATCATCTCATTGGGGTTGCTTACCCCTGGGCTGGACATTTGCATTGATTCCCGAGGTTGAGCTTGGATAACTGCAAGGAACTGTAAACGTTGGTCAGCAGCCCCATTTTCATTGAAGTCAGTCTAGGCTATCTGAAACCATGCTTTCACACTGTCTGGCCAAAACAGCAGGAGATGAATAGTGTTGCTAGTTGATCGGATAAGAGTGAGTTAAGCCAAATCGTCACTCATGGAGAAATGTATTTTTCAAAAATATTGAATGTAATATAAGAACAAATAGGAAATGGAAGGAACTCACCAGATTTACCTGCCTGCTTACCAAAAATGAAGTTCGTGATGGAACTCACCACTTTAGAGGCTGAAGGCACTGACGTTCACGGATAGTACGATGTATACTGACGCAAGATCTAATGCCCACAACTTCCCTAGTATTCGTTCCATGTAGACCAAGGACAAAGCAAAACGCCAAAGTGATCGTTTAAATTACGAAGTATATTTCAGGACCAAATCGTAGTGTGGGGTTGGCTGCTTAATTAGCCAGGGGTCGTGCACAAACGAACGAAGGTAACACGATGGCGTGCCAGATGGCGTGGGTGCTTGACCGTGAGCCTCCAGCTAAACAAGCCGACTTTAACAGTGACAGTCAGCATCCTATGTTCAGTGATGAGTGCTGTGACTAATAATTCTGAAAAATTACATGCCTCTAACAAACTTGTTTGGTTAAGTTAATTGATGTCAGTGACACCACTTCTTCTGAGATCCAGTTGCAGGAGTTTATGTCCCGTTTTTAGGGCCAGTGGTTCCTAGCAGTATAGTTTCTCCTTGGCTACTGATCTCTCCTGCTATATCCTGTAAGTTGTTTCACGTGGTGGGGAAGATAAGAGAGGATAGATCAGGTCGGTATTCAGTACTTAAGATTTTAAACATTTAAATTGGGTCTCCTCTCTACCTGCGGCATTACAGGGAGGAGAGATTTAAACTGCTTCGTCTTTCCCCATGTAATAAGTTAGTCATGCCAGAAATGACATGTGTTGCCTTCCTTTGTACCCTTTCTAGAATACGTGAATCCGCTCTAAGACAATGACTGGCTGCCAGTATAAATTTTTCCACTCTTGACCTCAACAGAGATGCCCTTAAAGAGGTGAACACGTCTCTGGTGATTCCAGTAAACACTTTGCGAATTGCCCATAAGAGTCTGTAACCACATGCTGCCATCGCGTGGCAGTGCGCTGAAGTTTTTCAGGTCATACCCTACTATGACACATGGATCTGCATGTGTCTGAAATGATGTGAGTTTTATTCACTCTATTTGGTAGAAGCTGATGCTTGTATGTGCAATGCACACGGTTGCACGTCTTACTACGTTGATCCGGAGCACCCAGTCTCTGGACCACTCTTACGATTTTTGGGATCTCCTTGCAACGTGAGCGTATCACAGTCGCCCCTCAACTCTTTCCAGATTTTTAAGTCACCTGCGTACAGGACCATTGGGGAATCCATGATAACTCACTGATGTATGAAATAAGTCCGAATACCATTCTTTGTGGTGCTCCACTACATGCTAGTGTCCAGGAGGATAGTTTTGAGTTGATCCTGATCCTCTCTCTTCTACCTATCTGGAACTCCCCAATCCAGTTCAGTAAGCTGCATATGATATAAGGACTTTCCGACTTCATTAGCAGTCTTTTATGAGGTACTTTGTAGAATACTTTACTGAAGCCTATGAAGACGACAGGACGAGTCTTCTGTAATCGTTTTAATTGACACAGCTTTCTCTTGCATTGGGAAGGCTTGGAAGGCATGAGAGGTTTTCCCGGAAGCCGTGCTGTGCTTTGGGCGACAAGTTTTTGTTTCTCAGATATGTCGCGATAGCCTTCTTTATTATTCTTTCAAGTATCTTGATGAAGGTGCTGGTGAGACTACCAAGTCTGTAGTTTGAAGGGCATCGTTTTTATCCTCCTTTGTGAATGAGAATTACTATGGCGTTTTTCCATTCGCGATGCAGTACTTCATTTAGGAGAGAAAGCTTGAAGATCGAAGTCAGTGGGCCGGCTATGTGAGTTGACCTCTCCTTGAGAGGCTTTGGATGAAGATTATCAGGACTCACTGATTTCCCTACATCTAGTTTCTTTAGGCAGTTGAACACGTTATCCTGGCCGACGTATATGGAGTCTATCGTGTATTCCTCCGATGTGGCCATAGCCGGCGCTATGGGGAGTGACGATTCCTGTGTGAATGCTTTGGAGAAGTAGTCTGCATTACTTGTGACTTTTCTTGATCCTTATTGATTGTGTCGTTAACAGTAGTCAGGTTGTGAACCTCACTGGATATCTTATTCCTGAATTTCATGCACAAGGAAGCCTTCTTAGGTAATGGAATTGTATTTTGTGCCACATGTGTTTCGAACTTAATCCTCGATTGGCGGATAAGTCTGTGACCTCAGAGCTCCTAAGCGTGATAAATGGTCTACAGCATTTATGTTTACGCCTCAGTAATTTACTAATCTTCAGGTTCCTCCATGGGGGGGCAATGTTTTCAACCCCTTAGGATAGACCTTGGAATGAAAGGTTAGGTTACCTAAGCTTAGAGCTGCTTAAACTAGTCCCTTGCAGCCACTGCGTGAGACTCTGGGTTAATGTGCCAATTCAGCGATCTGGCAGCTAAGACGATGGCTTCGTAAAGATTTGAACTAAGGCCAGTGATATACGAGATTCCAACAGTTTAAATACAAAGGAGTTGTCTGAAGATGGCATTTTAGGGCTAAACGAACCAACCGTTGGGGCGTTGAGGTCGCTGGCTAAATGAATCTGAGATATGGGTGTCCATGAGCCTAGCTTTTCTATAAGGAAGCCGTCAGCATTGCAGTCGGGACTGCATTATATAGCAATGAAATCAGTATATTGGCCTATGCATTTAAGTCTGAGGTGTAGAATTTCAAATACTCCATTTTCGTGTACGAGAGCTTCAATTCTACACACGGCTAGGCACTTCTTAAAATAGACGACTACTCCACTCTCTTTTGCGGTTTAGTCGGTCCCCCCTATGCACAATGAAGTCTGGCAGCTTTACCCTATCATCAGTTACATCGGATGTGAGCCATGTCTCCTTAATGATAATTATATCCAGGTTCTCCTAGTCTATCATATCACGCAGCTTAGTCCATTTGCTCAGCAGGCTTCGGGCATTTGTGTGGCATACTGTTATCTCAGTTTGATGCCCCGCGCTCCATCTGCAGAGGTTCGGGGATCATCAAACTTCGAACTTGACAACTATAAAGCCCTTAGTCTTAAGGCTTTTCTCACCGTTTCGGAGCCATTAACTTAATTCTAGACCTTCAGACTGTCTTTTGATGCAGTCTGCTAGGCAGAATTCGGCATGGATGTACATGCCTGATCCTTGAAATGTTTAAAAGTTGCTTAGTATGGCATCCCTCTCTGTTTTTGAGTTTAGTTCGACTTTGATTAGACGCACTGGCTGATTTACTTTGGAGTCAACTTTTTGGACGATTCTATACAATCTGTGTTTAGTTAAACCTGATACAGTTGGTGGCATAAGCTTATCTAAGAGAGGCTCGACTAGGTCAGACTCGTGTTCAGATCTGACTCTGGAATCCGGATTCAGTGATTCTTCCACCTTGTGGAGAATGATCTGCCTGTCGGAGAGATCAGGTTTGTTTGCGGTGACTTTCTTGCTCACCAATGCAAGTGTCTTTCCATCCTTTGTGGACAATGTGGCCTTTATGGCATCTTTACCTCGCTTTTTGCCAAAGACTGCATTACGCCACTTTTTATCGTCCTCTTAGCCATCTGTCATCGGTTGTGTCTTCCCCTTATCCATTTGCGTGGACGAGACTTGATCTGCACGTTTGTAGGGGACTTTCGCTGTGGATCTTTGACCCCCGGTAAGCCTTTTCCTCAAGCCACCAATAGGCGACTTGTGGTTGGATTTTTCTGTCACCTTTCACTACTGCAGTTAAGGGCTTACTGGTTATCATGGGGCAGCGTGGGTATCCGGGTTATGCTGGATGTTTTGCTGTTCTGAGGGGCGCTTAGTCCCTCGTAGTAACGTGCAGATAGTGCGCATTTTTATGTCAGTGACGCTAACTGAGTCGCTGTTGTCTAAGAGGTGTAGAGGACTTATGTTAGAGTTCACTAGTATTACAAAATATGAGAAATAAAATTCAAGTCAATGGAATGTTAAGTAACAGTATATTACCCAAAATGCAACGACACGTTATATCAACGAAAGGGTTACTTGGAAATAAAGTTTAAGTCCTCTGCTACAAATTATTTATATAACCCACGGAGACGTTAATTGTTTGGACGGAGTAGGTTGTAGCTGCTGTGTCCCGGGTGTAGAATTGTCTTCGGTTGAGCGTGGTGGACTTCTACAATAAATCCGAAAGATACAACACGGTGAGAGCTGAGCTAGTAAGCCGAAGAAACCAAGGAGAAGACGAAGTCTTCAACAGCAGGATGTATTTTCCAATCGTACACGGAAGCCAAGTGTATTTCAACAGGAAGCGTTTTAAACAAAAATTATGTACAATATGTCTAATTTCTACAAATAACCAAAAAGTGTACAATCACATTGTTACGCACTCCACAGGGCTCTCCTCTAGAGGTCCGGAGAGACCATAGGAAAATGTTGAGTAAATCTGTGAAGTAAATAATAATAGTAATAACAATTTTTGGATACAAATAGGGATATATTACAACATGCATAAACGCAAGAAGTTATGTGAGTCATGTAAAGTCTGAAAGCATCTTCAATTAGTTCAGCAATAAAAAAAATTAAAACAGAAAGTCATGTCTTTAAAATTTGCACTAACCATGAGCATAGATTTTTAATGTATAACGAAAAAAATATGTAAATACACAGTAACTAAGGAGGGGAAAAGAAATATTAAAAAATATGGATTAAAGATCAATAGTTTCTGAAAAGGGCAATGCCTGTTTTATAGGTGAGGTACACATAATTAAATAATAGTGGTAGTAACATCAAAGTTTACAACGAAATACTAACGGTCATGATAATAATGTCTAAACGAAAAAGAAAATAATTTTTAATATTTTTTATTAGTCCTCAAAATGAACGTAGCGAGCCGGTTTACTGATTTGCCGACCACTACGTGTTTGATATGGAGGGATGATAAGACTTGGTGCCGGTGGAGTGGAATGTGATGTTTGATTATTTGATTGTGCAGTTGCCGATGTAGCTTCACAATCGTTGTCTGTGTATGCGGGTTTGATGCGATCGATGGAAACAGTCTCTCGTTTTCCATTCTTGTTCACCGTAAAGTGTTTTTCTGAACGTTTAATAACTTGAAATGGTCCTTCGTATGGGGGTTGTAATCCTTTTCTGATGGCGTCGACTCGAACAAACACGAATTTGCAAGTTTGTAGATGTTTGTTGATCTGATCTCGTCGGGGAGATTGTCGAGGTGCTGTTGGTTGAAGCTGAAGCATTTGTCCAGTTAATCGGTTGGTGAAGTCGGTAATGTTCACGTCTGTGGAATCGGCTGAGGGGACTAGCTTTCCAGGCAAGGTTAGGTTGGTGCCATAAACAAGTTGAGCCGGTGTACATCCTAAATCTTCTTTGAAAGTAGATCGGATACCAAGTAAAATTAAAGGTAAGTATTCACTCCACTTAGATGTATCATTTTGCGCCATCAGGGAGCTTTTCAGTTGTCTGTGGAATCTTTCCACTAGACCATTCGCTGCCGGATGATAGGCTGTCGTGGAGATATGTTTCACTCCCAGGAGTCTCGTCAATTCGCGGAAGAGTGTCGATTGGAATTGAGGACCGCGGTCGGATGTAATAGTAGTTGGTACACCGTAGTTTGACACCCAACGGTCGAGAAAAACCAAAGCAACGTTTTCAGCAGATGTCTTTTAAGGGGCATGCAATAGCCCAACGAGTAAATCTATCAATCACTGTCAGGATATGTGTATATCCTCTTGATGTTGGCAATGGTCCCACGATATCTATATGGCTTCGGGGTCGTAATAGTGTGACGGTGTACTTTGGAGCATTGGCATTGGAGACATTCGCGTGCCCATCTCCGAATGTCAGAGTTCATTTTAGGCCACACGAAGCGTTCACTGATGAGTCTGACTGTGGCGCGTACTCAAGGGTGAGAAAGAGAATGTAAATGGTCGAACAATGCTTTTCGGCAACTGAGAGGGACAAATGGACGGTTGGTGCCAGTAGATACATCGCAGACTATGGTTGCATCTGATAAGGGGATAGGCACCTCTTTGAGCTGTAAGGAAGAGTTTCTGCAGCAGGTTTGGAGTTCAACGTCATCTCTCTGTAATTGAGCCATGGGATCCAGACTGATGTCTACCGCGGTTTGAAGTTGGTTTATTTCACTTCTATGGTCGGCCTGCAAAATTGGGCTACCGATATCACATGCTGAAAATTCCATACTTGTACCAAAAATACGGTGTGGAATCAAGCTATAATAAATAAATAAATAAATAAATAAAGGGAATCGGCTGCCACGTTCGCATCCCCTTTGATATACTGGATGTCGGTTGAAAATTGGGAGATATAATCCAACTGTCTGGCTTCTCTAGGGGAGTGTTTATCGAGTGAAGTAGTGAAAGCATGACACAGAGGCTTGTGGTCAGCAAAAATAGTGAAGTGCCGGCCCTGTAGTAAGTAACTGAAATGCTTCACTGCAAGATATATGGCCAACAATTCTCTCCCAAAAGTGCTATAACGTGTCTGAGCCGGTTCCAGCTTCTTAGAAAAGAATGCGAGTGGGGTGACTTCACCTTTCATCTTTTGTTGTAATACTGCCCCTACAGCTACTTGGGAGGCATCTGTGCACAAAATAAGCGATGCTTCGGGGTTGATATGAGATAGCATAGTGACTTTGGACAAGGCGTCTTTTGCGTTGCAAAAAGATTCATGGGCTTCAGCTGACCACTGAAACTTTTTAGGATCATTTTTAAGGAGGTCGGTTAACGGCTGGACGATGGAGGCACACGAAGGAATGAAACGCCGATAGAAATTAGACATCCCCCAAAAACGTCTGACCTTCTTAAGTGAATCTGGTACGGGGAAGTTTTTGATGGACTCTACCTTTTCCTCCGTAGGCGTAATACCATTCGCAGTTATGTGGTGTCCCAGAAACTGTATAGAGGGGACACCGAATATGCACTTTTTGGGGTTAATGACTACTCCATATTGCTTAAATCGTTGAAATAAGATGGTGAGGTGATCAGTATGTTCTTCGGGTGACGAGCTGGCAATTAAAACGTCATCGATATATACAAATACAAAGTCCAAACCTTGTGTGACCTGATCCATGAACCGTTGGAAGGATTGTGCTGCGTTCTTTAGGCCAAATGGCATTCGGAGAAATTCGAACAGGCCGAAAGGTGTTATGATGGCCGTTTTTTCGATATCTTCTTGGGCAACTGGTATTTGGTGATAGGCCCTGACCAGGTCTACCTTAGAAAATATGGTTTTTCCGTGTAGTGTCAGGGAGAAATCATGAAGATGAGGAATAGGATAACGGTCGGGAACGGTGGCACTGTTTAAGTGTCGGTAATCCCCGCACGGCCTCCAATCATGATCAGCCTTAGGCACCATGTGTAAGGGCGAAGACCAAGGGCTGTTGGAGGGTCTGATGATGCCGAGCTGCATCATGTGTTCAAACTCTGCCTTGGCTGCTGCTAATTTTTCCGGGGGTAATCTACGAGGGCGAGCACGAACTGGTTGACCCGTAGTAACTATCTTGTGAGTCACTGTATGAAGGACGTCCTCGACGTTGTACGACGGCTTAAGAATTTCAGGGAAACGATGAAGGAGGGCGGAAAAAGTGCAATCCGCCGGTCTTTCAATACTGATATTGTAGACAGAATAGTTGGAGATAATTCCGTGGATCTGTAGTTGGGTGTTGCTATCAATCAGCTTTTTATTTTTGACGTCAACTAACAGGTTGAAATTAGTTAAGAAATCAGCTCCTAGGATGGCGTGACCGACGTCGGCTACCATGAAAATCCATGTGAACCGCCGACGCAAACCTAGATCCAGTATAAGGGATTGCTCTCTATACGTCGGTATAGTTGTGTGGTTGGCTGCCCGGAGAGACAGTTTTCCGGGTGTCCGTGTAGATCGCCTGGATAGTGAAGGAGGGATCACGCTAACTTCTGCCCCCGTGTCTACCAGGAACAAAGTGTCTGAAGTTTTATCCTTCACATAAAAGAGGCGACTTGTTTGCTTGCCAGTAACAGCTGTCGCCATCACTGTCTGGCTGAGGCGTTTCCCTGAGCTTGGTTGGCTTCGCTAAAGCTGCACGGTTTTACACATTTGAGGGCATGACGTCCGAACTTCCAGTGGTACCAACATATATTATTATTCCGAGAAGGTGTGTGAGAACGCTGTCGTGAGAAAGATTCGTCGTCGTGACGATGACCTTCTTTGCGAACTCTGTCTCCGGACCTGTCGACCAGACCTATTAGTTTCTAACTTGTCAATCCTTGCCGCTAAGTCTGCAATGGCAGCGAGTATCGATGTGTCTACCGTGGGTGTGGCATGAGACAGTGTGGCACTATCAGATGATATGTGACTTATGGTGTTATCAGATAAAACATCCATAATACTATCTGCCATGTCACTTAGTTGGCCTAAGTCATACGACTTTCCTGAGATGATTAAAATTTGCTGGACATTTCTTGGTAAACGTTGCAGCCACATCTGTTTCAGCACTACCTCGTCTACTTCATGTTGTCCGATTAACTGACGCATGTGCCTGAGCAGCTGGGATGGTTTACGTGGGCCTAGTTCACAACCTGTGAGCAGTTGTTGGATTATTTTCTCATCGGACAAACTGGTGCGTTGTATGAGGAGGACTTTAAGTTTATCAAATTGGTGTTCCGTCGGGGGATTTTCGATGAAATCGCTGATTTCTGTCAATACTGACGTAGGGAGTTCTGCCAGCACTGCCCCATATTTGGCTATCTGGAA
Organism: Trichobilharzia szidati; assembly: GCA_944472155.2. Taxonomy (NCBI): domain Eukaryota; kingdom Metazoa; phylum Platyhelminthes; class Trematoda; order Strigeidida; family Schistosomatidae; genus Trichobilharzia; species Trichobilharzia szidati. The sequence continues at coordinate 14,166,087 of OX235276.1, read as the reverse complement.
CTTCATGCCCCGTGCGTCTAGTAACGGCTCAATTACTGCAAACCAAATTCTTGGTTCTGCGAAACCGTATGGAGGTAAACGGATATCCATGATGGCATTTATTGTGGCATTTGTCTCGCTGTTAGCTGTCTGCCCGTTTGATGTACCAGACTGAGGTGACGACATGATAAATATGGGGGTATTGTTGCAAAATAGGATACAAATACAAACCACACACAAAATCACAATAAATATATAAAACAGCAAAAATGAGAATATGAATATGCCAAAATAAACCGTGTTCTAATCACGTCGGGCTCACCAATTAATTTGTAGGGGACTTATGTTAGAGTTCACTAGTATTACAAAATATGAGAAATAAAATTCAAGTCAATGGAATGTTAAGTAACAGTATATTACCCAAAATGCAACGACACGTTATATCAACGAAAGGGTTACTTGGAAATAAAGTTTAAGTCCTCTGCTACAAATTATTTATATAACCCACGGAGACGTTAATTGTTTGGACGGAGTAGGTTGTAGCTGCTGTGTCCCGGGTGTAGAATTGTCTTCGGTTGAGCGTGGTGGACTTCTACAATAAATCCGAAAGATACAACACGGTGAGAGCTGAGCTAGTAAGCCGAAGAAACCAAGGAGAAGACGAAGTCTTCAACAGCAGGATGTATTTTCCAATCGTACACGGAAGCCAAGTGTATTTCAACAAGAAGCGTTTTAAACAAAAATTATGTACAATATGTCTAATTTCTACAAATAACCAAAAAGTGTACAATCACATTGTTACGCACTCCACAGAGGTAGTCGCCCTTATACTGTTTTGGAGGAAGTTTGCAGGAGTCACTGCACAGCCAGTTTGCCAGAGTTTTACAGCAGCGCTTGTATGCCGCAGGGGTTACGCTTGAACACATGCTATGAAAAAATTGCTTGCCACTGTCACACTGCATGCGTTCATCGACAGGGGATTGACACGTAATTCTTCTGAAGCACTTTCTGTTTACAGGCATACTTTTCAGAGTGAACTGAGACCATAGGACTCAAATATAACCGTTAAGGACAATTTTAAAAATCCAATGCATTTACAAAAAATGGATGCATAATAACTGTAATGTTGTAAGGACACACTTCCTATGAGCAGATAGACTAACACTATAAAAATACTCATATTGACTAGAATAAACAGAGTTAAAGTTAATCTTTAAACAACAAAAGCCAAAATTAAACAAAAGCGTGTAAAATCCACACCCGTTTGAAAGTTTGCGTGGTGGCGTTGGTAGCGCTTGGAGGGATTATACGCTAACACATAGCTGAAGTTGCATTCTTACTTGAAAATTTTCAATTTTGTCAATCTGAGTCTGAAAACAATGACAGAAATGGGTGAAAAGTGCTACCTTTCTCAGATAAGGTGGTCCTTGTGGCTCCAGCAGCCAGCTAGATTAAGCCAAGCCGTTCAAATTGGTAAGACCTTAGTTTGAGTCTCAGTAGGGACACAATCAGACAGACTGAAGTGCAGGTACATCCATCTGAATTCACTCAATCAGAAGAAAACCCGCTTATTATACAGCACTTCAGTCCAACATCGAAGGGAAAAAATCCTGTAAAACCTAGAATACTAACGAGAATGAACTACTGATAATCGACATGTAACTTTATAGGAATCATTTGGCATCAACAAATTCGTGGCAAAGAATGTATGTTAGAAGAAATAATAACTGAAATCTGCTTAAAATGAGACGGATCTCTAGGTTATAGTGGCCTGATGGATGAGATTAAATTGTTAAAGGCGAAGTGGCCTGATCAATTGGAGCAAATCCATCCAGAGTGGAGCGAAAGTAAACCTAAGTGGACGTTTTAAATTAGAATTAAATCCGAATCTTCTGTTCCACTGAATGTCAAAGATCTAAAATTTACGTCCTGCAATTTCAGATATCTTTGAGGTTTTTATTCTGTTAGTTGATGAATCAGTTGTTGTCAAGCCTTATTCTTGATGATTGTGAAGTTAACCTCACTCAGTGATAGAAATAATAAGTTAAAGGATATGAAGAGCGATTGTATATCGCTGCAAAAGTAGCCTTGTGGATAACGCTACGGCGTTCGGAGACATGAATTATTAACTCGAAAGCCAGCCGGAACACAATCACTCAGTGTTCAGTTCAGCCACATCCGGTTGAATACGATCAGTCACAATGGAATCTATGTCCTCAATTCCATGATTGGTTTACATTCGCTAAATCACTTCGTGTCAATCCTCAGATATCGTCGAAATTATGCTGCTGATACTAGACGTGACTATTATATTTTTCTACGGTTTGAGTTAGGAAAACCTTGATTTCTAACATCTCGAAGATTTTTAACATATCCGCTGTGTACTGGGGGAGCCATAAATTGAAGTTACGGCGATATATCAATCACTTTAAGGACTAATTTTCTCTGGAATTTTAGAAATTTACTTTTTCACGTAGTGTGTTGAACTCTTTAATTTTTTTCCCTTTTACTACACCTGTCAGCAGGCACCAATTTTTTTCAGATTCATTGAATATTCATCTGTTTAGCGTCATTTTTCAAAGTATTTCAGAGCTGCATTCGACGTATGAGAATCATACGGGTAGCCTACAATTGGACTACTTTCTCTTGTCCACTGGAGTAGTTTTCAGTGAATTGAAACTTATTCCCATGAGTGATTAAATGGGATCTCTGAACATGAATTAAATTCTGCAATTAATAGTGTTCTCAGAGCTGGTTGGTTTGGTTGCGGAGCTTTCGTCGTTCTTCTGGACAGCATCTTCAGCGCAATTTTAGCATAAAGTGAAATGATTTAAATTTTTCATGAGTGATAGAATTGCGTCTCCCGGTAATCATCTTTACATTTGTATTGATCATTTTCTACTGACTTGGATTTTAAACTTTTTCATCACATGATTTACTTTTTATTAATTGGTAGATTTGGTTTATATTAACATGTTTGTTAACTGCATATTCGTTTGAGTACTAGGTTTCTAGGAATTCCCTGGCACTTTTGGTGTTTCCACTGTCTAAGATTTTGACATTATCCCAATCAAACTGATGTCCATAATTATCTATATGCATTGATATGAAAGAATATATATCATGTCTTTTGTTGGCTGATTTGTGTTCTGATTCCAAGTGGACGCCCACTTTGGCCGATGTAATGCCTGTTACAGTTCATACAATTTATTTTGTAAATGGTATTAATTTTATCTCCTTTTTCTGTTGGATCTTTCGGTTTGCATAATATAGAATTAAGTGATTTGACTGGATTGTGTCCTATATCTATATAAAACGGTTTCAATATTCTAGCTGTTATTTCAGAGATATTTTTTATGTATGGTAGGATGAATTTTCTTGTGTTCTTTGATGATGGTTTTTGTTGGTGTTGTGATTCGATTTTAAACACTTTTTGATGAAATTTTGTGGATAACCATTCTTTTTTGAAGACCGTTTGTAGGTATTTTTCTTCCATTCTTTTCAACTCTGGAGTGCTACAATGTGTCTGAACTCTTTTAAACAATGTCTGCACACAGTTTCTTTTTGAGTAACTGGATTATTGCTATTATAGTTAAGTATTTTATCTGTGTGCGTTGATTTTCTATAGACTTGTGTTTCTAAATTTCCTGTGTTGGTTCTCGTGATTAAGACATCTAAAAATGGGATTTTGTTATCTAATTCTTCTTCTCTCGTGAATTTGATGTCTTCAAATATGTTGTTTATTAATTTATCGGTATATTCTAAATCACTTCTCCTAATTATTACAAATGTATCATCAACGTAACGTATCCAGATTTCCGGTTTAATTATAGGTAGAGCTATTAATTCTAATCTTTGCATGATTTCAGACTTGTTATCCAAAATTGATAATCAAGGAAATAGAGACAATAGTTCCCCTGTAAAAAGTCCATAATGTCTAGCAAGTATCATTAAATCCATGAAGTCTCAGTTTCTCTTCAAACCTGTCTATTCATGTTTCTGTCCTTTAATCCTTTCTGTGTCTTCTGCTTGTTTGGTTGGTTAAGTGGAAGGCAGATGTTCATGAGATTTGTTGGTTATTCATTTATCCTCCTATTTGTTTCCAAAAAACATAACGCTGTATAAATAATGCGAATGCCATGAGTGTGACTGAACGCCGGAGAAAAAAGTGGAGTAAAATGAAATTATGTTTAGTCAGTTCAATTGTACTACTCAAATGTTTGGCAGTAGTTGGATGTTTCAGACAAAAATCAGAACGCATTTTATGAGTTAGCGAATGTGGTCGGTTGCACATTTCTGGTATTGGTAACTGTGATTAGTGTTTTGACTTTGGCTTAAAAGATGTATGAAAGCTTGTCATACATGCTGTGTGTCACACGAAGAGGATGTGCAGATAGAAATATGTCAGGTGAGTAACAATAATGATAGTGATTTAGTTTATTCCAAAACAGAACTAATGATAAAGTCAAGAATTTTCAGCATTTTGTACAATATCGCATCTAATATACTCAACAACAACAACAGAAGGAAAAAACAGCAAAGGGTACACTTAACCAAAATTGATCACACCAACTTATGACATTAGCAGAAACAGTAGGGTCAAAATGTGCCAACGTAAAATTGATAAGAATGATAATATTAGAATAATAACACAAAGTTATAAGATAATGAGGATAGTGTCACCATAAAATTACAAATATGGGGAATAACTGAGCCATTTTTATGTCAATGACACAGTAGATCGTAAGTTTCAAATTTAACACCATCTCTGTCACATAGGACGCAGGCCAGCCAAATAGGGTATCCTTGAATTTTCATACTTGGTAGGGCGAGCATATAATCTTTTATAATGACTTTTAGTCCTACCAGATGAGACTCACGAGAGGGAGGAGTTGTGGATAGAGAGGGTGTTGAGAGTCAAACAGCATGGATACAGACTATTTCTCATATGAATTCAGGTGTCTTTCGACTATGATGGTAACGAGCTGACTTAGTCGCACACAACTTATCCTGATGTAACGATAGAAGACAAGGGCCAGGCAACAGATTGTTTATTGAGAAAATCAACAGATATTTATAGATTTTTATGTACATTATTATTAGCGTTATTGTTAGCAGAGAAGTAACGTCTTCTGATTGGTTGTTTTCTTGCTGAAGGTTATTCTGACATCTCTTTGTTACCGTTTCTCAGACAGTCCGGTGATATAGAAGCGGGACCAGATGGCTTTGCTTCTATAATTTTCAAAAACAGTGGGTGTGATATACCCCTACTACTTCTTAAATTCTTCTCAATATCTATGGACACTGGCACTTACCCTAAAGAATGGAAAACTAGCTTCATGATTCCACACTATAAATCCGGTGATAAGGCAAACGTCCGCAATTACAGACTTATAAATATAACCCCAGTTGTCTCGCGAATCATGGAGAAAGTTGTCAAAGATCAATTGTCAGACTATCTACTTAAGGAAGATCTTGTTACAAGGTCTCAACACGGATTTCTCAAAAATAGGTCTTGCGTTACTTGCCACTTCGACTTTTTCAACTGCATCACTAGTAGTCGCGAAGCACGTAAGCTAGTTGTTGTCCTCTACTTCGATATATCTAGGGCATTTGACATGGTATCTCACAGTATTATCTTTGAGAAGCTGTATTCATGTGGGATTCGCAATCCATTACTGAGCTGGTCAAAATCGTTTCTAAGCAATAGGGTACAAATAACCAAGGTTGGATATGTATTGTCTCATCCTAGGCAGATCACAAGTGGGGTTGTGCAAGGTAGTGTCCTAGGTCCATTTTTATTTACAGTTTACATTAACAGCATTTGCAACTGCTTCACCTCAGGTAAATCATTCCTATATGCTGACGACCTCAAAGTCGTTTACTCCTGCTACGCTCATGAATTAAGCGATATGGTAAATAAAATACATCTTGAACTAAGTGGTCTCGCAACATGGTGTGCTGAATCCTGTCTAAAGTTCAACATTGACAAATGCGGCTGGATTTGTATCGGAAACAGTAATCTTGACCTGAATCTTGAAATAAATGGGCGTAAACTAGCCAAGCTCAACTCAGTCGTATATCTCAGCATCAGATACTCTAGTAACTTAACGTTCTCTGAACAAACTGATTATGCCAGACGTAAAACACGAAGGCTCCTAGGATGCATAACTCGCAATATATTTTGTTGTGAAACTAGGGTTTTATTACATAAAGTATTTGTCCGACCTATTTTAGAATACTGCCCGTTTATTCTTAGCGGACTCAGACAAAATGACAAGCTTAAGTTAGAAGGAGTGCAACGGCAATTCACCTTAAGAACTCTTGGTTTAGAAAGTGGTCTCGAATACTATGAACGTTGCGACAGACTAAGTTTAGAACCACTCTGGAAAAGACGTCTTAGGCTAAACCTGATTTTTTACTACAAGCTAACTAATCTGCTCGTGCACTCCTCCAAGCCAATAATTAAACCTACCGCTGTCATCAGTTACAATCTTAGAAATCATCACAACCTAGCTGCTATAGAGCATTGTCAGACTTACATGCGGTATAATTTCTTCTTAAATAAGTTTTCAGTCATTTGGAATAGACTACCAGCTGATGTGCGCGATGCAAACACACTCGCAGTGTTCATCTCCTCAGTCACCAGACTGCTCAAAGATGACAATGCACTTCTGCGTCTGAATCCTACACCCACTTTTTCGTCCAACATAGATATTTTAAGTTCATTAAACGTGTAGTTACAACAAACTACAATTATAAATTTTTATATTATTGGAAGTGCATGATAGACATTTTTACACAGGACGATAATATTAGTTCACACAATATAAAAGTTTGCATCACGGGAATAGTTAGTTAGTGCACCAAAATAACTATAATTACTAAACAGAATATAAATGCATATATACACATTAATCACCCCCTAAGTACTCCACTTGCTTTCTTTTGCGTTGTTGTTGTTTGTCTTCTTTTGTCTCTCACCATTTCAGCTTCCATTTAACTTTTTGAATGAGAATGAAGAATGTGGATATTTGAGCATTTACAATGACAAATGATCCGCAAACATTATTGGTCCCATATCTTACAATTCCTTCGTGAGTTACGCATTGCGCAATCTGGATTACAGTTGTGAAATATACCTTTATACCAATAAAAAAGTATTGATTTATAATACTTCACGATTGTAACTTGCAACATAACTGATCTTGTCTGCAAAAATAGCTTGCATTTCTTGAAAACACTCGTTTATAAGAAAATATAAACTGTCACTATTATTAGTCTACATTGAGTACAATTCACTTGTGATGTTACGATGAAAATGCTGACAAAAGTATACAAGTGTATTACTTATTTTTAATTATTACCAAATTTGGATATAAATCAAGAATAAGTTATATGGAGGAATTACTTCAAGCTTTATTTTTTCCCAAGTATTGGTAATCCATCCAAAACATAGTTGGTTTCTTTGTTAATGCAAAGACAATATTTCTATATTTCTTGATGTGCTCCATTGAATGACTAGTTATCATATTGTTCCTATACACAAAATGACTGCAACCTTATAATTTTACCATGAACCAAATTTATGTAATTTAAATAATACTTATCCATGCCTGTACAATTGGTGTGTCCTACATAGGTAGGAATAAATATGTATTTTACTAAATTATTATTATTATTAAATATGCTTACTAATCGTGTATGTAATTTATCATATTGATGATGCCTATAAACTGGCGTCCCTCATGTAAAAAAATGAGAATATACTACTATTATTATTACTATTATATATCTGTGAATCGTATCCGCCCACGATACGTCTGCTGTGATTGGTTGTTGAGTTCCTCAAGGTAAAACTTTGTTCTTATTTTTTCTCATGACCAAGATTTGGGACGTAAACATTGACGTAAATTGGTGTCTAGCAATTTTGGCTAGCCGACAGCTCTCACCACAGTAGTAGAAGCTGTGAACCGTTTGTAGAATAGTCTTGGGATGAGGATGGGAGGTTCAGGCAATATCAAAAAGATACAATACAGTCAGCAGTGAAGCAAGTAGACAGTATGGACCAGTGAGAAGAGGAAACGTCAAGCAGCACAATGTATTTTAAATTCTACTCCTAAGTTATGTATGTTTTATATTGAATCGTTTTAAACAAAAGTGTTGTGTACAATGCTTCTAATTTTAACATCTAACAAAAACCGTACAATCATACTGTTCCAGACTTCACACACTATCCTACATAATTGTGTGGTTGCGTATTAATGCATGCAGTGTAACTGCTAAGTGTTTTTCTAGATTATTTATCTTCACGGGGTCAATCGTTCTGACCTAATCTAATTAGTCTAAAAAAGGATGAGAACACTATCATCGCAAAGGCTGGTAGGGAGAAACTCGATGGTAGTTATGGATAAATCTGATTATACCAAGAATGTCAATGAATACATTACAATGGGTCCATATAAGGAAATTAAGAAGTATGTAGATGAAATAATGAATAAGATTAAGAAACCCACAGCAGATTTAATACACAGAATGAAGCCGTCACTGGGTGAGTCTGAATGGTTTAATTTGATGCCTAAAACTAATAATGCTAGTGAGCCTTTATCCAAATAAGTTTTACCCACAATGGAATTATACTCTACCACAGTGCACTGTTCTATTCTTATACCAATAATGCCAGTAGAATGTATAGTACTATTAAAATACATAATCCAGGTTACCCCATACAACCAATAGTTGATTTCAGGAATGCCCCTTCTTATGAATTATCAAAACAATTAGCTCTAATATTATGTCTTTACCCAAATCGTCCAAACTCTGGGCTGACTAGTCCATATGAAATGGGAAAGAAACTAAATGATATTCAACTAAAGAATGATGAAACAATGGTTGGTTTGGATATAACTAGTCTTTATACTAATATACCAATCAATATGGCCTTAGAAGCAGTTCAGGCTAATCCTGAACTTACTCAGAGGACAAAGCTACTCATTGAGGAAATTATTTTAGGAACTCAGTCATATCTCACATCTACTATCTTTGAATTCTATGGCAAAATATATAGACAAATAGAAGGTGTAGCAATGGGATGGATCACCATTATCCCCTACTGTGGACGGCTGAGGAAATATTGCTTTAAATACATTCAATCCTACTGCAAAAATATGGTGGAGAAATGTGGATAACAATTTCACTCACAGTGTTAAAAACAGAACATATCTCTAGCTTCTTCACACATGTAAACTCATAAATAAAGGGAATAAAATTCACATTTGAATCGAAAAATGAACAAGGAAAATTAGCCATGATGTCAGATTGTAAAAAAAAGGACAGAAGAGGGTAAACTGCACACTAGCGTCTATAAAAGCCACCTCATCCTAATAGACATTTAGACTTTAATTCGTCCCATCCGTTATCTGTGAAGGCAGGTTTAATTAAGTGTCTAGCAAACTGGGTAATAACACTAAATAGTACATCAAGAAACCTAAATGATGAAATGATACAGATAGACGAATAGTTGGTTGGTGTCATATAACTAACTATCCTATAAAATTCATTAGGAAGATCAGAAAAGTTTAAGAGCAAAATAAAAAAATAATGGCGAAACTAATGATGACAACATAAATAAGAGAGAATATAAGGCATCTACAGCAGTTTTACCATATAAGGAAGGGGTATCTGAGATCCTACGTAGGATTCGTAATAAAGCAGGGATTAGGGTGGCATTTAAGCTTACACACTCACTCACGTAGGATAAGCTCTGTAGGTTCAAGGACCTGATGGACCCAATTAGACGAAAAAATATAATTTACAAAATACCTTGCGATGACCGTGAGTTAAGTCAACGACATAGGTCAAACCAGTAGGCCGTGGATAGTGAGATTGTCAGAACATAAGAATTTAGCTGATGTTAGAATGATTGACCCGGAGAAGATAAGGAATTTAGAAAAAAAACTCAGCAGTTACAATGCATGCATTAACACACAACCGTAGAACATAGTAGGAGAGAGTTAAAATTCTAAGAAGTAATATAAGTAGGTGGGGAGAGGTTGATTACCGAATCTTTGTTCATCGAATCTACGCTCAACACATGCGATAGGAACGACTCATCACCAATACTAGAAATATGGAAAATGCTACTACCAATCATATCAAGTGATGAGAAATAATGGAGTTATACAAACGAAGTTGTAAAGTTGTGTGAGTAACTTGATATGATATGATTATGAGCGGCAATGAATTGTGCTCGAAACGTGGTCATTAGTCAGTAGTACTGCATAACACTGTGAGACTTTATCAAAATAACTTTATCCATAGGGGAACTTCCATTAAAATGTTTATAAATGAATGCACTATCCATATTACTGAAGTTATGATTTGACGTTCCATAATTTAACGATCCTGCTTAGAGAGTAAACTATCACCAAAACTACACGCTTCAGTAATAAATTCCCTGCTGCATAGGTGGTACAGAGATAGAATTTTCGTTAGCCACTCACGTGGTTCGGAGTTCAATCTCTGACCGACGCGCACCAAAAACTCGTTTTGTTGGTAATAATTCCTACAAAGAGGGAAGGTCGGGCGTTGAGACTAGCAACCCAACCCCACAAAAATAAAACCACTGTAACGGAAACTTCAAAACTTTAGCTTGAATTCCTATGTTCCACTGGGAAATCAAAGGAATAAAAATAAGTACTTCTTTTGGTAAAGCGGAATTCTCCCCTCCAACATATGATTCACGTTTATTGTCATTTTTTAATGATATTTCCAGTATTTAAGCAGGGAGAAGAAGTAGGCGTTATTTCCGCTGATAAATTGATTTTGTCCAATATCAAGATCGCTGTACTCTACGCAGATGTCTTTCAGAACTCTCAAAGGATACTTCCGACTACAGTGACCAAAAAACCGCCTATTGGACAGATAAAAGAATTAACTGAGTTTGTGAGTAGTACTTTTATAATTAGTGATGATCGATGATTCAATGATGACTTAATCAGCGCCAGCATTTGAACAGATCGCCTGTAAATAAACCAGTTCAAAGTTCAACTAACCATCTATTAAACATACTTTGGGACTTTATAATAATAACGACATTTTCAAGTATTGGTTTTGTAGGGATTTCGTTTGACTGGTTGAAGGATTTCACTATGAGCCGACATCATTCAGAGCACCACTTGAAAACCTGGGAGTACTGCCAGACAGCTGTTCCGTCCGACTAGTTTGGGATTATTCAGTACTACGCGCCCACCACCATGGTTTGAAACCAGAAATTTCTGGTTACAGGGCTAGTGAGCTCGTAGACCATTACGCCACTGGGACCCGCCAGTTACGACAAAGCGCGACCACTTCACAATGTCATCTTCAATGAGTTACTGCCTCACCTTCGATCTGCTGAACCCTGCTGGTCACGTTACCCACTAGAATCCAAGGTCACTGCCTGAATAGGGTCAGTCCCTAGTGAGCATCAGATTAATTTTCAAGTACTGGTTTTGTAGGTTATTTTGTTTGATTGGTTGGAGGATTTCATCATGAGCTAATATCAGTCAGAGAACGATTGGAATACCAACTGGGAGTACTAGACAGCGAAATGTCTTGATCAGCTGCTATGTGAATGAATCATCGGTAACTGTTCCTTGAAAATCACTAGCCTAACAATCCAAACAAGTGTTCTTGTTCCAGCATCATTCAAGTTTAGAAAGGAATTGGCAGACGGTTTTCATTCCTTTCTTAAGACGATTGAAGATAGTCGTAGGTGGTTAGTGTATCATGAGATGAAGGCCAGATTAATTCCGGGTGCCTTCAACGTAGTCACGTCTCAACTTTTCACTTTACATTTAGCTATCCTTCATTACATGAATCCAAGGTTATGCCAGATAATGCTACCAGTAGTTTATGTGCTATTGAGTGATGTTGAGTAACTCACACATATACGAGTGTATATGTAACGGTAGAAGATAAGATACTTGGTAACAGAAGGTTTATTTTGGGAATTTGATATCTCTATATACGGGACTTATTTGTACCTTATCTGAAAACCTGGCCAACAGCGCAGCAAAAACAGCAGACAACAGTCAGCATAAATGGGAGAAATCTGGAAGAAACAACCTCCTTTACCTACCGACCTGGGAAGCATCGTTTCAACTATAGCCCAACGGAAGTGACAAGGATATCAAAGCGAGGATCGGGAAAGCAAGGCAAGCATTCAGTACTCTCAAGTCTATGTGGACGTCAACAGCACTCAGAATGAAAATGAAAAGAAGATCCGAATTTTCAACTCCAATGTGAAGTCAGTGCTACTTAATATACGGATCAGAGACTTGGTGCCACGTCACGAAGAGCACTTCGAACAAACTACAGACCTTCATCAAAGGCTGTCTTCGCTCAATATACTTCTCAAGATCAGATGGCCAGCGAGAATAGATCAGCAACAGAGATCTCTGGCAATGAGCGGACCAACCCACAAGGAACCGATTTTGCAGCAAATAAGCAGGAAGAAATGGAGGTGGATTGAAGGCCATACTCTGAGAAAACCATCAAGTGACATCCCATGTCAGGCCGTCGCTCAAGTTGAACCCGAAAGGGATGCGGTAAGTCAGTTGGTCGTCAGTGTGAGGGTGACATGGAGGAGAAGGTTATGTGAAGAGGAAATGAAAGCATGTGTGCAGACGTGGAGTCAGGTGAACACATTGGCAGAGAACCGGATGCAATGTTCCTCTATGAACTAAAGGAAACAAGAATAATAATATCTTAAAATCGTCATTTGCACAGATACGCTGTCTTGTGCTACTTCAGTCCTTCCTTCGTATCTATTCGTCTCTCCCATGTTTCAACAGGATACACTAGTTGGTTCATTTGCTCTTATTGACCCGTCAAACCCATCTCTCCACTATTTGATATTTTTGTGCCGCGATGAACGTGTTTTTATGCACTACTGATAAATGTTGTCAGTATAGCACGGCACATATATGCTTACATCGTTATTCGAAAGCGCAATAGTGCTACAGCCAAATGTAGTCCTCTGGGAGGTTGGTCACTTCCCGTATACTTCAGTGACACTATCGTTCACTTCATCAGCTATGTGATGAAAGTAATAACATCCCTAGAGGACGCCATTTCTTTTGACTTTGAAGATACTCCTTGCTGACAACTAAGAAATAAGCATGAAACCTGGGTCAAGAGCATCTTACCGTCTGTGTTCAACCATCTAACATCAATTCAAATTGTACCAGGATGGTTTTGGGAACTGCAAGGCTTATAAAAATTGGTGAGTGCTAAAGATTATGCTATTCATCCCCAGTGGAACATAGTGCTTAAACTTTAAGCTTCGAACTTTCACTGGCAGTGGTTTACGCAGTGGACTTGCTAGTCTTACGCCCTCTTTGTTGGGCTTACAACCGACTGGGGAAGGTAAAGCTGTGCTTCGGTTTGGAAAAGAATCTCGGACCAGGCGCGTGGTTGGCGATTACTCAACCACCAAGCCAACAACACACACCTTAGTGACTGAGATATATATGTATATAATTTAATAATTGCCATTGTAGCATTAAGAACACAATATTCAGCGAAGAGACTCTTTTAAACGAATTTATTATCAAGCTGTACAATCGTATATATATGGTTTTTAAGAAATCATAGCCGGTGAGGGAATTAGATCAAAAGTGTGAACACATGAAATAATAATAATAGTAAGAAATGCAATTAAAAATATTTGTGATTATAATCATAGTTAAATGTCAGTTAGCCAAGCAATTGATGTCATATGCAGAATAATACATAAGGTGTATAGATGTTGGAAAGGGGTGCATACTTATAGGATTAGTAGGCGAATATAAAGTGTTACACAACATGGTGGGAAATTTAATAAGACAGAATTCAATATTGTTAACATACAAAATATAAAAATTATTAATTTTGGGCTTAGAATAACAACTGGGTCAAGTGGAAACAATTCAGAGTGAGAATAGTAATTATAATAATGATAATAATAATTGTAGTAATAAGGGAAAGGTACATAGAATAACTAAATAAACAAAATAAATGTCTATCCCTCTACGGTCAAGGCAGAAGTAGGGACTGTACATACTTCTTTTGTATACAAAATTGCCAAGGCCTCTACTGTCTTTAAAAGTTTGTAACAAAGAAAACGCCGCTGGCAGGTTAGCATGGATTCGCTAGGTGATCTTAAAATCATTGTCAGAGTTGGCAGAGTGACAGGAGTCGATCAGATGTTCTAGAATAGAGCTTCGCACACACTTCCTTTCTCCCTTGTAATACCATGCAGCTGGAATATGTTCTGGTATCCGTGTGGAAAGCGTCCTCTGGCTACGGCCAATGTACCTTGCTCCACGAAAGGAGCAGGTGAACTGACAGACGCACATGGAGGTGGCCAGATGGGGAGCTTATCCTTTGCAGATATGGAGAACAACTTGCGGCTGGTGAACGTCATTTGTAATTCTGCTGCAAAGGACGTCTTACAGACTGCTCTAGAGAGACGATTTTTGAGCATATCTGAAGCTTGATCACCTTTGAATTCCAAGATCATGAATAAGGTTTTCTTTGGAACTGAGTCGGTGACCAGTTTAGACTGCTTATCTTTCGTGTTACTGTCAATAAATCGGTTCGGGTAACCGTTTTCTGCGAGCGTGGCTTTTAGGAAGTCAAGTTCTGAGTCAACGCAATCAGAACTACAAATGTTTCTTATCCTAAAGCAGAGTGAACGAATTAGGTTCCTTTTCCTGGAGATAAGCACCATTCCATGTACGTTTCCGGTGTATGGATCTTTTGAGAGATCCATCATTACACCTACTAAGGCACACAACAAGAAACGGAATACTTAGTTCAGATTCCTTTTCTATGGTGAACTGTAAAGAAAGATGGCAGTTGTTGAAAGCACATAGGACGTCATCAAGAATTACGCTATTACTGCAGATAACGAAAGTGTCGTCTACGTATCTTTTATAAATGTCGAAATGATCGATGGTTTGACAATATATATATATATATATATATATATATATTGTGTGTACAGTCCACCCGACTGATACAAATCAACTACAGCATGTGAGATATTGATTAGTGTAATTTTGAAATTTCATATATATTCTAATGTAAACATTTTTGACAAATAATAATTGTTGTTATTATGAATTATTATTACTATTATCATTATTATTATTATTACTGTTACCAATATTAAACTGAGACACTTAGAGTTACACCGTCCAAATACATTTTTAACAATAGTAATAAGTGTTAGCAGGCTGAAACCTTGAAAAACCCCAACCAATGTTTCAAATTCTGAAATATGATGTTTAGGTAATTACAAAACTTTAGCGAAGTTAGTATGTGTGCATGTGTGTGTTTGTGTGAATAAGTAAGTGAGTGAGTGAGTGAGTGAGTGAATGAGTTAGATAGCTAGCTAGCTATAAGTTAGCTCGCATTATTTGCCTTCGAAATGCAACCTCATACAATGCATGATTGGCTAGCACTGTTCTGAATTTGATCTAAGGTACAATTAGGTTGATGTGTGTCCACAGAGGTATACAGTTTTGTATTTAATTTTCATAATTACTATTTTTCCAGTAATAAATTGTTAAAATTTCTATCATATTTTCAAGAATAGTTATACAGGATTATTAACTTTCTTTATTTGTAAGTAAGTTGAATTAATAAGATTTTTGGCGGGTAAATATGAATTACTGAAGTGCTAAAAGTTGTATATGATAGAATAGTGATGTAATGTTCTCAGGAATTTAACAATTCTAGTCTTATGACTGGTTACAGGATTTCATCATGAGCTGACTTCGGTTAGTGAATCATTGGAAAATCTGGACAGCTGTTTCGTCCTAGTTTGGGACTCTTCATCGGTACGCACCCACCACCATGGTTTGAACCTAGGACATTCTGGTTACAAGGCGAGCTAGCTCGTAGAAGATTCAGCCAGCCACTGGGACCTGATCCAATGGCCAGCCAGTGCATGAATTCTCACTTCTGCCCATTCATTACATAGCGCGACCGCTAGTCACTGTCTTCGGCGAATATTTTTCCTCACTCCCGACCTTCTGTATTCTACTGGTCACGACTTCATGAATTGGCAGAAGCTAGAATTCATGAGCTGGCTGGCCATTGGATCGGGTCCCAGTGGCTGTCTAATGGTCGACGAGCTAGCTCGCCTTGTAACCGGAAGGTGCTTTGAACCGTGTCGGTGAGTGTGTAATGCTGAATAGTCCCTGGCTAGGACGAAACAGCTGTACAGTACTCCCATCTGGCTTTCCAATGGTTCTCTAGCTGACTTCAGCTCATGGTGAAGTCCTGTAACTAATCAATCAAATCCCTAAAACACCAATAATTGAAAATCTAGTCTTATGATTTAACCTGAAGTAATTTTTGGTGGAAACAACAACAACAGCAGCAACATCCAACGCCAATCACCATCAACGCGAGGGATTCAAAAGAGGTTACTTCATTCACTTATCTGAGGAGCATTGTCTCAACCACAGGAGGAACGGACGAGGAGGTCAGATCGAGAATCGGGAAGGCGAGAAACACATTCATCAACCTGAAACCAATCTGGAAATCTTCATCACTCAGCATCAACAACAAAATTCGGATTTTCAATACAAACGTCAAGTCAGTCAGTTTTGCTATACGGATCAGAAACTTGGCGGGTCACAAAGAATATTTCCAACAGCCTGTTGCAGACCTTTATCAACAACTGTCTTCGCTCTATACTGAAGATCAGATGGTCGGAAAGAATCACCAACAAGAAACTATGGGAACAAACAAACAAAACAAGAACCAATTGCCACCCAACAAATATGCAGGAGAAATTGGAGATGGATTGGACACTCGCTGAGGAGGCCGCTGGGTGACATCGCGCGTCAGGCCAGTGCTCAAGGGGAACCCAAACGGGAAGCGGCGAGTGGGACATCCAAGGGTGACATGGAGGAGATCGTGTGAAGAGGAGTTGAAACAGTATGGACTAACATGGATGCAAGTGAAAAGTACAGCAGAAGATAGAAGCAATTGGAGACGTGTAGTTGAAGCCCTATGTTCCACTAGGAACCCAAGGGAACAATAATCATATAATAATAATTTTTGGTGGATGGTGACTAGCAGTGGACGGAATCCAGGATAACACTCATTTTCACCCACCTATTTTGGACTGGCTCGTCAGCTACTGGATGTACCTGCATTCCTTAGCGAGTGAGTCAGTGATGGTTTCCCCATTGGGGCTCGAACCCAGTACCCATAGCTTCAAACGCCAAAGTATTATCCACAAGAGCCACCACCTCTTATGCAACAAGTATCAGTAATAAATTAATTCAATTTGGACTTTCATGTTGATCGACTGGACCGGAATGCTCGGTCTATGTTTGAAACTGTTTGTACTGGCTTCGGGCATCAGTGGCAACACTATCGATCATTGACGAATGCAGGCATATTCAGATGACGAGTCCCAAGTAGGCTGAAATGAGCTTTATCCTGGATTCTACTGCTAGTCACCATCCATGGAATTACTTCAGGATAAATCGTCAGACATTGTCGGAACATCTGCACAAGGAGGCGACATGTGAACTTGTGGCCGAGAACTTCGATTTATCAATCAATCAAAAGGAATGTTTTATTAATGAAATTTTATTCCAGTTGATTATGTCGACTAAGTGTCTACTTTCATAGTGTTCATTTGACTTTTTTCGAAAATAACTGAAAAAGAAAAGTTTAAGTTGTTTCTTAATAGAAGTCATCATTGTAGTATACTGCAATTTAATAATGAGAAGTTATCATCTTATAATTCGACTGTTTGAAGTGTATGCATGTGTATGTGTGTGTATTGAACTTCTAACTGGCGTCTTAGTCCAGCGCAGGCAAACATCTCATTTTATAATTCAATATGGTTACAAATGGGATGAGGATAACGAACTAAGTTACTGGCAAGATGATGACAGTGATATTCACCTAAGAACTGGAAATAAAACGCTTGAACTTTGATCAAGAATAGGCCAGGTGGTGCTTTCCAAGAAATTGTCAGTAAATCATAGGGTTCATGCCTAGATGGCCGTTGGTTTAGATTCTGTAAGCATCATGACAGGATAGTCGCCTGTAATAGAGAAGATTTGTACCTCAGGTGGACGATTTCGGGGTATTTGTACTCTTTAAACTGGATGGTTTAGTTGAGAAGATTTCATTGTCTTCATAGACAACATCCTCATAGCGTAATTCAACTTGAAGCGAGCTTTTAAAATTCTCCACAAGTTTATTGGTTGTCTTTCCCGTCAACTTTGAATGTGATTGGTTGTTTCTGGCGTATTTTCCCACCCTCTAGTCTATTTGTATTTGTATTGATTGTTTGCTTGACCTGAAACCTTGACCTTTGGTTCATGTGATTTCCTTCTTATGGATTGGTAAAACTTGTCTCTGTTAATATGTTTGTTAATTGCTGATTCACTGGAATTCCAGGTGTTTCCTTTGCCTAATATCTGAACATTGTTCCAGTCGAATTAATGTCCATGTTTGTCTGTAGGCAGCGATATGAGGGAGTGAATATCATGTCTTCTGTCGGTCAGTTTACGTTCATGAATGCGAAAATAAAGAGGCCGTCCAATTCGGCAAATGTAATGTTTTTCACAGTAGTTGAAATTTGTCTCGTAGATGATGCTGAATTTGTCTTCTTCCTCTGTTGAGTTTTTTAAGTTGACATATATCCCAGTGAAGTGATTTTGTTGGTTTGCGTGCGACACCAACCCAAAAGGTTTGAATAGTCTTGTCTTGATTTCGGAGATGTCTTTTATATGTATGGTAGGACAATTTTCTTTGTGTTTTCATTCATTGGGGACCTTTGATTTGGTTGGTTTTTTGGGGGGTAGATGCCTTTTGATGAAGTTTCGTGGGTATCTATTTTCTTGGAGTGCTGCAATGAGTCCTGACTCTCTTGAATAATGTTTGTATGAAACTATTTTTGTGTATTATTATGTTGTTGTCGTTGTAATTGAGTAATTGACCTGTATGGGTTGATTTTCTGTAAACTTGAGTTTCTAAATTCCCTGAAGTTGTTTGCTTGATTAAGACGTCTAAAGGTGAAATTTTTTTCCTCCGATTCCTCTTCCCTTCACAAGAGAAAGTTTATGGAGGATCACAGACACAAGTGTTCAAGGTACCCTTCATTGACGTAAATCTTAGTATACTAGACAAACAAACAAAATCGAAAATTAGCCTGATAGCTTTCTTCTAATTGTGCTGAAAGCGAGATCCAACTGTCAACTGGCCTTATTTCTACAACCTAATGCTCTATGTGACGTCTAGGGCAGTATTAATACATATTATTGTTTCCTTCAGTTCCTAGAGGAACATAGGGCTTCAGCCACACGTCTCCATTGCGTTCGGTTCTCCATCAACGTTTTCACATGGCTGCACGTCTGCCCACATGTTTTCATTTCCTCTTCACATGACCTCCTCCTCCATGTCACCCTCGCACTGACGACCAGCTGACTCGCCACTTCCCACTCGGGTTCCACTCGAGAGAAAGCGTGGCGTGTGATGTCACTTGATGGTCTGTTTTCTTAGAGTATGGCCAATCCAATCCACCCCCAGTTCTTCCTGCATATTTGTTGCACAATTGGTTCTTGCTGGGTTGTTTTTTTTCATTGCCAGAGATCCCTGTATTGATGATCTTTCCTGGCCGGCCATCTGATCTTGAGTAGTATATTGAGTGAAGACAGCTGTTGATGAAGGTCTGTAGTTTGTTCGAAGTGCTCATCGTGACGCGGTGCCAACTCTCTGATCCGTATAGTAAGTAGCACTGACTTCACATTGAAGTTGAAAATTCGGATCTTATTTTCATTTTCTTGCTGAGTGGGCTGTTGATCTCCACAGAGACTTGAGAGAAATGAAATTAATTATTTAGTTACCTTTTCATACCTCTTTAAACTTGAGAAAAATTTCCACCTATTGAGACCATTCTACTTATTGTCATATTTCATTTCATAGATACATAAATATATATATGGTTATCATTGACAAACCAGTGGAAATCGATCAAGAAGCTTCAGAAAATGCAGCAAATATTTATATTAATCCATGCGGTAAGTTCAAAATATACAGTTTTCAGCAGTACAAGTGGTAGCAACATGTAATATTCGCTTAATTCACTTATACACACGCTTTATGTTCAAACCATCAGGATGACGGTACTCAATTGTTTGGAGTGTAAATAACATTGTGAAATGCGCTAAAGCACTCTAATTGTCCACCTAATCAATAGTTTCAAAAGAAGTGACTGAAGGCTTCTAGTCCTGTTACTTTGTGAGCCACTTGTGTGTACTGGCTGAAGGGTTTCGAAATAGGACAAAATATTTTACTTTTTTGCATAATTCTCTTAGTCATTATCATCTGATGAAAGAAATTTCTCCACAGATTCTACTTTTTCTCAAAGTTTCCAGGTTTAAGTAACTATGAGAAGTTAAATACAATAAAGCATGAATTATTAACGCTAAGAAGCCCCTATTATTATTATTATTGTTCCCGTGGGTTCCACTTTGTCGTATTCTCTGAAGTCCTCCTCATTTGGCTACATGATTGTCCATAGTCCCTCATCTTTTCTTCTCATCATCTCCTCGATGTCACTGTTGTACCAAGGAACAACTCACATTCTCCTATTCGGGTTCCACTCGAGTGATGGCCCGGCTAACGCGCGATGTCATCCAACTATCTCCTCAATGACGTGTGCCCAATCCGTCACCATTTTCCCTCACATATTTGTTGGTTGAACAATCGGCTCGTGGTTGGTTTGTTCATTACCAGAGTTTCTAGTTAATAATTCTTTCTCGCCAGTCGGCCATTTGATCTTTAGTATGGAGCTAGCGAAGGGGACAGCTGTTGATAAAAGTCTGCAGCAACCTGTTGGAAATACTTTTCGTAACTCACGCGCAGTGCAAGTTCCTCACCCATATAGAGGAACTTACTGAATGACTTAACATTGGTGTTAAAAATCCGAATCTTGTCGTTTATGCTGATGTGGAGTGCGGACGATTTCGAAATTGATTTCAAAGTGATGAAGGTCTGCCATACCTTTCCGGTTCTAGTTTTAACATCTTCATCAATTACGTACTAAAGATCAAATGGCCAGAAAGAATCAGTAACAAGAAACTCTGGTAATGAACAAACCAACTAAGAACCTTTTGGTCAACAAATAAATATGCAGGAGAAAGTGGAGATGGATTGGGCATACACAGAGGAAACCATCGAATGACATCGCCCACAATACAGGCCATCACTCGAGTGGAATCCAAATGGGAAGCGATGAGTAGGTCGTCGATGCTAGGGTGACATGGAGGAGATCGTGAGAAGAGAAGATAAAAGATTACGGGCAATCGTGAACCCAGCTGAAGAGGATGGCAGAAAATAGAAGAAAGTGGAGATGCGTTGTTAAAGTCGTATTTTCTACTGGGAATGCAAGGGAATAATATTAATAGCATAATCATATGTTTAGTAGGAATATACAAATCAACAGGTTTTAAACGTTTCAAATACCCGCCAGAGTAAACAACACCATTAGACAGAGGTCATATTTTACTAGATTTAAACAAATTGAGTAAGAGGAATTATGTGCAGAATATTGATGGAGGTTGTTTTTGGTAGCTCAAGTTTCAAGCACGCCGTCTGACATAGGCTGAAGATATCCTCAATTGATGTAAACACATCTACCTGACTAGTCACTACTATTTATAACCGAAATGTTGGCTAAAGAAGCAGTGGTGAGGTAATGATGCAAGAAGCACATCGTCAATGCATCAGGAATAAATTTCGAAAAAAGATCACATCGTTACTCAAATTTCATATATCCTAGATCATGTCTTAAAATGATTGAGAGAGTCGGAAAACATTCAAAGAGACAATAGTATTTTTCAAAAGAATGGTTACGGAACAAAGAAATATTCTTTCCGGTAACCTGCTCTTCATCAGGTCCTACACTGATATATATATACCTAATAGTGAATGAATTAGTGTTGTTGACAACAATAATGTTGTTTAAATTACATCCAATCAATAATAATGATAGTAATATCAATAGATTACGGTTCGATAGGATCAACATAACAATACACTGAATAGCGGAAAAATTAGGAAAGATAATAATACAAATTCATGAATTTATAGACTCTACTAAAGGCAGGCCAGGGCAGTAATAGTGGCTGGATGGACCTGTTACTTTCTGCACACAGAACGCCGGTTGTTTCAGGCGAATCGCAATAGCCTTTGCTGTTTTGAGTATATGGTACTTGGGTGCTTTTGGGAATTTAATTGGTACCCGATAGATGACTGAAAAGGATTCTTCAGTGCTGGTTTTGTGGACCAGGTGATCTTATATCGAACTGTTGGTGGTTTTCACTACACCTTTACTTAGCCATACTGGTAGATGTTCCACAGCAATCACGAAAAATTAAGTTCCTAGAGCAAAGGCCAATATAACTCGCTCCACCACAAGTGTAGTTCAATTGGTAGATACAATTAGAAGTGACTAACTAATCTAGGTACTTCATCTTTCAATTGAGGAATCCCAACCAGTCGTGGAGAAAATAAGACTTATGGTTTCCCAACATTAAAAGTTCTTTGAACTGATTTTCTTAACTTCTTCGTAATTATTTCGCTAGTTATATCGTCCTTGAATTGCAGTCGTATGTATAAAAGCTTCTTGTTCACAGATAGTAAGTAGTCCTTTTTCGCTTTCTTTGTCATGTGTTTCCTGATGAATTTGTTTGGATAGCTGTTTTTCAATTGAGATGTCATATACAATCCTAGTTCATCTTCAGTTACCTCTTTTGAACATAAAGCTGTAACCCTGTGGCTGAGGGTCTCTACTAAATTTATTTTGTGCTGGAGAGGAATAAAGCTATGAAAATGTGTACACTGTCCTGTCCATGTACTTTTCCCATATGCGAATTTCTCTTTACACTACCATCTGGTTTTTTTGAAAGGCGGACGTCTAGGAAGGCAATAATTCTATTTTGGGATTCCTCTTCGCACATGAATATCATAGGCAGAATGTAAATTCGTTGAATTAAGTTATTATTGTGTTCCTTTCCGATAAGTAATGCTCTTTACTACCAATGAGTAGTCACCGACACGATGTCAAGTCATATAAAAAATATTAACCTGTTATGCAATCAATTTCTTACTTTAGACCTAACAACAAGAACTAATTAATTATAATATAAAGAAAAAGACTCTAGTATTTCATTTCTAGACGTCCTTATGATCAGAAAAGAGGATGGCACAATAATAATAAGAAGTGTATATTAAAAAACCTACATCAACTGACTGTCAGTATACTCATTTTTTCAGCTTCGTGCTCTTGAAATACAAACGCAGTCTGATAAAGTGCTTGGTCCACCAAAGAGCAAGAGAGCATTCTGCTCAGATGAATGTCTTGATGAAGAACTTAATAATACTAAACGGTTGCTGAGTGAAAATAATTATCTAGAAAAGTTTATTGATAAGAATACGAATCTAAACTCAAAGCAGTCCAAGGTACTAACAGTTCCTAAAAAGGCCTCGGAGATAACATCAGCAAGATACTAACACAACACCTTAGGAATACGGCGGTAAAAAGAGCATTCCCTATTGTTGAATAACTCTGTGTCTTCAAAACCACCCAGCCTATTTTGCGTTCGGGAGTAAAAGATAAGCTGCCTAATTTCGCCTCTTCCATGTGTATCTACCAATTTGACTACTCCTATGAAGTGAGCTAGTTAGTTGCATAGGCCGTACAATTAGACGTGTCTCTCGTCGGACACCACTCTGCATAGTGGTTAAGTAAAGGACAAACAAAATCTATTCGTAGCTCTATTCTATATCATCTTGTGGATACAGAACATAAGATTGATGTTAATGAGGCTGCTTTGAAAGTCATTTACCGCATACCAACAAATCTCACTTTCGACTACTAAGTACTACTGAAGCTGTTGGGATCTACATTAAGAAGCCTAATTTATGTGTCCAAAAGAAGCTAGTTTAGACACTGTCCTTACTTTAGCCATCTACGTTAGAATGATCCTCAATTTTTGTAGAACTTTCCATAATTTCATTTGATATTCTATTTGCTATTATATTTTTATTATTATCACAATTTATGCATCTTTAGTGAAGTGTAATTCCATTGTGGTTTTACTTAACAAATCGATGTTATTTAAAAAACACTAATATTGTTATTGACTACTATCCTAGAATATTCTATGTATATAAACACACATATATGTGATTGTAGAGCCAGAAGAGGAAATTATCGAAAAGGATATTCTCTGCTCCATTATTTTGTGTTCTGTAGATGTCTGAATGAATATTTTCACCATAAATTAATATACTTCATAAGATAATTTTTATCTAATTTTCTCATTTTCATATTACAGAGAAAACAAATATAAAATTGACACCATTAGATGATTCAGATAATGAAAGAAATCAACCATCCACCTCAACTTCTCAAACATACCATAAATTAGATGGTTTTGACAATGAAACTGATAAGAATCACCTGACACCGTCACCACCTTGTCGACCTCCACGACCAGCTAGTATGAAGGGTAGATTGAATGCTTCCACTGTAAATTCACATAGACCAGTAAGTATCTATTGTTATTATTATTGTTATTATGAAACAAGGCATTTACTAAGTTTTTCTACTATGTCTTTAACATAGACTTTTGTCTGTATTACTCATCTCCGTAAAACTGTTATTTATGTATAGATACTCTATTGATGCTGAGTATCTTGAAGAAACATTGTGATTATGCATATTTGTAAAGTATTCCGTTAGTCTACCTGAAGATATTCACAAGAGAACAATAAAAACATACATAATAATGATGATAACTCTAAGTGGTATTTCGTCTTACTTGTCACCAGTTCACTCATATAGCTGGAATTAGCGTGGTTCTATCAGACAGGTTATTTTGTAGCCGAAGCGAATTGGCTTTTGAAGCTCTCGTTCAAAACAGAGAAAAGTCCTGGGTTCGAAACCCGATGGTATGGGTGCGTACTGCTGAAGAAACCCAAAATATGCTGACGAAACAGCTGTCCAGTACTCCCTGCTGGTTTTCCAATAGTTCCTTAACCGATGTAGCCAATCAAATCCCCGCAAACTGACACTTGGATATCAATCTGATGCTCAATAGCGACTGGACCTATTCATTTAGGTACTTACCTTGGTTCTAGTGGGAAGTCATGAATAGGTTGTTTGTGAGGACAGATGCTCTCAAGGGGACTGACATTAGCTAGTGGTCGCATTACCTCATGAATTGGTAGAAGTTTCAATTCACTGACTGACCAATGAGCTCTCACTGCTACTAGAAGGCCCTATGTTCGGAACTCAGTGGCTGATGAAACCCAAACAAGGCTGACGAAACCACTGTCCAATACTCCTTGCTGGCTATCCAAAGATTCTCTAACTGTTGCAATCTCAAGATAACATTCTGTAACCAGTCAAATCCCCGCCAACCAGCACTTGAATGAAAAGCGAAATGGTCACACAGTCTTTAGATGACATCACTGCTCTAGGAAGTACCGTCGGTTGATAAG
The DNA here is from genome assembly GCA_944472155.2 of Trichobilharzia szidati. Taxonomy (NCBI): domain Eukaryota; kingdom Metazoa; phylum Platyhelminthes; class Trematoda; order Strigeidida; family Schistosomatidae; genus Trichobilharzia; species Trichobilharzia szidati. The sequence continues at coordinate 14,140,533 of OX235276.1, read as the reverse complement.
ATAGAATTCTGACTAATTATTATCATTCATAAGTACATACCGTAGATCAACAGATTTAAATAATTTGATAGTGTTAATTCATTCTTATCTATCCAGTATCACTGTTCTATCTGTGTTTTACTTTATACTACTTATTGGGAATAAGAATGTGAGTAATATTTTGCATACCATTTCGTTAGTCTATAACCATAGTTATTGATTTCCGTGGAAATTCATCTCACTTATTATATAAATAGTCTATTTTCTTTGGCGTAGCTGTTGTCTTGTGGTTAAAGGGCACCTCCTGTGAATGTTTCTTCGTTATGTTATACTCTCTGTTGAACAATGCTCATCTGAATCTCTTTCTTTTAGATGGTTGGAGGCAATCGGTAGATAGCCATACATGACCTAGATCTCGTGTTAGTTAGAACTCACCAGTTAGCAAGGCAGGCGTACCTACAACTTCGAAGGAACTCGTATCCCTTCTGAGACTTGAACATGCATCTTCCAGTGCTGCAGTCAGAGAGGGAGATGTTTCCTCTGAGCGATTTCGGGCTCGCAATTGACCTCCTGTAGGGCTGTATTGCATAATAACTAGTGTCCAATCAAAGTATCCAATGCAGTCAGTCCTACAGGAGGCCAATCACCAGCCCGAATAGCTCATTGCTAACGTATCTTTCTGACTGCAGCATTGGGTGGTTACGAGGTTTCGAATCTCAGAACGGACATGAGTTCCTTCGAAGTAACCGATATGCCTACCCTGCTGACTGATGAGTGCTAACTAGCACGAAACCTAGATGAGGTGTGGCTTCCTGTGGCCGACTGCCTCCAACCATCTAATATCAACAATTCACAGTGCAGGGCATCGTAATGGCGAGCCACCTAATGTGGCATGGTGGCGACATTGCAAACGTGGTAGAATTCAGTCTGCATCGAACAAACGACTAGATATATTACACTAGTGTACTAACTAGTGTCCAGTCAATAACTCTCTTTTTTCCTGACCTGTGCATCTGCACGTTGTTCAATTCCGACTATGAGAAACCACTGTCACAGTTCTGCTATTTTCTTGTAGTGACGCCCAGTGATAGTGCATTCTACAACATATAGCCCAGACACCTCATGATTTGAAAACCATAATTTAGACAAGTCCTGTGTTTTGCATTCGACACGCAACACTCAGACGTATTGTTACAGTAATCGATAACTTCTGATTTCCTAGAAGAAAGCTCTACAGTCAGTATTTTCAGGTCCATCAAATTCTGTAGATCTTTTGCAGTTGGTTGCGTCTGAAATTATCTGACGACTTGAATGTTATTAGATAATTTGACTTTAGAAAGGGTTGTTGAGTACCTTCCATTATGGATAAATTTTATTTTGATAGAGTCTCACAGTGTTATACAGTAATATTTACTGATGACGTTTCGAGCACAATTTATTGCTCATAATCATATCAAGGTAATCACACGACTTCCTAAATTCATTTATATAGTTCCATTGTTTTTCACTTGATTTGATTGGTAGTAATATTTTCCATATTTCGGGTATGATTGATGAATCATTTCTATTGCATGTGTTGGGTGTAGATTCGATGAACAAGGATTCAGTAATCAACCTCTCTCTCCACCTACCTAGATTACTTTTTAGAATTTTAACCTTCTCCCACCCTATTGTGTGGTTGTTTGTTAACGCATGCAGTGCAATTGCTGAGCTTTTTTCTAAATTACTTATCTTCTCGGGGTCAACCATTCTTACCTTAGCTAAATTCTTGTGTTCTGATAATCTGACTACCCCTGACCTACTAGTTGGACCTATGTAGTCGACCTCACAGTCATTGCAGGGTATTTTGTAAATTATATTATTTTGTCTAATTGGGTCAACTGGGTCCTTTAACCTACAGAGCTTGTCCCTGAGTGAGTTTGTAGGTTTAAATGCCACCTAAAAAGTAATCTAGGTAGGTGGAGAGAGAGGTTGATTACTGAATCCTTGTTCATCGAATCTACACCCAACACATGCAATAGAAATGATTCATCAATCATACCCGAAATATGGAAAATATTACTACCAATCAAATCAAGTGAAAAACAATGGAACTATATAAATGAATTTAGGAAGTCGTGTGATTACCTTGATATGATTATGAGCAATAAATTGTGCTCGAAACGTCATCAGTAAATATTACTGTATAACACTGTGAGACTCTATCAAAATAAAATTTACCCATAATGGAATTACACTCTACCACAGTGCCCAAGTTTTATTCTTATATCATTGTTGAGTACCTGTCGTCCTAACATACTGGAGAATACAGAAAAAGTAATGAATTCAGCATGTTAACTTTTTACAAAAACTCGAAATACTCATGTTTTTATTAGTTATATTACTACTTGTTTCAATGTATCCCATTACCGTAGATGATTCCTCAAAAGTAGATATATTTGTTGTTCACAACAACCTTTTTCCCAATATATTTCCTGAATGAAAACTTCAGTTTTGTTGAACACAAAAATGTAGAATAGTTGAAAGATACTACTTATGTAACGACAGATGACAAGAGTCGGGAAACAGATCGTTTATTGAGAATATCAACAGATATTTGTAGATTTTTAAAGACATTATTATTTGTCATCATTAGCAGAAAAACAGCGTCTTCTGACTGGTTGTTTTCTCGCTGAAAGTTACTCAGTCATCTGTTTGTGGCCATTTCTTTGAAGGTCACGCCATATATCTGCAAATCGTATCTGTCCACGCATAGTCTGCTGTGAGTGGTTGTTGAGTTGGTGTTTGTTCTTGTTTTTCTCACGACCAAGATTTGGGATGTAAACATTGACGTAAATTGCTGTCTAGCAATTTTGGCTAGCAGACAGCTCCAACCACACCTACACACCGCTATTCACAAACTTAATTTCTTCTGGGGGGAAGATAAACCAACACTTTTCAACATGAGGTTATATTATTGAATTGAATTTTAGATTTTCCCAACGATTGATTGGACTGAAGTGCTCGGTCTCAGATTGACATGTCGGCTTCTTATGCAGATGCTTCGACGATCTCTGGGCATGTAATTGGAATTAAATTACTGGATGGTGACTAACAGTGGAATCCAGGATAGGGCACATTTCGTCTCACTTGTGACTTGTCATCTGGATGTACCTGCATTCCCAAGTGAGTGGTGATTTTCCCTCCCAGCACTTCGGTCCAATCAATCGACGCGAAAATCTAAAATTCAGTTAAATAAATAATATGACCCATTGCACAAGAGGTAGGTGTCGTGGCCCAAGTGGTCTAGTGGATAGCGCCTTGGCGTTTGAAACTATGGGCAACAAGTTCAAGCCTCGATGGGAACATCTTCACTCACTGTGGAAAACAGCAACATTCAGTGACGAGTCCCTTATAGGACGAAATGTGCATCCTGGATTCGAATGCTAGTCAACATCCACCAATTAAATTCTAGTGATTCAAGCTCTTTGGATTTTGTGATGAAATGTTCTGGGTAAACATTTTCGAGGAGGATTCTTTCCAGAGTCTTCAGCTTATCTTCCATAGTGCAAGGGCTTCAGATACTGTGGTTTCTATTGCTCAGAGAACGGATTGGGTGTCGTTTTGTATATAGAGGCACCCAACTATGAAAGTTAGTAAGGTGTCCGTCCTATGTCGGCTTTCTCAAGACGCACCCTTTCAGTCCAGAAAAGATATTTCTGTGTTGGACTACTTCTCTAATATGCATTGAAATGCAAGACGGCAGCTCACCATAAAGTCCAGGTTGTCAATCATAAATCCAGGAGTAAGGAAATAATTGAAATTATGCCAATAAATAATGGTTAAGATCATGTAGAGTTATGCCTTATCAGCTTTATTAGAAACTGGAAAACGTTAATTTTGTAATGCCTGAGAAATTGAATACGATAAGAGAAAAGTAGAGAACACAAAGTATCATCATTATTTTGCCAAGTGTACAAAGACGAATGCAATTTATTAGATATAGAAACCTTGAAGAAGGCGGATACTTCAGAAATAATACATCTTCTCGTCGACACTGTCAATCTCGTCTAGAGCAATTGACGTTATTCTAAAAGTCAAAATTTCAAATGTTTCAACATAATTGCTAATTTTTGATTTAGGATGAAAAAGAGAAAATGTTCAGTGTTCATCGGCTTTTGGTATTCAACTATAGACCATATTAAGACTATACAACCACGGCTATTCTTTGTTATACTCCTTTAAGCTCCTAGTGGAACATAGGACTTCAAGCTACAGGCTTAAAGTTCCGGTAGCAGTGTTGTTTATTATTACGGAGTGGGGTTGCTAGCCTCAATCCCAACCTCTTCTCTTTACTGATCTTATTACCGGCTTAGCGGGATAAAGGGATGCATCGGTCAGGGATCGAAGCCCGAACGACATGTGTGGTTGACGAGTTTTCTATCGCTGCACCACGGAAGCCTCGGCAATAATATACCATATTAAGAGCCTTGAAGAACACTAATATTAGTTATGTACTATTATTGGCTTAGCATAAAATTATTTAATGTTTAGTCAAATAATAATTGGTTAACATCATTACTGTTTCCTTGGGTCCTATTCTTTGATGTCCTCATAAGCTGGCCCCTCAATTGCCAATTATCTCTCATCTTCTACCCACACAACCCTGTACCCACGTCCAACTCGTCGCATCCCATTCAATTTCCACTTCAGCGATGGTCTGCATTGCTCGCGATGTCACTGAACGGTCTCCCCAGTGGCATGTGTCCAGTCCATCTCCATTTTCTCCTATAAATATTTGTTGAGAGTTTGGCTGTTGATTGGTTTGTTTATTGCCAGAGTTACTTGTTACTTATTCTTTCTGGCCGGCCATTTGATCTTCAGTATGGAGCAAGCAAAGGTATCTATTGGTAAACGTCCGCACTGACCTGTTGGGAATGCTTTACATCAAAAGCAGTGCAAATTCCTAACCCATATACGAGAAGTTACTTGACGTTGGTGCTGAAAGTAGAAATCTTGTTCTTAAGTGTAGAAGACTTCCAAGCTGATTTCAGAGTGTTGAATGTATTTTGTTGCCTTTCTGATTCTGTCAGGTTGGCTTTACTATTTTCATCCGTGCAGTATGACTCTAATCGAAACGATGCATGCTTCCTAGCCAGATAAGTGAAGGAAGGAAGTAAGCTCTTTCAAATATTTTTGCGTTGATAGTGACTGGTCAAAAAAATAACCACTACTAATTTTATTTTGTTTTACAAAACTACAGATGGTTAGTTGTCATATCGCCTTCATCATCATCATCACCATAACCATCATTATATGATCAAGGAGTATAACAAAGAATAGCCGTGGCTGTGCGTCGGTGGCATAGCGGTTAGGACGCTCGCCGACCATGCACATGGTCCGGGGTTCGATCCCCTGCCGACGCACACCCGATATCTATGGTCGGCCTGCAAACTTTGGGCTACCGATATCACATGTTGAAAATTCCATACTCGTACCAAAAATACTGTGTGGTTTCAAGCTATAAACAAAATATAAACAAAATAAAAATAAAATAATATTACTATAATCTACAGCCGAATGCCAAAAGTTGATGAACACTGAGCAATCCCACTTTTTCATCCTAAATTAAAAATCTGCAATTACGTAAAGATGTTTGAAATTTTGACGTCTAGAATAGCACCAAATGCTCTAGACGAGATTGACAGTGTCGACGAGAAGATGTAATATTTCTGAAGTATCCTCTTTCTTCAAGGTTTTTGTATCGAATAAATTGTATTCGTCTTTGTATACTTGGAAAAATAATGATAATACTTTGTGTTCTCTATTTCTCTCTTATCGTATTCAATTTTACAGGCATTACAAAATTAATGTTCTCCAGTTTATAATAAAACTGATAAGACTTAAATTTACATGATCTTAACCATTAGTTATTGGCATAATTTCAATTATTTCCTTACTCCTGGATTTATGATTGACATCCTAGACTCTATGGACAGCTGCCATCTTACAATTCATTTCACAGAAATATCTTTTTTGGACGTCCAGTTAAAAAGACGTGAATATGATGAAACACTGAAAAGATGCATCTTGAGAAAGTTAACATAGGACGGGTACCTCACTAACTTTCATAGTTGGGTGCGTCTATATACAAAACGACACCCGATCCGTTCACTGAGCCATAGAAGCCGCAGTATCTGAAGCCCTGACACTATGGAAGAGGAGCAGAATTCTCTGGAAAGAATCCTCCTCAAAAATGGCTACGTGGAACGTTTCATTACAAAATACATGAAGCCTGAATCTCTAAAACCACCCACACTTTCGACTCATAAAAATAACCTCTCTACGTGAATCTACAATCCATCGGAGGCCCATCAGCAGAAATAGTGAAGAAAACCTTCTTCGTGGCTGAACTACTGTTAACTTTCCCTACGAGACCAACTACTTGCATGAACGTGAAGGATAAGTCACCACTGTTAGCTGCCTCATCAATGTACAACTTTCAATTCACCTGCTTGTGTGGTGTTAGGTATGTTGGCCATACCCAGAGTTTTCTATCCATATGTGTCATTGAAAACCTATCCTCATTGTTTTATAAAGGAGAAAGAAGATCCCTCTACCATGCCACAGCTCAAATCTGGAGACCGAGCTAACACAGCTACAAAGGGACTTCAAAGTTGTTATCTACATAATACGTGGGAATCTCCCTTAAAAAGTACAGTGAATCAAACTTCTTCAAACGGAGCAGAATCAGAAATGGTGGTAATCCTCAACTCTGCACACCGAAGAAGTTTTTCCAGTCGTTAAATCTTCAATGAATATGATCTTTATTTTAAGTTTTGTTTTTTTGTAGGGATTTTTGTTTGATTGGTTGGAGGATTTCATCATGAGCTGACATTGGTTAGAGAACCATTGGAAAACCTAGCTGGGATTACTGGACAGCCAGCTGTTTCATCCTAGTTTGGGACACTTCATCAGTGGACACCCAGCCCACTGTGGTTCAATCCCATGACCTACTGGTTACAAGGCGAGCTAGAGCGTATACCATTACTAGTATAGGTGCATTGTTATTAACATGCATGCTTTAATAGACATGAATATCCATGAAGCTTACGAAATACCTGGTAGATTCTATCGTAATGTGAATAATAATAATAATAATAATTTGCTTTATTCCAAAACAGTACATGTGATACAGAATGGAATTCTCAGCATTTTTTCTACACTATTGCATCCAGTTAGTACATTATCAATAAATAAAATTCTACATAGATTAAGGAAATCTCAGTTCATTATGACAACAACATATTGGCATGTCGGTAGCAAAGGTAAAGCTGAACAGTGTTTGAAGGTGTTAGAAAAGTAGGAGCTGTCATATTTACTGGCGTAAGCGAGAGAAAGAAACAAAGCAGCACATAACGGAAAAAAAGAGAGGGAGAGAAAAGGAAAAGAAAGAAAGAAAATGTTGTACCTATAAATGATATGAATTGGAAAGACGAGATCCAGTTGTACTACTGACTATTTAATGAATTATAGGTGTCACGCCTAATGCTTTCTTTATCACACAGAACACGAGCTAAGTAGGGTATGGTTGAGTTTTTGTACTTGCTGGTGCGAGCATATAGTTTTCTATATTGGCTTCTGGTTTTACCTGATGAGATGCAGGGGGAGAGTTGTGAGTGAAGAGGGTGGTGTGAGTTAGATAAAATGGATTTGGCCCATTTTTCACATGAGTCCATGTGCCTGTCAACCAGAGTATTAGCAAGCTGGTTAAGTGGCACGTTGCTTACCCTGCTGACAACCTTTAACATCCTGTGTAATAAGGTATAGTCTTTCTTCAGTAGCCCGGGAAAAACTAAGGGGGAACAATAGAGAATAATAGGCAGAATGCGAGAGTTAACGAATTGTAGGAGTAAGGGTTGGGTAATACCAGAATGTCTTAACTTCTTGATGTAGAAGGTAAGACGGAATATTTTCTTAGAAATCGTCAAGATATGAGATGGCCAGGAAAGATCAGCAGATAGAATGACGCCTAGGTATTTAATTTCCGATTTGGTTTCTATTTCAGTGCCATCTATGTTGCACACCTCGTGAGAGCTAATCAGTTTGTTTAGGTCAGATTTATGCCTAAAGGTGAAATTGACTGTCTGGCATCATGAAACAGTCTATATTTATACAGGTAATACAACATCAATAGATCAGAATTTACCTTATTGATGGTTAGTTAAATTAAGTGAAATAAAATGTCTAGCCATACTGTACTGACTGACAACAATCAACAACTCTGTTTTTCTCTGTTGACGTCGTTGTTTTTGTGTTGATTAAAGTCAGTTGTTTCCATCATTGTTTTCAAGAACAGACTTGGAATTGACTCCTTTTTTCGCATCTTATGTGTTAAATAATTTTAGTTATTCGATATATATTTAAGTAAGTTAAGTGGGATACATAAATATTGATGAAAACAGTTTGTAAATGAAACTGGTATAAAGAAACATTTTGATTTAGGTGTGTTCTCTGTCTGAGCTGGCTGACTTAATTGTGAAGCTTTCGTTGTACCCTACCCCGTCTAGACAACATCGCTTCAACACAGACTTTAGTACAAAATGGACTTATTTGAATCCTCCATAAATGATGATGACATGATTGTATCTCCCTACTGACAACCTTTGTCGTCATTCGTACTTTGTTAATTTTCGTCTCTATTGGTCATTCCTATTGGCTTGAAATTTAAACTTTCTTGTCAGGTGATTTATTTTTTTTTATTAGTTGGTAAGTTTGGTGTATAATAGTAATGTTCATGTTAATCTCTGATTCATTGGAGTACCAGGCTTGTAGAAATTCCCTGACTGCATTTCTGATGTTTCCTTGGACTGTTTAAAAATTCTACAGAATGCTAATCAAATTTATTATTTATTTATTATTCCCTTGCGTTCCGAGTGGAACATAGGGCTTCAACAACACATCTCCCCTCTTTGTTCTGTTTTCTGCCGTCCTCTTCAGTCGGCTGGGTCCACGATAGCCCATAGTGTCTCATCTCCTGCATATCACACGATCTCCTCAATGTCACCCTCACACTGACGACCCACTCGTCGATTATCATTAGGATTCCACTTGGGCGATGGCCTGCATTGCATGCGATGTCATTCGGCGGCCTCCTCAATGTGTGCCCGATCAATCCATCTCCATTTTCTCCTACATATTTGTTGAGTGATCGGCTCTTGATTGGTTTATTGTCATGGTTTCTTGTCGCTTATTCTTTCTGGCCATTTGATTTTCAGTATGGAGCCAGACATCGAAGGCAGCTGTTGATAAAAGTCTGGAACCTGTTGGAAATCCTTTTCGTGACACTCAGTGCAAGTTTCTGACCCGCATAGAAGGACCTACTTGACATTGGTGTCGAAAATCCGAATCTTGTTCTTTATGCCAGCTGAGTGCAGAAGATTTCCAAACTGGTTTCACGTTTCTAGTTTACTTATATGTAATAAAAATATGAAACCAGCCAAAACATTGTTGCACTGGACAGTTCAAGAATGATGGTTGTTGCACGCTGATGGTATTATTGGGTTGATATATAAATTTTTGGTTTTGGATTCATTATCCGGCCAACTTCTTAAATTGAAGTTCGTGGTCTCAATCTCCTTACAGCGTCAAGGGAGAAGAGAACTGAAAATCCTATAAACTAGAATTAAACGGCTTCTTTTTCAGCAGTTCTCCAACTGATATCAATTAGTGATGCGAACCGCTGTGAAACTCCATTAGTCTCCAGATTGTTTCAGGGATTCAAGAGAAATAAAGTTAACTGGTACAGAACGAACTACTTTTTGTAAATGACACAGATCACGATATATGTGATTGGAATGTGTAGGGGTTTCCAAAGAAAAACAAGGCTACTTTTACCCGCTATCTGAGTGTGATTAGAAAATCGCGAATTTGATTACATGTGTCGCTAGTCAACTTCAGTGTTGTATCTCCTTAGCCTAGCGATAAAAATACAAACTTGCTCGTTAGATTCCTTTAAGCTAGACTTATGGATTAAGACAAAGCAATGCGAAGACGTAATTTGTCTGAATTGTGTAATTTGTATTTGCGCAACACATTTCAAACAATCTGATCACACACGGACTTGTCATGGGAATATATATGAAATTAATAAAGAGTTAAGAGGTGAGAAAATAGACTTAGGTCGAGTTAAAAGGATATATTGAAGGTCAAAATAACAATGAAGATCATCGCTAAACTAAATAAGAGAGGTAATGGAGTAACCACAGGAGAGAAGGGCCAGACAACAGATCGTTTATTGAGAAAATCAACAGATATTTATAGATTTTTATGCACATTATTGTCAGCGGAGAAGCAACGTCTTCTGATTGGTTGTTTTCGTGCTGAAGGTTATTCTGTACTGCTTGTGACCGTTTCTTAGAAAGTTAAGCTATGTATCTGCGAATCGTATCTGCACACATTAAGTCTGCTGTGATTGGTTGGTGAGTTCCTCAAGGTTAAGCTTTGTTATTCTTTTCTCTCATGACGCCGATTCGGGACGTAAACACTGACGTAAATTGTTGTTTACAATTTTGGCTTGCAAACAGCTCTCATCAAAATAGTACGTCTGCGATGGTATCAAAACAAAGTTTACCAAGAAAGATGGTTCAGCGTGATGACGAATTGTTGCTTTGATTGTATAAAGGTGGTTCAGACTTCCTTATTGCCAGCGAGGGATTTTACAAACTTTAGTATACTCCACACCCCAAACACGTTCTATAGATAGGTTTAAAATACGTGTGGAAACATCAATTCTCTGTCCTGTTTCTATGATATGTTCCTGCATATTTTTTGCAGAATCGGTTCGTGCTGGGTTGGTTCGTTCTTTGCCGGAGATCCCTGTTGCTGATCTTTTCTGGCCGGCCATCTGACCTTGAGTAGTATATTGAGCGAGGACAGCTGTTTGAAGAGGGTTTGTAGTTTGTTCGAAGTGCCCTTCGTGGGGCGCCATTTTCGAGTATGGAATACATATATTTATGAAAAAATGCATGAAAACTGTATAAAAGTGTTACAGGGGATACTTTTCTCTCATATATGATAAAGAAATCTCCCAGTTTAGCATAGGAGTATCAATGGAAAGTTGCACCACATTTATCTTTATTATAATATAAGTATGCGCTTAACAATATGTCACTTATTCACAATGTAATTTTGTTTTGTTTTTTTAACGAAACGTATGCCATTCAAGTTTGTCCCCTTGCCACAAGCTCCTAATTCAGTTTGTTCAGAAGAATTGTATGAACTTGTTGATGATGAGCATAAATCGATAAACCAAACAACAGATCAATGTAATCAACCAGTAAAGAAACCGAAACCACCTGGGAAAAAGTTAAATATGGTAAGTATACCTTATTTGTTTTATCACTCAATCGTTTAATCAATTATTCAGTGTGATCTGTAAAATTGGTGATATTTGATGAAATACAAAAGGCTCATTTCAGCGCTTTAAGACTGTGTCGTCTTTGACACAGTTGTAATATTCTACTATTCATCAAAAAGAATACATCGGTGTGTTCCGTGAAAAATTGCTGCTGAAATTGTAAGACACGAAAACATTAGAGGCTCTTGATATTCGAATAGAACATGGGCACTATGGTACAGTATAATTCCATTATGGAGAAGATTCCTAATCGGATAAAGTCTCACAGTATTACGCAGAAATATTTACTGATGACTACGTCTCGAGCATAACTTATTGCCATTCATAATCATATCATATTAAGGTATTACTCACACAACTTTCTGACTTCGTTTATGTAATAGATATTAAGACTTTAATTCATCCCATCCATTATCTGTGAAGGCAGGATTAGTTAAGTGTGCGTGTGTGTTAAATAACTAACTATCCTATAAAATTCTTTAGGAAGATCCAAAAAGGTCAAAAACAAAATAATGGTGAAATTAATAATGATAACATAAATAAGAGAGAATATAAGGCATCTACAGTAGTTTCGCCATATAAAGAGGGGACATCTCGGACCCTACTTGTAGGATTCTTAATAAAGCAGGAATTAGGATGGTGGTATTTAAACCTACAAACTCCCTCAGGCAGGACAAGCGCTGTAGGTTAAAGGACTCTGTGGCTTGACCCAATTAGACAAAATAATATAATATCCAAGATACCTTGTAATGACTGTGAATGAGGTCAACTAAATTAGTCAAACTAGTAGATCGGGAGTAGTCAGATTATCAGAACATAAGAATTTAGCTAAGGTTAGAATGAGTTAGCTCGCGAAGACAGATGAGTAATTTAGAGAAAAGATCAGCAGTCGCACTGCATGCATTAACACACAACCACACAATAGAGTGGGACAGAGTCAAAATTCTAGAAAGTAATATAGGTAGGTGGAGAGAGAGAGAGAGATTGATTACTGAGTCTTAGTTCATCGAATAATCCACACACAACACACGCGATATGAACCCCTCATCACCAATACCAGAGACACGGAAATCACCCCTACAAATCAAACCGAGAGATTAAAATTAATTGAGTTTTAAAAACGAAGTTATAAAGCTTTGTGAGTAACTTGATATGATATGAATATGGGCTGGAGTAATAAATTGTGTTCGGAACGTGGTTATTAGTCAATATTACTGTATAACACCGTAAGACTTTATCAAAATAAATAATTTCTCCATAATGGAATTAGAGGTTTTTGTCCATAGATGCTTCTGTTCAAGTTCTCGTATTCCATGATACTTCCACGAATTGGGTAATCCGAAAGGCTACACTATTTTTCAGTGTTTCACTTGGATAACCCAGTTCGCTTTCAGTATTAATTCTAATTTTTTTCCCTTCACGTTCCCCAGTAAAACATAGGGCGGCTTCAAGCTGGTGGCTTGAAGTTTCTGTAGCAGTGTTTATTTTACAGGATGGGTTTGCTAGCCTCATGCCCAACCTTTCCTCTTCACCAGAATTATTTCTGGCTTAGTGAGGTAAAGGAGTGCGTCGGTCGGGGATCAAACCCCGGACCATGTGCATGGTCGGCGAGCGTCCTAACCGCTATGCCACCATCGCACATTAATTATAATAGAAATGTTATAATCACTGTTTCTGAGATAGAGCTAGTTTGTGGTCGTCGTTATTTGTAGTTACTTATTGGTCTCTGATGAATCCATTCTGACTATACAATCTTCTTACTGTATATAACATAGACAGTACATGAGCGCATAATACACGACCACAATGAGCAAGCAACATCTTAATCGAATAAATGGAAAATATATAGAACCTAAAAGATGTATCCCTCCTGATGCCATTATGGACCAATGAGGATAAGAGATGATGAAGGAAACGTCACTCGATATCGAATGCCTGTCATTCCTATTCACAAATCAAGCATACAAAATACATTGAGAAATGAGGGACTATCCAACAAAATGCTGCGTGTAGAACTGATGGGTTTCGAAATTAATGTCAGTCGGAGAATCTTTCTAAAACAAATTGTGCCGGATTTTCGTTTCTTGCTACAATGATGAACCCGCTGGCAACAGCTACGAAGACTTCTAGGTCTCACATAGAGAACACTAATGCTCATTCAACTGAGATGAACTTATCTGTCTTTTTGCATCAACTATTCAGAAAAGGGAGCAGTTACTGATGAATAATAATGGTAGACCAACATTTTAGAAGTCAGAAATACATCTCAACTGTTCGTAGACTGTAATCTAGCCTGATTTGTAAAAGTTTTCAAACTTTCTAGAGTTCGAAATCTGGAAAAAGAATGAAAATTGAAAGAGTGAGTATATTTAGTATCACTGTGTTTTCAAAAGTGGATGATTTAATCAAGAAGCTTTCATTATCCATTTTGACAACGTCTTCAACACGAAGTTGAATGTGAGCAAATGTCTGATATGAAATTTTACCTCATGAAATCATGGATTTTAAAGTACAGGACCCTAAGTAAGAATATGTGTTTGCATGATACCCGCTTCAGGAGGAAAACGCCCATAAATCAAGAAATAATAGGAAATGGTGACCACTGAGGTGCAGCAGATCGGGTGTGAGGACAAATACTCGCCAGAGATGACAATGGCTAGTGCCAGTCGCACTGAATGCTCTTCGAGCTAGCTTGCATTGTAACCGGATGGATGTGTGTTTATACCCTCGTAGTAGGGTGGATGCGTACTGATGAAGAGTCCCAAAGTGGGCAGACGAAACGGCTGTCTGGTAGTATTCCCAGCTGGTTTTCTAATGGTCCTCTGACCAATGTTATCGCATGGTGAAATCCTGCAAATAATACAGAAGGATTCGTGTTGCGATGAAAACGTTTGTATTTCGGGGTCTCAAGAGGGGAGAAAATTGCTTGAAACATCTCTAATTCCGTTTAAATCGCGCGGACTTCTTAGATTTGATGTTTCTAAACGTCACTGAAGTATTGTACTTACTATATACTCTAATATTTCATAAACTATCTCAATCAACCTAGTCTTTCAACGTACCACATAAATAGTGATGAATTTTGAAATATACCAGATAATAATGGCAAAATTAATACATTCTGAATGAGAATTGTTTTCCAGAATGATTTATTACAAAATCCATGAATCCTAGACGGCAAAATCTGCCCATGCTTGGCGTCCTGAAAAATCTCCCCTACATGAACCTTCAATTCAATGGAGATTTATCTGCGGAAACACTGAAAAATCGACTGTCCCGTTCACTTAGGAAAACCTTCTTCGCAGCTGAACTACGACTAACTTTCTCCACAAAACCTATGATTCGTATGAACGTGAAGGATAAGCTACCACTGCTGCGTGCCTCATCAATGTACAAATATCAATTCACCTGCTCGTGTGGAGCCATGTATGTCGGCCGTACCCAGAGTTCGCTATCCAAACGTATCACCGAAGACTTACCACCATGGTTTTACAAAAGAGAAAAACGATGCCCTCGCAGCTCTATCTTAGAACATCTGATAGATTCCGGACACCAAGCTACACCGCAAACAAACTTCAAAGTCGTCTGCAGAATACAACGCAGTCTTCCTAAAAGTGTACGAGTCAAACTTCTTCAAACTGCAGAAGCAATGGTAATTCACTTGCTAAACCCTGAACTCTGCATAGAGAAGAATTTCGTTCAATCGCTGCACTTGCAATGGACGTAATCTGTCTTAATACCCGACAGGTAAATTCTATTTCTTTCTTTTTTCAACTTTCCTGTTCTCCACCCCCACCCGATTTAATTTCTACACTTCATTATCAGTGTTACTGACTTGAGCAACGCTCAATTTCTAGTCACTTATGTTACATCATCCAATTTATTTGCCCAACTTTGGTCCTAATTTAAATGGCGTTATCCTATACCCCACTTCTACTTAGTCTCTACTTGTAATTAACCCTTTTGCTATCCTGACCTAAGTTGAAACATTTTAGTCAATTATGTTACGTCATCTGACTTACTAACTCAATCTTACTTTAGTTGCTGTCTAATTAACCTTGTTTCCATATTAGATCATCCTTGTATTACCTGATTAATTATCTAAACTTGACAAACCTCATGTACACACACACACACACAAATAATTATATATAAAAGAGATTGTACAGATATGTGCATGAATTAGCCGTGGAAAAGAGTCGCTTCGCTGATGAACGTCTTCTCTTTTTCATATGACTCAATGGAGATTTTTAAGCTACATTCTGAATGAATATGGAAGTACCTCAAAGTTTTATCCTTCACTGATATCAGCTTGTTAATTGGACACCTGAATTTTTTTTATTTTAAACACTGGGCTATTCACTTGTTTTTTCCTTCATTTGTTATTTCTTTAAAAGATCAATAGATTTGGTGCTTCATTTCGAGTAATCACTGATAAGAAGGTGAATTCTTTGGTTACGCAATTCAGTAATCATCTAACAACTCCTGGATATAGTACAGCGAAAGTGCTGAATAAAGAGAGAACATTGATTACTGAAAAATGCGATAAAAATCAAGACTATAAAGTAAGGAAGCAGCTTCTATCGACTTTACCTTCTCATTTTCATATTTATATAACTTTATTATCTAGTGTAATGTTATGAATTTAAAATAGTGTCCAGGATGAATTATGTGTTGTAGGTACTTTGGCTGATCACTATGTGTTTTTTTACTCCTTTACGTTCCTAGTGGTGGAACATAGGGGGCTTCAATCTGGAAACTCAAAGTTTCAGTAGCAGCGGTATTTATTTTCACGGGATGGGCCTGCTAGTTTCATACCCAACCTTCCCTCTTTACCAGTCTTATTACTGACTTAGCGAGCAAGGTAAAGGAGTGCGTCCAGTGGCCAGGGATTGAACCCCGCAACACATCCGTGGTCGGTGATATGATATGATTATGATATGATATGAGCAATAAATTGTGCTGGAAACGTCATCAGTAAATATTACTGTATAACACTGTGAGACTCTATCAAAATAAAATTTACCCATAATGGAATTACACTCTACCACAGTGCCCAAGTTTTATTCTTATATCAATATTTTGAATTTATGCTGAGAAAGTAAAGTGATCTGTACTGTCTATATACGGGTTAGATATTGAGTTTTGTTTAATCTAGTATAAAGCAATTGTGTTTTTGTTATGTTGCTTAGTCTGTCAGGCTCACTGCCTGGTAACGGAAGTTAGGAGATCAGCTATCGCTATGCATCAGGATCTTGGTGACTGGCCAGCAACCAATCAGTGTGTTTATTCTACACCAACATAAGTTTGGCATCACCCTTAAATGAACTTGACGACAAGGTATTTTTTTGCTACTATTTTGAGTGAAGCACACTAGAAACTCACAGCGACGAACATCTGTTTTGAGTCTGCTTATACTGTCTTGTTGATGACTTCATATAAGTATGAGTTCGACATCCAAGGGTTCACGCCGACTATCTCCAATTGACCGCTTAACTTACAATCATTGCAGATTATGAAAATTATCGCTTTCATCCCTAATTGGCTTTTACACAGTAATATATATATATATATATGTATGAAATTTTATTTAATTAAGCCTTCCCTTGAGGTAATGTGTTTTTATGTGTATGCATTGCATACAGGTAGATGGGGCTTTCATTAATTATACCAATAAATTTTGTGATAAACTTGATGAGAAAGAGTCAAGACAAAGTTTAACCAGAAGATGTGATTATTTGCAACCGAATTCTTCAAGATTACAATCTAAAGTAAGTAGAACCTTAAAATTATTTCTTTTAGAGAACAAATTTCAGCAATGAATACCCTTTCTTTGATAATTTCCTCTTCTGACTCTACAATTATATGCATATATATAGTAGATAGTTGGAGGCAGTCGGCAGGAAGCCTCGCCTAATTGAGCTTTCTTGCTAGTTGGCACTCATCAGCAAGGCGGAGTTGCAACTGCCTTGAAGGAATTCATGTCTCTCCTGAGATTCGAACCCGCGTCACTACTCAGTACTGCAGTCAGAGAGAGAGACGTTATCTCTGAGATACTCAG
The DNA here is from genome assembly GCA_944472155.2 of Trichobilharzia szidati. Lineage (NCBI taxonomy): Eukaryota > Metazoa > Platyhelminthes > Trematoda > Strigeidida > Schistosomatidae > Trichobilharzia > Trichobilharzia szidati. The sequence continues at coordinate 14,123,095 of OX235276.1, read as the reverse complement.
GCTCGCGACTGACCTCCTTCAGGACTGTACTGCACATTCTTTTGAATGGAGACTAGTCAGTGACTAGTGTAAGGTGTGTGTCTAGTCCTATCTTTGGCACAGAGTGCAATTAGGTCACCCTGCCACACTTGGTGGCTCGCCATCATGGTGCACTGTGAATTGTTGGTTCAAATCTCAGAAGGGACATGAGTTCCTTCAAGGCAGTTGCAGCTACGCCTTGCTGATGAGTGCTGACCAGCACGAAACCTAGGTCAGGCAAGGCTTCCTGTGACCGATAGCCCCCAAACATTTAATATCAACAATTCACAATGCAGTGCACCATGATGACTAGCCACCTAGTGTGGCATGGTGACCAAATTACAAACTTAACTGATAGAATTCAGGCTGAGCCAAAGATAGGGTTAGACACACACATTACACTAGTTACTGACTAGTGTCCAATCAAATATATGCACGTGGAATACTCTAGAATAGTCATCATCAACAATAATGGCGTTCCGTCTTAATATTATCGATTTATTAAATCACAATGGAATTACCATAGTTCAAGAAAGCTGCATAAGTTATAATAAGCATAAAAATGTAATGGTAAATAGAATATCAAATAAAATTAAGGAAATTTTCACATCAAACTGGGGATCATTAAGACCTTGATGACCAGGGGGTAAGGACAGTGTCTGAACTAACTTCTTTTTTTGGATACACAAGTCAGGTTTCTTGATGTAGATCACAACACCTTCAGCAGTGTACGATAGCAGAACTCTGGAGGTAAAGTTAAGATTATTTGGTATGCGATAGATGGCTTTGAAGGCTTTGCTTACACTAAATTTGTGCTCTGTATCCACGATATGAGATAAAATAGAGCTATGAATGGATTTTGTTTGTCCTTTACTTGACCAACCACGCAGGATGATGTTCGGAAATGCAACGATAAACGCGCCTAATTGTACGGCCTATGTAACTGGCTCCACAGGAGCAGCCAAATTGTGAGAGATATACATAGCAAAGGCGAAATTAAGTAGTTTAATTTTAACTCTCGAACGCAAAATAGGGTTGTTTTTAACTCACCAGTCTTCTATTCTAATCACTAATAGTAGTGACAATGACGCGATACGATATCACCGAAACCGCGACTTGAGAAGACCGACCGTTGAAGTAGAGAGCTTTTACCGTCCCCATATCAACAACAAAAATTGTTGACAGAGATTGCATATATATACATATACTCTGAATGACCTTGACAGACGCTAATTACATTGATAAGTTACAGTGGTCAACAACCAATAAGATTCTTTTATTTTTAAAAAGTTTTCTTGATTTGGTTTCTAAATTCTTCTAATTCTTTCTTGTCTGATTTTGCCTAACAATTAAATTTTAGAGTAGCTTTAAAGATTCTTGTTCACTGTTCGGTTCAACAAGTCATCTTTCAATAAAATCGCAATCAAATAAGAAATTCAAACAAATTAAATACAATATTATTGATTTATTTGAAAAGAAGGAACTGCCTAAAATAGCAAAGTACACTTGTGCATTACATGTAAGTTAAGTGGGGTTTTTTTTTACTGTGTTCGTAATTGGATAAAACAAAATGCGGGATTTTTTTCCAGAAACTTCATAAATATTTATTCCCTGCCCTTTATGAATTTGAATAAAGCAATAACAACAACAGTCGTTTGCGCAGACTAAAATGGTACCATCACTGTTTATTTCGTTGGCTTCTCATCAGCTGCTTACAGCCTAAAGCCATTATTATTAAGTTTACAATTTTAACATACTTACCCACAGAGAGTTCAAGTTTAAACAAAAAATCAATATATGCATACAATGGTAATAACAATCATACACAATTGAATTTTTTGGCGTTACATAATCGAATGAAAGAGAGGATGAATTCCGTCTGGAGTAGCTTGATCTCATTCAAGATTTCTTTTTTCTTTGGCGGATTGGTGTCCACTGGCAGTTCTGTGTTTGCTGTTGGTGGTACTTCTGAGCGACTTGCAGGTGATGGTCGACTCAAAAGTATTTTAAAGTGATCAGCCCATTCATTGTTTTATTTGTTTATCCTCCTTGATAGTTTGGTTCCCTTGAACATCTTTTATTGGTTTTATCATCTGCGTTGATCTCTTCCCGGATAGATACCTGATTATCTGATTTAGTGTCCTGATGTCTCGTTTGCCTGCGGCTAGTCTGTTCTGCTTCAGCTGCCAGCCAGTGTGTCGCAGAATTGTCGTTTTTCTTTTCTAGCACTCTTCTACACTTCTTTATTCAGTGCAATGTACACTGAACACAGCTTCTTCTTCTGTTTTCCATCTTTGCATTGAGTCATCTTCTCCTTCACCATCCTCCTCTCCTCGATTAGCTTCCAGGTATCCGTTGAGAGCCATTCTTTGTCGTGTCTCTTCCTTCTCTCTCTCTCGCTTTTAGAGAGTTCCAATGTTCTTCCACGCAGGCTTCCTCAGTGATGCCACGTACTAATGTGAAGAAAATGAGTATGGAAACGAATTGAAATTATAATTTTCAACCTGAAATGGAAGTTAGGAGTTGTGAGCATAAATTACAAGAGGCTTAGAAACAAGAATTACACAGGATAAGAATATAAGTGTAAAATAGTTATTCTAAACGACTTACAAGTGTGAACAGGCGGAACATGGAAACAAACTTAAAACAACTGTTCTTACAACTGAAAAAATGGGATGAGTCGAATGAAGACAGGGAGAGAAAAATCACACACACAGAGAACAAAACAATGAACCCAAGGCTAAGGGAACACGCCGAACTAGGTCCATGGGAGTTGTAAAGGTTGGACTAGTTTCTTTTGAACACACAGCTCCGGCTTTTCGATGCACATTGAGAAGTCCCCTGCAGTACAAAGAAGTCGAAAACATACTGCCTTTGGTAGGTTTCTGTTTACTTTGTAAATGATTTTGAATGAATCAGTTGAGGTGCTGTGGGAGGTGTTGATCAGATGTTCAATTATAGCACTTCTGATTGAGCTGGTGCCTCCTCTTTGCAGCCATGCTGGGTAATGTTCCCTGATACGTTTTGAAGGGACACGCATACAACGACCTATGTACTTAGCTCCGCACCAGCAGGTGAACTGGTATATGCACATTGAATTGGTCATATATGACAGTTTGTCCTTTGCATTGTCTAGAGGTATTGGACGGCTAGAGAATGTCACTCTTAGTGTTGCTGCAGGGATGGTTTTCTTTAGGATATCAGCTGCCAAATCTCCCCTGAATTTCAGATTCATGTACAGAGTTTTCTTCGTTGCTGAACTGGATTCTTCTCTTTTTGGTTTTGGTTTCATGTTCTTGTCGACAAAACGTGCTGGGTGACCATTTCGAGACAGGATATTTTTGCGGAATAGGAGCTCCTCTACCAAGCAATCACTGCTGCAGATTTTTCTAATGCGGTGGGTTAATGCAATGATGAGAGCTCGTTTCCAGCTCAAAGGTATCCAACTATAGAAGTCCGTTAGTTGGCCATTCCAAGTTGGTTTTCAGTGGATGATTCTCTTCGCAGTTCCATCATCTCTTCTTGTTAATAGAATTTAGTCTAATCAAGGGATATATATATATATATATATATAAATATTCTAATCCTTATTTTTATTCATAGGTAAATCCTGAGGAAACAGTGAAAAGCGTTGTTCAAGCGTCGAAGACTTGTACAAGACAACCAATTCGACCTTTACCTCATTTAATCTTCAGCAAAGGCTGGTCACAAGAATCGAGTATACTCAATCATGAATTACTGACAACTACTAGTCAAGATAATTTTACTAACAATTCTAATGATAATCTACATCATGAGAAACTTCTCCACAAAGATAATGATGATGACGAGGATAATGATGGCAGCTGTCTTGGTGGTGTTGGTGGTGAAGGCTTATTTGGATTCAAAGGTTCAAATCCAAGTAGTTGGTTAGAAGATCCCAAAACATCAGAACTGCTGAAAAATTCATTGGATTTACGTGAAGCTGGTCTACTGGATATACGTGAAGGTGAAAAATTAGAAGTCTTGTGCATTTATATGGAGCCTAGACTGTTAGTGAGAAATACAATTGGGGAATGTAAGCTGGTTCGCTGGTTCTTTCTGTGTGTGTGTGTGTGCTTAAGATAATATTTAATTGAAGAAAACATTCATGACAGCAGTTTGTCATGTTATAGGCTCAGAATTCAAATGACCAGTGATCACCTCACGAGCTTAAACAATCGATTTCTAACTACATTAGGCCCAGGGTTCGAGTCCCTCCTCACTTAATTCAGCTTACATAACTACTTATTATCAGCAGGCCTCACAACTAGATTCTGACTAAAGTATAATTAAACTCCAGTCAATTAAACACTTTCTCTATTAGATATATCACACAGTGAAACAGTATTATTTACTGGATGACATTTCGTTTCATCTCAGAATGATGAAGTCAACAATCCAAAGTCAAATAGGATTGGTGAAATGTTTAAATGACAGAGCACAAAAACTAAGTAGTACCACATAAAATCTAAAACAGGAACTGATACACATAAAAGAAGCTTTGAAACTTATTAATTACCCGGATAAATTAGTCAAGAAATATGTAAGGAAATGTAAAAATAAAATAAATAATGACAGTAGCGATAGTGATAATAACAATAATAATGATAATAGTGATAATAATAATAATATTAATGACGACACCAATAATAAAGAATCTAAATCATCAGTAGTAATTCCATACAAGGAAGCAACCTCGGAAGCCTTACGCAGAATTCTTAACAAGGCAGGAATAAAAGTGGCTGGCATTCAAACTGCCCACAAACTTATTTAGAAACAAGTATTGTCGGTTAAATGGTGGATCCTGTGAAGCCTTAAAAACAAAACAATTTAGTTTATCTCATACCCTGCAATGATTGTCAGGTCAAATACATAGGTCAAACTAGTAGAACAGGGGCAGTCAGACTAGCTGAATATAAAAGCCTAGCAAAATCCAGATTGGTTGACCCGAATAAGATAAAAAATCTAGAGAATAGTTCAGCTATAGCACTACATGCAGTTACACACAATCATACAATAGGATGGGATAAGATGACAGTTTAAAAATCTAATGTCACAGGGTGAATAGAGGGGGAGATTGATAACAGAAGCTTTGTTTATCGAATCAACTGCAAATACATGTAACAGGAATGATTCAACACCTGTCCCAGATATCTAGAAAATTCTACTACCCCTATGATAAATAGAAGAGGACAAAGAAAACTATAAAACTCAAGTTTCGAAGTCCTGTGACTATAATTGATGAGATGACTATGAACAGTAAATTTTGTTCGAAACGTCATCTAGTAAATAATAATACTGTTTCACTGTGTGATACATCTAATAAACAAACTAATATGAATTACTTACTACCACAGTGCCCAAGTTTTACACATATATAAACACTTTCTCGTTGCATGTGAATAAGAGACGCTAATCCTTTGCTCAGGTTTCTCATTTCAATACAATTCGGGTTGAAATATATGAGAAGATCAGGGTAGACAATGTCCTGAACCTAAGTTATTCACAGTTTTATCGAAAACGAAGGTGTTTCCACTCATCAACATTATCTATGCACTCACAGCACAAAAAGGTATCATTTTTAAAAGCATCGTTTCTGTTTCATGAATTTCTAAAAGTTGTATATCATGATTCCTTAGATTTTGATCTAGTAGTCGAATTGCTAATACCAGTTATGAGAACATAACTAATATAAACTCACGGGATATACACGTTGGATCATAGGAATTATTAAAAAGGCGGTTGCAGAGAAGAAAATTTTCTTTTCGACGAAGTCATCAACTAGGAGGCTGTACATTCGTGTATATTTATGATAAATGAGTGGGAAAGTTCCAGAATAATTTCCGGTTAAGGGTTAAATTAATAAAATTACAATTAGGAATTAAAATGCCATAATAAACGAGTTGGGGGAGGGACGGATAAAACTCAAACAAAGTAGCATCATGATTACTGAGAAGATTGATATATTGTGCAATTGGGGGCTAGAAATGTAGAAATAACAAAAATAGGCAGGAAGTTTAGATAAGAAAGGCAATGAGATGGTCATTACTAAAAGAGTGAAATTAAGACATCTGGGCATAACCGAGGCACTAGCTATCCAAAAGCTCAAACCCACGCTATGTATCCAGTGGAAACACGTCCAACGCTTGTCCCTGCCATAGCCATCATAAACAGGTAATTCTTCTAGTAGTGACCATTCCATTGCCTTTCTTATCCGAACTTCCTGCCTATTTTGTCATTTTATTATTTCTCCATATTTAATCCCTGATTGCATAAACAATTATTCGTCACATCAGTTATGATACCACTAGATTGTTTTTTAAATCATGGAAAATTCCCATTGTAACATATAGAAAATCAAAACAAATGATTCAGCGAAGAGGCTCTTTTCAACGAATTTATCATCAAGCTGTACAATCGTATATATATATATATATATATGGTTTTTAAGAAGTTATATCCGCTGAGGGAATTGAAACATAGGTGTGAATGCATAAAATAATAATAATAGTAGTAGTATGAAATGCAATCAAAACTAAAATGTTTGTGATTATAATCGTAGTTAAATGTCAAGTGGCAAAGCAAATTAATGTCATATATAGAATAATTCATAGGATGGATAGAACTTGAAGAAGATGTGCAATTATAAGATTAGTAGACAAATCGAATAAAATAAAAACGTTACGTAAAATTGTGTGAAATTCGATAACATAGAATTTAACGTTGCGAAACCGAATTGATTTAAAATGACAAGTGGAACGGGTGAAATAATACCGGGGACAATTTGAAGTGAGAATAATAATAATAATAGTAAAAATTGACGTAATAAAGGAAGAGTATACAAATTGAATAGACAAAAATGAAAAAATGAAAAATTTGGTGGAGCTAAAATATGATTGGGGATTACCATACTTTAGCATAGAGGGATTAGGACCATGAAAGTTGGAGGGGTTGAACGAACTTTTTCTGTACACAGAGATCTGGCTTTTCTGTTTCGATAGCCAAAGATGGCTTCAGCAATACAGATGAGCCGGGTACGTAGGGATTTGGGTAAATTACTCTTTGCCTTGTAGATGACTTTGAAGGCTGAGGCTATAGAGATAGGGTGATCATTATCGACCAGATGTTCAATGATCGCGCTTCTTATTGCTCCACTTCCAACTTTTCGTAACCATGCAAGATAGTGTTCTTGCACCCTCTTGGACAAAACTCGTGTAGAACGACCGATATACCTAGCTCCATACGAGCAGGTGAATTGATAAAAACACATAGAGTTGGTCAACAGCGGGATCTTGTCCTTCAGGTTATTGAACAATAATGGTCGACTAGAAAAGGCTATTCTCAGGGATGCAGCAGGGAATGTTCTTTGTTTTTTATCCAAACATCCTCTCTATTTTTATTATTTCTACATTTCTAGCCCCCAAATGCACAATATGCCAATCTCCTCAGTAATTATGATGCTACTTTGTTTGAGTTTTATCCGTCCCCCTGTTTATTATGGCATTTCAATTCCTAATTGTAATTTTATTAATTTGACAGTTGACCGGGAATTATTCTGGAATTTTCCCACCCATTTATCATAAATATACACGAATGTACAGCCTCCTAGTTGATGACTTCGTCTAAAAGAAAATTTTCTCTGCTGCAACCGTGTTTTAGTCATATGAACTCAGTGCTGAGCATATTCACGAACTGCACAACTGAAGAGTCTTGAGCTAAGACAAAACAGCAATCTAGTGCTCCTTTTTTCTACTAAGCGTTCATTATTTGATCCAAAGTACTTATCAGCCGGATAAGTTTGTGTCATACCTTATTTGCGGACCATAGTTAGAGTGGAGTAAGCAAAGCGGGATTCTTATACAGAACAAACTGATTGAATGTCATTTACTAAAGCCTATGAATCCCACCCACACAGGTTTTTTTGGGCCGCAGAACTCCACGCCTCACCATTTAACGACACGTCTACATCCGCAGTTGAACTTTTCTCCAGATTATAAAGCCAAGTGGTGCGGTTATTACATTGTACTTTTTCTTCAGTTTTCTTCAGTACCCCGGTTATCGGTAACCGAGTTCTAAAGTAATCTACAATTCCAACTTCTGCCAGTTCATAAGATAGCACTACCAGCACTAGCCAGTATCATCGCTGGAGAGTATTTGTCCTCACACCCAACCTGCTGTATCCAGCTGGTCACGACTTCCCACTAGAACTCAGTTAACTACCTACCTGAATAGAGCCAGTCGCTAGTAAGAAACACCTTAATATTCAAGTTTCGGTTAGCAAGGATTTAATTTGATTGGTTACAGGAACTCATCATGAGCTGAAATCGGTTAGAGAACCATTGGAAAACCAGCAGGGAGTACTGAACATTTGTTTTGTCAGTCTACTTTGGGACTCTTCAGTGGTACTCACCCTCCGCACTGCTAGGGTTCGAACCTAGGACCTTCTGGTTACCAGACGATTTCGTAGACCATTAAACCACTGGCTAGCTCATGATGAAATCCTGTAACCAATCAAATCTTTGCAAACCAACGCCTGAATATTAGTCTACAAGTAATCGAAGAAAGAAGAAAACCAACTTAAGTAATTTCCAATATTTTTACAAATTCACTATTCAGAATTATTTAGAAAAATACGCATAGTATAGCCTTTAACACCTGTATATTCCTTTTTCCTTCATTCTAGATGGCTTAGTACGTCAAAGTGAAGTACGAAATATATGAAGAGAAAAAAGATGATCCGTTTTTATTTTGTAAGTAAACTTTTCCGCATGTAAAAGGATCTTTTGAAAAGTACATGCTGAAATACTGCGCTGGTTAAGATTTGACTGATTTCAAAGTAGACCTTTATCTGCTTCACAAACCTAACAATTCAATAGGTCGCTGAAAGTAAAATCCAAGTAGAGATAGAACTCCATGCCTCACATTTCGATAGCTTCCCGACCACTTACATCTCCTCGACAAAACATTAAACCGTCTACAAACGATCATACCACAGTTAGATATCGTGTCGGTCCTTACACCCCAAAATCCGGAGCATAGTTTATGGTCATCGCCCTGACGTGACACCAGACCTAATGGACCAAGCCGAACAAATGGTACAGTCGGACACTGAGAGGAACACGTAAGTTTGCTCAACCATGTATCAGATACGGAAAGCACCGTTGCAAATATGAACGGGATTCAGAATTATACCCTTTCAGTCTCAATCCCTTAGATGGTAGCTTCGCACCACTGGCCTCTCAACCAGGCACATATACCAACTGTGTGAACTTGCGGTTCCTCTCAGACTAAACAGGATTACCATAGCAACGGTCAGATTGCACTACACTGATTATTGTAGTCAGTAGTAGCATAAAACTAACTTGTCTCACGACGGTCTACACCCAGCTCACGTTCCCTTGCAGAATCCTGCTTCACAATGATAGGAAAAGCCAACATTGAAGGATAAAAACAAAAATTCGACTTGAATTTTAATACTTCAGTGACAGCTACATAGAAACCCACCAGGAGTTCCGCCTAAGTCTACCAAAGTAGATTTCTTCGAAGAAATTTGTAAAAATAATTAGGAATTAACCTTTTGAGTTGATAAACTGAACGTGAGTTACATAAAATCAAGAACACAGGATTGTCAAAAATACCGTAATATATTATAAATGAAAATAATGCACAGAATTTGCAAACCTCATTTTGTGTAGTTTGTAGATTGAATGCTGTTGAAATCCCAATCCTTGCTCGTCAATAAGATAACAGTATGACTAAATCAAAATCTATCCATGCGTGAATCTATACAGCTAGAGAAAATTGGTGGGTGGTGACTAGCAGTGGCTCAAAATCGTTCTCAGTGGCGCAGATGCATCCACTCCTTGTGACTTATGATTTCCGATGAAACTGTTCGTTCTTCGTTATTACTACTCCTTTGTCTCACACCTCTGTTTACTGTCTATATTATGCATTTCTCCTACTTTCTTCTCTTCCTTTGTGTGCTACATGGAGTGTGGCGACTTGAACAGCCGCACATCAGTGCAAAGTTCTATGTCGAAAACAGACAGACAGAGCAGTGGAATCCAGGATCTGCGCATTTCATCCTATTTGGAATAACACTTTGGCGTTTGAAACTACTGGTACTGGGTTTGAGCCCCAGTAGGAATACCAGACGACGAGTCAGTCCCAAATAGGACAAAATGCGTGTTATCCTGGATCCAACTGCTAGTCATCATTCACCAATAATTTACTCCAAGTTAACTAATCAGACATCGTTGAAGCATGTGCACAAGGAATTGACATGTCAACCTGAGGCTGAGCACTTCGGTTCAATCAATCGACGGGAAAGTCCAAATTGAATTCGAGCCAAAACATATGATACAGTAAGTATATTTTGATTAAAAGATGAAAATTACGAAAGACAAAATGGAATGGAGGATTTCATCATGCGCCGACATCTGGTTAGAGAATCATTGGAAAACCAGCACTAGAGTACTGGACAGCCAGTCGTCTCGTCCCAGTTTAGGACTCTCCAGCAGTGCTCACACACTGTGGGGTTCAAACGCAGGACCTTCTGGTTACAAGGCTAGCGAGCTCGTAGACCAGTGAGCCACTGGGACCCGATCCAATGGCCACCCTATGAATTCCAGCTTCTGCTAATTCATGATATAGTGCGATCACTTCGTAATATTTTCTTCGATAAGTTAATGCCTCGCCTTCAACCTGCTGTGCTCTACTGGTCACGGCTTCCCACTAGAACCCCAGGTTAACTGCCTGAATAGGGCCAGTTGCTAGTGAGCATCAGATTATTTTTCAAGTATAGGTTTTGTAGGGATTTTGTTTGATTGACTGGAGGATTTCATCATGAGCTGACATCAGTTAGAGAACCATTGGAAAACCACCTAGGAGTACTGGACTGCAGTTTCGTCCCACTTTGGGGTTCTTCATCAGTACGCACCCATCGGATACTGCATGACTGTCCACAGACGGTGAAATAGCTACATCTGCCGGTAGGAGTTTCAGGGACAGTAAACCCACAGTGAAAAGAAGTGGAAGTGCACCCGGGTACTTGCCCTCTGGTGAACTATCCTTCTGGAATTTCCACAAGGAAGCCTATACCTACTTAATGGCAGAACACCTTTGTTCGGGTGATTTTGGTCATTTGTTATTTTGTAGGCAGTAATCAAATCACAATATTCAGCGAAGAGACTCTTTTCAACGAATTTATTATCAAGCTGTACAATCGTATATATATGGATTTTTTAAGAATTTATATCCGGTGAGGGAATTAGGTCAAAGGTGTGAATACATGAAATAATAATAGTATGAAATGCAATTAAAATATTTGTGATTATAATCATAGTTTAATGTCAAGTGGCACAATAATTAATGTCGTATATAGAATAATACATAAGGTGTATAGATTTTGGAAAGGGGTACATAATTATAAGATTAGTAGACGAGTATAAAATGTTACATAACATGGTGTGAAATCTGATAAGATAGAATTCATTATTGTGAAAATAAAAATATAAGAATTAATAATTTTGAGTTTAAAATGTTAAGTGGGTCAAGTGGAAAAGATTCAGAGTAAGAATAGTAATAATAATGATAATAATATTAATAATAATCGTAGTAAAAGGGGAAGAGTACATAGAATAAGCAAATAAATAAATGTCTATCCCTCTACGGCCAAGGCAGAAGTAGGGATTGTACATACTACTTTTCACACAAAGGTCTGGCTTAAGGTCATGAATTGCCAAGGCATCAGCTGTCTTTAGAATTCTGTTACGAGGAAAACGCGAAAAGTTAGCATGGATTCTATATATTATCTTAAAATCATGGTCAGGGTTGACAGAGTGACAGAAGTCGATCAGGTGTTCTAGAATAGAGCTTCGCACACACTTCCTTTCTCCCTTGTAAAACCATGCATCTGGAATATGTCCTCGTATCTGCGTGGAAAGCGTCCTCTGACTACGGCCAATGTACCATGCTCCACAAGAAAATTAGGTGAACTGATAGATGCACATGGAGGTGGCCAGACGGAGGAGCTTATCTTTTACAGAGGTAGAGAACAAATTGCGGCTAGTGAACGTCATTTGTAATTTTGCTGCAAAGAATGTCTTACTGACTGATTTAGAGAGAGACCACTTTTGAGCATATCTGAAGCTTGATCACCTTTCAATTCCAAGTTCATGAATAAGTTTTTCTTTGGAACTGAGTCGGTAACCAGTTTAGACTGCTTATCTTTCGTGTTACTGTCAATAAATCGGTTCGGGTAACCGTTTTCTGCAAGCGTGGCTTTTAAGAAGTCAAGTTCTCAGTCAACGCAATCAAAAGTACCAATTTTCCATATCCTAGAGCAGAGCGAATGAATTAAGCTCCTTTACCTGGAGATAGGGACCTAACTATAAAAAATTAGTTAGTTGTCCGTTCCATGTACTTTTCCAGTGGATAGATCTTTTGAGAGATCCGTCATTACGTCTGCCAAGGCACACATCAAGAAAGGTAATACTTAGTTCGGATTCCTTTTCTACGGTGAATTGTAAAGAAGAATGGCAGTTGTTGAAAGTAAACAAGGCATCATCAAGAATTACCTTTTTATCGCAGATAACGAAAGTGTCGTCCACGTATCTTTTATAAATGTCAAAATGACTGATGTTCTTAACGCTACAATGGGAATTATTAAATTGGTAATCAAATCCCCCCTATCGACGGTAGCTAAGTGTGAATAGGCCTAATTTCTTTAGCCTTTCATCATACGGTTTGTTTCGGAGATCCATCACTCCTTTTGTCATTCAACTTTGGACTCTTTCCAAGAGGTTGGTGTCTCTTCTAAGCAGTGGGTGTGCAATGATATTATGCACTTCAAGGTGTGGTCTGACGTATGTTCTGTACAACGTTAGACAGTACTTAGGAGTGGGTGCACCTAACTGTATATGTGTAATGTGTATGAGTTTATCTTAGTTAGCATGACTGATCCTTAATATTGCCACATTATTTATTTCTTTTAGATACGGGGGTAATACATCAAATTGAAAAGATATCTACATGAAAACTCTCAACAGATTTATTGAAAAATTCTTCTTTGACTATTTTTGCGATTTCCATCTTTTTATACAATGAATACCTTATTCTAATTCTCGTCCATTCAATGCCCTTCATCATTTATCAAACTGTGAAAATTAATTTATGCATTCCGATGTTTATTTGTTTTTAATTATTTATCAAGAGAAAACTGTGAATTGCATTCTCCTTGTTTTCTAAAACTGTCCAAAATATTGATTAATTTTGTTTGTGATTCTGAGGCTAATAAATATTTTAATCTTAATATGAATTTTTGTTCACTCAGTACGCAAAGAAGTCTTGTGTTAAATATTCATATCCACTGAATTCATGGTTCCGTCATTATTAAAGTTATTATTTGTCACCGTATTCTGCTCTTTGCCGTTATTTCTAGATGGCTCTACTACTGTCCACAACCTCTTATTTCCTTCTTCACATGATCGACTCTGTGTTGCCACTGGGTTTTACTTGACGGCCTGCCATGTGTGTGATATCACACGACGATCTCCTCAGAGTATGTCCAGTCTACCTCCATCTCCTTCTGAATAATGGATTCTTGGTAGGTCCACGAAATACAAATCTTCCAGGGTTGTTTCTTTATCCCAGAGTATACCCGCCTTACCACTCCCAACGGTAAGTCCTTTTATGCAACCTGCCACAATGATGACGAGTATCAGTGATAATGGACTTCTTTACTCTTACTCTTTTCTTCATTTCAAAGACCCTGCTGAGGTTCCCGTTGTGAATCACCACATAGAATGTTGAATTGAATGAAGTTTATAAATATATGCGGCACTGAAGTCCTTAGTATTGAAGTAGTTGTTCAATTATTTCGCGGCTGATTCTGTCAAAAGCCTTTTATCGAGGAAGTCTTATCCACCTACTGATTGCTAAAGCAGCTGTTAGAACATAAAGGACCGAAGTTCAATATGACAAATTACAATGAATATTTACAAAATTGTAGATTTCTCTATTTACAAATAATATTAGTCATTCTGTAGTGAAAATATTTTGTTCTTCATTGTATCCCTTATAAGATTCTTCTCAGAATGGTAATCTTCCTTATGCATTTCTATTAACATAAAAATTATCACTGTTTACCCCAAGACGTTACTTCATACACTACTTATAAGTAGCACACACCATGATATATGTTGCAAGATTTGGTCAGACTATCTGACCGTTAAACATTTAGTAGGTGGAACAGGTTTAGAACACGTGACTTAATAATCAGTTTCACTTAAGAACTTTAAACCAACAGAAGGCCAACGAAAGAAATCCAAATTTTTATATTCCAAGACACGTCAGTCTAGAAAATGCATGCTTCAATAATTTCAGATGAGCAAAATTTTATTGATTCGAATTATTAGATGTTGTCTGGTTAACATAAAATTGGTTGGAGGATTTCATCATGACCTGATACCGGTTAGATAACCATTTTGGGAAACCTGGGAGCACTGGTCAACTATTTTGTCCTAGTTTGGGACTATTCAGAAGTACGCACCCACCGCCGGATTTCGAGCAAGGACCTTCTGGTTACAAGGCGGGCTCATGGATGGATTTGGGGGCAGATACTCTCCAGAGATGACAATAGCTAGTGCCAGTCGCGCTATATCACGAATTGGCATAATTTGGAATTCATGGACTGGCCACTGGATCAGGTCCCATTGGTTTAATGGTCCTGGCTCGAACCCTGGTGGTGAGTGCGTAGTTCTTAATAGCCCTCAAGGTCAGAGATTATATTTACGACCAATCATAATGCAATTAGGTGAGAGGGAAGGCCTCTCCCATTGGTCATCCGTTGCATCGTCTTAGGCGACCGATGCCTGCACGTTACGTAGCCAACCTGAAATTAGACGAGCATAACTTATACATTGGAAAATCGCCTAACTTACCACGCCTTACACTGCCCCCTCTCCAATAGGAGTAGTGCCCGTAGTGCTAGGTGACTGTTACTGCAGGACTTGCCTGAAGTAATCCTTGTTACCGAAAAGGTTGAAGTCCGTTGAAATGCGTGACTAGACTGTGAGCGGAATTCGTATCCTGGATCCTACAGATACAGTCACTGAATACCTTCACTGCAGTAAATGGTCGTTCCCGGAGTTAAGAGCCTTCCCTTTAGGTGGTACCTCCTTTAGTAGTACTACATTGTCTCCTGGCTTCACAAGTGATCCGTGTGCTTTCCTATCATATTATTCTTTCTGGTACCTCTGGCTTGTTTGAAGGAAATCCCTAGTCATTTTGTGTACCTTGTTCAGCTTTCATCTCAGTCTGATTACGTGTTCTGATGCAATCAGTGTGTCCTATCCTAGTGTGTTTGAAGTCAGATCAACTAGCAACCAGAGTTCTCTTCTAGTAATCATATAATGAGGCTTTTGACGTGTAGCTTTGTGAATACTTGCTGTGTACGTTATTAAGCATTGCGAGAATGATGGGTCCCATTCCCTAGGGTTATTGTGGTTTACAAATGCCTGCAGAGTTGATTTAAGTGTCCGACTGGTACGTTCAACCAAACCATTTCCTTGTGGGTGATATGCAGTAGTGCATGTCTTCCGAATACTCATTAAGGGACAGAGTTCGCTGACAACGATACCTTCAAGTTTGGATCCTCGATCTTACTGTAAATGAAGTGGTGCCCCACAGCGGCTGACCCAGTGGTCGAAAACTGATTCTGCGACGGTTACAGCATCAATTTGTGGGATCGCGGTAGCCTCGCACTATTCCATAAAATGGTCTACCATGACTAATATGTAGTAATTGTTTCTAGAAGTTACTTAGAGAGGCCCAACTAAGTCTATCTGCACTAAGCCATTTCCATAGCCAATTGTAGTGTGTTCCAAGAGTGCCTTATTATATTTGCGTGGGACCTTAATAGTTTGGCATACCTCTCAGGAGTCACAGAAATCTACGATATTCTTTCTCTGATGAGACCACCAATAACGTCTTTTAGCCATCTCCATAATTTTGCCTCTGCCTGCACGGCCTAACTGCTGGTGTAGTGACAACAGTACCATGGGTAGTGCCGACTGTGGAGCCACAACGCAACGAGTATAAGTGGACCCATGTTGGTAATAATGGAAGTTATCCACAATTTCCAAAGGACCCTTAAAGTTTGGGGATTTTAGGGGGAAAATATTGCATTACTCCAAAACTGTTGAATTGGGAATCCAATAATGACCATTATTTCAACAATGAAGACGTTCCGATGGTTCGCTTATAAATTTGGCGAAGTTCAACAATAGAGTCCCAGGACTGTAAATGTTCCAATGACCTTGTGAATGTTCCAATGACCCTGAACGCATGCTAGTCATTGGTTGAGGAAGCGCACCATTATTCTAGCGCGAATAATTGTGCATACTGGTAAGTGACACTGAATTAATTGTCTTCTAGGAACTTTCTTTGAAAAGTTGAAACTGTCTTTGATGATTGGTTATTATTGGTGTAGACAGTTTAACTTTGCCTGAATATCTTGTTTCTGTCCAATTACTGGGTGCCAGAGCGAATAACGTTTGGGTTTTAGGAATTTATGATACCTAGATTCGCAAAGGGTTTATGGAACTGATTCTAGATAGGAGTGATGATACACTCCTCCTCCCTATTATTCAGCGTCTAGTGTTACCAGGCACCACCATTCACACAGATGAATGGGTGGGATATAGCCAATTATCACAATTGGGATATATACATCATAGAGTGAACCATTCGAATGATTCCGTCGACCTTGTCACCAGTACTCATAATAATTCCATCGAAGGTTTCTGGGGAAGATTAAAAAATAGAATAAGAGCTATAAATGGTTTTCAAAACCAAGTTATTTTTAGTCATCTGGATGAATACATGTATAGAAATTGGTTCAACTTAAAAACTGAAACCCCAATACAAAATTGGGAGATACTTTTATCTCATATTAGAGAAAAATATCCTATTTAACGCTTTTTTATGCTTTTTTATGTAAATATACGTAAAATTTTATGCAGAAATCACCCTTTTTTCTGACTGGTCGGCTCAAGGTCACTTGTGCGTTCTCATTGCTTGGGACTCTATTGTTGAACTTTGCCATAAATTTTACTGACTCATATGATGGTACCTTGCAGTTTCTGCGTGCTTCATTTGTCATTTAAATGCGTTAGTTATCCATTATTCTGGCTCCTAACTGCGTATGAACAGGAAATTATCTGTTGCTGATTACTGTTTAAGTAATAATACTTCTTTATCCGTTCATCTGGACGCTGACTTCTGTGGTGATCCGCTTGAAGTTAATATTGCTGCAGACATTGCTACCGGAAAAATAATGTTGTAAGCGAACTATTTCACCACTTTATGAATAACCTGCTGTATTTCCCATTAGTAACGCAACCTTCGATTGTTATGCACACCTGGGTAAATTCGAACTATGACCATGTGTTGACCCATTTTACTATTCATCATCGAAGTATACTTTCAATATGTAATTGAACTTTGATTTGTTTATCACTCTAAAGATTGCATGTTAACAATTGATACATTGTACTCGCTCAACTTGTGAATTTTGAAAATTGCGAAAAATACGCGTTCGTACTCCTTCTCAAGTGCCTTTTGATTTACGATGTGGATGTCAAGTAATCGCAACGTTAGGACACAATAATTAACGCGAAGAAGTACTAGGATATATGTATAGGCTAGTTTGGTCAAATACAGCAACGCTACAACCATAATTCCGTGTGCATACCCTCTACTTATGCATAGTGATATTATCGGTAGTATTTCATCATCTTGTCTTATATATATCCTGTGTTTTTGAGTGATTGTAAAATTGTCTGCTGCATGCTGGAGTCCATGATATACAAACAAGTGAGAATATATAATTATATCAGGTAAATTCACCTGGTGTGGAAATACATTCTACCACAGTGCCTAAGTCCCACACTTATATTAATGGCACGTTCTCACTTTACTCGAGGTACTGGTAGGTTACTTTGCCATTATTTCGATATGTAAGTCCATTGCCTAGCTGGTGAGCACGGTTGCCCTCTTAATATTGGGCTGATCACATAATACTTGGATATAATTTACAGAATGCTTCATTTTTGGTGATGAATTTTTAATATCCGCCCCACTTTCCCTTTAAATGGGCTTTAAATTCTTTTAGTAATAATATCTAATTAACCGAAATTGGCACCATATTTACGGAAGTCTATTTCAGTGTAGCTGGTCTCATGAGTAAATGTGGGTTTCAGCAAGAGTTTCGACTGCTCTTCTGTGACACTGTGTTTGTAAGACACGGGAAGTGATAATGGTTAGCTACACCGTTAGCCCTCACCAAACGTAGTTTGCTTAATTGTCCAACAAATCAGTGAACTACCTAATTTGTAGATACTGACAACAAAACGACAAATCAAAGACTCAGTTGGTTGGCAGTGTGCTCTGACGAGCAGCATATTTATATAAAATGAAAGACCAAGATTATTCAGGGACATAAGAACCTACCTAACTAGTATGTCTGAATTTCTGACTCAGAGGGCACGCGTATTATTACCACTGGGAAGAGGGTTAAAAGGGAACTCGGGCCAGTCCCAACGCATGTCCTTTAAAGAAACTTAAGACCCTGGGAGGCGAGCTACACACTGACCTCGGAAATCTCGCAATAGAATGCTGAGACTGGCATCATCTTCTGGCGAACATCTGAGAAGGCTTCAAAAACTAAAGAAATTAACTGTACATGAAATGCATGGCAAGCGATAACTGCCCACATTTCCAAATTTTTAACTTTTAAGGGAGTTTTCTGTTACATTGTAACACATCGTCCATACTCTGTTGTACCCATTCCCTAACTTTGCCTCCCACCTGCCTTTATGAACCCTGTGTGAGTTGACTGCTTCATCAAATTATGGAAACGCATATATTTGACCGTTATAATTTCTTCTCTTAAACCTCGAGCATTTTATAGAGTGCGTTCTGAAGGGGAACTTTTGAAAAATATTAGTAATAACACGACTTCTGGGTTATAAGAGTAAGAAGTACGAGGAGTAGGCAACTAAACACAACAGCGATCAACAGAAAATTACTTGGGATCGTGTCTGCAACAAGAGTGAATAATGAATTACATGCGAAGACTTCTGTGGTCTAGTGCTGTAGAACAGTGCACTGACAAATTAAGTTAACCAGTGCCACGTACAAAACAAAATCTTGGGCTTTGAAGAATGGACAGTAACTGGAAACAACCTTACTGCTTTAACCTAGTGAACAAGAAACAGAACGGTGTGCTCATAAATTTAGTGAGAACAATGCAAGAAAGTGCACTTAAACAAAAAATGCAATCAGATCGTAAAAGAAGTAAAATGAAGGCCTGCGTAGAGTGGAAAATAATTGAAAACGTTCCTGTTACCAGATCTATTGAGTGGGATGACAGAAAACGTTTCCCGAGAGACAGTGATGGTAAATGTGCGTGACACAGCTCTGAAAAAATCAGCATTGCTAGACTAAGAGTAAAAACAAAGCACGGCAGAAAGTGACCTAGCGGTAAACGCTTTACGAAAAATATAACCAACAGTGTTCTTGAGACGTTTCTGGGAATGATATGTGCATAACAGTTCACTGGTACAATCGATAAGGCAAGATTACAATCAGAACAAAGTTGTAGGCCTTGGAGAGTGACAAACTATGGAAAATCAATTTGTGGCTGTGGTTTTATCAACTAAAACTGTAAAACGTGCGGAATAGTGCTCTAACACAGTGAACTAGGAATGAAAGCATAGTGTAAGGAGTACGGAATCTTATACCTCACCCCGAAGCCAACGTTGCCTAACTGCGAGGTGATTAGACGCCTCTCTACGTCAAAAAACTATCGTATGCATAGGTTCCTTCAAGAGGGAATGAATCCCCATCACAGCCCTCTCACCACCTGCAACAGTTTGCAGAGGAGAGAACGGTGGAAGAGGTTGTACTGAAGAAAGGCTGAAAACAAACACTCCCAGAGTACATGCAACAGGCACTGGAAGCACAATACCCTGACTCTTTTGTCGAACAGTTAACACGCATCGCCGACCAGATTTTCGAGAGGAGGTGACTTTCAGAAGGGAAGATGAACCATATGAGTATGAGAAATGACCCATTAATCCCATAAATAGTGGCCAACATTAGACCACCAACTGAAAAACTGGCACAGACACCGCCAAAACAGGATAGATAAGGTAGATCGCCGAATAAAGCGCATTCACAGTTATAGAGTAGACCTAGACAGACTAGATCAACGGGCTGGTTCAGTTGGTACCGCTTGATCTATGCCTCACACTCGATAAAATTCACACACCCATGTGCCTGACCTAAAATATATCACAAGCAACAAAATGGAAAAAGCTGAGTTTGATTACATGCCTCTGTTGGAGATTGTTCTGCCCTCGAATGGGCTTCGCCATTACACATAGTGCTGAAGATGAATCAGACTGACTGGTACTCTTGTGGTGATTACAGATTCCTACGCAAGCAAATGGTCACAGTTAGATACCCATTACCATGCAATCAAAACTTTAATAATAGCCTGAGAGGAGCCATAATATTTACTAAGACAGACTTAGTTCGCGCCTATCACTATTTCGGTGGCCGAAGAAGACATACATTAAAAAGCCATTACCATCCTATTTCGATTACATACATTTTGATGGATGCTACTGTCTCCGGAATCTCGCAGTGACTTTCCAAATATTTATGGGTAACCTGGTTTGTGAACTGCCACTCACCGCGGCGTGCATATATAATAATAATAACAATAATAATAATTTATATTTTCATATAAACATAAATTTACATGAAAATGCACGATCAAGTATGATATAATGACAAATAGTAGATTGTCTACGAGTTAATAATGTTTCAACAGCTAAATATTTGATATATATATAAATACACTCATTGTCTGACCCAGGTCGTATCATTATTGAATTGAACGGTAGTCCTCCAGGTTGCGCGGGAAAATCGACTTCTCTCGTTTTCAATTCGTAGTTGTAGGCATACGATAACCAACCAATATTAAGGTAAGTACAACGTTTACAAGGGATAGTAAGCTGTTTTAGAAAAGTAAAGGTGCTAAGGTGAATCATTAAAGTGTAATGAAATAGGTAAGTGCAATGTATCATTAGTAGATGCATTCATAAAGGAAATACAATGGGAGACTATAATCCCTAGGCTGACAAAGTTCATTTGCAATGTATAATGCTACCCATATAGTTCTTACTATCATGATGTCCACTTATGGTTTTAATACAATTATCCACAAGCCGGTTGTTTTAATTTCATACTTTTTTGTGTATCTGACCTACTCATTACTGGCCCAGATACAAACTTACATGGAGGTTGAATTCGGTCAATGTTACGAAAACTAGAAGATAACGGCATGCCAATCAAAGTTCACCTTTGGGGAGGAGATAAAGTTCCTAAGACATGTCAATGACGTCACTGAGATCTCGCCAATGTCAAATGAAATGGATACCTTCAAGCAGCAGCCTCTATCCACTTCCATCCCACAGCTCCACAGTTTTCCGGGCCTGTTTATTCTCATAGTGCAGCACTTGAGGCACGCTATTTCATAGACACTATTAAACGGTTACGAGTAATAAAACCACATGGTACAATCGCTTTTTACCTCCAGTAGTCTGGATATACTTCGAAAGATCACGCGCATAATATACATACACTGTATAAATATTAATCGTGGTAGATCTAAATAATCTACTCATGAACATGTAGTCGTTTTCATGTTTACACACTCAAATTCATTTGTGCTGACTAAGGTTTCAATATATATGACGATGTTTCAAAGTAGATATTACAAGCCGTCGGAAGTGATGGGGCTGAAAAAAATAATGGATATTTCTGTTTAGAATTCCCTCATTATTTTAAGTTGTGGCCCACCAGGATAATCAGCATATATATATTTATTCCTATCTATGTAGGACACATCAGTTGTACAGGCATGGATAAGTATTATTTACATTACGTGAATTTGATTTATGGTGAAATTACATGGTTGCTGTCCTCTCTGACATTAGTTAGTGAGTACAATCTGATATATTTAGAATCTGATATATGGAAATATTGTCTTGGCACTAACAAAAAACCCAAGTATGTGTTAGATAAATTACAAATATTTGGGGAAAAAATAAAGCTTGAAGTCAATTCCTCCATAAACTTTGTTGTGTGCGGCATAGTATCTTGTTCTTGTTTTATGTTCAAATTGGGTATTAATTTAAAATGAGTGATTTATTTGTATGATTTTGACATCATTTTTATTGTAAGTATAAATATTAAAATCTACACTACAACTTGTTCACGCTGGGGATTTAGTAAATTACATTTCACATGGGATTGGATTACCCCATGACATTTTAAAGATGATTCTGGCCATAATATTATGGTGCAACCACGTTTTCAAGTTCTACGATGTGCTAACGTTGTGCACGGTCAAAAAAGAACAACGTCGCATTAAGTGAAAACTTGAAGGGATGTATTGCTAACGAAATCGAATTTCGAAAAAAGCGAAAAGGAACGAAAGGGGTGTAACCGTATAAAATACATGTTTAACGAAGAAAAGTAAAGTCCAATAATACAATGCAAATATTCAACAAGCATAAGTAAAGTTAGTTTCTGCAAGCTTATAACATGCGTTCATGAATTAGTTTTATAAGCATACAGTTAGGCTTAATATAAGGGTGCTACAACCTTACAATTTTGAGAAAATCTGCACAGTATCTCTGCGAGATCATATGAAGCACATATATGCTTTAGATTCATTAATTAAAAGGGTTTCCACCACATTCGATCATATACTCAATATTGAGAACGTTTAGAAATTTGAGTTGTTCTGATGAGAATTGTGGACACTAATAGGTCCCCGTCACTATGAATAAAATATCTCCACACTCTTTTCCGAACGGTAGACTGTAGTTGCTAAGGTACAATTGGTGTCCAATAAAAGCATGTCTGTCCAAGAGATATTGTGGCAAGTTATGTCTTTGTTTCCCCACATTCTGTTCTTGCACCGGTTTCGTTTCCGTTATTTCGCCATGTGGAAATTACACAAACGAAGTTTCTTGCTTGTTAGTGATTTTTGTGTTGACTGCTGTTGTTTTATCCGCAGTCACAAATGGAGGCAGGAATAGTTCCTAAGCTTACACTTAAAATGGGCCTATGATTTCTGAAGCCCTCAGGTAGGAAATACCACTACTGTCGTTCAGTAGGAATGGTTTATGTTTCTTAAAACAAGCCTGCGTGAAATGTATTCCACTTTTACAAAAACGATCAGACATGGCATAAATTTTCCGACAGTTCAAGTATTTGGCTTATGGTACAAGCAGTCACGTGCGTAAGCACATAACCCCTCATTGGCAATGTGGCGTAGTAGTAGTAAAATGGAGAAACATATTTACTCACCTGCTTATTCAATAAATCGTTTTTTTGAATGCTGTCTCCAGTTGGTTCTCATCTCTGTGTCATAAAAGTAGTCCAGCTCAAGTCTAACCTCATCAATGAAAGAAACCCGCACTCAACGGAAAACTCCAGATATAGGTCCAGAAGACAACTTAACAGAACTGACATTCTTAGGGAAGTCGTTATGAGGGCAAGGCTGATGTAGGACCTCAACAACGCATTACACTATGGTCACATACCTAGTAAGTGATTTCGGAATTAAGGGAGAACTAAGCAGGAACTACATCTTCATGATTTACAAGGCTTTCTTTGTCTTTTATGTGATTCGTACACTTCTCTGTGTTTTATTAGGCTTCTAGCTTCACATGCTGACTGCGGCGCTTCGAAATATAATGGTTTAAAAACAGGATCGGTCTTCTTCAGTAATGCAAGTTGTCGGTAAGCAACTTAGGTAGTTATTTTGATAGAAGAATCGGCTTGTAAACAGGTATTACTTGGTCATGTGTGTGCTTTCTGCAGCATAAGAGCTCGCTTTCGCTCTCAGGCAAGCAATTTATGATGTGAACGTCGGTGAGGGCTGAATGAGTAACACGAAGTTTGTTTTCCTGAACGGATCTCCATTTTGGCAGGAAGTAACAACAGCGGTCATGACCTAATCAGCTGCTATTTGACAGACACCAGGAGAAAAATATTCTGAAGTATTTTTATGATTTATGCTGACGTTAGTTCATAGACTTTGTGCTTAGCGACCCTGTAGTCCTGGTTCACTGTCAGTGGAGAAATTAATAGTCGTGGATTTTCCTATCTGTTTTCTGATATCCTCGAGTATGTTACGGCACATGATATTCTGGGGGTAGTGATTAGTCTTTTGGCAACAGCGCTAGGTTCCAATCTTGGCCGATCTGGATCACCGGTATGGGCTTTTCTGTTGTTGTCATGCATCATAGGAAGGTAGAGCTCAGATTGTCCTTGACAGTTCACTCTATCAAAGGAACTTTGCTTATGGCTTTTAGGCATGCAGATTATAGATTTATGGATATCCACTGTCACTGTTGCACGTCATAAAGATACTTATCACATATATCAGCAGTTACCAGTTCCGGAGCACAGCGTTTGGCTACATCTGCTGTTTTGACCTCATCCTGTGCTTTCAGTGATGCTTCAGGTATGACCCGTGGTCTGCCTGCTACCACACTTATATCAGACACTTATGATAATAGCAAGGTTTTTTGTGACTCCTCAACTGATTTCAGATGTTTCTAATATGGTGACATACTTCTCTTTTAGGCCTATATAAGCTGGTCGGCTCTCCACTGCTGTCGGTCTAAATGGTGCTTATTAGCAGGTATTTTATAGCTACATGTCAGTATGCTAGAAACTACGACAGTTTATCTTCACCCATCAGCCCTGTTTGCCTTAATCGTTAAAGGGTATTCCCGTGTGTGACATGCTTTTCGTGTTCTGCTTCCATAAGTGGTACCATGCAGGTCACCGACGACGTAGTAGCACGTCATTTACCCATAGTAAAGTTAGTTTCTACTGGAGACTTTGACTGAACCAACAATTATTGGGTACCTTTAGGTTTAATTGTTCTGGGCTGATTGCTGGAGTTGCTGAGACCTGCCTCCTAACTTAATCCGTAAGCTGGTTCCGAATTGCTCTGCACAGCTAGTCTAAACCACCGCAGCATAAATTCGACCAGGAAGTCCTCGCTTAAATGCTACTTAGGGGTTATTTTCACTGCCTATACACGCATTTAAGAGTGAAAAACACAAGTAGAAAAACTAAAAGACAAAAGAATAGAAGAAAATTATATGAAGCTCCTAAAACCTAACATTAGGTTGTCCAACTATGCGTTTTTACGAAATTCCAGTAAGTAATTCAAATAATCTGGTTAAATGTTGGTTTCAGAGGATGAGTACCAGATCTACGACAACTAAAAGTGTATACGGAAGCAGCTAGACTTAACCTACTTCTATCGAGATCACGTTACATTCTGTTAATCGGGTGGACTGTAATCTTTCCATAAACTTGTCTACCCTCAGAAGGAAACAGTAATTGATAATATTCCTAATGAGGCAGAGTTGGCGTATGGCACCCCTCGAATCCGTTTAACATTTCGTATTTATCCTGTCAGGTTTCAACCGAAAATCAAAACTCAAGAACTCATATAACATTTCCGATTGCCTCTGTCTGATAATGATAATGAAATCGGAATGCGAGACATTTTGACGTACTGTCGGGTTTATTTTGTCAAGTGATACCACTGTTTACCTTCTTGTGCTTGTGGATGTCTCGAAACAAGGAATGATCTCTCGATGGCCTCCTTAAATCTCATATTCCATATCTGATTAGTTTTATCGACTAAACACATACCCGCGTTCAAGATGTATAGCAGATATCACGAAAACTTATTTTGCATTTCTGGTCCATTCAGTTAAAGAAATGGGCAGAATCACCATACGAAATATTTCGCTGATCTTTTGAAAATTGGCGAAAGGACATACTTCAGTCACCTCAATGTCATGGTCCTAAAACACGACATTCCACCTTCTTATACAAAATCGAAACAAGTGATTCAGAGAAGAGATCCGCTGATAAACTCAACATAGATTAGGTTTGATAATCTCTACACTTGGGAAAGGACCTAATGAATTTAATTTGGTCTGTCTGGCTAGTAAGGTATGCATCCGATATCCAATTGGACATTAGACATTCACCCCGCACAATTTGTCTTGAAGCGCTGTAGCGTGTTTATCCTCAATATACATGACAGGTGAAAGTGATCCAAAACTTTATGTTCTTCTTGACCAAGCCTCACTTGAGTCAGTCAAGGCAGCTAGCGGGAAAGAGTTTCAACTTCTTAATCCTGACAGGCACAAAGACCGAATTTTGAAGTCTGGAATAGATGTTTCTACAGTTCGTCCCGATATTGCTCATCAGTGTCTTCTTATGTTGCTTGACAGCCCTCTAAACCGAACCGGGAAATTACAGGTTGGTGTTCACTTTTATATTAGTATTTTTATCATAACAATGCCTACCTGAGACAGTTTTATTGGTGCTTCACTTTACGTGAATTTCGTGAATTCTAAACTGCAACAAACGTTGCATAGCTGATGTATGTAGTGCACTCACACCTATGACTGGATTCCCTCACCGGATATAATTTCTTAATATAGAAACCAATATATATACCATTGTTCAGCTTGGTAATAAATTCACTGAAAATAGTCTTTTCACTGATTCACTTGTCTTCATTTTCTATATGTACCAATGGGAATTTTTCATGAATTGAGTAATATGACTCAGAAGTTATTAACACTGCAGCAAGTGTATCTACTGTTTTTTTAAAGATAATTCAAATATTTTCATTGATATAAACTTCTGCATTCGTACTTTAGACATATTTCTTCTTTTTGTTCATTTGCTTTATCATTTACCTGCTCTGAAGTGTGTAAAGTAATGCAATGGTCAAAATTGATATCTACTTTTGCTGATTAGACAACCTTTCTTTAGTTGTACTCCACAAAAATGTCTCGTAGTTGGTCAGTGTAGATTTGAAGTCCTGTACAAGTTAAGACAAACTCACTAGTTTTTTAAATCTTATCTCAAAAGTTTTGGAATTTAGTGATGATCATTCGTCTCAGTTATATTGCTGTACTGTCATCTACGTACTGGAGTAGACGACGAGTTCCGTAGTTGGTTTTTGTTCTAGCTTATATCTTCTTCTCCAAGTGAATTATTGAATTTATTGCTTAAGTGCTGTCATGATAGAGAAGATAGCCTAAATGCATTTTTGTGATAAAGTTTCTTCATTGATGAATCAACTAAGCACAAAATGGATAGTGATGCCATGCCACAGCAGGTTACACTTGGATTAAGAAATAGTTAACAAGCCAACCTCGTCAATCATCATGCCCAGATTATCTTTAGAAGTGACAAACTAGCAGTTAAATGTAGGCTTTTTGAACTGCCATTGCAGCACCGAAGCAATTAACTTGGATATATGTATATATATCCTCCAAAGTTAGTAATTATTTATACTTGTAATTGAACTGATTAAAAATGTCCATTAAATTTTTTTACGAGAGAATAGTTACTGAAAAAGAATATTCTTTTCGATAACCTGCTCTCCATCAGGTTCTACAGTTATATGCATCCATAATAGTGAATAAATAAGTGTTATTAACAACATTAATGCCTAAATAAAGTCGAATCAATAATAATATCAGTGGTTTACAGTTTGATAGCATCAATATAACAACACACTGAGTATCAGACAGATAAATTAGAAAAAGTAATAATATGAATTTTTAGTATTTTTAATATATTTGTGCGTTGGAGTTTCTGTAGCAATTTGGTTAAGTTTTGGGGGTGGAGTTGCTAGCACCACGCCCCAACCCTCCCTCTTTATTCGGGCTTGGGACCGGCTAGAAATCTAAGCGAAAACCGACAAACTGGTCGGAGAAGCAGCAAAGACAGGCCTCCAGGTGAACAAAGACAAAACAGGTTATGAAAATAAACAACCAACCAACCAACAACAGCAACAACAACATCCAGCGCCAATCACCATCAACGGGAGGGATTTGAAAGAGGTTACTTCATTCACTTATCTAGGGAGCATTGTCTCAACTACAGGAGGAACGGACGAGGATGTCAAATCGAGAATCGGGAAGGCGAGAGACACATTCATCAACCTGAAACCAATCTGGAAATCTTCGTCACTCAGCCTGCATCAACAACAAAATTCGGATTTTCAATACAAACGTCAAGTCAGTTTTGCTATACGGATCAGAAACTTGGCGGGTCACCAAGAATATTTCCAACAGGTTGCAGACCTTTATCAACAACTGTCTTCGTTCTATACTGAAGATCAGATGGCCGGAAAGAATCACCAACAAGAAACTACGGGAACAAACAAAACAAGAACCAATCGCACAACAAACATGCAGGAGAAAGTGGAGATGAATTGGACACTCGCTGAGGAGGAGGCCGCTAGATGACATCGCGAGTCAGGCCAATGCTCGAGTGTAACCCGAAAGGGAAGCGGCGAGTGGTTCGTCGGTGCAAGGGTGACAGGGAGGAAATCGTGCGAAGAGGAATTGAAACAGTATGGATTAACATGGACGCAGGTGAAAAGTACAACAGAAGACAGAAGCAAGTGGAGACGTGTAGTTGAAGCCCTATGTTCCACTAGGAACCCAAGGGAACAATAATAATAATATGAATTCATGAATTTATAGTCTCCACTGAAGGCCAACCTGGGCAGTAGTAGTCGCTGGACTTGCTTCTTCTGCACAAGTTGTTTCAGGTGAATCGCGATAGCCTCTGCTGTTTAGAGTATTCGGTACCTGGATGCTTTTTGGCAATTTATTTGGCACCCGACAGACGATGGAGAAGGACTTCTCAATGCTGGCTTTATGGCCGGTTTGGACCAAGTAGTTTAATCTCGAGCTATTGATGTTTCTCACTACACGTTTATTTAGGCACACTGGTAGATATTCCCGAGCGATCAAGAAAAATCAAGTTCCTAGAGCAACGGCCGATACAATTCGCTCCACCGGAAACTCAGTTGAATTGGTAGATAAAATTAGAAGTGACTAAGTGGTGTAGGTACTTCATCTTCCGACTGAGGAATGAAAAGCGGTCGTGTAGAAAGTATGACTGGTATTTTGCCAGTATTAAAAGTTCTTTGAGCTGATTTCCTTAACTTCTTCGTAATTATTTCGCTAGGTATATCGCCTTTGAATTGCAGTCGTCTATATAAAGGCTTCTTGTTTACGTATAGTGAATAATCATTGTCTACTTTCTTGGTCGTATGCTTCCTGATCAACTTTTCTGGATAGCTATTTTCAATCAAGACATATATGTGTATATACAATACTGAGTTCATCTTCAGTTACCTCTTCTGAGCATATAGTTCAGAAGACCCTGTGGCTCTGAAACATGGCCAATACGAGTTGAAGACATGAAAAGGTTGTCTGTTTTTGACCACAGATGTTTACGATCTCTTTCTTGCGTTAGGTGGTATAATAAGGTAAGTAATGTTGACGTTAGGCGTAGAGTGTTGGGCAAAGAGGGAAAATCAATCGAAGAGGCTATAAAGTTACATAGATTGAGGTGGCTAGGTCACGTGCTGCGCATGGCTAACCATCGCCTCCCTCGACGGGCAATACTAGCTGATATAGGTAGGTGCAGGTTGGAAAAGAGTAAGTGGTGGCCAAACAAAAACATGGCCTCATCAATCCATGAAATCCATGACAGTTAAACTGAGTTAGGTAGGGAGATGCAGACTTCCGGGTTGGGGCCCGCCCTCGGGACTCTAAGAATCAATGGCTGGAGACAGTAGGTGACATGGCTCAAAATCGTTGTCAATGGCTTACGCAGATGTATTCAGTCTCTGTAATCTTTCATATTCCTTTCTACCATTACTCATTCTGTTTCACTCTTATACTTGTCAAAACTCTATTGATTCTCTTCGCTCATTTTCTTGTCTACCTTTGTATGCTATTTGGAACGTGTCAACTCGAACTGCTGCACTTCGGTGCCAAGTTCTATGTTGAATCCAGCCAGCTAGCCAGTGGCTGAGGGTCCTTATTAAATTCCTCTTTTACTGGGGAGGAACAAGGCTATGAAAATGTGAATATTGTCCTGTCCATGTACTTTTCCTACATGCGAATTTCTCTTCATACTACCATCTGGTTTCCTTTTAAGAACGGCATCTAGTAAGGCAATATAATTCTATTTTGGGATTCCTCTTCACACGTAGATTTCAATAGGCGAATTGTACTTCATTGAATTGATAAATGTATCTTATCTGAGTAGTACAACTACTGCTCACTTATTTCTTGCCTGCCTATATTGATCACCGCATCCAAACTTGTTTGTTACTTACCTAGCACAGATTTCTTTTAGATATTTGACATCATGGTAAAAGTAGCGACATTGCCATTGGGGTTGCATATCGTTTATATTTAATCTTGTTTACCGCCCACAGTTTCTTTTGAAATTAAAGTGCCTTTCCTTCACTTTCTTCCTTCAAGGTATTCATTAGAACAAGAAAGAATGTCATCATTGAAGTTAATCCTAAAACACGCATACCGCGTACATTTGATCGATTCTGTGGACTTATGGTACAACTGCTGCACAAACTTTCAATACACGCTGAAGGCGGTAATCGTGAAAAACTTCTGAAGGTTGTAAAAAATCCTATCACACGACACTTTCCAATTGGTGCTCCAATTATTGCTACATCATTTTCAGCTAAAGAACAGATTAAACCGTTACAATTAGCAGAAAGTACACAGAAATCTGGTCCTCAATCTGTTGTCATTATTATCGGAGCATTAGCTCATGGGTCAATTGTTGATACGTGTAAAGAATTTCTACAACGTACAGTCAGTATCAGTAATTTTCCTTTATCAGCTGCTCAAACCTGTTCACGAATATGTACTGCTTTTGAAGAGTTATGGGGTGTTGAAGATATCCTGAGTGAAAAAACTACCCAAGTGGATGTTTGCACGTAGTTGGTATCGAATGAATGGAAATGCATTTTACAACACAACTTAAAGTTAAACGTCCT
The DNA here is from genome assembly GCA_944472155.2 of Trichobilharzia szidati. Classification (NCBI taxonomy): domain Eukaryota; kingdom Metazoa; phylum Platyhelminthes; class Trematoda; order Strigeidida; family Schistosomatidae; genus Trichobilharzia; species Trichobilharzia szidati. The sequence goes on along the minus strand of OX235276.1, from coordinate 14,092,026 downwards.
CTAACAATTCTTTCCTATTGTTGTACATAAAACTGCAGATGATTTTTTGAAATAAATTGTTTCCCTTCATTCAACTAACCAGTCGTTTTACAGAATTAAAACAATTAGTGTTATAAGAAGACAGATTATCCGAAAAATGTGGTGTGGTGTATTTGCTCAATACATCAATCAGCTAACCATTTTGCTGATGTTTTAAAGCCCAGTACGCACACAATGAATTTACTTTGAAAGATATATTTGAACTTTGTTTGGAAGATTTCATCATGAGCTGACGTCAGTTAGTGAACCATTAGAAAAACAGCACTGGAGTACGTACTAGACAGCTGTTTCGTCAGCCTAGTTTGGGACTCCTCGTCAGAAACACCCGCCGACAGGGTTCGAATTCTGGACCTTCTAGTTACAAGGCAATCACTTAGCCACTAGGACCCGATCCAATGGCCAGTCCATGAATTCTAACTTCTTCCAATTCATGACATAGCGCGACCACTTCGCAGTGTCTTCTTCGATGAGTTACTGCTGCACCCCAGCGGTCACAGCTTCCCGCTAGAACCCAAGGTAACTGCCTGAATAGGGCTAGTCGCTAGTGAGCATCAGATTAATTTTCAAATATTGGTTTTGTAGGGAATTTCGTTTGATTGGTTAGAGAATTTCATCATGAGTTGACATCAGAAGTTAGAATTCATGAACTGGCCATTGAATCGGGTCCCAGTGGCTTGATAGTCTACGAGTCAGCTCGCCTTGTAACCAGAAGGTCCCGGGTTTGAACCATGGCGGCGGGTGCTTGCTGATGAAGAATCCCAAAGTAGGTTGACGAAACAGCTATGCAGTAGTACTGTAGTGCTGGTTTTCTGTTTTTTCTGTAACCGATTTCAGTTCATGATGAAATCCTCCAACCAATTAAACAAAATTCCCTAAATAACCAATACTTGAACATTTGAACTTGTTGACTGTCTTGCAGACATGAAAGATTTATCATTATTATTATGTACTGACAACATCCACTTTACATTTGAAGTTGGCGTTGCTATGGAGAGTCCATTAGAACTTTTGTTAGCGGACGTTTACATGTCTTATGTTGAGAACTTGTCCCTTGATTTAATTTCTAAATTGCCCTTCTATAGGAGATATGTAGATGATATCATTTTGAAATGTGATGATCATGAAGATGCTAGTCGTCTATTAGATAAACTTAACTCTGTACAGAATCATATAAGTCTAATTTGCGAGGAAGAAAGTCGAAACCAGCTTGCAGTTTTAGACATACTTCAGAGTCGAAGAGATGATGGTTCAATAAGACGATCAATCTACAGAAAGCCTACTTGGACAGGTTAATACCTTAATTTTCACAGTTTCTGTCCATTACAGGATAAGAGAGGCTTGGTGAAATGCTTATTTAAGAGGATTCAGCGTATTTGTACGACTGATGTTATAAAGAAAGAAAATGAAATATTGATTGGCATTCTCTCCTTGGTAACGGATATGCTTTAAAATTTTTAAACAGGTGTAGTAGTCAATTAGTAAGTAAACCTACAATCTATACTGCCCCTAAGAAAAATGTTTTCATCAAATTACTATACAACGGTGAAATAAACAGTAGGATTTTGAAACAAAAGTAAAATTTGGTCATCCGTAGGACCTATTATTTTTTTTTAATTTTTGGTACAAGTATGGAATCTTGAGCATGTGATATCGGTAGTCCAAAATTTGCAGACGGACCATTGATATCGGGTGTGCGTCGGCAGGGGATCGAACCCCGGACCAGGTGCATCGTCGGTGAGAGTCCTAACCGCCGTGCCACCTATGCAGCCCGGCTTGTAATTGTCAAAATAGGCCAGAAATATGCTTCACTGCAAACCTCAAAAGTGCATAAGTGATTATGTCACATCCCACACTATTTACCAATTTTCGTGTGTGGACACAGATGCATAGGGAGGAGTGATCGTTCTTTGCATGTGAAAGCATATTCCGAAGTGGTTAGAAAGACCAGTAGTCTCCATAATACCACGTTTGTATGGACTACTGAAAACTCACAAGATAGGATTACCCCTCCGTCCAATTCTTGACATGGCGGGTTCTCCTTATCACGGAATTGCTCGATGGCTAGCTGAAATACTGGAACTAGTTAGAAGGCAAGTATCTAAGTTTCCCATTGATGATACGTTTAAATTTATTGAGAATATTAAAGATTTTACTGTCTCAGACAAATTCATATTCTCATTATATGTGACTTCGCTATTTACCAATGTGCCTCTCTCATGGAAACTGTTTCCTATATATGTGATTATATTGACACACATAGTTTAGAAATAGGGTTGCCGACAATCCACCTCAAAGAACTTTCATTGAGATGCACGTTAAAGGTTCAGTTCACCTTCAGCAGTGAGATTTTTAGACAGAGAGATGACATTGCCATGGGATCACCACTGGGTCCCCTTCTGGCTGGTTGTTTTATGGCAAAGCTTGAAAACTCTTATCTTAGTCAAACTATCGATCATTTATAAAAGATACGTGGACGACACGTTCGTTATCTGCGATAATAACGTACTCCTTGGTGATGTTTTGTGTGCTTTCAACGACTGCCATCCTTCTTTACAATTCACCATAGAAAAGGAATCTGAACTAAGTGTTCCGTTTTTTGATGTGTGCCTTAGTAGACGTAATGACGGATCCCTCAAAAGATTCATCCACCGGAAACGTACATGGAACGAACAACTAACTAATTTCTACAGTTGGGTACCTATCTCCAGGAAAAGGAGCCTAATTCCTTCACTGTGCTTTGGGGTAAGAAACATTTGTAGTTCTGATTGCGTTGACTCAGAACTTGACTTCCTAAAAGCCACGCTCACAGAAAACGATTACCTGAACCGATTTATTGACAGTAACAGGAAAGATAAGCAGTCTAAACTGGTCACCGACTCAGTTCCAAAGAAAAACTTATTCATGAACTTGGAATTGAAAGGTGATCAAGCTTCAGATATGCTGAAAAACCGTCTGTCTAGAGCAGTCAGTAAGACGTTCTTTGCACCAGAATTACAAATGACTTTCACCAGCCGCAAGTTGTTCTCCATCTCTGTAAAGGACAAACTCCCCGTCTGGCCGCCTACATGTGTATCTATCAGTTCACCTGCTCTTGTGAAGCATGGTACATTGGCCGTAGCCAAAGGACGCTTTCCACACGGATACGAGAACATATTCCAGCTGTATGGTTTTACAAGGGAGAAAGGAAGTGTGTGCGAAGCTCTATTCTAGAACACCTGAACGACTCCTGTCATTTTGCCAACCCTGACCATGATTCTAAGATCATCTACCGAATCCATGCTAACCTGCCAGCCGCGTCTTCTTCGTTACAGACTTTTCACGACAACGGAGGCCTTGGCTATCCATGCACGACTTTAAGCCAAACCTTTGTGCACAAAAGAATTATGTACAATCCTTACTTCTACCTTGGTCGTAGAGGGATACACATTTATTAATTTTGTTTATTTAGTTATTCTATGTACCTTTTCCTTATTACTACGATTATTGTTATTATTACTATTCTCACTCTGAATTGTTTCCACTTGTCATTCTAAATCCAAAATTGTTTTTTTTTATTTTCACAATATTGAATTCTATCTTATTAAATTTCCCACCATGTTATGTAACACTTTATATTCACCTACTAATCCTATAAGTGTACACCCCTTTCGATATTCTATATATGACATTAATTGTTTTGCTACTTGACATTTAACTATGATTATAATCACAAATATTTTAATTGCATTTCTTACTACTATTATTATTATTTCATGTATTCATACCTTTGATCTAATCCCTTCACCAGATATAATTTCTTAAAAAACCATGTACATATACGACTGTACAGCTTGATAATAAATTCGTTGAAAAGAGTCTCTTCGCTGAATATTGTGTTCTCAAATTATAAAAAAATCAATAAATCCAGGTAGAGAACTACCAACTTCGTCTATAGCCAAATATCTTATCGAGATGAACTATGAGATTGATGTGTTAACACAGCCTTTAAGGTCATCTATTATAAAAATGGTCAAGGGAGCTACTGCTTATTGAAATACTCTGAGACTATAGCTATGCATAAACTTAAGCCCACCACCCGCTCCCCTGAGTGTTCAAAAACAGTTTATGATTACTCTTTACTTAAAAATCAGATTCACCAGTAACCCAAAGTGCTTTATTAATATGAAAAAGGGCAAATTATGTGTTAGTCCAACACTCACAAAGCGTATAAATAAATAAAATAATCGATCACAATAAAGTAAGTTAGGCAAACAGAGTGCAGAACTAGAATTCTGTAATATATGTGTGTTAAAGAAATAACCATCAGATGCGTTTTTACTGTCTTTTTTTTTCTTCAATTTTTCACAGGCATATGACCAAAATCAAGTAATGCTATTACTTGAATTTGATGAATTTCGTCAGCTGGAGGTGGTGGAGGGCGTTGTTGTTGTTGTTCTAGGACAACAGATGCTGCTGTAGGCGCACTTGATATTGATGTCTCAGCAGAACTGGTTGTTGTTTCTGTCGGTTTGCTTGGAGATTTTGAATCGTTTGTTTTGTTAGCTGCTGCTGATGCTGCTGCCGCCGCAGCCGCTGCAGTCAGTAAAGTAGTCGATGTATTCTTGTAATCGAATGTCAAGTGAATAGCTGCTCTTAATGGAACTAGTTCATCAGTTGATGATTTAGGTTGTAGGATTGTATCAATGCCTTGTTGTTGTTCTTCACTAACCGGAGCTAAACTTGGAGTTCGTGATGTTCTTCTCTTACTAGTATTTTTGGGTATTAAGTCAATGTTAATGCCGAGTTTGTTACCACGACGGAATGCTACAATCCTATAGAGAATTAAACAAAAAATTAAAACAGTTAAGATTGTAGGATTGCAGAACAAGACTGCTGCCAATTTATGTATAATCCCCAACCAGGCATTAATGAAAACAGAACACGTAGATCAGCGAAGAGTCTCTTTTTGGCGAATTCATTTTCTTAGCTGCACAATCGCAAATATATGTACAAAGAAGACGAAACCGTGTTGCCTTTGATCATTGCATTTCAACAAACCCCTCCTTCAAAGTAATCTACAGAGTTAAGAATAACCTATCAGAGCTGTGGATATAAAAGAGAATCAATTATTTAACCACTTCTATTATCATGGTAACAACTTTGTAGATTTTTGATAACTTAATTTTGTCTATTTGCTTGTTTCTTCAATTGTTTATAATTCTTGTATATTCATTTAAGAACTCTTACGTAATTTTGTATTCTCTACTTTCTTCCTATGTGCATCCTGAGTAAAACTCACTCATCAAACTATTCATATTATTACATAACTTCTTTTAACAACTGTTTATAACAACTCATCACCTTTGTTACTGCACTAATTTCATTAACACCTAATTTTCTTGACTGATTTTGTATTTCATAACTCAGATTACCAATCTTCACCTGTTTAGTTAAAATAACCATAACCAACTGTATTTTTGTTTGACAAACTTAATGTACACATACATACAAAATAGCACATATATTTGCGATTGTACGGCTAAGAAAATGAATTCGCCAAAAAGAGACTCTTCGCTTATCTACGTGTTGTGTTTTCATTAACTGCTGCCAATTTCACTTCAATCCCAGAGTTGTTCGTTGCCGTTACATCAATGAACTCTCGAAATCCAACATCAAAAGTCGTGATCTAGAATGCCTTAAAAATACTAGAAGGCAGCACGACTAGATGGAATTCCTCCGGAAGCACCCACAACGGATCCCAAGACCTCAGCGAATATATTCTCGCACCACTATTACAAAAACTTTTGGAAAGAAGGAAAGCTACCTCCTGGTTGAAAGAAAGCCTAATTTGTCAAACTGCCAAAAAATGCCGACCTAAGATGATTCTCCAAGGAATGAGGCAGAAACATGCTTCTGTCTGCCACAAGTAAAATAGTAAGACACCTTATCACTGATAGACTTAAGGATGCTCTGAATCGAAGACAAGCTGATTTAAGCAAAAGTAAATCATTATACGCCGACAAAACTCCAACGATACGACACATCAACATCACCTACAGCTGCCGAGTAAGCCAATCAATTTTCTATGCTACCTCAACTTCATCCACCTTCTAAGCGTTGTCTACAACAAATTAGTTCAACTACGAGGCTATTTACCATCTGCTTCAACACTAAACAGTGTGGTGTCGAAAACATTTTTAGATGTCTCATTCAACAACAGTTATATAGTTATGATGCACCGCAAGTGATTCACAACGAAAACCTCAGCCAACGCCTTTACGGTGAAGACATACAGGAGTCAGACAAGGCTGTCTACTATCACCGATGAAATTCTTTATTGTGGCTGACTTGAACAAGCAGCTCAACAACGTGGGGAGCGCGGAGCACTCCGTACAAAACTCATATTTGTCATATGTCGCACATACTCAAAGATTTACAAACCAAATTCAACAACACGACCGAAGAAGAGACAGCGAAGACAGGAGTTCACGTGATGAAAATGGCGAAGATAGAAGGGATAAACAAACGAAAAATTATCGATCACTATGAGCTGAAGAAATCTTAAGGAAGTCGTCTATTTCACCTGTCTCAACAGCAGCCTTTCAACTTCACTACAGACAGACGGCGCGAATGGAGATGTTGAAGCCAGGATCAGATAGGCAAGACAAACCTCAGTTACTCTGAAATTAGTGTGGTAATCTGCCCCACTCAACATAAAGTACAAGAATCGGATTTTCAAAACTACTGCCAAGTCGCTTCTTCCATATGGATTTCAGAAATTTTGGGCGTCACAAAAACCATCTATTTCCAACGCCTTCGTTACATACTGAAGATCAGATGACCGGCGAGAAAGCATTATTAACAACAAGGAACTCTGGTAACGAATACAGAGGAAAATGGAGATAGATTGACACCGCCTGTAAGACAGACCCCTTGAATGGGACTCCAAATGGGGGAAATGAGTTAGTTAGGCACCCCAGTGTGACCTGGAGGAGATGAAAGCTTATGGCAATTGCGGAGCCAGTTAAAAATGACTGCAGAGAAGAGGATGAGATGGAAGCGTGGTGTTGATGTCCTCGTAGTTTCACTCCGAACCCAACGGAATAATAATACAGTTAGACGCAAACACTACTTGTATCCCTCAACTACAGCGTGACTTTAGGCTGTTAGTCTAATCACGGACTTGATGATATTAGATGGCTGGAGGCAATCGGCAGGAAACCTTGGGCCTAGGCTTCGAGCCGATTGCCTCCAACCATCTAATATCATCAAATCAATGTACACCGTGAGATGGCGAGCTACCTAGAATGGTGGCCACAGTGCAAAGCTGACTGATAGAATTCAGTCTGCACTAAAGAAAGGACTAGACACATCACACTAGTTACTCATATCCAATCAAACTTATCATGGACTGACTTCCCAGTTTCTGATTTATTTTATCGCAGTTATCTTTCAATCTTCCTTAAAAGTACACACATTATTAATTTATTCCTACTGTGTCAAGTCGGTAACACAGTACACTTTTCAATCTCTTAATTCACTTACTTTGGATCATCTTTGTAGTCTCCCGAATTTTGACTTGAGCTTACATCACAATCCGCAATATCATTACGAGGTGCAAGCTTCAGTTCTTCAGTCGGTAAAATCACCTGTGAAAAAAAGTAATAATAAAAGCAAGACAATTTAAATCAATTATTCGCTAGATCTCAAATTGCATTGAGTCATGAAGCAAATAAAAGACAAATTCAGCCAACGAAGAAAATGCTTCTTTATCGACGAAATCATCTTCAGAGGCTGTATGTACAGTCGTATTTATATTTACCAAAAATGTATAGTAGTCAATTATTGAGTAATAGGGGGTGAAATAATTCATATAATTACTGAGAAGTGTGAAGAGGGTGTGAAAAGGTACAAAAGGAACATAGTGATAATAGTGAATTAATTATTAAAGTAAAATTTAAAAGTTTTACAGGGAACGACTAGAGGAGGTTAAGACCAAGGTAGAATAAGAGACTGGAAAAACTTTTTCTATATACAGAGTTCAGGGTTGTATTGACGAATCGCCAGCGCCTTCACCATACACAAAAGCCGAAACCTGACGCCCTTTGTACCATTTCGCCTCACCTTGTAGATGATCTTGGAAGCTAACTCTAGTGGAGCTACGTGGCTTGAGTTTACCAAATGCTCGAGAATTGAGCTAGTAATTGTCTTGCATTGTCCCCTTGCTAACCATGCCGGATAATGTTCAGGGATGTGTTTGGAAAGTGTGCGCTTTGTGCGGCCAATATAACTAGCTCCACACTAGCAGGTGAATTTATAAACACACACTGAAGCGGCAGTTTATCCCTCACGCATCCACTGATCATTTGTCGGCTGTAGAGATTGGCCCGTAGCTCAGCCGTAAAGAAGGCTTTCCTCGGTGATCTGCACGAGCGATTCTTCAGGATCTCAGCTGCAGTATCACCTTCAAATTCAACACTCATAAATAGCAGTTTCTCCGGCACCGTCTGGGTTCTTTCAGGCTTTTGCTTTAACTTCATGTTTTCTACGATAAATCTTGGAGGATATCCATTCTCTATGAGGACTTGTCTAAGTCGCTCCAGTTCCTCGTCGATTGTATCACTGGAACATATCCTTCTTATTCTTGAGGATAAGGAGTGGATCAGGTTTCTCTTTCTTCTCAAAGGGACTCAACTATGAAAATTCGTGTACTGACCATTCCATGTTGGTTTCCTGTAGATCGATCTTTGAAGAGAATCATCAGATCTCGTTTCTAGAAAAACCTCCAAAAAACGGAATTCCGAGTTCATCTCTGATTTCGACGTGAATTGGACGGCATGATGGCAGCTGTTATGTTATTATGTCACCTCTTATTACTCAATAATAGACTACTCTATACATTTTTGGTAAATATAAATAAATACGAATGTACAGCCTGTGAAGATGATTTCGTCGATAAAGAAAATTTTCTTCGCTAGCTGAATTAGTCTTTTATTTTCTTCATGACTTAAATTGGATTTGCAATAGTCATATTATTACCACTATCATCAACCAGCACAGCAGTGTGTACACACTTGATAACAATACACATGGATTTAGTTGTTATTATTAGAGTTGTATGAGCTTTTCTGTTTACTTTAACTCTACTACTACTACTACCCTTCAGAACTACAGAGCTCTGTTCTACCCTATTGTATTGGTTGTCATTAACGCAGCAGCAGTAATTGTGTTTTCTTATTTTGTGGTAACAGACGTCTGATCGGCTGTTTCGATAGATCTGGGAAGAGAAAGAGAATGAATCAGTGAAGAAAAACCTCAGTATGTGTGCACTAAGACAATCAGAGAGCTATAGTTCCAGGGTTCTACAGCTATGTGAATGGAACGGAATTTTTCGCTTATGAAGTTGACAACACTACACAGAATAATTGATTCAACACCAATACGAAGATAACTACTACTGAGGGAATCATTGGGTGCTGGATGGATAATGGAACTATAGTAACACAGTCAGAGGGGTTCTGTGAGTAACTTGGTATGAACAATAAACCGTCCTTGAAATACTAGTCAGTTAATAATACTGAACTGTTGTGTTATAGTATCTAGTGAGGTTATTCCTGTATGAAACTGCATCGTCTGCAGTTCTCGGATATAACAGCTCGTTATAATTGATACATATATAAATTTTCTACTCTTGTGAATGACACTACAATGAAAAGGGCTTACAAACAAACTGCCTAATCATCGCCTTCCTCGACGGCCAATGTTAGCTGATATAGGGCCAGGCTGGAAAAGAGCTAGCGGCGGTCAAACGGAAACATGGCACCAGTCAATGAAATCCACAACAGTTAGTCTAAGCCACGTAGGAAGGTGTAGACTTCCTGGTTGGGGACGATAAAAGCCAATGGTTGGAAACAATTGGTGACATGGCTAAAAATCGTTCTCAGTGGCACAGATGCATCCACTCCTTGTGACTTATAATTTCCAATTAAACTGTTTTGTTCTCCGTTATTACTATTCCTTTGTCTCACACCTCTGTTTACTGTCTATATTATGCATTTCTCCTACTTTCTTCTCTTGCTTTGTGTGCTACAAAGAGGGAGTGAGGCGACTTGAACTGCCGCACATATGTGCAAAGTTCTATGTCGAATACCGACCGACCGACTTGTTTAAAACAGTAAGTCTGTATCTGAGAGAACCTGTCGTTTGTCTTCATTTACTCGAGGGATAAAGGCGTGGTTCATCAACCCACTATAAAGTTATTTAGCTCAATCTCGACGTTCATGTTGGTTGGTTGGACCGAAGTCCTGTGCCTCAAGTTGACATGTCGGCTCCCTCGATGATGTCTGGTTATTTAAATTGATGGATGGTGATTAGCAGTGGAATACAGGATACGCATTTCTTCCTATTTGGAACTCGTCAACTGAGTGGTAGCAAACCCACAAGAGATGGGCCAAGTGGTCTAGTGGATAACCCGCTTTGGCGTTTGAAACTATGGGTACCGGGTTTCCAACCACAGTGGGAACACCATCACTAACTCACTGGGGCATATCCAGCTGACGAGTTAGTCCCAAGTGGGATTAAGTGCGCGTTATCTTAAATACCACCGCTAGTCACCATCCACCAATTTACTTCCAGAATACAGTTATTTATAACAATCAGTGATAAGGAACTGTCAGAAAAGCAGGCGCATACAAAAAGTCACAGTTCCATGAAGTAGCGTGAAGTTGTATTTGCATTTATCACACTCTAATCACGAGATCCATATGCATATATCTAGAAAAAAGTCCTAATGATAATTCCAAATAAACGACAATCTATAACTGTGCCAATTCAGATGAGAGGAATGACCACACTTATAATAATGATAATAGTCATACAAGAGCGACAACAGACGAAGATAAACACCAGTCCACACAAAGTATAACTGAAAATAGGTCACGTATGGAACTAATTTTAGATCGATTATATGGATGTGAGCCTAAATAGGGAACTGTTAGCTAACGGCACACTGAGTGAAATACTTACTACACGTTTTTTTATTCCTTTACGTTCCCAGTGGTGGAACATAGGGCGGCTTCAAGCTTCTAGTTTGAAGTTTCGCTAGCAATGGTGTTTATTTTTATGGGGTGGGGTTGCTAGCTGCTTCATGCCCAACCTTCCCTGTTCACCAGTCTTACTATTGGCTTAGCGAGGTAAAGCAGTGCGTCCAGTGGGCGAGGATCGAACCCCTGACCACCTGCGTGGTCGGCGAGCACTCTACCTCTGTGCCACCGACGCACTACTTACTACACGTACTCATAATCGAATCAACTGTAGGTGGATTCTTTGGTAGATTTCATGCAACAAATTAAACTTACCATTTGTAAGCATTTACAAATACAGAATGGATTTTCAGCTTACTAGGTGTGATGACAAACACTCACCAAAAATGAGGAGATACAAGACTATTTCAACGGTGTTCTTGGTAAACACACACACTGTTGACACAGGTCATCTAATCGACTGTGACACAACTATCCGGGAAGTAAACAGAGTAATAGTAAATTACTATGGGATGTTCGCCAACTACGCATATGGTCTGGGGTTCGATCCCCGGCCGACGCACTCGCTAAGCCAGTAATAGAACTGGTAAAGAGGAAAGGTTGAGTATGAGGCTGGCTAGCAACCCCATCCTGTAAAAATGAACACCACTGTTACCGAAACTTCAAGCCTCTAGCTTGAAGCCCTATGTTTCATTGGGAACGTAAAGGATTTTAAAAAAATAGTTACCGAATGCAGAAACGCCAGTTGTCCAATGACTGAAACCTATTGTTGTATGTACAATGATATTTTCTGATCTACCATGCATGAATTGTGCCTTGGCAGTTTATTGTTTCTTTACTTACCATTCCGTTATTTGTTTTATCCCCTTACTCTACTTTTAAACATTGTTCATCTTTCTAACATTTCTCACTATCCTTTATATTTACCATATGGCAATTTTGTTATTTAGTATACATACAACTGTTTCACCAGTATTTCGCCCTCTTATCGTACTATGTCCATCATATTTTAGCTGCCCTCTAATATGGCGAATTCTCTACAAACTTATCAGTATGATGTGGGACCATTATTTTGTTTTGTCTGAGTCAAATTTACAGTATGGTATGGCATTTTAACAACACTTTGTACTTTTGTCGGTACTGGTTAATTGGGATTTATTTTATTATTATCATTTTTATTGTTCCCTTGGGTTCCGAGTGGAAGGCAGGGGCTTCAACAACACATCTCCACTTTGTTCTATTTACTGCTGTGATCTTTAGTTGGCTCCATGATTTCCCATAGTCTCTCATCTCCTCCATGTCACCCTCGAAGTGACACCCCACTCGTCGTTTCGCATTCAGCTTCCACTCGAGCGATGGTCAGACGCGCGATGTCAATCGACGGTCTCTCCTCAGTGGCGTGTGCCCAATCCGTGTTCAGTTTCTTCTGCATAGTTCTTGAGCAATCAGCTCTTGGTTGGTTTGTTCCCAGAGTTTCTTGCTGCTAATTCTTTCTGACTGGCCATTTGATCTTTAATAAGGAGCCAGCGAAGGCAGCTGGCCTGTTCGAAACGCTTTTCATGACGCACACGCCAAGTTTCTCACCTATACAGAAAAAGTGACCGACTGACTGACTGACTTCACATTGATGTTGAAAATCCGAATTCGATTGTTTAATGCTGTGGTGGCGTCGGTGGCATAGCGGTTAGGACGCTCACCGACCATGCACATGGTCCGGGGTTCGATCCCCGGCCACTGGACGCACTCCTTTACCTCGCTAAGCCAGAAATAATGCTGGTGAAGAGGAAAGGTTGGGCATGAGGCTAGCAACCCCATCCTGTAAAATAAACAGTGCTACAGAAACTCCAAGCCACTAGCTTGAAGCCCTATGTTCCACTGGGGAACGTGAAGGATTAAAAAGTAAAAATAAAAAATGCTGTGGTGAATGTGTGTGTCTTGCCTTTCCAATTCTTGCTGGCTCTTCATCCGCGTTGTCCACCTGTAGCTAAAACGATGCTGGCTGCCTAGCTAGATAAGTGAAGGAGGCAACCTCTTTCAAATCTCTCCCATTGATGTTGACTCGTGCTGGTTTTTGTTGCCGTTGGTTATCTTCATTTTGTGTTGACTTTACTGATAATGTCACTACTTCAAACCACAAAATTGTACACAATCCTTCAAATTAATGGACATATGGAGGATTAAGACCACAATTTAAGGAAATCATATGTAATCAATTCATCCCACAATGTTTGTTGTGTTCTCGCTCTACTATATGAAATAAACTCTAGTAGTGTAAGAATACGCTAGTTAGTCACAAACTTGTATGTAAAAATGGGAACTTACATTCACAGTAGAAAAACATGATTCCTGTTCATCAGTCGACGTAGTCGGTGTAGGTGTATCTCCACAAGAACTAACTACTGGTGGTTCACTGGTAGTACTGCTGGTGAATGAAGTTGGCTCAACTTTTGTTATTGTAGACGATGACTTTTCTGTCCCGTGATGACCAACTATCAAGTGTCCTAGGTGTTGTAATTCTTCAGCTACAGTTAACTGACGCAGTGATACAGTTGTAACCCGATGCATTGGATTAGCTAGTGTTAAAATTAGATTGAGTTTCTAAAAAGAAAAAAATAACAAAAAAAGCATAACATGAAGCTATTATTGATTTCCTTTAAATCATGCAGGGTAGGAAGGAAAAAGCAAATATATCTTTCTCTGAACTACTGTGGTACTACTTGAACTTCAACTAGTGCGAATGAGAATGCATTACATAGGGTATAGTGAGCAATACGCTTAAATTATGTTGTCCAGAAGTGACGTTAGTTAGCACGCGGTAGCACACCAGATAGTACAGTTATGCAAAACAAGAGGTAATATGGCATTGTTTAGCTGTGAAGGGAATGCCGAGAAAATATATCGCAGCGACGAAGACTCTCTAATTGAACTCATGCAGTCAACAAGGTGAAAGCCTACAGAGGATTGTCATATGAAGTGGTGACAACAAGTGGTGTCCGTTAGGAATGCCCACTGTTCCCATTTCTGTTCAATTTCATCATAGATTTATGTGCTAGTGAACTTAACCCTAAATAACTTCAGGGATTGACTGGTTACCAGCGAATAATCTCGCTGACTTAGAATATGCGGATGATAAAGTCCTCCTACGTGAAGATACTGACAAAATAGAACAGATTATTATGAACACCTTGCGGAACAGGAATCTTCGAATGTTTGGCATGCTATTTTCTCCCGTCATATGTAACACGATGCTACAGGACTGGACTACACAAACTCACTGCTAGCTTAAAGATAGGCGGGCAGGAGTGAAGTGTTTGGTGGAGCGTGTTGACCACTTCACTTATTTGGGAAGTTGCATCAGCCGGCGCCTACAGGCTGATCGCTGACGGAATCTCAGCACGGATACAGACGGGCGGTTTGCATTTACTAACCAACCTACGCTATCTCTGGCTTAGTAGACGCGATATCCGGCTGGCTGTCGACCAAAGGGTGTATGTACTGCTCAACAGTCCGCTCTGTCCTGCTTTATAGCTGGCTGTGAGTGCGACATAGCCGTTGATTGAAAGTGGAAGACATGAAAAGCCTGGCTAGCCAGCTTTCTTTGCCTATAGGTCTCTGCATCCTATCTTCCGTGTTAAGTAGTATAATAAGGTGAGCAATCCTGAGGTTAGGCTTCAGTCAAGTGCTAGGTAAGGAGGGAAATCAATCGACAAGGTTGTGAAGTCACACTGATTAAGATAATTAGGACATGTGTTACGTATGCCTAGTCCAGCCATCGCCTGCCTTCCTCGACAACGGACAATGTTAACCGCTGACATATGATTAGTTAGGTTGGAAAAGAGTTGGCTATCAGTGGTCAAATCAAAACATAGCTTCATCAGTCAATGAAATCCACAACTGTCAGTTTAAGCCAGCCAAGTAGGGAGGTGTAGACCGGATGGCTGGTTGGGGTCCTCGGGATGATAAAAAC
The DNA here is from genome assembly GCA_944472155.2 of Trichobilharzia szidati. Taxonomy (NCBI): domain Eukaryota; kingdom Metazoa; phylum Platyhelminthes; class Trematoda; order Strigeidida; family Schistosomatidae; genus Trichobilharzia; species Trichobilharzia szidati. The sequence continues at coordinate 14,076,999 of OX235276.1, read as the reverse complement.
CAATGATAGCGGCTGGAGACAATTGGTGATATGGCTCAAAATCTTCATCGTCAATGACAGCGCAGATGCATTCACACATGCTATTTCATCACTATGCACAAAACGCACATGTTTTGATGCCTGAGTGCCACATGAAGTAAATAAAAAGCCAATGACTGAGAAGTATTTCAATATGACCATAGGTTAAGTAAAAAAACAAACCATAAAAAACCTTATGTTCAAGCGTCGATTAACAGGGATTCGACTGCTTACAGGATTTCATCATGAGTAGACATTAGTTAGAGAACCATTAGAAAATCACCAATGGAGTACTAGATAGCCAGCTGTTTCGTCAGCCTAGTTTGGGACTCTTCATCGGTACGCACCCACCACACTGCCGGGGTTGCAACCTTAGAACTTCCGGTTACAAGGCACTCAGCCACTGGGACTCACCAGTACATGGATTCCAACTTCTATTAGTTCACGATATGTCGCGACCACTAGCTAATGTCATCGGCGAATATCTGTCCTGGCACCCGACCTGCGGTGCCCCACTCGTTACAACTTCTCACTAGAACCCAGGTAACAACCTATCTGAATAGAAGCCAGTCGCTAGTGAGCAACAGACTGATATTCAAGTGTTGGTTTGCAAGGATACGATTTGATTAGTTACAGGATTTCATCATGAGCTGATATCGGTTAGAAAAGCATTGAAAAGCCAATAGGGAATACCGGACAGCTGTTTTGTCCTAGTTTGGGAGTGTTCGACGGTACGCAATCATCTCCAGGGTTCGAAGCCCGGTGGGTGTTTACTACTGAAGAGTCCCAAACCAGGCGGACGAAACAGCTGGATATCCAGTACTGCCTGGATGGTTTTCCAATGTTTCTCTAATCGATGGTCAGGCTCATGATGAAATTCTGTAAACACCTTATATGTTATCGTGAAGCAATTTACCACAAGTGTCTCAACACAGCGACTGCATGCCTCAAACCATGTGAAGAACAGCACTACCAATGTTATTTTTGAAATTGATTTCATATTTCTTCGTACGCATTCCTTCACATCGAAGTAACTGTCAACCTAACCGACTGTGGCAGGTGCTACTTTAAATAAATTACGAAACAGTACTGTAACAAAACAAACGTTAATTTCGTCATGTACCGACATCACCAAAAGCCATGCAGCACTCTTGCCCTGTCGTTTCATTCTAGTCCGGTGCCTAGTAGACAACAATGACATCCAATTTACAATTAAAAGCGTTCTCTGAGCTGGTTGGTTTAGTCGCGAAGCTTTCGTCATCCTTCCGGACAACATCTTCAGCGCCATATTTAGCACGAAGTGAAATGATTTAAATTTCCTCATGCGTGATGTAATTGCGTCTCCTGGTTACTATCTTCACATATGTATTGACCACTTTCTATTGACTAGGATTTTAAACTTTTTGGTCACCTGATTTACTTTTTGTTAATTGGTATATTTCATCTATATTAACGTGTTTGTTAATCGCATTTTCGCTTGAGTACCAGGCCTCTAGGAATTCTCTGGCACTTTTCGTGTTTCCTCTGTTTAAGATTTTGACATGATCCCAATCAAACTGATGACCATAGTTGTCTGCATGCATTGATACTAAAGAATACATATCATGTCTTTTCACGGCTGATTTATGTTCTTGGATTCTGATTCGAAGGGGACGTCCACTTTGGCCGATATAATGCTTGTTACAGTTCATACAATTTATTTTGTAGATGGTATTAATTTTATCCCCTTTTTCTGTTGGATCTTTCGGTTTGCATAATATCGAATTAAGCGATTTGACTGGCTTGTGCGACTAAACCAACCAGCTTAGAGAACGCTTCTAATTGTAAATCATCCACCTGAGCTACAAATCTTCTCTATTATTTCAATGACATCCAATGGCAAAGTACTCAGGGTGGCGTCAATTGGCAATGATCCCTCCCTAGGATCGTGGTTGTCTATACTACTGAATATCCGCAACCAAAGAGTGAAAAATTTGTCCACTACATATATCTCCACAAACTGTAATATTTGTTCAGCTAATATATCACACAATTCGCGAAGATGCCTACCCAAATTCCCCACAAACCTAAGAAATATGAATATTTACGAAGGTTCTGGTTTAAACAAGACTACTGGTACCTTGAAACTAAGTGCTTCAAAAAAGAAAAAAAGAAAACAACTCTCTTACCTGACCAGGCACAGCGTTTGCGTGTACCACAGGTTCAGATTTCATAGCGACCAATGTTGTAGAAGTACGCCGTTGAAAGTCAGGCTTGTTCACATTCACTCCAATTTGGCCTGATGGAGTTGTTTTTGCTGTCGCCGATGATGGTGATGGGATAATATATCTCAGTTCAGGGACATGATAAATAGCGCTCAGGTTAATTCGAAATTTAATAGAGCTTGGATTAAAATCAGCTTTGCATAAATTATGCTCACAAACACGACAACGCATTGATCGTTTAACAACTAAACTTTTGGGTCGTGGTTCCAATTGGGATACATGCTTTGGTTGAATTTGTGGTGCTAAATGACGCTGACGAATATTGGTTACTTGAGGAAGTAATTGAATGGAGTGAATAAAAAAACAAGAAGAAGAGATGGGTAATTTATCTATGGCAAGAAAAGAATCAATAAAGTACAAAAATCGATACATAGTGAACTTATTAAGCTGCAGAACTTCCTTAACTGCCTTGACACCACCCCATGGGGGTGTGCTTCAACACAATCTGATCTGGGAAAGACCAGTCGTCAATCCCCGACACTTCAAACTGCCACCCACGTATATCAATTTGAGTGTGTTTGTGGAAGCAAATACACAGGAGCCAATGAATTAACAGATAATAGAGAAGATTTGTAGCTCAGGTGGATGATTTGCAATTAATAGTTTTCTCTGAGCTGGTTGGTTTAGTTGCGGAGCTTTCGTCGTCCTTCTAGACAACATCTCCAGCGCAATATTTAGCATAAAGTGAAATGATTTAAATTTCCTCATGAGTGATATAATTGTGTCTCCTGGTAACTATCTTTACATATGTATTGACCATTTTCTATTGACTTGGATTTTAAACTTTCTGGTCACCTGATTTACTTTTTATTAGTTGGTATATTTCGTCTATATTAACGTGTTTGTTAATTGCATTTTCGTTTGAGTACCGGGCTTCTAGGAGCTAACAGATACATCTGGAAGTGATCAAATATGCCAGTTCATCTTTTTGGTGTTATTAGATAACATTTGGCGGCAGGAGAATACCAAATTTAATGTAGATATATGTACTCTAATAAGTGACGAGATAAATCATCAATGGGTATCTCTACCGATTCACTTACTCCCATGGAGTGAAATGTGTCGGTCGTTCAATGCGTATGTTATCTAAAATATCTATCAACACATTCATGGTGGAACAGATATGCTGATGACTATATATCTGGTAACCAATGCCTCACATATTGGCTGACTGAATGCATCAGTTCAGGTTGATATCCTTTAAAGAGGCACACAAAAGTTGACAAAAGAAATACCATAAAACTACAATTGATGAAAATGTGCCAGAGAATAATTAGATGGACATTAGTGACTAATTTCAAAATCTGCATAAAAACAAAGGGTAAATACTTTCCGGGAGACACTTCTTTAACAACTGGAAACATTTATTTCCCCATACGAATTTAAAGCAAGCAACAAAGGGGTCAATAGAGCACCATTTAATGAATTCATCAAATTTCGGTAGAAGTAGTCAAACGCAAGACTCCACAAAACTATCAAGAGAACTTCATTGGTGGTTGGTGACTAGCAGTGGAATCCAGGATGTGCTCTCGTGGCCCATAAGTGGTCTAGTGGATAACCCGCTTTGGCGTTTGAAACTATGGGCCTCGGTGGTGGGAACATCATCACCGACTGGGGAATGCAGGTACATCCAGATGACTAGCCAGTCCCAAATAGGATGAAATGCGCATTCTGGATTGCACTGCCTGTCACCATCCACCAATAATTTACTTCAAGTTGAATAATCAGACATCGTCGAAGCATCTGCACAAGAAGCCCACATGTCAACCTGAGACTGAGCACTTCGGTCCAATCAATTAATCGACGGGAAAATCTAAAATTGAATTAAATTATCAAGAGAACTTATTATGCTGCAAAACTCATTTTCCTTAACACTACCAAGTGAGTGCTTCAACACAATCTGGGAAAGACCAGTCGCCGATCCTCAACACTTCAAACTGCCAACCCCGTATATCAATCTGAGATGAGTGTGTTTGTGGAAGCAAATACATAGGTCGTACGGAAAGGCAATTGTCTAGTGGCATGATGGAGCCTTTGCTTCAGTGGTTGAAAACAGCTGAAGTCAAAGTGCTACGAAGCGTCTCGTGGACCACGGACATAATATTGACACAACGGCTAATTCATTCACTGTTGTCAGCAGACTATCAAGGAAACAGGAAGATGCTTGGTAATTGCAGAGGAGGCTTCTTGTAATTAGAGTTTATAATCCAGATTTGTGTGTACAAAAGGAAATGGTGGTCACTCCCCGTCTCTGGCTTAGGCGTAACATCCGGCTATTAACCAAAGGACGTGTGTACTGCTCAGCAGTTCGCTCCGTCCTTCTCTATGGCGGTGAGACGTGGCCATTGAGAGCGGAAGACATGAAGAGATTGTCTGTTTTTGACCACAGATGTTTACGATCTCTTTCTCGCGTTAGGTGGTATAATAAGGTAAGTAATGTTGACGTTAGGAGTAGAGTGTTGGGCAAAGAGGGAAAATCAATCGAAGAGGCTATAAAGTTACATAGATTGAGATGGCTAGGTCACATGCTGCGCATGCCTAACCATCGCCTTCCCCGACGGACATTACTAGCTGATATAGGTGCAGGTTGGAAAAGAGTAAGTGGTGGCCAAACAAAAACATGGCATCAATCCATGAAATCCTTGACAGTTAAACTCAGTCAGGTAGGGAGTCGGGTTGGGGCCCTCGGGACTCTAAGAATCAATGGCTGGAGACAATAGGTGACATGGCTCAAAATCCTTGTCAATGGCTTACGCAGATGTATTCAGTCTCTGTAATCTTTCATATTCCTTTCTACCATTACTCATTCTGTTTCACTCTTATACTTGTCAAAACTCAATTGATTCTCTTCACTCATTTTCTGGTCTACCTTTGTGTGCTATTTGGAACGTGGCAACTGGAACTGCTGCACTTGGGTGCCAAGTTCTATGTTAAATCCAGACAGACAGACAGGTGTCACTGTGAATCTACCATGGTAATATGCTTTACTCAACCTATTATTATTATTATTATTCCTGACCCATTTAAAACTATCCTTTATCAGTAGCATTATCTTAACTCGTTTTAACACTATTATTATCATTATTATTATTATTGCTATTATTAGCATTACTACGATTATCAACATCGCTTAGTTCGCAATTCTTGATATGTATATATTCAAGTTCTTTCACTCACTGACAACTAATTGTTTATCTAAGTGTGATGTAACTGAACCATAATACATTTCATCTTATTAGATAGTTGGAGGCAATTGGCCACAGGAAGCCTTGGTTTCGTGCTATTTGGCACTCAACAGTCAGCAAGGCGTATCTGCAACCTTGAAGGAACTCATGTCCCTTTTGAGGCAATTCGAACCCACGTCACCCTGTGCTGCAGTTAGAGACATTTTATCTTAATTTTATATCCGCGTATTTAGACAGTGTCTACCCAGCTGAAGAGTCCTACCTGAATTCGATGAATTCATTAGATCTTCTCTTATTAACACCTTTTGTTGCTTGTTTTGAATAAAAGTGTTGTAATATATTTTTTCATTGGAAATTTTAAAAAATACACAATGATGAATAATGAGAGTGTCAGGTCGCCGAGAAAAAAACCCATACCAGTTACTAAGGTTACTACACACTTGAAAATCAACTACTGTATATGCGTGTGTGTGTATTGAACAAAAATAAATGAGTTTAATGAGAACAATTTGTTTTTCAAGAAAAATAAATCAATAAAAATATACATGAGAACCTCAGGTAGCTATTTGTTTACTATTTATTGAGTTACTGGGTTGCTACTCAAAAAGGACTATGTCATATTGTTGTAACCAACTGAGCTACAGAGCCTGGTTGGGGTCCTCGGGACAGTAGAAACCAATGGCTGGCGCAGATGCACCCCCTCCTTGTGACTTATAATACCCAATAAAACTATATTGTTCTTCGTTATTACTATTTCTTTTGTCTCATATCCATGTCTACTGTCTCTACTTTGCATTTCTTCTACTTTCTTCTCTTCCTTTGTGTGCTACGAGGGAGTGTGCTGACTTGAACTGATGCACATCGGTGCAAAGTTCTTTGTTGAAAACAGACAGACAGATAGATGTCATATTGCGCAGAGTATTAAAGATCGTCAGTAGAGCAATTGGTGTCAGCTCATTACTACTGTAGTCGATAGACATCTGAACTCATGTGAGAAATCATCTAAGTCCATACTGTCTGAATCTCAACACTTCGCCCTCCCTATTCACAACTCTCGCCTTTCTTTCATCTCATCAGTTGGAACTAGAAGTCATCATAAAAGATTACATGTCTATACAACTAAGTACAAAAACACAGCGATACCATATTTGGCCCGCCCACGGTCAATGTGATAGAATATAATGTGTTGAGCGTGAAACACATACGACTTACTATATGCTATTAGCAAAATTAATTGGCTCTTTTATTCCCTCCTATTTGTAATCTATGGTGGCACTATTTTTATTAACTCCTAATTTTAGATATTAACATTATTATCATCATCATTACTTTACACTTTCTGTACATTTTTGACTTTATTCTCACATTTTTATTCCTTTACGTTCCCAGTGGTGGAACATAGGGTGGCTACAAGCTAGACGCTTGAGGTTTCGGTACCAATGGTGTTTATTTTTTTACGGGATGGTGTTGCTAGCCGCCTCATGCCTAGCCAACCTTCCCTCTTCACCAGTCTTATTACTGGCTTAGCGAAGTAAAAGAGTGCGTCCAATGGCCGGGGATCGAACCCCGAACCACGTATGGCGTGGTTGGTGAATACATTCTACCGCTGTGCCACTGACACACCTTATTTTCACTGGTAATGCCAAAACACCTGCTATTATTAATCCTACTTTTGTTTTCGTTGTTGTCGAGTAAATTGAAAGTACCATTGGACCAAATGCTGAGAATTCCACACTGTAGTCTAAGTGCTGTTTTGAAATACAGAATATTATTATTATTATTACTCTTAAAAGAATGTGGAAACAAAAGACTAACTTTTATCGATATTCAATGGTTGGTTAATGTATTCATCTAGATCGAGCGGTGGAATATCGGAAACAGCTTCAGAAGATGGAATTACCACCTTTTTAGTTGGACCACTTTCTCGTCTATGGATAAACACAAACACAATAAGATGATAAGGGATACTTTAATGTGATGCTGAATACAGCTAATACAGCTAAATATTAATCGAAATTTATAATATAAAAAACATGAGAAAAAACATAGTTCACTGAATATAGATAGAGACTCTTTTCAGGCGAATTTATTTTTTCCCTTAGCTGTACAATCGCATTTATTATGTTTTTTTATAAAAGAGGGTAGTAACAAAAGTGATGAGTTATCACAATGACTGTGAGGCCAACTACATAAGTCAAACCAGTAGTAGATCGGGGATAGTGAGATTATCAGAACATAAGAATTTAGCTAAGGTTACAATGATCGTTCCCGCGTAGATAAGTAATTTAGAAAAAGTTCAGCAATCGCACTGCATGCATTAACACACAACCACACAATGGGGTGGGAGAGGGTTGAAATTTTAAAAAGTAATATAGGTAGGTGGAAAGCGAGAGAGATTGATTACTGAATCTTTGTTCATAGGATCTAAACCCGACTCGTGCAACAGAAATGACTCAACTCAAATACCAGAGATATGGAAGATATTATTATCACCAGTCAAATCAGAGGATAAGAAATAATCTTAAAATGTATTCAATTCACATATATTGATTGACGTTTGCCAACCAACATACGCCATCTTTAGCTTAGTAGATGTGACATCCGGGTGTCGACTAAAAGGAGTGTGTACTGCTCAGTAGCAGCAGTCAATTCGATCCAACCTCCTTTGTGGCTGTGAGACATGGCCATTGAAAGTGGAAAACATCAAAAGGCTGGCTAGCTGTCTTTGATCATAGGCGCCTGAGTTTTACCTTCCGTGTTTGGTGGTATTATAAGGCAAGTAATTTTGGGGTTAGGCTTCGGTTGAGTACTAGGTAAAGAGATGGGGGAAAACCAGTCGACGAGGTTGTGAAGTTACATCGATTAAGAGAGATAGTTGGAACATGTGTTACGCATGCCTAGACTAGCCATCGCTTACCTTCCTCGACAAAGGGCAATGTTAGCTGACTGAAATAGGATCGATCAGGTTGTAGGAGAGCTAGTTGTGGTCAAACCAAAAACATAGCTTCATCAGTCAATGAAATAAATCCATAACAGTTAGTTCAAGCTAACCAGACACGTCAGGAGATGTGGACTACCAGTCCCATTGGGGTCCTAGGGATGGTGAAAACCAGTGACAGCGGCTAGAGACAATTGGTGACATGACTCGAAATCCCCGTTGTCAGTGACAGCGTAGGTGCATTCACTCTTCGTGATTTGTCATGTCCAATAAAACTCTATTGCTCTTCTATATCACTATTCTTTTTGCCGCATATTTCTGTTTATTATCTCTCTCTGTCTTTTGAATCTCTCTTTACTCTCTTCTCTTGCTTTGTGTGCTACGTGGAGGGAGTGTGACAACTCGGACTGCTGCATATCTGTGCAAAGTTCTATGTTGAAACCAGTCAATCAGTCAGTTAAAATACAGAATTCGTAAATGTCTGTCTGTTTTCGACATAGAACTTTGCACCGATGTACGGCAATTCAAGTCGCCACACTCCATGTAGCACACAAAGCAAGAGAAGAAAGTAGAAGAAATGCGGAGACTGTAAACAGAGGTGTGAGACAAAGGAATAGCAATAACGAAGAAGAATATAGTTTCATTGGAAATTATAAGTCACAAGGAGTGGATGCATCTGAACCAGCCATTGAGAACGATTTTGAGCTAGCCATGTCACCAATTGTTTCCAACCATTGGTTTTTACCGTCCCGAGGACCCCAACAGGTCAGGAAGTCTACACCTTCCTACGTGTCTGGCTTAGACTAACTGTTGTAGATTTCATCGACTGGTGCCATGTTTTCGTTTGACCGCCGCTAGCTCTTTTCCAGCCTGACCCTATATCAGCTAACATTGCCTGTTTTCGAGGAAGACGATGACTAGTCGCGCATACGTAACACATGTCCTAACCATCTCAGTCGATGTTATTTCACAGCCTCGTCGACTGATTTCCCTACCTTACTAGTCGATGTGATATAAAATGATAACCGAAAGAGTTTCACGACTGAAAATAACCCACTCAGTTTACACACACACACAAAGTCATAAGGGCGTAAATCGAAAAGAAAGTTTGCCATTAAAGCATTTACTTACTGAGGTGTTGTCCACGAAGATGAACAGTAACGTCGTAGGCGCGGATTTAAGACAGGGTAACGTTCCTTAGAAGAGAAAATAAAACAAGCAAATAAATACCTGCTGAATAATCATCAAAAATGTTAAGAATTTAATACTAGGGTCAAACATATCATAATAAATGAAGTGACTATTCTTACTCTTGTGATTCAGATACACATGATAACAGTATCGTATTAAATATTCTTATGGACAAAAAAAAGTTGAACGATTTGTTTTCAAATATGAACTTTGTATAATATTTCAAACAATCACAGTCAGAAGAAATAATGAATGACTATGGCCTTCAATCAAGTGTGTTAGGAACTGAATAGTAAACAGATGCCACTTCCAATTCATGATGACCGCGAAGACAGCATATGGCAATTACCTATAGGGATGAAGCAACTCCCTCGAATTTTCACACTATTGATTGACTGGTTTCAACACACAACTTTGCATACATGAGCGGCAGTTTCACTAGTCATTCTCCATTCACCACACAAAAAAGCAGAAGAGAGGGAGGATGCTCTTAATCTGAAACTTCCCCCGGAACAAGCTGAATTAAGGAGAAAAAAAAATCAACATATGCCAACAAAACTGCAGTGATACGACACATCAACATCCACTACAGCCGCAGAGAATGCCAATCAAGTCTCTATACTACCTCAACTTCATCCGCCTCGTCTACCATAAGTTTAACGGCGAAGATATTTGCAATCCACTTCAACACTACAGCGTGCAGTGTCGAAAACATTTCAACGCTTCATTCAACAACAGCTGTATATTTATGATACACACCAAATGATTCACAACAACAACAACCTTAGGCAACCCCTTCACAGACAGGAGTAAGACAGGGCTGTCTAATGCCGCCAATGAGATTCCTCATTGTCGTCGACTCGACCAAGCAGCCCAACAACGTGAGGAGCGGGGAGTGGGACGATGGGCATACGTTTCACTGACAACAAAGCACTCTACGAGATCTCCACTCCGTAGACCATTCATGCTTGTCTAAGATTTACAAACGAAACTCAACAACAAGTTGTTGACAAAAAAGACAGTGAAGACAGGAGTACACATGATGAAAATGGAGAGGAGATAGAATTGATAAGGATGTCCAACAAACAACCACACCAAACACTGATCACTAGCAACTGAAGAAATCTTAAGCAAGTCGGCTATTTCACTTGTGTGAACAGTATCGTTTCGACTACGGACGGCAGGCGTAAAGCCACGTAGAAATGGCAGAAAACCCAGTGCAATGGAGATGTGCTACTGAGGCTTTATGTTCCACGTCGAACCCAATGATGATAACAATTACGGAATAGTAACTATGGTAGTAGTAATAATAATAATAATTACTATTATTGCGATATCCGTGTGGCACACAGACTTTGAAATGTTGTCAAAAATATCCTTAGACTCATTGAACACATAATGATAAAAAACAGTGACATAAAATAGCGAATAGGAAAAGCAAATGCCTACCAGTAGAATCATATAATTTCTTTTCCGTGCAAATTTATTCCACTCCTGATCCTCCTTCTCTTGAACGGCCAAGTGACGATAACTATCGATTAATTCAGAAATCTAAAAGTGAAACAGACAGCTATTATTAGATGTAAACGTGGGCTTACATTAGTTGTTATTATTATTATTATAACTTTGACAGTTCAGAAAAAACAAAACATAAAATTACTTCGATCAAAACAAACTATTACCAAGTATAGTACTTGGTGAAAAATATATTCATGTTATTCATTATATAATAAAGGTTTCCTTGTATTTCCCAATGAATGAAAAACAAAACGATAGGGTTGTTTTTACTGATGTTTCGCTATTTAGTGCTAATAGCATTATTAAAGTGGCATTATCAAACCAGAATTTACAAAATCCACTCAGCTTATATATAACAACTTAATCATTGTTCCTCAGCATGGCGTCATTTTTCAGTTGTCAAATTGGCCGATTGGTAAAGATAGCAGAACCAAGTGTAGATTGTTGGATTTGATCAGTGTGTAAAACTATAAAAGCAGTGTGCGTTTACATAGTGAACTTGCTTATCACATTCGTGTTGATTTTGTCATTTCATGGGGGAGCGGTGTGGAGTGTTGTAACCAGGTCAAATTCTGTTTTAGTCCATCATTCCTATTCAGTCCAGACAATTTGGATTCCTTTTGATATGAGACGTTCATTGTGATTTCTGGAATTTTTCTGGATTATTTCAATATTGTCTAAGTCAATTTTGTGGCCTGATTCTATAGCGTGGCTGATGATTTTTCAAGCTTTTCTAGTTCAACTGGATTTCTCAGCGGTCGAACAGAGGCGGCTCTACGGTGTTCATTTCTTCTGATTACCTTGATTTCTCGCCATGTTTGTCCGATGTATATCGCATCACAATCCCAGCATTTTATTTTATAGACACAATTAGATAATCTTCAGGGATTTGGTCTTTTATACGGACAAGGTAGCCCTCTAGTGTCTGATGTTTTAAAGAAAACTCTAATGTCAAGCTGATTGAGTACTCTTCTGATATTGTCTGACGTCTCTGGTGTATATGGAATGACAACTGTTGAGGTTCATTTTTTCGGAATACGTTTTCGATCATACTTAATGTCAGTGTTGATTTTGTTGAAGTTCTTTGGGTAGTTATTTTGTTTGAGAATCTCAGTGATGTTTGATATTTCTTCTTTTTCTTTCTCATCGGTTATCAGAGAGTGTGCTCGTCTTAGAAGACATGAAACAACTGAAATCTTTGCGCTGGTGAGGTGTGATGATTTGAAGTCTAAATATTTATTTGAGTGGGTTTTCTTCCTGAATATGGATGTACGAAAATATCCGTTTTCCCTCGTCTTAACTAGGCAGGCAGTCTAGAAATAGTAGTTCACCGACGTCTGATTTTGCCTCCGAAGTAAACTGGATGCTCTGGGAGATAGACTGTTTATCTTGTCCAAGAATGAACTGTGTAGATCTCGTTTTAGTACTACAAAAGTATCATCTACATATCTTAACCATATTTTAGGAGTGAGTACTCTAGTGCTGGTTTTCGCAATAGTTCTCTAACTGATATCAATCCTTGAGCAAACTTGAAGCAAACAATAACAACAGTTAACTCCTACATCTTGGTAGCCTGTTTGAATCACTTGGCTATCTTCATCGTCATTTTTCATAATTAAAAAAAAATGTTTTTTTATTTCTTCACGTTCCCAGTGGTGGAACATAGGGCGGCTTCAAGCTAGTGACTTGAAGTTTCTGTAGCAGTGGCGTTTATTTTTACGGTATGGGGTTGCTAGCCGCCTCATACCCAACCTTCCCTCTTTACCAGTCCTATTGTTGGCTTGACGAATTAAAAGAGTGCGTCCAGTGGCCGGGGATCGAACCTGGAACCACCTGCGTGGTCAGCGAGCATTCTACCACTGTGCCACCGACGCACTACATATATACATACATATATACAAATGTATTATTGTCAAAGCCAAGTCTTTAACAATATTTTCTGAGAAAACGAAAGAAGCCCCAATAAATGGACACTAAGGGTGTGAAAAACAACACACACACACAAGAACATTAGATATCAGTGTATATAAGGCGTGCACATACATCGATGTAATATATAAGATCCATTCATAAGACGACCAATCAATAAAAAACCAACAAATAAAGAGGTGAGAATAAACATCAATAGAAGAAAAAACAACTCAAGATAATGAGTTGCTTCCATTGTGCATACGCCTATCGTGTCAAAATAAAATATTGATCCAGTATAAACAAGCCCTATTTTTTTATTAGAGCGTAAGCCATACATACCACTTGTTGTGTGAATATTAAAAATGGTTGGAATTGTGTATATATATAAGAAAAAAACAATCATTCAACTCTTGAGAACACCTATTTTGTATATTGATTGAAAGTGGAGTTTTACACGGGGAAAATTTCGCATTCTATAGATTTTTTCTATAACTACGATCGATACGGTTATTAAATCAATAAGTGTACACACAAATTCAAATATCTTTCGATTTAATTGCAAGAAATAAAATGTGTTATTACACACAAAATATTGCCAAAATTCAAAAATTAATAAACCGACATCCCTCCATAAATTTTGATGCAAACCTGAATTCGCCAGGATTATACATAACCGAAGTTCCAAGGAATTCAGAGATTTCATTTCTGACCATGATTTTGTTTTTATTCCTTTGCGTTTCCAGTGGAACATAGGGCTTCAAGTTTTAGCTTCGAAGTTTCAGTAGTAGTGGTGTTTTCTTACGGGGTGTGGTAGCTCGTCTCACGCCCAACCTCCCCTCTCTGACGGGATTATAACCGGCTAAGGGAGGTAAAGGTGTGCGCCGGCCGGGCCTTGAACCCCGGACCACCTGCATATTCGGCCAGCACTCTGCCACTGACCCTCCAACGCACTCCAAACCACGATGAAAACCACTTTTATATTTGATCATTCCTTGATTATCTTACGAGTCTGTCCCTCACCCCCCCCCATCCGAACTAAGACTATCTCCTCAGATAGCTTAGGCGTTGAACGATCAGTCGTAAATCCCCCCCCCTTTTAACTCACCAAAATTACAAGACCGAATTGGAGAAATAGCGTCTGATAGATTCTAAGTCACCAGTGACAACGTGGGTGGTTGTTCTAATTTACCACTGCACTGAAGCCGATAAAACAACGTGCATATCACCATCCTCACTTCTACTTTTACAAAGAGTCGAGGATAAATTTGTAGGACTGGAGGCTTAATCATGCTGCAGTACTTCAAGTTCTTTTCGAATCTTCGTCATTGTGTACCATATACACTAAATTTTCGCACTGATAACTCTGGATCTGCAGATCAGAACAACTATTTGCAAAAGTAGTTCATCGAGTGTTGTTCTGTCTGTTTGATTACAACATAGAACTTTGCACAGATGTGCAGCAGTTCGAGTCACTCAGCGAGGCCTCGAGCTAAGCAATTGGGGGGTGTAGCTCAGTGTTAGAGCATCCGAGTGTCGTTTTGGAATTTTATGAGGTATATATATATTTAGTGTGAACATTTTCACTCCTTATATTTGCCATTTTTTCTTCAAATAGTTATTCTAAATCCGACATGATGTTCCCTGTCAAACAATACATTTCCTTGTGACTACTCAATAAAAAGATACAATTTTGTATGACTTCACTATTCATAAATAAATATATGGACCTTCAGAAAAAAAAACTAAACTTGTGGTTAGAAATGAAAATATCGATGGGGAAACTCAGCAAAGAGCTGCTCGGCTACTTGTTTTATCTATACATGAAACAGAGACTCAACTTATAATCCACACATTTAAAGCTAAATGTTTGCATAGCCTCTCTTAAAAACTTTATTCTTATATGTATTAAATGCTATTTATATATGTCCAAACCAAGTTCACTTTTAACAGTTTGAAAAAATTTCGGCATTGGGTATATGATATTCATTATAATAAAGGTTTTCTTGTATTTCCCAATGAGTGAAAAACAAAACGATATTGTTGTGTTTTGCTGACGTTTCGCTATTTAATGCTAATAGCTTTATCAAAGTATTATTATACCAGAATTTACAAAATCTCAGCACATATATAACAAAGAGTTAAGAGGTGAGAAAACAGACTTATGAAAAAGAGAAGACATTCAGCGAAGAGACTCTTTTCGGCGAATTCATTCACATAGCTGTACAATCGCATTTATATATAAATATTTGTGTGTGTGTGTGTGTACATGAGGTTTGTCAAGTTTAGATAATTGATTAGTTAATACAAGAATGATGTAGTATAGAGACAAAGTTAATCAGACAGCAACTAAAGTAAGACTGAGTTAAAAAAAAAAACAACTAGATGACGTAATATAATTGGCTAAAATGTTACAACTTAGGTCAGGATAGCAACAGAGGTAATTACAGGTAGAGATTAAGTAGAAGTGAAATTGAGTGAATAAGTTGGATGACGTAACATGAATGACTAGAAACTGAGCGTTGTTCAGGTCAGTAACAGTGGTAGTGGGGTGTAGAGATTGAATCGGGTGGGGGTAGAGAACAAGAAAGTTGAAATTGTAAAATGTTACAATTGAGAAAGCAAAATAATACTAATGACGAGACAGAAGAAAAGATTAGGTAGAATTTACATGTCGGCTAATCAGATAGATTACGTCCATTGCAAGTGTAGTGATTGAACGAACTTCTTCTGTATGCAGAGTTCAGGACTTAGCAAGTGGATCGCCATTGCTTCTGCAGTTTGAAGAAGTCTGATTCGTACACCTTTGGGGAGACTACTTCTTACTCTGTAGACGACTTTGAAGTTTGTTTGCGGTGTAGCTTGGTGTCCGGATTCGATCAGATGTTCTAAGATGGAACTGCGGGGGCATCGATTTTCTCCTTTATAAAACCATGCTGGTAAGTGCTCGGTGATACGTTTGGAAAGCGAGCGCTGGGTACGGCCAACATACCTGGCTCCACACGAGCAGGTGAATTGATAAATGCACATTGATGAGGCCAGCAGCGGTAGCTTATCCTTCACGTTCACATGAATCATAGGTTTTGTGGAGAAGGTTAGTCGTAGTTCAGCTGCGAAGAAAGTCTTCTTAAGTGAACGCGACAGTCGATTTTTCAGTGTTTCCGCAGATAGATCTCCATTGAATTGGAGGTTCATGTAGAGTAGTTTTTTTCTTGACGCTAAGTATGGGCTGCTTTTCTGGTCTAGGATTCATAGATTTCACAATAAATCTTTCTGGATAGCAGTTCTCGACGAGGATTCTCTTGAGGTTGTCCAGTTCATCTTCTATGGTGTCCGGGGTGCAGATTCTGCGAACTCTGTAGCTGAGTGAACGGATCAGGTTTCGTTTGGTGTATAGTGGTACCCAACTGTGAAAGTTAGTAAGCTGTCCGTTCCACGTCGATTTTCTGTGGATAGATCTTCTCAGTGTTCCATCCTGTTCTCTTCTGGTTAGTTGGACGTCAAGAAAAGATATTGTGGAGTTGGACTCTTTCTCCATCGTGAACTGAATTGCAGGGTGGCAGTTGTTAAACGACTTTAAGATGTCGTCTAGATTTTCTTCGTTGTTGACGATAATGAAGGTGTCGTCGACGTATCTTTTATAGATTTCGAAGGTGTTGATCATTTTCTTCAGGCATGTGTTTTCCAGTTTTGCCATGAAGAAATCTGCAAGCAAAGGGCCTAGTGGTGAGCCCATAGCTATACCATCCTTTTGGCGATATATTTCGTTGTTGAAAGAGAATTGAACATTCAGGGTACACCTCAGTAGGAGTTCTTTAAGATGCTCGGTGGGTATACCGATGTTTATTCCTTTGGAGTGAATAAGTTCGCATATATAGCATATTGTTTCAGTCAGTGGAACGTTTGTGAATAGTGATGTGACATCTAATGAAATCATTGTCTTGTTGGATACGTTAATGTTTTCGATTGAGTCAATAAAGTCGAATGAATCTCGAACTGTGTGGCAGGAAACTTGTTTTCTGATTGGTTCAAGTAGATCTGCTAACCATTGAGCTGTGCGGTGATAGGGTGAATTGGTCATGTCGAGGATCGGTCGAAGAGGGATATCCTTCTTGTGTACTTTCGGGAGTCCGTAAAGTCGTGGTATATTTGAGCCAGACGGTCTAAGGGATTCAAACATTTCGTTGCTGATGAAGGATTCAGTCTTCAACTTACGAAGGGTGTCCGTTAGCTTTTGTTCGGTTTGTTCAGTCATGTTTTTCTCATTGATCGGTTTTGTGAATTTGCATTCATCGGATAGTATAGTCAGCATTTTACTGATATAGTCCTTGCGATTCATGATTACGATTCCTCCGCCTTTATCAGGACGTAATATCATAATCTCTTCGTTTTTCATAAGTTCTTTCAGCTCCTTATGGTGCCTTTTCGTCAAGATGGACCTTCCGTTGTGTTTGGTATTTATAAACTTGTGACAACAGTCGAGGATTGATGCTTT
The DNA here is from genome assembly GCA_944472155.2 of Trichobilharzia szidati. Taxonomy (NCBI): domain Eukaryota; kingdom Metazoa; phylum Platyhelminthes; class Trematoda; order Strigeidida; family Schistosomatidae; genus Trichobilharzia; species Trichobilharzia szidati. The sequence goes on along the minus strand of OX235276.1, from coordinate 14,059,482 downwards.
GAATTGTTGTAGGTTTTCGTCTGATGTAGGTGTGAGATCGTAAGTTTGGTTTATTAGATTTTCGAACTGAACCTGGCATTGTAGCTTGTCAATACTTGGTGGTTTTACGCAGAATTTTGGACCTAGAGATAGTGCCTCTAGTTGAGTAGTAGACAGTGTGATGTCTGAAAGATTGAATACGTACTTTTCTGGATTGCTTGGGAACGGAGATTCGGTATTAATTGTAGGCTTTAGGCTTTTGAGAAGATCTGCTTTAGTCTTGTTACATTCTTTCTGAGTGACTTGTTGTACATATTCTTCGAAGGAATGGCGTAGTTCTTGATCTAAGTCTTCGACTGCATGAGCTCTTGAATAGACGTTTCGCTCTAGCTCAGGGACGCGTGATTGAATGGAGTCGATGTTGTTTCGTGTGTGTCGTCTGAGTGTTCTGGTATTCGGTTGGATGTGGTTGCGTCTCAGTGACTTCCAATACATCTTTGGATACTCATGTCGATCTATACAATCTCTTAAGAAATCAATCTTTGTCTTCGCTACCGCAAGCTTGACGGAGTAACGCAGGAAACCATCCAGCTCCTTCACCGTCACTGGGTCCTTGCAACGTTTGAGTAGATTGAAAATCCCCATTGAGTCATATGAAAAAGAGAAGACATTCAGCGAAGAGACTCTTTTCGGCGAATTCATTCACATAGCTGTACAATCGCATTTATATATAAATATTTGTGTGTGTGTGTGTGTACATGAGGTTTGTCAAGTTTAGATAATTGATTAGTTAATACAAGAATGATGTAGTATAGAGACAAAGTTAATCAGACAGCAACTAAAGTAAGACTGAGTTAAAAAAAAAAACAACTAGATGACGTAATATAATTGGCTAAAATGTTACAACTTAGGTCAGGATAGCAACAGAGGTAATTACAGGTAGAGATTAAGTAGAAGTGAAATTGAGTGAATAAGTTGGATGACGTAACATGAATGACTAGAAACTGAGCGTTGTTCAGGTCAGTAACAGTGGTAGTGGGGTGTAGAGATTGAATCGGGTGGGGGTAGAGAACAAGAAAGTTGAAATTGTAAAATGTTACAATTGAGAAAGCAAAATAATACTAATGACGAGACAGAAGAAAAGATTAGGTAGAATTTACATGTCGGCTAATCAGATAGATTACGTCCATTGCAAGTGTAGTGATTGAACGAACTTCTTCTGTATGCAGAGTTCAGGACTTAGCAAGTGGATCGCCATTGCTTCTGCAGTTTGAAGAAGTCTGATTCGTACACCTTTGGGGAGACTACTTCTTACTCTGTAGACGACTTTGAAGTTTGTTTGCGGTGTAGCTTGGTGTCCGGATTCGATCAGATGTTCTAAGATGGAACTGCGGGGGCATCGATTTTCTCCTTTATAAAACCATGCTGGTAAGTGCTCGGTGATACGTTTGGAAAGCGAGCGCTGGGTACGGCCAACATACCTGGCTCCACACGAGCAGGTGAATTGATAAATGCACATTGATGAGGCCAGCAGCGGTAGCTTATCCTTCACGTTCACATGAATCATAGGTTTTGTGGAGAAGGTTAGTCGTAGTTCAGCTGCGAAGAAAGTCTTCTTAAGTGAACGCGACAGTCGATTTTTCAGTGTTTCCGCAGATAGATCTCCATTGAATTGGAGGTTCATGTAGAGTAGTTTTTTCTTGACGCTAAGTATGGGCTGCTTTTCTGGTCTAGGATTCATAGATTTCACAATAAATCTTTCTGGATAGCAGTTCTCGACGAGGATTCTCTTGAGGTTGTCCAGTTCATCTTCTATGGTGTCCGGGGTGCAGATTCTGCGAACTCTGTAGCTGAGTGAACGGATCAGGTTTCGTTTGGTGTATAGTGGTACCCAACTGTGAAAGTTAGTAAGCTGTCCGTTCCACGTCGATTTTCTGTGGATAGATCTTCTCAGTGTTCCATCCTGTTCTCTTCTGGTTAGTTGGACGTCAAGAAAAGATATTGTGGAGTTGGACTCTTTCTCCATCGTGAACTGAATTGCAGGGTGGCAGTTGTTAAACGACTTTAAGATGTCGTCTAGATTTTCTTCGTTGTTGACGATAATGAAGGTGTCGTCGACGTATCTTTTATAGATTTCGAAGGTGTTGATCATTTTCTTCAGGCATGTGTTTTCCAGTTTTGCCATGAAGAAATCTGCAAGCAAAGGGCCTAGTGGTGAGCCCATAGCTATACCATCCTTTTGGCGATATATTTCGTTGTTGAAAGAGAATTGAACATTCAGGGTACACCTCAGTAGGAGTTCTTTAAGATGCTCGGTGGGTATACCGATGTTTATTCCTTTGGAGTGAATAAGTTCGCATATATAGCATATTGTTTCAGTCAGTGGAACGTTTGTGAATAGTGATGTGACATCTAATGAAATCATTGTCTTGTTGGATACGTTAATGTTTTCGATTGAGTCAATAAAGTCGAATGAATCTCGAACTGTGTGGCAGGAAACTTGTTTTCTGATTGGTTCAAGTAGATCTGCTAACCATTGAGCTGTGCGGTGATAGGGTGAATTGGTCATGTCGAGGATCGGTCGAAGAGGGATATCCTTCTTGTGTACTTTCGGGAGTCCGTAAAGTCGTGGTATATTTGAGCCAGACGGTCTAAGGGATTCAAACATTTCGTTGCTGATGAAGGATTCAGTCTTCAACTTACGAAGGGTGTCCGTTAGCTTTTGTTCGGTTTGTTCAGTCATGTTTTTCTCATTGATCGGTTTTGTGAATTTGCATTCATCGGATAGTATAGTCAGCATTTTACTGATATAGTCCTTGCGATTCATGATTACGATTCCTCCGCCTTTATCAGGACGTAATATCATAATCTCTTCGTTTTTCATAAGTTCTTTCAGCTCCTTATGGTGCCTTTTCGTCAAGATGGACCTTCCGTTGTGTTTGGTATTTATAAACTTGTGACAACAGTCGAGGATTGATGCTTTGAATTGTTGTAGGTTTTCGTCTGATGTAGGTGTGAGATCGTAAGTTTGGTTTATTAGATTTTCGAACTGAACCTGGCATTGTAGCTTGTCAATACTTGGTGGTTTTACGCAGAATTTTGGACCTAGAGATAGTGCCTCTAGTTGAGTAGTAGACAGTGTGATGTCTGAAAGATTGAATACGTACTTTTCTGGATTGCTTGGGAACGGAGATTCGGTATTAATTGTAGGCTTTAGGCTTTTGAGAAGATCTGCTTTAGTCTTGTTACATTCTTTCTGAGTGACTTGTTGTACATATTCTTCGAAGGAATGGCGTAGTTCTTGATCTAAGTCTTCGACTGCATGAGCTCTTGAATAGACGTTTCGCTCTAGCTCAGGGACGCGTGATTGAATGGAGTCGATGTTGTTTCGTGTGTGTCGTCTGAGTGTTCTGGTATTCGGTTGGATGTGGTTGCGTCTCAGTGACTTCCAATACATCTTTGGATACTCATGTCGATCTATACAATCTCTTAAGAAATCAATCTTTGTCTTCGCTACCGCAAGCTTGACGGAGTAACGCAGGAAACCATCCAGCTCCTTCACCGTCACTGGGTCCTTGCAACGTTTGAGTAGATTGAAAATCCCCAAACAGACTTAGGTAAAGTTAAAGAGACATATTGAAAGTCAAAATAACAATGAAGATCACTAAATCAAATGGCAAAGGTAATAGTACATCTGTTATGATATCAAAACAAAGTTTACTAATCAACCATTGTCGTTGGTGAGAAATCCATCCACACACGTGACATCTAATTGGACCTTACTGGTCACGACTTCTCACTAGAACTCCAAGAAACTCCATACTGTAACAAGTCACTAGCGAGCATCAGATTAATTCTCTATAGTTTGGTTTGTAAGGGTCCGAGTGGCTGAATGGTATACGACCTTGCCTTGTAACCGGATGGTCCTGGGTTCGAATCATGGTGGTGGGTGCGTACTGCCAATGATTCCCAAACTAGGATGAAACAGCAGCTGTCCAGTACTCCCTGGTTTTCAATGGTTCTCCAACTGATATCAGTCCGTGATCAACTCATAAAAAAATATAACTAACCCTTTCAAACCAAACTACAGAAAGTTTACTAACTTGATTATCGTTCGTCTGTCTGGGGTCATTTTTCGTTGTCAAATCGGTCAATTGGCAAAGGTAACAAAACCAGGTGTAGATTTTTGGATTTGATAAGTGTATAAAATTATAAAAGCAGCGTGTGTTTACATAAAAAGTGCTTATAACATTCATGTTGATTTTTTTCATATGACTCAATGGGGATTTTCAATCTACATGTTGATTTTGTCATTTCATGGGGAAAGGGGTGTTGTAACCAGGTGAAATTCTGTTTTAGTCCATCATTCCTATTCTTTAGAAAATTTGGATTCCATTTGATATGAAATGCTTCTGATGATGTGAGACGTTCTTTGTGATTTCTGAAATTTTTCTGAATTATTTCAATATGGTCAAAATCAATTTTGTGGCCTGATTCTATAGCGTGTAGACGAGCTATGGCTGATGACTTTTCAAGCTTTTCCAGTTCACTAACTGCATTTCTCGGCGGTCGAACAGAGGCGGCTCTACGGTGTTCATTTCTTCTGACTACCTTCATTTCTCGCGATGACTTTCCGATGTATGTCGCATCACATTCCAACCATTTTATTTTATAGACACAATTAGAGAGAGAATCTTTAGGAATTTGGTCTTTTGTATAGACAAGGTTGCTTTGCAGTGTGTCTGATGTTTTGAAGAAAACTCTGATGTCATGCTTACGGAGTACTCTTCTGATATCGTCTGATGTCTCTGCTCTATATGGAATGACGACTGTTGAAGTCCATGTTTTCGGAATGCATTTTCGGCCACCTATTAACTCTTTGTTATATATATGCTGAAATTTTGTAAATTCCGGTTTAATAATACTTTGATAAAGCTATTAGCAGCATTAAATAGCGAAACGTCAGTAAAAACAATATTGTTTTGGTTTTCACTTATTGGGAAATACAAAAACCTTTATTATAATTAATGCTATTTGATTAAAATAATCGAAAGCTTGGTATACTGCATAGCTAATACTATAAAACTGTTATTAAATCAAAATTTTGTATACCCCCAATACATTGCTTTATCACCAAAACAACCCTAGAATTTGACTGAATAGTTGTGGCTGGTCAGAGGCTCAAAGTTGGCTTCACCTAGCGGACATCAAGCAACCAGACGTGGTACATTTCCGCGCAGATAAAGACCAATGAGAAATGAGCAATCACAATCTCGCTGACTTGACTAGTTTAAATGCAATGTTTGTAAGCAAGTCCTACATCTAACTCACAGACAGACACATATATTCCATTGAGTGTAGTTTAACTATGAACAGATTAAAAGTCAAAGCTAACACGTTAAAGAGTTAAACTCACCCGCTTAAAATGTGGACTTGTTTTTTCTTGCCATCCACCAGCAGCCTGTTGTTGATCTGGAATACCACTATCTCTAGTAATCCAACGACAAAAACCACATGCCAAGAAGTAGGCCTTTTGTGCTGTAGTTCTACCCGGTTCATCTGGTTTAGCTTGAACAACCGCAGTAGCCCGTGTACACAATGTATGCCCACAGCTAGGACAATCAAAACAATTACCACACCGATGCTTTCGCATTTTCGCCTCAGCACTTGCCATATTTTCAAGACAATTTGGACAGTAGTAAGAATCCACCTGTAGTACAAATAGAGAATATATAAAGAAAACAATAAAATAATAACTGATTAAAAGTGCCCATTAAAATTTACAAAAAAAATGGATACTGAACAAAGAAAACTCTTTTCGATAACCTGCTCTTCATCAGGTTCTACAGTTATGTATCCATCCATAATAGTGAATGACTGTGTTATGAACAACATAAAGGTGTAAACAACATCGAATCAATAATATCAATAGATTACAGTTCAACAGCATCAACATAACAGTAAATTGAATGTCAGAAAAATCAGGAAAGATAATATTACAAATTCATGAATTTATAGTCTCTACTAAAGACCAGCCAGGGCAGTAGTAGGGGCTAGCTGGACTTGTTCTTTTTGCACAAAGAGCACTGGTTGTTTGAGGTGAATTGCAATAGCCTCTGCTGTTTGGAGCATGCGGTGCTTCGACGATTTCGGTAATTTGTTAGGCACCCTGTATATTATCGAGAAGGATTCTTCTATGCTGGCTTGGTGACCTGTTTGCACCAGATGGTCTAATATCGAGCTGTTAATAGTTTTAACTACACCTTTACTTAGCCATTGTGGGAGATGTACTCGAGCACAAAAAATCAAGTTCCTACGGCAACGGCCGACATAATTCGCTCCACAAGTGCAGTTGAATTGGTAGATACAATTTGAAGTGGCTGGCTAATCTAGGTACTTCACTTTTCAGTCGAGGAATCACCATCGGTCGTGTAGAGAATAAGAGGTGTAGTTCGCCAGCATTATTAGTTCTTTGAACTGATTTTCTTAACTTCGTAGTAATTATTTCACTTGGTATATCGCCCTTGAACTGCAGGCGTATATAAAGAGGCTTCTTGTTTACGGATAGTGAGTAATCGTCTTCCGCCTTCTTTGTCATGTGTTTCTTGACAATTTTATCGGGATAGCTATTTTTGATCAAAGTATTATATACAATAATAATAATTTAGACGAAAGGTCCAGTACGGACTGATCCAATAATTAAAAGTTGAGTATTGTAGTGCAATTTAGAGTGTTTTAAGACCTAGCTTCAATGTGTACACACTTGCGGACTGGCTTCAACACCAGTTTGCGTTTTTCCCTATGTGCTGTCAGCACGCACATTCTTTGAGTTTATAATACAGCCATATTTGTTAGATAAGTTATAAATCTTTTTCCCTGGGTAATCTTGACCTTTCATTTTTACTCAAATATACTGGTAACCAGAGCACATTTCTAATTAACTAAGTCTTTTTTAACTTGTGTTTTTCGTCAGTACTTACAAGTTAAGTAGAGTACTGAATTACTGCAGAACTAGGTGAATTACGTTTAATGACGGCTGGTGAAGTGTAGCTTATCAACAGCACTACCAATACTTTACACCACTATGAGGTGAAAAACAGACTGCAATCTAGTTAACATAACCTGTAACATGTGAAACTTTGCTTAAGGATAAAGATAAACACAGATGACCACAGTTACAAACCGATAGGATTCAGTATGACGTGGACACTCAACTACCTTTATTCATTTATTTATTTATTTAAACACAGAAAAACTTGGTGCAATATGGCACCAAGAAAATGTGCCAAACAATAATAATAAAACAACATAGATTAAAAGTAAAAATATGGGTGGAGAACGGATAAAGAACTTCATCTGCAAGGAAAGCAGTCATGCTTAACAAGTTCAAACAGTATTCGTCAACCACCATCGGGAGGGGGAGAGAAAGAAGGAAATCGCAGCACGTTCGCCACTGATTACGATTCTTGGCCATGTCCGATAACGTTTCGAGCCATCGATTCGAGCTGTCTCTCGGACTCCAACCAGGGAGTTGTGACGTACCAACCGATGCTAACCTAACACAAACATCCTTCATCCCACGACGCCACATCATGGGGTGACCACCTCTCCGCCTTTTCCATCCCATCCCAGGGCTGACTAGCGAACAAAGACCTGTACGGAAGCCTCTGGGATGACATTCGCAGCACATGTCCAAGCCACCAGAGCCGCTGTTTCCAGATGACGACACTCAGTGAATGGTGATCTCCACTGTGTTCAAACACACGCCACCGAACCTCAGAACTACTCACGCGATGATGCCATCGAACGCAAGCAATCCTGCGGAGACAACGATGATCGAATACGCAGAGCCGCCGCACATCCTCAGCTCGGAGAGGCCAGGTTTCACAGGCGTAGAGCAAGACAGCCCGCACCAAAGCATTGTATACCCAACCTTTGACAGCCAGGCTAACGTCGCGACGGCGCCAGAGGTGGCTCAAGTTGATGTATGCCACCCTAACCTTCATTATACGGTTGGAAATCTCATCCGTCCGCCAGCACTCACACAACTACCCAGATACACAAATTTATGAACAACTTCATCTGCCAGAGTGAGTGTAGGTGAAGGCTCTTGCCAATCTTGTAACAGTACTTTGCACTTAGACAATGCAAAGCACATACCATACTTACAGACACTGATCGCCAACTGATTAGATGTGATTTGGGCAGCCTACATGCAGTAAGAATAATGTACTCCCATCTTATGAAATTCCAAGCCCTTACCTCTGTTGTGTCATTGAATATTGGGCAGCCCTTTTTCTCTAGAAACTACTTGAGTGATTGTATGGATTATACCACACACACACACACACTCATCACTCAACAATAGACTACTAAGCATTTTTTGGCAAGTATAGATACGATAAAGAAAATTTCCTTCACTGAACTGTCTTTGATTTCTCTCAGTACTGCCACGAGGTATCGAATACATGAATTAAACTATAAAAATACTTAAGGAAAAACCCACCTCATGTGAAACACAATCAGGACATCGAAGAGTTAAACAATGTCGGCAGAAATATAACGTGCATAATGGACTCGTTCTCTTACAAGAACACAATAGTTTGCACTTATCTAAATCCAAATAAGTTGCCATTGATCAGAACGTTAAATCAAACAACACAAATTCCAGGATGCATTAGAATCGAGAATGTCGATCAGACTATCTGCAAAAAGAACAACAAAAGTTCTGATTAACCGTTTGAAATTTGTACATGAAGTATTAGCAATATTAGTTGACTAGACACTGTACAACTATCGGCTTAGAAGCTGAAGTCTTCTTATATAGAAATCACAAAAAACCACTGGAAAACGTCTTAGGTATCTTAATTCATTACCATTATAATTATTAATATTTCTAAAGAGCTCACGGCGACAAGGGTACCCGACGTATTATTATTATTGTTTCCTTTAATTCCTAGAGGAACATAGGGCTTCAGCCACACGTCTCCATTGCGTTCGGTTCTCTGCCAACATTTCCACCTGGCTCCACGTCTGCCCACATGCTTTTATCTCCCCTTCACATGAACTCCTCCATGTCACCCTTGCACCAACAACCAACTCACCGCTTCCCATTCAGGTGCCAGTCGAGCCATGGCCTGGCGTGTGATGTCACTTGATGGTTTGTTTTCTTAGAGTATGGCCAATCCACTTCCATTCCTTCCTACATATTGGTTGCACAGTTGGTTCCTGCTGGGTTGGTTCGTTTATTGCCAGAGATCTCTGTTGCTGATCTTTTCTGGCCAGCCATCTGATCTTGAGTAGCATTGAGCGAAGACAGCTGTTGATGAAAGTCTGTAGTTTGTTTGAAGTGCAGTAGTAGGTCTCTGATCCGTATAGTAAGTAGCACTGACCACACTGGAGTTGAAAATCGGGATCTTGTTTTTTATGCTGAGTGCTGTTGACCTCCATACAGACTTGAGAGAAATAAAAGCTTGCCTTGTTTTGCCAATCCTAGCTTTGATATCCTCGTCAGTTCGCCTGTAATTGAAACGATGCTTCCTAGGTAGGTAAAAGAGGTTGTTCCTTTCAGGTTCCTTCCATTTATGATGATTGTTGTATGTTGTTGTCGTTGTCGCTATTGGTCAGGAATCCTCATTATCTCTGTTTTCGCTGTGTTCGCCTGAAGTCCTATCTTTGATGCTTCTTCTGCCAACTTGTTGCTTTTCACTTGCATATCTTCCAGCTTGTGGGAAATCAGACATATATCATCGGCGAAGTCTAGATCCTCCAAGTTATTTTTGTGTGGACACCCGACGTACACCACACTAAAGTGCGCCTTTACATATTTCTAAACTCAGAACCGTAAAAACAAGCGTTAAAGACTCCGCAGTATACCAGTGATTAAATTTCATTTCAGCACTTTTAGAAACCTACACTAAGTGAAGATGAAAACAAATAACAAACTAACATATAAGTTCTAAGCAATTTTATAGCTTTTGTTCCCTTATAATCTACTCAAACAAGATGTGCCTACCAGGGAAACTTTTCAACAAAGCTTCAGAAGGTCGAATGAATACATTGAAATTCAATGCCACACACGTCCATATACAATGCTGAGGTATTTTACTGGGATGTAAGGAATAAATGACAGCATCAGAAGACTACTGGATAAAAATGAAAGTTACTTTGACTCAAACTGCGTTTACGCACAAGACAGCTGTGCTTAGTCATTACGTATTTAAAAATACATACACAATGTAAAATTTTAAAAGTTAGGACTCATGATACTGAACTTGAGACCATATTCACTATGACCCTAGCAGTGGTAGTTCAAACATAAAGGATGTTACTTCATTCACACACTTGAAGCTACTTAGCAAGGACACAATCATAATTTGTGCAAACAAAGGACTACAGTTTAGCCGGAGAACTTCTTCATGAACACGGTTAAAGTAGGGCGAAACATGGAATGCATTCCATTCAAATAGTAGGGAATTTCTACAAATGACACCAGGAACTTGGGGAAAAGTATGTAAAAAGTGGGGTGTGTAAAAAGTATGATTACTAATTTGTTGATTTCATGCCGAAAAGCGGGTGAAAGCGTGGAGGAACATAAGGAAAGTGAGTTATTTCGTGTTACAATTTCCCATATTTTCCCACGTCTCATTCAATCATAATTGCCCATTATACCACCTTGTTCATATGCTCTCTTGAGCCACATTGCAATTATTCTGGTTTTAAGAATAACCTACTCGAGGTAAATACCATTTTTCAGTTAAAATTAAATGCTAATGCCTCAAAGCAACTGAAAGTGAAGAAAATATAGCACCACGTAGTGCTTCTCGTTACCGAGGGGTATCGATTTATACAAACATTTTCTCAAAACTATGTAAGTTCCCAGATAATTACTATGTATTCCGCAGTCGAATCTGCTGCACATATAATGTGCAATTCAACACCATTTACACTGTTCCTATTCCACTCGCATTCGAGAGTACATGTCACTATATGTGTTCTCTCTTTATCCTTCTTCATAACTTAATTCTTATCAAATAACTGCCAATAAATAATTTAAAAATAGCGAGACTGAAGAGCCCAAGACACTAAAATTATACTATATACTGTGTGTTCCCACGAGAAATTACTAAAAAGTAAGCATACAAAGACATCGAAACACTTGTGAAACTCACACTTATACTTTATAATTGAAATGCAACTGGATTCTTTCCCTTGTATTGTAGATATGTTCCGTGCCAGTGCAGTGGATTAGGAATTAAACGGTGCAAACCTCACTTTCAATCTACCCGCCTAAAATCTGTACCTCTTGCCATCACAGGAATACATTACGCCTCACTTTCGAATTTCGTGTTCTTCCTCTTGCTCTTCAGTGTGTTCGCATCGGTTGTTTGCTTAGTGTTCGCTGTCGTCTCTTTCAAGAATGAAGCTGATTTCCGAGTCTTAGCCGTCCCACATTTTGAATTTTTACGCACTGAAGAAAACTTCATATCAGTCTCAATGTCCCACACGTGTAGTCCCTTCAGTGTGTTAACATAGAATTTACAGTATCTTGTCTCACGTCCTTTGCTGTTTTAAGAGGATTCTAGACTTTTGGTAGGTTTCTGTACAATCTATTCTCTGCCTTCTAGGCAGTCACCTTGTTATACCAGACTCGTCCAGAATGCTGCGTAGACTTCCTGTCCCACACTGGCAAAGCGAAATGCCCCCCTGTAGTCTCAGTCGTTCAAAAGAACGGTGTGAGATCATTGTTTGATTGATTCCTTCTAAAAAATTTCCCAATATTCATAATTGATGGCCCAGCTCGACACACAGGTCATGCGGCATAAGATAGTTTTCTCATTTTCTGTTCATTCGGTCCTCATACCATTTCTAAAACAACGACAATTCATTCCAAAAGTGGTATCTCATTGACACTATGACTGTGCATATGTAGCAGTGCATATGATTCGTAGAGCATAAAATGTGTGAGTGTAAGAGCTACTCATTTCCTGCATAACAAGATCATGTATTGTGGTGGCTTGATATATTATTCCTCACTTTCCACAGCCCTCCACAACTTAACACAGTCTGCGTAAGGAAGCGTTTAAGATCTTGATCTATTCGGGATATCGTTTATTAAGGTCGACAATGACACTGGAATTAGAAATGCCCCTTGCAACATCCCGACATGTCTTTGTCTATCTCCAGTATACTCGTGCAGCCTCTGTACAAACTCTCTAACCTTAAAACATGCGTCTTTTCAGCATAGGACTAACTTATCGAGTCGCATTTTTGAGACTTTCCGTAGTAGGACTTCGTGAAACTACAGTCGGAAACTCCCATAAGGGAAGAAATGTTCTCTGCGACTGGTCGCACAGGTCGAAGGATTCCAGAAAACCTGGATTCTGTGGATGGTTTGTGTCTTCTCTTTCACGAACCTGGGGTTCGCAAAAGAAATTCCCCAAGTAGGAAAATTTATTCCCCGATACGATTTTAAAGAAAGCGACAAAAGCCAATAAGGCAAGATCTAACAAATTCACCAAATTTCGGTTGAAACTTTTCAGCAGGATACCTCACATACGGGGATATAAAATGAAGGCGGTTCAATTACATCACTTAAATAAACAAAGCTCATCAGAGGAAGAGCTTAAATATATCAAGTATTGTGAATTGAGTAATATTAACATTAACAATAATGTTAAACGGGTTAAAATACTGATACCGATAAAAGATAGTTTTAAATGAATCACGAATATTAATGAAGTGTCAATAATGATATTTGATAAGCAGACCATATTACTATGGTAGATTCAGAGTGACCCCCATTACCTTTGTACACGCAGATCTGGATTATAAACTCTACTTACAAGAAGCCCACTCCGTAATTACCAAGCATCTTCCTGTTTTTGGTGGAGTGTCTACCGACAACAGTGAATGAATTGGCCGTTTTGTCAATATTATGTCTGTAGTCCACGAGACGCTTTTCATTGAACTTTGACTTCAGCAGTTTCCAACCATCTTTGCCACTGCTCCATCATGTGAGTACACAATCGCCTTTCTGTACGACCTATGTATTTGTTTCCGCAAACACGCTCACACTGATATACGCGGGTTTCAGTTTGAAGTGTCGATGACTGGAGACTGGTCTTTCCTAGGTTTTTGAATCAACCGCTTGGTGATGTTAAGGCAGACGGGTTTTGCAGCATAATAAGTCCTCTTGATAGAGTCTTCGTCTGACTACTTCTTGTAAGCCATCTCCTTAGAACGATAAACTGATATATACATATTTCTTTGAAACTGTTTGGATAGTTTTACTGAGGCTTATTCCTTTAGAGTAATTATTGAAGTACCTCTAAGTATATCGATTCGCGGATAAAATATCTTTCAGAGTCTTCATTTCACGTTTAAGTGTGCTGTCAGAACAAGTTTTTCGTGCTCCGCTGGGCGGTGTTAATCAGGAATAAGATTTGATCCATAATTCACAAATCTAACAGTATTATCTAAGGATCTGCACCGGATAGCTTGCAAAAATGCTCCCTCACAACAGTTTCGCCAAAATCGGTTATTGAGTCTAGTTTGAACGAAAATGTGAGTTTCATGCAAGTCTGAGAAGATGCAACCAATCATGTTATGGCAACCAGGCGGCTGCAGAGAGAAGAGATGATGAATATGTGAGCCAACAAGTATAAATTTTATTTCCCGCAAAGAATGTTCGTTCTCGAAAAGCTTGCACAGAAGAGTCAGAAAAGGATTTGTTCCAAACAAGGGATTTACTGAGTGCTTTGAAAGGAAAGAATGTAATTATTTAACTGTCTACTTAAGCGGTACAGAATGGTCTTTTCACAATCCACAGGTTTGATTGTTCACACTTCGTTACATAATTAGTTACTCATGGGGAGTAAACAATTCACTTCACCATTAATCCAAGCCTTTCATGGGTAACTTTCGACAAAGGTACGAACTCGCAGGTGCCAGTGGAAGATGCGAATCAAAAACCAAATCCATACTAGATAAGTTTACTTTATATAGCACACAGTTGCACAGTAGTGATAACTGGCCGCAGTTACCAGTACTGTGTCACTATATTTCGTTTTGTGATGTAATTCACTTCTGTCAATACATTCGCTTACTTTCCCTGTCCCAAATCCTGTTTATTTGTTATTATTACCTTACTTTCTTCTACTACATAATCATGAGCAATGACTAGCTCCTACCACAACAGGGATAATAACTAGCATTGCAATTTACCAGAACCGCAGTGAATAGGCAGTGGAGCAGGCAACTGAGAAATCCATAGTTGGCTTAAAACCATATTCTCACCACCGAGAAGGGAGTTCGAAGAAGTCAGTCTCGTTAGCACTAGCTTGTGGAACGAATACTGGGAGAAAATTAGAAAACCTCAAGTAAGAGACTGCGAGTGGGTGGGAACTTTGAAGAGGGAGCTAGTTTTGCACTGTCTTGTCTGAATTTGACTTTCGTGTGTTATACACTACAAAGGCCTGTAGATTAATTTTATTCAACTTATTCTGGTCAAGTTAGGTTCTGTCTATAAATTTTGAGTTTATTTACCCACATGTTGTGTGTTGTTTTATAACATCATAGTTCTTATCCATCCGAATTCATCAAACGCATTGATTTTTACCGTTGCTTATCTACTAACTCTTCCTTGGGTCTTATTTGAATTCTGTAGTTTCTCACAAAAATCGGGACAACCACACTGTAAAAGCCACGCTGTCCATGAAGGACGGAAAGACACTTTCACCGCAACGCAAGAAAGGCACCCCAGGCAAACCTGATCACTCAAACAAGTCGCTCATTCTCCACAAAGTCGAAGGATCATTGCTTTCGGACCTTAACACCAAGTTTAAACGTGACCTCGGCCAAGTTAAACAAATCTCAGATAAGTTACTGCCAACAGCAGTATCAGGTTAATTATGCGCAGCTTGTATAGAATCGGTCAAAAGGCTGACTCTAAAATAAATCAGCTGACTCAACTTCTCAAAGACCTACCAAACTCAAAAAGCAGTGGGATGCTATACTAATCAACTCTCAAACTCTTGAAGGATCAGACATATGCATCCATGCCAACTCCCGGCTGACAGACGAAATAAAGAGACAGTCTAAAGCTCTAGAGCTTGTTGCTGCTCTATTTTGACTGAACTAGAATGCACGTATATCTTAGTACTTCTTCGCGTTTATATTTGTGTCCTAACGCTGTGATTACTCGACATCCACAACGTAATTAAAAAGGCACTTGCGAAGGAATACGACAGTGTATTATTGCAGCAATCAAAATTCAAAAATCGAGCGAGTACAAAAAGTATCAATTGTTAACATGCATGATTTAGAGTAATAGACAAATGAAAGTACAATTACACAATGAAAGTATAGTACGATTATGAGTAATAAAACGGGTCACTACAATAGCCCCTCCGTAGAATGCAGGTAAATGAAGTTTACCTGTATTCGGAATGATATTGTAAATTACAATTACAGAAGAAATATATTCGAGTTTGTGGTATGAAAACCGAATTGAGGATTTTAAGTTTTTGAGGTTTGATAATATAACTGTATATATGCAAAAATGTTAACAACTTCGAAACGAACCGAAATATTTAGTAAGTTGTGCAAAATGTAACAATAAAAGCAGAAAAATTATTATTAGAATAATAATGAGGTTGTAATTGTAAAGAGTTACAGAATAGATTTATATCTTAACATACAGTTAATAGTACCGTAATAAGGTAGTATGGAAATGAATTAGAAATAAATTGTCTGTACAAATCTTTGTGGCCAATGTACTCGTCTGCCTGATCTTGTGATTCTTTCTGTTTTGTTAGACGGAATATCACCAGATTTTGAATCTTTAGATGATGTTGATTTGGGTAAACATTCAGTCACCTCTATTTCCATGAAAGCTGGTTTTACGCGATCGATGCTTACAATCTCGTGTTTTCCTCCGCGTTCGACAGTGATGATTTTGCTTGTTCTCCTTATTACTTTGAATGGTCCGTCATAAGGTGGTTGAAGTGGTTTCCTTACACCGTCGTGTCGTATGAAAACATGCGTGCAATTTTCTAGTTTTTCAGGCATGTATGCTTGGTTGAGCTGATGTCGCGGTGGGTGATATCTTAAAAGACTCATATGCTGTCTCAGTTGTTGTACAAAAGTAGTTTCGTCAGTTGGAACTTCAGTGGCTGGGTTGAAATATTCTCCAGGTAGTCGTAAAGTAGTTCCATAAACTAATTCTGCTGGACAACATTTGATATCTTGTTTTATTGTCGAACGTATTCCAAGAAGTACGAGAGGTAATTTATCGCTCCACTTATCATCGTCCTTCACTGCCATCAATGATGCTTTCAGTTGACGATGAAATCTCTCCACTAAGCCGTTTGAACTGGGATGATATGCAGTAGTACGTATACGTTTGATTCCCAGTAGTTCTGTGAGTTGTTGGAATAAATGGCTTTCGAATTGGGAACCTCTGTCTGTAGTAATAATGGTGGGCACTCCGAAGTTGGAAATCCAATTTTGTACGATGCTCTTTGCAACGGTTTCAGCAGAAATATCAGGTAAGGGACAAGCTACTGGCCATCTCGTAAATCTGTCAATACACGTTAAAATGTACGTAAAGCCATTAGATGGTGGTAATGGTCCAACGATGTCAATGTGTATGTGTTGGAACCTACCATCAGGTTCTGGAAACTGTCCATTAGGCGAAACTGTATGTCGTTGTACTTTTGACTTTTGGCAGGCTAAACATGATCTGGCCCACTGTTTAATCTCCCGATTCATATTCGGCCATACATATCGGTCACTTATCAGTTTAACTGTTGCTCGGATGCCAGGGTGAGAAATGCCATGTACTTTGGAAAAAACTGATCTTCGCATTTCTAGTGGGACAAAAGGGCGCGGTTTACCTTTGGAAACATCACACGTAATAATTAGTCCTTCATCAAGCATAACATCTTGCAAACGTAAGAAAGTACTCGTGCTATTTTTTATTCTTTTCAGATCCTCGTCCATAGTTTGCAGTCTAGCCATATTTTTAAGATCAAATTGGTCTTTTTCTAAGGTATTTATATGGATGCGGGATAACGCATCTGCTACCTCGTTTTTATGTCCTTTTATGAATCTAATATCTGAAGTGAACTGAGAAATGAACTCGAGGTGTCGGAGTTCTCTTGGCTAGTACTTATCGTGCTTTGCATTCATGGCCTTGGTTAGTGGTTTGTGGTCTGTGTAGATGGTAAACGGTATTCCTTCTACCATATGACGAAAATGTTTAACAGCAAGATAGACTGCTAGTAATTCTCTACTGAATGCACTATATCTTGATTGAGTGGCGTCTAGACGTTTGGAGAAAAAGGAGAGAGGTTGCCATTTCCCAGCAGAAAATTGTTGAAGAACTGCACCGACGGCGACATCTGATGCATCTGTCATAATCGCTATAGGAGCGTTGACGTCACGACGTACTAGTAAAGTTTCTGAGCTTAGAGTTTGTTTCAGCTTTTCAAATGCCTCGATTGCTGAAGTACTCATGTGCAGCGATTTTGCATGACCTTTTAGTAAATCTGTCAGAGGTTGGGCCAGCTGTGCACAGTGAGGAATGAAACGGCGATAAAAATTGACGAGACCAAGAAATCTGCGTAACTTTTTGAAGGAATCTGGAATCGGGTATTCTTTTATGACTTGCAGCTGTTCTGCTATTGGTCGAATGCCTTGATTGTCTACCTGATGTCCCAAAAATTTTATAGTTTTCTTACCGAATTCACATTTACTTGGTTTAATGACAATTCCATATTCGGCTAAACGTTTAAAGAGTGTTTCTAAGTGATGTTCGTGCTCCTCAGGGGATTTACTTGCAACCAGTATATCATCGATATAAGCGTAAGTGAATGGGAGGCCGAGCAATACCTGGTCAATGAATCTCTGAAATGTTTGAGCTGCGTTAGTCAAGCCAAATGGTAGGCGGACGAACTCGAATAAGCCAAAAGGAGTGGTCACCGCCGTTTTGGGGATGTCCTTGGGCTCGACCGGTATATGGTAGTATGCACGAACGAGGTCAATTTTGGAAAATATCTGAGCACCTGCCATGTTATGGAAAAAATCGTGGATGTGCGGAATTGGGTATCTATCTGCTATCGTCTGCTTATTTAAAGCTCGGTAATCTCCACATGGTCGTATCTCTGTTGAGTTTTTCTTTGGTACCATATGCAGTGGTGATGACCACGGGCTGTTTGACGGTCGTATTATTCCTAGATCTAATAATCTGTTGAATTCTGCTTTTGCTATTTGCATTTTAGCTGGATCTAGACGACGTGGTTTTGCTGAGACCGGTGGACCTTTAGTTACAATATGGTGTGTAACGTTGTGCTTGAGAGAGGCTGTGGAGTAATCGCTCTGTGTCAGTTCAGGAAATTTCTTTAGCAAAATATCGTACCTGGATAATTGATCTGTTGTGGCTACCATCAAGCGAATACTCTCGACATCTGTGGAGATGCCTGAAATCGATAGTTTACGACTGGTATCTATCAATCTATGGTGACTAGAGTCAACTAGCAATTCGTAGTGTTGAAGAAAATCTATTCCAATGATAGGAAAGGTTACGTCGGCGACTACGAACTCCCACTCAAATGGCGTACTGCATCCAAAATTAAGTTTTTGCCTCCGAGTTCCAAATGTTTTTATGGTAGAATTGTTCGCAGCCTTGAGAACTAATGCTGGGTTTGGTTGTAAGCGCTCGTTGGGTGTTGGGGGAACTACACTAATTTCTGCACCAGTATCTACCAGGAATTGTGCCCCCGTTGTTTTGTCTGTCACCCTGAATAGACGGCTGTGGGACGTGTGTTGGCCAGCGACCGCAGTCGTCACCGACCGCCGGCCTTTTCGTTTCCCAACGCCACCGTTTGTTGGAAAGCACAAGGTTGTGTGCACCGTTTTGCGTGTACCCCAAATTTCCGATGATACCAGCATATATTCTGTTGTAAGCTATATTTATGCCTATTGCGTGAGTGGCTACGTTGTCTTCTGTACGTTGTGGTAGGTTGTCTATTAACCCTCATTGCCATTAATTGCTCAGTGAGCACGTCGATTTTACGTTCTAAGGCTTCTACGCGCTCGTTTGACGTTTTGTCGACTCTGATGGCTTCTGCTTTATTCAGTGGGTCTATCGTGATAACTTTATCTGGTATTCTGCTAGTGGAAGCGACAGATTGAGGTGTTGACCTCTCGTACATGCGATCTGCGATTTCAGTGAGCCTTTCTATGTCAATGTCGTCGTCTCCGAAGGCAAGAACCTGCTGGATGTTTTGCGGAAGTCGTCGCAGCCAGATTTGATAAAAGAGACGTTTATCGATTTCTCTTCCTGCAACTAGGCTTTGCATATGCCTCATGAGTTGAGATGGGGTTTTATCACCTAACTCAACATTGCTTAACAGGCGATCGAGTGCTTGCCTATCTGAAAGCGAAGTGCATCGCAGTACCTCTTCCTTCAACTTGTCATAAGGCGCTTCTGTGCTGGGATGAACGATGTATTGTCGTACCTGCTCGGCGACTTCGTCTGGTAGCACTGTACTCAAAATGCCAAATTTAGCTGTCTGTGATGTGAGCTTATTGCTAGCCAAATAATGTTCCAGTCGAGCAAACCAAAGATGAGGGTCTCTGGGCTTAAAAACTGGTACAGTAAGAGAGATAGCACTAACAGATCCCAGCTCTAAGTTATCAGAGGTATTGGAAGATATGTTACAATTCGTAAAAAATTGGTTTAAGAGTAACAAAATAGCAAAATTTTTGCACAATAAGAATATGGCAAAACAGAAAAATGCAATGCAGGTGCTTACCACAAATTACTGCAGGTTGTGCGATGAGCAAACACAAGAATGAGTTCGGAATATATAATAAATATATAGATCCACGAAGGTTAAAGTTTTATTAATCCAACAAGTGTAACAACGCGTCGAGGTCAAAAGTCGTCGTCGTCGGAGTCAGCAAGTTATCGTAGGGCTCACCAATTTGTTGCTGCTCTATTTTGACTGAACTAGAATGCACGTATATCTTAGTACTTCTTCGCGTTTATATTTGTGTCCTAACGCTGTGATTACTCGACATCCACAACGTAATTAAAAAGGCACTTGCGAAGGAATACGACAGTGTATTATTGCAGCAATCAAAATTCAAAAATCGAGCGAGTACAAAAAGTATCAATTGTTAACATGCATGATTTAGAGTAATAGACAAATGAAAGTACAATTACACAATGAAAGTATAGTACGATTATGAGTAATAAAACGGGTCACTACAAGCTAGACGAACGGTACCGATACCGTGAGAGAAAACTTAAGATTAAGGGTTTTCCTTTTGTCAAAGTTCTAAGTCTGATGATCCCGAAACCTCTGTGGATGGAGTGTGGATGCACCAAACTAAGTTAACAGTGTGCCATACAAATGCCTGTAACCCGCCAAAATATGGACTGAGCTGGGTGATATGACACACTCCGGGAGCCCAGATAGAATTATCTCCACAGATACATGACTCACGTCCGATACAACTGATGATAGGGTAAACCTACCAAACTCCACAGAACATAGGAAGGACTGAGTGAACCCAAAAAGAGGGTGGCGTAGTTGTCTATCTTAACCGTGCGTAGCACTGAATCTCTTGCACGCGAAATTGGAGTATGTAAGATTTTGCGCCTCAGACTTAAATGCATATGCCAAGATGTTGACTTCATTGCTATATACTGTGGTCCCGACTGCAGAGAGAGAAGCTAGGCTCACGGATATCCAAACGTCAGATTCTCCTAGTCAGCGACCTCAACCTACCAACAGTTCACTGGTTTAGCTATACAACGCAATCTTCAGACAACTGTTTTGACTGTAAACTTTTGGAATCTCGTATTTCGGTAGCCCTAGTCTAAACTGTTACGAAGCTTACGTGCTATGGCTCACAGCACTCCTCCTCAATCCTGGACCTCATGTTGTCCCATGATCAGGATGTGGATCTCATACAACATATCCCCCCTTAGAAAGGAGTGATCATGCTATGCTCACTTTCAGGGTTCACAACATAAGCATCATGGGCCAAAAACCCAGCTCGACTAAACCTTTGGAAAGCTGACATAAATGCAATCGTCTCAGCTGCCAAATCACTGAACTGGCACATAAATCCATAATCTCAAGCAGAGGCTGCGTGGGACCAGTTTAAGCAACTCTACGCTCTGGTAACTTAACCTTTCTACCCTTGGCGTTTCCCAAAGTATGGAAAACATTGTCCTCCATGGATAAACCAAAAGATTCATAGACTGATCAGTGTTGGTGTAGATGATGGATCCTGTTTATTACACTTTAGACTTCTGAGACCAGAAAGTTATACGCCGTCATTAGGAGCAAAGCTATTACAGAAATCCTCCAATCAAGGATCAAGTTTGAAACTCGTCTAGCTCAAAGTGAAACGACGCAACCCATGAAAATTTTCTCGCAGATGAACTTCAGGAATAAGATATCCAATGGGGTCCCAAACGTAACTGCTGACAACGACGTAATCAGAGAAGACCAGGAAAAGTCAGAAGCAATGACAAACTAGTTTTCCGAAGTGTTTGCCCAGGAGTTGTCACTCTCCATAGGATCAGCTCTGGTCTCATTAGAGTTTTACAGAATAGATTCCGTCAGTGTCAACCAAAACATAGTATCCATTTCTCCAAAGCAACTGGATGCAGGGAAGTCAGTGGATCCTGATAATTTCCATAGAAGGCTTCTCTAGAAGCTACCAGCTCACGTAGCCAGCCCACTGACTGCGATTTTGAAACTCTCCCAAATGGAGTGTTGCCGTGCGACTAGAAAGACGTCATAGCAACCCCCATCTACAAAGTAGGATCAAGAAAATTCCCTTGAAACTAAGGGCCTATTAGGATACTGTGGAGAGTCACCAGGATGGTTATCATGGCATATCTGCGAAACAACAACTTTTTATCCAGGGCACAGAATGGCTTCCAAGGAAACCTACTACATCTGTGAAACCTCCTTACGACAAGAAGGAGCTAGGTCAAGTCAAAAGACAAGAGAAGACCCGCCGACGCCGTCCTCACTGGCTTCAGGAAAGCCTTCTACAGATTACCTCATAAAAGACAGCTCACTAAACTGGAAAGTCTTGGTATCAAAGGCGGCTTACGATAGTGGATTAAGGGATTCCTCATAGGTAGGAGACAGAGAGTCAGAATCAACCCAAAAATCTGCTCCTGGACAACAGTACGTAGCTGACTACCAAAAGGCAGGGAACACTGGTCTCTCTTGTTTATTTTTTTATATCAATTAGTTATATGCACCCATGTATACCCAGTGGTCCTATATGCAGATGACTTTAAAATTTGGAGACAGCTGAAGGGCGACAGTGATACGTTCACGTTCCATAGAGACCTCAAATAGTTGTCGGAGTGGTCCAAAGAATGGATGCTCCCGATCACTATAGAGAAATGTGCGACCATACGCATTGTACATGCAGGCATAAGCTCCTACGAGCTAGAGGGAATTACAACCCATCAGTCCAGACTGATGCGGATCTAGGTGTCATAGTAAGTTATGACCCGAAAAATTTCAGCGTACTGCCGCGCCATGGCAGCATGTGGTTACATTTATTTGGGCGATTCCGGGAGGCTTTACTGGAATCACCAGAGATATGTTCAACTACTTATCAGCACCTCTGATTAGGTCAAAGCTGGAGAGCTATGTACAGGCAACCAGTCCTTGTCTTTCAGGGGACTCGCATATTCTAGAAAGGGTTCGAAGGAAAGCAATACTGGTTAATCCTGGCATGACTAATTTATCATACGAGAAGTGACCAGACAATTTACATCTGTTCTGCCTATCATGCCGTAGACAGAGATATCTCATTATTATTGGTTACAGGATTTCATCATGAGCTGACATTGGTTAGAGAACCATTGGAAAACCTGGGAGTACTGGACAGCTGTTTCGTCCTAGTTTGGGACTCTTCAGCAGTTGGCACCTGCCGGGGTTCGAAACCAGCACCTTCTGGTTACAAGGCGAGCTCGTATACCATTAGGCCACTGGGACCCGATCCAATGGCCCATGAATTCGTGAATTGGCAGAAGTTAGAAGGTGCTGGTTTCGAACCCCGGCAGGTGCCAACTGCTGAAGAGTCCCAAACTAGGACGAAACAGCTGTCCAGTACTCCCAGGTTTTCCAATGGTCCTCTAACTAATGTCAGCCCTTGATGAAATCCTGTAACCAATCAACCAAATCCTTACAAACCAATACTTGAATATCTCATTATTTTTAAAATCTTGAATAATGACTAGGGACCTGATCTATTCTCTCTTTAACTTCCCATCGGGTTGGATCACCTTAAAGGTCATGGCAAGAGAGTTAAAAAGGCAAGATGAATATATACTGCTCAGGAGTACTGGTTCTCACACAAAATCATAAAATCCTGGAGCCGAATCCTAAAAGAAATGGTGTCTGCAACCTCAATTAACTCATTCAAGAAGGGTTTGGACAACGCAGAAATTCACTAGAAAATGATTAACATAGGCTCCAAGCTTTCTATGCTCAATCAACAAATCTGAATTTGATATTTTGAGGCGGTGGCTTTAAAGTTTTGCTTCAAGGTCAGGGTGATGGTTGGGACGTTTGAGGATATACTTCCTGGTCTCTACGGATGGCTACTTATAGTTGTTTTGATGGTTTTCATTTACTTCCTGACATATGTATTCGCTCAAATGAACTCATTTTTACCTTGGAGTGGTTCTAACAGGCTGCCAGCTGAAAAGGTATGTGAAATACTAGCTCGTAAAAACGATATTGGTTTTACAACGATTCTTTTAAATTTCACAAATATTTTCAAAGCGTTTTAAGTGACTTCAAACTACAATAGCCTAAAACGAAACTACCTAGTGAACGAATTGTTCACCTCGATGAATTTATGTTCAGAAATTGGTTTAACTTGACTATGAGGACTCCTGTCAGAAATTGGGAGGTGCTTGGATCATATACAAGATTATCTTATGTAACATTTTTTTAGCATTGCATTACTTGTATGTAGACGTTTATTTCAAATTATGCACTCCTACTTCCGAAGCATCTGATTGGCCGCTAGAGCTAGTTTCATTTTGGGCTGTCATAGTTTAGAGTCACCGTGTTAGTTTACTCTTTTTATGGGAGCATAGTGGTGAAAACGGTAAAAGCAGCAGGAAACAGTTCTTGATGGCTTTATTTGGTTACATTTCCTCGTTTTAAAACGTCCCCTCATATGGTTAATTCTTTCAAATCAAAGGGACGTAATAAACCGACACGTTCACTATTATTTAGCACGTGACATGCAAATATTGGCTAACTTCGTTGATCATTTAGGCATTGTAACCGCTCTTACAGAGTTCGGATAGTAGGCAAGCGGGACTATTGGAGACTCGATATTCGTTTTTTTGACATTATTTCTTAAGCGTGATTCAGTATTGCAAATTAATGCTTACATTGTTGGGGTACAGTGCACAACGCCTGCATGCTTTCAGTAAGAGTCATTTCATACGAAATGGTTTAGCTACCTAAGCTTTGCAGCTCTATCTTTTATTATCAAACCATGTGATTTCTACTAAGTACTTTTTTTTAATATTCAAAATAGGGCAGATGCATTAATATGGTAGCTGTATTATTTCCACCCTCTGCATCTCTAACTTTCCTGAACGCATTTGTATCAGTGACGCAAATTTCTAGTTCAGAATTTTGTCTATCTTCAAGGCCAACTCAACAATCTTTGACGCCGATAAATAGTGTGGTTGTGTTGTTTTGGCGCCTTAGTAACGCTGATATAGAAAAGAAAGGGCCCTTAAGCACTAAGGCAAACGAGACTAGTGGTTACTGTTCTCCAGCCAACCAAATCGATGCTCCGTGCCTTCCTTTAGATTAGTCTCTGATCGCTTGTCGAAAACCTCACTGATGCACAGGGGGTTTACTGTCTATGGTTCCCACTTGTTTAGCTTTACGTCTCGAACGTCATAAGTGTTTCTAATTGGAATCTGATGTTTTCCTAGCTGTTACTGAGGAGGTTCGTCTTTAATTTGTTAGTAGACATATGGAAGGGAGTGAAGAACAAGATTTTTATAAGATCAGTGCAAACTCTTTCTGACATTTCCTTGACATTTTATGTTTAGGACTTATTACCTTTCAATATGGCTCTATTTAGTGATATCAGCTCGTCTTTCCTTAAATTATGTATATATATATGATAGTGGTATAGGCCTGGTGTGCAATGACTCCTAATGGAAAGGTAAGGAGTGTGTAGACCGCTTCACTTGTTTGGTAAAGTTGCATCAGCCCTAATGGATTGATAACCGGCAAGATCTCAGCAAAAATGCAAAAATCTTGTATGGTATCTTCCAACATACTTTATCTGTGGCGTAGACGTGGTATCCGGCTATTGATGAAACGTTTGTACTGCTCAGTAGTTCTTCTCTCAGTCCTTTATTGCTATGCTGTAGGACGTAGCTGTTGAAAGTGGAAGATATGAAAAGACTATCTATCTTTGACCCCAGATGTTGGCGTTCTATCTCCTGTTTTAAATGAGTGATATAATATGGTGAGTAATGTTGGTGTAAAGGAAAGGAGAAGAGCAAGTTAATGGATTAGATTATAGAACTGCATGGATTGGACACGTGTTATGCATGCTGAGCTAGCAGATTTCTCATGGAGCAATGTTAGCTGACATGGAACTATGTTAGAAAAGAGATAGAATGACCGAACCCAAACCTGACCTCAAACTAGGATGTCACATAAATAGGTGTAAACTGTCTGTCTGACGTCCTCGAGATGCTATGAATCATTGGCTTCAGACTGTTATTCATACGACTGAAAATGCTTTCCAATGGTGCAGATGCATGCTGTCTTTGTAATCTTCCAGATCCCTTAAGTCCTCATCGTTCTCCGTGTAGTTATTCTTCCTCTCATGCGTTTTTGTTCATTATATTTGTTTTGAATTTCGTCTCTACCTTATGTTTGATACGTAGAGTTTAGCAACTTCAATTGTTACACTTATGTACAGAGTCCTACGTTGAGAGTTCAATCACATCACCTAGTATACGATGAACTAAGGTGTTTTCTGGATGCAGTATACTGTATGGGACTATGTGTCCTCAGAATAAGTCTCCATGAATGGTTCATCGCTCGTGAAATAGTTATAACTGTCCTCTCTTCCTGGCGGTGGAGAGTAATTTGTTTTGCTTTAGAAATGGAGTTACATTTCTCAGCACGGCTACTAATCGAACACTAGCATCACTGGTAAGATAGGCTAAGTTCATTGTGACTTTGATGGCTGTCTGACGATTAGATTCTGTCAGTGATTCAATTTTTTCGGTCCATTACGTCAGGTGGTTACTCACAGTTTACTCGGAAATATCAGAATTTATTGGTTAGATGGAAACATCAGGTGTATTTGGCGAATTGGAAGTTATTTCATATCATCTTAGTTACCGGAAGTAAAACGTTGGGTGTTCGTGAGACGAAAGAATGTCAATAAGCATTCTATGAATACTTTCGAATGCCTGACAGAAAACTTGTATAGAAGTTCTCGTTACTTGTAACGCCAATGAATAGTGTTCTGTTGCTTTCGAACGGGACTATCACTGTATTCATACTTCTAAAAATTATTTAACATATGTGGTAATTGGTTGGAGGGTTTCATCATGAGCTGATATTGGTTAAAGAACCTTTGAAAATCCTGGGAGTACTGGATAACCGTTTCACCCTAGGTTGGGACTCTTCATCTGTAGGCACCCACAATAAGTGTTCGAACCCAGGACCTTCTGGTTACGAGGCTAGCGAGCTCGTAGACCATTAAGCCACTGGGACCCGATCCAGTGGCCTATGAATTCCAACTTCTGCCAATTCACGACATAGCGCGACCACTTAGCAGTCTTCGATAAGTAACTGTCCTCACCTTTGTACTGTACTCTAACCTCCCACATCTTTTTATTCCTGTTGACCAACTCAAAGTGGATCTGTACTTTGGTAGTTTCAGTATCCATTTGTATATCCATTGCAATCTCTATTACAATATTTTAAAGTGCAGAATACTTTGCGATTGACTTCCTGTAAGACTGACTGTATTGGCTGCTTTGATTGGACACATTTCATACTCAGGCACCAAAAATGGCAACTCAAATCACTGTAATAGTTCGAATGAGCAAATAGTCTGTAATAATAGAACTTTGTAATGATTACATCATCGATACCTTAAGCTTATCGTAATTGCTGTGCCGTTGTTTGCTCCATAAGCAGTAAATTATTATTACTATCATTCAACTTAACGAAAACTGATTATTTACTTGATGGTAACGACTAAATTGATTAGTGTCCGTTTTGCAGACAGGCTTCTATGCGCGTTTACTTCAATATTGTTGTTACTTTTCACTTTTTATTTGTTTGTTGGTGACGGATAAAACTCGCCTCCTTGATACCATTTCTAACCCTACAGCGCAACAAAATAGCTTGTCTGTTAGCATTGCTGTTGGTAGCCATACTACGAACTATATTTAGCCACTGAAACCTTACATTTTGTGAATATTAACAGACATATGGTATCTCTACCTAACTCCGTAAAAGAATCTACGGCTATCGACCAAAGGGAGTATGTACTGCTCAACAGTCCGCTCCGTGATCCTTTATGGCTGTGAGACCTGGCCATTGAAAATGGAAGACATGAAAAGGGTAGATGTCTTTGATCCTAGGTGTCTTCCATTTTAGATGATATAATAAGGTCATCAATATTGAGGTTAGGCATCGGTCGAGTCCCAGCTAGGTAAGGAGGGGAAATCAATAGACGAGGCTGTGAAGTTACATCGATTTAGAGAGATGGTTAGGACATGTGTTACATATGCCTGACTAGTCATCGCCTTCCTCGACAGCGGGCAATGTTAGTCGCTGACGTAAGATTAGTTAGGTGGGAAAAGAGTTGGCCGGTGGTCAAACCAAAACATGGCCTCATCAGTCAATGAAATCCACGACAGTTAGTCTAAGCCAGTGACCCAGGGAGGTGTAGACTTCCTGGTTGGGGTCCTCGAGACGGTAAAAACCAATGGCTGGAGACAATTTGTGCTATGGCTCAAAATCTTCGTCATCATTGGCTGGCGCAGACGCATCCACTCCTTGTGACTTATAATACCCAATAAAACTATATTGTTCTGGAATATTACTATTCTTTTTGGCTCATATATCTGTTTACTATCTCTATCTTGCATTTATTTGTACTTTCTTCTCTTGCTTTGTGCGTTACATGGAAAGAGAGTGGAGACTCGAACTGCTGCACATTTGTGCTGTGCAAAGTTCTACGTTGAAACTAGTCAGTTAGTCAGTCTTAGTTTTTGTTGTTTTTTGTTTGTGGCTGTTTGGATGCCTTTTCCATCATATTTTGTCCAGTAGTATTCGTTAGTGGGGTAGGTATAGTAGTCAGACATTCTTAGGAATATACATCCATCATCCACCCATCTTTTCTCTACACAAGTACTTTTGTTTCCAATGTTACTGACCGTATGGCTACAGTAAATGTGAGACTGTAGACAGCTGTTACAAGGCAAGCAGAAACTGGAAGGTGCTGGGTTCGAAACCTGGTGGGCATTTATTGTCGATGAGTCCCAAACTAGGACGAAACATTTGTCCAGTACTCTCTGGTTTTGAGTGGTCCTCTAACTGATATCAATTCGTGGTCATACAAAACAAATAATATCCCTACAAACAAACTCTTGTAAAGTAAAACTGTGAACCAAATTTGCGATTTCCAATCCGTATCCACCTGTGGCTGTCTGGGCAATTACTGTGTATCACTAGCCACCACAATGAAACTTTTACTGAAAATCAAATAGATGAACGTATAAATGACTGATTTGAGTAAATCCTTAAGAGATGTCGCTATATACAATGTATGACGATATAAGAAGACGGTTAAATACTGTATTGTCGGTCGGTTTTCGACATAGAACTTTGCACATATGTGCGGCAGTTCAAGTTGCCACACTCCATGTAGCACACGAAGCAAGAGAAGAAAGTAGAAGAAATGCATAATGTAGACAGTAAACAGTAAAATACTGTATTGTAAAACCTATCCTCGACATATACCGCGTTGGCTGCGAGACCGATGCCCATCTTTGTTATTGGTTATCATTATTATTGTTCCCTTGCGTTCCGAGTGGGACATAAGCGTCGGTGGCACAGCGGTTAGGACTCTCGCCGACCATGCACATGGTCCGAGGTTCGATCCCCCGCCGACGTACACCTGATATCTATGGTCGGCCTGCTAAATTTCGGCTACCGATATCACAAGCTGAAAATTTCATACTTGTACCAAAATACTGTGTGGAATCAAGCTATAATAAAATAAATGAAAATAAAAAACATCTCCACTTTGTCCTATCTTCTGCCATCCTCTTCAGCTGGGTCGACGACTGCCCACAATCTCTCATCTCCTCCCCACCACACGATATCGTCCGTGTCACCTTCTCACTGACCACCCACTCGTCACTTCCCATTCGGATTCCTTTGGAGGGTCTGGTGCGCGATGTCATTCGACGGTCTCCTCAATATATGCCCGATCCATCTCCATTTTCTCCTACATATTTGTTGAGCGATCAGCTCTTGATTGGTTTGTTGCCAGAGTTTCTTGTTACTAATTCTTTTCGGCCATTTGATCTCCAGTATACAGCCAGGGAAGGAGGGCGGTTGTTGATAAAAGTCTGCAACTTGTTGGAAATGCTTTTCGTGACACTCTGCGGAAGTTTCTGATCCATACAGAAGGACCGACTTGACATTGGTTAGCGCGGTGGCAATATATTGCTAATCGACAGACATTAGAATTCATGAATCATGAGATTCCAATCTATTTGGTTGAGAATAGTCAACATGCTTGGCTTATGACATGTAAGGGTCTTGGGGACGTACTGCTGAAGCATTCTTCCAAAGTAGGACACAATAGCTGTCTGGTACGTCTTGACTTTTGGTGACTGTGACGAAACAGACATTAAATCTCCATCATATATATTACCCCGTGGCCAAGTGACATGAATTGCAGATAATATTCTTTCGCATAAACATTATACCATAAAAATGTGTCCTGCAAAAATATATCAAAACTTTTATCAACGTGTTTGGAACACTGTATCATAGCGGTTTCTATTTTCATATATTGATTGATTTGTATTCACCATGGTATTAGTTTGGCTGTCTTGTAATCGTAAAACACTTTTTACTGTACACTTGCCCGCATACAATGTACTTTTACTTGACGTGTCAGTAAAAATAAGTGTGTGTGTGTTTGTCACGTGATTTGTGCGTGTGTTCCCCTCTTCCCATCTAACTACTTCTTTTTCTTATTATTTCTATTATAATTCAAATAAAATGTATGACCTTTTTTGCCTTTGATTAATATCGATACAATTCATGTGGTGGGCTTCCTTAAAAAAAACTAATAAACGATCAATAAGAATAAGTGCATGTACTAGTGTGTGTGTGTGCACACAGATTACACTGAATGTCACCTTCCGAGATAGGAAGAACACGATTAAGGCTAGGCTTCTGTTGTCCATTGATAATATATTCGTAATCAGTATTTTTTTTGTATTTTTTCATGTGTGTTTCGACCTTGGTAGATCGATTTTAGAATTTCTAATCTTTACAGTTGTTTTTTAATGATCACGTGAATACTTTGCACTTGTGACAACCTTCAATGTACTAGATTGTCGGCCAGTTTAAAAAAACACACACACAAACACACTAATTTTTGTATGAAGTCTTTAACTGTTGATATAAGGATAAAACTTGGGCACTGTGGTAAACAGAATGTAACTACATTAGGGACAAAGTTTTATTTTGATAAAATCACACAGTGTAGTGTTATACAGTAATATTTACTGATGACCACGTTTCCAGCACAATTTATTACTGTTCGTAATCATGTCAAGACACTACTCACACAACTTTCTTGCTTCATTTATATACATGAGTAGAAATTGATTTCCCCATATAAGGAGGAGACATATTATACCCTGTGTGGGATTCTCAATAAAGCAGGAATTAGGGTGGCATTCAAACCTAAAAGCTCACTCAGGTAGGACAAGCTCTGTAGGCTAAAGGACCAGGTGGATCCAATTAAACAAAATAACATGATTTACAAAATACCTTGCAATGACTGTGAGTGAGGTCAACTACATAGGTGAAACTAGTAGATCAGTAGTAGTGAGATTATCAGAGCAGAAGAATTTAGCTAAAGTTAGGAATGATTGACCCTGAGAAGACAGATGAGTAATTTAGAAAAAATCAACAGTTACACTGCGTGCATTGACACACAATAGGGTGGGGCGGAGTCAAAATTCTGAAAAGTAACATAGGTAGGTGGAGAGCTAGAGAGATTGATTACTGAATCCTGGTTCATCGAGTCTACATCCAACACATGCAACAGAAATGACTCAATGCAAATACCAGAGATATGCATGGAAGATATTATTACCACCAGTCAAATCAGAGGAGGATAATAAATCATCTTAAAATTCTATTTCAATTCATTTACATTCTAACAAGTTACTTATTATGACTATAAAAACACTCGTCTTATTTTCCATCTGATTGTATTTGATTGATAACACTAGTGTTATTTCGGAATGTAATTTATCTTATATTGATTTTATTCAAATGTCTAATCATCAATTTTTACTCATGTATATAAATGAAGCAAGAAAGTTGTGTGAGTGAGTACCTTGATATGATTATGAGTAGTAATAAACTATGCTCGGAACGTTATTAGTAAATATTACTGTACAACACCACTGTGTGATTTAGCCAAAATAAAATCTTATCCATAGTAGAATACCTAAATATTGGTTTGAGCTACTTAACGAGTACTAGAATATACTTGGCTGTGCGGTCCTCTGTGTGCGAAGAATCAATTATTGGAAAGTACGGTTGGCATGGCTGGAAATCTTTCGCAATTGTGTACGAGTTTATTCTCCTCTTTAAAACAAGCAACAGAGGGTTTAATAAAGCAGGATTTAATGAATTCGTCAAATTTCGGTAGAGCTCTTCAACTGAATACTCTACATATATATATTGGGAGATAAAAGACTCATAAGCAAATAAACTTCATTGAATTAATCATGCAAAACGACAGGTGTGATGTCATGTTGAAATAGATAAGGGGAACGGATTTAAGTTATTAAAATTAAGATGAAATGCATTACGCTTCAATTACGTCACTTAAATAAACAATTGGTTATCAAAGAACTTGGATATATCAAGTATTGTGAACTGAGTAATATTATTATTATTATTAATAACAACGTTAAAATGAGTTTAGATAATACTACTGGTAATGTATAGTTTTAAATGAATCTAGAATAGTAATTATAAGAGGTAGAAAAAGGCATTAATAACAATAGCAGTTAATAAGCGAACCATATTACCATGGTAGATTTAGAGTGACCACCATTTCCTTTTGCACACAGAGGCCTGGTCCTATTAACTCTAATTACACAAGACTCCTCTGTAATTGCCTAGGATCTTCCTATTTGTTTGATTGTCTACTGACAACAGTGAATGACTTGACAGTGTCAGTATTATGTTGTTCGTAGTCAACAAGAGGCTTTGTCATCGAACTTTTTGGTACTCTGAATTCAACTGTTTTCAACCGATTTGGCAAATGCTTCGTCATGCGAGTAGACAATCACCTTTATGTACGGCCGATCTATTTGCTGCCACACTAAAATTGATATACGCGGGTGGCAGTTTGAAATGTCGGTGATTGGAGACTGGTCTTTCCCAGATTTTTGAAGTACCCACTTGGTGGTGTTGAGGGAGACGAGTTTTGCACCATAATAAATTCTTTTGGTAATTTAATTCAATTTAGATTTACCCGTCGATTAATTGATTGGACCGAAGTGCTCGGTCTCAGGTTGACATGTCGGCTTCTTGTGCAGATGCTTCGACGATGTCTGATTATTCAACTTGAAGTAGATTGGTGGATGGTGACTAGCAGTGCAATTCAGAATGCGCATTTGGGACTCGTCAGCTACTGGATGTACCTGCATTCCCCAGTATGTGATGATGTTCCCACCACCGAGGCTCGAACCCAGTGACCATAGTTTCAAACGCCGAAGCGTTATCCACCAGACCACTTGTGGGCCACGAGAGCACATCCTGGATTCCACTGCTAGTCACCATCCACCAATTAAGTTCTCTTGATAGTTTTATCGAGTCTTCGTTTGACTACTTCTACCGAAATTTGATGAATTCATTAAATGGTGCTTTATTAACCCGTTTGTTGCTTGTTTTAAATTCGTATCGGGAAATAAATGTTTCCAATTTTTTAAAGAAGCGCCTTCCGACTAGTCACTAATGTCCATCTAATTATTCTCTCGCATATTTTCATCAATTGTAGTTCTATTGTATTTCTTTTGTTGACTTTTGTGTGCCTCTTCGAAGGATAACAACCTGAGCTGATGCATCCAGTCAGCTAATATGTGATGGATTGGTTACCAGATACATAGTCACCAGCATATCTGTTCCGCCATGAATGTGTTGATAGATATTTTAAATAAAGTACGCATTGAACGACCGATATAGTTCACTCCATAGGAGTAAGTGGATTGGTAGATACCCATCGATGATTTATCTCCTCTTATTAGAGTACATATATCTACATTAAATTTGGTATTCTCCTGCGACCAAATGTTCTTTAATAACACCAGCAAGATGAACGTCCAGGTGTATCTGTTAATTCATTGGCTCCCGTGGAATGATATATGTATATATTTCAGTTTTGATCACGGATTGGTATCAGTTAGAGAACCATTGAGAACCAACACTTGAGTACTGGACAGCTGTCTCATCAACCTAGTTTGGGACTCATCACCAGGGTCCAAACCCAGGACCTTTTGGTTACAAGACAGGCTTGTAGACCATTCAGCCACTGGGACCCGACACCTCAATGGCCAGCTCATGAATTCTAACTTCTACCAATTCGTGATTTTAGCACAACCGTCAGTCGATGTCATCAGCGGGTATTTGTCCTCACATCAATCAATTCGTGATGGGAATTGAAATAAATCAAATCCCTACAGATAAACTCTTGCAAAATCAATCTAATGTTCGGTAGTGACTGTCTTCAGGAAGAAGTTGCTTGGAGTTCTAGTGGACATTCGTGACCAGTGGGGTTCACTTGGTCCAGTGTGAGGACAAATACTCCAGCGATGATAATGGAGGCTGCCAGTCGTGCTAAAATCACGAATTGGTAAAAGTTAGAATTCATGGGTTGGCCATTGAGGTGGCTGAATGGTCTACAACCCTGTCTTGTAACTGCAAGCTCCTGGGTTCGAACCCTAGCAGTGGGATGAGTGCGTACTGGCTATGAGTCCCGAACTAAGTTGACGAGACAGCTGTTCGGTACTCGAGTGCTGGTTTTCAGTGGTTCTATAACTGATATCAATCCATGAATGAACCTGAGGGAAATCAAAAACCTACTAACCAACTTGAATATATATATATATATCACTGTAGCTCACAGCGCGGTCCTCAAGCTAGATGGCACGATACCACTATGCACTGTGCTAAGATTTTAGTGTGATATTCAATGTAAAAGAGAGAGAGAGAACAATCGACATGAAACATTACTTGACTTGTGTTTTGTACTTCCCAGCACATATTTTCAGAATTGTCCTTGCAGTGGCTCTAAGAAATCGTTGTTCTTTCCCATAATTGGAACTTGCTTTCCTCATAACCAATGACCCATTTCACTGCTTACTTGGCTATTCAAGCCACAATCATCATTCAAATATAGGACTGGATTATGGACTGACTGACTGACTACTGATCTCAACATAGAACTCTGCACAGCACAGATGTGCAGTAGTTCCAGTTGCCACACTCCATGTAGCACACAAAGCCATTGGTTTTTACCGTCCCGAGGACCCCAACCAAGGAAGTCTACACCTTCCTATGTGGCTTAAAGTAACTGTTGTGGATTTCATTGACTGATAATGTCATGTTTTCATTTGACCGCCACTGGCTCTTTTCCAACCTGACTCTATGTCAGCTAACATTACCCGTTGTCGAGGAAGGCAGCCGATGGCTAGGCTAGGCATACGTAACACATGTCCTAACGATCTCTCTCAATCAATGTAACTTCACAGCCTTGTCGAATGATTTCCCCTCCCACTGACCTAGCTGGCACTCGACCGAAGCCTAACCTCAATATTACTCACCCTATTATACCACTTCACCTAGGAGACAGAACGCAGGCATCTATGCTCAAAGACAGCTAGCCTTCTCTTGTCTTCCACCCTCGATGGCCATGTCGCACTCACAGTTGGCCATAAAGGAGGACGGAGCGGGCTGCTTTGGCTTGAGCACTTTTGGATCGCTAGCGCCTCAGCTATTCCCAGCCAGATGTCTTAATTTCATTCCCTTTGAGAGTTTTGATCGGATCTTTTAATGACTTTGAAGGAATTTTCATCGAATTGAGCTGAATATCCTGAATTCACTACCAGATGTTCTCTGTTACTGACCTATATAACCCTCTGGATAGTGTTCCCGAGCGCTTTTTACAAGCGCGCACATGATAACAGTTGAGTTCAAATTTATGTCTATGATAAAAGAAGTGGGTAGTCGAGGCACTGCTCTTGACGTAAATCCGAGTTCCACATATGAGAACAGCAATGCTAAGAATACGAAAACGTAATTCTCTTTGGGAAGGCTCTTTTAACCTTGTAAATAAACCTCTCCTAGACAGTGAGTGACTAATATTGACAACATGGTCAATTATAACACTCCTCCCTACAGGAGCAAGTGTATTGATGCAGACACGTATAGAAGTTTTCTTATAAGTTATCATAAAGAGCACTAAACGACAGTGAAATATCAACCACAATGTATGTTAATACCATTTCAACTCCCGTGTGAAATGGTATAATAGGGTGAGCAATATTGAGGTTAGGTGTCGAGTGCTAAGTAAGGAGGAGGGGAAATCAATGGACTAGGCTGTGAAGTTACATCGATTGAGATGGTTAGGACATGTGTTACGCATGCCTAGCCATCGCCTTCCTCGACAACGGGCAGTGCTAGCTGACATAGGCTGGGTCAGGTTGGATAAGAGCCAGTGGTGGTCAAACCAAAACATGGTCAATGAAATCCACAACAGTTAGTTTAAGCCAGACACGTAGGAAGGTGTAGAATTTCTGATTAAATGTCCTCGGGACGGTAAAAACCAATGGCTGGATACAATCGGTGATATGGCTAGCTCAAAATCGTTCTCAATGGCTGGCGCAGATGCATCCACTCCTTGTGACTTGTAATTTCCAATAAAACTATATTGTTCTTCGATATTACTATTCTTTTTGCCTCATATCTCTGTTTACTGTCTCTATTTTGCATTTCTTTTTACTTTCTTCTCTTGCTTTGTGTGCTACATGAAGGGAGAGTGGAGACTCAAAGTGCTGCACATCTGTGCTGTGCAAAGTTCTATGTTGAAACCAGTCAGTCATTTTAATGCGAAGAATTATTCTTTCTAGTGTCTTTAGTATTTCTACTACTTAGAGTGTCAGCAAGATGTGATGTCCTTTGTCCATGTCTACACCAGACAGAAATGGTGGAGTTTTCTTGGTTAGGTTTCGATTTTTTACAAGCGCGCGGGGGTGGGTGGGTTTGGGGTCTCCATTTACTTCCTTCAACTAATTACATGAGTGTGTCTTTTTTGAGAGAATTTCTACGCATTCAAGTCACTGGAACTTAATACTACAGATTTGCAGTGCTTTGTAAAACACTGTGTTTCCCTCAAAAGTTATACAGTCTAAACTTACAACACGATAAGCTACTTTTCTGTTTTGCATCATGGAAGTGTCCTATGTGTGATGATCACACGTTGTGCTCATGCGTGTACAAGTACACGTGCATATATATGCACGTATCTTATCTATTGTGCAAAAACATGTGATTCTATTACATATATATATTTTTTACTTTTGTGAATGAGTGAGTTATTATTATTATTATTATTATTATTATTATATTATCACAAAAGACTTATGTTTTCGTATTTAGAAATTATTAAAAAAATATACTTCCCTATTATATTCTTCCTGCGTCATTATTCTGCTTTTAGTGTGTCTCACTTAGCATATCTGTCTTATAATAATAATAATGATAATAAGCGGTTGTTTGTGCTCTCCATTACTTGTTTCTTCTATTATATGAAGTGTTTATTTAAAGAGATGTAGAGGTGAGCAAATCTACGCATCATCATTATCATCATCATTGAATAAAGCAGACAATGTGATAGTCACACCTCTACCGCTATTTCATCGACTAATTTGAAAAGGCCTTCGATGGTGTTGAGGGTGAAGTAATTTGGAAACTACTTCAACACTATGGCGTGCAGCTGGCTATATGACAATGTCATGTGTCAAGTGATCCATAATGGAAAACTCAGCGAGGTGTTTGAAGTGAATACAGAAGCAAGACAAGGCTGGCTGCCTATTACCACCGACGATATTCCTAATTGTGTTGGACTGGATTATGTTGGAGAAGACAAGAATAAGCTGGACCGGTAAGGGGACTCTAGGAGATCTGGATTTTGCGGTTGATGATTTATGTCCAGTGTGACACAAACTCGATGACTTACAGGCGGAAACCGACAAACTGGCAGAAGAAGCAGTGCAGCGAAGAGACGAGTCCAGGTGAACATAGGGAAGACAGAGGTGAGGAAGATACCCGCGTACCAACCAACAGCAGTAGCAACAACAACCAGCACCAGTCACCATCAACAGGAGAGATTTGACAAAGGTCATTTTTTCACTTATCTGGCTAGGCAGCCAGCATCGTTTCAACTACAGGTGGACGATACGGAAGTAGATGTGAAAGCCAGCCAGCCAGCCAGAATTGGAAAGGCAAGATACGCTTTGATGAATTTGAAATCAGTTTGGAACTCTTTTGCACTCCACAACAGCATGAAGAAGAAGATTTAGATTCTGATTAGCATAAATGTGAAGTCGATCAGTGAGTTCTTCTGTATGGCTGAGAAAATTGCACTTCGCCTGAGTCACAAAAAGCATTTCGGACAGATGAGTGTGGACTTTTATCAACAACTGCCTTCTCTGGCTTTTTTATTCCTTCACGTTTCCAGTGGTACATAGGGCCTCAAGCTAGAGGCTTGAAGTTTCTGTAGCAGTGTTTATTTTCACAGGATTGGGTTGCTAGCCACCTCATGCCCAACCTTCCCTCTTTGTCAGTTCTATTACTGGCTTAGCGAGGCTTTTTAATAAAGATTAATTAGACAACCAGAAATAATTAGTAATAAGAAATTCTGGCAATGAACAAACTAACAGGTGAGAACCTATTGCTGAACAAATATGCAGAAGAAAGTAGGTATGGTTCGGACACACGTCACTGAGGAGACCGTTGGTTGACATCACTGCTCGAGTTGTGTGTTGGTGGGAGGGTGACACTTAGGAGATGTGAGACTATGGACAATCATGAGGCCAGCTAAAGAGCGCCTCAAAGATTAGAACAAAGTGGAGATTTGCTAGTAAAGCCCTATGTTCTACTTGAAAGCCAAGGGAACAATAATAATATAATAAATTGGTCAGCAAAGAATATTTTTTTGGCGTAACTTCTTTTCAATACTGTACAGTTACATAATGTTCTAAAACACCATGAAAATAAGGATAAAACTTGTGCACTGTATTATTATTACCTTGCGTTCCGAGTGAAACATAAAGCTTCAACAACACATCTCCACTTTGTTCTGTTTTCTGCCGTCCTCTTCAGCTGTGTCCACGATTAACCATAATCTCTCATCTCCTCCTCCCCAACACATGATCTCCTCAATGTCACTCTCGTACTGCCGACCCACTCGTCGCTTCCCATTGGTATTCCACTCTATGCATTGCCTGGATTCAATGTATGCCCGATCCATCGCCATTTTCTCCTACATATTTGTTGAGCAATCGGCTCTTGGTTGGCTTGTTCATCGCCAGAGTTTCTTGTTGCTTATTCTTTCTTGCCTGCCATTTGATCTTCACTCTAGAGTCATCTAAGGCAGCTGTTGATAAAAGTCTGCACTGGCCTGCTGGAAATCCTTTTCTTGACACTCTGGCCAAGTTTCTGACCCGTACAGAAGGACCGACTTGACACTGGTGTTGAAAATGCGAATCTTGTTCCTTATGTTCAGTGCAGAAGACTTCCAAACTGCTTTCAGGTTGGTGAAGGCGTATCTTGCCTTTCAAATTCTAACTTTGACATCTTCATCCGCGTCGCCCACCTGTAGTTGAAATGATGCTTTCCAGATAAGTGAAGGAAGTAACCTCTTCCAAATCTCTCCCGTTGATGGTTATTTATACTGGTTGTTGTTGCCGCTGTTCGTTGGTTATCTTCATCATCTTCGTCTTCTCTAGGTTCACCTGTAGTCGTGGCTTCGCTGCACTGCCTCTTCAGCCACTTTGTTATTTTTCGCCTGTAAGTCTTCGAGTTTGTGTGACACTGGAAATAAATCATCACCCGTGAAATCCAAGTCTTCTATTGTCTTCCACAGTATGACACATAATCCAGTCCACCACAATTAAGAATATCATCGTGGGTGATAATAGGCAGCCAGTCTTGTCTTACCCCTGTATGCACTTCGAACGCCTCGCTGAGTTTCCCTTTGTGGATCACCTGACACGTGCCACTGTCATATAGCTGTTGATTGAGGTTAATAAAGACTTGAGGTACGCACTGTGGTAGACTTTAATTCCATTATGGGTAAAATTTATTTTGATAAAGTTACACGCAGCAATATTTACGGATGACTTTTTGAGCAGAATTTATTCGTCATAATCATTTCAATCATATCATATGATTATATGAGCTGCAGTAATAAATTGTGCTCGAAACGTCGTCATCAATTAATATTACTGTATAACAACACTGTGTGTGTGTGACTTTATCAGAATAAAATTTTTATCCATAATAGAATTAGACTATGAAAGTATCTTATAAAGATTAACACTGTGTTATACTATCAGCCAGTAACAAAACATATGTCACTATTAACTTATCAGGAAAGAGAATATTTGAATTGCCTGACTTAGTTAGTCGTACTTTAATCTGAAAATACTAAGCGATGAGTATCATTCAAATTATGATTGACATTAAGACGAAAAAACGCTTAGATACAGGAATGCTGTTCACATTAGAAAAAGCGAGGGGAAATTATAAGAAGAAGAGGAGGAAAATAACGAATGAATATCGATTACACATATTAAATTATTGTACTAGTATAAGGGAAGGGTTTAGATTGAAAAAACTTCTGCCGTAGTTTATACACCTTGTTCAGGGTTTGCTTTTTGTGTATAGCCAGAAGCCATCTTCTGTAGACCGAAAATATAGCTGCAGTTAGACAATGAGTGTTGTCACTAGCATATTATGAGGGGTTATACTTACAAATGCAGTTCCTTGGGGACAACATCAACTAGATAATAACACAGCGCCTTAGAAATGCGGTAAAAGGAGCATTCTCTACTGCTGTTGAATTACGCTGTGTCTTCAAAACCACCCAACCCTATTTTGCTTTCGGGAGTAAAAGACAAACTACCTAATTTCGCCTCTTGCATGTGTATCTACCAATTTAGCTGCTCCTGTGGAGTGAGCCAGTTAGTTGCATAGGCCGTACAATCAGGCGAGTTTCTCGTCGAATTTCCCTAACATCACCCTGTGTGGTTAAGCAAAAGATAAATAAAATATATTCGCAGCGCTATTCTATCTCATCTCGTGGATACAGAACACAAGATTGACG
The DNA here is from genome assembly GCA_944472155.2 of Trichobilharzia szidati. Classification (NCBI taxonomy): domain Eukaryota; kingdom Metazoa; phylum Platyhelminthes; class Trematoda; order Strigeidida; family Schistosomatidae; genus Trichobilharzia; species Trichobilharzia szidati. Next base: position 14,018,715 of record OX235276.1, on the reverse strand, counting down.
TTAACCATGCTTTCAGGGTCATCTACCGCATGCCAACGAATCTCAATTTCGCCTTAAGAGTTCGACTTCTAAATATTGCTGAGACTGGCTGTTGGGATCCAGATTGAGAAGCCTAATTTGTGCATCCAAAAGAAGTTAGTTCAGACATTATTCTTATCTTGGCCATCTAGGTTTGAATGATCCTGAATTTTTGTGGAATTTTTCTAATTTTAGTTGATATTCTATTTGCTACTATATCTTTATTATTATTATAATTTAAGCATCTTTAATGAACTGTAATTCCATTGTGATCTTACTTAACAAGTCATATATATATATATATATATATATATATATATATAATTGTATAGCCAGAAGAGGAATTCATCGAAAAGGATATTCTTTGCTTAATTATTTTGTGTTATATGGCTGTTGATTGAGGTTGCTAAAGGTGTACTAAGTCTAGTCCTTTCTTTGGTGCAGACTGAATTCTATCAGTAGTCAATTTGCCATGTGGCCACTATACCACACTAGGTGGCTTTACATCACGGTGCACTGTAAATTGTTGATATTGGATATGATGGAGAAGATTTGTAGCTCAGGTGGATAATTTTGATGTAGTTTTGTGTTCTCTGAGCTGGCTGGATGGTTTACTTGCGAAGCTTTCATCGCACCAACACTACGCAACATCTTCCTTCAGCGCATACTTCAATTCGTTGAAGTGAGCTTTTAGATTTCTCCACGAGTTTATTAGTCATCTCTCCTGGTGGGTAACCTTCAACGTGACTCTTTGGTTGTTTTTGTGTGTTTGGAACTGATTGTCTGCTTGACGTGAAGTTTGACCCATTGTGTATGAGATTTCCTTATCGGTTGGTAAATTTTGTCTATCCCGATGTGTCCATTGATTGACGATTCACTGGAATATCAGACAGCCTTCTAAAAATTCTGTGGCACTCTTGGTGTTTCCTCTGTTGTCTAATATTTGTACGTTGGTTGTCCCAGTCGAATTGATGTCCGTGTTTGTCTGTCTGTATGCAGTGAGGCGATAGGAATGAGGGAGTGGATGTCATGTCTTTTGACGGCTTGCACTTATGATCATGGATACGAAGACGAAGAGGAGGGGAGTCCAATTTGGCCAATGTAGTGTTTTTCTCAGTTGTTACAGTTTATTTTGTAGATGATGTTGGTTGGTTTTATCTTCTTTCTCTCTGCGAATGTTTGCCATGCGATTTGCTTCTGTCAAATGTATAATGATGAGGGCACAGGACTGGACTACATCGACTCACTCATAGCTTAGGAATAGGAAGTGCAGTGGTGTAGCGTGTTGACCACTTCACTAATTTGGGGAGTTGCAGCAGACAGCCTCGACAGGTTGATTGCCGACTAAATCTCAGCATAGAGACAGAAGGCTCGTGTAGCATATGCCACCTCATGCCATGTGTCGCTTAGTAGACGTGATATCCGGCTGGCTGACTGAGTTGTCTACCAGAGGACATGTGTACTGCTCAGCAGTTGGCTCTGTCCCCCCACTTAGGGCTGTGAGATATGGCGACTAAAAGTGGAAGACATGAAAAGCCTGGCTAGCTGTCTTTGATCATAGGTGTCTGCGTTCCATCTCCCGTGTTAAGTGGTATAATAGGGTGAGCAATATTGAGGTTAGGCATCAGTCGAGTGGCAGCTAGGTAAGGAGGGGAAATCAATCGACAAGGCTGTGAAGTTACATCGATTGAGAGAGATGGTTAGGACATATGTTACGTATGCCTAGCCTAGCCATCGCCTTCCTCGACAACGGGTAGTGTTAGCTGATATAGGGTTAGGTTGAAAAAGAGCCAGTGGCGTCAAATGAAAACATGGTTTCATCAGTCAATGAAATCCACAACAGTTACTTTAAGCCACGTAGGAAGGTGTAGACTTCCTGGTTGGGGTCCTCGAGACGGTAAACACCAATGACAGTGGCTGGAGACAATTGGTGATATGGCTAGCTCAAAATCGTTCTCAATGGCTGGCGCAGATGCATCCACTCCTTGTGACTTATAATATCCAATAAAACTATATTTGTTCTTCGATATTACTATTCTTTTTGCCTCATATCTCTGTTTAATATCTCTATCTTGCATTTCTTTGTACTCTCTTGTCTTGCTTTGTGTGCTACATGGAGAGAGAGAGAGTGGAGACTCGAACTGCTGCACATCTGTGCTGCGCAAAATTCTATGTTGAAACCAGTCAATTAGTGGATGTCTGCTTTATCTACAATTTTTAATGCCTCACTTTTTTGTTCAAAGACTTTGCATTCATATAGAGTAATTCATTTTCACATTAGTAACACAAGATTTTAGTTATTATCATCGTTTGTAAAAGAAATATTGACGGGAATATTGCAGAAGAACTCTTCAAATCACACCAATCTATCATCATACGTCTAATGCTGGTAAAACAATAAAAATAAACCAACTCTTAATTCTTAATTCTCAGCTGTATTCTCTCTAACCTTTGTTTGTATACATTACGTACAATAATGTATGTTTAGACAAAGCAATAAGAAGACGTAATTTGTCTGAATCGTGTAATGTATTTGCACAACACTTATTTCGAACAATCTGATCACACACACGGACTTATCATAGGAATATGTACATATGAAATTAATAAAGAGTTAAGAGGTGAGAAATAGAAATAGACTAAGGTCAAGTTAAAAGGGATATATTTAAGGTCAAAATAACAACGATTATCAATCATTTAACCAAATAACAAAGGTAATAGTACATTTGCTATGGTATCAAAACAAAATTTTACCAAGGAAGGTTTAGTTAGTGTGATGACGAATTGTTGCTCTGAACGCATACAGGTGGTTTAAACTTTCTAATTACCAGCTAGGGCTTCCACAAACTTTAGGAAACGCCCTCCCCCAAACACGTTTTATAGATAGGTTCGAAAGATGTGTTAACGTCAATTTTATGTCCTGTCTGTATAATATGTTTCTCAATAGAAGAGCTAGGTCTCCTGTTCTCACTATTAATGGGTTCTGAAGATTCCATTTGTTTCTGGAGCTATTTATGAATATGCTGTGAAGCCAGCCTTTACTTGCAGAGATCGATGAGTCCTCCCTTCTACGTATGTGTCCACACGTACGTTCAAATTGGTAAATACAGTGGGATGTGACATCATTTTTCGCATGTTCTAATGGCTTATATAGATATATTGGCTTCACATTCTAAATTATTATGATATTAGCTGCATAAAAAGCCTTTTTAACAGCAGCGTTCAATCTTCGCCTATTTATCAAGCTGCTTGCTGTGATGCCCCATATAGGGTAGCTTGATGTACACGTCTTTCTTAGGGGCGAGTTGTAGAGTGGGTCTTGGTGTCGCCCTGACCACTTTATATCTCCTGATGAACTTGTCTGGATAATTGTTATCAAACAGAGTTTGTGTCAACTTTCTTTCTTCTTCATCAAGTGTCTGTCTTCAGTGCCTATTCATTGGATTCTACTGAAGAGGCACCTCACTTACTAGGACTCTTTTGTACAGAACAGGGCAGAAACTGTGGTAATTAAGATACTGTCTTGTCCAGGTAAGTTTTCTATAAATAGATCTTTTTATTGACCAATGTGTCTAGGAAAGATAAACAATTATCTTCCTCTTCTAATGTGTGTGTTAATATTATTTCCAGCCGAAACAGACAATTCATTCATCTAACCGTTCACGCAGAACTATTCGTTCAACTCAACTATGCCCTGAAGACGATGATGATGATGATGAGGATGGCGCTTTACAAACAGCTGAAACTGAGTCACTTAGAAAATCAAAGAGAAATCCTACTGTATCACGTAGACGTCCAATTCGTAAGGTGGTAACAACAACACTTCCGACAACAACACTACCTATACAATCAGACAAGACTTCCTCCTCCGCTTCGTCTTCTGCTTCTGCTTCTCCTCAGTCGTCTAATCCAATCGAAGTGAACACTAATGCAGTAGTGCTGCAGAGTGAGAAAAACAACAATAATTGTCATCATGATGAAGGTAGGCATATATATGTATACAATTTTTTCTTCTTTATTTTAAATGGACCATTTCAGCCCATTTATATTGATTATTAATCTTCACATTAATATATGTGTAAAACTTTTGGGCACTGTGGTAGTAAGTAATTCCATATTAGTTTGTTTATTAGATATATCACACAGTCAGTGAAACAGTATTATTTACTGGATGACAAGGTTTCGAACAAAATTTATTACTGTTCATAATCATTCGATCAATCATAATCACACGACTTCGAAAATTGAGTTTTATAGTTTTCTTTGTTCTCCTATTTGTCGTCGTAGGGTAGTAGAATTTACCAGATATCTGAATCATTCCTAATACACGTATTTACAGTTGATTCGATAAATAAAGCTTCAATTATCAGTCTCTCCCTACATTCTATTACATTAGATTTTAAAACTTTCGTCCTATTGTATGGTTGTGTGTAATTGCATGCAGTGATTGGTAAAGCTGAATTATTCTGTAGATTTCTTATCTTATTCGGGTCAACTAATCTAGATTTTGCTGCTAGGTTTTTATGCTCGGCTAGTCTGACTGCACCTGTTCTACTAAGATAAGAAATCTAGAGAATAGTTCAGCTATAGCACTCACTACATGCAATTACACTGAACCATACAATAGGATGATGGGATAAGATAACAGCTTTAAAATCTAATGTCACAGGGTGGAGGGAGAGATTGATAACAGACGCTTTGTTTATCGAATCAACTGAGAGAGAGAAATTACGTGTGATAGGAATGATTCAACACCTGTTCACTCGGATATCTGGAAAATTCTACTACCCCCACGACGACAAATAGGAGAGAAAAAAGAAAACTATAAAACTCAAGGTTCGAAGTCATGTGATTATAATTGATGAAATGATTATGAACAGTAATAAATTTTGTTCGAAACTTTGTCATCCAGTAAATAATAATACTGTTTCACTGACTGTGTGATATATCCATCTAATAAACAAACTGATATGTGGTATTAATCTTGACCAAATTTCCCGTGATCAGTCCAATAGGGTTGGTGTTACAACTGAAACTGACCCGCTGGGAAGTTGCATTAGCCCTAATGGAGTCATTGTTGGCGGAATCTTAGCACGATTGCGAAACCTCGTGTGCTGTCTGCCAATATACTTTACCTCTGGCGTAGACGTAGTCTCCGGCTATCGATGAAAGGACGTTTGTACTGCTGAGCAGTTCTCTCACTCCTCCTTTATTGCTGTGCTGTGGGACGTAACCGTTGAAAGTGGAAAATATAAAAAGGTGGGAACAGTAAAGAAGAGACACCACAGTCAAATGACCTTGAGCCAACCAATCAGGTCGTTCAGCCTTACAAATGGGTGCTTTTCATGATATTCTTCGTTGCAAGTTTCATTCCAACCTTAATCATAACCCTACCTAATCTTGAATTAAGGGGAAACTTGCAACGAAGATTATGAAAAGCATCGATTTGTAATGCTGAGTGATGTGATTGGTTGGTTCAAGGCCATTTGACTGTGGTGTCTACTGCTTTACTGTGGTCGAAAAGGATAGCTGTCTTTGTTCACAGATGTTGGCGTTCTATCTACTGTGTTAAGTGAGTGATGTTGAGGCTAAGTGTAGGTGTAGAGGTAAGGAGGAGAGCAAGTTAATGGATTATGAAACTGCATGGATTCAGATGTTTAGGACAAGTGTCATGCATCCTAGGCCATCAGGTTTCTCGCGAAGCAATGTTAGCTGACATGAAATTATATTGGAAAAGAGATAGAGATGTCCAAACCCAAACCTGGCCTCCATCCATGAAGTCGTTGATTGTTGGTTTGAGCCAGCCATATGGTGCGGTGTAGACTACCAGGTTTGGAGCCTCGAGATGCTAAGAACCAGTGGTTGAAGGCTGTTGGTGATGATATAGCTGAATATTATTGCCAGTAGCACTGATGCATTCATCCAATTGTAATCTACCAGATCTATTGAATCCTCATGTTCTAGTGCTCATTCGTGACTGGCTACAGGATAAAGCCGCACGAGTTTGTAGTGAGAGAGGCCGTGACTAACAGGCTTCACGAAGTTCTGTGCGAGGACAAATAGTCGCCGATGACATTGGCTAGCGCTTGCGTGCTATATGTTGAAAATTGGCAGAAGTTAGTATTCATGTGTTGAGAATTAGAGTTTTCGTCACAATGACTGGATGCTCAACGAACGAATCTTGTAACATGAAGGTCTTGTAGATATAATAGAGAAGATTTGTAGCTCAGGTGGATGATTTTGGTGTGGTTGTGTTCTCTAAGCTAGATGGTTTGGTTGCGAAGCTTTCATTGCTCTACTGAGCAACATCTTCAGCGCATACTTCGATGTGAAGTGAGCTTTTAGAATTCTCTATGAGTTTATTAGTCATCTCTTCTAGTAACCTTGAACGTGATTGGTTGTTTTCGTGTGACATTTCACCCCCTAGTTTGCTTGTCTCGGTGCTGGCTGCTTCTTTGGTCTGAATGTCGTTAGTCATTCCTTCTGCTAACCTTGAACGTGATTGGTTGTTTTTGTGTGACTTCTCACTTTCTAGTTCACTTGTTTTGGTGTTGACTGTTTCCTTGACCTGAAGTTTGACTTTGTTTTTGTGTGAATTTCTTTGTATGGATTGGTATATTTTGTCAATCTCTATGTGTCTATTGATTGCTGATTCATTTGAATACCAGGCCTCTAGGAATTCTCTGGCATTTTTGCAGTTTCCTTTGTCTAAGATTTGAACATTGTCCCAGTCGAATTCAAATGAATCAGCAATCAATAGACACATAGAGATTGACAAAATATACCAATCCATACAAAGAAATTCACACAAAAACAAAGTCAAACTTCAGGTCAAGGAAACAGTCAACACCAAAACAAGTGAACTAGAAAGTGAGAAGTCACACAAAAACAACCAATCACGTTCAAGGTTAGCAGAAGGAATGACTAACGACATTCAGACCAAAGAAGCAGCCAGCACCGAGACAAGCAAACTAGGGGGTGAAATGTCACACGAAAACAACCAATCACGTTCAAGGTTACTAGAAGAGATGACTAATAAACTCATAGAGAATTCTAAAAGCTCACTTCACATCGAAGTATGCGCTGAAGATGTTGCTCAGTAGAGCAATGAAAGCTTCGCAACCAAACCATCTAGCTTAGAGAACACAACCACACCAAAATGAAGGTCTTGTGTTCGCTACTTAGCGGTGTGTGTGTGGGGGGTAATGGGTGCGTAATACTGGGAAGAGGGTACCAGACTTGCATAAAACAGCCGTTGAGTACCCCCTGGTTTCCAATTATTAATATTACCAATCTCTTGGCTTCCAAGTGGGATATGAGGCTTCAACGAACTATCTCCAATTTGTTCTATTTTTTGCGGTGCTCTTTAGTTGGGGCCACAATTCCACATAGTCTATCATCTCCTCCTCACCACACGATCTCCTCCATGTCGCCCTCACACTGATGCCCCACTCGTCATTTCCCATTTAGATTCCACTCGACCATTTCACTTATTTAGGGAGTTGCATCAGCCCCAACGGGTTGATTACCGACGAAATCCCAGCACAGATACAGAAGGCTCGTGTATTCTCCCGCACTCACGCCATCTCTGGCGTAAACGTGATATCTGACTGACTGGCTGTCAGCCAAAGAGCGTGTGTACTGGTCAGTAGTCCTTTCTGTCATCCTTTATGGCTGTGAGACATGGCCACTGAAAGTGGAAGACATGAAAAGACTGGCTAGCTGTCTTTGATTATAGGTGCCTGTGTTGTATCTCCCGTGTTAAGTGATATAATAAGGTGAGCAATATTGAGGTTCGGCGTCGAATGCTAGGTAAGGAGGAAAAATCAATGGACGAGATTGTGAAGTTACACCGATTGAGCTGGTTAGTACAGGTGTTACTGCGCATGCCTAGCCCAGCTGTCACCTTCCTCGACAACAGGCAATGTTATCTGATATAGGATAGGGTGGAAAAGATCTAGTGGTGATCAAACCGAAACATGACTTCATCAGTCAATGAAATAAGTCCATAACAGTTAGTTAAAGCCAGTGACCCAGCCAAGTAAGTAGGTGTAGACTACCAGTATGGGTGTTGTCCTGTGGATGGTAAAAACCAACGGAGGCTGGAGAGAATAGGTGGTATGGCTGAAGATCGTTCTCCATGACAGCGCAGATGCATTCACTCTTTGTGATCGATAACACTCTATTGTTCTTCCTTATTGCCACTGTTTTTCCCTCACACTTTTGTTTATTATCTCGCTTTTGATGAATCTCTCTTTTCTCTCTTCTGTTTTTGTTTGTGTGGTGAATGGAGGGAGAGTGTCAGGTGGAACTGGTGCACCTTTGTGCAAAGTTCAATGTCGAAACCAATCAGTCACTTAGTCAGGGATATGTTGGTGGCCCTCGAAGAGAAATAACTACCAATATCACGTTCAAATAAGCTAACCTAAATTTATGAATTATCACTATTAAAAAATTTTTTTTAATTGAATGATGTCTATAACTGTCATAATTTAACAGCGCTTTCTATCCGTGTACCCTTATTTTTCAGTGACCGTTAGTCACAAGGAGGAAGCATCGATTATTAGTGAACCATCACCACTGTCTACTCATCTAGTAGTAGTTCCAAATGATTCAAGCACCAACAATCCAGTTAGTCAACAATCACAAAAGACAAGCAGTAGTCCTGCCAGAAAATCGCATAAAGGAAAGAAGGCAGAACCCACAGAACAATCATCACCGCCTAAGGTTAAATTACCAACACCGCCGTCGTTATCGTCATCATCGGCTGCAGCAGCAGGGAAGTCATCGTGTAGTACTGAACTAGACAATCTAAATATCTCTGCATCAACGTCTATTGGCACTACCTCGGAAGTTGTGGATGTTGTCAATAACGGTAATGATGGTGAATGGTTATGCGCAAATACAAAAACACTTAGACGTCGACAACGTAATAAAGACAATAAGCAACAATCAGAGAGTAAAAGTGATGGTAATAATGTTGGCATTAGTGGTGGTGGTGTCGGTGATGGTGAGAGTCAACTGCTGCAATCGCAATCCAAACTGTTAACAGATCAAAACAAAATTGACTCTGATGCTGAATCGAAAAGCAATCAACATCATCAACCATCTACTGAAACTACTAATATGCCTTCTAATATCAATGATCTTGATTCTAGTCAAAAATCAATTGGAGACGGTGTTACTTCCCATGTAAGCTATTATTGATTGATTGATATGTTATTTGTGAATAATGGAATTTACTAATAATCTAGACTAAAAGTTTCATACCCTTTTATTTATTGCAGAATAAAGTGGTACCAACAGAAGACTTAGTAGTACGTCACTAGCCAGCCAGAGCCTGTCCTGCAGCTAAGTTCGTTCCCGTCTATTGAAACAACTTGCTCATCTTTGCTGCAATCAAAAATCGACAGATATCCTTCTCATGTTAACTCAGCAGCTACTGGGACCTAATGCAGCTGCTGAGTAGTGTACAAGCTCGCCTCATAACCCGAAGGTTCTGGGTTCTAGCCCTGGCAGTGGGGTGTGTGTGCTGCTGAAGAGTCCAAAACCAGGCTAACGAAACAGCTGGCTATCCAGTACTCGAGCACTGGTTTTCCCAATGGTTCTCTCTAACCTATGTCAGCTCATGATGAACTCATGTAACTAACCGACGCTTAATAACTTTAATACTTTCAAAATTTACTTACATGTGGCATCATATGATTGTGTTTGTAAGGGGGTAAGTCGTAAGAGAGCCGAAACCAACTAACTTTTTTTTATGGCGGGCTATTTTACCATCGACTAAATGCCAAGCGATCCTCACTTTCACATCTGCTGTTGGCTGTCACACCATTAAGCACAGTTATATTTTCTATATTGTCATGAAATCCAGCTTGGATTAGTGGAACATTGATTTAGACAGGGGTTAGTTATTCGCCCCGCTCTGCTTCCCTCCCTCCCCATGTAATTCAACTATTATAAGTATTCTATAGTTTGGTTTGTAAGGATTAGTTTTGTTTTTATGAGTTGATCACGGATTTGTATCAGTTAGAGAACTGTTGAAAACCAGCACTGGAGTACTGCCAGACAGCTGTTTCATCATCCTTGTTTGGGAATCATCGGTAGTACACACCCACTGGGTGTATCCAGTTGAGAGTAGCGATAGATTTCCCACCTATGAAATTGGGTGGTGGTCACTCTAAAGATCATGAATTGGTAGAAGTTAGAATTCATGGACCGGCCATTGAATTGGGTCCCACTGGCTGAGTGGTCTACGAGCTCGCCTTGTAACCAGAAGGTCCTGGGTTCGAACCTCAGTGGGTGCGTACTGCCGATGATTCCCAAGCTAGGATGAAACAGCTGTCCAGTACTCCAGTGCTGGTTTTCAACGGTTCTCTAACTGATATCAATCCGTGATCAACTCGTAAAAATCAACTATAAATATCTAGGCGGCCATTCGAAACTCACTGGTGTCTATTCTACTTAAAATACTCAACTTTTCAAGTTATTAAAGTTAATGTGTTTTTTTTGTTGTTGACCATCGAGGGTTATGAAATATAAACTTGTGGTAATCATGTGGGCATTCTAGGTGTACGTGAAATGTGTTCATAATTAAATTATCACATGAATTTTTTAGGAGAAAATAAACAAAAATGTTTTAGTATTTTTCAATGTGTGTGTGTGTATTTGTTAGTTATCTAAACTGATAAATATTGATCAAGTTTATCCACAGGAGATGAATTTGCCAAAAGTTCTATTTCCGGGATGCCTTGACGAACAACCTCGTGACCTGAAGATCCTAGGTTCTCAATCCCTGGCGCTAGGGGGTTTGGATGTACACTGCTTCTGCTGCTGCTGCTGGGTTTGAAACTAAAATGCAATGGGGTACAGTAGGTTAGATGTGAGAACAAATATTCACCAGCGATGACATTGGTTAGTGTGTCAGTCAATCGCACGCTATATTGTGCGTGAATTGTCAGATGTTGGGGTTCATGGACTGTTCATTGAGTTGTTAGGTCCCGGTGGTTCATGTGCATATGAACTCGCCTTGTAAACCCGTAGGTCCTGGATTCGCACTGTGGCATTGGGATGAGTGAGTGCGTACTTATGAAAAATCTGGAACTAGGCTGATGAGAGAGCTGTCCAGTACTCCCTGCATGTACTCCAATGGTTCTCTAACTCATGTCAGCTCACGATGAAATCCTGTGGCCAATCAATTCCATCCCTACAAACCAATACTTGAATAATAATAATAATAATAATAATAATAATAATAATAATAATGCATGTCAAATGTTTTGAACGTCAATAATAATGATGATTATAATACACTTCTCTTGAAACTGTCTCGATGAACGCCGCCGTCGCAGCTCCTTATGTGTACTCATAGTTCTCGTCACTTTTGTGTAAAAAGATAACATGCAAAGTGTTGGCGTTTGAATTCGTAATCGCCGTTAAGACGTAAATGTTCACCAACATCAAGATTTGCTATATTATTGAATTTTCCTCCAAGAACAGACGTATATGTCACGTGACCAGTAGGGTACAGCAGGTCAGGCGTGAGGACAAATACTCGCCAGTGATGACATTGCTTAGTGGTCGCACTATGTTGTGAATTGGCAAAATCAGTGCGTACTGATGAAGAGTCCCAAAATAGGACGAAACAGCTGTCCGGTACTTCTAGCTGGTTTTCCAATGGTTCTCCAACCGATGTCAGCTCATGATGAAATCTTGTAATAAACCTAAAGTTGAAAAGTAAGATATGGAGTTCTGCATGAAAGATGCTTATCACATTTTAAGTGATTAAAAGAATTTAAAAGTCTGATTGATTACTGAACAAAGAGTATTCGTTTGGATGACCGGCTTTTTATCAGGTTCTACAGTTATACCCATCCATAATAATGAATGAATCAATGTTATGTACAACAACACTAATGTTGTTTAAATAACATCGAATCAATAATAATAATAATAATATCAATGGATTACAGTTCGATTGCACCAACATAACACTACACCCTGATTATCAGACAAATTAGGAGAAGCAATAATACAGTTTATGAGTTTACAGCCTCAACAGAAGGCCAATCCACTAGTATTGGTTGGGCATGTTTCTTCGGCACGCAGAGCACCGGTTGTTTTTTGGGCGGATAGCAATAGTCTCTGCTGTTTGGAGTCTTTGGTGCTTGGATGCTTATAGCAGTTTATTTATTCGGTACCTAATAGATGATGATAGAGAAGGATTTTTTAATGCTAGCTAGCATTATGGCCGGTCGCTTTGGACCAGGTGGTCTAATGTCGAGCTGTTGATGATGTTTTTTTTCATTACACCTTTATATATAGCCACACTAGTAGGTGTTGCCGAGAGAGCAGAGAAAGTCAGGTTTCTAGAACAGCGTCCAGTTTAACCCCCTCTGCAACAAGCGCAGTTGAATTTTTTTTATTCCTTCATGTTCCCAGTGGTGGAACATAAGGTTTCAAGCTAGAGGCTTGAAGTTTCTGTAGCAGTGGTGATTATTTTTACAGGATGGGGTTGCTAGCCAGCCTCATGCCCAACCTTTCGTCTTTATCAGCTTTTATTTCTGGCTTAGCGAGGTAAAGGAGTGCGTTGGTCGGGGATCGAATCCCGGATCGAGCGTCCTAACCGCTGTGCCATCGACGCACAAGCGCAGTTGAATTGTTAGATACAATTAGAGGTGGCTAGCTGGTTTTAGTATTTCACCTTTCCATTGAGGAATCACAGCTTACCGGCATTAAAAGTTCTTTGAACTGATTTTCTTAACTTCTTAGTAATTATTTTACTTCGTACGTCAACCTTGAATTGTAGTCGTATTTACAGACAGACAGAGAGAGAGAATAATCACTTTCTACTTTCTTGGTCATATGTTTTATGATCAACTTTTCTCGATAGCTATTTTCAATTAAAGTGTCATATACAGTCGATCTTAAGTACACAGTCAATTACCTCTTCTGAGCATATTAGCACACTTACAAATGCTATTGAAACTGTAATCTATTCATTTTATTGATTGATTCAATGTTATTTAGACAACATTAATGTTTTAATTGAGTTTTAGATTTTCCCGTCGATTGATTGGACCGAAGTGCTCGGTCTCAGGTTGACATGTCTGTTGGCTTCTTGTGCAGATGCTTCGACGATGTCTGGGCATTTAATTGGAATTTAAATTGTGGGTGGTGACTAGCAGTGGAATCTAGGATGCGCATTTCGTCCTATTTGGAACGGGAGAATCTCAAATTCAATGAAATTAATATGACCCGTTGCACAAGAGGTGCCCAGCTCTCGTGGCCCAAGTGGTCTAGTGGATAACGCTTTAGCGTTTGAAACTATGGGCACTGGGCTTCAGCCTCGGTGGGAACATCATCACTCACTGGGAAGTGCAGGTACATCCAGACGACGAGTCCCAAATGGGACGAAATGCGCTTTATCCTGGATTCCACTACTGCTAGTCACCATCTACAATTTAAACATTAATGTTTGATTGGTTACAGGATTTTATCATGAGCTCTGACATCGGTTAGAGAACCATTGGAAAACTAGCTGGGAGTACTGGACAGCTGTTTCATCCTTGTTTGGGACTTTTCAGCTGTACTCACTCACCGCCACGGTCCGTACCCAGGACCTTCTGGTTACAAGGTGAGCAGCTAGCTCGTAGACCATAAGCCACTGGAACCCAACCGATCCAATGGCCGCCAGTCCATGAATTCTAACCTATGCTAATTCACGCACGACATACCGCGACCACTTCGCAAGGTCTTCTTCGATGAGTGACTGCCTTCGACCTTCAACCTGCTGTACTCTACAATCAACGTTAATAACCCTAATTCTTTCATTATTAGTATGAATGCATATAAATAACTATGGAAGTTGATGAAGAGCAGGTTGTCGTGAGGAATATTCTCTGCTCAGTAGTAATCAATCTTTTGAAATTTCTAATGGGCAATTTTGATCGATTAAAGGATTATTTTGAAATCTAATTTCCTTTGAATAATATTTTCAACAGGTCGCATTGATATCATTATCATTATTATCACACGAGTTAACTATTTGACGGGGATGGACTACCCGAGTACTAGTTCCATAAAGAAACAACATATGAAAACATCCGAGAAAAAACCTGAGACTCTGACTGCACGTAAAAGAAACCTCTATTTGTTAAGTTACAATTTGATGGTGACTTATCAAGTGAGGTTTATATTCCAAAGACTTTCAAGGAGTATAATACGAAGAACATTTTACGCAGCACATCTATATTTGTCATTCTCTAACCGACGAATGATTCGGACGCAAACGAACGATAAGCTTGGTAGTTTTGCCACACACCTATGTGCATTTATCAACTCAACTGCATCTACGGTGACAGTTATGTTGGGCACACTACTACTAGACAGCTTAGCCAACCAATGTGTTAGTGAACATCTCCCATCGTGGTGGTTTGGCGAAGGACAGACAAAAATAATCCATAGCTCAATTTTATCACATTTAATTGACAGTGGTCATGTAGTGGAGAAAACGAAAGCTTTCGAGGTAATTCATCATGCCCCATCGAATCTTTCCAATGGACTTCGTATTCGTCTACTGCACACAGCTGAGGTGTTAGGCATTCGATCTTACTAAACCTAAACTATGCATTCAAAAGAAGTTCGTACAGCCATTATCCCTCCCTTGTTGGCCTATTAAGACATAACTAACTGATGACTTCTCCACCACCCCATACTTATATTTCCAACCCCTCTCTTATCATCCCTTAATCTTATCACATCTTCATTAAAAAACGTGTTTCATTTACTTGCCTTACAATCTAACATTACTTAATCGGTTCATTTGTTTTTCCTAGACTTTATCGACGACTACTTCTACCTGAATATTTGTTTGTTTAATCATGCTGTTTTTCATTATTCGTGTTATCACAGATCGCTTCACTTTATCATCTTTATTACTGATAGAACCATTATTATTATTACTATCATTATTATCATTACTACTATTATGACTAGTTGCACAATTTATATGCACAATCTTATGAATTAAAAGTCAATCTGAACGAAGAATATTCTTTTCAATAATTTCTCCTCTTCAGATTCTTACAATTATAAAATATAATAATATTTGTTGTCGTTACAATAAAGGCCAGTTGGTTATGCGGCGGATACATTTTTAACGTAGAATAACAGATTAGTGCTATGGGATGTCGAAATAAATAGTCATATTTGTGTGACAAACGTGCTAGGCTGAATTCGATTACAAAATATTATAAGACGGGAGACAATGGTGATTAATCATAATAGATTTGTAGAGTGTGGGGTAGGAAAGTTGACAAGTTAGTTCAAGGTTATAAAAGGTGTCAGGTGAGTGGCTAGTACAAAGTGGTCTGTGTTAAACAGGATATAGTAAAACTGCAATGGGAGGTTCATAATGAAATAACGAATATGTGAAGTGAAACAGGTGGAGGCATATATTGAGAAAAGAGATAATATCACTAATAAATAAGTCCGGATAGTATAAATTAAATATTCGATAGAATTGAGAGAATGTTTGCATGAAGGGCATAAATTATGACGAATATTAATAATATTAATAACAATAATTGTAATAATAATATTTGTAATAATAAGCAAAGGGAAAAAACCCAAGAGGGTTAAGAGGATGGAGCACTCTTGGTGAGAAAAAGAATCATATATCTAAGTTCGGCCAGGGTAGGAACAGCGTCTGGAAGTGTTCTTTTTGGATACAAAGTTCCGGTTTAGTCGATCTTATTGCAACAGCTTCAGCTATGTGTAGGAGATTAATCACCCCCATTGTCTCCCATTTCACAATATTTTGTAATCGATTTCAGCCTAGCACGATTTTTGTCACACAAATACGACTATTTATTTTGACATCCCATAACAATAATCTGTTATTCTACGTTAAAAATGTATCCGCCGCAGGTGTTGTTCTAAACTATTTTTTTTATTGTCAGATTTTCAAATGTGATGACTGTGTGCGTTTTCGCCAACTTTTCTTCTAAATTTTTTTTTCTAGCTGAGTACTGTTACTCCTGTGGGTGGTGAACAATCTTCAATCGATCAATCTGTTACCACCACCACAAGTACATCAACGTCTATGCCTAATCCTAAACGTAAACGTCGTAATGCATCGCGTAAAGCTCTCGCCAATCAAGAGTCAAACAGTCAAACTGTACCATCGATTGATTCAACAGCGCCATTGATTTCATCATCGTCTTCTGCAACAAAATCCAGTCAAGTTGATGATGAAGAAAATGGATTTGAATTAATTGAAATTCCTAGTGCATCATCATGTCAACCGTCTTCTTCATCGTCTGCCTCTTCAACTGTAGACTCAGAATTAGAACTGAATCCATACAATGAAGAGTTGTCATTATCATCATCATCGCCTATTATTGACCAGTCACAATTCCCACCATTAATTAAAGCGGATAATGGTGATCCAATCTCTGTAACAATGGAACCTGAACTTCTAGAGGGTGGAAGACATCCACAAGCTAGTAAACTGTTGAAATTAGCTCTGGGCAGTAGTAATAATAATAATAACAGCAATAATGATAGCGAGCAACAGGATAATAATCAAAGACATTCGCCATCACCACAACCATCGTATCTTGAAACCACCTCTACCACCACCACCAACAGTATGGTCGCCAGCGGTGGTAACAACAAGAGTGGTGTAATAAAACGCTCCAAAGTAAGGAAGGCTGATTAGTGGAATTCATCTAATCACGTCTGGTGGTGGTACATTCACCTCTCTGTCTGTCTGTGGGTGTGTGGGTGTTTCTGTCTCCCCATATATGTATGTATGTTTGTATAAATCGGTTGACTGTTTACTCCAGATTATTTATTTATTTTCTCATCATTTATTTCGCTGCATACCCCTATTGTATTTCTCTCGACGCCTCCGTTTCTCCATTTTATTTTGGTTTTGTTTTGTGTATTGTATTGTATTGTCAGTGGTCTTTCTTGTTTTTTCTTCTCCTGAGCATTTGAGTTCACCCCCCATTATTGATTGGTCATTATTATTAAAAGCGCTCTAGTACTAGTGTGCTAAGTACTACCTACTATTTTCGAATTCCCCTCCTTAGTGTTTCTGTGTTCTACTCTAGAACAGTCTGCGTGTGTGTATGTGTGCGTATTTACTCATAATTTTATTGATTATTGAGAAATGGAGTTGTCATTTAATCAATCCTATAGCTTTCTCCACACTCCACCGTCCCACCACCAGCCCCATTTATTTATTTATTTATTCGATTCTATTCTGTTCTATTCCTCAAATCAATTTCTATGCATTTGTGTTTGTATGCATAGAATATTGCACACTGTTTTCTGTTTTTTTCTGGTCAAAAAAGGTTCCTCTTGCCTGTGGTTGTTTCTTGCTTTTGTGGTGGTGGGTGGTCGGCGTCGTCGTCCTCTCCTGATGATGGCAATCTCTTCACATACATACATAGAATACGTCTCTTTATTGACTGTTTATCTGTACACACAATATCGGCTACTCAGACAATTCACATGTAGTGGGTGGGTGTGATTGTATCACCTACCGTGTTGGTGTGCCTACCTGTGTGGTATTTATTATAAATGATGAAATCACAAGTGTTTGTGTGAGTAGTCAGTTAGTTAGTTAGTTAATTGTCTTTCTTCGCCTTTCTGTATGTTGTTATTTATCAACTTTCTTTTTCTGTGATATATACACATGTATTTTTGTTGTCGTCTCTTGTGTTTAGTGAATTCATTTACGCAGCTGCTCCGTCTATCTCAAGGACACCTTATTCCTTCTTTTTTTGAGCATTAATCTAGTTGTCTAGGTGTGTCTGTCTGTCCGTCTGTCTCTCTATCCATCTGCCTGTCTGTCTGTCTGTCTGCCTACTTAACCACCCACGCACCCACACACACACACACATACTTCACTAGATGATGATAACCTTTGCCTCATCATTTGTTTTAGTCGTTTCACTATCACTCCTATGCACCATAGTACAACTAGCAGTGTGTGTGTGCATGGGTTTGTGTTGAGCGCCAATTAAACTTTCCATATTTTCCTCTGTCAGTCAGTCAGGCAGTCAGTCAATCCAATACAACACAATAGACAAAAAAATATAGTGAGAGGGAGAAATAGTTCTATCCATTATTGATTTTTTGGCTACTATTACTATGATCATTATTATTACTACACATATTTTAATAATACAGAGAAGTTGAACTATTACTACTATTATTATTATTATTACTGTTATTATGATGTGATTACCACTTCTTATTTTTCTGTTGCGCTTCAGTTTATTGATTTCTTTTTGCTCATCTCTCTCCTTCTCTCTACACTTTATTTATTTATTTATTTATTTATTATTATAATTTGTCGATAATCATTTGTTGTAATTGTTTGATGTGTTTGTTTAAATGAGTTTATTTTGTTTTGTTTTATTTTTGTTTGGTGGTGTGGTGTGGTGTAGTGCGGTTAGTTGGTTCTTTAATTGATTGTGCATGTCTGCATTATGTTGGTTTGTGCATTTCAAACTTGGTTAAATAAAAAAAACAAAAAGAAGAGATACAAAATTAAATAATGATCATTATTATTAGTATTATTTAGATTTCCCTCAGTCATACTTTTTATTCGTTAAATGATTTGGGAAATATATAAGATGGAGAAGATTTGTAGCTCAAGTGGATGATTTTGATGTAGTTTTGTGTTCTCTGAGCTGGATGGATGGTAGTTTATTTGCGAAGCTTTCATTGCCCCAACACTAGGAAACATCATCCTTCAGCGCATACTTCAATTCGTTGAAGTGAGCTTTTAGATTTCTCCACGAGTTTATTAGTCATCTCTCCTGGTGGGTGACCTTCAACGTGACTCATTGGTTGCTTTGTGTGTTTGGAACTGATTGTCTGCTTGACGTGAAGTTTGACCCATTGTGTATGAGATTTCCTTATCGGTTGGTAAATTTTGTCTATCTCGATGTTGTGTCTATTGATTGACGATTCACTGGAATACCCGGGAGCCTTCTATAAATTCTCTAGTATTCTTGGTGTTTCCTCTGTTGTCTAATATTTGAACGTTGGTTGTCCCAGTCGAATTGATGTCCGTGTTTGTCTGTCTGTATGCAGTGAGGCGATATAAATGAGGGAGTGAATGTCATATCTTTTGACGGCTAGCGCTTATGATCATGGATGCGAAGACGAAGAGGAGGGGAGTCCACTTTGACAAATGTAGTGTTTTTCGCAGTTGTTACAGTTTATTTTGTAGATGATGTTGGTTGGTTTTGTCTTGTTTCGTTGTTGAGTCTTTTGGTTGACATAGAGCCAGTTGAGTGAAGTGATTTTGTTGGTTTGTGTGAGACGTCAATTCCTAAAGGTTTGAAGAGTGTTGCAATGATTTCTGAGATGTCCTTTATGTATGGTATAGCGGTATTCTTTGTGCTTTCCTTGGGGTCCTTTGATTTGGTAGGTTGGATTGGGAGTATATGGCGAATGAAATCCAGTGGACCAGTACTTTCCCGATTCTACGGCAGGCCCAAAATGCACAAGCCAAATATCCCGGTACGACCAATTGTATCACTGCTAGGAACTCCAACATACAATTTATCCAAAGAATGATACAGAAAATTGAAACAACTAACGGAATCTTGTGATCACTCCATCAATTTTGCTATCCAATTTCCAGAGAAAATCAGAGGCATCCAAATGGATGACCAAGAAATAATGATAAACTTCGACAAAAACTAGCAAAAGATACCATAGAGCAAATACTCAGCAGCGACGAACACCTCCCACCACAATCAAAAATGCAACACACAAGTTGGATGGAATGCATAAACCTATGCCTAGCAACGTACTTCCATTTCTACGTCCAAATATATGAACAAGTTAAAGTAACACCCGTGGGATAGCCAATATATCAGGTTTGATTGCAGAAGTAGTGATGCAAAGGCTCGAAAACATAATCCTATCAAAGATCAAATCCAAAATTTGGATACGTTAAGTAGATGAAATATTTGTAATAATGAAAAGAAACGAGTTGGATAAAACTCACAACAATGTCTTCAACGACATCAAATTCACATGAGAAGAGGAATCTGAGGGCGAAATCCCATTTTTGGACATCTTAGACAAGCGAACAACCACAGGGGAATTAGAAACTCAAGTTTATAGAAAATCAGCTCACACCGGCCAAATGCTGAATTACAAAAGCAACAATCCAATAACACACAAAAGGAATTGTATACAAACACTATTCAAGAGGGCCAGGACTCATTGCAGCACTCCCGCCTTAAGAACAATTAAAGAAAGATATATCATGCACGTCTTCCAAAAGAACAGATGTCCACAGAACTTCATCAAAAGACATATACCCCAAGCTATCAACCTATCAAATCAAAGGACCCCAAGGAAAGCACAAAGAATACCGCTATACCATACATAAAGGACATCTCAGAAATCATTGCAACACTCTTCAAACCTTTAGGAATTGACGTCTCACACAAACCAACAAAATCACTTCACTCAACTGGCTCTATGTCAACCAAAAGACTCAACAACGAAACAAGACAAAACCAACCAACATCATCTACAAAATAAACTGTAACAACTGCGAAAAACACTACATTTGTCAAAGTGGACTCCCCTCCTCTTCGTCTTCGCATCCATGATCATAAGCGCTAGCCGTCAAAAGATATGACATCCACTCCCTCATTCATATCGCCTCACTGCATACAGACAGACAAACACGGACATCAATTCGACTGGGACAACCAACGTTCAAATATTAGACAACAGAAGAAACACCAAGAATACTAGAGAATTTATAGAAGGCTCCCGGGTATTCCAGTGAATCGTCAATCAATAGACACAACATCGAGATAGACAAAATTTACCAACAGATGAGAAGAGGGAAATCTCTCACACACAAAGAGTCAACGTTCAAGTCAAGGAAACAATCAACACCAATACCAATACAAGTAGCCTAGAGGGTGTGAACACACACAAAAATAATCAAAGAGTCACGTTGAAGGTCACCCACCAGGAGAGATGACTAATAAACTCGTGGAGAAATCTTAAAGCTTACTTCAACGAATTGAAGTATGCGTTGAAGCAAAATGTTGGGTAGTGTTGGGGAAGTGAAGGCTTCGCAAATAAACCACCATCCAGCTCAGAGAACACAACCACGTCAAGATTTGGCAAATCTCTGTAGGGTTTGTATGTCGCATACATCTAAGATTATCTCTACACGTTCGTCATTGTTAGCGTGTCATGTTTTTTAGTCGCCGTGTTATCGACATATCAATGTATGTGTGTTGTTGCTTTTATCATTGTAAACATATTAATCTGTAAAGGAGAAATGTGTTGTTTTGATGTTTGTCGCCTGAGATAAAGTTAACCTGTTGATAACTAGTTGTACTTGAAGAAGTCGCCATCAGTTACTTAAACTGTGGTGCTCACTAGTAAGTGGTCTTATTCAGGTAGGTAGTTACCTGGGTTCTAATGAGAATTTTTGACCAGTTGTGTACAGTAAGTCGGGTGTGACGACAAATACTCGTCAGAGATAATATTGACTAGTGCCAGTCGCTCTCTATCGTGCACTAGGAGAATTTGGAATTCATGGACTGGCCATTAAGGGGTCGGATCTCAGTGGCCTAATGGTCTACAATCTCTCCTTATAACCAGAAGGTCCTAGGTTAGAACCCCGGAATAGGAGTGAATGTTAAGTGCTGAAGAGTTAATCCTATACTAGGCTAACTAAACCCGCTGTCCAGTACTCGAGTGATAGTTTTCAATTCTTCTCTGGCTGATGTCAGCTCATGATGAGATCCCTGCAAACTAACAATTAGACTCTCCGTTCAGAATGGAATTTGATGTTTCAATTTCAATGGTACCGTTTTGTGCGGAGAAAGACGGTTGCAATAAAGTCAAACCCTATATTCCGTCTTTTTGGAGCTTACTACTGGCTAGGCTGGATTAAAACGTTCAACCATGAAAAAATCGACCCGGATTTTCAGTGTGCCTACCGAGCATTTAGTTCATATAGTTAAAACTGAGAATTCTAAAGCAACAGTGATCATACTCCGCTGATGCTTCAACATACAACGCGACAAATCTCTGACACAATACTGATATCGTTTTCTTTAACTAACAGCAGGTTAAATAAACAAGAAACGAAGATATTTTGCAGTTTTCATATTGCAAACTCGTTTTATTTCGTGGATTCTCTCTCTTCAACTGCGTGTACATCCTAAATAACAAAATCAATTATACATTACAAAATGGTCTCTCAACATACCTTTCACAATGAAATCAAGTTATTGGTAGAGAGTATAAGAAAACATAATTCCAGAGATGATGTGAGTAGGTAGACAATTATTCAGTGTTAAAAGAGAGTAACTATTTATGCAGTAATTAGATAAGGGGGCGGGTGTAGAGTTCACATTGACCTTGGAAACAAGCATGAACTAGAGACAAAATACAAAGCAGAACAACAAAGTGGATTTATACATATTATGATGGACAGTTCAGGAGGGTGGGGGTGGATGGTTAAGTAAAATTATAAGATAGATAAAATAGTTTAATTTAGTAGGTTTGGAAACTTAATAGTGCGTTCAACTCAGTCAGTAAGTGAACACCAAAATCAAGGTTGAATGGAATGTTATGCAACAGAACAAAACAATCACGGTTACCAGGGTAGTGAGAGATTAGTCACGCTATCTTCCTGTATACAGAGGTTGCGTCAAAGTCTTTGAATGATAGCAATGGCTTCTATGAACGGGAGTAACCATGGCTCTCTGTGTGTATTGATTATTTTGAAAGTCTGACTAATTTCCACTGTATGTCCTGTGTCTAGCAGTTACACTTGAGAACACTTTGCTGTCTTTCAAACGGAGACTTCGAGGGATGTGCTCAGAAAATTCAGTAGACGCTCTCCTCTCAGTCCTCTCTATGTACTTGTTGCCAAAAGTACAGGCGAAGTGGTAAATACCGTTTGAGCTGGCTTGAGCAGGATATTTATCTGCATTTGGACTTATAAACCAAACATTTTTATGCTCGTCAACAGGATTAAAACTAGATAGTTGATCAAATAAAAACTCAAACCGCGTTTCTGTGCCAATTCTGCTGGTGAAGCAGTTTGGTACGTGATACTTGAATCGTAAAGACAAATCTTCCGTCTTGACTTTATGTACTTTTACTTCTAACAAATTGTATATTTATTTCCCCAGGGACTGTGGAGATTCTTCGTGCAGTTTCTCCACCACTACTAAGGATTTCCTGAGTTTTTTTCGATATTCATTTGCTGTTTGTTGTTGTAAGGAGGATAAAAATGTTTGGTTTATAAGTCCAAATGCAGATAAATATCCTGCTCAAGCCAGCTCAAACGGTATTTACCACTTCACCTGTACTTTTGGCAACAAGTACATAGAGAGGACTGAGAGGAGAGCGTCTACTGAATTTTCTGAGCACATCCCTCGAAGTCTCCGTTTGAAAGACAGCAAAGTGTTCTCAAGTGTAACTGCTAGACACAGGACATACAGTGGAAATTAGTCAGACTTTCAAAATAATCAATACACACAGAGAGCCATGGTTACTCCCGTTCATAGAAGCCATTGCTATCATTCAAAGACTTTGACGCAACCTCTGTATACAGGAAGATAGCGTGACTAATCTCTCACTACCCTGGTAACCGTGATTGTTTTGTTCTGTTGCATAACATTCCATTCAACCTTGATTTTGGTGTTCACTTACTGACTGAGTTGAACGCACTATTAAGTTTCCAAACCTACTAAATTAAACTATTTTATCTATCTTATAATTTTACTTAACCATCCACCCCCACCCTCCTGAACTGTCCATCATAATATGTATAAATTCATTTTTTTATTCTGTCTTGTATTTTGTCTCTAGTTCATGCTTGTTTCCAAGGTCAATGTGAACTCTACACCCGCCCCCTTATCTAATTACTGCATAAATAGTTACTCTCTTTTAACACTGAATAATTGTCTACCTACTCACATCATCTCTGGAATTATGTTTTCTTATACTCTCTACCAATAACTTGATTTCATTGTGAAAGGTATGTTGAGAGACCATTTTGTAATGTATAATTGATTTTGTTATTTAGGATAAGGTTTTCTTTGGAACTGAGTTGGTGACCAGTTTAGACTGCTTATCTTTCGTGTTACTGTCAATAAATCGGTTCGGGTAACCGTTTTCTGCGAGCGTGGCTTTTAGGAAGTCAAGTTCTGAGTCAACGCAATCAGAACTACAAATGTTTCTTATCCTAAAGCAGAGCGAATGAATTAGGTTCCTTTTCCTGGAGATAGGCACCCAACTGTAAAAATTAGTTAGTTGTCCGTTCCATGTACGTTTCCGGTGGATGGATCTTTTGAGAGATCCGTCATTACGTCTACTAAGGCACACATCAAGAAACGGAATACTTAGTTCAGATTCCTTTTCTATGGTGAATTGTAAAGAAGGATGGCAGTTGTTGAAAGCACACAAGACATTATCAAGGAGTACGTTATTATCGCAGATAACGAAAGTGTCGTCCACGTATCTTTTATAAATGTCGAAATGATCAATGGTTTGACTGAGTTGAGAGTTTTCAAGCTTTGCCCTAAGACAATCAGCCAGCAGGGGAGCCAGTGGTGATACCATGGTAATGCCATCTCTCTGTCTAAAAATCTTACTGTTGGTGGTGAACTGAACATTCAAGGTGCATCTCAATAAAAGTTCTTTGAGGTGGATTGTCGGCAACCCCATTTCTAAACTATGTGTGTCAATATAATCACATATATAGGAAACAGTTTCCATGAGAGAGGCACATTGGTAAATAGCGAAGTCACATCTAATGAGAACATGAATTATTCTGAGACAGTAAAATCTTTAATACTCTCAATAAATTTCAACGTATCATCGACAGGAAACTTAGATACTTGCCTTCTAACTGGTTCCAGTATTTCAGTTAGCCATTGAGCAATTCTGTGATAAGGAGAACCCGCCATATCGAGAATTGAATGGAGAAGTAGTCCATGCAAACGTGGTATTATGGAGCCTACTGGTCGGATTTGTTCATATATATCTGACGAGATTACTGACTCATTCCTCATGTTCTTTAAGACATCAGTCAGTTGATTTTCAATCAGATGTGTCTTGTTCCTTTCACTATCGGCTTCGGCAAATTTCATTTGGTCAGAAATTCACTATCATCGCTCTTACCAAGTGTTATCGATAACATGAGTGTTTTGAAATAATAGAGAATACTTGTAGCTCATGTGGATGACAAAAGGTCTGCAATTAAACCAACCGGTTTAGTAAACACAACTAATTGCAACATGAGCGTTTTAAATAACACGGAATATACACATTTCATCATAGGGAATAATAAAAAGACAGTTGCAGCGAAGAAAACAAGTTCTTGTCATCGACTTTTACTGACATCACTTCATCTCTACAAGAGATACATTGATGATACTTTCATCATCTGTGATGAGAATTTAGACCTTGAAAACTTACTTCAAACGTTCAACAATGTCCATCAAAACATTGACTTTACTCTTGAAGCTGAATCCGACGGAATGTTCCACTTCCTTGACGTCTATTTGACAGGAAATGCCGACAACTCTGAATAGGTACATATACAAAAAGCCTACGTGAAATGGACAATTCATCAGCTTTCAAAGATTCGTGCCCCTAAGCAGAAAGAGGAACCTTATATATGCTCTTTCCTCGATAATTCGGAAGACATGCAGCTGGGAAGTGATTGACGAAGAACTAAGTAATCTCCGAGGAACCCTGATGAAAAATGGTTTTCCGTTTAGGTTCACAGACAAGAATCTCAAATCAAAGAAGACTTCTGAACAAGTTCAATCCGTCCCGAAGAAGAATCTAAAATTCAAAGGTGACATTGAAGCAGAAATCCTACGTAAACGCCTCTGCAAATCTCTGAGGAAAATATACTTCGCCGCGAGCCTACGACTGACGTTTTTCTGCAAGAAACTTTAGCCAGAACGCGAAAGACAAGCTGTCGCATTAGGCTACTTCAACGTGGATATACCAGTTTACTTGCTCGTGCAACGCTGAGTACATCGGCCGTACCATGCGCCAATATGAAAAATGCGCTCGTGAACACTATCCAGCCTGGCTAGTAAAAGGAGAACGTAAACGTGCATTTAGTTCAGTGACAGAACATCTGGTCAATTCAGGACATTCAGCGCCATTCGAAAAATCCTTCAAAGCACTGAATCAATAGATTGCAATTTCAAAGCATCTGTTAGTGATAATATCTGAATATTAGATATATTAAGAAGAATAATGCCGAATTGATGGAGTTAATGGCTCCACAGCAAGCCAGGCGGTAACAGTACTGGTTGGACCTATTTATTTTGCACACACGAAGTTAGGGTTCAATTGAGAGCACGGATAGGTCAGTGGTAACATCTTTGAGATCAGCACTAGGTGAATCGGGTTAGAATCTCACAAGAGACATGAATTCCTTCAAGATTGCAGATACTCCTTACTGACTGGTGAGTGCCAAAAAGCACGAAACCTAAGTACAAGGCCTTCTGTCGACTGCCTCCAAACATCTAACAACAATATATACATTGGTCACAGGATTTCATCATGAGTTGGCATTGGTTAGAGAACCATTGTAAAACCAGCTGGGAGTACTGGACAGCTGTTTTGCCCTGGTTTTGGGCTCTTCAGCAGTGCGCAACCACCAGGGTTCGAACTCAGGACACTATTTACACTTTACCCAAACATGTCTGAGTTACGAGTAGTATTCAGAATACAATTATCCTTGGTCTTGTATCTTATACATTGTGAACAGTGTGTCAGCATTTGTACTTTTGTATTATTCTTCAGGAATTGATCAGAATAAAGGTCGTGGTTTCACAGATATAGTAAGTGAATCTACAGAAAGTGAGAATAGGTGTTATAAGAAATAAAATCTAGGTTTGAATTACTTATTTCAATACCCGTTTATGGATTTTGACAAAGCAAAAAAAGACTTAAGTTGTCTGTAACGTGTAAAGTATTTCAGCAACATATATTCTAGACGTTCTGATCAACGATGTACTTTTTATGTGACGTGTGCTACTGACAAGATTTATCAGTAGTATATAAAAGGACACAGGAAAAAAGACAAATAAACACAATATAAAGGAAAGACAGATGTAGCACAACATGAAAAATCTGTACTAATAGTGATTTGAAGATATTATTTTTACTATTCTCTTGGGTTCCCAGTGGAACATATGGCTTCAACAACACATTTCCACTTTGTTCTACTTGCTGCAGTCCTCTTCAGCTGGTTAGCTCCACGATTCCTCATAATCTCTCATCTCCTACTCCCCAACACACGATCTCCTCCGTGTCACCCTCGCACTGACGACCCCTTCATCTCTTCTCATTCGGATTCCACTCGAGTGATAGCCTGCATTGCGCGCGATATCATTCGATGGCCTCCTCAGTGTGTGCCCGATCCATCTCCATTTTCTCCTACATATATGTTGAGCGATCGGCTATTGGTTGGTTTGTTCACTGCCAGAGTTTCTTGTTGCTAATTCTTTCTGGCCAGCCGGCCAGCCATTTGATCTTCGGTATGGAGACATCTAAGACAGCTGTTGATGAAAGTCTGCAACCTGTTGGAAATCCTTTTCGTTACACTCTGGTCAAGTGTCTGGCCCCTATAGGAGGATAGAATTCATATTTGTAGTGAATCTTGTTGTTTATGCTGCCTGAGTGAAGCAGAAGATTTCCAAACTGGTTTCAGGTTGATGAAGGGGTATCTTGCCTTTCCAATTCTGACTGGCTGTCTGGGTTTGACATCTTCATCCGTGCCATCCGCCTGTAGTTAAAACGAGGCTTCCCAGATAAGTGGAAGAGGTAACCTTTGTCAAATCTCTCCCGTTGATGGTGATCGGTGCTGGTTGTTGTTACTGTCCGTAGGTTATCTTCATCACTTCCGTCTTCTCTATGTTCACCTGGAGTCCTGTCTTCGCTGCACTGCTTTTTCTGCCAGTTTGTTGGTTTTCGCCTGCAAGTCAACGAGTTTGTGTCACACTAGAGATATGTCATCTGCGAAATCCAGATCTCCTAGAGTCTTCCTGTTGGTTGTCCAGCGTATTCCTGACTCCCCGCTCCCAATGCACAGTCTCACGCATAATCCAGTCCACCGCAATTAAGAATATCATCGTGGGTGATAATAGGCAGTCAGGTTGTCTTACTCCTGTATGTACTTCAAACGCCTCTCTGAGTTTTCTATTGTAGATCACCTGACACGTGGCAGGCATTGTCATATAGCCAGCTGTTGCATGAGGTTGATAAAAACTTGGGCAGTGCACAACGTAGTGTTGAAGTGATTTCCCAATAGCTTCTCGGTCAGCGCTCTTGAAGGTCTTTATGAAGTCGATGAAATTGAAGTGGACGTTTGACTGCCATTCTATGCTTTGTTCTGTAATGACGATGCGTAGGGTTGCAATTTGATCAGCACATGATTTGCCTTTCCTGAATCCAGCTTGTTCCGGTTGGCGGAGTTCTGTATTCAGTGCATCCTTTATTCTCTCCACAATGATGCTATTTAGCATTTTACTTGGTGTGAACGAGAGCTTTATTCCACGCCAGTTCTTGTAGAGTGAGGCGTAAGTACCTCTTCTTTGACAGCTTGAAGAGGTAGCCTGCCTTTCTTCCAGTCGGTAGGTACCTTTCCTTCTCTCCAAACCTTTTGCAATAATGGTGTGAGCACATCTGCCAAAGTCCCTGGGTCCGTTTTCAGTGTTTCGGTAGGAATTCCGTCTGGTTCTGCTGCCTTCCTTAACTTCAGCAGCCTGGGTTCGAACCCCACTGGGTGCCTACTACTGAATATTTGGAGATAAGGTGTACAAAATTTCCCTATATAGAGATATCAAATTCCAAATAAACATTCCGTTGCCAAACACTCTTGTGTTCTTCCGTTTCAGTTATAGATATCTGTACTAAAGCGAAAGGACATAAAGAGTCACAGTTTTTAACAGTATAGGTTAACATGTTGACGGGTCGCAATCATGGATAAGGGGCAGGAAAATGAGTTAGGAAAACAGGGGTGGAAATATCACTAAGTACAATAAACCTTGCTCCTGAAATTGGATTACCAAAAGAGTTTCAAAGTAATGACAAATGATTTTTGGGCAGTTACTGCAGGTTTAAGTCTTTTTGTAGCCATTGACACCAACATTTAATCTGTCTCTATGATCTGTTGTGTGACAAACAACTTCGGACGTCTGTTTCCTGCGATCCGATCGAAATGCTTGAGTGCCAGGTATCAGAATACCTTTCAGTTCATACATTCATAAATAATTAATATTTCTACGGCGTATTTTTTCATAAAACGACAAACATCCTTGGGAAAATTCATCTATATACTACACACTACTGTTACAGTTGTTAGTAGTGTACGTATGTAACTTGAAATAATGAGACTCATTGTTTGCTTAAACTGGTCAAGTTGCTGCATATAATGAAGAATTCTGACTGAGACTGTTTCAAAACCAACGCAGACAAATAAGTATATTGCAACCATGATTAATAAAAGAACAAAATTATACACTGTTAACTACTAGAAACCAATTCAATATATCTTGAAGAGTTGATTTGTAAGGATATGATTTGTTAGAGAACCATTGAAAACCAGCACTCGAGTACTGGACAGCTGTTTCGTTAGCCTAATTTGGGACTCATCAGCAGCGTGCACCCACCACAGGGCTTTCAATCCAGGACATTCCGGTTATAAGGCAAGCTGGTGACCAGCTCATGAATTCTAACTTCTACCACTTCGTGATTTTTAGCGTGACCAACAACTAATGTCATTACTGGCGAGTATTTGTCCTCACTGCGACAGGATGAACCTCCCTGGTCACTACTTCTCACTAGAATTTCAGGATACTCCGTCTTGTATGAAGTCATTAGCTAGCATCAGATTAATTTTCAAAAGTTGATTTGTAAGGATTTGATTTGTTTTTCGTGTTTGACCGTGTACTGATGATGAGTCCCAAACTAGGCTAACGAAACATCTGTCCAGTACTCCCATTGAATTTTATGGGAGGTTTCAGTACAACCTGACATCAGTTAGTCCTGACATTTTCTGAAAGCTTCGCATTGTAATGTGATTTGGTGTTTATTCGCGTATGCATAACTCTTTGTGTAGGGAATTCTTGCATCTCTTGAAGACAGATAAAAAGCCAGGTGTGAATGAAGGTGCTCATCATAGGATAAAATAACTAAGACCACTTGTTTGCTCATCCATAATCTATTCTTTGATGGCAACCTTCAAAATTCTAGGGTGTGGAAAATGATTTTTCCAAGAATTCGATAAAGTATTATAGAGAAACAATAAGAAGACGTTGTTTATCTGAAACGCGTAATGGATTTGTGCAACACATTTCCTACATTCTGATCACACACACACACCTACTTGTTATACACAATTGTATAGAAGGCAAGAGAGCACAAATTGTTACAATACATGTCAAACTGTGTACAGGTCAACGTCACAATTAAGAGGTAAAAAGATGACTAAAGGATGTGGGGTAGGAATATGAAGGAAGAGGGTGAAAATATCACTAAGTAAATTGAACCTTTATTTTAAATATCACACAGTGATGATGAGCAGTATTATTAACAACTGAATGACAAGATTTCGAGCATAAATTATTACCACTCATAATCAAATCAGTTTTAGTCACACGGCTTCACAGTTTGTCTGAAATATTTTCTCTCTCTGTTTCTCCATATATCTCTTTTCGTTTGTTGCCACTTTCCATATCTCCGATATAGGCGTTACGTTACGTCATTCCGATTGCACGTGTGCGGTGTTGACTCGATAAACAAAGCTTCGGTGATTAATCTCTCCCTCCACCCAACAATATTACTTTTAAATGCTCTCATCCTGTCCCTGTGATTACATGCAAGTGGATGCAATGCAATGGCTAAACTCTGTTTTTTCTAAGTTATTGAACTTATCAGGGTCAATCATTCTAGGTCTAGCTAAAGTTTTAAGTTTCAGTAACCTAATCAACCACGATCAACTAGTTGAACCTGTGTATCTGACATCACTCTCACTCATTGCATGGTATTTTGTAAATTATATTATTTTTCTTAATTGGATCTATTGGGTTACTTAAACTGACAAAGTTGGGTGGTTGGTTTAAATGCCACCCTAATTCCAGTCTCACTAAGAAACCTACGTAAGATTTCCGGCGTTCTTTCTTTGTACTGCTGTTAATTACCAATGTTTTGTTTATCCATTTAACACCACACACGTGCAATCGGAATGACGTAACGCAACGCCTATACCGGAGATTTGGAAAGTGGCAACAAACAACAAAAGGGGGTTGGGGAGAGAGAAAATATACATAAGACTAGTTGTGAAATAGTGTGACTAAATTGATAGGATTATGAATGAGCAGTAGTTTATGCTCGAAACCTTGTCATTCAGTTGTTAATGATACCGCCTCATCGTCACTGTGTGTGATATTTAAAATAAACTTACCTAATATGGAATTAAATTCTACCCCAGTGCCCAAGTTCTACACTGACATAAATTGAACCTTGGTTCTAAATCGGATTACCAAAGCAGCTTCAAAGTAACAAAAAAACAATTTTTGGACACATGAAACAGGTCTAAGTCTTTGTGACACTATCGTTCGGATGCTATGATGATTGTTTATATATCCTTGCCGTTCAAGTGTGATCAAAATAGTCTGGTCACTAAACAAAGACTCAAGGCAGTAGTTAAAAGAACTTTCTATGCAGCCAAACTTATTTTCATACAGAAAACCACATCTATGCTGTCCTGTTAACCCTCACAGAATCAGAATGAAAGTTTCATATCTCAGTGTGCCTACCAACTTACATGTATATGTAGACACATACATACCTAGGGAGGACCCATCGGTCTCTCCACGTTAGGGTTACAGAATATATTCCAAAGAAGTGGCTGCAACAACAAATAAAATCGCTGAACACAAGTGATGTCAGAAACAGAAGTCCAACATCATCTATAGCGAAGCACATCATAGAGAGAGGTTGACTGCAACAATGCCGTCAAAATTCATACATAAAACAAGGTTGGGTCACATACTTAAATTCGTTGAAACCTTGGCTTTAAAAAGGTTTAAACCTGTCTTAAGTGTCCAAAAACATTGTTTGACATTAATTTGAACCTGCCTTGGTAATCCAGTTTAGAATCAAGGTTCAATTTTCACTCTATTTCTTCTTTTTTATTATCCCACAACCTGACGTCATCTTCCTATCTCTTATTTGTGACCTTGACCTGCACACAACTAAACCTGTATTGTAATAATTCGTGCTCTCTTGCCTTTTATATAATTGTGTATGAGATGTATGTGTATGTGTTTGATCAGAATGTCGGAAATGTGTTTTACAAATCCATTACACTTTTCACATAAACTAAATCTTATCGTTTTGTCAAAATTCATAAAGGGAACTAATTGCTTTAAAAAATAGATATATTAACTACACCATTGTGTAGAGGCCTATCCGTAACACAGGCCCCGTGGTCTTCTGATACAAAATAATTCCGTACACCCTGTAGGCCAGTAAAATACTAGCGAACCGAAAGGCTTATTACTGTATAGCCGTCAGTGAGAAAAGATGCAGTCTCATTCACACATGAAACAGGTATTAACAAACTTCGAGAAATATAGGGAGTCACACACTATCCAGATTCGCTTCAGAAGTCATAATCTTGAAGACAATCTGACGAAGAGATGATTCTTTACGAATACTTTGGAATAATTATCACAGATATCAAAATCAATTGTGGCTTAATAAGCCAACACACGCAAATGCTAAGGAGGAGAAAACATCATCTTGAGGAATTAATAAAACCGATTTTGTCCTGAAGTGTTCTTACCAGGCTCTCTGTCTCTCTCTTTGTCTAGACGTTCTAGACAATTCATCCGGTCAATGACAGCGATTTCTAATTTATATGAATGGTCTTTAACTGCTTTTCTAGGTGCAAGTGTTATTAATGCGTAGTGTCTTCTTAGTATTTTAAAACAGAATAGCGACACAGCCTTTGATTCTGTACCT
Source organism: Trichobilharzia szidati (assembly GCA_944472155.2). Taxonomy (NCBI): domain Eukaryota; kingdom Metazoa; phylum Platyhelminthes; class Trematoda; order Strigeidida; family Schistosomatidae; genus Trichobilharzia; species Trichobilharzia szidati. Next base: position 13,985,610 of record OX235276.1, on the reverse strand, counting down.
GGGCCTCTTTTGTTAAACAAGCCCGCTGTGATACAGGTAGAGTGAGGAGGGACTTGTAAGTGGTTGCATTCTTACTTTTCTGATAGGAAACAGTACACTGCTTACAATGGGAAGTCATCCATTGCCTCACTTACTCCAGTCGATGTTCCTCAAGGGATTGTGCTTTCTCCTTCTCTGTTTTCTATCTTCTTACATGGCTTGCCCCATTTTGACAAAGTTAGCTTTGTTAGGCATGCCAATGATCTGACTGTTCCCATGTCCTCTTCTTCTCAGTCAGGCTGTTACAGAATGAATAACTTTTTATCAGAAATTAGTCAGTGGTCCTTGTCAAATAGTCTTCAGCTAAATCCCTCCAAATATCCGTAAACTGTTAAGGCAGGCTTAGTTAAGTGTGTCTAACAAACCGAGCAGTAGCACTAAGTAGCACAAGAAAAGACCTAAATGATGAGATAAAACCGATAGAAGAAGAAGCGTTGGTATCAAATAACTGTCCTATAAAATTCATTAGAAAGATCAGTAAAGGCCAAAAGCAAAATAAAAATAATAGTGAAACTAGTAAGGATAACATAAATAAGAGAGAATATAAGTCATCCACTGTTATACCATATAAGGAGGAGACATCTGAGACGAGATCCTGTGTAGGATTCTTAATAAAGCAGGAATTAGAGTGGCATTCAAACCTACAAACTCACTCTGAGACAAGCTCTGTAGGCTAAAGGACGCGGTAGACCAAATCAAACAAAATAGTATAATTTACAAAATACCTTGCAATAACTGTGAGTTAAGTCAACTACATAGGTCAAACTAGTAAGTAGGTTGGGGGTAGTGAGATTATCAGAACATAAGAATTTAGCTGAGATTAGAATGATTGACCCTGAGAAGACAGATTAGTAATTTAGAAAAAAGCTCAGCAATGACACTATGCATTAACACACAACCACATAATAGGGTGGGAGAGGGTTAAAATTCTCAATAGTAATATAGGTAGGTGAAGAGAGAGTGGTTGATTACCGAATCCTGGTTCATTGTGTCTACACCCAACACACGCAATAGAAGTGACTCAATGCAAATACCAGAGATATGCATGGAAGATATTATTACCACCAGTCAAATCAGAGGAGGATAATGAATAATCTTGAAATTCAATTTCAATTCAAACACATCACAACATTCTAACAAGTTACTTATTATGAATATAAGTAAATATATAATATAAGTATTATTTCCCATCTAATTGTAATTGAGCAATAACACTCGTATTATTATTTCTGAATGTACTTTATTTTATATTGGTTTTTTATTCAAATATCTGGTCAATTCCACACATGTATATAAATGAAGTAAAAAATTTATGTGAGTAACTTGATATGATTATGAATGGCAATAGTTTGTGCTCGAAACGTCGTTATCAGTTAATATAACTGTATAACACTGTGATTTATCAAAATAAAATCTTATCCAAAATGGAGTGTCAGGTGGTTAATTTCACTTTGAGAAGCAAGAGCGACTTGCATGAACTGGTTAGTTCGCATGGTTCCACTATCATAGATGAAAGAGGGGTTGAAACTAAAATGAAATTTTAAATACCTTGGATTGTGTACTTCCTCTGATCATCTTTCCTGGTCTTCCCACGTTATGTTAGTTTCCAGAAGAATATTTCTTTTAACGTTTTACATAAGGAAGTTAAGACGATCTGGTATCATTCCGTCTCTATTGTTACAGTTTGTTAATGATTGTATTCTGCCTACACATTTCTACTGCTCCTCCTCCCCACCTTAGTCTTTCCCGGGCTACTTAGAAAAGACTACTTTGTTAGACTTTGAAGGGCACTGAAAGCTGTCAGTAGTTCGAGACGTGTGTTGCTATACAAGTTCGTTAATACTCTTGTAGATTGGCACATTTGCCCCTCCGAGAAATTAACATATACAATCTTTTCGGATTCTCAGAGTCCTCTCTGTACACAACTCTCTCCTTGCTGCATGTCATCAGGTAGAGGAACTAGAAGCAACTATAGAAAGAAGACTGTATGCTTGAACGACTATGCACAAAATCCCTACAGTACCTAATTTGGTTGGGATACATTTTATGTGATGTGAAAAGTGTAGGTGAGGACACTAACAATTTACTGCGGAACTCTAAGTAAGGGGCGTAATCTTGCTTATTCATTGTTATATTATCGTTGGTATTTTCATTTAGTTTAATTTTATACTCTTTTTCCTTGGTTACAGGATTTCACCATGAGCTGACATCGGTTAGGAAACCATTGAAAAACCACCACTGGAGTACTGCACAGCTGTTTCGTCAGCCTAGTTTGGGAATCTTCGGCAGTATGCACCCGCCGAGGTTCAAAACCAGAACCTCCTGTTTACAAGGCGAGTTCGTAGACCATTAAGCCACTGGGAACCGATCCAATGGCCAGTCCATGAATTCTAACTTCTGCCAATTCACGCACGATATAGAGCCACCACTAGCCAATGTCTTCGGTGAGTATTTGTCCTCATACCCGACTTGCTGTACCCTGTTGGTCACGACTTCCCATTAGAACCCCAGGTAACCTAAATTGAGCCAGTCGCTAGTAAGCATCTCATGATGAAATCCTGTAACCAGTCAATCAAATCCCTACACACCAATTCTTGAATTGCTTTTCTTATTTAACAATGTTACAGGCGAAAATTCCCTGTTTTAATTATTACCCGTGTAATGAGAAAGTTAGTTGCAGTAGTGTACTACTACATGTTGAAAATTCCGTATTTGTACCGAAAAATACTGTTTGCAATAAAGCTATTATTATGATTAGAATTAGAATGAGGCTCGTTATCATTATATACACTCCATGAAATACAGATGGGATGTAAATGTCATACAAGGTCGTAATTACCACAGAAATTCAAATACGAATCTTTCTACTTCCCTTTTCGTAGAAGGCGATGCAGAAAAATCGAACTTTTAAGCTTCGATTTCTAAGAGGGACACTCTGGATTTCTCTGTCATGAAACGGATTTTATCAAGCTTTTATCAAGATATATGGTTTTGCTTTCATTCTTTGAGTTCTGACTGGAATAAAAGGTTTCAGGCTGTGAAGTTCCAATAATGCTGCTTTTAAACTACTTGGTGGAGGTGCAACCCACAAATTCAACCTTCTCTCTTTTCCAGGCTTACTCACCAGCTAGTAAACTGAGCTGTTTAAACGTGCGTCAGCCGGGAAATACGACCTGGAGCACATGTGTGGCTAGTAAGCATTCTACCATAGAGCCACTAAAACGCAAGATACATGTTTGAAAGGAATAATAATAATAATAACTCGCTTAATTCCAAAACAGTAGTTATAGTACAGTGTGGAATTCGCAGCATTTGGTACAATTGTGCTTTTAATTTACTCGACAACAGCAAAAACAAAAATAGAAAAAAAAAATTAATATTACAAGATTGATAACAGCAGGTGTTTTGGCATTACCAGTGAAAATAAGGTGTGCTGGTGGCACAGCAGTAGAATGCTCGCCAACCACGCTATACGTGGTTCGGGGTTCGATCTCCGACCACTGGACTCACTCCTTTACCTCGCTAAGCCAGTAATAAGACTGGTAAAGAGGAAAGGTTGAGTATGAGGCGGTTAGCAACCCCATCTCTTAAAAATAAACACCACTGCTACCGAAACTCCAAGCCTCTAACTTGAAGCCACCCTATGTTCCACCACTGGGAACGTAAAGGAATAAAAAAAATTGAAAAAATTGAAAATAAAGTCGAAAATGTACAGAAAGTGTAAAGTAATGATAATAATATCTAAAATTAGAAGTTAATTGAAGTAGAGCCACCACAGATTACAAACAGGAGGGAATAAAAGAGCGAGTTAATTTTGCTAATATCACAGTAAGTCGTATGTTTCCCGCTTAACATTATCACTTAAGTCGCGGAAGGGGCAAATATGGTATCATTGAGTTTCTGTATACTTCGTTGTACGAGCACATAATATTTTATAATGATTTCTAGTAGTACCTGATGAGATGGAAAAAAGGGGAGAGTTGTGAATAGAGGGGCTGTTGAGAATCAAATAATGTTGTAACGATAGAGCACAAGGGACAGGCAACAGATAGTTTATTGAGGAAGATAAGAGATATTTGTAGATTTTTAAGTACATTATTGTCAGCGGAGAAGCAACGTCTTCCAGATGGTTGTTTTCTTGCTGAAGGTTATTCTGCACTGCTTGTGACTGTTTCTTAGAAACTTAAGCCAAATATCTTCGAATCGTATTTGCACACGTTAAGTCTACTGTGATTGGCTGGTGATTTTCTCAGGGTTAAGCTTTGTTATTGTTTTATCTCGTGACCCTATTTGGGGACGTAAACATTGACGTAAATTGATGTCCACAATTTTGGCTAGCAGACAGCTCTCACCACAGTAGTAGGTTATGGGGAACATTTCTTTAGCGATCAACAAGATATGGTGGGATGACCGGCCAAGAAATGTCGAAAGATAGAACTATTCCGAGATATATTATGCTTGACTTATTTTCCATCTCAGTACCTTTTATGTTATAAGCACCAAGTGAACGGACCAGTTTTTGTAGGTCACTTTTATGCTTAAAGGTAAGGTTAATAACTATCTGACATTTAGAGGGATATTGTATGAAAGACTATTGTGTATATCTGTAAATATAAGCAGTAGAACTACACTAGTTACTAAACCAGATCAATCATTTTTCTCAGCATTATTAACGTGAAGCAAATCTTTAATTGAATGGAATGTGCTATTTCATACATTTGGTCCCCTTGATAAATTTCGATAGAGAAAGAAAGAATGACCAGATTTGCAGTATAAAATAGTGATATCGTCATTTTATTTCACACGTTCTCCTCATCAGCTGACTGCAAACCACTACCTGAAATTACAATGGTTATAAATAATAACATTTCATACTTCAATGTTTGAAAGGTAATAGAGAAAACATTATAAGATGAACTCATCCGGAATATAAGGATTACAACTTTTTTAGTTTTAGTCACCATCAATTTTTATGCTTTGAAACTATGGAAAAAAAAGGTGTTGGGATGGGGGTGAGAGAAGACAGAAAACAGAAAAATCCAATTAAAAGTGTTAACTTTTACGTCAGCCTTGCAACTCAAGAAGGTTAAAGTTCATCAAAGTGAAAACTCGCTTAGTGATCTGAGCTCACTAGTATGTATGGCTAGTAAGTGTAACCTCCAACTGCATTTATAAATTTACGTTCACCTGCAGCAGCAAGTATATTGGGAGGACAGACAGAAAGACTTCTCTTCGGTTTTCAGAGCATATTCCAAGAAACTTATGATGAAAAGAAAGCAGATATTTACAAAGTGCAATTACCAGACACCTTGAGCATACGGGTCATTTCATCAAATCGTCATTTCTAAATCCTTCAAAATATTAAACATAAAAAAGGACAGCAAATTTACTGCGATTTACTGCTGAAGCAATTGCAATCAAGCATTTCAAACCAAACTTATGCACACAGAAAGAGAGTGTAGTCAATCTCTCACTCGCTTCCTTGGTAACCGTATTACTTTGATTACACTGATTATTCATGCACACTAGTGAGCTCAGCTCACTAAGCAAGTTTTCACTTTGATGAACTTTGACCTTCTTGAGTTGCTAGGCAGGCATAAAAGGTAACACTGTTCATTAAATTTTTCTGTTTTCTGTCTTCTGTCACCACCCACCCACCCCTTTTATTCCGGATGGGTTCATCTTATAATATTTTCTTGATTACCTTTTAAACATTGAAGTATGAAATGTTATTATTTATAACCATTGTAATTTCAGGTAGTAGTATGCAGCAGCTGATGAGAACGTGTGTAATAGAATGAGGACGTCACTTTATACTGCAAATTTGATATTTTTTCTTTTTCTATCGAAGGTTCACTTTTCTCTTAACTTTTCTAAATAAGTAATCATGGTGATTAAAATGTGTTGAACACATAAAAAACAGGTATTTTAATTCAATTCCAAAAATATATTGCTCGATTTTATCGATAAATTCACAGACAAAATGGATAAGATGCTCTGTGGGTGTGTTTAACATTGATACTCACCTCTGCTTAGCAGTAAGGGTATTTAAAATCCATAAGAATCAAATTATTCCCTTTGGTCCTCATAGTTGCAGGTATTAACAGGCATAAACCAACAAAGAAAACTTGGCGGCTTGCTTAAAACTTGGGCTACCAAAAACAACCTCCATCAATAGGGATTGCATATAATTTCTCTTATTCAGTTGGTTTAAGTCTATTAAAGTATGACCTCTAATAGTATTTCCAATTTGACCACGGATTGATATCAGTTAGAGAACCACTGAAAACCAGCACTCGAGTACTGGACAGCTGTTTCATCAGCCTAGTTTGGGAATCATCGGCAGTACGCACCCACCCCACTGTCTGGGTTCGAACCCAGGACCTTCCGGTTACAAGACAATCTAGCTCATAGACCATTCAGCCACTGGGACCCGATTCAATGGCCATCCTATGAATTCTAGCTTCTACCTGTTTGTGATTTTAGCGTGACCACCACCCAACGTCATCAGTGGGAAGTCCATCCCTACTCCTGACTGGATGCACCCAGTGGGTGTGTACTGTCGATGTTTCCCAAACTAGGTTGGTGAAATAGCTGTCTGGCAGTACTCCAATGTTGGTTTCCAGTGGTTCTCTAAATGATATCATTCCCTGATGAAATTCGAAAAACAAATCAAATCCCTGCAAATCAACCATCTAATAGTATGGTTTACTCTTGGGATTATTCAAAGCATCTACAACCTATTGATTCATATGTCTCTACTAAACATGCGAAAAAGAATTGTTGTCGATAGAAGCTTATCCCAATATATATGGGATAACTGCTTCTGAGTGGTGTCCTTGGTTCACAAAATGTACTTCTGAACTTTCTACAATTGGTATTCAACAAAATGTCTCCGTACATTTCTCGAAGGAGAGAAAGAAGAGATATCACAGTGGGTTGGTTTGTGCTTCAGATCAGATAGCATGTGTCACACGATCTACTGTCAATTAATTTTATATTTGAAGTTCCTGGACGAAGAGAACATCTGATGCAATAAACTCCGCTGAAAATTGTGTGCATTATATAAACATTGTTTAGAATAAAGCTATTAATATTATTATGATTATGCATCTTTAGACGATTAGGATGCATGTGTAGAGGACTAAACAATGAGCTCAATAAGTGTACGAAATATCAAAATTAAAATCCAAGTTGATTAAGCATACCAAGACCGAATATTATGGATATAGATATAATGAGTTACATTATAGATAAGATTTTATTTTGATAAAGTGTCACACAGTGTTATACAGTAATATTTACTGATGACAAATTATTGCCACTCATAATCACATCAAAGCACTACTCACACAACTTTTCGCTTTTTGCGTGAGTAGCTTGGAGTCTTCGGTACCTGTATGTTTTTGGCAATTTATTTGGAACCCGATGGATAATAGAGAAGGATTCTTCAATGCTGGCTTTATGGCCATCTGGCTTGGACCAGGTGGTCTAATATCGAACTGTTGATGGTTTTTACTACATCTTTATTTAGCCACACTGGTAAATTGCCAAAAACATCCAGGTACTGAATACTCCAGACAGCAGAGGCTATTGCAGTTGGCATAAAACAACCAGTGTTCTGTGTGCAGAAGAAACACGTTCAGTTAGCCACTACTACTGTCCTGACCGGCCTTCAGTGGAAACTACAGACACATGAATTTGTATTATTATTTTTCCTAATTTCTCTGATATTTAGTGTAGTGCAGTGTTATGTTGACGCCATAGAACTGTAATCTACTGAATTTATTGATTGATTCGATGTTATTTAAACAGCATTAATGGTGCTAATCACACTAATTCATTCATTATTATGTGTATATAAATGTGGAACCTGATGAAGAAGAGAAGGTTATCGAAAAGAATATTCTTTTTTCAGCAACCATTCTTTTGAAAAACTTTGATATTTATTTGTGAAGTTATGTAAGTATATTAGAGTTAAACCTGATGAGGTCTAATTGAAAATACAATATTTTTTGTTTAGATGTGTTGTTCCAAATTCTTTAATGAGACGGGAGATGTTCATACAGGTAGGCTACTAATTATCAATAAACACTGTTGCAAACCTTCATTTCCTTTAATGCACACCTTATTTACTATCTCATCTATCTGTAAGCTACCATCTTTATTATTGATGTAAGATGGTTGGAGGCAATCGGCAGGAAGCAAAGTCTGGCCTAAGTTTCGTGCTAGTTGGCACTCACTAGTCAGCAAGACGTATCTGCAACCACATTGAAGGGACTCACGTCACTTCTGGGACTCGAACCCGCATCACCCAGTGCTGCAGTCATGATCGACCTCCTGTAGGACTAACTGTATTGAATACTTTGAATGGACACTAGCAACTAGTGTGATGTGTCTAGTACTTTATTTCGTGCAGACTGAATTCTATCAATGCTAACAAGCACGAAACCTAGGTCAGGGGAGGCCTCCTGTTGACGATTCCCTTCAACCATCTAACATCAACAATTTAAAGTGCATCGTGATGGCAAGCTACCCAGTGTGATATGGTGGCCACATTGCAAACCTGACTGATAAAATTCTGTCTGCACCAAAGATATACATACTAGACACATCACACTGTCTGTCTGTCTGTTTTCGACATAGAACTTTGCACATATGTGCTGCAGTTCAAGTCACCACACTCCCTCCTTGTAGCACACAAAGCAAGAGAAGGAAGTAGGAGAAATGCATAATAATGACAGTAACAGAGGTGTGAGACAAAGGAATAGTAATAACGAAGAACAAAACAGTTTCATTGGAAATCACGAGTCACAAGGTGTGGATGCATCTGCGCTACCCATTGAGAACGATTTTGAACCATGTCACCAATTGTTTCCAACCATTGGATTTTACCGTCCCGAGGACCCCAACCAGTCAGGAAGTCTACACCTTCCTACGTGGCCTCGACTAACTGTTGTAGATTTCATTGACTAGTGTCATGTTTTCGTTTGACCGCCGCTAGCTCTTTTCCAGCCTGACCGTATGCCAGCTAACATTGCCCGTCAGTCGAGGAAGGCGATGACTAGGCATACGTAACACATGTCCTAACCATCTCAATCGATGTTATTTCATAGCCTCGTCGATTGATTTCCCCTCCCTCCTTACCTTGCACTCGACGCCTAACCACAATATTTCTCACCCTATTATACCATTGCACGCGGGAGATAGAATGCAGACACCTATGATCAAAGACAGCTTGCCGGCCTTTTCATGTCTTCCACTCTCAATGGCCAAGTCTCACAGGCAGCCATAAGGGAGGACGGAGTGGACTGCTGAGCAGTAAACACGCCCTTTGGTAGGTAGTTGGATACCACGTCTACGCCAGAGACGGCGTAAACTGGCATATGCGAAACTAGCCCTCTGTATTCGTGTTGAGATTTCGTCAGAGATCAAACTGTTGAAGCTGATGGTACTTCCCAAGTAAGTGAAGCCGTCAACGTGCTCTACTACTTCACTTCCTATTTCTAATCTAGGAGTCGGTGTAGTCCAATCCTGCAACATCATCTTGCATTTCACAGGGGCACACATCACACTAGTTACTGACTAGTGTCCAATGAAAGTACCATCTTTATTAGCAGTAATCAGAAATTAGGGACTGCAATTCCCGCATGATTTAACTCATATTGTGTAAATCAAATAGACGATAGAGTAATGCTCTATGTATTCTGTCCAGTTGTCTCCTTCAATAAGTCGTCTTCTCTGAGCTAGTCGATTTAATTTCCAAGCTTTCGTCGTCCTTCCCGATAACATCTTGAGTGCAGATTCTAGTATTCAAAATCATCCACCTGAAGTACAAATCTCCTCCATTATTGTCTCTTTGCAGTATTTCTATTCTACGCTGATATAATAATAGTAATAGTAATAATAATAATCTAAACCTATGTAGGCATAATATTTTATCATGTCATTTAAAGAGTGATTGGCGTAGAGGTAAGATTGTATAACCCATTTATGCACACACATAGTAGATATGCTGTAACTTTATGCATAAACAGAATTCGCATTGATATTCATTCACAAGTGAATTTGTAATTTAAATTTTTTGCTCTTGTCATAATTACTGACTGTGTGTGGTAGACCACAAAACCACAAGACAATATTGTTGACATTGTCATGTAAATCATTCGCTAGGAAACTTTATCTCAAAGTTTAACAAAAACAGTAATAATAATAGTTATAAATATTTTATGCAGGTGATTACTGTGTTACCTAAACAAGACAGAAATTCTACCTACAACTTGAACATTGAACAAAGTCTAAAAATGAGTAGGTATAATAGAAGGGGAAAAGAAAAAAAGAAAAGAAAGAAAGATTGTCTAACTAACATAAAAGAAAGCAAAAAAAAGAAGGAAACAAAACTTAAAAATGCATATAATTAAATGTCATTTGACTAGAACAGGATATCAATTGACAGTAAAACAATTATTTCCTTTAAATGTTCTGCTTTTCTTTTATTTAACCTTTGAAAAATTTTTGCGCGCGCGCGTATTTCAAATTTTGTGTGTACATACATAGACTAGTCAAAATGCATGCATGCATGCATACACGAGAACATTCATTTTAAAATGGTTTCTTAAATGGAAAAGAAAAAGATGAAGGAGGAGGAGGGAAATCAAAAATCGCGCGCGCGCACACACAATCGACGAAAAGTTTGTTTTAAATTTTTGGAGGGCTGATTATGACATTTGTGTTTCTCTTTTAAAGCATATAAATATATATAACTGTTGTTGATAGAAGAGAGCAGATAAGTGGAGTATGTTGTGTTGTGCTGTTCTGCTCATTTGACAAGATACATGTTCTTATTCTCATGATTAGTAATATAAAAAGACTATAAACATATAACTTTTAATCGTTATCATTACTATTAATAATAATAATAATAATAATAGTAATAATGAGGATAAGAACACGTATCTTGTGTCAAGTGAATATAAATAGAGATATTATTGTTGTTATCAATGAGCAACTTTTTTTAAATATTTTTTATCTAAAAGGCATAATTGTATGTATAACAATGAAGGCATATACTCATTTATGTATATTTATGTTGTGGTAGAGTTACAGCAAAGCAAATCAAAACCAAAGCAGAAGAGAAGACAAGAAGGTCAAAATTTCCGGATTTTGTCATTAAAATGAATGCAACTAACTAACTCACGGACTCACTTGCTCACTCATCCTCCACTCCCTCCAGCTCTAGCTCTATCTCCCGTTCCCAAACACACTCAAATATGTACGCACACAGTTAAAAATAAAACAAGATTCTTTTATGTGAACAAATCAACATACAATCAAAAATTAATGGATGTAACAAGACCAATTTCATAATAACAATCTTGTAACTTAATCATTTCATGTATCTAGTTTTGCTTTTGATTTCATTTAAAGTTGTTTTTTGGTTGTTGTTGATGTTTGTAAAATAACGATGACAATAATTAAAAATATAACAAATGTATAACATATATTCAACAAAAGATTCAAACTGGAGTATAAAACAAGCCATGGACAGGTAGATAGATAGATAGATAGATAGATAGATAGATAGATAGATAGATAGATAGATAGATAGATAGATAGATAGATAGATAGATAGATAGATAGATAGATAGATAGATAGATAGATAGATAGATAGATAGATAGATAGATAGATAGATAGATAGATAGATAGATAGATAGATAGATAGATAGATAGATAGATAGATAGATAGATAGATAGATAGATAGATAGATAGATAGATAGATAGATAGATAGATAGATAGATAGATAGATAGATAGATAGATAGATAGATAGATAGATAGATAGATAGATAGATAGATAGATAGATAGATAGATAGATAGATAGATAGATAGATAGATAGATAGATAGATAGATAGATAGATAGATAGATAGATAGATAGATAGATAGATAGATAGATAGATAGATAGATAGATAGTAATTTCAATTAAAGGCGAATTGAAAACTTACCTTACACCCTGTCCTCGCCCATTTTGACTGAAAGATTTTTCCTCACTGAATAAATTGATCCAGGTCGAATGGGTGAAGATATCAGTCAGACTTGGTACGGTAAGACACGGCTTCGTCAACCTGAAAGAAATTTAGAATTCTTCCGAACTCAGTATAAGGAACAAGATTCGGATTTTTCATACCAATGTGAAGTCGCTTCATCCTTACGGGTCAAAATCTTGACCAGCGTGTCACGTAAAGAATTTCCAACAGGTTGCTGATTTTCATCAACACCTACACACTTCCCTAGCTCCATACTGAAGGTCAAATTGCCAGCCTCCTAAAAAGAATTAACAACAAACCAACAGGTGAGAGCTGATTGCTAAACAAATTTGTAGGAGAAAATGGAGATGCATCTAGCATACATTGAGTAGACTGTCGAATGACATCGTGCTCTAGGCAATACCTCAAGAGGAATCCCAATGTGAAGTGACTAGTAGGTAGTCCTAGGGAAACAATAAGGAGATGAGAGATTGTGGGCAACCGTGGTCCATTGAAAAACCAACACTCGAGGATAGAAAGCTGTTTCGTCAGCCTAGTTTGCCACTTATCGACAGTACACACCCACCACCAGGATTTGAACTCAGCACCTTACGGTTACAGGGTGAACTAGCTTGTAGAGCATTCAGCCACTGGGCCCTGACTGTTCAATGGCCAGTCAATGAATTCTAACTTCTACTAATTCGTGATTTAAGCGCAACTGGCACTAGCCAATGTCATCAGTGGAGATTGTTTGCCCTCACACCCGATCGACCTGTTGTACCCCACTGGTTACGACTTCCCACTAGAACCAAGGTAACTATCTACCTAATATCAGTTAGGTGACCATTGAAAAACTTAGAAGTCTTACATGACTGACTGTTTCATCTCAGTTTCTGACTCGTCAGCGGTAGACACTCATCATCCCACCCCGGCAGTGCTAGGGAGTGAACCCAGGAAATTCAGGTTACTTGAGCTAGTCTGTTAACCACTTGGATGGAATCCAATAACCCTCCCAGGAATTCTATTATTATTATTCCCTTGCGTTCCAAGTGAAACATAGGGCTTCAACAACACATCTCCACTTTTTTCTGTTTTCTGGCGTCCTCTTCAGCTGGATCCACGATTGACCAAACTCTCTCATCTCTTCCTCACACTATCTCCTCCATGTCACCCTAGGACGACCCACTTGTCGTTTCCTGTTTTGATTCCACTCGAAGGCCTGGCATGCGATTTCATTCGACGGCCTCCTCAATGTATGCCCGATCCATTTCCACTTTCTCCTGCTAATTTGAAATAGAGTAAGTTAAAATTCCCCCCATTTAGTCATATAAAAAAGGGGCGTCCAGAGAAGAGTTAGTCTTTTCAGCTTTATCATTCTCAATCCTTATTTTTATGTCAACGGAAAGAATATTTCCAGAGGTGTGGCCATAAAACTGTAAGTTTTAGATATATCAGTTACATCATACAGAAGTATCAATCAACCTAGAATAAAGTTAAATAAACAAATTGACTAACGTAACATAACTGACAGGACTGGGTGGAGTTCAAATAAAGTTGGGAAAGGGATACATAGCTCAGCCGCCAGCTAGTATCATCAGTGAATATTTGACCCTACACCTGACTTAGTAGACCCCACTGATCACGACCTCCCAAAAAAGTCCCCTCCCGAGGCAACTACATCTTATAGTTAGTCACTTAGGATTAAATTCAATTTCACTAAATAACTTCAAGTTCTTGCAAAAACCAAAACTTGAAAATTCATCTAATGCTGCTCACCAGAGGTAAATGACAATAGGATGAAATTTCTGTGGAGTTTCAGAGAGAATTCATGACCACTGGGGTCAAAAAAGTTGGGGTATGAGGAAAAATAGTCGCCAATGTTACTGACTACCGCCTGCGCTATATACATATAGCAACTGACGCTTGAATCCCGTCTAAGTGACAGAACGGTCAATAACCTGGCCAAGTAGCCTGAAGCTCGTGAGTTCAACCCCTAGTAGATTTGTATTCTTGAGGATTTCAAGCGAGGACTCTCTGATTTTCGAAGGTTCTTTAAGTGAAGTCAAAAAAAGTCAAACTTCTACTCTATAGGATTTCATCATGAGCTGATATCAGTTGGAGAACCATTGAAAAACCGGAACTCGAGTACTGGACATCTGTTTCGTCAGGCTGATATGGGATTCATCGGGATTTGAACCCACGACCTTCCGGTTAAAATTCAAGCTAGCTCACAAACCATTGAGCCACTGGGACCCGATCCAATAGGCAGTCCATGAATTCTAACTTCTACTAATTCGTGATTTAAGCACAACTGGCACTAGCCAGTGTCATCTTTGGAGAGTATTTGACCTGCTGTACTCAAATGACAACGACTTCCCAGTGGCTTAATGGTCAACTAGCTTGCCTTGTAACCGGAATGTTGTGGGTTCGAACCCAAGCAATGGAATAGGCGCATACTGATGAAACAGCTGTCCAGCGCTACCAGGTTTTTCAATGGTTCTCGAACCGATTTCAGTTCATGATGAAATCTTGAAACCAATCATATCCCTGCAAACTAATGCTTGAATATCCATCTGATGCTCACCAGTGACTGGCCCTATATCCCCACTGGCTTCTAGCGGGAAGTTGTGACCAGTGCGGTACAACAGATTGGGTATGAGGACAAAGACTCACCAACGATGATATTGGCTAGTGGTGAATTATCAGAAGCTGGAATTCATGGACTGATCAACAATGAGTCGTGTCCCAGCGGTTGAATGGTCTACGAACTATCTCACCTTGTGACCAGAAGGTCATGAGTTCAAATAGTGGCGTTGGATGAGTACTGACGAAGAGTCGTGAACTGTCCGTGTCAAGGAACTTAACCCTAAGTTCCTATTATTTGTGAAGACGCTCCGAACCGGTAATTACTATGACTGTTTCTCGACTTTAACTTCAAAACACCAGTACTTAAAGAAAGTTGCATTGTTTGGCAATTAAAGTCAAGATAAGTACAAGTCTACAAACAAGTGTCTTACACTAAATATTTTTTTATCCTTCACGTTCCCCAGTGGAACATAGGGCTTCAGGCTAGTGGCTTGAAGTTTCTGTAGCAGTGTCTATTTTACAGGATGGGGTTGCTAGCCTCATGCCTAGCCTTTCCTCTTCACCAGCATTATTTCTGGCTTAGCGAGGCAAAGGAGTGCGCCGGCCGGGGATCGAACCCCGGACCATGTGCATGGTTGGCGAGCGTCCTAACCGCTATGCCACCGACGCACCTTACACTAAATATAATGTACTTTTATTAGTATTCTTTCGTCTTCTTCCACCTTGTACACGACTGAATCATTCGCGCCTTCGAGTTGCCCGCCAATGGCTACCAGTTCCAATAAACAAACGTTCAATGTTCGTGTCCATTGACAGTCCGGTACTCGAGTTCGGGTTTTTCAATGGTTCTCTAACTAATATCAACTCATATCATGAAATCTTATAACCAATCAAATCAATTCCCTACAAACCAACCGCTAAATTTCAATTTTATTAATTACTTTAAATAATAAATAATTGATGTATTGCACGTAGAAGACATATATCTGTATATATATATTTACGCGAATATAATTCTTTTAAATGATTTTTATTTAAACATGAATTTAAGCATACGCCATAAATGTTTCAATGTTTCAATAGAATTATTTAAACAAAAATAATAATAATTATCATTATTATGTGTGTGTTGTATATGAATATATACGTAACTTTATCGATAAATATTAAGTAGTTAATTGAAGTCTTATGTTCTTTTATAGATGTGTTTATAATAAAATTGTGTCATTAGCTGCTTTGGCTGTTAGAGTTGTTGTTTCCAATTTTTTCAGCTTTTAAATACTTCCTCTTGTACAAAGTGCTCTTCCGTCTAATCGAAAGAAGAGAACAAAAAAAGAACCAAAACAAACAAACCCCACAGCAGTGTTATAATGACTAAATAATAATAATAAAAATGCATTTCCTTTTGACCGATTAATTCAATATTTTATTTGTCAAAGTTTATTTAGAATGTTAAACGGTTGGAGCTTTTGTTGTTGGTGGTGTTGGTGTTCCTAGAAGTTACACAAACGCGTGCCCACACACACACATATACACATATTCAAACATTTAAAACATTTTAGTCCAACTTCTGGAAGCAATGAGCTTGACAAAAAAAGCCATTATGTTATTTTTTTTGATAGGAAAGAAGGATTCTTTCCGTTTTATAGAATGAGATAATAGTAATTTTCTATGGTTGAGTTTTGTAAGGGTTAGTTTTGTTTTAACGAGTTGATCACGGATTGATATAGGTTAGAGAACCATTGAAAACCATCACTGGAGTACTGGACAGCCAGCTGTTTCATCAGCCTAGTTTGGGAATCATCGCCAGTACGCACCCACACCCCACTGCCAGGCTTCGAACCCACGACCTTCCGATTACAAGGCAAGCTAGCTCGTAGACCATTCAGCCAGCCACTGGGTTCCGACTCCTCAATGGCCAACCCATGAATTCTAACTTCTACCAATTCGTGATTTAGCGCGACCCAGTGGGGGTGTACTGCTGATGATCCCCAAGCTAGGCTGATGAAACAGCTGTCCAGCACTCCTTGATTTTCAATGGTTCTCTAACTGATATCAATCCATGATCAACTCGTAAAAACAAAACTAATCCTTACAAACCAACTATAGAAGATTAATCTGATGCTCGCTATTAACTTGCTACAGAATGAAGTTTCCTGGAGTAAGTTCTCGTGAAAAGTTGTGACTATTGAGGTTCACCCAGTTGAGTGTGAGGATGGAGTTCCCGCTGATGACATTGGTTGATGCCAGCCGCGCTAAATACATCACGAATTGGTAGATGTTTGAATTCATCAGCTGGCCATCGGATTAGCCGGTCCCAGTGGCTGAGTGGTCTGCGAGCTAGCTTGCCTTGTAACCAGAATGTCGTGGATTCGAGGCCTGGCAGTGGTGTGGGGGCGTACTTACTGACTGTCCAGTACTCGAGTGCTAGTGTCAATGGTTCTCTTACTGATATCAATTCGTGATCAACTCGTAAAAATAGTAATAATAATAAATCAGTTCTCCAAGTGGCATTTTGTAACTATTTACCTTGATTTAAACAGCCAGCCAATAGATGATTCATGCAATAACAAAAAATAAGTTGGATGGAGGATTTCATCATAAGCTGACATCAGTTAGACGACCACTGGAAAACCAGCTGAGAGTACTGGACAGCCAGCTGTTTCGCCTGCCTAGTTTCGGACTCTTCACAGAGACTCGAACCCAGGACCTTCTGGTTACAAGGCGAGCTCGTGCAGTTCGAACCATGGTGGTGAGTGCGTACTGATGAAGAGTCTCAAACCAGACTGACGAATTAGCTGGCTGTCCAGTACTCCTAGCTGGCTTTCCAGTGGTTCGCTAACTGATGTCGGCTGATGATGAAATCCTACATCCATCATCTGTGTTTCCTCATATTTAAGTTACACAACTGTTATTATATAGGTTATCAGAGTATCCCTATTGTGATTATTATTCCTTTGGGTTCCAAGAACAAGGAGCTGAAATGTGAACAGAGATCAAACAGTTCAGTCCAAAATAGTAAGTCAACAGGAAATGCCAAAAATGAGTAAAATCTGATACTCGATGCAAAAAGAGGTGTAGTTCCAGTGACCCACTGGTCTGGTGAATAACACTGTGGAGTTTGAAATGATGGGCTTCAGGGTTTGGCTATCCGTAAGAACATTATAACTCACTAGGGAAGTAGTTATTTCCATCAATCTGACGAATTAAAGTAGGGAGAAATGAGCATTCGTGGATTAGATTACTAGCCTATACCAGCCAGGGGGATATTTTAACAGTTATATATTGACACAATTACAATTATAACCATTGTTATTTAATTATTGTTGAGCTGCTTCTCCTTGAACTCTGTTTTTCCTCAAATACCTATTCGCCAATAAGCTTTGCTTCACAGGAGTTCAAGATAAGTTGGTTCTTAGGCGTTGGCGACAAGTTATTGCATAATAAAGAAATTTGCAAAACAGCAATGATGATTAAGAAGAATAGGATAACTCAGTCGAATGACGAAAAATACAAACAAGTTAATAGAATTAGCTAGAATTGTAAGTATAATAAACTAACAAAGTTAAAAGATAGTTACAAGGCGTTTTTAAAGAATTAATACATATTATGTAGTTGGCCAGCTGTACGACAATGCTGCATGCCAAGTAATCCACAACGGGAAACTTACGGATTCCTTTGAAGTGAGGACAGGAGTAAGACAAGCTGGCTGCCTACTATCGCCAATGATTTTCCTGATTGCAGTAGACTGGATAATGCGACAAACAGCGGGCAATGAGGAAACTGGCATCAAATGGACTCACACAAAAAAATTGGAGGATCTGGACTTTGTCGATGATATATGTCTGATTTCCCACAAAGTAGAATATATGCAAGCGAAAAGCAACAAGTTGGTAGAAGAGGCATCCAGAGAAGATAGGACTTCAGGTGAACATAGAGAAAACAGAGGTGATGAAGATTCCTGGCCAACAGCAACAACAACAGACAACAATCAGCATAAATGGAAGGAACCTGAAAGAAACAACCTCCTTTACCTAACTGCCTAGCTGGGAAGCATCGTTTCAACTACAGGCTAATGGAACTGACGAGGATATCAAAACAAGAATCGGAAAAGCAAGACAAGATTTCACTACTCACGTCAAGTCTGTGTGGAGGTCAACAACACTCAGCATCAAAAATAAGATCCAGATTTTTAACTCCAATGTGAAGTTAGTGCTACTTACCATACGGATCAGAGACTTGCACTGCGCGTCATAAAGAGCATCTCAAACAAACTACAGACCTTCATCAACAGCTGTCTTCGCTCAATACTCAAGATCACATGTCCAGAAAACATCAGCAACAGAGATCTCTCGGAGCGAACCAACTCAGCAGGAACCAATTGTGCAACGAATAGGCAGGAAGAAATGGAGATGGATTGGCCATAATCTGAGGAAATCATCAAGTGACATCACTAGACAAGCCATCGCTCGAGTGGAACCCGAAAGGGAAGCGGTAAGTTGGTCGTCAGTGCAAGGTTGACTTGGAGGAGGTCATGTGAAGAGGAGATGAAAACGTGTGGGCAGACTTGGAGCCAGGTGAAGACTCTAGCAGAGAACCGAACGCAATGGAGACACACGGCTGAAGGCCTATGTTTCTCTAGGAATTAAAGGAAACAATAATAATAATAATGTAGTTGGCCATGACAAAGAAAGGGGCTGAACAAATTTCTTTCGAACTGACACAGAGATTTGACTTGGTGAGATGAATTCCGATTGTCTTCTCTGCATGTGTGTAAAAGTCTTACTTGTAGATCAAGTGAGAGGTTGGGTGAAATACAACTTGGTGTTCAGTATATCGACGAGATGAGCTGGTAATAATGAGCTGCGTATAACAGTTTTAGTCGGACGTTTGCAAAACCAAGATGAGAGGTGTTCACCAATAAGCTTTGCTTCATAGACTTGTCTGTAGGCAACTTTCTAGCGAGCTCAGTAACAGAACAAATGTTAGAATAAAAAAATCCACATTAATGAAATGATAGTGTAACAGTACTTACTTGGGAAGTACCATCAGCCCCAACGGGTTGATCTCTGACGAAATCTCAACACGAATACAGAGGGCTAGTTTCGCATATTCCAGTTTACGCCGTCTCTGGAGTAGACGCGATATCCGACTTTCGACCAAAGGGCGTGTGTACTGCTCAACAGTCCGCTCCGTCCTCCTTTATGGCTGGCTGTGAGACCTGGCCATTGAGAGCAGAAGACATGAAAAGATTAGCTGTCTTTGATCATAGGTGTCTGCGTTCTACCTCCCGCGTGAAGTGGTATAATAGGGTGAGCATTACTGAGATTAGGCGTCGAGTGCTAGGTAAGGAGGGGAAATCAATCGACGAGACTGTGAAATTACATCGACTGAGACAGATGGTTAGGACATGTGTTACGTATGCCTAGTCATCGCCTTCCTCGATGGGCAATGTTAGCTGATATAGGGCCAGGCTGGAAAAGAGCTAGCGGCCGTCAAACGAAAACCTGGCACCAGTCAATGAAATCCACAACAGTTAGTCTAAGCCACGTAGGAAGATGTAGACATCCTGGTTGGTGTCCTCGGGATGGTAAAAACCAATGACTGGAAACAATTGGTGATATGGCTCAAAATCGTTCTCAGTGGCGCAGATGCATCCACACCTTGTGACTCATGATTTCCAATGAAACCGTCTTGTTCTTCCTTATTAATATTCCTTTGTCTGACACCTCTGTTTACTGTCTCTAATATGCATTTCTCCTACTTTCTTCTCTTGCTTTGTGTGCTACATGGAGTGTGGCGACTTGAACTACTGTACATATGTGCAAAGTTCTATTTCGAAAACCGACCAGCCGACCGAGTTTAACAGTATATGATAAAAAGCACAGTTAATGAGTTATATAAATGAATTGGTTACTTGGTGCTCTGTTAC
Organism: Trichobilharzia szidati; assembly: GCA_944472155.2. NCBI lineage: Eukaryota > Metazoa > Platyhelminthes > Trematoda > Strigeidida > Schistosomatidae > Trichobilharzia > Trichobilharzia szidati. Next base: position 13,965,024 of record OX235276.1, on the reverse strand, counting down.
AGATTATTAATAGAATCCACAGAAGTGTTCATTGCTGGAGTTGTGTCTACTGGTAGAAACAGTTAGACAGTATAGACTAGCGAGAAGATGAAGTGGCGAGCAGCACACTGTATTTCAGATTGTACTCGGAAGTTGTGTGTATTTCAACATGAATCGTTTTAAACAAAAGTTGTGTATATAATGTTTCTAATTTTGACATTCAACAAAAAATGTACAATCGTGCTGTTACAGACTTCACAGGTTTACGTTTCATATTTTCATGTTTATTGGAAAAGATAATACGTAATCGAATGGGTATTTCCTATTTTGTGTCCATTTATACAGTTAGATGAAGATATCAATAAAGAGGGAAATTTAAATGTCATTTTCAGTAATTTCCAAACTCCTATTTATGCATTTAGAAAAAACAACAGATTGAGGGAAGAAATATGTAACTTACAACGAACTCAGGTCAAAAGGTGGACGCCTCCCATTTATGTATGGTCTGCCAAAATTCCATAAGGCCGGCGTGCCCTCAAGACCCATACTATTACCATGCCACAAACTAGCTCGATGGCTAGCTGATTCATTGAAGCCAATTCAACAGAAATTTGCAAATCATAGCTTGGATGACACCTTCCAATTTTCTAAAGAAGTTGAACATGTTGACATATCCAATAAACTAATGGTGTCATCAGACGTGACTGCCTTACTTACAAATATACCAGTGATGGAAACAATAGATATCATTTGCCATTACCGGAAACAGAGGTGAAGAGCCTACTAATTCTTTGCACAAAAGACATCCAATTCAACAACCAATTCTACCGACAAACTGACGGGGTCGCCATGGGTTCACCTCTAGGATTTATTCTGGCCAACATCTTCATGGGTTATCTCGAACAGATGTGACTCAGTGACGCTATCAATGAAACAACATAATGTCGTCGATATGTCGATGATACGTATGTTGTTTGTAATGACATGAGTCAGGCATCCGTATTATCTGGCCGCCTTAATGAGATCCGCGCTAAAACATTAAATTCACTATGGAATATGAACACAATGACGAGTTCAATTTCCTAGATCGAAATGTAAAAAGAAGAAACGATAGAACATTTGAAAAGTCCATCTAGTGAAAAGAAACCTGGACTGGACAATTCCTTCACTACAACAGCTTCTGCCCTATAAGCTTTAAGCGTGGATTAGTGAGGACTTTGTATGAAAGAGCAAGGAAGCTATGTTCACCGAAGAAGCTGGAGGAAGAATTAGGTTTCATTGAAAAATGCGTAAGAGAAAATGGATACCCTAAGGGATTGATACAAAAGTATAGCAGAGAAAAAGATAAGAAAGTAAAAAACCCAGCTGTAGAAAAGAATAAAGTGTTTATTTGTCTCCCATTTAAAGGAGATGCAGTGTCACAAATGATTGACAAAAGACTGAAAGGTGTGATAAAAAGAAGCTTCCCGGCAGCAAAACTCATAACAGTATACAACACCACTCCTTCTATAATCCACTCAAAACTGCATAAATACCCTGCTGATATCACCTCCAACTGCCTTTATGAATTTACGTGCACTTGCGGGAGCAAGAACATTGGAAGGACAGAAAGAAGGGCTTCTATCTGGTTTTCTGAACCTGTGCCTGAAAGGAAACAAATATTTTCAGAGTGCAATTACCACACATACTGTTGATAGCGGACATCTAGAGATTTCTGAGTCCTTCAAAATATTAAATAGACAGAGGACAGCAAATTTACACCGATTTGCCGAAGCGATCGCAATCAAACGATTTTAACCAACCAGACTTATTCATACAGAAAGAGAGTGTGATTAATCCCTCCCTCCCTTGGTAACTGAATTTTGATTTTGATTACATTAATTAATAATAATAATAATTTGCTTTATTCTAGAAACAGTACTAGTTGTACAGTGTGGAATTTTCAGCACATATCTACAATGTTTGCATCTAATTTTACCGACATT